>CM068375.1:316708031-318155531 GCA_034769895.1 Magicicada septendecula
AAAAGGTAAATCGCACTTAGATGAGTTTTTCTCCAACTAAAAAAATCTCTATTCTACTTTTGTTGCATTTTATTTCCACAAAAAAAATGTCAAAGGAACCATTTCTACACTAAAAATGGGTTTTCGTCGTGGTGAAAGTTAAATCCCCGTATTCAGGGTCACGAAAAAATGCTCTCCGTTTTTTGTATGGAAAGAATTGGAACGTTGTTTAAACAAAGGGGGACTTATTGATGATCTGCTTCAAAAACAAATTAGTAAAGCAGTTAAGAAATGGAAAGAAATCCTCGAACGGGTCATTGCCACAGTATAAAATCTGGCACTGATAGGACATCGACAGTCAATTACTAACGGTCCAAGTCCCGGAAACTTTCTGGCTTTGTTAAAATACTTGGATAAATTTTTAACGTATAAAAATATACTTTGTACATAACGTGTTAAGATACTTTGTTATGCTTTGGATAAATAAAGGATTCCCACTTCTGGAGACGCTAACGGACAAATTAAAATTTTGGAGGAATGAACTGTGTGACAATGTCGTTACTCAGCCAGAGTAGGTATGTAATGAAGGAGTGTCAGTATAACGAAAAGTATAAGAAGAAGCGCACGATGCCAGGGGAGTATGCAGATGATTCTGCATTAACCGTTCGGCAAGAAATGCGACGTTCTCTAATAGAAATTTGGACAAACTGTCAGTTGAAATTTCAAGCCGTTCCTCTAACATAAAAGAGTTAGAAAAACCCTCGGGTTCCCCTGTAAATTTGAGGCGTACCCAAATGATGGGGATATACATTTTAAGGAACAGCATTCCCAAATTAATATTCAGTGCACAGTGCTTCCAAAACTGTATTCACATGACCTAAATAGTGAAGAATAGTTCAGTGACTTGAAAGACGTCATACTTTTATTTAAAAAGGAAAAAGTTAACGGAGAACAAAAAGACTTATCACCTCAGGGACTGGTACAATACATTTATTTCTTCAACGAGATTAGAAGCCTAAGAAACACTAGCAACAGCTTTAAAAATTTTTCTTACTTAACCAGTGTCTGTGTCTTCTTGTGAAAGATCGTTTAGTAAGATCAAACTGATTAAATCGTACCTACGATCTACAGTATCTCAAGACAGGGTATCAAATCCAGCGATACTATCAATTGAAAACGACATTGCTTCGTCTTTAGATTATAGTGATCTAATAACCCACTTTGCAGCAAGTGAGACCAGGAAAGTTTCATTTTTAAATGTCTCATTTTAAGTATTTATTAAATATTAAAAATAAATATTAGTGTTTATTAATGGAATACGGAACCATTAACCTGTAATGGTAAGTGACTTATTGTATTACTTTTAATGTAATTCTTTGTTTAACTTAATGTTGCTTTAGGATATTGTTTTGACGATGCGTTGTTTATTATAACATTTTATTATAATACTACGTTTTTGATAATCTATATTTGTTAATAAACCGTAGTCGTATGTATACGTGTTACAAGCCACACGTTGTTTGCGTCAATTTATTACAAACCGAAGTCGTACCCGTTCAAGTCCCAAGTCGCTGGTGTCAATCTATTATCTTACTGAAGTTGTATAATTTTATTTCCCGATTTATGGCGCCAAATTGTTTTATTTCAAAAACAATTAAAATTCTTCTTCTTATTTATTTATCCTTCTCCCTTATTTTTGTTTAGTATATTTGTTTAGTTCAACTCACCTTTGCGTTGTAGTTCAATTCGAATTTCGTTCCTAAAAAAATAGGGGTTACCAACCTCTATTTTCTGATAAAAATTTCCACCTTGGCTGTATTAAGGAATAAAATGTCATTAACATTAAAATAAATCAAATATACGATTTAAAATAGTCAATACTGTACTATTTATTTAGTGTTTTTTATTTCTTTCTTTTCTAAACACATGAAGTAATTTTATAATATAATGTTTGCTCCAGCTCTTGTTTTTTACTTGCTCAGCGGTTGGCAATAGTGACCAGGGCCTTGCTAAATAAAATACTATGTTTTATTTTGATTATTTTAAATTTGTTGGGTTCTTGTGATTACAGAAAAATTAACAAAAGATCTTTAGAAAGTACAAAACTTTACATAAAACATAATTAAATAATATACAGTTTCTTAATAAATTAATTCTTAGGTTATATGATATGTGTTGGATCAAAGTTGGTGAATGTAGGTTACCAGTTCGTTTTAAAAGAAGATTACAATGTCCAATAATTTAATCACCATAAATTAAAAGATGAATAAAAATATAAACTGATTGTCACTAGTTTATTCATTAATTGAGTGTTTAAATAAAGTATATCAGTGAGTGAAAAAGTGTCAAAGTGTAGACTAGTCCTTTACATATTTAGTTTTTTAATTCAATTTTATACTTAGCACATTCCTTCACATCTGAGGTTTCACTTCATGTTCATTTTTTTTTGTAATTTGTAAGACAGATTTATTCTTTCAATTTAAAGTGATTTGGTTTTAAATATTTCTTCTTGTCATATTATTACAATACATAGTACCATTTTAGTTAATTACTATCTTATTTCTATTATTATTTATTTCTTTTATATAATTATATTGAGCTGCATTTATTTTTTAAGCTTCTCTTCTCTGAATCCAATAATAGACTAACGAATTTTTCTGTTAATGTTTGGTTGTCAAGGCAGCAAGACTAATACTCCTATTGGTTGAAAAAATTGTTTACATTGTTACACATTGCCACTGATTTTTCTACAAAATTAACAAATATTTTTAAATTAGTATAATCTCCTTATACTACTATGAATTCTCAAGATAATAACACTATTCCATTGCATTTCATTTATAAATTAATTAGAAACCAAACATGAATAGTTTCTGTTCAGTATTTACCAAGTTACTAGTTCAACAATTTTGTTTTTATATTAATCAATTTATAACTGATTCTTTTGGTATACATTATGTGTCTCTAATGTTATATAATCAAACCTAATAGTATTACCTACATTTTGCCCTTAATTACTACTGTTATAATATCAAATTTTACAAATTTCTGTTTTTTACAATCGGCTCCTCATGCCTAGTCCAACTGATTTTCTTTAGACAGTTATTATAACAGATTCCTTTGGTTTTGTGACGATTTAAATAAAAGAAATAATCAAGAAAATAAAAATTTTTTAAAATTAAGGTTGCGAGCTCTTAAGCCATTTAAATCTCACTGTATTAATATAAAATACCTGTATGTACTCAGTATGAGAGGAAGCAGTAATTAGTTAGTTAGAAGATACTCTAATAAAAAGATAAATTGTAAAGAGTTATTAATATCGTATTTAACCCTTTGCTTGTAAGCAGGCGCTGTCCTGTTGATTCCAGACTCGACATGCTTTCCGAGTCTTGTGTGAGTTAGAATAAGATAAAAAAATTAATGTTAATAATAAAAAAAATCTGAAGACATAAATAGTCGCTAAAACAACTGATTTAAATTATGTATATTTGTTTAGGGATAGTTTGTATAAATAAAAAGGTTAACTTAAATATAGTTAGGAACTATATTCTCGCGCGGAAATTGTCCCACTAACTTTTGCCCAGTACCAGGCGAAGGGAGCGGAATTTCTCTCTCTTGCAATGGTGACTTCGTACAGTATAGACGTAGGAGCTGTGCGCTTAAAATATGTTAACTACATTTTGTCTCACCTTAAGATGGTGTACCAGATGTAGCTGTTTAAAGCATCTGGATGTGTTAATTAATATAGTCATGTAAATAGACAAGACATTTAAAAAAAAAAAAAATCGAAACGTAAAAAAAAAGGAGTGTAACACAAGATGACTTCGTGCTTCAACAAATAACAACAATTCCAAAGTCATACCCGGAGATGTGAACTATCAGAAGCCACAAACTCTACTGCACGTGACAGAATATGCAGATCAGGACATCCGAGAATCTACAAGATCATCGTAGATATCTACACGACATATTGTTCAACCTGCGAACTTTTGGAGCCCTTTACAGAGGAAGGCCAGACCGAGATGACGACGTAGCTGTTCCTGTTTCCCAAGACGGATACCCCAGGACGAGTCTTCTGCATACCAATTAAAAGGTGACTCGATAGCCTGTCTATCGAGGGTTACTAATATTTGTTACACAACACATCTTGAAAGAGACTTTTCAGAAACTATTAACTTTGTAAAGACTTATAAATTAAATCTAAGAATTTCATGTAACTATTCTAACTTCATACGTTGTAACAGTTTATATGCTAATGTAGGGTAATATAATTCAAGCAATAATACCATTCTTCCAATGGTTGAATAAAAGAAAGTCTTGCAAGCTAATATCATGAAATGAGTATAATTAAAAGTCTTAATTACAGAAATACAGAAAGTTGACCCGGATCCGAGGTATAGCTATATAAAATCAAGTTTGATCTCAAAGTTTAAAGAAACCTTTCAAATAACTTAATAATTGAATTAGTAATGTCATGGGATCTGTCAGTATATGTTTTTAAATGTTAAATAAAGAGAAGTCTTCTTGTTACACACATATGAGGAGTGCTTAAATCAATTGTATACCTTGCCATTGTTTCCTTACACAGTTAGTAAGTAATTTGTTACATTAATTATTGGTGATCAATTCTGTTACAACGTAGGCAGCCCATCTAATTAACGGAGTTTAATTACGAGGGGTTCCCTGGATTTGTAACGCGGCGAAAAGACGTCACAGTTTTATGTAACTGAACTATTTTAAACACAACTACAATAAACTAACATATAACATTTGATTATTCATAATCATTTTTAAAACATAATACTATTATTTTTAACATGCTATGCACATGCTATTCTTTAATATATTACATACTTTCCTACTTCCATTAACTATCATTCATTAAACATGCTATTTTACCCTTATATACTCTTTTTAACGCAAACAAATAACTACAACTATTACTGAACTATTATTTCTTATTTTAAAATATGAACATTAATTCTATCTATTTCACTTGTATAGGCTTATTATGCCTTAGTTTTCTTTTTTCATCAAGCATATTTATTATTCCCTTTACACTTTATTAATACTACTGATTTTCAGTTAGTATAATTTTCTTGGTTCTTTTATGCACTTTAGGATTATATTATTCACTATTTTTCTTCCTTTTATTTACTTTGAACTAACCACACAACTCACCTTATCATTAAGATTGTGTATTTATTTTATAAGAGTTTTATTCTCTTTATTTTTTAATAACAATATTACTTATCATTACTTAATCTATATTTATGTATTGGTAGTTTTACATGGAACTACTTATATTTTTAATTATAGCTTTGTACTTCTATTATTTTATTTACATGTTATGATTATTGGAAAATGGGTTGTGTTATGATCAGAAAGTTATTCATTTTCATCTTTCCCTCCTACCAATCACTTGTGTTTTGTCATCGTCTTAGTTTTTGTCTAGTTTCTATGTCAGTATTGTTACATTCTAATACTCCTATTCATTAAGTCTTTGATACCTTGATTTTATTTATTCCTTCAATGTTGTAACTCATTTTCTTTTAAATGGTAATTTCTTCTTTATAGATAGGCTACTTTATGTAACGTTATAATTTGTTAATAATAAATGTATACAAACTGAATAGCAGTAATATTATAATATGTAATTTCTTAATTTTGACTTAACAAATATTGTTAAGACGTCTGCTGGACGTACTTTCATTCAAAAATCTACACATTTGCATTTATTAAGTACTTTGTTTACTGGATGAGCCTTAATTTTTGCTCTTTTATCGCCCTTCAATTGTGAATGTGAGGCGGCTGACGATCTCCTTGCCCCGGGCGCCAAAAAGCCTAGCTACGCCACTGGTGTTTAATAAACTACAGCAAAACAACATCATGCTCAAAATTGATAAATCAAAATTCATAACGCAAGAATTACCTTTTTTAGGATTTATATTGTCGGAAACGGGAATAACACCATCACCAGAGAAAGTAGAGGTAATTCAGAATTTCCCCAAGCCCAGAAACATTAGGCGATTACAATCATTCCTCGGTATCTGCAATTACTACCGGAAATTTCAACAAAACTATTCAGAAATGATAGCCAAATTTCAACAATTACTATCCTCAAAGAACAGGTGGAAATGGGGCCAGCCTGAAGACAATAATTTTCAATTAATCAAAACCAACTTTTTACAGAGCGTTGTACTTCGCCACCCCGATTTTCAGAAGAGATTTTATTTAAATAGTGATGCCAGCAACGTCAGTCTAGGCGCCGAACTATATCAAGAAGACGAGGACGGTAATCATCTAGTCATTAGCTTCGCGAGCAGAGTATTGAGCAGCTGCGAGCAGAATTACACAGTAACAGAAAAGAAATTGCTCAGTGTAGTCTTCGCCTGCTTAAAATTTAGAACTTTTTTTTTATTATACCCCCTAACCATCAGATCGGATCACAAGTCTATTTCATTTCTAAAAAAGTCTAAATTAAATCATGGACGACTGACACGATGGATTCTCATCCTTCAAGAATATAACATCCACTGGGAATATGTGCCGGGAAAGCAGAACATCGTGGCGGACGGACTATCTACAGTGAACATCGAACAGGGCACTTATGAGTTTGAACAGGAGGACATAGGCAAGGTGTTCCATATTCTACAATCCCGAGAAGACCTGGAGAGAATTTTAGTACGGGTAAAGGAGCAACAACCCACTGATCAGAAACTGAATTTAATCAAAGAACGTTTAGCACAAAATGATCCAATCATAATAACTTATTATTGCATTCTCAACAACCTCATATTCAATCGTACAACCTCAACAAATCATTCTTGGAAATAATATATCCCAAAGACAGCAGTATCATCAATCATCCTCGATTACCATATCCGTTATGGACATATGGGACCTCTCAAGGAGGAGCATATGTACATCAAAGTTATCCACAAGAAGGTACGTCAAACAGTACGAAGTTGCAAGATCTGTCAGATGGTAAAGGTCAATAATGAGAGAAAGGAAGGCGCCAGGATCACGTCAGACCGTAACCTGGAGAAGATTTTCATCGACATATGTGGACCATTCCCCAGGAGCGGAGGAAGAAGTCGCTACAAGTATATAGTAATTGTTTTTGACCATTCTCAAAGTTCGCTAAATTGTACCCGATAAGTAGGGCCACAACACAGAAGGTACTCGATATAATTTTAAATCATTACCTACCAGAGGTAGGGAAGCCTGAAACCATCATCACCGACCATGGTACCCAATTTAAAGGAAAAAGGTGGAGAACAGCCTTACTGACTGAGGGTATCAAGTCCTACAAAACTACAGACTACCACCCCAGCAGTAATTCGGCAGAAAGAGTCCTCCGCGAAGTTGGGAGAATCTTAAGGACGTATTGCCATGCAGAACACCGAAATTGGAGTAGTTACGTGAAAGCAATAGAAACATTCCTCAACCTGGTTTACCACGAGACCATAGGAGCCAGTCCTAATTAGGTGATGTTCAACCGACCACCACCAAGAGAAATAACCTCAATGATAGAATTCCCACCAATGGAGTCAGAAGAATTAACCAACGCTGAAATTCACAATAGGGTGCTTCATAAGGCAAAACTTTAACAGAAGAAAGAAGAGGAGAAGAAATTGAAGATTATAAAATACAACATGGGAGACCACGTGTTAATCAGAAATAGACAGTTACCAAGTACAGTAGAAGGAATAACCAAGAAATTATTGCTGTTATATCATGGACCATTTGTAGTAACGCAAGACAAAGGAAATAACACTTACGAATTGACCACCCCAGGAACAAATAAAGTAAAGGGCACGTATAACCAAACCGAGATAAAGAGTTTTTATAAAGCTTGAAGAAAGGTTTTTATAGATTTTTGCCGTTTATTTCAGTAACTCCTAAAACGACCATTTACTGAAGTAATTCGACTTACATTAAATAAAATGGACAAAAAGACATCTCAAAGACTAGACCAGACTACAACTTTGACATTAACAGCTACCCTATAGATTAGTAGAATGAAAGTATATAAATTATTACAATAATGCAACTCTAAATGAATATTATTTCTTTTACGAATTTGCTAACTGCTATAATTTTTTATTGTTCGACTAAGCTTTTCGTCATTACTGACATCTTCAGGTCTTAAACAACTAAATGAATAGTATATAAAATAAATATACTGGAGAATAAGAAACCTCAGTCATGTGAAAAGATTAACCATTAAGAATTGATATTGTTACGACAGTCTACTCGGTCGTCGTAGGTAAAGTGGAAACAAAATAAGTACAAGACACCAATTAAGTCACTAACCACACCTTTAATTGTTACAGTAAAACAGTTCGTAATTAACAACACAGTCTCTACAACAAATCAAATGAAAATTGTTCACACGCAATAAAATTTCCACTAATATTAAAACTCAATTGTATTACAATTATACCGTCCGACTATAAAACGCAACACTTCACTAATAACTACTTGAACGTACACAGCAATAACTCGAACCGCTCTGGAAATATATCGCACTAATACTCTGGAACCGCACTATCCAATATCTCGCATTGATATGAAAACTAAGGCCGCTACCCCATGTATTTATAGTCACGCTCACACACTAGAAGCTTCCAAACTGCGTCTTATCTCTCGTGAACTACGTAATTACTACGGCCTTGACACAGGCCGAGCGCCCGAGCGAAGCCCGGCACAGTCGAGAAGATTCTCGCAAAATGCGTATAGTAGCTCGTACGCCACACGCGTTACATCGAGATCCTCCTGGCACATTCGATAAACGCGTAGATTGTTCTGTGCTGTCGTAGCAGTGCCCCCTCCTTAAGCCCGTTCGTCCCGAACTGGCAAAGCGTCTCTAAAGTTGTACTTAGCCAGGCGATCTAGGTGGACGACCTTGAACTTTCTCTGTCCTTCCTGTTGAATCCGATGAACAACATCGTTAATTCTTTTTTTCACAGTGTAGGGACATTCCCAGTTAGACTGAAGCTTAGGTGAGCGACCACGACGGCGCTTTGGATTGAACAACCAGACCTGATCTTCTTGGAAACCCACACTATTGCTGCGAATGTCATACCGAGTTTTCATTTTATCACAGGCAATCTTCAGCCGTCCTCTTACCAAGCGATTCATTTCTCGCAGTTGGTTTTCTAATTGCGAGGAATAGTTCTGCGGCTCTTGGGACTGAGTCTTAGGTGATCCGAACATCAAGTCCCTAGGAAGACGAATCTCCCGCCCAAACACCAATTTTGCTGGAGTCATGCCGGTTGTGTCGTGTACTGATGACCTATACGCCATGAGGAATAGTGGTATACGTTGGTCCCAGTCTGTTTGGTTCTCGTCAAAAACCTTCGAAAGATGTTGCTCAAGTGTCCTATTGAATCTGTCAACCATCCCGTCCGACTGAGGATGCAGAGGCGTTGTCCTGGTCTTTCGAATTCCGAGTAGACGGCATAATTCTTTAAACACTCCTGATTCGAATTTTCTCCCTTGATCCGTATGGATTTCCATAGGGGCTCCATAACGGCAACAGAATTTGTGAACTAACTGCTTTGCCACAGTGGCAACCTCCTGATTTGGAATTGCGTAAGCTTCCACCCACTTAGTAAAGTAGTCACCTACAACCATGATGTACCGGTTCCCATCGTCAGTAACTGGGAATGGTCCAGCAATGTCTATGGCAATTCTCTCGAAAGGTAGTCCAACGTTATACTGTCTCATTTTTCCCCTGCTTCTGGTTTGTGGGTCCTTGCTTGCAGCACATATTTCACACGTTCGAACCCATTCCTCTACGTCGTGGCGAACATGAAGCCAATAGAATCGCTTCCGTATTTTGTCAAGGGTTTTGTTAACGCCAAGATGGCATCCAGATGTTCCATCATGCATCTCCTTCAAAACAGACTGCACTTTAGTACGGGGAACTATCAACTGCATGACCACGTCTCGTCCATCTGCACTTTCCCAAGCCCTCTTCAGCAATCCGTTTTCTTAGGTGAGAGATTCCCATTGTGCCCAGTAGCCCTTCAGCACTTCGGACCCATGGCAGATATTTTGCCAATCTGGGCGGCGACCTTCCTCTTTTGCTGTCAAGATCGGTCCAATGTCTTCATCAGTCATCTGTTCTTGTCGACAGTCTTGTGTTGTCTAGCCGTCAGCCAGGAAATCTACAATGATGGCTTGAACATATTCGCTTGAGTTTTGTTCTTCCTTTCTGTGGCAATGTCGGCAGTCTTCCGGGCACGGTCTTCGTGATAAGCCATCTGCATTACCATGCAGGCGCCCCCGTCGATGTTGTACCTTGAAGTTGTACTCTTGCAGACGTTCGAGCCACCTTGCCAACTGTCCTTCCGGATTTTTAAATCTCAAGAGCCATGCAAGTGCGGCATGGTCGGTACGTAGTGAAAACTCTCTCCCATACAGGTATTTATGGAAGTGCTCCAAAGCTATGACAATTGCCAACAACTCTCTCCTTGTAACACAATAATTTCTCTTTGGTTTAGAAAGCGTCTTGCTGTAATACGCTATTACTCGTTCTTCACCGTTCTGCACTTGAGACAAAACTGCTCCTAGACCAGTATTGCTTGCGTCTGTGTCTACGATGTACTTCCCTTCGGAAGCTGGAAAAGCGAGAATTGGCTGCGAACATAATGCAGTCTTCAACGTTCTAAATGCTTGGTCACACTCTCTTGACCACTGGAAGTTTCGTTTATTTTCCGTTAGCTCATGTAGTGGTTTAGCAATAGTAGCGAAGCCTTTCACAAAACGTCGGTAACATGAGCATAACCCCAGGAAACTCCGAACTTCATGTTTACCCTTCGGAACTGGCCAGTCTCTTATGGTGTCTACTTTATTAGGATCCATGCTAACACCCGCTGCCGAAACCAGATGACCCAGATACTGTACTTCCTTCTGGAATAGAGATCACTTCTTCGGGCTCAGCGTCAGTTGTGCACAGTGAATTCTAGTTAGAACTTCCTTAAGGTTTTCCAAATGGTCTTCGAAAGTCTTCCCGATCACTATGACATCGTGTAAGTAAACAAGGCAAGTTTTCGACGTCAGGCCTCGGAGTATCAGATCCATCAATCTCTCAAATGTTGCCGGTGCATTACAGAGTCCAAATGGCATGATGTTAAATTGGAATAAGCCAGAAGTATGGTGATGGCGAACAAAATCGTGTTCGAGATAAGGGTTAATTCTGATTGTACTACCCTCAAAACACGAAGAAAAGTCATTTTCTGAAAAGTGTGTGTCTGTGTCTGTGTGTAGAATTTTTCTGTGGCGAACGATAACTGCCGTAAATTCAAGCAGAATCAAATAATATTTTGCATATATTCCCGAGTTGTAGAGGACTCAAGGCCTATTGATTTCGGTGAAGATCGGTTAATGGGAAGGGGTTAACCTCCAATTTTTTTACGTTTTAACAAGAGTAAAGTATTTAATTTTGATAAAAAAAATTATCCTGAAAAAAGGTCGTAATAATCCACTGTAGAAAGGTAGATAAAATATCTATAAATGAAATGATAGTTGAAGGGGGAGGGGAGAATTTGTTATATGTGTACTATGTTATATGCGTGCTACGTTACGAAAAAAAGTAGTTTGTTGTTAAAATTCCTTCCCGGGCTGTTTGGCCGTAGGTCCAATGTTTTCTGCAAAACCAGACGTTTCGGCAGTAACATCGACTGCCATCATCAGTGAAAATCGAGTGCGCTAATGTGAGGTGGTATGAGTTAGTAACCATAGTACTGTGGTTAAGGCTGAAGAAAGAAGTAGTTTCGATGGAAATATTTCATTTCGAAAATGATTTTAAATATAAATCTTAGAAATGGAAGTCATGTATTTTCCTTCATACCGATATTTTTTGTTATTTATTATTTCAAAATTATTATACTTTTAATTATAGTTTTAATTGGTCTTCGTTATTTCACATAATTCCGAGAATTAATATATCCAAGTGTATGATTCCAATTACATACGGCCGCACTCCCGACACTCGATAACTGAAGTATCACGTTATACATACCACTGGTGAATAAATAATAAACTAAATTACCGGTGCCGTCTACAGTAATTAATTAGTTTTAAATAAAGCCAGAAAAATAATGAATCGCATTTAATTAAAAATGAAATCATTTTACTGTGTTGTACTTAAAATAAACATGACTGTACCTTCCACTACGTCATTATATAAAATCAATTGAGAGGAAATATCAGTCATTAAATTGTACAGTAGAATATGTTTCGATCAACGCGTATTCCTTTGGAATGTTATCCATTATAATTAGTTTTTAAGATTAGCTGTAGCTGTAATTATAACTCGTAAACAATTATAATGTTAATTGTTTTCTAATAAAATCAGCATACCCTTGGACTGAATTTAATTAGAATTAAATATTATCATATTTTTTCTAATAACGAAATGAAATAATTTTATTAGGGTCTTAGCCTATCTAGGATGTTTTCCAATCTATTTAAGAAATTAGGATATTTAGGCTATTAGGATAGGCTAAAGTTTCCAGTTCTTCTTCTTCTTCAACTTCCTAGTTAGGACTCTGTTCTGTTCTATAAAAACGGTCCTACATGCTGTCACTCTACCTCTTCCTTGGCCGACCATTGCTCCTCTTCGTGTTTGGTTGGCTATCTATTGACCTTTTCACTAGCCTTGTGTCATCCATTCCTGATATGTGTTCATTCCATATCCATCTTATTTCTGCAATCCAAGAATTAATATCTGTTAATTTACACGTTTCTCATGTTTGGCAACCTTTCGTACCTTGTCTTTCGTAGTGCCTTCCGTAATATAGTCATTTCTGTAGTTTGTAGTTCTCTTTGAGTTGTTGCTGTATCTAGTTTGGTCTCTGATGGGTAAGATATTACTGGACATATCGTGCTTTTGTAAACCCTAATTTTTGCTTCTTGTGTGAGATATTTATTATTCCATATAAGGTTATTCATGCACCCAGCAGTTCTTCTTGCTTTCATCAATTGATGTTCTATTTCTTCGTCTGCCCTATTTTTACTTTAAGCCTTGTTCCAAAGTTGTCTATCTGCATTACTTGTTATGTTTCTCTATCACTTATCACAAACATACAACTTAATGGGTCATGTGAAATTGTAATTAATTTCGTCTTCTCTTCTGCTATTTTCATGTTATATAACTACATTGTAGAGTATGGGACTTAGGGAAATCCCCTCCCGATCCCTTTTGTTGCAGACGTATTATCTGATAATTCGCCATTGGCTTTTACTCTCATTGAAGTGTTCGTGTAGAACTGTTTTATTAGCTTTGTGATGTTGACTGCGACTCCTCGTATTTCTAATTCTGTTATGTCGAGACAATAGTACGGACGCAAAGAGAATCTTATTCGTAAAGTTAGAGATGATACATGTGATATGATCTAATGATGACGATTGATTGATGTCTCTATCATCACCATCATCATTGTCCTCGTCTTGCCTCAAGTGTTAGACCCATGACCCCCTAGCCTTGGTACCCCTCAGACCACACTTCTTCAGGCTTTTGCCTGTTCAACATAGGGTGATGTAACAAACAATTTACGGCAGCTCATTAACAGTTGTGGCACTAAGTAATACACAATAATCACTTTTCACTAAACCGCAGCAACAATAATAACATTTCCCCCAACGCAAATCCACAATGTACTTGGCCGCTTATGTTTATAACCCACGGAGATTCGAAAAGAATTTGCCGTATCCTGAGCCAGAATTTAAGAATTTTAGTTTAGTTTTAATTTAATTTATACTTGATTTTAATTTTAAATTTAATTTTAATTTACCGCAATTAAGAATAAATGCGTAATTGGCATCAGGTGTTTGGTGACAAGGAAAGCAAGAATAACACTTCGAAGAGAATTCTTGGATAGGATCAGGACCTTGGTGTTAAGCAAAGTAAGAGGAAGACATCCAAGGTAATGCTTGGAGAGCATCAAAGGTTTGTTGGCAAGTAAAGTGAGAGGAAATCTTTGAAAGGAATGCTTGGATGGCATTATGAGCTTGGTAGCAAGGTAAGCACGAGGAAGACCTCGAAGTGACTCCTTGGATGGAATCAGGAGACTTGTAGTAAGAACAGTAGAAGCCGACTTTGTGGCAAGACTGGAAGCTGAGCTTGTCTTGTGTACACCCCTCAGACTAATTGACACTCATGTCTCGCGGGTTGCCTACTTCATGAGCTGCCTCCTCCTTAAAACTGTTCGACCAAAATTGAGAAACCGTAATACTTTGCCAGGCGGTTTAGACGGTTCTTCTTGAATTCCTTCTGTCCTGTTTTTTACATCCTATAAATAACAATTTATTATCTTGTTCACAGTATTAGGGGGCCTTTCCCAGTGGCGTGGTGTGGGTATATAACAGCTGTTGTCGGTTGCTGTTTGGCCTACTACGTAGGCAAAACATTAATTATTTGTACCTTATCTTAAAATTGTATTTGTAGTCTATTTTTACTGCAGCTCCATTCGTCACTCTTCTCTAGGAAGAGGTTTATAAAAGTGTCATAAAATGAAGGCATTTTCTTTAGGTTTTGTAAAAGAGATTTTTTAATTGTGATAAGGGGTAGTCCATATAGTCTCTTCTGGTATGTATTCGCCGTAGGGCTGAAAAATGACCATTTTGCAGAAGCACTTGTAACAGGAATTGTAACAAGGCGGACAGTTTTGTAATTTCCTATAATGCCTTAGTAAGTCTACTGGCATGTAATTATAAATTTATATCATATATCGACTTGTCTCTAAATTGTCGGAAACGTGTACATACAAAAGATCATTACTTTATCCATCCAGCTTTTCCTTTCAAATCTACTCCAGTGCCTCAATCCTAGATCCACTCTTTTTTCCTAAAGCTTCATGTCTCTAATAAAAGATGCAAAACATTCCATACGAAATATTTCATTTGTATTTTCCTCGGACCCCAAGAATTGGATAGGATCTTTCTTATTTATAAAATCATTATTCAATATAGTACTGTGGCTACTTTAATCGACTGACAATGACACTGTACGTAGATGTCATGTTGACGTGCCCAAACTCTTTACAGTTTATTCCAGTTTCACAAACCTGTGTTATTTTTTTTAACGCATCACTTGCTGACTACCGTTAAAGTATTTAACAGTAATTATTTTAACCATTGTCGTACTTATTCCATTAGTTAATACTTGATAAGTACACATGGTCATGCTATCGTAATATTCATTGATGCTATTTTTGATTGACGTAAAAAACATGATGTATAACAACTTTAAGAATTATACATAAAATTTGTACTGTAAAATTATACAGTGACTTTTAGATATAGCCTGTCTATTACGTGTGTTAACTAATTTTATTAATGTGTTTGTTATATTTAGTCTGAAATTTATCTGTTCTGATTACAAGAAATTTTGAAAAATTCTTAAAATACTAAGAGGCTATAAGAGAAGGGTTACAAGATTTTAACTTTAATGAAAAATTAAAAGATTATAAACAACGGTGGAAAGGACACTTAGAGTCAGTTTTCAGAAGTATGTCAGATTCCAGACTGACCAAACAAGTCTGGAAATACAAACATGTAGGACACAGGTGTATGAGATGGCTTAGGATGAGATGGCTGGAGGATATTTAAATTTTGGGACAGGTATCACTTTGTCTATGCCGTGTTGTGAAGATGATGAAGACTTAAAACAGTATATTTTAAGACAATGATGATGACTTTATATGTTTCATATATATCTTTTTGTTCAATCAATAAATATAATAGTGGACATTTAAACTTAATTTTATTACTAAATAAACCGAATAAAGTTTAGTATAGGACGTGTTTTATTTAAAATACACTAATAACTACTCGAAAACAAACAGCATATATGAAACTGAGGGAAAAAGAGTTTCAATATTGGATACTACTTACCTAACAACGTACTTACGTACAAGATTACGTATCGGCCGATAAATCTCCTTTTCATTAACAAATAAAGTTTTAACGCCTGTTAACTTTAACGGAGCTTTGTAAAACAGATTTTGTTTCGTCAAGACTTTACTAAACATTGGTGAAAAGGTGAGTTAGTTTTGTACGAAACGTTTGTAAAGAAATACCGTGGGTAATCGAACCTGCCTTTACTTTTCACTGCATGTCGGAGCGTTGCTCGTGGATACAATCCGAAGGCTAATTTTTACTTGTTACAATGAGAAAATTTATTAGATTAATGTTGAGTTGTTAATTAATTTTACAGCTACAATTAAATTGAGAATAAAGTAATACAATCTGTTGGAAAGGAGAGCGGAATAAAATAAACGCGAAGTGTTAACGCTAAAAGCAATTTGAGCACTTGAAATGTGTACGATTGAGAGACCATTAGAGTGGAGTAGTTTTTACTGTGACAACCAACTTAACCTTATCCTAAGGGCGTTTTTAAAGAATAGTAGTGCCGCTTTAAAGACTAGTGCATTTGATTTCACTTCAAGAGCTACTATATTGAACTCTTTCTGTGAAACTATTTCCTTTCAGAGTATTCGTATAACAGTGACTAAGTGGATTACTGTGTTACTCCAACGTTTCGTTTCAGACTGTAATTCTTACCAAACGGTCATATTGCCGCTACAGATTATTTAGTGAAAATTTCATCGCTGTTATAGAACGAACTAAGCCAGTTCTCAGTTCTAACTCAACCGTTTGTTGTTTGTTGCCTGTCTGACTGGGAAATATCCCACGATATGTTCATGTGAGGTAACAAAGTAAAAAGATTTTAACCACAAACAGAATCCAGAATCCAGTTTTGGAAATTTTTTAACTTCTCACACTAGGGCGTAAGAAACTATAAAAGTTAAAAGAAAACTGTAAAAATACATTCCGGGTATCAAACTTCAGGGAATTTTAAACTAACGCTGAACGTAATGTTTCCACTGAACATTTATTAACTTTAAGATCACCACCGGCCAAGAATAGAAGCTAGAATTTTGGAAAATAATTGTAAAATCTTATGTGGGGGACCAAATTATGAGGAATTTTATAACAGTAACTCGGAATCTTTTATAATTAGTCAAAATTAAAATATGTCAATTTTACATGAAATTTTGAACGGCCTTCGAAACGTTTGTTAGCTATATGTGCGAAAAATTTACATTATGTTATCAGTTATATGTATTTTTTAAAGTATTGCTACGCGAATTACGTAAAGCTCTCGAAAATTCGGCAGGTGCAGTTACGTGAAAGTTCTACCCGTTTCTAGGCTAGCCGTCCAGGTGCAGTATCTGTGTCAAGATCGCGCAGTCATGTAGCCTCTAGACTGTTTGAGTACTTGTAACTACGCAAATTATACTGCCAGGAGGCCAAAAGAATGGAAAATTATTCTGGAATATCTGCGGGACCTATATGAGCAACAGCGGCCGGCTTAGAATTCGGTTACACCGGTGAGGTTGTAGAGTGCGGATCAAGTGATTGTTGTTTATTAGTGGAAGGTATTGTTGTAATAGAATAGTGCGTAACTCAATTAGTTGACATTGTTATTGAGTGTGGACAAATTTAATTACAATTATTGTATGAGAGTACCTTGTTGATTTCACGTTGATATTTATGGTTCATTAAAGCTGGTAATTAGTGACTTCATTGGTGTCTGTGTTTTGTTTCCACTGTGATCCGCGAGACCGTCGTAACAGTATTATTTATGGGCCTAAATGTGGAAACATACGGTACGTAAACTTAAAGCTAGGACTACATTATTTGTCATTTAGCCATTGTGGTTATATATTTAACTATAATGTGAAATCAATAGTTCGGAATTTTTAGTAGGCCTATTTATCGTATTCACAATGATTAAAATTAATACAGAAAATCAATAATGATTGTCATTATTTTTACAGTTGATATTTTATTTTTAAAATATGTTAGAGTAGTCAGGTATTTTGTAATTTTTCTGTACTTTTGAAGCGGTAAGTGAAACCTCCAGGTTAAGCGTAGTAACGACGAACTGCCGCCGCCTCCTTGTGGTGTTTCTCGGTTACGCTACGTATCATGCGACGAATAACTTTAGTCACAGCTAAAAAAAAAATAATAATGGCTCCCATGTGTACCACCGGAGCAGCTTAGGAGCCGGAAGGGTAGGCTGCCTAATGTGAGGTTTACGGCACAGAAGAAAGGCAGTGTTGGTCAGAACTACGCTTCAGCCGCCCTTTATTATCCCAGGTACTCATTTCCAACAGGCTGAGTCGACCTGGGGGTTGAAAAAACGCACCTTGAATTAATGGTGCGGGCCCGGGAATCGAACCCGGGACCTCTAGATTAGTAACCAGATGCCATACCCACTGGTCTACTGAGACGCCAGCTGAAAAAATAAAATCTATTAATTTGATTTCTTTAAATGTATGACTTTAACAGTAGGCGAGAAACATCGTGACAAGGTAAACGTACTTCGTTTCCGCGGCGGTTAATAGAGGTTCTACTACACTTCAATTAAAATAACAGTTGTAAAGCAGACAATCATCATTAGTTAGTCGTATGACATTTTTATTTTTATGAAGAACGAATACAACAAACATTCCGAACAGTGTATTTTTTCTTTAGTTAAATTTATAAACATAATGCCTAAACACAATTAATTTACTCCTAGCTTTTAGGTTTATACATATTTCATAAGACGTGTTTATGACGGGCGGTTAAAGAAGATGACGGATGGAAAAAAAGAAATAATCAGGAGATAAACGAGCTATTGAATCATGAGGACATTGTAAGATTCGTAAAGGTACAACGAATACAATGGCTAGGTTACGTGGAGCGGATGGATGATCAGCGTATGCAAAAAAAAATCCTGATGGTGTATGTCTATGAAAGCAGAAAGAGGGACCGACCTATGGTAAGATAGTTGGACGATGTGCTAGAAGATGTCAGAACAGTGGATGTGAGGGGTTACACTGAGATGGTAATGGACAGGAGATTTTGGTAAAGATTGGTGTTGGAAGCCAGGGCTCACGTTGGGCTGTAGTGCTGAAAAAGTTACATGTTTCCGTAGATATCTGTGGGCGAATATGGAATACGGTTTAGAAATATATGAAACTGATAACAGTATTTATGTAACTGATAAGACAGTTTACACACTTTTTCAAAGGTAGCAAAAATGTCCAAGGAAAATTGACAGATTTTAAATTGGTCAGAACATTAAAGTACTAAATCTGTATTTTCAATAAATACGAATTCAGTTTTAGTGTCGCTTGTTCAATTATGAAGTAAAAAAAAGTATGTATAAAAGTAAACGATTCTTTTTGCCAATTATTACCGTTACCATTAACAATTTATTAATTGTACCTATTGAAATTATAAGAACAGATATTTTGCACAAACACATATTACCGTATACAAGTAGATCAACATATTACAGTAATTTTTCTCCTCACAATTCAACATATTTGATATTCTTTTTTTTTAATAAACTCATCGACAAAAGCTGCACACACACACACACACACACACACACACACGCGCGCGCGCGCACACACACACACACACACACAGCTTTTACATTTTCGTACCAGCAATATGGTGGTATAAATGACAGTATTATTATTATTTTATATTTTTCATCCGTAGAGCTTTCATTTCTTTGTGTTTGTACAATTTACTTTCTCAAGAGGATTAAAAATAAAGCCTCTTAACTACAGGGCTGTAACAAAAAACGGTCGCAATTTCGCCGCCAGGTTAGAGTATCGATTTTTAACAAATTCTAATGAATAAGTAATGCCCGTCTTTAGTGTAATTTAATATTCACGACCAGAAAAGAATAGCTGCTGCCATTATTAAAAAATTAATTGACGTTTCTTTTTTCTTTTCTTCTTTTTATATTGCTTGCATCTCGTGTTTTCAGCAGACCGCAAAAGGCAGGTAGCTCTTACGTATCAGACTATACAATTACAGATTTTCTCTCTGACAACTGAAAAGTATCAAATGTACTTCATTAATGAGGCGAGAGGTTTTAAATCGTTAAATTCAGAAAAAGAATAAATAATATATTTAAAATATTGCGAATATCTTCAATCGTACTACCTACAAGTGTTCAGATTATAAAGTGCATGTCACAAATAATGTTACGACATTACAGACAATCTACGTGTCCTCGAATGTTCCAGTGTAACCGGCTGTACTGTTGTGTGCGTACATGATTCTCAACATACGTTAGCGAGATTGCTCCGGTCTCACAGGTCCGTGCCTGCTGTGTGCAAGGCCGCAACCAATTACGTTCTGGTGTTTTCTAGTAGCATTCTTGACGCGTAACATGGAATATTCTGGTATTTCGGCGGGGTATAAATACAAGTACTCAGCGACGCTCAGTTCAGTTTGAGTTGCGATTTCTTTGAGTGCGGTTCGTAGTAATTTGATTTGTTGTATTAGACTATCTTGTTGATTAGAAACTGTTTAATTGTGATAATTAAAGCTGGTGATTAGTGACGTAATTAGTGTCTTGTATCTTATTTTCCACTGTACCATACGACGATCAGATAGACCGAGGTAAGAGTGGGTCAGAAGTGCGACAGAACCGTTAACAGTGGCAGTTTCACTCGTTTTCGCATTAAAAGGACCCGCGGCAGAACTACTACAGAAAGTGCCACCAGGCAGCCAAAACACCTATGCCGAATTGATAAAAGCCCTGGAATTACGGTATGGTGATAAAGATTTTCGAGATGTGTACTATGCTCAGTTGAGAACAAGACGACAACGCTCCGGGGAGAGTCTTCAAGAGTTGGAAGTAAGTATCGACAGACTGATTAGACTGGCCTATCCTGAAGCACCAGAAGATTTTCGAATAAGGTTTGTGGTGCAGACATTTATTGATGGCATCGGAGATTGTGAACTTCAGCAAATGTTACGAATGGCAAGACACCGAAATAGGTCAGAAGCTGTTGTTTACGCCCTAGAGTTTGAAGCTGCCAAGTCACCGTCCCGCTAGATTAATGGGTTTATGCCATCATATTGTAGTCAGAGGATCCCTGTATCACATTTCCGTTACGATGGGTGCAGAAACACAATGCTGGCGGATAACCAATTCTGAAGTTCAAGAGCGCCGCAACGATTTGAACAATGGGAAAAAGACAGAAGACCAAATTGTTACAACTGTGGAAAACGTGGTCATCTACAGGTAGACTGTTGGGAGAAGAAAATACCGATAGAAGAGAGTGTTCGCACCAATTGAAGAAGTAAAGGCCCAGAACAGCACACTGTTTCCACGCTACATAAGACCAGTGGAAACTTGATTGTTCATGGATTTGCTGAAGATAAACCAATATCATTTACAGTAGACAAGGGCGCAACAGTGTCCATTGTACGCCCTGACATAGTCAGCAACCGTCAGCCTCTAATTAGCTATTGTACAATACAGACTGTGACTGGGAGCCCCGTCAAGGTGCTAAGAAAGGTAGACGTACGTGTACCCCTTGGTCTTCTCGAGTTAAGCCACCAAATGCTCGTTGCAGACATTGTCAATGAAGTGATTCTTGGCACGGACATTATGAATGCCTACGGGTGTGTTGTGGAGTTAAGAAAGAATGTCCTGAGGGTTGGCCAAGAGAAGATAAAGCTTTACATAGCTAAAATGACAGGGTCTACCAACCATTCGATACATCATGTGGCATTGGCCGAAGAAAAAGCCAACATGCCTGGTCAAGAGGAACCCTTCCTATTGCAAGCGGAAATTGAAGAAGAACGAGCAGAAGAAGTACAAATGTGTAAAACGACAAAATAAGTGAATTGAAAGCCAAGACTGGGTGTCGAGACAAGACTGTTGCTTATTCCTGAGTTAATGGAAGAACCCGGGGAAAACTTTACTGAAGATGAAGTCACACAAGAGATTGTTGACGAGAACCAATCAGACTTGGAGCAGCTAATGGCGAAGAAGAAGAAGAAGAAGAAGAAGAAGAAGAAGAAGAAGAAGAAGAAGAAGAAGAAGAAGAAGAAGAAGAAGAAGAAGAAGAAGAAGAAGAAGAAGAAGAAGAAGAAGAAGAAGAAGAAGAAGAAGAAGAAGAAGAAGAAGAAGAAGAAGAAGAAGAAGAAGAAGAAGAAGAAGAGCAGCAACAACAACAATCATCATCATTATCATCATCGTAGTAGTAGTAGTAGTAGTAGTAGTAGTAGTAGTAGTAGTAGTAGTAGTAGTAGTAGTAGTAGTAGTAGTAGTAGTAGTCGTCATTATCTTTAGTAAGGATTAAACAGAAAATAGTTTGTTGGTATCTCAAGCAGACAGACTAGAGCTAGTCAATGTAACACTTATTCGGATAATGTCCTGAACCTCTCCGTCCTTTTGGCTTAAAATTTAATAGTTGTTGGGAATTCGTCAGTCATAAATTCGTTTAAAGTGTTCCAACCATTTTAAACTATACTGTGCAATCCTAACAATAATTATTCTCATAATATTAATTTCCTGCCTTATATCTTAACTTCTTTTGCAAGATTATATACTGGCACGTGTCTGAGATGTCTAATTTCGTCAACTTAAAGACGACTGGCTTGGGCTTTCGTTAAAATCCAATTGTCAGAGCCACAGAGAGGTGTGGGAGGGGGGGCCATCAACTTGTAGAACTTCAGACGTGTTTCTTAACTCGTTGATTTTAGAGTCGCCCTAATGGTCCCCCACGTATAGTTGAACTTATTATGTAGCTACTTCACCACGTCATTTTTTGTGATGTAAGATATATTAGATGAACACGATTATGATTTTTTTTACGAGGGAGACTGTGGAAAACTAATGTTTGCCGCAGGAAAGTCCGCACTCCTACGGTGCGTGGGATTCGCATCCACCAAAACCACAAACCCTATTGTCCACGGCATGGATCCACTTCGGACTCAGCTTTTGCAATACTTCAAGGTGGTGCCATTTGTACTTTGTCCTGTGGACGTTCATCTGTTTTAAACCTTCACCGAGTCCACGTTACCTATTTTCTGCTATTCTGTCAGCGCCCTAGCAAGATCATCTTTGGCTTCCTTATTTTGCCTTAGTACCTTCTCTATGTAGTTTGCTACCTAATCCCAGTGGAGTTCGCTCTCCAGCATTATTACGATGATATTTTTGGGTGAGATTTGTCCTACTATATTTTCCAGGGTTTGCCTCCTCTTTCCATCTATCACAAGTGAAAAACGTGTGATTCACATCGTCTAATTCCCGTTTACAGAAAATGCAGTTTGGTCTGTCTATTTTCCTCATCCTATATAGGTAAGCCCAGAACAGGCCGTGGCCAGTCAAAAACTGCGTTAGAAATATTAATCTCGCCATGTTTGCGGTCAGTCCACTCAGCTAACTGTTTTATGAGCCTAGCGGTTCAGCGGTCCATCTTCCCTTCGTGTCACTGGTCCATCGTTCCTGCCACTGAGCCATAGTACGAGCCCTGGTCTCCTTGTGAGGTTGTACAGTATCTACTTCGGCCTTCATCTTGTAAACCAGTTTACGTTCCTATGCCAGCAGATCGATTGGGATTATTCCCGCGACGACAAGAACCGCGGACTCCGAAACCGTGTGGTAGAAGCAAGCCAATCTGAGCGTGCCACTTCGCTGCACTGCTGACATGCGCCGTCTGTATTTCTCGAGTTTGAGTGCATCGCCTCATATCTCCGCACCATAAAGTAATATTGAATGTGTAATCGGCATAAGTAACCGTCGCTTCGAATGTTTTGGCCCACTGGTGTTTGCCATAATTCTACTCAGCGCCGAGGTCACAGTTGCTGCTGCTGATAATAATAATAATAATAATAATAATAATAATAATAATAATAATAATAATAATAATGCCCCCCCGTAAATCTAACGTTACGCCCGTTCTACAACATCTTCGGGTGGGGGGTGGGGGCGGGCAACAGCTGTCACTTTTTAGCTGGCTAACAGAGCATTGGTTGATGCAGCCGCTACAAGGTTTGACTAGGTTGTGTGTACCGCTCGAAGACACACCATAACCCATGGTGGAACCGATCGTGCCAGTGGGTGGATGGCTCTACGTCAGTGAGCACCAGGACGCACCCCGGTGTATTTAGTCCTAGTCGTGGTACTCGACGGCTCTACACAGGTGGTCGGCCACTTCTCCGTTACTAGTGGCAAATAAATACAAAGTTCTGAAAATAATTCAAAATAATTCTGAAAATAATAAATGAAGGGTCCCTTCAAAACCCTCGACCAGAAAAAAGTCCTCTTCGGAGTGTTAAGTAAAGGAGACATCATCTCGGTTGATACCAAATTCGTGACATCGTCTGAAGCTGTGCTTGGTGGTGAAACGTAAAGGAGGTAACTTCGTAAAAATTTTGTCCTTCCTTACTGAAAAAACTGTCACCAGTTGCGTAGCCTCAGCCGCATAGGACATCAGAAAAGCCGCAGGCGGACTATTTGTCGGAACGGATCTACTTCTTATCTACTGTATATGGATTCACTTAATTTTCTAACTGCCTTGGAAAATCCGGGCACAGTGGGTCCATTATTGCACCAGATATTGCAGTTATGCCATTAGTTAGGAGACCTTGCTTCATCTTTTAGTTTTGTTTGGTGTCTTGGTCGTGTGGATATTGAAGGCAATGAAGAAGTTGACGCTGAAGCTCATGAGTCGACTAGACTACCACACGACCTGACGACGGAAAACTAGCTGTCCCAAGCACCGTTATTAAGTGGCAGCAGATGTGGAATACACGGCAGAGCAAATTTTTTCTTCCGTGAAGCAGAGAGTCCGTAAATGGCAAGCAGCAGGTGATCGCAGTCGTCGTGAACAAGTTTGCATCAGGAGACTGCGCATTGAGCACACGAACTCGACGTCTTCGTACCTCCTACAAGGACAAGAACGACCCGTCTGCACTTGTGGCGGAGCACTTACAGGAATCCATGACTACAATGCTTTTGCAGAACTGAGGAGGAGGCACAGAGTTAAAGGTAACATGGAAGAAGACATTGGACACAAACATTTAGCGATACACAGAACTCTGTCCTTTCTAAAAGCAGCAAAATTACTGTATATGCTTTGTAAGTGTTGTTTTGCGGGTCTTAATGTATACGTGTGTCTACTTTTGTTGAGTCAACTAAAATGTACGTGAGAAGAAAACATCCCGTCAAACAACGCATCTGGTAGACATCGTTGACCTTAGTTGCCGAGTCCCAAAATACGTTAAAAAATAAATAAAGACACCAGTGGGAATTAACATGGCAAATTGTTAGCACGAAATAGCGTGGGTTTTACTGCCTATTTTATTTAAATGATAATACATTTTCTATTGTCCTAGTTAGACGTATAATAATAATATTTTTTATATTTTAGACGTATAATGTCTATATTTTTCAGTATTTGAGAAAAGAGGCGTTTTTTCGACTTATTTCTTTTTCGTCTTAATTATTTGTCTTAAAAACCTTATTGAACGACGTTCGACAGAGTTACAGGAAAGTAATTTTCTCCCGCCAAATTTAGGCTGCTTTAATTATTTCATGTAACGATCGAGTCTAACCTGTTGTAATTTGATAAAACATTTTCACAGCGAGACCGGCTTTTATTAAAAATTAAAAGCTGAACACACAGAATTTATTCTTGAATTTATAGAATTCCTCGATTCTTTAATTAAAAAAAACCCTCAAATTTCTGTAAAATATATATTACCTTTTACAAAGACGGGCAGGAACAAGAGCGATCGTTTCGTCAGCTGAAGACTTTTAATTTTCATAATTAACACACTAATCTCTTAATTAATATAACGTCAAATTAAAGCGTTATTGCGTTATTAAAAAATGTCGTCTTATCTTTTCCTTAACAAATAGGCATATACAATTTGCGATTATTTTTGTATTGTTATACAGAGTGGTCCATGGGAATCTGACGATTTTAAAAATGAAATATAAAATATAAATACTGTATATGAAATATAAAAATATAAAATATTTTTTATTTACTTTTGTTTATTATGTAGTTACAGAAAATTTGAAGCTATTTACAGATGGAAGTTTATTTTTTATATAAAACCTCTCTCAAATGTCCTTCATCCTTTTTTATGCACTGCTGCAGTGTGTCCCGAATATTTTGCATCACTGCTTGCCCATATTCTTTCGTATGGCTGTGATTTCTTCCTGTATGAAGGCCTTGAGTTTGTTAATGATGTTAGGTTTATTAAGAAACACTCTATACTTGAGGTATCCCCAGAGAAAGTAGTCGCACACTGATAGAGGACCATCGTGGCGGCCACGCAACATCTCCTCCTCTGGAAATCACACGGCCTGGAAACATCTCTCAAACTACCGCCATGGATGCTCTGGTAGTGTGGGCTGTTGCTTCATCCAGTTGGAATCATACAGAGCAAGAGTCGATCGGACGACCACGCAGTTTAGGAGCAAGGAATTCCTGTACCATCACTGCGTATCGAGCAGAAGTGACTGTCACCGTTTGTCCTGTCTATGTTTGGACGGGTTCTCACTGTGTACACTAGATTTGGTGGTTTGTTTTCCGTTGCATAAAAGGTAGTTCGGAAATTGCTTATCCACTTTATCTTATTGCAACTCGCAACAGCACCACGACGTGGAACATTAAAGTGACTGCGGAATAATCGCTGCGTAATTTTCCAGCAATCAAAATTGAATCACCATTTTTAAAATAAGTTTCCATTACAAACGCACAGTGTGTAGCAGTCCGCTACTCCCTTATAACTGAAATAGCATCAGGTATGCAAGACCACAGCCACAGAGTACAAATTCCCGCTTGCACGCCAGGGTTGCCAATCTATGGCGCTTTAAAAATTGTCCGATACCCTTGAATCACCCTGTATTAACACTTTCGACCCAATGTCCGTAAACTTTACGGGCGCATGATTTTCCTCTAAAACAAGACGCCCGTAAATTTTACGTTTGTCACTTCACGCGCGTTTATCGGCATTTGTATGAAACATTTACGAGGTTCTGTTGTACTTGTAGACTGGAGTTTGTAGTTGTCAAGTGAATACACAGATAGCAGCACAATCAGTATTCTGCTCTATGAATTCCGACTATTGTGAAATTTGCGATGTTTTAATGTAAGTTGTGTTACGATGACTGTTTCATTTTGTACCATACAAAAGCAGGTTATTGCAAATTGACTGATTTTTACTGTAATCTATGTCTTAATATTGTAAGAAAAATCATTTTTGTGATTAAACATTTTTGTGACTAATTAAAAAAACATTTACTATGTGAAAATACCTCGTAAAACCTTTTTTATTTTTCAAAAACATGCTTTTGATCTAGATACTAAAAATTAATTTCTCCTACAAAAAAAAAATAAATATTGCATCGTTTTTAGAAAATAAAAGGTCCGGTCTTTAATTTGACATTTAATTTATGTTGTTTTTAACAAATTTTACTATTTAAAAAAAATAGGGAAAATATGGAATACAGCCACTCTGCTGGGACATGCCTATGCTGAAATGGCCAGGGTTGAAAGTGTTAAGCTTATATCACTATTCTCTGAGACGAAAACATTCTTTATTCCTGAGCAAAGACGAAAACAAGTTGGGCATAGGTGTGTAAGGTACTGTATGTAACAAGGAACTACAGATTGTCATTTACTCACGCGGCACTGACGTAACTGGCATTTCAGAGCAAGTAGCATAGCTAAAGGAGGAGACTCCAGATGGCAGGTCGTGAATCACTGCGGGAAAAGCTGTGAATGTGATCAGCTTAGGAGGAGGAGGAAGGAGACTAGATCGCAACTGGGATATGACAGCAACTACTTTGTCTCGGACTTCGACTACGTAAAGTTCAGCAAAGTAAATGATAACAACGATCTGCTCCGGAGGTAAGAAATAGAATTCTGAAAATTGGCAGGGCATTCTGTTGACTTAAATTCTACATTGAGTCCAAGTTGGCTCAACGAAAATCTATACGTATGATATTCAAGACAATTAAAGGGCATATCGTTACATAAGGATACCAAAATTGTACGCTTTCAGTGACTAAGTTGGTTAAAAGAAAATCTATACGTATGATATGCAAGACGATAACACGATCTATCGTCATATGTGGGTACGAAACTTGAAACTGGAAACGAGCTGGTAACGTTAGAGCACCGAGGAACACTGAGAAAAATTTTTGGCCTGTTAAAGGTAAATAATGGACAACACATAAATATGCAAATAGCCCAGCATCGTAGTTTTTATCAGGCCACAACTCCTGGCATATGTGTAACACATACGTTCTTCAACATAATAATGAAGGAACAGTTCTGGTAAGGGGAAAAGGAAGAACCCGCAGGCAGGGCAACGTTCAGTGGCATACTGGATGCGAGGTGAGAAACTGGCAAAGAACCGGAAGAGGTGCGACTGTTACTGCAGCAGTATTGCAGGGAAACAGCATAGTATTTTAGCGATATTCTAGTCAAACTGCGATACGCACGACTTACCGGCGACTGCAGACAAGAATTAATGCTTTTGACGTGTCACTGGTTTGTACCCAACTTTGATCGAAGGTACGCGCATCATCATATCGTCGTCACAGCACCACTAAAATCACCACTACCACTATCACAACTACCGCTACCACCACCACAACCATCAAAACCACCCCTACCACCGTACATCTAAAATAGAGGTGGACCGATATACCTATAACAACCAAAGATATTTTGGAACAATATTTTTGTGGAACGGATATAACAGTGACGGAAAAGTTCAAATACCTGTTCCGATTCAACAATAACTGAAAATCGAAATACCCGTTCTGGCGTCCTGGCGGTTCCGAGTCGCGGGACCCCCCTTACACAACTAGCGAGTAAACAAGTACATAAATAACAAGTAAACGACTACTACAAGTATTAGGAGTATTACGGATACACAAGTAACAAAAAGTAAACGAGTACTAGAAGTATTAGGGGTATTAGGAGTATTACGAGTACACGAGTACGAAGCCACTTTTTGGTGCTGAATACTTCATACTTCTGTTCATGTGACAATTGCCGTACAAGTACGAAACGAAGCCAAACAATGAGGTTCAGAATATCTCCATGCCAAAGAGACGAAGCTGTTTTTAATAAATTAAAATATCATATTGATGTTACATTTATTCTAGTGTGTTATGCAGATATATAATATAGATTATAATAACGAATTATATATTATACTAGTCACCAACTTGGTAAATTTTGAAATAACGAATTATATTGTGTTGAAACCTACAGAGTGGCTGATAGGCAATACAGTACTTTTTGTTAATGTGATTTCGGAGATGACTTTTAACTTCAGTGCACATCTCACGTAAATTGTTTTTACATTCTTTATTGTGCTATTGCGTGCGCTCTAAATTTCATTGCCTGAGTTTCGCAACCTATTTGTCTAACCAAAATGGAATCAATAATTTAATATTAAATCTATGATAGTTTGTGTACTCCTAGTGAAAACTTAAATTAGTTTTCCCAAAGGGAGATAGGCTTATAAATTCTCTTATTTCTCATTTTCTTTTAAACAGTAACAGCTTAATAAAGTCACAGAGTTAAGCGACACTGTTAATACTTTTAGTTTCAATTTATTTCTTATAACAAATTCTATAATACAGGTATACGTATAATAAGTATATAATAACAGGTATTTGTACGTGTTATTTTTTTGGAACGTATCGTTCGTACCTGTTATTTTCGAATACTAATTTAGCACATCTCTAACCTCTGTCGAGAGAAGCGGCATCACGACCCTTCTTCCCACCCACCGTCAAACATCCTGCTGTCCTCCATTTCTTCCCTCGCTCATCTCTATGAACTGGAGACCTCTTGTCCACTCCCTTTTCTCTAATGTTATCTTTAACTATCTTATCGTCTAGAAACCACAGTTTGTATAATATTGTACCAATTACAGTTGTCCCTATCGTGAATAACTGTTAAGAACGCATGTTTTTTTTCGTAATTTGTCATTCCAAAATAATTAGAGTTTTAAATAAAGTTTTAATTGGTCTTCGTTATTTCACATAATTCCAAGAATTAATAATCCAAGTGTATGATTCCAGTTACATACGGCCTCGATAACTGAAGTATCACGTTACACATACCACTGGTAAATAAATAATAAACTAAATTACCGGCACCGTCTACTATTAATTAGTTTTAAATAAAACCAGAAAAATAAGGAATCGTATTTAATTAAAAATTATCTCTTTTACTGCGTTGTGCTTAAAATAAATATGAATGTACTTTCCACGTACCATTATAACAATCAATGGAAAGGAAATATCAATAATTAAATTGTATAGTAGATTATGTTTCGATCAACGTGTATTCCTTTTGAATGTTATCCATTATAATTAGTTTTTAAGATTAGCTTTAGCAGTAATTATAACTCGCAAACAAATATAATGTTAATTATTTTCTAATAAATCAGTATACACTTGGACTGAATTTAATTAGAATTAAAAGTTATCATATTTTTTGCAATAATGAAATGAAGTAATTTTATTAGGGTCTTAGCCTATCTAGGATGTTTTCCAATCTATTTGGGTTATTAGGATATTTATTCTATTAGGATACGCTTTCCAATTCTTCTTCTTCTTCTTCTTCTTCTTCTTCTTCTTCTTCTTCTTCTTCTTCTTCTTCTTCTTCTTCTTCTTCTTCTTCTTCTTCTTCTTCTTCTTCTTCTTCTTCTTCTTCTTCTTCTTCTTCTTCTTCTTCTTCTTCTTCCTAGTTAGAATTCTGTTCTGTTTTATAACAACGGTCCTAATTCTGTCACTCCATCTCTTCTTTGGCCAACCAATGCTCTTCTTCGTGTTTGGTTGGCTATCTCTTGACTTTTTCACTAGTCTTGTGTCATCCATTCTTGATATGTGTTCATTCCATATCCTTCTTCTTTCCGCAATCCAAGAATTAATATCTGTTACATTACACGTTTTTCATATAGCCTTACTATTGTCTGACAACCTATAGTACCTTGGCTTGCCAAGTACCTTCCGTAATATAGTAATTTCTATAGTCTGTGGTTTCCTTTGAGTTGTGCTGTATCTAGTTTCGTCTCTAATGCATAGGATATTACTGGACGTATTGTGCTTTTTTAAACCCTAGTTTTTGCTTCTTGTGTGAGGAGGTATTTATTATTCCATTGTAACGGAAAATTTGACCTATTTATAATTTTAATAAGTAAGATATGCTGAAAATAGAAATAAGGGTGTGTTTGAGAAAACAGAGAGGCATGTAGGCGTGAGAAAGCGAGGTGGGAATAAAGTGAAAATAGAATTACTTGCTAAAAGCTTGATAATGTATGTACTGTATGTTGAGGCACGATTTGGGACACTACTGTCATAAACTTTATTATGTTTCAGATAGTAAGGGTGTTTACCAAACGTTGTAAAACCTAAGTGCGTATAACAATAGCTGGCGTGGGAAAGCGATCTTGTTGTGCGAGAGACGCTACTTTCTGTAAACACGTGTGCGCGGAGAAACGTTGGGCGAATTAGAAAAGGCGTCATACGTTACGCGGGAAGTTTTAGTTAAGCGGATTGGTTGAATTCGTATTTAGCGGTAGTTTGGACCTATCGGAGCGTTTTGTTGTAGTTCGTAAGTAAGGGAAACTTGAGGCATGTATATATTGTGAACTTAGAGGAAATAAGGGTAGTCTTCTTAATATCGGCAGAATTATACGGAGAGACTCGTGTACGTTGTTTTGCGTCAAATAATATAGATATTTTAATAATTAACGGAAAGAATCAGTTAATTTCTCAGAAATAACAAAGTACGGAAACACTATAATTATTAATATTAAAGTTATAAAGCAAGTTTCATAAATCATAATAAGTCAAAGAGTGTATAATCGAAGTTATAATAAACAATAATAAATAATAAATACATACGAAGTTCTGTTAATTCTATACGTGGCGGTAATTCGCGGAAGGAGGCGTTGGAGTTCGAAAGAAAGTTTACAACGGTATAAATTAGTCGGGCCAAACGCGACGTGGAGTGAGTTAAATGCACTTAAGTTAGATTCTGTCATCTTTGTGTCCAGTGTAATTATACAACATAGTTAGAGGTATAATCCATATGTTAGTGTAGTGTACTTGTGATAAAGTGAATTGTGCAAGTTTAACCAGAATCAACACGACGACGGCTGCTGACGAACCACCGATCTACAATAGCTTCAGGACCACGCACTTTGGAAGGATTTACGCAAGTAAAGAATAATGAACATTTAAATTCTATTTTTTGATAAATAAACATATGTTGTATGCAAAATAGTGACTCAATCTGTCATAAAGGACTCACTGCTAGTTAATCATATTTAAATTTTTTCAATAAGTAATTCAGTTCATATAAGAAGATTTTAATTTTGTAATGTATAAATACAAATTGTCATTAAAGTGATTATCATACTTTAATTTGTGTTTATTATTACTAGCGCCCTGAGGTAAATCAAGAGTCGGTACACTAGAATAAGTACCATAAACTATTATAGGAATTATTATATATCATATTTGATAAAGGTAGTTTGTGATCTTATTTTTCACATGCTCATAGGCCAATATAATTTTCAAATCAATAATTTTAACTCTTTTACAAAGGCCTAGCAGGAAGTGTATTACACCATATAAGGTTATTCATGCATCCAGCAGGTTTTCTTGTTTTCGTTAATTAGTATTCCATTTTTTCATCTGCCCTATTGTTGCTTGTAAGCCTTGTTCCTAAGTAGTCTATCTGCATTACTTGTTTTATTATTTTGCCATTTATCACAAGCCTACACCTTAACGGGTCACGTGAAATTTTAATTGATTTTGTTTTCTCTTCTGGTATTTTCATGTTATATTTTTATCATGTTTTGTTAAAATTATACACAAGTCTTTATAAGCCATTTTCATTTTTCGCTATTAGAATAATGTCGTCTCCATAACATATTGTTACGACGGTCTACTGGTCGTCGTATGGTACAGTGGAAAACAAAATACAAGACAGCAATTAAGTCACTAATCACCAGCTTTAATTATCACAATTAAACAGTTTGTAATTAAGAAGATAGTCTCTTACACAAATTAATAAAAATTGTTTACACGCTATATAAATGTCCACTAATAGAGTATCGCACAATTATAAAACTCATAATAGTTCGCCACAATACTTCAAACCGCACTGTGTAAATCGTCACTTAAACGCACAGAGTAATCGCCCGACAATAACAACTCTGAACTATAATACTACGAACCTCATTCCAATAAATCGCAACTCAAACTAAACTGAACGGCTCTGATTACTTGTATTTATACCCCGCTGAGGCTCCAGAATATTTGCTAACTGCGCGTAAAGAATGCTACTAGAAAACACCAGAACATAATTGGTTGCGGCGGTACAAACAGCAGGCGCGGACCGATGAGTCCGGAATAATCTCGCAACGCATGTCGAGAATCATGTACGCACATAACATTACCGCCGTATTCCACTGGACCGTTCAAGAAACACGTATATTGTTCTGTAATGTCGTAACACTATAATATTAAAGAGACTTCTACCTATCTTATATCGTCTCAAGTGATTTAGCTCCTTAATATTTTTTTTTCTATAACTACATTGAAGAGAATGGAACTTACGGAATGCCCCTGCCGATCCCTTTTGTTGCAGATATATTATTTGCTAATTTTCCATTGGCTTTTAGTCTCATTGAAGTGTTTGTGTAGATCTCTTTTATTAGCTTTGTTATGTTGACTGGGACTCCCCGTATTTCTAATTCTGTTATATCGAAACAATAAAACGGGCTCAACAATTATCTTATTCGTAAAGTTAGAGATGATACATGTGTTGTGATCTAATGGTGACGATTGATTGATATCCCTTATCATCACCATCCTTATTTTTCTCGTCTTGCCTCAAGTGTTAGACCCATGATGTCAGAACAGTGGATGTGAGGGGTTACAATGAGATGGCGATGGACAAGAAAATTTGGAGACTATTGGTGTTGGAAGCCAGGGCTCACGTTGAGCTGTAGTGCTGAAGATTAAGACTATGCCTAAACATTGAAATCGTGATGGTGGGTTTTTGAGACTTCCATAATATGAAGATTGAAAAATAATTCCGATGTTTCTTAGTATTTAGAAAGTTTTTTGACGATACGTTTGTCTGGTCTTAAAGTGCTAGGGTCCAAAATACTTCAAAATTTCCAAAACCTAACACTACATTCTGATTTTAGTTAAAATTCTCTTTAACTTTTACCCCACACGGACTTTGTGTGATTTTTTACACAATTTACACTACCTCAAATTTTTGCCTTCAGCTCCCTATTTTTGAAGGATTAATTGGGTTCCGTGGGGTCACGCATGCCTGGTTTTACGAAAATCAGTTGATGCGTTCTGAAGTTATCGTGAGACGTATCCTGTCCAAAAAATAAAAGATAGATAGGCAAATGCCAAACGGACTAGATAAAATTGAGAAATTGGTTCGTTCGTTTAATCATGCAGTCTCAAGGAGATAATACGAGCACACGCACTCACGCCCATTGATCTCGTCTACCATAGTTTAGAAACAGTAAATTGTGTGATCACCTGTTTGTTCTGTTTTTTTCTTCACAATACTAATTTGTATTCTAACAATCATAAAATTGTAAGGAAAATACAGTACCTAATATCATTGTAAACGTTTTTCTAAATAGTAAACATTCTATGAATATGGTGACTGGTGAATGTACTGTATAGTTTAACTTTTAAATAGAAGAATTTTATCGACTGGTGTGCTCCCTTAGGTGAAGAATTCGCCACTGTTTTGAATGAAATACATTCATTATTAGATAAATTTCAATTAAGTCATGATTTAATTAAGGGAAAAATTACAAAAATTACGGAAAAGGTACTTTTTTTAGTAATATAAAAACTATAGAGCACGCAAACATACAATAAACACTAAGAATTTGTCGCGTTCGGATTTAGGTTACTTACACTCTGCTGGATTTTCACAAAATTTTCAAAGTTGTATATCTTTTTTTAAGCCGTGGGGTCACAAACTTTTGAAATTTCCAAAACTTAACACATTTATTCAATACTCTTTAATTTAATACACCAGACAAATCTTTAGAATTTTAGAATATTTTCACCTAATTTTTAGCCCGGATGTTAAAAACTTTTTAAATAAAAACTTATCATTTAATTTAGATTGTGGTTAAAATTGTTCTTAATTTTGGTACTCCATATGGGTTTTTGTTATATTTTCAATACCTTTACCCGTTAACATTTTTGCCTCTCACCCCCCTCATTTTTGGGACCTCATAAACAATAGCGGTCTGTAGGATAAAAGTATGATACGCGTTCAAAAGTTACCGTGAGACATGCCTTAAATAGACAGACAGGATATATATACAGACACAGATAGACAGACAGACAAATGCGAAACAGGAGAGTTAAAACTGAGAATTCGCTTTTATCGTTTAATAAGTTTCCTCTTATAATTTGTATTCTATAATTAAATTTCAGTTTTTAAAATTACCTTCAGTAACAAATATTTTTTCAAGTTTTCAATATTTTGTAAAATTAAAATTTGAAATTTAAATATGTATGTATTATAAGCTAGATTCTGGTTAAAACTGTGCCAATGTACAGTCACCTGCAATAGAAACTGCAGATCACTAAAAAACAAATAGAATTCACCTAATCTTGTTCTGTTTAACCTTGACAAGACGGATTGCATTCGTATATACTGTATTTTGAATTTCCTCATTTACTTACTTACCTACCAAATGAGCAAGTTATTTAATTATGGAAATACTATTGAACGTTTATGACAGTATCAAAAGTACGCACTCAAACTGCGCTCTTAAAGACAGCACATCGACTGTGTTATTAGTTTAAATATTATTTTAAAATTTTAGCAAATATTTAAGTAAACATATTTTTAATCAAAAATTTTGTTTCATTTGTTAAAAATGTTTATTAAATGTGACGACATATTGAAACACACACGCGCGCCCGCGCGCGACCTTTATTTTAATAAATTTTTCTTTTTTATTTATCTTGATTTAAAAAATTCCTTAGCCTTATATTCAATAATTTTATTTATTTCATATCCTAATTTAATATTGTTACGTCATTACAGAAAGTTCTACATGTTTCTCGGCTATTCCAGCAGAGCCCAGCTGTGATGTTTGTGCGCGTACGTGAACTTAACATGCGTCAACAAACGAGGCTATTCCAGACCATACCGATGGGCGCACTTTGTTCAAGGCCGCAATCAGTTACGCTTTATTATTTTCGAGTAGTGTTGACGCGTATTATGGATTATTCTGGAAGACTTGTGCTACCTATTTAAACAACGACAGCTGCCGCTAAGAAGTCAGTTTACTTCGGGCGATTACACAGTGCGTCTCAAGTGAAAAGTGATTATAGTGCGGAATTCTTTATAGTTGACATTATTGTTTGTATGGACTGATTAACTTGAATTATTGTATGGGTTGATTACGGGTTGATTATTAATTGTGATAATTAAAGTTGGTTATTAGTGATTTAATTGGTGTCTTGTATTTTGTTTTCTACTGTACCATACGACGATCGGTAAAACCGCCGCAATAATATATTCATACGTTTTTAGTATCATATCTTCAACACCATTGTTGTTTTAAGGCGTTTCTCTATGTATGCTCTTAAATAATTTATATTCAAAATAAACCATAATAAGTGTAGTATCATCAAATCAAGAAAGTATAGGCCTACACAAGTTACTGTAAAAGTGGCGAGGGAAGCTAGAAGCGAACAGACTGTTAATACATGGTATGGCAACCTCCGAGGATTAGTTTGACTAAAACAGTAGCAAGTAGGAAGGGAGAAAGAGAAGTTAAAGCGGCAGAGATACAGAGAGAGAGAGAGAGAGAGAGAGAGAGAGAGAGGGGGAGATACTATGTTTGTCAGTTAACTATTTAACTATGTTTGTTAGCACAGAGATGTGTGTGTGGTAAATTACAGCAGGGAATGTTTGCCAAACTGCTGTAAGAAGCTGTCTACATATTAGACACACGTCATGCAGACACCAAACACTTGAGCTGTGTATACGCCAAAAGACAAATACATTTTAAACAGTACAATAAACAATGGAAGCATTCCAAATCTCTCGTCAATATAATGCGACGTCAACAATATGGCCGACGATACAGACGTTGTAAAACACAAACATGTTAACATTTATTTTCAGTGTTGTTAATTATTACCGGCGAGTTGTCCGCAGGTGACTGATTGGTCGACTATTGATGTCGAATGAGTTTCTTCACTTTGTCCGCGTCGTAAGTTTGATTCAAAACAGAACCAACTTTACTCCTTCTTTAAATTTTGGAGAAGGACAGGAGATGCCAAAAGTAAGAAGAGGAGAAAGAGATCAAAATTTATTGATTACTTGAAGAAGGAGACATTATTTTTACAGGGTAAAACAGCTGTATAAAAAGTATAGGTGGTACGTCGTACAAAATACAGACTTCAAATCTGGCTTTGTCGAAAAAACAGGAAACAAATATGCTACGCCAATTACGTAACGCTCTCGAAAAGTCGGCAGGTGCAGTTACGCAAACGTTTTACACGTTTCTCGGCTAGTCGAGCAGGTGCAGTGTCTCTGTGAAGGCCGTCTACTAACGGACCTTCCAGGCTGTTCGAGTACTCTTAACTACGCAAATTATGTTAGCATGCCGCCAGCAGTATGGACAATTTTTCTGGAACATCTGCGGGACCTATATAAATAACAGCGGCATAGTTACACCTGGCGATACTGTAGAGTGCGGATCAAGTGATTGTTGAGGATTACGGGAAAGTAATTTTTGTGTTATAATTAGTGTAGAGCTCATTATAGTTGACAATTATTATTGGTGTCTACAAATGTAACTTTAATTACTGTATGAGAGTACCCTGTTGATTTCGACCGTTATTTGTGACTAATTGAAGATGGTAATTATTTACCTCATTGGTGTTTGTCTTATGTTTCCACTTTACAATACGATGATCCGTAACAGCATGGTAACAATACATATTGTAGGCCTACATAATTTTTTTATAATTTTATTGATTATTTATTAAATTTGTTATTTTACTATAAAACTATTCTTATGCGAATATTTATTTCTTTTCTAGTTATTTTTTTGACAATTAACTAATTATCATCATCAAGTAATCCACCCAAAAGTTTGTCTTCAATTAGTTTTTTGAATTATTCTGACAATGCTAACAAAAAAAGCGTATCAACAAAATGCGCACAAGCAAAGAAAAGAAGCAGCATAAAATTCTGTATGAACAACAATTAAGAACCATATTTAGGCCTATTACTTAATGTTATTCTAATGGATGTGCAAGATTTTTTCCCTTATTTGGACATGTTTCAAACGCCATGAAGTGAGCTGACCGTCGGTTATTTTCTTGTTTTTCTATCCGGAGAGGTACCCATCTGTTGGTTGCTTCGTATTACACTATAACGAATGTGTGGGAAAACTACACATTATATAAACATAACTAAAACAAACTAATGGCTGAACAAATGCAAATTAATATAAAACACGACACAATTTTTAGAACACTAAACATTGGTTATATTCAGATAATAAATTTATACAACATATCTAATTTAAAAAAGTGTGTAATTTTGTAGGAGAAAACGCTTAGCGCCGAAGGAAATTCTCGAATAAAAAACTAATTTAAGTTAATTCTAATACAATAATAATTATTCTGTCTAATTTGAAGGAATTATAAGCATATTCAATAATACACCCTAATAATGTACAATAGATACGGTTTTCAATAGTATTTGCAGGAAAGATTGAAACAGAATAACTAGTTTACTCAATAGGCACCCCTCCCTTCCCCTCATCAGATGATTGAAAGCTGTTTACCCTTCGTTCACAATGCTCATATTGAATTAAAATGTACGTGTATTGTGAAAATAACATGACAACAACGTATACGTTATATTTCTTGACATTATTACAATTTGTATCAAAACAGGAAAGTCTTGTGTTGGAAATTACATTTCCTTCAGCGGATATTCAGATTTCAATTTAGATATAATTTATATAGAATCATGTAGTCTAAATGTATTTGTAGTGTGTTAACCTATTATAGTGATAAACAGAAATATGAAAGGAGAGCTTAATATAATAATGCCTATAGCTTCTCTTTTACCTGTACAACAATTGTAAAATCATCAGAAAATTCAATACTACACTTGTGTATAGTTTGTGTGTTTGATTTTGAATACTGTTGTTTGCATCTTTCTTCCACAATGTTGTCAATGCAGACGTTGACATGCACAGCATCTCTGTAAAGTCATGTTACGGTTTTCTACAGCGTAGCCAAGATTTTCTTCTAAGAGGGGGGGGGAGTTGATACAAACTTTAACAAACATCTTAAACATATCACAAACGAATAATATACAATCATCAAAACATAATCACATATATAAAAACAATTATTAAAATATTTAAATTGCCTGGGTGTCTGACATATATATCAAACTTGAATCACTAAATTTTTACCCATAGCATATCATATACAAAAGTATATTATATGTATTAAATAAAATGAAATGTTATCTAAAATAAATAACTAAAATTATGCTTTTATTGAGTAGTTTAATAAAATAATATTTATTCAAGTAAAGAGAATTATTATTTACTATATGGCATCCATTTTAAATTAAATATCAAATTATTTGCAACAAAAATTTAAAATTGTTTATTAGTTATTTCAATTTAAATATTTACACTATGTACAGTTGTGTATTTGTTTTTCTTTGTTACATCATATTTCTGTTTTTTGTAAGGTATTTGTTGAATAAGGAACCAACAGATCTTACCAGTTTGAGATGCAGCCGAAAGCGTACAAACTTTGAATGTTACAAAACATTAACCAGTCAGACAAAGTCGTTGTCTACACTTCTGTTCAGAAATATTTGGTCGAATAGGAGCCGATAGGCTATCCAGTACTAAGTTAAACGATGGTCAAGGAAAGAATTTAAAAGACTTGTATAAGTTTGTTAAGAAGTACATACACGATGCAGCAAAAGAAACTGTAAGATATTAGAATCAATTTCTGAAAGGACAGACAGAATGGTGGACAAAGAAGTTGGAAGAGAAGGTTAAAATTAAGAAGCATTTGTAGCAAAAGTAGTTTCAAACTCAGGACAATAAAGATAGAAAGTATTATACTAGGATGAATAGAGAAGTTGAAAGGGAAGCCACCAAGTGCAAACAGATACATGGAAAAGGGAATGTGTACATCTGGATTGTTATAAAGAAGGTACTAAACTGGCAAAGCCCTGGACAACTATAAATATTCTGAGAATGGGTACAAAAAAGCAAAATTACATATCAGTAATTAGTTTAAAGGACTGGGAAAGACAAATAGATCTTAATAGATTTACAGAAGACAGAGTGTTTTAAAGAGATTAATTATGATAGCGATGTTGGAGATGGGTACAAAAAAGCAAAATTACATATCAGTAATTAGTTTAAAGGACTGGGAAAGACAAATAGATCTTAATAGATTTACAGAAGACAGAGTGTTTTAAAGAGATTAATTATGGTAGCGATGTTGGAGAAAGACGTGGGGATACTATAGAAGGCATTACCCAGCAAGGAATGTTAACAGCTTCAGATAAAACGAATAATAAAAAACTACTAGGTTGGAAACAACTCAAATCGAGATGGTCAAATATGCTCCAAAAGTCTTGTGACAGTTACTTATTAAGATTTTGAATAATTTCTTATTGGAAAGGACCGTGACATCCCTGGTGATTGAAATGTGGTTTATATCATTTTCGTATATAAAAAGGAAAGAAATAAGAGCTGTGTGAAGGTTTGAAAGAAAGATCGGAAGACGTGTTTATGGCCCAGTTAAAAGATAACGAATAGAGAAAAAGATAACGAATAGAGAATAAGAAATAACCAGGAGACATATAAGCTATTGAATCATCAGGACATTTTAAGATTCATAAAGGATCAGCAAATACAATGGCTAGGTCACCTAGAGCGGATGGATGATCAGCGTATTCCAAAGAAAAGCAGGGCGCAGGACGCAAGTCCTAGGATGATGTCCTAGATCTCAGAAGAATGGATGTGAGAGGTTACACTGAAATGGCAATGGACAGGAAATTTTGGATAAGATTGGTGCTGAAAGCTAGACAATCATGTTGGGCTGTATTGCTAAAGAAGTAGAAGTAGAAGTAGAAGTAGAAGTATCAATAGTATATATTAATAATAATACATGCATTTAATAATATAACTTATTTAGTATTTAGGTTTAGGAGGGTGAACTGCTTAGGGTTATAAATAATTCCAATTTCAAACACTGTTTAAATGTTCGTAGTTTGCACGGTAGGCTGTCATATAAACAATACTTTTAGTATTAAAGCAAAAGGTTCAATTTTACTATTATTTCATGATAACTGCAGTAATTTGATTTCACGTGGTGACTGATTACTTTTGTCATGTGTGGATCCAAAAACATTTTGCCCCCCCCCCCCCCCCAGCAAAAACTTTACCAGCAGGCACTTAATTCGCCTGTTTCATAATGGACCAAGAAGAAGAAGAAGAAGAAGAAGAAGAAGAAGAAGAAGAAGAAGAAGAAGAAGAAGAAGAAGAAGAAGAAGAAGAAGAAGAAGAATTGGATACACTGCCGTGGAATAAGTGTGACTGGCTCTATTGGAAGGTTGTGTGGTTGAATTTTGAAAGGAACAATGGAAAACACCTTGGCTGACCTGAAGGAGTAAAGTGATTTTCGAGCTACTAGGTCTTGTGTTGACAAAATGAGACAGCTAATTGAGAAACGATATGCACAGAAGTTAAGTACATATTTAATTTTTATATACATCGAGACAATTTATGATACTGTTCCACTCACTAGATAATTTGGAATATTAAAAAGAAGCGGACTAGAACCCGCATATATTCAAATTATTTTCAGTATCTATAAAAGAACACATTGTGGTGTAAAGCTTGGAAAGGTACTATCTGAGAAACTTAATTTTACAAAGGGCTTAAGACAAACATGTTGTCTTTCGCCGACATTATTTACAATTTACATTCACGAAGCTCTTATTAAATTGAGCTGGAAGTAATAAAGAATGTGAATAGACATCGGATCAAAGTGCCTCTGTACGCTTCTTTTTGCGAATCATCAGATTTCATTGATAATCGTAAATATAGTGGCTCAGTTATGGTAGCAAAGCTAATGCATGAATATACCAAGTGGGGCCTTAAAATTAATTTACAAAAAACTGAATGTTTATGTGCAGGGGAAACAGAGGATGACATGGTACTAGACTGTGAAATTATAAGACATTGACATGAACGTAAATATTTGGGGAACATAATTAGCCAAGGTAGAAATTACGATAAAAATATTAACTCTAGACTCACTAATTGGGGAGCATAATTAGCTAAGATAGAATTTGCAATACAGATATTACTTAACTATATCGCACTTATATCAAACTATAGACTCATTTAAGGACGAATAGTATCCAATAGCTACATTCTTTGCTTTGGTCATCAATAATTGGAATGAATGTTAAAAATAAATATATATGGAACTGTTTTGTACACCCAATTACAACACATGCATCCGATTGTTGGCAGTTGATAAAAAGGAACAAACAAAAATTAGCAACGCTTAAAATGGATTTTTTGGGACGATCGTGTCGGATATCCGGGCAGCACCTTATACGAATTGAAGTAATAAGGGAGCGAGCAGATGTCAAAGGAAGTATTAATAGAATAGTTGAACAATGTAGGTTGATTTGGTACGGAAACATACAGCGATGGATACTAGACTGAATACCATTTCTTTGCTACAGTACTGTGGTTACTGACGAACACCATGTTAGTTGTATTAAAAACCGTTAGAGTAAAGTTCTAAAGTTCTTAACTTTAGGCGAGAAACATCACGAGGAAATGTTCGTACACGTATGTATGTTTCCATAGTGTATCTATCACTTTTCGCTGTTACATACTGTATAAAAGATAACAATCTGTTATTTTTTTTGCAGACATAGTTTACAAAACTTTCTGAAGGCGGTCAGAATTTGCTAGGGCTGTTTACGAAATTAATTTTGTAAAATTATTTAAGATAAGAGTTAGAATTTATATTAAATTTGTTTTCTAATATTATACCTCACATAGACTACTTTAATTTTTCAAATTTTTGACTTCTACTATTGGTCAGTAGTTGGAAAACTTTGAAAGTATACACTACTCTCAAAGTCGGCCTACACTACATACACTACTCCATTCAATTGGGGCTCATACATATTTCCTTTCAATTTATTTTATTAATAGGCCTACACATAATGCCCAAGGAAAAGAACACTCTTTGTTGTGCTGTTACTTATTATTTTATTTCAGAAACATACAACAACAAAATGTGGTCAATACAAATGGGTTTTATTTTCTATACCATGAACATAACGTAATCCTAATCTCAGGGCCAGCACATATAAATTATATTTACAAACACATTAGCTCTTTTGAACTTATTTCGATTAATACAAAAATTCATTAACAATAGTTTAACTAAAGATATTCTTTTTTGAAATTGTGTTTGTTTTTTAAATGATTGATAGTTCACACTACCGTCAGTACATGAAGAGCGTTGCTTACCTAGATGCCCGACTGGTTAAATATGAGGCTTTGTGTGACTTATTTAGCCACGTTCTTAGTTTAAACGTTTTAACTAAAATTTTAAATGTTAAAATTTCTTAACCCTAAACAATTTAATAGTGTACTATTTTAAACAGCTTGGTATGTTTTATTAATAATTCCTTTACTTTTTATACTTTCCTTGGTATACTGACTTATTCTTGTCACAAACGTCTTCATTCACCAATTTTTCTCAATCTTTCTACTGTAATAGCTACTGATATATACTTATAAAATTGTTATTTCTCTCTATGAGACGCTTTCTGTTTGATGAAAGAGGAAGGACAAAATGGAGTGACAAACTAAATGTATTGTTAAAGGAGTTCCTTTTCTTCTTCTCCCTGGCGTAGTTTTACATTATAATATTATTATAATTTTTTTAAATTTCATACATTATACAGTTATTTTACATACCTATATAAAAGCCTGTATTTTTTATACCTAGTTTTACATAAAGCCTGTGACAACTTGATTATTCTGTATTGTTTTCAATTCTATGTTTTACCAATTACTTTCACATTTTTAGTAAATTATAATTTAAAGAATTTTGAGTTTCACAATTTGTACATGTAGTTTATATCGTTTGAAAGGATTACTCTACAGTCTTTTAAATGCATTTGTTACGCGTAAAAATTACCAATACTATTAGTTGAAATAATTTTACAAATTTTTAATTACATTAGAATTTGACTTCTTTTAAAATCCAGTATGATTGCCACTCTTGTTACTTTTGTAAAAATAAACATTCATAATTTTTACAGATTAGCTTATTTTGGCAGGGTCTATGTACTGTTGAATTTACAGGAATACAATGTTTTCCTGACATCCGTATACAATGATTTTTTTAAAAACAAAACCCGATTCGTTGGTTTGTTGGCTTTATTTAAAACAAATTAACTGCTGTTGACAATACTCTTAAATTATTTTAATATGTATTTAATTTTTCAAAATTTTAGTTTTTTTTTAAAGCATTATGTCCTTAAATTTGATATTTTGAAACCGGAACCCTATGTTTAGAATTTGGTCAAGATTCTTTTTAATTTGATAACCAAATTTTTCAAAATCCTAACTCTTAGATTTTTGATTCTCGCCTCCTAATTTTCGAATTATCAGTCTGAAAAACATTACGGTACTGTGGGTTGAAGATAAAGGGACGCAGCTACGATTTATAATCCGTTGATGCATTCTAACGTTGTCATGCTACGTCACATAGACAGATAGACCACCAGACAAATGCTATACGGTCGTGATAAAATGAGATCTGCTTTCTTCGTTTAAAAAACTGTATTAATTTTGAATGATTTGTTGCACAAATTGTATATATATTTAAACGTTATATAAAGATGGCTATTGTTAATTATATGAAATATGTATATATTTTACTATGCTATGTGCAACGTCTGTACGTACGTAGTGTTACGAGATCCCAGAACAATCTACGTGTTTCTCGAACGATCCATTGGAATCCGGCTGAATGTTGTGGCGTACGTGATTTCAACATGCGGTTGCGAGACGTTTCTAGACGCCGCCAGCCTCGCTGACTGTGTCAAGGCCGCAATTAGTTACGTCGTAGTATAGAGATAATGCTTAGTTGTGGAATGTTCTGGTCTGTGAACGGGGGTATAAATACTAGGCGGCAGCGGCCTTAGTTCAGTTATTATCGGGCGATATTACTCTGTCCGTTCAAGTGGTTATTAGTGCGGTTCGTAATATTATGGCGAAGTGTTGTGTGTTTCATAATTGCGCGGGACAATTGTAGTACAATATTGTGTTTTATATTAGTTAACATTTTTTTTATTGCGTGTGAACAATTTTTATTTGATTGTTGTAAGAGACTATCTTGTTAATTACAAACTGTTTAATTGTGATAATTAAAGCTGGTGATTATTGACGTAATTGGTGTCTTGTATTTTGTTTTCCACTGTACCATACGACGATCAGTAGACCGTCGTAACAGTATTTACAGCCTTAAAAACAATTATACTCGAGAAAACAAAGACAGAAAATATTAATCTACTTTTATCTTTTTTTCTACACTTGCCTTTAAAGAATTTTCTATGTCGTGACTCCTCAAGTCTATAATATCTCAATGGTTTGATTCCGTTGTCTTTCCACAAGTAAACTAACAGTTACTCGACGTTATTTAGGAAAAAATGAGACGTTTTATTGCAGGATTTTACAAAAAAACGTATTTTAACACAGAATATAAGTTGCTTAAAACTTTCTTTGACAACATCCTGAAATTAAAGTGCGAAGATTTAGTAAAATTGGGCTTTTCAAAATATTATAACAACGGAACTCTCTCAAACATTCAGGAGTGTCGTCATTCTACGGTTATCTGAGCTAGCCGAGCAGGTGCGTGTCTCTGTCAAGGCCGCACTCAACTACCCACTCCAGACTGCTCTAGTGCTTTCTAAATACGCATTATGCTGGCACACCGCAGTCAGGATGGAAAGTTATTCTGGAACACCTGCGCTACCTATATAACCAAGAGCGGCTGGCTTTGTCAGTCAGTTACTGTGAGCGATTTCGTTAGTGCGGATAGACTCATTGTTCAGGATTAGTGAAAAGTGATTATTGTGTTATAATTAGTGTGGAACCCTTACAGTTGACAATATTAAGGCGTGCTGACAACTTTAACTAGAAATACTTACTGTACGAGAGTATTTTTTTGACTTCAAATTGTTATTTGTGACTCACTAAAGCTGGTTATTAGTGACTTCCTGGTGTCTGTATTTTGTTTTCCATTGTACCATGCGACGATCAGTGAGACCGTTGTGACAATATCTTTAGGTAGAATCATTTTTACAAACTTACTAAGAATAAGAGATTTTATAATCAATTAATCTGAATAACGATTAATCAAACAATATATTCTTACATTTTGGGGTTTTTGCATATATTTTGGGGGTTTTGCATATATTTGTTTCAACCCTTATACTTAACGTTGGTTTACTAAAAAACTTTGAGGCGCAAAAAATTTATAAGAATATATGGAAAGAATCCTGAATTTGTCTTTGTCCTGAGGAAAATGTGGACAAACCTTAAAGCTATTCTCATCCCACCCTCCAATCAGCAGTTCCTAGTTACACCACTGGGTAGGACAGTAATACTTCTTAAGCACTACAGCCTAACGTGAGACCTGACTTCCAACACCAATCTTCTCCAATGTCTCCTATCCGTTGCTCTCTCACTGTAACCCCTCACATCCATTCTTCTTAGATCTTCTAACACATCATCCAACCATCTGATTCTAGGTTGGCCACTCTTTCTGCTTTATATACTTGTACCCTGAGGGTTTTCTTTTAAATACGCTGATAATTCATCCGCAACTTGTCCCCCTAACCATTGTATTCGTTGAGCCTTTATAAATCTTACAATACCCTCATGATTCAATAGCTCATTTCATCTCTTGGTTATTTCCTATTCTCCAACCGTTATCTTTTTTAACCGGGCCACAAACACGTCTTATGGTTTTTCTTTTAAACCTCTAAGAGTTACTTGTTCCTTTTTTATCAGTGTCCGTGTTTCGCCTCTATAAGTAACAATAAGTAACAGCCTGATAGGTGTCTCATATATCACTGTTTTTTAATTAAGAAAGTTGTGTTAGTGGTTATAATCAAAAAAAGAATTAACACTGTTGCACACCACTATAGAAAAGTTATTCCGATTAGCGCTTTTTTCCGATCCGATGACGAACTGTGAAGCTTGAAAGCGTTAATCAGAATAATTTTTCTATAGTGCTGTGCAACAGTGTTAATTCTTTTTGTGATTATAATCACTAACACTTCTTTCTTAATTAAATTTGTGATGTTTCGGATTTGATGCTGAGCTGTGAAGCTTGAAAGCGCGACTCGGAATAATTTTTCTATAGTGATGTGTAACAGTATTAATTCTGTTTATCACTATTTCATTTTTTTATTGCGACTAATGAGTTTGCTTGTCAATAGTCTGCTGTTGGCCTAGTATGCCCTATTTCTTATTCAGACACTAATACTACTGTGTGCATTATGTCATAGTTAATTTTTGTCAGTTCACGTTTCAGGCCCTCTAAATCAGTAGCGAGAATAAAACCCAACTACACAATGTTCACTGTCTCGTGTAGCGTGTCATCCGAGTTTTGTACAGAAAATATTTATACTGCCAAGATAATAATTAGTCGAGTATGTTGCAGAATTGGACGTGACAATGACGCACACACCGAAAGTTTGCTTCAAACTTATCAAGTATATATTGCCAACAAAACTTAATAACGTAAAATATTGTTATGGCAATTTCGGAACATTTCTGAGAGTGTCGTTCTACACGATTCTCGACTAGCCCAGCGTATGTCGTCTGTGTTAAGGCCGTCCACTGACGTAGCAGTCCAGACTGTTCGAGAACACTTATAAATTATGCTGCCACGCCGTCTAAAGAATGGAAAGTAATTCTGCAAAGCCTGCGGGACCTATATAAGCAACAGAGACCGGCTCTACACTTGGCGAGATTGTAGAGTGCAGATCAAGTAATTGTGGAAAGTGACTATTGCGTTATAATTAGTGCGAAACTCTTATAGGTGACATTATTATTCCGTATGGACGATTTTAAATTTAATTATTGTATGAGAGTACCTTGTTGATTTTAAATTATTATTTGTGACTCATTAAACTGGTAATTAGTGATTTCATTTGTGTTTGTATTTTGTTTCCACTGTACCATACGACCATCAATGAGACAGTCGTAACAATACGATGTTACAAACCAAATTCAAAACAATTATTATTAGTCGTGTTTTTGTTTGACAAAGAGTGATAAATAATTGAAAATACAGGCAAAATAATTAAATACAGTTCTAGCTGTTTGTTCATACTTCATTTCTAGAGTCAATTTCCTGGTGTACGTTTCCAATTACATTCAGTACTGGTCGCAGTCCCAACACTAAATAACTGACGTATTACGTCATGCATACCGCTGCTCAATAAATAATAAATTAATTTATTATTGTAATCTACGGCAGTCAATTAGTTTAAACTAAAGCCAACAAAATACTGAATTGAATTTAATTAAAAATATTTAGTCTAAAACAAATACAACTATACTTTTTCTCTTACGCTTTGTGTATTATTAAAATCAATAAGAAAAAAATGTTTATAATACACAGCATTATTAAATTAAATACTAGGCAGTAATGAAATTTCTCATGTTTATTTTTTATTGAAGTCACCACGGGTGGATTCACCAATCTATTTTAAGGAAAGGGAAGAGTTGGCATTGGGAGCATTAGGTGGAAAGTTGTCAGGTCCTTTGTGTTTTTAATAATATTCACTTACAGTTCAAAAATTAACATTCTGGTAAGGTACAATTACAATTTAAAGTACTTTTTGAGTAATACCATAAACTCAACACGTAATCCGACATGAACTAAACACAACAATACATGACAGGATACAAATAGGAAGCAGGGTATATTATGCCAATAGCAGACTATTAAGAATCTTTCATGTAATACAAAATCAGAAATATATAAGTCACTTATCAGACCGGTTGTTACTTATGGAAGCGAGACATGGACACTAAGTAGTACTAAGAAGTAAGTAACACTAAGAAAGTTTTAAAGAAACATCGTCGGACGTGTTTATGGCCTGGTTAAAGAAGATGACAAATGAAAAATAAGAAATAACCAGGACATAGATGAGCTATTGATTCACGAAGACATTGTAAGACTCATACAAACTCAACGAATACAATGGTTAGGCCATCTAGAGCGGGTGGATGATCGCTGCATGTCAAAGAAAATCTTGAGGGCGGAAGTTTTTAAATGCAGAAAGAGGGTTAAGATGGATATCTTATGACCTACGACCTAGGATACGCCGACCTAGTATAAGATGGTTGTATGATATGCTAGAAGACATTAGAAGAATAGGTGTGAGGGGTTACACTGAGATGGCAGTGGACAGGAGATTTTGGAGAAGTTTGGTGTTAGAAGTCAGGACTTAAGTTAGGCTGTAGTGCTGAAGAAGAAAGTAGTATTACAATTTAAAGTATTTTTTAAGTAATACCATAAACTACATGACGTAATATGAATTGTTTGTCATATTCACATTCACAAAACCATTTTTTAATGTCAAACCGACGAAATATTTCTTTTGTATTGACCATTTAGGTAGAGGATTTCCACCATTCTCGACTATGTGAATCCGCGTCTGGAATTCAGTGACATTCATTTTCCAAATTAAAACATCCCAGCCAAGATAAAACGTGTTGACGACAGCACTGATTATTAAGCCTGTTATTGTTTCAGTATGACTTTTATTTTGTACGTCACTCTTCCATCCTTCATCGACGCAGTGGCATACCTGGAATTTAGTCTTGTGAAGATCCGGGATCGGGTCAGCTTCATACAAAACAAAAAACAATTTAAGACTAATCAACGTTACTATCTTTAACGTACCTGATATCAGTTCCATTAAAGTAAACGGTAATAACACAATACAAATACGCGTTATTGAAACATTGTGTACTATATTCTTTTTGACTGAATTGATTCTCCTATATTTCATATTTCTAACGTATACGAAAATGCTGTGTAGTAAACCTGTTTTTATATTTAAAAAAGAGTTACAGCGCACGCAGATAGCAAACTAATAAAACAGCCTAAAATGTAAGAGATTAACAAAATTCGTCAATTTTTCGACCCCTTGGAGGTTCAGTCCCTTTCGTCCCTCCCCCTAAATACACCCCTGAAGCGACGCAAAAAATGTCAAATTAAGAGTCTGTATGAGTCTAATACAACCAACGAGTAGCCACCACTAAATTAAATTAAATTTAATTAAATTCTGGTATGGTGTAAACGACTCCTTCCGCATCGTATATACGCAACTGGGTTAACCTGCATACTGCATACGTCCTGATAGAATTTTAACAGTGTTTATTAATGTGCTATTTACAGCTCGTTACACGTCACATTGTCATGTCACTAGTAGTTAGGATTGTCATTTGACCAACTGATTGTTGGAAATCTGAGAGTAGAAATTGTACACTGACCTCATGGTGCGCAGTGGGCAAACAACTCGTTTCGAGGTTAACAAAATATTTAGTTGTTTTACAGTTGCACACAACAGTTTCGTGCAGTGCTTCATAGTGTGCACATCCGCTACAACAAGGCTAGCGAGAACAATGGAAGCATATGTGTGACAAAGAGAGAATTAGTGAATAAAGTGAGACAGTGGACTAGTATCGCGTTGTCTCCCCTCACTCCGCTCTAGACAACTTAAGTGGTGGTAATTCATTTGCTGGGTCTGCGCTACTCAGCAACCGAGAAAGGCTGTCACATGTCTACGATATCAACGCTAGTAATTGTATTATTTTGTTTAATGCGTTTTCGTGATAGTATTTGCATAGCGATAGCGATATCAACGCGCCCGCGTGTGTGTAGTGTAAATGTTGGTAAGGACAGATAGTAATTGTGACTTACATCAGGTGTGACACAAGACAGACAGCCGGCATTACTGACCCCAATAAACAAACAATTCTGTGCAGTGCCACATAGATATCACTGCATGTGTTGTATACGAGTCCCCGTATGTGTAGGAAACAGTCCTGTGGCTTCGTATTAACAACTGTCCCGCTGCTAGCAACAAAACGAAGTACAACAAAAAACTCTGTTGTAAAAGTTTCTTTACGTTTCAGATGAAAATAACGTTTCAATTTGTAATGTTTTCTAGGAATAAAAACATAGAAGTTTACGAACTGTAATGATATAAACATCGTATTTAATTATTGGCCGAATACAGCTACGTTCACCAAGTCACTATTATCCAGTGCGTACTATACGTTCATGATGTGTTCCTAGAATGTGTATTATATTCATATACCTACAAATATATTTTACAATTTTTTTTGGCCTGGAAACAATAACAAAATCAATAACTACTAACAACAGAATTGGAGGCAACGAGGAAACGGAGAGACTTTAAAGTGTAGCTCAATTCGTTTGTAGTATTAAAAAAAATTCTGTAAAATACTGATACGTGTGTTGAATGGTTTAATCATCATAACAGAAAGGTTTATTTGTTTAACAATAATTAATCCACAGTTCCACAGTTGTTTTGTTAGTTTTTGTTTAAATGTGTATCTCTTAGGTTAGCTTGGAATGGTTTCTTTAATACAGACCACTAACTGTACATTGTAGGCACTAGTGTATATAATTTATTATAATATACTGTAGTTAGTTAACATTTCATTGCATTTATTACAATTAATTGCAATTTATTATTATTACTTATTACTTCATGCATATTATTGGAGTAATAAATAATTCCTTGCGTTGTGGCCTATATATTTGACATTAATACTTTTGGCAATATATTATCAAAATATTTTCCAACCAAACATGTTTGTATTTTAATGCCAAACATACTTTTCAATGTTGTACAAAATTTAATACAGAAAAAGAAATAATCAACAAACAGATAAACAAATAATCAGTTTTAGTTGTAAACAAAAAATAATAACATTTTTAACTAATTATTAAAAAAACAACCATAAACACTGGAGAGAAAAAACCGTTGTGTAAAAAATAGTGTGTAACGATTGTGATAGTTACTATTTTTGGTAAAACAGGGAGGCTGTCTGAAAACGATTTACGGAACACCCCCTTCGAAGTAGCAAAAAAAAAAAAAATAAAAAAAAATCCAATGATGCCGCTTATCTTGTGATGAATATCCACAATTATACAGATTTTAGCATTAATCTTAAAAGCACTATATATTTGAAAATATGTAGACACATGTATGCATTAGAATGGTTTGAAATATTCAGGAGCTTTAGAAATAACAACGGGTAAACAGGACAATGATCAGTTAACGGGAGATCCGCACTTTTTGTCCAATGCATTTTAAATAGTGGAACAGGGGTTTAGTTAGGTACCGTTAATTAATGTTCTATTTAAGCTATGTATTTGAAATTTCTACCATACTTTAACACATATATTTGAATGATAATGTACTACTTTGAAGCAATTTAAGAAAAAAGTAGCAATATAAGAAAATAATTACTTTTTACAAATATTTTCAAACAATTTTGTTTTATTTAACAATTTTGTACAAAATTAGTTTTTAAAGGAAGAGATTAATTCTAGTAGACTTTGATTGCTATATTGTACTGTTCAACCACAAAAAATATGAACTCAATAGTATTTATAGTTTTTGAGAAAAGTATACCTAATTGTTGAAATCCATGGTTATAGAAAAACGCACATAAAGCTAAAGAATGAACAAAAAGCTAAGTGAGGCCTTTCTGAATTAAAATCCACCAGGGCAATAGTCCTGTTTTGCTTCATCCTCCTCTTCCCTGGTCCTCTTATGCAGCCTTCTCTTTATCCTTTTTTTTGTTTACGGTCTTCTTTATCTGCTTTCAAAATTCTTCTCTGGTCGATTGTTTTCAAGACCTCCACCATAAATTTTCCAGGTTTTATACCCATTTGCTGCACTACATTGATTTTCGTAACAGATCCATCATTGAAGCATGTAACTGCATCAGTTACTCCCAACTTAAGTGTTGTTAAGCCTGCAAATTCTGTTTTAGGCAGTCTTTTCCAAATGCAGAGGTTAAACTTTCATTCGGGTTCTGTGTCTTACCATGTAAGCAGCGCTTCAATAAAATTTCATCTGATAAATCTTTATAAATAGGCTTTATGGCAACCATTATAGGTTCTAGTAGTGAATTTTTTTGCTTGTATAGACTATTATTGACTTTTGGTTTGTTGTATTTACACCATGTATCATTTATGGGGCACAAATTGTGTTGCGGTTTTTCGTCAGTAGATAGTTTGTGGAACAATGAAGCCCATACTGCCTGTTTCATTTTTTTATATCAGTTACATTATCCTTTATAGCCAAGCCATAATACCTTTGTAGGTTGTCAATTTCAGCATCTGTCAATCTACCTGCTTCACCAATACCTTTACTATCACTGAGTTTTACTCCTTTCATCTGTTTTTTTTTTTTTTTTTTTTTTTCCGAAGTCTAGTGCCAAGCCGTTTTTGCACGTGTCCCACACATTCTAATTTCTCTAGTTGGACATCATTTCCATAAGGTTTACTTCCTAGGACGGAATAAAACCTTTTGAGTCCCCATCCCCAACGTATTTAGTATACCGGACTCCCAGTTTTGCTTCGGATCTACTGCACACAGCCTCTGCCCCTCATACTGCCACATTCAAAATCCAACACTTTCCCGGTGTCAAACGATGTTACAGTCAGGACTCTGTTTAGCGATGTATGGCCATGTGCCATCAAATGCTGCGGCAATGTCTTTATCACCTCCATTTTCTTCAATTGGTTTTGCAGCTGCATTTCTCATTGAAGCTTCACATATTTCAGTGGTCTCAGGAAATATTTTTTCATTATGATGTTGTATCCTGGAGTTTGGAGGAGCTAGATTCATTACAGCGCAAAACATTTTTCCTGCCTCAATACCCTTTCCGATAGACCTCAAGCGTAACCAAACGTAATATTTAATTCATGGAGATTCCTAATGATGTTACAGTTTATACATGCTTCCTCCATTTGGCATTGGTCGCATTTTATAATTATTCTATGAGCTAACCCGTTAGTATAACACTCATCAAGAGTAAGGAAATGCAATCGGTTTCATCGCAGTGTTTACATTTTGTAAACGCTTTTACTGAACATGATAATATCAGAAGGTTAAATATTTCATTAACATCATTGCTATCATATTCATAATCCTTAATTAGCTTAGACTGAGAGATTTTTTTAGAACTAGAAGATTGTTTAGGTTTAATAGGCCTAGTTTCACTTGAACTGTGGAAGGAGTTGATTGTAGGCCTATGTCTGCATTGAGGTTAATAGACTTCCCTTTGACATACATGCTCCCTTTGAATCTGTTTGAAGAGTTAAATTTCCTAATACGTGGCATCTTCAGAGAAGTTTTTAGTGAACACAAGTACACTTCACAATAAACACAGCACTAAATAACTTGTAAATAATTCTCAGATTGCAACCAAAACGAAGAACAGGAAACTGATGTTACTCAGCTGACATAAGAAGCAGAAAAGCAAATGTCAATGTTGCCAGCATACTGTCTGGCCGCGACCGGATGATTGAAGCAGCTCTCCCCCACCACGCGGGCGCTTGTAAGCGATGTCGGGTAAAATACGTGTACTAGCCGTTTGGTTTGCCTGCGCTAATCTGTGTGCCGTGTTTGTGTGTTATCTGACTTCCTGTCGCCAGACTGTCTCCGTATAACATTCCAGTTAGATAATTTAATAATTATCTTGCTTTTGTTTTATAGATTCATCTTTGGTTCTGTCGACCAATTTATTTCAGATACGGTAAGTTTTCTTATACAAACTGATAATGAAAGTACTCTTTTAGCCTACACTAATTATCCTTCTACGAATATACTCCAGAAATAAGCAAAATCTTTTGTAATGTACATACAGTATACCATAGTATACGTTCTATTGTAAAACCACACATTTCACATGGAATGATTGACATGTCGTATTTGTTGGAATTATCGATTTCTTAAATGATTGCTACTCGTTACCTGTGTATCTTTTGTTGTTTTGTCGCGTAGCCCTAAGAATAGGTACTATATTCTTAGAACTTATTAAGTTTATTTTTACAGTGTAACTTTCATTTACATTTAGTTTTAATCGTCCGTCTGTCTGTTAGTGTGGAGTCTACTGTATTTAAAATTCATAAAATATCAGGCATCAAACGTTAAATCTTCACGATTTATGAAAAAGTATGATTAACTCGGGCTTTAGGAAGCGGTACTTCTAATTCAACAGTGTCTAAGAAATACTGTTTATCTGCATTTGAATTATAACATTAGATTTAAATTTACTCGAGCTTCTGTGCACTACAGTGAACTGTAGTGAATTACAGGTAACTTAATTATTTTAGTGTATAGCCTACTAAACATAAATGTTAATTTACATGATTAAATTTTATAGTTTATGTATTTGGTTAGTTAATTTATTTTTGAAATTAAATTCTGTAATTCATACATTTTTTTTTCATTTTTTTTTTCAATATGAAGCCTATCTCTTTATGGGAAAATTTTCCGTATTTCGCGGGGAAAACGAATATCGGTTACAAGGAAGAAATTTACGCGTTCGTTATGAACAAGTTCCACTATATTTGCTTCTAAAGTGCATGGTAATATGATTTTGTTCAGCTTACTTTCATCAATTAGCTCCTTCAGTTTCGTCATGGTCAACTCTCCTGTAACATTTTTGGAGCGGATGTGTCGCTTCAACTTCGCCCAAGATATTTCCATCGGGTTGAGGTGGCAGTTGTACGGTGGAAGACGCACGACAGTGTAACTGTGGGCCTCGAACACCATATCTATTTTGAAAATCTTTTCCGGCCGTTTCTTCGCTTTTATTAGCTCGTACAGCGTAGGTTTCCTGAAGGTTTCATCGGCTACAATTCCATTCTGATGTTACCAAGTAATCATCTGCGTTTTAGTCGACGATCTTATGGGCGGCTTGTTGTGTTCTACACAGTGGTACGGCGCGTTGTCCATAATTGCAACACTTTGAGGAGGAAGATCAGGAATCACTTTTCCTTTCACCCATTTTGAAAAAATTTCGGAATTCATTTGGCCGTGGTAGTCTCCCTTAGTATTTCCAGCCTTAAAAATCAATTCCGCTCCAGGCAAAAAACCATCTTTTGAACCAATATGGACAATAATAAATCTACTGGTTCCACTAATGTTTTCGGCGACACCCGTTAATCCTGGGCCTTGCCAGCATTTCCGGAACGTGATATTTAAGTCTGCCCAAGTTTCATCGAGGAAGAAAATCTGTTGCTGTTCTTCTCGATAACTCTTCATTTTCATCAGATAGCTGCACCGCCAATCAATGATGTCATTGCGTTCTACTAGCACTTTTCTTTTACTGCAGGACCGTTTCCACTTAAACCCCATATCGTGTAATAGTTGTCTAAGCTTTGTTTTGCCGTATGGGAAATTAATTCTCTCTTTCAGTGTAGCCAGCAGTTTTTGACGGAAGGCACAATTTGTAATTTTCAAAGTTGTCAATCATAGCAGGCACCCTTGTTCGTGGTTTCTGTGGTGACTTTAGATCCCCTCTTGGAGAATCTTTCCTTTCTTTCCTAACTCGTCCAATAGTTGCTATTCCTTTTCTCGTATAAAGGGCTGCTCTCTTGTTAGAGCAAGTAATAGGTGCCAGCAGAGTTCCTGAACTAGCCTCCTGTACACATGCTTCTATTATGTTGCTGACAACGGTGCGCTCCCTACTGCGAATTACCTTCCGTTTTGTTTTCGAAGTTCTGAAGCTAGTAGTAGGTGTTGACGTAAGTTTTTGTTGCTCCATGTTTTGAAAACGCACAAAAATAACAGTTCACTGTTTAAAATTTGCTGACAACGAAGTAAATAATAAATTTAATAACGATAACAACAAAGTAAATAATAAATTTAATAACGATAACAACGAAGTAATAATACATTTTATACGATAACAACGAAATAAATAATAAATGCAATAACGATAACAACGAAGTGTTCTCGAAGAGCGCAAACAAATTTCTCTAGTGAAAGCCACGCGAGGAATGCGTGAACGCATTAAGAGATCAAGAGACGCGCTAATTGCCGGGAGGGGTGAGGGACTAGTTTGACGAGGTAATGTTCTCAGATTAGAGATTACAACACCCCCACTTAGCCAACCGTAGTGCCCGGCCTGCTTCTCCCTCCTTACCCACTGCTCGATCAGCCGGGCTGTTAGGCCATGGTACATAGTTGTCGATATTAATAAATGTTTCTGCCCCACCATCGGCAGCCATCATCAGTGTCTAAATTGGCACGGGTTCGCCAATTCACCTCAGAGACGAGGTTAAGACTGTTTTTTGTAGCCTGTAGTACCTGGTGAGGGGGGGCTCAAGGGCTATGCGAGATAGCAGCGCCCGGAGTGACTCCTGCGATGACTGCAAGTATCAAACTCTCTCAAGGGCGTTATGTTTATGAAGATCGTCTGGATGTGGATTGGTATGCTACTATTATTTATAGGTAGGAGGAGAGGATCTTCGCAAGTGAGGTGCTCAGCCAATTGTATTTGGTGTGACCTATTGCCCTGAACCAGTGGTGACCCGTCCGAGTAACAGCGGGGATACCGGCTAGATCAACTTCTTCTTCCCTTCCCATAGGGCTCCAATCTGTAACTCTCGCTGTCCGTATGTTATAGTCTTCTCTTCCAACGTGCTTATACTCTTCAACCTATTCCCTTCGATGAAGCTTAATGTAACCCCTCCCGTTTTTAGTCTTATTGTCCTTGTTAGTGCAGATTGTGAGCCTTCGTTCTAACCAATAATCTATTTCTATTGCATTAGTATTTCTATTGCCTGTATTTTTGTTGATTACGCAATTATCAGGTTGTTGTACTGCGGGCTATAGATTTGTATAAATATGTTTTGGTTTTGCCGGTTATAGGTGTGTCCCAAAGTATTCGACTTAGCTGTTTGACACCTGTTGTTGATTGCTGTAGCCTGCGGTTGATCTCCTTCTCTTATACAGTCTTTACTTACAAGGTAAAGACCTTGGAAAGACCTTCTTTACTTACAGTCTCACTTATAGGTATCATAAATATTTAATTTTATGATAATTAGTTAATTAATTTTAATTAATTGATTAAAACTTCCTTAATTAATTATTTCCTTAATTAATTTAATTTTAAAAGATATTTAGTTCCTCTAGTTCTCATTTCAAGATACCTTATACATTTCTAATAATTCTTTTCTTGTGAATGCGCAGTACTGCCTTGTTCTAGCTTTTTTGTCGCAGTGAAAATACTGAAAAAATGGAACCGTCTCGAACAGCCGAGAGCGTCCTCCACCTGTCACTCCACTAGTCTAGAGCAGGTGTAGCCTCAGTCAAGGCCGCATTCAAGTACGTTCGAGAGTACTCTGGAGAACACTTGAAATACACATTAAGCTGCAGTTAAGGTTGGAAAGTTTATTCTAAAACACGTACGCTGCCTACAAAAACGCAGCTCGCTAGTAGTTCAGTTGTGTTGAGGGATTTTCCTTAGTGCGGATCGAGTTGCGTTTGAAGTATTGTAGCAAAACTTTATTGTGTTATAATTAGTGTGGAACTCTATTAGTTGACATTATTATTGCGTGTGGTCAAATTTAACTTGGATTATTGTACAAGTTGATTACAAACTCTTATTTGTGATTAATTAAAGCTGGTGATTAGTGACTTCATTGGTGTCTGTATTTTGTTTTTCCACTGTACGATACGACGATCAGTTAAACCGTAGTAACAATACCGAGGAGCGACAGGTTACAATTTGGATATGCGGTAACAGTAGACAGACTTAGCGATATTGAGAAATCACCGACTACACTTTACAGCTAAGAAACAGCCGATATAATTACATTTCCAGGGTAAACATTTGCGCGATAAGAATGCTGTGGGGCGGTGTGGCACCACTTTATTAAAGTGGCCGGTGATTGATACTGTATCAGTAGTGTCTAATGACGTCCGGCGTGCCCGATATCATTTATCACACATCTGTTACACGCGTCCGTCAGTAACACGTGAGTGCGTGTTTTGCGTTATTAATCCCGGGAAAGCGTGACTTGGTGTCTAATACGTATATATCTGAACTTGTACGTCTTTTCAGTAAAATGTCTGAACTAGTGGCGTATCTGGAATTTGGGCTTAGGGGGTCCGGAGTCGGGTCGCCTTCATACAAAACAAAGAAACAAGTCAAGACTAATCAACGTTACTATCTTTAAAGCGGCTAAAATTAATCCCATTAAAGTAAGCGGTAATAACAAAATTAGTATTATATGACAGATATATTTATAATCCCTTTTCCTAATACTACTGTTTAAAAGATGCCTAATACATTGTTTTAAAGATTCAGCTCATCCTCTCTCACCAATTATAACTTTAACCTCACTGTTTAGCATAGAAATACTTGTGATGTGTGTTAGGTTGCTTGTAATAACAATACTTTCCAGTGCGTCCAATAGCTTTATTTTATGAACAATATCGAAAGCCTGTCTGTAAATTTTAAAGGGCATATTTATAAAGAGATCTATGTCTGTAATCTATATCTGTTGCTCGATGCAATTCAAAGTATTTTTCCAGGATCAACATAATGCAAAAATTTGGTCACTTGTAATTCTTTTTAGTCTGAAGCTACACTGGTGTTAACGTAAGATTGCGAGATCTCAACGTGGGGCTTTAGCCCATTCGCCCATTAGAATATCTTGTAGATATTATAAAGAATAGAGTTTTGCCTGTGCAATTATAACACATTTCTTTGACTTTTTTTTAAATATTGGATTCCGAGTCCAAGGGCATCGTTTCATCCTTGCAAATTTGCAAGACTAAATTTATGGAAAGACAGTATAAGAGCCGGTTTCATAACTCGCGTAATTTACGCACTTTTCTGACTTTTTTAACCAGCAAAATCTTTATTTAAACAGTAACATACGCAGGAAATTACATATATTGAATAGAACATTGCAGGCTACAATGTGATTAAAGTTGTTACTAAACAAAATACACTTTAAGCGGAATTGACATTTTATTTCTAAAACTATTTCATACAATATAATTATGCATTTATGTAATTAAAGTCCGGTTAAATATTAAAATTTTCTGGATGGCTTCTAACCTATACTTCGTACTAACGCAAATAATCCCTGTATATGAACAAAAATTCCAAATTAATTCACATACGTAATTACCGTACTTACGATTGTGTTTTTACTTTGGTGTTAACGAATATGTTGTAATGTAACTCACCTTAACAGGCAACATCGTCGTTATCGGAAGATCCACTGCGACTGGGACTCCAGTTCAGCGTCGCTGTCGTCGTTATCGGAAGATCCACTGTGCGACTGGGACTCCAGTTCAGCGTCGCTGTCGTCGTTATCGGAAGATCCACTGTGTGACTGGGACTCCAGTTCAGCGTCGCTGTCGTCGTTATCGGAAGATCCACTGTGTGACTGGGACTCCAGTTCAGCGTCGCTATCGTCGTTATCGGAAGATCCACTGTGGGACTGGGACTCCAGTTCAGCGTCGCTGTCGTCGTTATCGGAAGATCCACTGTGCGATTGGGACTCCAGTTCAGCGTCGCTGTCGTCGTTCTTCCAACACACGTCAACTCGCTTCCACCCAGTGCGTTTGTGATTCAAGCACGACTTCCTGGAATTTTTTGCCAGTGAACCTCAGATATTTTATTTCAAGATTTTAGTATCCACTGGCACAGTAATTCGATCGATGATCGTTGACGTTTTCCGGTAGGCGTAAAAATATGTTCTGCTTAGCACCTCCACTCAACACAAATATTTTTTTATATGTTTCTTAAAAGGCTTGTCGATAGACATGTCAAGTCATCACACAATCCAGTCCTTGCATTAAAGGCAACAACAGTCTTTGTTTTCTTTAACAAACATCTACATTGTGAATTAAATGACCGTAGAAACTAGCAAGAAGAAGAAGAGGATGGACGTACCAATAGTCCTACAGGTCGTCTCGTCAACAACTTTACTTCTCCATTAAACACATTTTCGATGTTTTTAGTACGCGATAGTATCGATAAACTACACAATTGAAGAGGAGGAGGAGGAGGAGGAGGAGGAGGAGGAGGAGGAGGAGGAGGAGGAGGAGGAGGAGGAGGAGGAGGAGGAGGAGGAGGAGGAGGAGGAGGAGGAGGAGGAGGAGGAGGAGGAGGAGGAGGAGGAGGAGGAGGAGGAGGAGGAGGAGGAGGAGGAGGAGGAGGAGGAGGAGGAGGAGGAGGAGGAGGAGGAGGAGGAGGAGGAGGAGGAGGAGGAGGAGGAGGAGGAGGAGGAGGAAGAAGAAGAAGAAGAAGAAGAAGAAGAAGAAGAAGAAGAAGAAGAAGAAGAAGAAGAAGAAGAAGAAGAAGAAGACGTGTACCAATTGCAGATGATTTCCTAAAAATTGCAGATATTTTCTGCTGAATGTAATGCAAAAATACCTAATGTGTTAATGCGTGAGATTAGGTAAACATTTTTCGGTTTTTTTAGTTTATTGTTTAAAGTAAACAAAACTCATTGTTGACAATATATAACGTTTAATAAGATTGTCTGTTAATAAGGTAATCGATTAATAACTGTTGCAACAGACTGGCACTTCTTGGTGACAATCCCAGCACGTACAAAAAACAACTAAAAGCAAATTGAAATAAGCATTTTTGTGCCATTCAAGAATTTTCTTCTTACTCATTCATGGTCATGCTAAACTTACACTTCAAATATTGTTCATAATGCATATGTTTTATTACTGTGGAATTATATTTACTTAATAATTGTTACGTTGCGAGCAAAACCTTGCCTCTTTGTTTGCAAAAGTGTTGCAATTAAAACAATACATATCATGACAGATTGTATTGTAACCGTATACACGGTATACATAAACATTGTACATTTAGTATAGGACAAAGAAAAACATACAAACCTACAATCGGAAATAGATTTCGGTGAAAAAAATAGATGTGTAAACTTTACTGCTTAAAGCGAAAAGCGAGTTCTGCCACAAAAAGGCATGTATAGTAAACCTGCAACGACTTGCTTTGTGTTGTTGTTATTTTTAGCTAATTACACAGAAATAGAGTCTTATTTTAAAAGTGTATTTTTTTTGCGAGTCATTTCAGTTTACAAATTAAAAATATTTCGGGGAATCAGAAATAAGTAGGAGACAGATGAGCTATTGAATCATGAGGACATTGTAAGATTCATAAAGGATCAACGAATACAATGGCTAGGTCACCTAGAGCGGATGGATGATCAGCGTATGTCAAAGAAGGGACCACAAGTCTATAAAAGCAGAAAAGGGGCCGCCCTAGAGTAAGATGGTTGGATGATGTGCTAGAAGATCTCAAAAAAATGGATGTGAGGGGTTACACTGAGATGGCAATGGACAGGAGACTTTGGAGAAGATTGGTGTTGGAAGCTAGGGCTCACATTAGGCTGTAGTGCTGAAGGAGAAGAAAAATTAACAATATTAATCTAACAACACAAACTTTCTCTGTCACAGAGGCAGGTTTAACTAATAATATTGCTAGAAACGATTCGCATAAAATGAAACACGATTACATTAAAAAACAAACTACGTACTAAATAAAATTAAGTAATAAATGAACACGTTTTTTATTATTTTGACAACACCATATGCGACATTTACTACATATCGATACCGACTATTGCATAATCGAAATATCGAAACTTATTGTATTGGTATTTAGTTATTGGTAAAGTAGCAAAGATTCATTTGAATTTATGGTGATCCCGGGAATTAAAGCAGGACGCTCTAGATTAGTAGACAAGCGTCATACCCACTAGTGTATTAAGCCATTAAAATTTACTTAATTTTATTACTATAAAATGTAATATTATTTATAATTAAATCGGATCCATGGGTTTGTCAGCTTCATTTACAATCGTGGGTTATTTTACTAAGTTACAGTGACGTATGAACTACGGGTTTTACCCTGTATGCAATTATAAAGGAGGACATTGAAATGAATACGCGTTGATTAAAACATAATCTACTATTAAATTTAATGATTTTTGTACATAAATAGTTCCACTCAATTTATTTTTTAACGGTGAACGCAGTTGTATATATTGTAATCAAACCGTTCAAAATGATTTTACTTTTAATTAAATTCCTCTCATTAGTTTGCTGGGATTATTTAAAACTAATTAAATATGTGGATGAAATTGTTCAATTAGTTTGGTATATACTAAGCAGTGGTATTTATGAGTAAAGTCAAATTTCAGTTATAGAGTGTCGGGGCTGCGGCCGGAACTATACCTAATTAGAGACATACACCTCGATATTGATTTTCTTAATCGAAGATAATAATGAAATTATTAAAACGTTAAACGTTAATTAAAATACCCACTAATTTTGAGAGGTTGAAGATTAATTATTGTTATTTTTGCCTGTAATTTTGAAGATTTTAAATTTTTATGAGAAAAATAACGTATAGGTCTATCAGTTGTTTACTTTTGGGTATATGTATATGTTTTATTATGTAATTTGATAACGGAATATATTATGTGTATATTATGTTATATGTATAACGTCATGGTATATATGTGTGTGTGTGTGTGTGTGTGTGTGTGTGTGTGTGCATTATATTGCTACCACAATTAAATAAGGCCCTCGAAATTCGAGAGCGTCATTCTATACTGTTACGACGGTCTACTTGATCGTCGTAGGTACAGTGGAAACAAAATACAAGACACCAATTACGTCACTAATCACCAGCTTTAATTTTCACAATTACACAGTTTATAATTAACTCGTACGATATTTTCAGTCAGATTTGTCCACACGCAATAACAATGTCTATTAATAGAGTTTCACACAATTATTAACACAATACTACTTCACTTCGAGAAACACTCAATCCGCACTACAGAAAATCGCTCACGTAACTGAACTGACAACCCGGCTGCTATGGCTTTATATACGCGGTGCTGAGGTCCAGTAGAGCTTTCCCTCATTAACTGCACGCCGGCGGCTTAATGCGTAGTATATCAAGTGTTCCTGGAACTTATTAGAATCACCTACTTGAATGACGCAACAGCTGCCACATTGGAAGGGGGAGTGGAGAATGTTCTGGGTTTTTCGGTAGGCTTCTCGTAACACTGCCCCCTCCTTAAGGCTGTTCGTCCCAAACTGGCAAACCGTCCCTGAAGTAAGACTTGGCCAGGCGATCTAGGAAGACGTCTTTGCTTGTATTCCAGTTCTTCGAATTCAGTCTCGTGTGATCCGAACGTCAAGTTCACAGTAATACGAGTCTTCCGCTCAACCGCTAGTTTTGCTGGAGTCACTCCCGCTGCGTCATGTACTGATGACCTAAACACCACATGCTGATCCAAGTCTGTTTGGTTCTCGTCAACAACCTCTCTAGTAGCTTCATCTTCAGAAACTTTTCCCCCGGGCGCTTCTATTAACTCACGAACAAACAAGGGGTTTTTCTTGACACCCATAGTTGGCTTTCTAGTAGTCATTTCGTTTGCCGTTTCACGTATGTGTACTGCCTCTGCTAGTTCTTTTTCCATTTCAGCCTGGAATAGGAAGGTTCCTCTTGACGAGACTTGTTGACTTCTTCTTCGGCCAACGCCACTTGCTTGACTGAATGGTTGGCAGGCCCTGACATTTTAGCCATGCAAAGCTTTATCTTCTCTCGGCCAACCTTCAGGACATTATCTCGTAAGTCCACAACGAATCCGTAGGCATTCATAATGTCCGTGCCAAGAATCACTTCATCGACAATGTCTGCAACGAGCATTTGGTGGCTAAGCTCGAGGAGACCCAAGCGTACACGTACGTCTGCTTGACCTAATACTTTAACGAGGCTTCCAGTCACAGTCTGTATTGTACAAGAGCTAAATTGAGGCTGACGGTTGGTGACTAAGTCGGGGCGCACGATTGACACTGTGGCGCCCGTGTCAACTGTAAATGCTCCAGGTTTGTCTTCAATGAATCCTTTGACAATCAGGTTACCCGTGGTTTTATGAAGCGTGGCGACGGTGTGCAGTTCCGTATCTTTACATCTCCAATTCGTGCATTCACGCTCTTCTCTCCGGTTTTTCGTCTGCCAAAAATCTGCTTGTAGATGGGCACTTTTCCCACACTTAGGTCTTTTGCCTTTATCCTTTTGTTCGAAAGGTCATTGTGTCGCTACTGATTTCTTAAGCTGTTGTTCTTGAATCGTCTTTTTATTCCGTCCGTTATGAAGATACTGTGATACTGGGTCCATTTTACTACAACGTGATGACATACTTTGGTTAATGTAGGTCGCCGACTTGGCAGCTTCAACACGGAGAGAATGAACAAGAGCGTCTGAGCTATTCTGATAACTTGCCATTCTTAACACTTGTTGTAATTTTCTATCTCTGATACCGTCAATAAACACAATGTGAGCAATCCACGTTCGGAAGTCCTCTGATTTTTCGGGATAAGCTAATCTCGTCAGTCGGTCGACATTTGCTTCAAATTCTTGAAGGCTCTTTCTTTCTCGTCGCCTCGCTTTAAGTTGATCACGGTACACTTCGCACAAATGCTGGTCACCGTACCGTAATTCCAGAGCCTTTGTTAATTCGGCATATGTGTTCTGGCTCTCAGATGGCACTTTGTGTATTAGCTCTGCGGCAGGTCCTTTTAACGCAAGAATGAGTGAAAGGCCTTTCTCTTCTTCTGTTCAGTTATTTCAGCAAGTTGCCCAGTAAATGCTTCCATTAAACGATGGGGCCTTTGCAAAAACTCGCCCTACTTCAGTTAATAGCGTTCTTTGATTTCTCTGATATTTTGAATCTTCTAAACTTGACATACTTGTTTTCATAGTTGACACAGATTGTTTTATTTCAGATATTCTGTCAACTTGTTTGTTGAGCTCACCTCGTAACAGGCCGAATTTTACAGTGATATCATCTTGTACGAACGGCTTAACGTCGTCTGCTTGACGACTAAATTCTTCTTTTTGTTGTTCCTGTGTTTGCCGTAGCATTATTCGGAATCTTTCTATCATCTGACTGGTATACATTTTATTTTTATCAACTACCACTAACACCACTCTTCTACGAAGTGTCCTCTGTTTCCACTGTTAACCGTTCTATCCCAGTTCTGACACCACTGTTACGACGGTCTACTTGATCGTCGCAGGTACAGTGGAAAACAAAATACAAGACACCAATTACGTCACTAAACACTAGCTTTAATTTTCACACTAACACAGTTTGTAATTAACTCGTACAATATTTCCAGTTAGATTTGTCCACACGTAATAACAATGTCTATTAATAGAGTTTCACACAATTATTAACACAATACTACTTCACTTCTTCGAGAAACACTGAATCCGTACTAGCGAAAATTGCTCACGTAACTGAACTGACAACCTGGTTGCTATGGTTTATATACGCCGCGCTGAGGCCCAGTAGAGCTTTCCCTCCTTAACTGCACGCCGGCGGCTTAATGCGTAGTATCTCAAGTGTTCCTGGAACTCACTAGAATCACCTACTTGAATGACGCAACAGCTGCCACACTTGACAGGGCTCCCAGAGTGGAGAATACTCTGGGTTGTTCGGTAGGCTTCTCGTAACAATACGTTTCTTGCCTAGACCAGAGCGTGAAGCGTGTGTCAAGGTCGTGAACTGACGTAGCATCCATAACGTCCGAGCTCTTATAAATACATACATTATGTCTGCACGCTGCCAGGAGTATGGAGAATTACTCTTCACCCTCAGCGGAGATTGTATAAATGTCTACGGCAGGCTTAGAAGTTACTTACACCTCACGATATTGTAGAGTACAGAGCAAATGATTGTTGCGGATTACTCTATTTAATTAAAGTGATTATTGTATTATTAGTGTGGTACTGTAGGCAATAAGGTGACATTATTATCGCGTGTGGACAATTTTAACTTGAATTATTGTATGAGATTACGGTGTTGATTTCAACTTGTTATTTGTGTCTAATTAAAGCTAGTAATTAGTGAATTTATTGGTGCCCGTATTTTGTTTCCACTATACTATACGACAATCTGCGAGACCGTTGAATAAATATTATATGTTATTTATATACGTGTCGTTATGCAGACGACTTATAATTAACTGAGATTATGATGGCCCGAGCTCCGTTATAACCAAAACCAAAGGAAGAATACAGGAAGGTGGGGGCGTTAGAGGCAAATGTAATGGTACTGCAATGCACGTTTACTGGAAGACAACAAGAAGACCACAATTGGAAGAAGACGGGAAAATAAAGGTAATTTGTTGACGGAGGGAGGAGGAGGTTTTCTAGAGGGGAGCCACGTATTACAGTCGGACCAAGGATCAGCTTAGAAAGGAAATCTATTAGCCAGTTGAATGTACTCATACTGAATGCGTCACTAACATATTAAAGAGAGTGTTGCAACGCCCGGGTCTGGGGGGGTCACAGAGTGAAAGCTCCAGTCGTGCGGACAGGAAGACCGCGGGCAGTGGCTCGTTGTTGATAAAGCAATTATTTAAAACTAACTAATCTGCTTATTATGAGCAAATCAACAATCGATTTTTATCATTTGACATTTATAACAAAAATCTCTATTGAATATTTACTAAAATAAACAATCAAAATATGTTTTCTCATTACAATAAAAATAACAAGCAGAATGATCACTGTTGCACACCACTATATAAAAATTATCCCGATTAGCGCTTTCAAGCTTCACTAGCGCTAAGCGCTAATCGGGATAATTTTTATATAGTGGTGTGCAACAGTGATCATTCTGCTTGTGATTTCAACCACTAACACAAATTTCTTCATTAAATAAAAATAACATTTAAAGCTTAATATCGTATTACATCTTTATCATTCTTTATAAACAAATTTAAATTAAAAACACTTCTTATTTAAAAGATTTTATTTATTTGTCAAATTTACAAACGTTATTTAATTACATAAAACATTACTTGATTATGGAAAACATTACTGAATTTGAAAATACTACTAAGCACTTTGACCAAACTGTACTCGTAATTGAGTTCAATAAAATTGTTCTAATATTTTAAATTAATAAAATTTAAACAAAAGATGTAGTTACGCTCTTGCTATAAAAGTTCAATCATTGCACAAAGTGAAAATGACTGATCAAACCTCAAACCTGTCAGATAATGGGCGTAAGTGAGTGAAAGAGAATGAGCCAAAATGAGAGTCTTCCCAGTGCTCTTCGTCGGTCTGGTATTGCCCATAGCCCAAGGAATCTCAACGAGTAACGACCAAATTTCAGCCAGTCAGAGCTGGATTTTGCACGCGTTTCGATACCCATCCAGGTTACATAGAGGACAAAAGAGACATCAATTATTGTAAATCAAAGACGGATCTTGTGGTTCACGAATAGAGAATCTGTGATTGCTTTTTCGGTGTACATATTATGATAAAACCTGGTTAAGTAATCTCCTCACAGTTATCTTGTTCAATTTTGTTCTTCCTTTAAATAAAATAAGTCTTTCTTGAATTAAATACAATAAAATGAAATAATATGTTTATAATAAAAATGTAGGCCTAAATGTTTATAATAGCCTATCTCAAGCAATGAACTTTGAAGGTGCTGGGGACAACAGAGACAATACATAATTCGTATGTAGCTTACTGAGCTGTAGAACTTGTTCGGCATATTGAACAAAATATATTTATTATTAAGCAAACATTAATTTTAATAATCTTTAAATTAACAAAAAATCTACAAAAATCTTGATACTCTATTTCTTATTAGTAAAATAACGATTGTAAAGCAGATAACGCTTAATTTTTCTAAATTATTACACTACGTTTGTATTTTGAATGAAATTTCTCATAATGTAATGCTCCACATATTAAAAGTTTGACTTTTATTTTTACCTTCTGTTGCCACCAAAGTTAAAAAAGCTTGATAGCTAATACTAAATTGGGAATTGGATTAATGTGATATACCCGGCATGGATCTGTGCATTTTTTAAAATTTGTAATCCGTTTTATGGACTCGGGTGTAGAAAAATTTTGAAATTTTTTAAACCGTACACAATAAAATAATTTTATATTTAATTCGGTACACGACATGGATTTTTACAATTTTTTTCAACAGTTTAACTCATTTTTGATGCCTGATGCCAACATTTTTTAAATGTCTAAAACTGAAGTAATATTCAGATGTTTAGTTAAATCATCTTTAATTTGTTGCCTCACGTTGACTTTTATTTGGTTTTAAAACTTTGCCTCTTTACATTTTGCCTCCTGCCACGTCATTTTGGGGAAGAGCAATCTCAAAAAACAGTAGGGGATCTGTCAGGTATAAATTTGAACACGCACACCTATTGTTTCCTAAAATCAGTTTGGAGCGTTTAAAAGTAATAGTGAGAAATGCTCCAAATAAATAGATAGATAGACAGAGAGACAGAGAGACAGATAAACAGTCAGATACATGATAAACGGTACAGTTAAGATTGAAAGTTCGCTTTACTCGTTTAATTAAATAGTATAATAACAAGGCCAAGATAATTATGTAAATGTTTTTACATAAATATATATATTTTAAGTGCTTCCATGTCAAGTCGCACGCCTTGACCCAAAAAAAAAAAAAAACACTCAAAATACAAGAATTTCTGTGTTCTGTTTAGATAATTTTGCAATTTATTTGTATTCGCCCTTGCACATAAATCTATATATTAAGTATAATAATTACGTATTTGTTTGTCATTCTTTAAAAGAGACGTGTGTTTGAAACCAACCTTTTTGCACACTCAAAGTCTGTATGCAGTGCATTGAACGCTCGACGCGTAACGCTACATTGTATCACGGTGTAGCAAAACTAGTTCAAATGCTTAATTATTGTGTTTGGGTTGTTTTGCAGTTTCGACGCTTTTATAGGAAAAGAAAAAAAGTCTTTTAACATGTTGGCACATTCTTTTTAAATAATAGAAACGGCATCATATTTTATAAAGTATAACCCAAATCAAGAATATAAATTATGAAATCTCGTTTCCTTCACTCAGAAGAAGTTGGTCATATAACTCTGACGTTTTTTTGGTAATTTCTTGCCCATTTATATAATAACAATGACCACAAGAATGTGTACGTTTAAAGGTACATACGTACATACATACATTCTTATTGCAGCAACTGATATGATAGGCATAACTATACAAAAAAAAGGAATCGTAATTATATGTAATCTTTTTTGTAGAACATTACATTTTCATAGAATTTAATTATACGCTCAATAATATGAAAAACGAAATTTATTAAAGTGACGTAGAGTATCTATAATTTGAAAAAGTTACTCTCGTTAAGAAAGTGCCTTAATAACTGCGCCTTTCTCGTTAGTTAAAAAGCGACGCATTTAAGAATTTAATAAGACATTTAATTAATTTCACCTTTCACCTCTTCTCCATCATAACGTAAATAATACTTTTATCAAATTAATAAATCAACCCACTGTAACTTTTGATCTGAATTATTACGGCAACGAAAGAGCTACATTGTAAGGAAAAAAGCGGCCAATTATTTTGTAATGTTACTGCGATGTTATTGTTTTGTCTTAGATAAAATTTTGTTTTGTTCTCTGCTTGCAGCGTCATTATTATGCTGGTATTATTGTTTGAAATCAAACAAAATGGTCAATTAGAATTAGGTTTTTACTTTTCAACTATACATTCACAACCTGAGGGCATGTAACACATACAGTATAATAAAAAATTACAAATAAACAAATAATACAATTCAATTAAACTTATTTTGACTTACTATAACAATTTATTATTGTTCAGGTTGTAAAAAACCTTTAAAAAATTTGCGGGTAGATCCGCCATCTTGTAAACAATCGATAGTTTAGTATCAAAGCCGTCATCTTGTGAACATTGTGATGTAATGGCCAACGCAAATAAATAACGCTAATCTCACAAATTGGTTTCAACTAAATTTTAATTGTACATGTTTATTTTATACAGTTTAGTTTTCAGATGTACCATTTAGAAATCAACACTATTAATGTCACTCAATAACATATACTGTTTGAATGTGCAGTTTTATGAGTTAGTTATGCAGACGAAATATTAATATTCAAGTGTTGGGTTTAATATGTAGTGAAGGTTATGCACCTTTACGCTCCAATTTTCTCCGATCAGACGATAAAACACGGTGTGGTGGAATCTTTTCATAGAATATAGTATTCACAGAGACCCACTTCTATAATGTTTTTAAATGCGTATTTTTTTTTCGTAACACGGCTTATATGTCCACTACATAGTTGAAATGCACTTTGTAAAGGAACTAGAATGTAGAGAGCCCGGGACGCCACTTACACTTGACAGACGGCGAGTGAAAGCCGTATCATAATCCCGACTAATAACGGAAACACTAAAAAAGACTAACTACTTACCAGAAGACGGAAACACCCAGGTCCATTTAAGCGAGTCCCCGAGTACAGGTTAGGTCGAGGCCAGGTGACCAACAAAAACACTTAATCTAGCATTATGGATTTTGTATTATATCACATAAATTGAATTACAATAACCACTTTATACAAACATTCGTTTAATTCTAACCAGACAACTCAGTTTGCTTACTTTACTTTACTTTTCAATCTGTGTTTTTAACTTATAAAACTTCCACGTTCTCCTCTAAATTCTCTACTTGCGTCAAACAAAAACGAGATACAAAAAAGTAAAAGTCTTTATCTCCAAAACCCCAATGTTAGACCGACACTTTAACATATTTATACTATAATATTTGAAGACACTTCATTTTCTCCTCTCTCTCTATCTCTGACAAACACACACAACTTTTGTTTAATATATATCTCTTTTTACATAACCATTATATTTTTGCTAAATTTGTTTGTATAGTTAGAGAATAAATATGTTTTTATTTTCTTATTATCCACACATTATTAATTGCTGGGTGTCGGATGTGTCTCTCCCTTTTTGGCGCCAGCTTCTTGGTGACGTCACCTCTCTCTCTCTCTCTCTCTCTCTCCCGTTGTGCAAGCTTTAATTAAAAATTATATTTTTTAATCTAATTTACGCTTCGTTGACATTTAACACTCATTTATAATTTATGATATTTATTATAGTGCGTAGCTTTACATAAATGGTTGTGATTCCTTGTGGCCTATGTATTAAATTAATTTCTGTTTCTTACAAACTAATTCAGTATTTACTACATTACGAGTGAGGATTACTTATTTACACTATTACATACACAATTTTAGGTTTATTATTTCCAGATTTTTACATATAATAATTAATATTTCATTCTTAATTTTACTGAAAATCATTTACTATATTTTCTATTGAAATTACAAGTTGACATTTCACCCAATCCAATAAGGATGAAAGCTTTCTTGCTTCTCTCTGGCCTTTTTTACAAACTTTACAATTTTTAAGTAGTCTAGTAAGATTTACGTACAATTTAAAGCAGCACATTATTAATAATAGGTACATTATAGAAGGCGCTTCATATTTATATGATGTCTAAAATTGTTTCGTCGACACGAATTCGCCTCCTGATATTTTTCATTTATAACGCATTGGAGCTTAAGAGTCTCCATAAGACCTTTACCAGGATGCCATTTCCACTGTTTGGAGTCTTCGGGAGTTTCTTTCATTTATCTCCAAAGTTTCAGAGCCTTTCTAAGAAATTTTCCGATATTATTTTTACCGACTTAAGGCCTGGGTTAATAAAAATTTTAAATAAAGTAAGCCTTACCGTAAACCTGTTGTTTCTGCAAATACTGAGTAAGCTTAGTCCCAACTTCTACACCATGAAACCAAAGTTAGAGTATTTAGTAACATAGTTAGAAGTAACCGGTTATGATGTACAGAAGTGAAACATGGGTACTGAGACAGTGCGACTTGTTTCAACTTGCATACTTTGAAAAGATAATACTTGAGGAAAGTTATGGACCCATTAGGGAAGTTGGACAGTAGAGAATAAGGTACAACAGAGAGCTCTATGTGTTATGTAGATCGTCTGATATTGTGACATCAATTAGAATAGTTAGGCTGAGGTGGGCAGCACATGTACAGAAAATGAATGAGGAGGATTACAATGATAATGTCTGCCACGCGTTGGACACCATATATAACAATAATATCTTTGTGCAAATTTATTTGCATAAATTAATTAATTATCTTTGATCTACTAGAATTGGTTTTCCACTGCCCCTCGTTGGGAAGCCATATACAACGATAATATCTATGCTAATTATATGCATAGATTAATTACTCATCAATTATGATTAATTAACTTTTATAGTTATGTAAATGTTTACTTTATATTGCCCCGTGTTGTTGGAACACCATATGCAATGGTAATGATTATGCAAATTTATTGCTTAATTAATTAATCCAATTATAAATTAATTTGTGTTTATAATGGTGATATCTGTACGAACTATGTTGAATCTTTTAGAGTTAATGATGTGTTGATTTTATTGCTTTCATATATCCATTGTTATTTCATTGTAGTAATTTTATTGCGTAAATTAATTGAATTATCTCTTTAATAGAGTCGTGATCAAAGTGTATCTAACTCCGAGTTTGGATAATCATATACAATATAGTTAATGCCATGTGTTGAGCTGCCATACACAATGTTAACAAATTCATTCCTTTAAATAATTGTATGAATTGAATTAGAGTTAGTTAATTATTCACACTCAAACTTGTTACATATGAAATTACTTCTGACTTTAACTGTCTTCCAAACTTCTATTCTGTGTACCTTTCTGAGTAATTTAATTGATAATCGTTAAATTGAATTATAAATTATAGATTCTGTTCAGTGAAAGGTTAAGTTGTTGAGTCAGGTTTTACATAAATCAATAGAATACTAACGAATCCATTCTAACTTACGTTTATTAAAATCATATTTCATTCTTATTCATTTCATAACATAGTCGTTTAATAAGAGCACATACAAATCTTCAACAAAACAATAAAATTCTATGCCACATTTAAATAATTAAATGAACAAATTTAAATAATTAAGTGAAGAATCAAATGTAGATGCTTCTTCGTCCGTAATGACGTTACTAACTAACAATGTGGTGTGCTCATAATTTGTATTAAGTATTTTTTGTTAAAACACATTAAACATTTATATGCATGAAATAATCATTATTAACAATACACATGTTAATCATATACATAGCTAAAATCCTGTTCCTGCAACAGACACATCAAAATACATACATAGTTACAAAACATATATTATTAACAAGAATACATACACGATATCCTATGACATAATAATCCCTACCTATGGATTCGTATCTATCTGACTCATACTTATATAATTTTCTCAGGTGGTTTGGTTCTAAGTGTCAGGTCAGTGGTATTTGATATATTAATAATTATAATAAGAGATTAGTTTTGTACTTTACTCGTTCTGAAGTGCCTGAATGTTAAGTGGGATGGAAGACAGCTGTAACAGATTAAAAGGTTGAAATATCTAGGAACAGTAATCACTTCAGGTAGAAATAAAGCATCGGGTACGGAAGAAAAAATGTACCAGATTTCTAATGTTACTGTGAGTTAGAAGAAACTTACGGAAGACCTCAAGCTACTCGTACACAAGACAGGTTTCCTACCTAAGGGACAGAAAACCTCAATCTGTTAAAGAAACATAAAAGTAAACTCCAGGCCAGTGAAGCTAGATATTTAAGTCACTCTAGGAGAGAACGACTAAGGAATATGACCTTAAGAAATCTATTTCAGCAGGAATCAGTTGTCGAGATAGCAGAGCAGCACTGCAGAAGAGCACTGCAGTGGTTTGGTCACACAATGAGGATGGGTGAAAGGAAGCTGAACCTTGTTATGGAAGTAGAGGAATAGGAAGAGGAAGGACTAAGGTTAGAATGGTTATTGAAAAATTTGTTAATGGAAGGGGATAGACACTTTTATAGGTCCAGTGTCTCGCCCAGGATAAAAAGGGAGTATAAGTACTGGCTGAAGGCCCCGACTCCTAACGGCAATAGGGGATCGAAAATAAGAAGAAGAAGAAGAAGAAGAAGAAGAAGAAGAAGAAGAAGAAGAAGAAGAAGGAGGAGGAGGAGGAGGAGGAGGAGTAGGAGGAAATGATGATGATGATGATGATGATGATGATGATGATGATGATGATGATGTGATGATGTGATGATGACGACGACGACGACGACGACGACGATGATGATGAAGAAGGAGAAAACGATATGATAAAGACGGAGGAGAAAGAATAGGAGGATGAGAAAGAAGAGGAGGAGGAGGACACCATAAACTTAACCGTATCGTTATCATAATTAATAAATACTCTTTCTAATACTCCTTGAATTTGTGTACACATACAAAATTTTGAATGTAATACAGACGAAGAATACATCAATTTTTGTGTTTTGATTACAAAACACTATAGCAAAATCTTTGTTTTAAATAATGGGTATATTAAAGCTATATTTTCATATGAATAACTTAGAGTATACGCAGGATTTGGACGCAGACAGAAGAGACATTCCAGCAATTTGTTCCCAGAGTGTGGTGGGGGGGTCTCATTGCGTGTGCCTGCGGTCTGAGTGGTAGAGAACGCAACTGTTTACGTTTGTAGCCGCAGTACTGTGACTGCGAGTGATGTAATTATACAGCAGGCTGCGGCTGTCCTTGGCAGCGAGACCCCTTCAGTATATACTATAAGCGCACTCTGCAAAGCGAGAGACACTAATTAAACATGTGTAAATTATTGCGCTACTTGGTTGCTACTCTTACGTGAAAATTGTAGAACCATCAACCTGTGATACAAATTAATTAATTGTCCATCCAGTTGACGTAATGTAAAGCAAATGACTCATGTAATTAACATGACTAAAAAAACGAGTAATGAGTCACGATAAGTAGGTAACGGTATAGTGTAAGCTTGATGATAGCAATTGGGGGAAAACAAGATTTATCTTTAACAGTAAGTGTGACGTAAAAACATGGGTGTAACGTTATGACAGCAATTGTCGTTGTTAGTCACTGTTAAACCTGTTTATTTGCATTAGTCGAACAGGCTACACATAGTGATTTGCATGAAGGCGAGGCTGCTGTTGCGGTGAGCACAATGAAGATGTCATTATGCGTTTTGTGTGATCAGAGGCTTTGCGTGGGTGGGTGTGTGTGGGTGGGCGTGGTTTTTACGGTGAGAAATAAGGAATATTTGTAGGTTATGCAGCAATGTAGGACAAGAGTAGCAAGATGGAAAAATTTATAATAAGCCCTTTTAAATGCCGGTGATATTGCTACGTTGAGTTGAAAAACAACAAAATGCCTACATGACTCTTGACACGCGGCAACGCACAAACCTGTTTGGAGTTGATTCTACGCGACAGGACTATGCAACTCTCCAGATACTCCTCCTACGTGTTTCTCGACTATAATACCGGCATTCAGGCGTGATATATCATTACAATGCAAGACGAGCGAGGTATAAATACTGGATTTTTAAGGTGCCAAGTTTAGTTAGACCTGACGATATTACAAGTTATTATTGTGGTTTAGTGGAAAGTGATTATTGCGGTAATTTGTGCAAAACTGTAATAAGGTGACATTTATTTTTGTGTGTGTTCCAATGGCGATCTAGAATTTGGTCCGGGGGGGGGGTTCTGTCGATTAGGTTTCATACAAAAGAAAAAACAAGTGAAGACTAATCAACATTACTATCTTTAAAGTGGTTGAAAAACGTTTTATGATATTCTGAAATCAATCGCATTAAAATAAACGGTAATAAGACAATAAAAGTACGCCTTATTTAAACGTTCTTCAGAAGAATCTTTTTTACGTCTGGGAACCAGTGGATTTGTGTTTAGGGAGTTTCATTAAAACAGTGAAACTTATTTTCAGTATTTCTGGCTTCATCCGGACCAAGCGTCTGTAGAATCTTTCTTTTCTAATTAAAAAGTTTTCCTTAGTATAAAATTTGCATTCATATTAATAATCTTACAAATATCAATACACTTACTAAACACGCGCGTGCACACACGAACTCATATTTTCTGCTGCTACTTTTCAAATAACAACAAAATATGTTCAATACTTTTATTTTTTTATTAAATTTTTCTTAGCATGTACAAAGTAGAATACCTCACTCGGTTCAAGCAGCACAGAGAGAATCAAAGTAAAAGAAAATTTGATTAACGAATTAATGGAACGCATTTTTTCTTATGATTAAGATAAAATATTATAATATGTCCAATGTTTTAACTTTTAAATATAACTAATTTAAATGAATTATTTTAGTTCTATAACGTCAAAATTGAATGAGACTCAATTTTTACAAGAAATTATTATTAATAAATAGATATGAACACAAATATGTAAAGAATAACTGTAGAGAATACCGTTAGAAAATATCAGAGCGGTGTTTTTTCAAAAGAACGCTCCCTTGTCTTGGCGACAGCTAGACGGCTAAAAGTACGAAAAGTCACGTACGGGACAGAGAGCCATAAAATTGTATTATATTTAATAAACAGTAAAAATTGGTGAAAACGTATGAAATCTGAGTGCTTACAACAATAGATACCGTTATTTTCAACAGAGAGCGTTAGACAGAGAAGCGTAAGGATAGCGTCACTTTCCACCATAGCTCGAAAGATTTGCACGCGCTGTTAGTTAACGAATAAGAGAAAGCGTCATTTTTTTAGCGGGTAAATTCTATAGTTGGGTTGGATAAAATCAAACATCGCGGTACTCTAATTCAATGGGAATGTGCTTTGTAAGTATTAAGTGAGGGTAGAATTAGTTAGGGTATAAAAAAACGTAGTTTGGAAATTTGTAGAGAGTCAACGAAGGTATTACAACTAAAAGACTCTTAATTTGTGTATTAGTAAAATCGTAACCGTAATTTAGGTAATCGGAAATATTATAACTATAATAATAGTAATCGGCGTGTAATAATTGTTAATTCAGTGAAGATATTGTAACAGTTATACCAGTATTCATTATTTTAATAAAACTAAATAATCGTAAGTTTGGAAGAAATTGTCGGAGAAGTTGTAAGCGTAAAATGTAATCGATAATTTAATCACGGGAACAGTTAATATTCAATTCAAAGTGATTAGTCTATGTAGAAGCTACTGTAATTCGGCTGAGACTGTATCAAAGTTCATGTCGGAAATAAACGTGAATCGGAGAATTAGTAAATCGCCTGACGGTATCAGCCTGAACGATCCGTGTTGCTAGCACTTAGCTTAATTTAATATACATGCAAAGGTGTTAAATATAGTGCCTAATAAACATATTCTTGCTTTAAATAATGTATTAGCTGTGAATTGTGTATGGTAAAAGTGATGCCTATGTATATCTAAATTGTTATAATCAACGAGTGCAACCAGCAAGGATCTACTGTCGCAACAGAGGACATCCAAACTCCAGGACAGCACACTTCGAGCGGATAACCTTCAGCGCAGACTGGAATTCGCCAATCAAGTAACCCATAATTGAACATTCAAATTTATATTACATTTCATGTCAAATCTATCATATTCATATTGGCAATTCAATCCGTCTAAAAGAATCCACTATCAAAGCTATTGCTAAGAAAGCTGAATTTTTAATATTGTAACCATATAAAAATCTGATGTATTTGTAATAAGCAAATGCAAATAAATTATTAAATTTATAATTTATGGTATTTAAAATTGTGTTAATAAGTAATTTCATGCCCTGAGGTAATTCCTAAGAGTAGCTACAAAAGCAAGAGTTGAAAGTATAGCATTTAATACACAGCAGATTTTAGCATATTAATTAATACTCATCTCTTGTGTAAGGTAGTATTTGGCGCCCAACGTGGGGCTTAATCTATAAGCTTAGCAGACTGAATTGAATTGCAAATAGAATATAAGAAAAAAGTAGAAAAAGAAATATAGACTATAAGAAACATTTTTTGATTACACGAAGTAAAAGTAGGCGAACGGAACACATACATAACAACACAAACAAGTTAAACGACAAAATGAACACAGAAACAGCAACAACTCACAATAGCGAAGGCGAGTTTGATATCAACAACCAATTAGGAAACCCTAATACTATTGCCCAACTTACAATGGAGGATCAAGATTCTGGGACGCGGGGACAAGACAACGAAGAAATAGAAACACAGCAAATAACACCAGAAACACAGCACGAGATCAGACCGAGACCAACACAACAAACAACACCAGAAGCACCCAAAGAAATTGACATATATATGGTATTACAACAACTATCACAACAACAATTGCAAGAACAAAGGTCAGAACAGTCGCAACAGTCAAAATAAAAGCAAAGACAAATATCACAAATGTCACAACAAATTATACAACAAAATCAAATACTTAGAGACGAAGTAGCCACACAACGTAACGAATTCAAGAGAGAAAATCACGAAATCATTCAACAATTTAGAGTAGAAACTAAAACAATGATTAATGAAGAAATTAATAGTATTAATGTTGAAATTAATAATAAGTTTAATGATGCTGAGAAACAAATTAAAGAAATTGATGATAAACACAGCAATGACATTAAAATAATAAACAAGAAGTTAATCGCTACTAATAAACGTTGTGACAAGAGTTCCTCTGCGCACAAATTAGAGGCAGAGAGATTACGAGAATTAGAGAACAAAATCGATAATAATTTGGGCGAGACTAACCTCAAATTACAACAACTTCAGAGCGACGTTCGAACAAAAATTGCATTGGCAACTGCTTCACCTATCAACCGAAGCATTGCTAATGAACAAATAAAGTAAATAAAATTCAATGGGACAAGCAACTTTCCTAAGGAGTTTATTAAGGAGTTGACTGAATTATACCAAGAATATTATCAAGATATCAATAACATCACCTGGGTGTCAAGGGATCTTCAAGGAGAGGCCGCAATCTGGTGGAGGTTAGTTAGAGACAGCATAAACATCTTTGTGGAATTTACTGAAGCTTTTGTTAATAAAGATTGGAATGACGTTATACAGGAACGCGTGCGAGACCAGCTGGAATTCGGACGGTATTACCAAGAAGCAGGGATGAGTATGATTCAATATCGAGAGAGAAAGTTGTTAGAGAACCGACAACTGATTCCTCCCATATCAGATAGACACTTGATACGAAAAATAGCAAGGCATTATCCACACGAAATCGAGGTTGTCATTATTACCCGTGGTGTGAGTACAATCGTTGTGTTCGAACAAGTGCTGTTAGAATGTTTTAGTTTGCGTAACGGTAATATGTCAGTGAACCAGAGACAACTCGATCACCGCCCAGAACATAAACAGTGGAAGCGCGCAGATGAAGAGAGAGAGAAATTTACTGATCACGAGTCAAACAGAGACAGAGAAAACGAGGGACGACAACAATACGCCCGCCAACCAAAATGGAAAACCAGTTTAAAGCTGAAACAAACGTGGTTCCATCGACAAGTGGCGCAGGTAACAAAACGGTCTCGACAATGCCAAAAAACTAGGCAAACCCTGTAAATATGTGTTAGATGTAAGTGGTAATATTAAATATGTGAACACTACTTTTCTAGATATAAGGGATGACTTAATATTAGATGATAATATAGGTGTAAAATTAAGGAACAACAAATGCCCAGAGATCCTAATTATATTGAACGGCGTGCCGATCAATGCATTGGTGGACACAGGCAGCCAAATAAATGGTATCTCGGAGCGCTGGTTCAACAATAATAAAAAGGATTTAGGGAAAGTAGAAATTTTAAAACTGTCCAATACTGTGATCAAATGAGCTACGGGCAGCAAATCGAAGAGAATTACACAGCAGGTATTGCTAAATGTTCAAATTAAATATTTTAATTTTGAAAGCGTTTTTATAGTTGTACCTGACCTGGTAAGGGAGTGTATTTTGGGTGTGGACCTGTTAGCAAATAGTGGGTGTGTGATTGACCTCAGTAATAAACAATTAAAAATGAAAGGAGATCCTACCCATGACGAGGCGACCATAGCAGAAACACTACAGGTAGAACTAGCATCAGAAGAAGAAATCATCGAAGAAGTAATCAACAAAAAATTCTAGGACATTAGAGAATTAACCGATTTCGAAAAAGAAGAACTGCGGAAAATATTAATAAATAACAAAACTGTATTTCCTGATACGCCAGGGCGAATTACATCATATTGCCACAAATTTGAAGTAACGGACAGAACGCCATATTGTCAGAAGGGTTGGCCAGTACCGATGAAATATCAAAATGCGGTGAGAGCGGAAATTAGGAAGATGGGAGAGCACGGAATTATTGAAAGAGCACAAAGTTCATACATCAACCCAATAGTGACTGTAAAGAAAAAGGATCAGACGGTAAGATTATGTTTGGACGCTCGAAAACTAAACTCAGTAACTATATCGGATTATGAAGGTGCAATCCCGATTAATGAGGTGTTAACCAAGTGTGGGAACTTCAAGGTTATGTCCACGATTAATCTACAGAGTTCCTTTTGGCAGATTCCTTTACACCCGGATTGTAGGGATTACATTGGTTTCCTGTATGAGGGCAAGTTTTACAGGTATACTGTGACTCCGTTTGGCTTAAAAACAAGTTTAGCCAGCCTGACCCGCGGACTGGATTGAGTACTGTATGAAGAGGTGAAAAGTTTTACAATCTTGTATGTGGACCATTGCTTATATATTTCAACTAGTGTGGAAGAACATTTACGACATCTGAAGTTATTATTTCGGGATTTGAAGCAGGCTAATCTCACTGTAAATTTTAAGAAATCGCAATTATTTTGTAAGGAGATCAATTATCTGGGTTACTGTCTAAAGACGCAAGGAATAACAGCTGCTCCAGATAAAGTGAAAGCTACCCAAGAGTTCCGGAGACCAAAGAACCAAAAACAACTCAAGGGATTTTTAGGATTAACAAACTTTTACAACAGATTTACGAACACGTACGCTGAAGCCACCCAACCACTGCTGAACTTATTAAAGAAAAATTCTACCTTCAAATAGACTAAGGAGATGGACCAACATTTTAAAGGGTTAAGGAGCTAGTTATTGAAACATAATTCTTAAACACCCAGACACAAACAAACGTTTTTACCTGCAGACTGACGCAAGTAAATATGCTCTAAAAGGACAACTTTACCAGCTGGACGACAATAATGAAATCGGCGTGATCGCATTCACCAGTCGTGTGTTACGAGACGCGGAACTGAATTATTTCACTACAGAGTTAGAGTTGTTAAGCGTTGTGCACTGTCTACAGAAGTTTCGTACATATGTATTTGGAAAACCATTAACTATAATTACAGACAGTAAGGCCTTAATCTTTATCAAAAAAAGTCCTTTGAATAATTCACGTATCACTCTATGGATTCTTGCGATACAGGAGTATGATTTTGATATAATCCATTGTAAAGGACGAGACAACGTCGTAGCTGATATCCTTAGTAGATATCCCGAGGACATGAACGATGAGAAATTGATAGACTACACCGAAGAGTTAGAAATAAATCATCTCACCATTCGTATTAGCAAGGAGGCTAAAGAGAAATTGAAGAATATAAAAAGTCACCAGTTAGCAGATCAAAAGTTAAAACAAATCATAGAAACTGTTCAAGCAAATCAGAACCACAAACTTAACGACAAATACACTTGGCACAACAATAAACTCTACAGAAAGGAAAAAGGGGCGTGGAAGCTTATGTTGACAGAGGACCTGAGCCGAACTCTTATTCATGAGCTACACAACGCCTATAGCCACGTGGGAAACCGACGGACATACCACCTATTCAAGGACTACTTCACGGGGAATCCCGTCAACAAAATTAAACAACACATTATTAAAACCTGTCAGACATGTCAAAAGAGTAAGGATTATTATAAAAGGATGATGGGAGAGACACAACCCGTCATACCAAAATCAAAAGGGGAATTAATTAGTATTGACTACTACGGTCCCTTACCAACGTCAAAATGTGAGGTTACAAATATATTAATTATGGTAGATAACTTTACTAAATTTGTAAGACTATACAAGTTGAAAAAGGCGACCACAACAGTCACCATAAATAAAACCAAACTTTACGGCGAAGAAATCGGGAAACCAGTCGCAATATTGACTGATAATGGAACAAAATTCACAAGTCAGCGATGGGTAACGACATTAAAAGAGTTGGACATCAAACCAAAATTTACTGCTATCGAAACCCTTGCACCAACCTAGCAGAACGAGTTAATCGACAACTGGGAAACATGTTTAGAGCATTAACATCAGAAAAACATTCCAGGTGGGCCAAATATTTAAAACTGATCGAAGCCTGTATTAACCAAACGTATCATGAAACGATCGAAACCACACCATACGAAGCTCAATGGGGAAGAAAGCCGGAACGCGATTGGGCCAACTACATCGACAGTGAGATGATACCAGAAAGTCAGCAAACCGACTACCAAAATATTTATCTATGAATTAAGGAGAAGGGAAGGAAACGGACAGACCAAATAAATTTATTAAATAAAATTACAAGATTTCAGGTCGGCGATAAAGTATTACTACGAACGTACCCGATATCAGACCTAAACAGGAGAATAATAGGGAAGTTTTGTAATATGTTCGAAGGACCGTATAAGATATGTAAAGAAGTAGGAACCGCTACGTACCAGTTAGCAGACATTCTACAACCGGAACGCATCAGAGGAAATTTTAACATCAGGCAGTTAAAACCAAACCATATTAAAAAACTGACACATTACACCACACAGGGACAACAGATTTAGAACAGATATTACCAAAACAGATTATAAAAAAAAACACAAATTTCATCTATGTCTCTAATAACTTATAGTTAGTTTATAACGAGTTCGAGTTGACAAGATTTAGAAGTAATTAATTAAAATTATATTGTATTTAACAAATGTGTAGGATTATCTTTCAATTAAGTTATATATTCAAGAATCTATGTAAGATTGTGATGTACACTAGAATAAGAATAGTGAAAGTACTTTGTAAATCACTATGTCAGGGAGAAAGGGAAAGCCGGCGAAACCATTATGGGGTTCGTTGACAGCAGGTAGCGCTGACTGTAGAGGGGTTTTCTTTGTAAACAACAACTGTGCGTCAACTGACAGATTGTAAACAGCTGATTTGTTTTAAAAGGGATAAAATGGGTCAATAGAAAAATCTAAATGTACGGTAGTGTATATAAATAAATTTGAATTATATGAGTTGAAATAATATAGATGTAACATGTATAAGAACTTAAAAATATTGTAAAGAGTTACAGGTAAATGTAATTAGAACTGTTCTAAGGGACGCTACAATAAAATTGTTATCAATTTTCAATCAAAAAATTAAAACAATTCTATTGGGGGACAAGTATATCGTCAAAATTGAATGAGACTCAATTTTTACAAGAAATTATTATTATTAAATAGATATCAACACAAATGTATAAAGAATAACTGTAGAGAATACCGTTAGAAGATATAAGAGCGGTGTTTTTCAAAAGAACGCACCCTTGTCTTGGCGACAGCTAGAGGGCTAAAGTATAAAAAAGTCACGTACGGGACAGAGAGCCATAAAATTGTATTATATTTAAAAAACAGCAAAAAGTAGGTAGAAACTTGTGAAAGCTGAGTGCTTACAACAATAGATACCGTTATTTTAAACAGAGCGTTAGACAGAGAAGCGTAAGGATAGCGTCACTTCCCACCATAGCTCGAAAGCTATGCGGGTAAATTCTATAGTTTGGTTGGATAAAAGCAAACATCGCGGTACTCTAATCCAATGGGAATGTGTTTTGTAAATATTAAGTGAGGGTAGAATTAGTTAGGGTATAAAAAACGTAGTTTGGAAATTTGTAGAGAGTCAACGAAGGTATTACAACTAAAAGACTCGTAATTTGCGTATTAGTAAAATCGTAACCGTAATTTAGGTAATCGGAAATATTATAACTATAATACTAGTAATCGGCGTGTAATAATTGTTAATTCAGTGAAGATATTGTAACAGTTATACCAGTATTCATTATTTTAATAAAACTAAATAATCGTAAGTTTGGAAGAAATTGTCGGAGAAGTTATAAGCGTAAAGTGTAATCGATAATTTAATCACGGGAACAGTTAATATTCAATTCAAAGTGATTAGTTTTTGCAGAAGCTACTGTAATTCGGGTGAGACAGTATCAAAGTTCATGTCGAAGTAAACGTGAATCGGTGAATTAGTAAATCGCCTGACGGTATCGGCCTGAACGATCCGTGTTGCTAGCACTTAGCTTAATTTAATATGCATGCAAAGGTGTTAAATATAGTGCCTAATACAGCACATTCTTGCTTTAAATAATGTATTAGCTGTGAATTGTGTATGGTGAAAGTGATGCCTATGTATATCTAAATTGTTATAATCAACGAGTGCCACCAGCAAGGATCTACTGTCGCAACAGAGGACATCCGAACTCCAGGACAGCACACTTCGAGCGGATAACCTTCAGCGCAGACTGGAATTCGCCAATCAAGTAACCCATAATTGAACATTCAAATTTATATTATATTTCATGTCAAATCTATCATATTCATATTGGCAATTCAATCCGTCTAAAAGAATCCACTATCAAAGAGACAATTGCTAAGAAAGCTGAATTTTCATTATTGTAACCATATAAAAATCTGATGTACTTGTAATAAGCAAATGCAAATAACTTATTAAAGTTATAATTTATGCTATTTAAAATTGTGTTAATAAGTAATTTCATGCCCTGAGGTAATTCCTAAGAGTAGCTACAAAAGCAAGAGTTGAAAGTATAGCATTTAATACACAACAGATTTTAGCATATTAATTAATACTCATCTCTTGTGTAAGGTAGTAGTTCTTACTTTTTATACTTTGTTATTCTTATTATAAATTTTCGTCACTTACTAGTTGCTTCTGTACTTTCAATAGAACATTAGTATCTTCTAATACAATTATTATTGTATCTTTCTTCCCGATGTTTTCTAGTTAATGGCTTAAGAAAGAATTAATTTTTGAGTTCTTTACCTATTATTGCGTTGTTGAGACTAATCTTACATTACAAACTAATTTAAATATATTTCTTGCTCAGTGATTAACATTATTTTAATGTTTTCCAATTATCAGTGGCTTATAAAATTCAATATAATAACTAGTTTTACATAAAGCTTGTTATCTCTTGATTAGGGTTCGAGCATGGGGTGAGTATGTTGTGGCCATATGTTGTTCGTTAATTTGAGAACTGTCGGTTACGAATTTCCAAGTTACCGCTAATTTAGTATATTCATTTCTGTCGCCTACCTCATCCGGTAGATTTCGATGCTTTTCCTGTATTGTCTGATTTTGTTATTGGTAGTTTGTGGCAAGATTTTTTTGTATTTTTTAAATCGAAAGTGTGTCCCATTTCATTGGTGTCTTTCGTCAGAGATGTGTTCTCTCCTTGTTTTGCTACTGACAGTTCGTTGACGGCTATTTCTTCCAGAGTAGCCGATATAAAATCGGCCGCAGTTTTTGCACAGTATTTGGCATAACCTTAAGCTACAACCTTGCCCCTTTAATTGTATACGGTTCTTTAAATTTTGTAGGAAGGCATTGACTTTGTTGTGCGTGTTGAATGTTGTCCTGATGTAATGTTTCTTGAGTATTCTCCCTATTGTGGCTATCGTACCCTTTATTAATATGGTTATATATAGTACCATATAGTAGTATGGTAGGGTTATAACTCTAATGGTTACTGAGTAAGCAAGAAAACATTCTGTCCACAGTTGACCGAACCAAGAAAATACAGTTCGCACATTTTCGTTACGGGCATGCTAAAACTAGTATGTTGCCGTATAATACAACAAAATAATAACAATAATGATCTGTTCATCCATGTGCGAGTATTGTACATCCCGGATGCCAGTGGTGTATCTAGAATTTGGTCTTAGGGAGGGGTTCCGGGGTCGGGTCGGCTTCATACAAAAGAAAGAAACAAGTTAAAATTAATCAACATTACTATATTTAAAGTGGCTGACATCAGTCCCATTAAAGAAAGATAACAATACAATAAAAATACGCGTTATTGAAAATTTGTTTACAAGATAATTATTGACTGAATTTATTTTTCTATATTCCATATTATTTCAAACGTATACTGTTATACCGTGTAATAAACCCGTTTGTGTATGTAAAAATGAGTAAAAAAGAGTTACAACTGTATTAGGATAATAAAACAGCCTAAAAATTAAGAGATTAAAAAATTAATCAACTTTTTCGACTCTTCAGGGGTGGTCCGGTTCCTTTCGTTCCCCCCTTTAAATACGTTTCTGGTGCGTGCCAGATATTTCTGTTGTTCCAATTATCTCATTGCAAACCTCTATTCTCCGCCTCATCACGGATGTCCTCTTATCACGATGTGCTGACATTATCTTGTGTTTGTCTCCTATTTGGAACTCGATGAAACAATTTTTTGGCCCATCAATTGGTAAAAATGCGTTCCACACATGGCTATACTATGCAAGGCTCTTCATGTTTATAGTATCCAAAATATTTTCTACACAAATTTGCCTTATGTGACATCTTATTTCAACGCAGTCGGGCCTGGAGAACCTCACAAGACCTTCTCACGTTAAATTTGTACATACGCAATAATAATGTCAATGAATAGAGTTCCGCAGTAATTATAACATAGTAATTACTTTCTGCAACGACGTGATCCGCACTGTACAATCTTGCCATGTGTAACTAACTTCTAAGCCAGCAGCTGTTGCTTATATGGATCCCGCAGATGTTTCAGAATAATTTCTGTTGGCGGCATTCCAGCATAATTTGGATAGGTTAACAGTCTGGAAGCTACTTCCGTGGACGTTTCACGCTCGGATAGTCGAGAAACGGGTAGAACTTTAACGTAACTGTACCTGCTGACTTTTCGAGAGTGTTACGTATTGTCGTAGCAATATTAATAATTAGGGAAACTGAAATTTAGCCGATTTTGTGTTTATGTGTAATAAAAAGATAATAAATTTGTGGAATCAAGTGGTTCGACTGGTTTTTAAAGACAAAAATGTTACTTTAGAGAAAAAATAAAATTAATATTTTAAAATATATTTTTGTGCATAATTGGTGTATAAATTTATAACTGTTTTAGCTAACATTGTAACACGTAAGGAAAGCTGAGCTGGTTTACACAAAATAATGAAGGACAGTAGCAGCGTTACAAGATAATTGGCACCTTTGTTCGTTAGAATGTAACCGTTTGCTTGGTGTATACATTCAGAGAAAACTTAACGAAATGTTACCGTGAGTTGATTTATTAATTTGATTAAAGTATTATTTTTGTTTAAAAAGAAAGGACTAAATGTAAAATTAATTAAATATCTTATTAAATTTTAAAAGCTTGCTATTTCAACTGACAAGGAAAATGGGCTGATTTAGGCGCTCTCTTAACAAGGGGAAACTTTAAAATTGTACACGATTTAATCTGTACACAGCCGGCGTCATAATTACTAAAACAACTACACGGGCTGTAAGGCTGTGGTCTTCCAGCTTCTTCTTCATTACGAAAGATGTTGACACGTACAGACATTTCGGCCTCACCTCTGGATGCCATCTTCAGTGTCAAAAGTACTTAACGCAGTGACAATGTTTCCGTCAGTACACTACAGTTGGCTGCAACAGTATTTTGTTTGTACTTACAGGGACTTATGTACAGCGTTACATATCAAGGAGCGTTACATTGCAACATTCCAGTGTTCTTCTCCAGTGGTACAACGGGCCCACCGCACTACTATTGTCCCCTTTAGTTTATGCTACTAGGGACCCACTGGAGGCCCAGTTTCATGGTGTCCTTTGCTGGTACTAACTGAGTACTTACCGCGGTCAGTACTAACTATGTTACTGTGGTCAATACACATAACCATGCTTCCAAGTCTTTCATCAAAATATGTTTACAAAATTTATTTTAGACGACGAAGAGGAAAAACAGTTTTTAAGATTGCCAACAGGCTCTTGTATTAATTACGCATAATTTATTGCAGCTGTTGCACTGATTTTAATATGAAAACAGGATAACGCAGAGAAAAGTAATATTACATTGACATATTGTAATAAATAAATACAAATAAAATATTGTTGATTGATGTATGTTGATTTGATAATACAGATTGTGAAGTATGTGACTCCGATGTAATCAAGCCGCACTGTTTGGGCTAGCCAATTTGTAATAAATTAATAAATAAGTTGTAAGTTGTAATGTGTTTAATTGGTGTGTAATTGGTGTGGCTCTCGACGTCTTACTGGCCTGAAACACTTCCTTAAGTTTCCCAGCTGGTCGAGTCCCAATGGTAGCAAGACTGGTCGAGTAGCGTAAAGTTGATGAAGGAATATATATGTTCAGCTTCGCCGAAAGTTTCAAAACAAAATTTATTGTTTTGAAGGAAATTTTTAAAAAAAATTATGTTTATAAAAAAAAATAATTAAAAAAAATTATTTTTAATTTTATTAATTAATTAATTAGGATCAATTAATTAATATAGGGCTGTGAAGTTTTAAACAGTGTAATGCTCTTCTGAAAATTTTTATTAAAGTTTTAGTATATTTTAAATAAGCTATTACCACTCATAAGACTGTCTGTAAACCAATCGATACTTGTTTACCTTTTTATTTTTTAGGTTATCTTCACTTACGGGTGGTAAAGTCCTTGTAGATTATCAATTAGAATTATATTATTGGTAATTAGTATTATTGAAGAAATAAAGAACTATTAAGTATTGAAAAGTATTAATGTTTTATTAAGTAAAAACAATATTGACTCTTATCGATTAGTATCGATTCTCAGGATATCGAAAAAAATTACAAGTATATGATATAAAAATTATATAGGGTTCTTTAAACAGCCAGTTATTACCAAAGTCAGAGAAATCGGGCTAATATTTAAAAGTATAACGTTACAATCAAATTAATAGTTATTAATAAACACAAACATTGAATAATAATTTGTAAATATAATAATTGTTTTCACCAAACAGCTGAGTTGAACTAAGAGGAAGGCACTGGGATCGTCAAAGCAAATGGCCGCCGTCAAGTTGATCAAAATGTTGCTCGTTCCTGCAGTGTTCCAAATAATGTATTTTCTGGCAATATTCCTGTTCTTGTCTCTGCAAATCTCTTGTTAAATGTTGTGTAGTGATTGGTGTACTGTTTCTGAGTTGTATTTAGTGTATCCGTATAATTATTAGTTCAAACACTTTCCCCGATTCCGTCACTAATTTGGGTTAATGTATTATACAGTTTTCTAGTGTTTTGTGGTGTTTTTCGGAGTAGATTTATATTGTTCTGTGTTATGGAGTGTTACTTGATTGTTTCTGTTATAATATGATAGTTTTATAAGTATTTTACGAGTCACTCGCGATTTCACAATAACGCACTATACACTCGCTTTGTATGACTATTATAGGTTAGGTTATCCACGTTATCAAACGTATGTCATGTTAACCGTTCAAATACCAATAATTAACTAACTGTTTCCTTCAGTTTCAATTAAACTCTTAGCCCATATAATATTATCCTTAACATTGTTCAAATATTTTTTCACATCCTGTGTACACTTTACTATTTCACTATATGAATGCCTAAACTTTGGTTATTTGTCAATTTTATTCACTAGATGTGATTTAAATTAATCTTTCAGTTCATTCTGGTTATTTTCAGATTAAATAATGCCATTTTATAGTGTTTTCTGTCCAAAAAATAGTAGTTTCACTTTCAGTTTGGTATACTCTGAAAAGTCAAAACATCAAAATTTACTTCCTGTCATTATATAAATTCAGCCATTTTATCAGTTATATTTAATATTAATAATCCTATATTGTATTAAAGGGTTCATATTCCCTTATTTTCTGGTAATTAATTGAATTAGTTGTATTCTGAAACATTATTCTGAAATATATGACTCCCATGTCCAAATTTCTGAGTTTAGTCATTTTCATTTTTATTTATAATTCTGAATATAATTTATTAAAATCTTTCTAAATGGTATGTGCAATTATATGGCTTGATCTCAAGTTTATTTTGTCTAAACCCCTTTTGTTTATTTGCATTTAAATGAGCAATTTCTCTGTTTTGATGAAGTTTGGTTTCCATTCTTTTGGCCTATGATTTTTTTACAATTTTTCTTATAAAATATTTTACAAACAATATATGATGTGTAATACCCTCTCTGACTTTTACATATAGTATTATAAATTAAACATGTTTTCAAATTACACAAAGACAATTAGTATTGGTTACAATACAAATAATAGTGAAACAAAATAAAGAATATTTTTTTTAAATAAATGGTTGTCTTCAAGTCAGACATTTTGCAACAAAATCCCCATTTCCAACATGGAAACATGGTTTATAAAAAAGGTTTTGTACTAACTAACATCTTATTTACTCTCTACTATTTACAAGTAGTAACTATTTTTATAGTTCTGATGTTAGTTGTTTCAGACCCAAACAAATGGCCTTATATCTAAAACATTTTTAAACATTCTTGTACTATATACATAAAAACCTTATATTTATATTCTTATTTCTAACTATTATTATAAGTAGGATTCTACAGTTTTTATACCGTCTTTTATACATTGTCTTTGGGGAATTGTACCCTGTCATTAATAAATAAATAGTATGAATTGTTCAAAAAGTATAATGAAATCTGTTTTTCTTTTTTCATGTAAAACAAAATGTTATTTTAAACAGATTCATGACTTATGAACAACATATTGTCACAGTACACATTTTAAGTCATTGAAAAATGCATATTTCATTGCATCCAATGTTTGTGATTGCCAAGAATGAAACACAAGGTTCATTTTTTATAATACCCAAAACTATCACTGGTTCACTTTGCACTTATATATTATGTTAATGCTAAATGGTCGTATAGTCTTATTAACATAATAAATTGGTTAGCGTTTTTTCAATTGATTTGTTCCATGGGTACTATATTATTGTTTCATCTTAGTTCACAGGCAACTTTTACTTTATACACTTCTCTCTCTTAAATTTATATACATGTGATTTTTATTTCGTTATACTTTTATTTTTAAATATTTATTTTGGGGATATAGGGATTTGGGTGTCTTTTATAAGAGCATGACATCTTCTTCAGGATGCTGCCTTCTTCTTCTTTCATCAGTCTTCTTTTCTCCTGCCTTCTGGGACTGGTATCTTCTCCATCTTCTTCTTGTTGCCATCAGGTTTCTTGGGATCTTCTCCATCTTCTTCTTTATTTCAGAAATACACCACCTGTATTGGTTGATCTTGGCTTATTTTAGGGTTTCTATTCTATTTATTCTCCCTCGTTGTGGGTTTGGTCATATTCAGTACTGCTTTGTTATTTACTTTTTACCTTCCTGGGTTATAGTTTGAAAACCTTTGGTTATGAGACTGGTTTTGGATGACTCATCACTAGTAACTCCTTTTATTTGAACTTGTATTTTCTTCATAATAATGATTTCTTTCCACAGTTGCTATGAATTAATTTATTTATATTAAACTTAATGCTTTCTTCCAAATTTAAACATTATAACCTCATTATTCTAATGATCAATTGCCATTCAATATTATGCATACATCTGTCACGCTACAATATAAATGAACTAATATTATCATCACGATCATCATCTCTCCAGCATGATCATTGGCTCATGGTCTGTTGCGCCCTCTAGCCGTGGGACAGTGCATTACCAGAAAGCAACCAGTTTGCATTGTGCAGATGTCACGTTGTTACTGACTAAGGACCGCTAACTGCCTCATTGTTCCGACAGTGGGTGACGAGGAGTAATAATATAAAACAATGAATTCAAGCTTAGAGATCGATGTTTCACTTAAAGCAAGTGTGTTCGAATTACAGCATGAAAATTGCTGAGCTGAAGATAAAAACAATGGCTTTTGTGGACAAATACCTCTTGCGGACTAAGATCGTTGTGGATAATAAGAGTACAGAGGAGATGTCACACTTCCGTTGTAAAATCACTTATGACGTGGATCATTATGTCTTGGAGCCGAACCCACAGCATAGTATAACGAAGAAGCAAGTTCCGACCACTGAGGTACCCTGACGTCGTGACGAAATACATACACAATAATTACGTAAATGACGTAATGAATTAAAATCATATATACGATTATATACGACTTACAGCCAGATAAATTCCAGACGATTTGTGGGACAATCAACAGAATCCCAAACAATACCTTGTAATAAACAAGGTACGTCGAGATACAAGATTAAAGTTTTACAAAGTTATTGCAGTCCGTATACTGTCCTAAGAGTGTGACGTATGGACAACAACAACAACAACAATAACAAAAAAAAAACACAAGAATCAACTAAACGCTATGCAACTCACCGTCTGTGGCTTTAGTAAATGTCTTTTTAAACAATTGACATGTTTCGGGACACTTGTCCCATCCTGAGAATTATTAAAAATGTCTCTTCATACCATCATACGATGGCACAGTCGTCAATACATTAAAATATTAAAATCCACATAACACAAAACACAATCACATTACACAATTGACGATTGACGGCTGTGCCATCGTATGATGGTATGAAGAGACATTTTTAATAATTCTGAGGATGGGACAAGTGTCCCGAAACATGTCAATTGTATAAAAAGACATTTACTAAAGCCACAGACGGTGAGTTGCATAGCGTTTAGTTGATTATAAAATACGTGGCTTGGACTATAAGCGGATTTATTCCATTAACAATATAAAAAACAAGACTGTAAAATACAGGCCTCGGAAATGGCATCCTTAAGAGAAGTTAAAAAAAAGGTGCTCTAAACTTAAACGTATAAGAGATGAGTTACAGGTTTTTAACTTGAATGAAAATTTAAATGATTACAAACAACTGTAGGGAGAACACTTATAAAGAATTTCAGATCTCAGACTAGTCAAACATGTCTGGAAGTACTAACCTATAGGACACAGGTGTGTGGGTAGACCAAGGAAGAGATGGATGGAGGACTTTCGAAGGCGGAACAGGCAGCACCTCACCTATGCCGTGTTGTGAAGATGATAATGATTATATACGGCTATAAACAAGTGTTTATTTGTTATGCTTACAAATGATTAAATGCGGAATTGTAAATTTAGTGACTGTGTACAGTTGGACTGTCTACTTGGCCGTGCAGTCTCCTTTCATACATTAATAGTCTTTGTGCAGTAATTTCCATTAACTACTGACTTTTGGAAATTTCTTAATTTATTTGTTAACTCAAGACATTTTCAGGCTCTGTGGAGACCGACATTTTGAATGTAGTGTTGTGTAGTAGTTACTGCTAGAAGAAACGCCTTGAACTGAAAGCTTTGAACTTGTTCCAGTTTTGTTTTTCTAACACATTCCCAAAGTTGTCCGTTTGGTTTCAGTATTTCATTGTAATTTAATAATTCGTTTTCTACCTGGATTTTTCTTCTGTCTTCATCTGTTGCAACGTTATACACAGCCGTTGTATTATATTATATAAAGTGGAAACAAAATAACTGAAATGGTTAAACTACAAAATTTATTAGTATTTAAATAATTTATGCTACACTCACTTGTTGCACACACCACTAGTCACTGTGACACCGATTAGCGCTTTCGAACGTACCCGTTCATCATCAGATCGTAAGTGACAAACAGACAGTCACTGATTACACGTGTGGCAGTTACGATCTGATGACGAACGGGTACGTTCGAAAGCGCTAATCGGTGTCACGGTGACTAGTGGTGTGTGCAACAAGTGAGTGTAGCATAAAATAACTGAACACCAGAGAAATTGTTACCAACAACTTTAATTACAATTACAGTAACAAAATAATCCGGTTGTTTTCAGACCGAAAAGTATCCTACGGGAACCGGTTGTGCAACTCTACTGTAACTTGGTAGCCAATCAGACGGGTACTTTTGACGGATTCATTAACGTATTGGACTGTTCTGTTAGCCGTGTAATCAGTGACTGTCTGTTTGTCTGTGACTGTCGTATTGGTAGTGAGTGAATTTGTATTACATTGTGCGTAAAACATAAACATACGCCCATGAAAACTATAAGAAAGATTAAGAAGGCTTTTAGAGAGGCATCGTGAGTGATTTGCATGCAAAAGTGTAGTACAGACGCTTTAAAGGTGATCAACGTTCTGAAAGACTGTTAACAAGCTGAACACCCGAAAATGTTGAAAGTATGGGGGCTGCAGTAAACAAAAGTGGACTACAAGAATACCTGGAATTTCGCGATCACGTGTTTTTGAGATTTTTACGGTAGATCTTGGAATCAAACCTGTAGCAGCGAAATTTGCGCCACGGCTGCTGTCGCAAGAGCAAAACGAATTTCGTACTGAAGTTACACAAGAGTTGGTCGGTACCGCTAAATGTGACCTAGACTTCCTCACAAAGGCTATAACTGGAGACGAGTCGTGAGTTTATAGTTATGGTTCCTAAACAGAATTCCCATGTTCCCAATGTAGAAAAAAATTATGATTACTACAGTTAGAGAAAACACGTGTTTACACAACAGAGTATCGCAGATAACTGGATAGTCCAATGGTAATGAATGGTGACGCATACCCCAAAAGGTCCTGTCCTATTGGCTCCATAGTTTCTATGCAGTTGCACAGTAGCTTCTCGTAGAATTTTAAATGGTCGGTTTTTCGGTCAGACCTCGTGCAACAATTTGTCAATTTTACGTTTGTCCAACAAGCAGTAAGGTAAAAAACGATAAATATCACTTAAATAACACTGTCGTAATAAATAGTAACAGTCGTCAATTGTAGACGTTTGCATAAAGTAAGTCACAATCATCACTTTACGCCAAACGGCTGTAAAACATACGCACAGAATCTCAAACCACAACAACAACAACAACGACAACAACAACAACAACAACAACAACAACAACAACAACAACAACAACAACAACAACAACAACGACGACGACAACGACGACGACGACGACGACGACGACGACGACGACGACGACGACGACGACGACGACGACGACGACGACGACGACGACGACGACGACGACGACGACGACGACAACGACAACGACAACGACGACGACGACGACGACACGTCCTAAAGCTTCGCTTCGCAGTACGCGAGTGACTGGCCTACGATGTAGGTTGCTGTAGGCCTACCTACAACGTTTCCTGTGAATTCGGGAATTCACAAGTACTCAAGTTGGCGAGAACAGGCGAGAGCTTGACATAATCCTGCCGCTTATACATTGTTATCAAGCGCCACGTAAGCCACGTTTGTTTCCTATCTCCTCGGTTTAACAATAGCTTTTTAGCTTTTTTAAATTTATATCGTTTTTTGTTCGTGTTAATTTAAATTTAATTGTGGCATCCAGTTTCTTAACATAATACCTCTAGGCTCATTTTATGTTGTGATCATCAGGCGTAACAATACAGGATTCCAATACACGGTTGACTAAACTGCTCGTCTTTAAGTATGCTTCAGTAGGCCTATACAAAGATTTTTTCCATTTCATTGGTAACGTTTCCTTCAGAAATGAAAAGAACTGATTGTTTTGTGATCACAACTGTACGATTTACTTCATGTAATTTTTTATTGATATTTCTAATTACCAGTAACATGAGCAAAAGGTGGTATCTCGAGCCCCTGCGGGTAACTCGAGCCCCTTTGGTTTCTCATAAACTATTTGTTTTTCTGTAGCAATGACACTTGGTATTACAGCGTTAGTTACTTTTCTTCACGTCGTGGCGCGCTGCCATCAGTCAGTGATGATCGTACTTTCTGGCGTGCAATTGTGTGTTTTTGTCGTTTCGAAAACTTTGTAAGGTACATTTTTACACATTTATTACACAATATAGCTTTACATATGTGAGGTTTACGATTAGGGCTTTGTTTAGATAACGTTTCAACGAATGTTTTCCCATGGTCGTGTACAAAAATAGGCGGTAATATGTTTAGGTTATTAACTGTTAATTTCCAATATGGCTAGGGCTGAAAAATGAGCCCCCACGCGTGCTGGTAACTTCTGCTAGGGGCTCATATTACAGCCAGTACAAAACCCTTCTTTTAATTTATTACAGATGCCCAGAACAAAACTTAATCAAACAAGAAACTCTAGCAGAAAGTCTTGGAATAAAGAAGACATTGTTCAGGCCATTCAACCCATAGAAAATAAAACCATGGGTTTAAAAAAAAGCAGTAAAAACTTTTTTCAGTTCCCAGACCAACTCTTCAGAGACTTGCCCATCCCGATATGCCTCCGGAGGAGGCTGTAAATCTTAAATGGGAAGAAAACCGATAATGTCAAAAGAACTTGAACAAGAATTGGTTAACTTTTTAGTTCTAATGGAAAGTAAGTTCTACGGATTAACTAGAGCTGATGTGCGACGATTGGCATTCCAACTGTGTGAAAGGGATGGATTTCAACATTTTCAGTAAAGATGGCATTGCCGGGAGAGCTTGGTTTGACCACTTTATGAATCGGCATAAGGACGTATTATCTTTGTTAAAACCTACAGCAACATCATTTTCACCAAGGGGCTGTGAATGAATTTTCCAACATTTTGGAAGCTGAGTTTGAACGGCACCAATATCCACCACAAAGAATTTTTAATGTTGATGAATCGGGGATCACCATCGTTCAAAGCAAAACTCTTCGAGTAGTTGGCCTAAAAGGAAAGAAGCAATTGGGAGCTTCTAAGTTTAGCAAAAAGGGGGGGGCATTAGTTACAGTTGTTTGTTGTATGAATGCTGGGGGGGGGGGGCTTTGTGCCACCGATGTTAATATTTCCCAGGAAGAATATGACCAAGACCCTCATGAAAGGAGCACCTCCTGGTTCAATTGGGAGATGGATTCAAGGTCCCTTATTCACAGAGTGGCTGAGACATTTCATTCAAAAAACCAGACCAACATCTACAGACCCCGTACTTTTGATTCTTGATGGGCACAATACCCACACAAAAAACATTGCTGTGATAGAGCTTTCCCGTCAAAATTACATCTCAATCAGCAGTATACCATCCCACACAAGCCACAAGATACAACCTTTAGACAGATCATTTTTCAGCCCTTTGAAGCACCATTACAATGAAAACGTAAGACAGTAGCTACGCCACAGTGAAAACCAGTTGGTCTTTACGACATTGCAGAGTTGTTTAGAAAGGCCTATTTATCATGTCAAACGGGAACAAATGCAGTAAACGGTTTCAAAATAACTGGAATTTATCCCTGCAACCGATTTATATTTACTGAGGTCGATTTTGCACATATAGTCACTAATGACATAGACGCTTGTGTCCTCTTAGAAGCCCAAAAAAGGGCAAAAAAGGTCCCAAAATATAGTAAGCATACATCCTCTTCCATTCAAACCGTAGATATAGCCACTCAGGAGGATTTTGAGGTGATTCCTATTACATCACCTACTTCCAAAGAGACAACTAGATCTAACAGTTCTCCTGGTGTCACAACAGCAAATAATTTTACTGGATCTCATCCAGTAACTCCAAGTGCTAGAGATTTCGCCGAAGCAGAGCCATAAAGACTTTGTGTTTCATCAGAATTAAATTCCATGGACAACAAAACTCCTTCAGTCTCACCAAAGGATATTTGGCCCATCCCAAAACCTAAGAAGAAGACTAGTAACAAAGGACCAAACCTACGAAGTCAGCTTCGATAACTTCGTCTCCCTTCAAAAATGCTTTGGAAGAAGCAGAAAAGAAGAAAATTCTTAAAGAAAAAATGAAAGGTGAGATTATCAGTAGTAAGAAAAAAAAGACAGATCGTAGAAAACAGGGGAAAGCTCTAAAAGAAAACTCAAAAAAATACTTAAATTGTCATGTAGGAGAAAACTTGTGCTTTCTGGGAAGCAATCAGATGATAATTTAAGTGACTCTGAGTTTGATTGTGGGGAATCGATTTTAGAAACTTCTTTTGGGGTGGAAAACCAGATGAAGACGATGCGGTGTGTTTATTTTGTGAAGAGCTTTTTTCTGAAGACACAATGGTAGAATTGTGGGTGAAATGTTTGGTGTGTGGCATGTGGACACATAATGACTGTGCTGGTAGCGAAAAAGACATTTACGTATGCGGTTTTTGTAAATAAATCCTGTCAAGTTAACAAGTCTACCTGAAATTGTAATCTAAAATGTTATTACATAGTTATATTTAGTTTTATTAAAAAATTTAAGTACAGTAGATTAAGGTCAACCTATAAGATTTATTTTGTTTAACTTATACAATTAACTTTTTGTCTAAATAAATTGAAAAATTTTTTGTACAAATGAATTGTCAGTTACCTTTAATTTTCTTCTTTATCTTATCCACTTGTAAACATTGGGGCTCATATTACCAGCATACCTTGTATAGAAATTTCTGTACATTTATGTAATTTTTGTATAGCCTATGTAATTTTTACGACATTTTCTAGAAAGGATTGATAAATACAAAATTATAAAAATTAAGGTTTATTTTTAGATCAATTTGAGATTTGAAAAAAGCCGTAGGTACCGATTTACATTAGGGGGCTCATATTACCAACACTCTTCAAATTTTTCAAAAAGTGTAAACTTTTAGTAATTTTTTTTTTATTACAACGTACATTCTACTAATCATTAAAGAAATAGTAAAATACGGTTAAAAACATATCAATGTATATTTTGCCAAAGTTTCATGTAGAAAATGGTATATTTGTCTTAGTTACAATAAAAATAGAAAGTGGGGGCTCAAGATACCATCCTTTCCTATAGTAGATTTAAAATTTAAGCCATAAATGTAATGAGCATCAAGTAATTACAAAAAATGAATATTATGTTATTCTGATGTGCCATGTTTCTTAATTTATAATAAAATTGTTTCAAAAACAAAATTTTTTTATTTACTCTCCTTGTCAGTCCTCTTTGGTAACAAACTTTGTTACTACATGGACGCAAAAACAAAATTATATACTGCATACAATCTGAATTTTGTAACCATTTGGGCACGACTCAAGAAATTCTTGCTAGAAAATTTTAATGCATGAAAGCATAAAAAGTTATATAAATGTATCTTATTTAGAAGTATTTACACACAAAAGTTTTTTCTATTTGGCTCAATAGTGTTGCCAGATAAAGGGTTAATATCTCTTTCTAATGTCGCTCCATCATAAAATTCGTCAGGTTAATGTATCTTTTTTGCTTTTATCTGCAACCGTCCTTCCTTAATTTTCTTAAATTCTAACTTATTTTTATAATTACCAAAACATTATATTTTGGATATCGGCACTTGTTTTTATATCTCCTCGGCGTAACAATACCTCTGGCCAAGTTTTACTATATTTGACTTGGATTTTAAATATCTGTTTCACAAGTATTATGAAGTCGATCTGTTATTTGTTAATATTTCTAGTCACTCTCCGCTCTTCGCCTTGGGTGGTGGCTGAGAAACCTATTTGTGACACAAAGTATGTTTCATTGGAAACATTCCACAACTTTATCTACTTTTCCATAACTTGTTCCTAATCCAAACGCTCAGATATATTTCCTTCTTCCTACCCCACCGAACAACCGCATTCATATCCTCCAATATGAAAAGCTTTTTATCTCTCTTAACTATGTGTAATGATTTCCTATAGGTCATCACACATCTTACTAACTTCGCCTTTTTCATAACATGTTGTTAGCATATAGACCAAGTACATACTTGGACTATTATTGTATATGTTATTTTAACTATTTAAGGGAGAAAAATAGGTATTTCAGTATTTTGGAATTCCTAAGAAAATCGACCAAAACAAAATTAACAAGTTTTTGAGTACCTAATGGACATGTCCCATACGAAGAAACGTGTCCACAACAGTTACACATTTACAGTTTGATACAACAGTCAAACTGTTATTCGTGCCCATAAAATAAACTAGAATTGGGAGGCTGTTGTTTACCTGAGGACGAAAATCTCATTATGCGGTAGCGTAGTACACGTAATTTATAGAAATAATTGCGGCCGTGTTGGGATCTAATTATACAGCTGTCTGTAACAGAGCTCTCTTGTGTCTCTCAAGTATACTACTTACTACAGCAGGAGTACCTTCGTGTGTCAGAAATAGAGAAGCTACTTCTTTAAGCATTTCTGACATCTTGTGTTAGTCGCTGGAGCTCTTACTGACTAATTGGTCTGTTTTCTAGATACATTTGTTTTCGTCAACTGTGTAGCACTCATATTCAGGATGAAAATAGTATTAAAACAAATTTTCCCTTTGTACCAGTTTAGATGTATAATATCCATCATATTTGAAGGGAAATTCCATGGATTTTACCTTAGAAAAGTGAAATAAACGAATTATGACCAACGAAATTAACAATCATGATTTAACTTTATAATAATATTATAACAGCATAGGAATATAATAATGGTACTGCTTAATAAACAGTGTTTTATTTAATTCTTTTCTCAAACACGCCCAATGTGTTACACTTAACCAATGTGCATGACACATACGCACTATAGCGGCTTACGAAAAATTCGGACAAGTAATTGACTACCAGAAACACCAAGCCAAACAAATTTCAGCACACATCAATTAGCTTAATAAAATGTTTTTGTACATACATGAATACAATGCTTTTTGAGGACGACCAAGTAATAATAAAAAACAATGGATTCAACCTCACAGATCGATGTTCCGTGTACAGCAAGTGTGTTACGTCGAATTACGACAGGAAAGTTTCTGTGCAGAAGGCAGCAACAATGGGTTTTGGGTTTAGTGGGCAAATACCACTTGCCAACTAAGGTCCTTTCGGATAACAATAGTTGTCGCAATTTTGTTATATTGGTTGCACCATCACTTATGGTGTCAGACAATATGTGTGGCACAATTCGTCAAACGTTCTTGAGAAAAACAAGGAAGGAGATTCGACAAAAGTTTTATAAAATAACGTCTGTGCAACTTGTTGATGTGCCGATGTTCTGAATCTTTGGTTCCGGTAAAGGAACGTCTCAGCAGGATTCAACGGTCGGAGATAAGATTCTTACGATCTGTTAAAGGCTGCACACGAAGGGATATACACAATACAATGAAAACATACGCATAATCTTGATCATTTTTAATATTCAAGATTGTATTGCAGAAAACAAAGAAAAATGGATTGCTTATCTGAAGGCAGTTTGCCTAAGGACGTTTGACGATACAAGCCTATCGGACAAAGAAGTATTGTAAGACCTAGGAAGCATTGGTGAAGTGGATGTAGTCCTTTGGGATCGAGAAATGTGATTCGCCCAGTGGCTACTCGTACAGGGAGGGCAAAAGGGCGCAGCCCCTTATTAAATTTGTACATTAAACTTGTTAATAATATAACTATAATGTGTAGTTTCCTTATGTGATAGATCTTTTGGTGTGACTAATACCGATCACTTGAGGGATGGTCCCGAAGTCGGACGATTTCACGAAAGCCGTCTTTGCTTGGAGCGGGGAAAGAGGACGTATACACATTCCTATGCTTTTATATGAGCGGCAGCCATGTCAAGGAGAGCTCTGCCTGCTGACTGATTTCGCGGCTGTTTTCAAAGAGAACCGGTGCGTTGTTTAAAACGTCTCTGTTGCTGTTTAAGTGCCTATATTTTCTCTTGTGTTTTAAAAAGTTACGATTGTGTTTCAGTTGTATTTTGTGTGTAATCGTAGTGTTATAAAAATGTATTCTTTATTAGGCTGTGCATTCTGTGTAAGATAGTGGTTTTTGTCGTACTTTGTGTACATAAACGTGGAACGTATTCTGTGTAGGCCTGAGCCTATGTGTTCTGTACTACTTTTTCTTAGAAACAAAAAAAAATTTCTATAAATTCAGTAATATCAAACGTTTGATAATTTACAATTTAATTAATTATGAAAAGAACATAGAACTAATAAAATTAGAGCTCCCGATCCTAATTTAGACACCACACAACAAAATCAAAAAACGGATAGGCCAGCATCAAGTAAAAAACTACACAAGAATATTGAATAAAAACTCTTACCTAAATGCTGATTGGATATGTGGCTGTGATGTGATGAATTCCTTTTTTTGTTATGTAAGTTTGCTGATGAACCTAAACAGTGATTTAGCTTGGACTGTAAATGGAATTAGGGACTTGAAACATTTGGGAGAAAAAATTAAAAAACATTATTCATTAGTGAAACACATATGAACAATTGTATTGAATATTCGATGTTATTGAAAGTCAATATTAGTTACCAGTTACACAGTGCATATAGATTAAAAATTAAACAACAGCATAATGAAAAAGTCACTAAGAACAGATACATCCTAAGTAAGTTAATTGACGTGTAATGTTTTGTGGAATATTTCAATTAACTTTAAAGGGAAATGATAAAACAAACACATATGAGAATCCACGTACTTTTAGAGGCTTAATAAATTTAATGGCGGGCCTAGATATCATCTTAAGAGAGCATAATTAAAAAAACAAATTATAGGGCTTTTGTTGGTTTTTCTAAAACAATACAAATTAAAATTTTCGATTCTATTTACGCAGTGTGCATTGGACTAATAAAAAAAATAAGTGAAACTGATTACATTGCAATTGAAGCAGATGAAACCACGGATTGTGCCACTATGTCACAAATGGTGTTAGTTGAGAGGTATTAATTTAATGTAAAATTAAACGAGAGATTTGTCAGTTTTGTCAGTCCACAAGATCACTCCGCTGAAGGTATTAGTAATACTATTTTTGAAGAATTAGCAAAATTAGAACTTGATAACATGCCTAGTAAAATTATTGCAATAAGTTACGATGGGGCAGCAGTAATGAGTGGAAAACACAACGGTGTTCAAGCAAAAGTTAAAGGAGTGAACGATAACTCCCAGTATACACATTTTTATGCCCATCAACTGAACTTAATTATTGAGCGCGCTGCATCATGAAACAAACAATGAAACAGATTTTTCTGAAATTTAGAGAGCTTTACAACATTTTTTTCAAGGTCTATAAACGAACTGCCATACTTGATGAAGTAGTAAATAAACGTCTCCAAAAATGTTCTACTACCAGGTGGAATTTTAAATTCCAGTCTGTGACGACAGTATTTATTCACAAAAACGACATTTCCGTTGCTCTTGAAAAAATCATAGATAATGATGACAGTGAGAAATCAACTGTCCAGAAAGCATTAGGCCAAAAAAGACACTAAACAATTATAATTTTAATTTTCTTTTAACATTTTTCAACAACATTATGCCAGCTTGTGATGTTTTATTTAATCAATTACAGCAAGTGCAAATTGACAGTATTAAAACACATCAGTATGTTGCCTCATTCCAGTCACAAATCCTAAATGTCAGAGATTATACTGACTTTGATGCCTGTCTGTCTACAACAAATGATTTTGGAGAATCATCTCAAATTAAAAAAGGGCACGTTTTATGAAAGCAAGAAGACAGCAGCTAAAGAAGCTTGTGACATAATAGTGACCAACATAGACGACAGATTTTTTATTTTCAGACCATTTAGCAATAACAGTTTTGTTGCAACCAACCATGTTCTCTAAACATCAGATTATCTTCCCAGGAACACAGTTACAAATTACTGCTAAATAATTTAATTTAAATGCAACTGCATCAAGACATGAACTGGTAGTTCTATACAGCAGAACCGACTTCCCAAAGGCAACTGGGGCATTGGTTCTACTAAATTTTTTATATGAAAATAACCTAGTTGACGTTTATCTCGAACTGTTTAAACTATTAAAACTTATTTGTACAATTCCTATGACTACAGCAGACAGTGAAAGACGGTGCTCGACCCTCAAGAGTATTAAAACATTTACACGTAACACAATGAAAGAGGACAGACTAAGTGGTCTGGGAATGTGTTAAATAGGAAAAAAATGCTAGAAACAATTTCTAACTTTAACGAATTAGTTATTGACCATTTTGCCAAGCAAAAGGAGATGAGAATGGATTTCATGATCAAGCAAATAAACTAATCCAAGGTAGGGAGCAAATGTATATTAATAATAATGCATGGATATTGTAATAAAACTGGGTTTATCACAAATGATTAATGTTTGAAATAAAGCTCCACGTTGGAAAAGCCAATTTGTAATAAAACTGAATTAGAAAAAAAAAAATTTATTGTTATATTAATTTAGTAATTAATTAATTAATTATTTATTATTATTTATTTTCGTTTAATTGCTTCACCGTGAATAAGTTATTGTGTGTGTAGAAATATTTGTTTCACTAGTGTTAATCTTGTTATGTCTATTGTATCAAAATATTCTCTCTTCTAACTCAGCTCCTCTTCTTCTTCTTCTTCTTCTTGGTTTATTTTCCTAATCCTTCTAAATTATGTTAAGAAGAAAGAAAAACTAATGTTTATAATACAAATAATAATAAACACAAGTATTTGAAACAATTCTGATATTTATTTTTTAAAAATTGTGCGCCAATCTTACCCACATCGATAACGGCTGTGGCTAAGACTCGTCTCAGGTCTATAGTGATACAAGACAAGAATATAGTATTACAAAAATTAATTAGTTGAGTTCTTTGAACTGTCGAAATGGTCAGAGAAGGGCAAGCAACAAGATACAGTACTTACAATTAATTCAATCTTAACTATTATTCCATGAAAATAACATAATTCAGAAAATAATGTCATTGAATAAGTAAAATTCGAACCAATCCTATGATTCTACGTCACTGGCTCTGGGAGGCTGTGTCCATCTCGCTCTGCAAATAAAGTATGGCTGCCGTCCGCCTTGGTTTTCTGCTACCCAACGCTGACGCTAATGTTTCTTCTCCCTCAAATATAATTGTGTATCTCTTACTCTGCGACGATGTAGTCCCTCTGGATAATTGTGTGAAGTGTTTTCTTCTCCTCGGCGGTGTTGTTTGGTGCTGGATTAATTGTGCTGTGTTCCGTGTTCAAAAAATCTGTTTGAGATCGTTGTTCTATTAATATTGGAGTTGTGTAAATTTTTCAATATGGCGGTTGATTCCTTGTGCTCTCGTGCTGGATCGTATTATTCCTGTTGTTCGTTTTAGTTTCGTTGTGGGTTACGTTATTAGTTATTAATTTTCAATTGGTAACTTCTGTAGCGTTTTTTGAGGTTGTTCTTCAATTTTCTCAGACTATTTATAAACTGTAGATCTTCTGTCGGTACTTTCTGATCCGTACACGTTCACGTTTAACAATTGACTGATGACAAAATCGTCGTTTTAGGTGGTAATTTCCAAAATATCTTATTCTCCTTCCCATTGTCTGTAAACAGCTGCATGCCTCGGATTTGATTTCATCTTATAAAATTATATGACAATTTTTCCTATTTATTGCTATAACTTAATTATTTATTAATTTTATGAAAATTTAACTATCTAGCAATATTCGTGTTCTAATTTTACATAATTCAATATATAACTAGACCTATTTTAAGTTCAAATAAGCCCAAAAATTTACATTTTTTGATATTTCTTATAGGCCTTATTATTTTTTACATAATTAGTAATGAAATGATTTACAAGTGATTTTATGTTAACATTTTCTTTAAATAATTTTACTCACTTCATGATTATTGCTTGTTGTTAATAATTTGTTGTTATAATACTCTAATATTAACTAATTTACATTTTATCTGCATTGAGTTCCTTGTTAGGCCTTGTATTACACATTTCCAAATAAAGTTAATTTTATCCTTTGGTCATTACATTTATTATTATTTGTTTTTGTGCTGATTATATCTACATATCTTTATTTTACATTGACTAGTTTCTATTAATTATATACAGTTCTATTGAATTTATTCATTTGGATTTGACTCTATAGCAGTAGTTGATTTTGGTCTAAAATACTGTTTTGTTTTTTCTATTGGGTTTTTTAATTAGTTTGTTATATTATTCTTTATGTGGTTTACAATTAAAAAATATATTCATATTATCTTCTTGCTTTCTCTGCCTTAAAAAAACTTTGAAATTATTGAATATTATTTAAATACAACATAACATCTTATATCTATTAATTTTCATATATCACCTAATTATAACAAAAATATCTTATACCTATCATCTTTAACTATATTATTCAATTATAACAAAAATCTCTTATCCTTATCATTTCCTATACATAATTTGATTAAAAATAAAACATCTTATTACTAATAATACTCTCAGTCATTAACTGTCTTTTGTATTTATGTTTCTTCTTGTAACAATTTAACTATGATAAAAACATCTTATATCTATTATTTTTTATATATAATTTTCCAAACACTCTTATTACTAATAATATTCTCAGTCCTTGACTGTCTTTTATTTTTAGGTTTTTTATTGTAACGCTCTACACTAATGGCAGTCTTTTAAATCATATTTATTTCCTTCACTATTTATTTATTATAGTTTTTTCACTTTGTTATTCACTACACTCACGGTAGTCTCTAACTATTATTATATTTTATTAGTGTATTTCACCTTTTATTCTCTACACTAATGGTAGTCTTTTTATTTGTTTCTACACTATGGTAGTCTTTTGTTTGTTTCTAGTTTGTTCTTAAATTATGCTTACATTTATTTTACAATTTATTTTAATAGTAATGTATCCTATAACTTGAGTTACTGGGTCTAACATCTATTGGGTTTAATTCTGTTTAAATTGTGAATGTTTTCTTTCATAATATCTTGGGAATATCCTTCCTTGCTTCTTGCTTGCTTGCCGACTTGACATAGTTGCTTCTCCTTTTTTATTCTATAAGTATTTTCTTATTTCGTGTTTTCATATCCTTATGTCATCAATTCAATGAACCTTACTTGATTATTCTTTTTCATTTATTTTTTCATTTATAGCTCCTTATGAGTATTTTATCGGTTTTGTATTTTGGGGTTTTCTGCTTCTTAATTTAATAATTTGCCCCTTATTACCTTTTCATTACTGCTCCTCATCTTACTTCATTTATTTTTTCCATTTATCTTCTCATTTACTGCTCCTCAACCTACTGGGTATATTGATGTTGTACTGTGGTTTTATATAGATGGTTTCTTTTATATGGGCCAAGAGTTTTCTTTGTTTTGAGTATATTCTTATTAATATTTTATCGACTACAATGATCAGCTTCTTTAATTCATTTTTAACCATTTATTTTTCTCACTCACTATTGATAGTTTTTTCTTTTCAATGTTGTATTAAGTTAAATTTTAAGGTGATAATTCTGTTATGCTACAATATTAATAGTAATTAATATTATTATTAATTAATAGTATATATTAATAATAATACATGCATTTAATAATATAATATATTTAGTATTTAGGTTTAGGAGCGTGAACTGCTTAGGGTTTTAAATAATTCCAATTTCAAACACTGTTTAAATGTTGGTAGTTTGCAAGGTTGGCTGTCATATAAACAATACTTTTAGTATTAAAGCGAAAGGTTCAATTTTACTTTTACTATTATTTCATGATAACTGCAGTAATTTGATTTCACGTGGTGACTGATTACTTTTGTCATGTATGGATCAAAAAACATTTTGTCCCCCCCCCCCAGTCAAAACCTTTACCAGCCGCCACTTAATTCGCCTGTTTCATAATGGACCAAGAAGAAGAAGAAGTAGAAGGAGAAGGAGAAGGAGAAGGAGGAGGAGAAGGAGAAGGAGAAGGAGAAGGAGAAGGAGAAGGAGAAGGAGAAGGAGAAGGAGAAGGAGAAGGAAAAGAAGAAGAAGAAGAAGAAGAAGAAGAAGAAGAAGAAGAAGAAGAAGAAGAAGACGACGACGACGACGACGAAGAAGAAGAAGAAGAAGAAGAAGAAGAAGAAGAAGAAGAAGAAGAAGAAGAAGAAGAAGAAGAAGACGAAGAAGAAGAAGAAGGATTCTTGTTTATTTTTAGGAAAACGGTTTTACAGTAAATTATCATCATCATCTTCACAACACGCCATAGCTAAGGTGCTGCCTGTCCCGCCTTTAAAAATCCTCGAGCCATCTATTCCTGGGTTTACCCACACACATGTGTCCTATAAGTTTGTATTTCTATACTTGTTTGGCCAGTCTGGAATCTGAGATTCTTTATAGGTGTTCTTTCCACAGTTGTTTGTAATCTATTAATTTTTAATTCAAGTTAAAAATTTGTAACGCTTTTCTTATGGCTTGATTCCTTATACGGTTAAGTTTAGAACACCTTTAATTCCTCTTAATAACGTCATTTTTGAGGCACGTATTTTACTTTCTTGTTTCTTGGTTGTTGTCCATAATTCACACCCATAGCACAGTACAGGGACTGCCATAACTCTGTAGAATTTTAATTTTGTATTTCGACGTACCTTGTTTATGAAAATACGGTTGTTTGTCCTACAGATTGTCTGGAACTTACCTAACTTAACATCGGTAACATCATTCCTATCATTGCCAATATCATTTCCCAAATAATTAAAGTGGCTCACCTTTTCTAGAATTTGATGACTAATAATTATTCTTGTTCTTATTGGCTCCTTGGCTTGAAATGCCATTACCTTTATTTTTATAGCGGATGTTTTCATATTGTATTGTTTTCAAATCTGATTAAGGTTAAAAACTTATTTCTGCAAATCAGATTCAGTAAATTTAAGAAGTACACGCAAGGAAATCTACAAATGTTTTTGTGCCGTGGTTTCGTTAAATTGCGGGCAGTAGTGTAAAAAGTATCGGTAGATGGAATAGGGATGAGAAACTTGGGTGTTTATAAACAGAGTAGCAGATGTTTTGCAGACGCTTACGCTTACTCGCTAACATAAATGACGTCGTTATGGTCACTAAATCCCTCTTGTAGTTTTCAATTTCTACGTTACGCCATTGCGATATGCAATCAGCATATTAGCTGTGTACTGAGTAACGTCGCTTACATAACACTGACTGCAAGATCAACAGAACGGCGTAATTTTAAACGTTATACCGGTTTCTGGGTGTCGTTGCGCCCGATTATTCTCCATGAATCTGGTACGTTCTTACCACCTTACCAGCGACCAGTTATGATTTCTATAATTCAGTGAGCGTTATTAGACAGCGGTGTTTAGCATTTACTGGCAAGTGTTTATCTGTGCGCGGAGTATTGTAAGCTATTATAATTTTCATCTTCATCGTCCTCAAGGTTTAAACCAAGAATGGTTTGTTCCGATCTCAAATAGGCAAATATTACAGCTGGTCACTCCAGCGCTTCCTCGGGACGTCTCACACCTCTCCGTCCCCTCGGCTTATAGTTCCATAGTTGTTTGCGGATGTGGCAGTCATCCATTCGGCAAAAATGTTCCCACCAATTCAGTCGATACTAGGCGATCCTGTCGAGTATACTCATAATAATCAGTTCCTGCCGTATATCTGTGTTTCTTCTACGATCATGGAGAGTATACCCTGTCACGTGCCTGAGAAATCTTATTTCAGCCGCTTATTATAATTTTGGTGATGTTATTTGTTGTGATCCCCTCTTAACTTTGTAACGTAGTATGGTTCTTTAACAGTTAATAAGAGACAGCCATGTAAATAGAGGTCACGCGCTGTACAGTGTCCACCAGGTGATATATGTTATGGAGACGGTATGGCATTGCTAGCGACGGGAGTAAGAAGCCTAAAAAACATGAAGAAAAAGTCAGCAAGACGGAGAAATGAATTCCAGCTAGACACACGTGATGAAAAAGGCGGAGTCTGGAAGGTTTTTCTCGCATCTTGAAGAAATGACGGTAGAGGTGGAGGTGTTTTATGTGTCGGAGTAAGAATGACACGTAAATGTGACGAAGATAAGAAGACTGCACAAAGCGAATAGGTGTGTTAAGAAGATTAGTCATTTACTAAGGGCGAAGCAGTTACCTAGAAGCGCAAAACTAGTATATTATATTTGGTCCTACACTTGGACCGACGCCGCTATGTGGATGTGAATCGTGGGTTATGAATAAAAATTCACAGCACACGCTAACGGGATGGGAAGAAGCATGATTAGAAGAAGACTGGAGGGAAGGGAAACGAATGGTGGATACATTAGGAGAACAAACAAGGAGATTTACAGTGTCCACAGCGAACCAGCAATAGACTTGGTCGTACGACCTCGAAGGCTGCAGTGGCTAAGACATGTGATGAGGATAGAACAGAAAACTGTAAAGAGAATAACTGTGTGGATGTGTAACATCCATGAAGATGGAAGCGAGAGTAAGACAATGTCGGAGGTAGGCCTACGTTTTCATGATGGTTTTCAAAGAGAAAAAATATCAAAGAATGAGATAATAAAGATGGTCAAAATAGCATGGCTTATTAGGCTTGGGCCTAAATAGCATGTATAAAGCTATTTAATAATTATTATTTGTTGTGGTAGTGAATACCAAACAATTGTTTAACTTAAAGAACTGTTATGTAGGACGGTTGTTGTTTTATAAATTGGTAAGTGGGTAGTAGGTATCAATTATTCTAATGTGCAATAATTTTTTCGTTGTTTTAAGATCACAATCCATGTGATCGTCACAACAATGTTAATAATATTTGGTTGGTTAGTATTAATATTCGTTAAAAATCATTTAAAATGAAAATTAATGTTCGTAAAAACGTTCGTTCGTTCGTCGTAGAAACGAGAATTTTCGTTTTCCTCGAGACGTTTCAACTGCAGCGTTTCTTAAATGAGTTCAACTAAGCTTTTAACACGTAATAATTCTTAACACGTATTTTGTTGCCAATTATGTGCATATCCTCAAGATATAATATAAAAAATGCCGTAGTTAGCAATGATTTGAACAATGAACCTAAAAGTCTACTGGAATGGATATGATCATCGTATGGTGAACATCGAGTTACTGAACAGAACTAGAGATTTAGAAACCGAATAGAAAACGTAGTATTTGCAAACTTAAGTTGGAGAGGCAAGTTATTACACAACTGATAACAGACGCGACACATAACATGCTACACACTTAATACGAAGAAGAAGGAGAAGAAGAAGAAGAAGAAGAAGAAGAAGAAGAAGAAGAAGAAGAAGAAGAAGAAGAATTATGGATGTGAATATGTGAGTAGTCATATATGTTTTGTGCTAAGTTAAATTTTGATTTAGCATATTACAAAACAGCAAACTAAGTGTTATATTTCATACAGAATGGTAAAAGAAAAAAATTGAGACTTATTATGAATATGCTGTTGCTCCTGCTGCGCGCGCGCGCGCACACACACACGACATTATCTACAAAATGTCTTTGTGTAGAAGCGGTTATTGTATGGAGAAATTATGCACGCTATTAAAACTTTATATAATCTTTAAAGAGTTCGTTATGAGTTGTTAAGACAGTGAATCTCCGCAACGCCGGAGGCGCTCAGTGAAGTCACTGACGTCGTAAAGTTGATTTGTGTCCCACCGTGAATGGCTTAACAATCCCTCTCCTCTCGTAGACGTTACTGTGTCGTTTGACTGGTTACTTAACATAATGTATATGTTACGAGTAACTTGAAATTGTAAAATTTACTCTTAGTTGGGACGATGAGGATAATAAAAATTTACAACAAGACCTGTGAATGAAACTACAACAAGGATGAAAAATCTAACTACACCTGTGGTGATTACTGGCGACACCATATATTTACAAGTAGACGTAGGGCCTGTCAGTGGGCACAAATGTTTAGAAGTAACGATTGGCTAAGAAGGAGATGCTAAAAAAGTAACAAACAGGACTCTGAACGAAACGAATCATAAATAAACGCAAACACACACACACACACAAACACACACACATTATGTACATTTATAGTATGTAATGTTATACAGGGTACTATTTATGTTGTGAATTTATTATGTATTTTGATAATATGTTCTAAAAAATAAGTTTATAGAAAGCAAAGCACTTCAATACCTAATTCAGTACCGTTAATTTAATAAACTATTGTTACGATAGTTTCGTGGTTAGTCGTATTTGAACATATACTAAAGTAATTCAGCACCAGAGAAATAGTTATTGACAATTCTAAATACAGTTTAAATAAACAAAAACATTTGTATATAACAATTCTTTAATTTATCAATTGACCAACGCGCATTGTTATAACAAACAAGATAAATAACAGTTATTATAATTAACTGTTACAATAAATAATACAAGTCACCAGGAATATTAGATGAGGTCAAAATGTCATGAGCAAGGTAAGTAGATTACCTACAAAGGATGAGAGAAGAAAGAATGCCTAAAAGACTATCTCAGGGCAGACCGTGTGGAAAAGTCTGAAGGAAATCTGAAGAAAAGGTGGCTGGAGAGTCTCGAAGACTTGGTGTCCGCACATAAAAACAAGTGGCGCAGGGCAGAAGAGAATTGTGAATGAAGCCCAGACCCTACTTATCAATAGCGGTGAGGATGAATGGATGAATGGAATGCAGTGTTTTATTTATAATGTACTAGACATTACCTGATTGGAAGTCATATTTGTGCGATGGTGTAAGGTGGTATTCTCCACTAGTGCATAATATTTCCTTCATCGCTGCTTACATTAAAACTTACAGTATTTTGTTTCAGACGTTTTATTAGCAACCTCTACGGTTATTAAGTTATGAATAACTTAATTTATACTCTAGTAACTTCCGTAAGCGCTTTCGAGGTCACAGTTATGCCTGACGTGGTTTTGATGATTATAGAAGTCGTTGGAATTTGTTTGATGGAATCGCTAGACTAGCTAACAGCAAAATTTTGGTTTTTTATTAAAAAACTTTCTTGCTTACTTACTTAATTCTTATTATTATACAATTCTAGCAGGTTTTCCCATTTATCCCTCTTGAGTGTTGTTATTTCCCAGTTTCCTAAATTTCTTAGTTCTTCCAGGTCCCATTTTTAACTCTAAAATTCTAAAACACTTTTTTTCGTATTTCTAGTCGCACCGTATTGATTGATTTACATGTGTATTCTTAATGTCTCTGTCGTATTTTGGGTAAACATATTCATCTTCGACGGTAGAAATCAATATCACTGTATTGTACTCTGACGACTACTACAATGTTTCTATAACTAGGAGAACTAGTTACATTTTTTTTAGAGTAATATATCTGTATATATCAAGTAAATTAATTAACAAATAATTTTTAACTGCTGCATGTTAGTAGACAAAATAAAAGGGAAACGGCAAAGCAACAGACAAGGTAATTAGAGGAAACGAACTAGTCAGATCCAAAAACGCGTTGATTTGAAAGTTTGTAGAATAAATATTACAATTGAATTTGTTTTAGGGTTGAACCGATTTCAACTCGATTAAAATTTAATAACGTAAGAACTGTGTCGTTGTATGGTTATAAACTTGAGATCCGCTAAATAAACATTTAGTAGGATACAAATATCGGAAATGAGAATACTGCGACTGTTCGCACACGAGACAGATTTTACAATGAAGACGCCATGAGATACAAATTTTTGGAATCCAAGATCGCATTACGGAAAACAAAGAAATGAGATAGACTGCTCATAAATATAGGATGCTGGATGACAGATTACCTAAGGAAGTTTGTAAATACAAGCCTATTGGACACAGAAGAATAGGAAGGATCTAGGGAGCGTTGTTGATGAAGTAGATGTATTAGCTTTGGGAACGGAACAGGCGTTATTTCTATTTCCTGACGGAAGACGAAGAAGACCTATTTCATGTCTGTAATTACGATATTAGAAATAAAAAATAGTAAGATATTAAATAATGTGTGGTATAATGAAAAATACAATGTAGGAAATTACCAATATGATATTTCATAAATGGCGCTCGGTTACAGAGTTGCTGTATAGCAGTGAACCGTAGACACTCACAAAGAAGGATCCAATCGATGGAGATGAAATTTTTGTGATCAGTTAAAGAGTCCACATGGCTAGACCATAGACGTAACCATATGTTAAGAAGGTAATTTAACATCATGCAAGTGACAATTGATCTGCTCCAGGAGCAGCGCACGGTTCCAGTGGAACAGAAATAATTTAGGCCAAGACGTACAACGATTGATTTCCAAAGCTGGAATTTAATTAAAGGCCTAGATGAAGGGAAAGGAAAACCATGGAAGGTCAAGTAAGAGGTGGAATATTGACCGCTAAGATACGTCGACCTACTTTTTAATTTTGAAGATTACGATGACAGAGTCCTTGGTTGTAACTTGTCTTATGTTGGTAAGACAGATGTGTACAAAGAAACAGAGAAGTGTAATCACATGTGTGGAACAATAAGAAAAACACGGAATGGAAAGGTCAGAAGAGATAATATTTTGAAATTTTATAAAGTGATGGCAATGCCATGCGGCCTTTATGGCAGTGAGGCTTGGACACTGAACGCAAAGACTCAAAGCCGGATATAGGCTAGTGAAGTGAGATATTTACGTTCAGTACTAGGATTATCACGAAGAGATCGGCTAAGAAATGATGATATAAGGAACATCCTTGGAATATACAACCTAAACGAAAGGATAAAGCAATACAGACTCGATTGGACAGACCATTTTCAAAGGATGCATGAGAACAGGAAACCAAAACAAATTCTGGTTTATAATCCAAGAGAACGAAGAAATATTATAAGACCAAAAAAATATGGTCGGACCAGGGAATGCACACGGATCGTAACAACCACAGCCTGAAGAAGAAGAAAAGGAATACGTTGATAGAGTGTCCAAAAGTGGGAATCATGGCGAAAGTTGTTTCTTCAGAATTTGAAGGGGAATTTGAGCAGGATTGTAGGGCTTTCTTGTAGAGATTTTAGATACGAGAAGAGTTAAAATAAAATAAAATTGTATTAAAATAAACTGAAAAATATATTTAAGCAGCTCTGAACTTGATTCAAATTTAAATATCTGGTAGACAGATTGTATGCCAGATTAAAAGATAGTTTACCAATTTTGCTTTTAAATGTCTAGTGACAGGGATCCTGCGGCTAACGCTGTCCTTTCAACCTGTTTATTTTTCATTTAGTCTAAACGTGACATCCTTAACCAAGTACAATGAAGGAATTATTAACAAACTTGCCATTTAGAGTTTACAAATAAAAACCTGTTATATTTTTTCAACTCACAGATGGTTATTAGCTGAAAAAGTGAAATAAATCTTTTGTTTTTTTTCCACATTAAATACAAAGTCTTAGAGCTTGTTTCAAGCAAAGCTATTGAATTTGTTTCCAGGAAGTCTATTCAGTGTCACATGATTGCACGTCAAAATAAAAATAAATGTTTACTTTTATTTCTGTTTTCTTATTTCTCTTAAAAGTAATTCATGGATTAAAAAAATATATTAAACAACTAAAAGTGTTTTTAAATAAAACGTGAAATTGTAAGAAAGAAATAAATTGGCACTAAAAGCTGAAATAAAGTAATCAAGAATTTAAAATGTATTATTTTTAAGTTTAGTTAAAGTATTTTGTATCACTTAAGTTGCCCAACCTAACCTAAGCTTAATGATTTGTTACACTATTAAGTACAGTTTATTGATTTTTATGAAAACAACAACGCAGTTTCTAATAAACATAAATTAATTATTTTATGTCTCTTGGTGATTTACAGCACTTTGTATTACATTATTATATTTTAGGGATAGAATAAATATAAAACTAAGGGGGGTAGTCAGAAATAGGAGGATATCCTGGATAATGCTAGATAATAATGATAAAAATCAATTAAACGATTCGCAACCGTATAGACAGAGTATTGAATAATTACTACATGTAAACATTTCATACTATAAAATATGAAAGTGTAAGAAGAAATGTTCATAACTTCAAGAAGCCGCGCAGACAAACCGCCGCCACAGTACTACTTTAAGTCCACACAGACAAGTAGTTATCACAAATCAAATAAAAACTCGTTACCTAAATTTACATTATATATTAATACAAACAAACATGCAAAACTTAGATTACCTGTTGTAACAACTTCAGAAATAATAAAGTAAGTTATGATTACGTTAAAGATGTTACTTTGCAAGCCGTGACATTCTTTCTACCTTGAAGCTGTCTACTGCGGCAAAATGTTCTTGTCAAGTAATAAACTGTTTTCAACAAGAAACTACTGTCCTGTTCAGATTGTTTAGTTTACGTGTCTGCCTGCGTCTCTTTGTCTCTCCCTCTCTATCGCCTGATTTATCTGATGTATTACACCAGCTCCTCGTTTCCTGAGCCAACCTCTTCACTTCACTTCTAGGTGTCTATACAATCTTTGGTACTAGGTATATCTAGGTTACTACTAGGTATCAGCAATTCAAATCTTTGCCTTTCTCCTGCAGTCTTTCATCACTCTGCCTCAGCAATTCCAATCTTTGTCTTCCTCCTGCATATTTTCATCACTCTGACTCGTTTTGTCGTTACAGTACCTCACAAACTTCCGATTCTCCCGTTATTTTGAGAGCCCGCTCATTTGTTACTCTGTCCTCTAATTTTATTTTAACGTTCTCCTATAACACCATACTTTTTAAATGTTTCTGTTTTTTGTTTGTAGGCTTTCCTTATTTATATAGCACGGTGTTCCGGAAATACAACTTATAAACCCAACATGCACTACACTCCCGTCTACGTGCCTCCACCTACATGGCAGACTACATACGTACGTCACCCCACAATTCCCATACCATCTGGCTTGCCCCAGACCAGCCCGAGTCCGGTCCAATTCGGTCCGGACTCAAACAATCAAAACAAATAATAAAACTTTAGCACCATTTCGTAATTTTTAACACACATTTGACAGTAACAGACTTTTATTCAGAGAAAAAATCTTTTTGGCTAACGTTAGGTTAGTCTGTTTTACTTGTGGTTCCTGTTTTGCTCATCATTCGTTAAACAGATACGTATGTAGACTAATTTATCCACTTTATCTGTACTAACTTTTTCAGTTTTAATATTTTTGTTAAGACACTGAGTCTGTAGAACTCAGTAACAGAGGACTGGAGTAATACGTTTGTTAGTAGAGAGTTTTGTGACTTTTGTTTTGCTTCCATTGTGCCAAATTCCTGGCTAATAATTTTTCCATACGATTCAATATTTTCTATATTTTCCTTAGTTTTTTAAAAATAAATATATATTGTTAGCAAGTCTTTACATTTTTTTTACTCCTTCGGCTCTTACTCTAGTTTTCACTGTATATTCTATTTCATTTACTTTTTCCTTTCTGTGTATGTGCGCGCGCGTGTGTATTTTAAAGAGTAAAAAGCAAACTAAACAACGAGTAACGTCGACCTAGTTTTTATGAGGCAGGGGGAATAACGTAAAAGTAATGACGCATTAAATAACAAAAATCTGACGAGTTACAAAACATAAACAACACATTCCAGAATTCTGGCGAATGTCGCAGAGGAATGAAACAATTTCTCTTTATGCAATAATTTGTGTACTGAATGTGACATGTTTTGTTTTTAAGTTGCAGTTGTTTTCATGTAATAATTGTGGCCTAAGAGTGACGATAAATCAAAGCAATGAAGATGTTTAAAATGTAAATTAAAACTCGTGCTGCGATATCGGGTAACGCGCACACATGCAAACGTTGTAAAAGTAAAATGTATAACAATTTATATGCAGGTTATATGCTGACCTGGCCTTGTATAATACAATTCTCTTTCAGCTTTAAAAAAACTTAAACTTTTTATAATTCCAAGTAATTCTAAACCATCCCACCCAACATTCAAACCAATGGCAGCATTCAATTTCTAAGTTCACCGAAATCTTAGAATCCTATTAAATTTCAAAGAAGAAGAGAAAAACAATATTATTAAATAACTAACAATAGAGAATATATACAAAATAAAGACTGTCAATAAATTATAAAATAAACTAAAATACATTAACTTAGTAAACAAATATTTAATAGACCTACATCTATAAATACTACCGTTAAAAATAATTTGAAATATTCAACCTTTACGTATTACGGAAACGTAATTAAAACACTAACTAAGCTATTTTAAGGTAAATTAAACCTAAAACTACATTCAACATTTACAATAAAATGGATATACAAAACAGTGTCTAGATTGCAATAAATTTTACGTTGGCCTGACTAAGATCTTTTAATGTTTTATATTTATAAATATAATTTACCTACACAGTGTATATATTTTCAGACATTCAACATGTTACATTAATATGATTAAACGGAATAAATGTCACAATATAAACATCTAGAAAAAGCTTAACATATACAATAATAATAATAATAATAATAATAATAATAATAATAATAAACAGCATTATCACTGTTGCACACCACTATAGAAAAATTATCGTCAGATCGGAATTGACCCGATATGGCGATTCCGATCTGACGATGATCTGAGAAGCTTGAAAGCGCTAATCGGAATAATTTTTCTATAGTGGTGTCCAACAGTGATGTTTTGTGATTATAACCACTAACACAACTTTCTTCATTATATAATAATAATAATAATAACAATAATTATAAGAATAATAATAAACTAATTAAAAACAAATTTAAATTAAAAATCATGTAGATTTATTTAAAATTATAAATTTATAAAAATATTGAAAATATAAAACTTAAATGATTTTAATATAAACATCAAATCAGCTGACTACGTAAACAAAAATGAAGACACACAAAAGTTTTAATCCAAATAAACGTGACGATTTGTTCATTCGGAGCATAATGTTTATATATGCTAATAAAAATTAAAATACGTTTGTAGAAGTAATCTGTTGTTGAATATAACAGATTATGAAAAAATACACAGAATTTTCGTGCATAAGGTTAGATACGGTAGTTTAGGTTTTTGTACAATTTCTGTTGTTAAGTTTTTGAAGCCTTGTTTGTGCTTCATGCATATTAACAAGCGTTACAAGCATTATATTTAATTGTTAATTGTTTAGTAATAAATTAGTTAAAACCGTTGTGTTCTTTATTTGTATATATTATTCTGCTACAATCATTGTATTTAGTTTGTCGTTTGTATTTACAATCGTTGTATTTAATTATATTTAGGAAATGTTCCAGTTTGTCGTGACGTGATAGTGCTAATATTATTACTACGATTGTACACAGTTTTTAAAGACAGACTGGGAGTTAACATTACAACAGATGGATTGGAGGAATTAATTTTAATACCATGTAGTTTACTATAATATACATAATGAAACTGTAAAATTAAGAGAAACTGACAGTAATTTAAAAACAAAATTTCTGTCTCATAAACAATATAAGCGCTTGTTAACTAAGTATGAAATAGTTGATGTCTAACCTACTTAATATGTTTTATATATATTGCAATGAAACAAATATAAGCCACAGTAAATTACAACAAAATAATCTGGAGTTAGGTACTTATTTTAAAACACATTTAATATGGTCTGTGATTTGAACATAAAATATTTATTCTTAAATTTTAATAGAGTCTGTAAAATGGTTTGAATGTTTCTCTCTCTTATAGTCCATTTTGCTTGTTCGACGAAATCCCTTGACGAACCGTTGAACTGTTCCACTGCCACTCACCGCCTACTGGATCCGCTGCAATTATGACACGTAGAACTCTCGCGACACACGCACGCAAGCCGTTTCACCGATAGAGTTTATCTCATTTATCTTAGGGCTTAACTATGGCTTTAACTATTATTAATTTGATTTCGGTGTGTTTTACGTACACCTTCCGGTATCTTGACGTGTCCTCGCGTTCACCCAGGTGTATTTCGGCAAATACACCTGATTCCCATGCGGGAAAATCTTGACTATTGCGAGATAGCACTATTTAATTTATAATTAAATTATTTTGAGTCCTAATACCCAATCGATCTAGCAAACGGGCAACTCGTTGCTAAGACCCCGTACTCGTAACCCTTATGTAGAACGTATACTGATACGACAAACTCGCACAGAGACAACGTCTGTTAAGGCCGAGTTGCTAGGTTGAACTGTCGAAGCTTCTTCCGCGCGGGACCAATCTGAATGAAAATTGGAGCCTTCGATTGGTTAAAACCCATAGCACATGATTGATGGGTTAGATAGATAGACATATGTCCTGATCAATTTTGCTGAAGACTGCAAAAGCATGTATAGATTTTATCTAAACTTTTTATGACTTTCAGAAGATAAGGATTCTTTAGAAAAGTGAAGTCTGTTAAAAAATACATATTTAAATAATATATTTTGAGTATTTAACATATGAAAAATGTAGCGCTAATTCAGAAGTACGAACTGTCCAAGTTTCAATTCGATACGTTAATTTACATCAGAGCTATTCATGTAAATACGAATAACACGCGCACACGAGCACTCGCGCACTAAATTCGCACTTGACATGACAGAAAATAAATTTATGGGCATTTTGATATACAACAGTTAATTACCCATTTCTTATTTCAAAACTTATAGCTATTTTACAAAATTTTAACAAAATCAATTTTCAACATGTCTATAACGTCATAAATTGTATAAAAGCATGTAGTCATAGCTACAAAGACCCTTTCTGCGATGTTCCATTGCAATATATACAGTAGAACCTCCATTAACCGAAACACTTTTAACCAAAATACAGTTTAACCGAAACGATCGACCAAACAAAATTATATATTCATGATTTTTAAAATGAAAATTTGTTTTCCGAATAAAACATAAAAGTTGATGGAATAAACATTGTTTGTAAAGGATAATTTGTCATGATAACTCTGTTCAAAACAAACAGGTTTCCTTAGTTTGAGATAGAAAGTAAGCATAGAGCATCATCCGTCAGGTCAACCACCTCGTGGATCCCTTTTAGACAAAGGTGGTGGGTAACGGGCGCACGTAGACTGTGATCTTGACTGCTTGTTGCCTATTGTGTGGCCGTGTGTCTTCCAAACTATCAAGTCAAGTTGTTTTGGCACTTTCGCTAGTTCACATCGACCGCTCAGTAACCGCCCATGGAGTCGTGATCGTGTGTTGTGGCTTGTGTCATATCTTGCATGAACTGAGTTTTATAAACTGTGCGTCATGCCATAAAAGCGGGAAATTGACGTGATGACGATTGAAGAAAAATTTGAGGTAATTAAAAGAATTAAAAATGGGAAGATTTTGCGAACTGTGGCATCCGATTTTGGTGTTGGTGTTGGGTCAAGATGAAGAATAAATTTCAAGAGCATGTTTCGAAGATGCCAAACAAGAAAACAATGAAGACGTGTCAAAACTAAAAAGGGACGACGAAGACGATGACACAGCACAGAGCATCAGTCATGACACCGCTGACGAGATCTTCAATCCCTTATAGGTAAAAGTTTTGATTTTGGCTTAGGGCATTAAATTAGGCTATGTGAAATGCGCGTTTTTCTTACGGAGTTTTATTCATGTTTTCAGATAGCGTTACCATTCGTTGAACGATCTAAAGAGTGGAAGCCCTCTGATGTTATGCTAATGAAGCGATGGCGAGATATATATATTGTTAATATATTCTAGCTATATACATTTGCTAAAAAGCGATGTGAAAAGAAAAAATAAAGGAAAATGGAAGATTAAAAAAAACATAAAACTAGTTTAAAAAAATTAATTTACGTAAATATTTTGATTTTTATTAAAATCATTTGATAATATTGTATATTGCTATCAGTTATTTTACCTCAAACTTTAAAAAATGACATGTTAACTATTATCAGAAATTTTGATTATCCGCTTACCCCTTTGTTTCGGTTAACAGAGGTTCTACTGTACAACTACTTTAAGAACTGATAAAATTTCGGACTGGGGCTGAAAGTCCCATAGGATGTTCCCCTTTACTAGAAAACTAGTCGCAAGAAATACACGGATGTATCACAATGATATCTTGCGAGAATACCAAGCAGGAGGCACAGAAACCACTCTAAAGAATCATAAAGTTTTCAGTACAAACTGTGTATTTTTTGGTTATTGCTTTGATATGGATTTTCAAACACGTAATGCTCTGCTCAAGTTGAGTATAAGTTTAGTCTCTTCATTAGTAATTATGTTTGCTTTAATAAAATGTGTTCTTGCCTTACCTTTTGTGTGTAAACACGGTGAAAGTTAGCAAGGGGAGAGAAGAAAAGTTTACTGTAATTTAGCCTGCTCAGAGTATCAGTTTCGCGCCAGAGGATTATGTATGGATTTAGCATACGTAAAACTTTGACGTACTTTAACACACACACACACACACACACACACACACACACACACACACACACACACACACACACACACACACACACACACACACACACACACACACACACACACACACACACACACACACACACACACAAGGTTAAAATGTGTTTTCATATATGCTTTAGAATGGGACTAATTTGCTTTATAATTTTAATAAACCAAAATTAATTTGTTTTTTCTCGTTCATGTAAAAGCATTCCGTCTACGTGTTTTGTAGAATAATGCATAATTCTTCTTCTTTTCTACAATGACTAGGTTATATAAATCTGTTTTGGTATCCATTTTATCCTCGGGTGACTCACTTCTCCTCTACTAATGTCTTCATATTTCATCGCCATTTTTGGCAATCTATTCTCCGCCATCCTTTGGAAAAGGTAACACTATGGTCGTCTATAAATTGAAATAATTGTATTTACATCTTTTTTCCAAGTTTTGCTTATCTAGCATTTTATGTAGCTATCTTAAATTTAATTTGTTCTTTATCTTAGTACGTAGGCTTTCACGGCCGGTGTCACTATAATTAATTAAAACTTCCGGGCTGAAAGGCCGTGGTCGAATGCTTGATGTAAAATCGCTAGACGTTTCGGCCACAGCACCGGTGGCCATCTTCAGTAGCAAAGAATGTTCGTAATAGATGGTATGCCGAACAATTCGCCCAGTGAAATGGGAACAAGCAAGAGTGAGAGACGGCAACGCTGTCTTGCATTTATCGCTGTCCGCATCCGGAGGATCCGGGAGTTGGTGCTGGAGCCTGGCGATGTGCTAGTGAGTTCCGATGTGGTCTCTCTTTTCACGATGGTCCCTGTCCAGGAGGCCTTGGGGTATATAGGTGAACTGTTCTCGGCGGACATCACTGCTTTGTTCCGGCAGGTCCTAACAACGACCTATTTCCAGTGGAACGGCGGCTTTTACGAACAGTTGAAGAGTTGGCAATTTCATCTGCGCCACTGAAGCCGAAGTGTTGGCTGCGGTATGTTGACGATACTTTCGTGGTCTGGAGCCATGGGGATGAAGAGCTGGGACGCTTCCTTGGATATCTCAACGCTGTGCACCCGCGCATACAGTTTACGATGGAGCGCGAGAGCGGTGATCAATTGGCATTTCTGGATGTGTTGGTCCTGAAAAGGACCGATGGCAGATTAGGGCATAAAGTTTATAGGAAGCCAACGCACACTGACAGATATCTGCATAAGTCCTCCAATCATCGTCCTAGGCAGAAGCGGGCGGTGCTGAAGACTCTGGTTGACCGGGCTAAAAGGATCTGTGAAACCCGGTATCTCGACGATGAGTTGCGGCATCTCGAGGAAGCACTGCAGTCCAACGGCTACTCTGCTGCGGAGGTGAGGAGAGCTGCCCGGCCGAGAAGATCTGGTAAGCCGGACGAGTCGGTGTTGCCGGAGGTTGTTGTCTCCGCTGTCTTGCCCTACATCCGTGCCGTGACTGACCGCATCGGCAAGCTGCTGAGTAAACGGGGCGTCAGGACGATCTTTAAGCCAACCAAAAAGATCCATCAGTTCCTGCGACCGGTAAAAGACGCCAGGAATCCGCTCTCGTCGTGCGGGGTGTATAGTATTCCTTGTACGTGTGGCCAGGTATACGTAGGCACCACGAAGCGTAGTGTCCGAACGCGCTTCTCTGAACATCGGAGATACTGCCGCCTGGGCCAGCCGGAGAAGTCCGCAGTTGCTGAACACGCTCTTTCCCACGACTATCACCGGGTAATGTTTGATGAAGCCCGGGTGTTGTCTTCTGTCCGGGGTTACTTCACTCGCCTGTATCTGGAGTCCATCCATATTCATAAGAATGCGTCTGTCGCTATGAACCGCCGGTCCAGAGTCCAGAGTCCAGGGTTGAACGAAGCAGCAGCTAGTCGTGCTCCGGTGGTCGCAATGTCCGGGTGATACCCGATGACTGCATGTTGCCTGCTTGTTACCTTGGCTAGCGATCTCGCGCTTTCAAAGGAATGGAACCTCCATCGATTTTATTTTGGAGGGACAGGATTTAGAAAACTATAATGAAAAATGGAAGACACCCTAGCGATAAGTTGCTTGACCGAGAAGGTGTCATTAGTTTACAAGTGATTGCGAAATAATAAACTATAATTCTTTTCATGAGGTATAGCCATTTACTAAACGCAATTGATACAGTTTTTCCGTAGATACCTAAATGCCCATATGGAATACTCTTTATGTATAAAATATTTTAAAGTAAATACACTGCAAGTAGGCTCATTACCACCTGACGCACATTTCACAGAATTATTCTGTATCTTTAAAGGGTTGTTTGAATTGTAATTGAATGTTCCGCTTACAGTACAGCTAACTAAGATTAGTATGTAACTATGCAAATGTCCAAAGTTATAAACAAAAATTGAGACCTACTGTAGGGGCATGTGCGAGCGTATGTGGTTTTGAGATTTACTGCCTTAAACCCGCCACGTGTGGTTGCCTATCCAAGGTATCGTACTCGGCCAAGTGTCGCGTGAGTTCACAAGTATAGCCACATGAACTAACTTAACGCTTAAACTAACCTAACCTACAATTATATTTCAAATTTCTTCCAGGCCACAATTTCCAATATCTGTATTGAGGACATAGGTACAGAATGGAAATTACGAGCGGCTTCCGGAATAAAAGTAAATAATAGAACATACATGAATACAATGCTGTTTGCGGACGATCAAGTAATCAACTAAAACAATAAATGCGAGTTCCAGAGATCAGTGTTCTAGTTACCGCATGTCTGTTCAAATATCAACGTAAAAAAACCTGTGTAGAAGACAAAACGTATGGCATTTATGAGCGTAGTTACCAATTACTTTGGGTAAATCTAAGTACCCCTCGCGGACTAAGATTATCTTGGAAAATAAGAGTATAAACATGGTGTCAAATATAAGGTATGTTGATTGTGACATCACTTATGATGTGGATTGTGTTGTTGATATGTAGCACAATTCGTCTAGAGCTGTCTATAAAAACAAGGAAAGAGACTCAACTAACATTTTATAAGGTAATGGCTGCGCCAGTTTTACTGTGTGGTTCTGAAATTTGGGTTCGGGCAAAAAACATTGAGTAGAATGCAGGCATCAAAGATGAGATTCTTGCGATGTGTTAAATGCCACACACGAAGAGATAGACTCTACAATGAAGAGATTTGTAAAGAGTTGAACATTTTTAATATCCAAGATCGTATTGCAAAGAACAAAGAGAGATTGATTGCTCATCGGAATAGATGTCAGGTGGCAGATTACCTAAGGCAATACAAGCTTTTTGGGTAGCAAAGTGTAGGAAGACCTACGAAGCCTTGGTAAAGTGTATGAATTCCTTTTGGACCGGAACATATATTCGATTAGTCCCTGATAAAAGAAGAAGGAAAAGACGTTTCAAACCGGTTGAAACAGTGGGTAGGTGTGAAAATGTTCTTAGAATTGACTTTCATGGTGACACGCGCAAAAGTATAGTATCGCACTTTCCTACGACTTAACTTGTGAGCTGACACTTACCCTCCTCGTAGCGGAAGACCATGTTAAAACTGAGACGCCTTGCCCAAGATAGAAGAGAGTTTAGCGAGTTGCTGAAGGACCTTGAGGCTGGCCGACAAAAGTTGATGGAAAATAAAGAAGAAGAAAAAGAAGAAGAAGAATAGAAGATGCTGATGATTATGATAAAGAATTTTAGTAATAATATATATCTAAGGAAAAATTCATGTATGCATGGCTGCAACCATATTTAAATTGTGTTCCTAAGACAACGTATGTTTCAGTAATTAACCTAACTCTCACAGAGATTAACTTGACTTCACAGAGACTAATAAGCAAACGGCAGGCTAATGTGTAATGCCAGGCTAAATTGCCGTACTTTGCTTCAGACTAATTGGCATTATTATCAATCAGAAAATGCTAGTTCAAAGGAATTTATTTAACCACGGCAAGCTTCCAAGATTCCCGAATATTAACCAATATTAAGCGGAGGGAAAGCACCTGAAGAAGGTTTAGATATTGAATAATAATCACGTCATATAAACTTATGAACAAATAAGCTATTGTGCACAGGAGGCAAGGAAAATTTGTTATTAGATCACTAATGTTATCGTCAGTTAATAATAAATCCAATAAGGAGTCTACAAGACAGAGTTTCTGACCCATGTTACTGTATGGAAGAGAAACCCAAATCTTACTTGAGAAAAATAATAGCAGCTTTCAGTCAAGTAAAACAGCAGTTGGGAGGCATACAGTTGAAGAACTAGTAGAAACCAAATTAGAGTTATGACCATCATGATATAGGCCTATTTTCAACAGAAAGCATTGATAGAAACTGTGGATAGTAGTGCACTGCAATGGTTTGGCTTGTAAGAACAGCGGGGAATCAAGGGAAACCGATACTATTTATAGAGGTACGTTGGGAAATAGGAACTAAAAGATTAAAATGATAAGCTGGAGATATGTTAAAAGGAGTAAGACTATATTAGAACCTACTCAAGATAAAACTGTGTTTATATAAAGCAGCTAAAAGACCTCGTCACTGGTAGTATTATTTTTTTCTTTAGATTAGAACTTTTATTGGAATAATATTAGACGTGATTTAAACATTGTATAATTGCACCAGAAGATTGAAGACCACAGACGGAGATGGTGTGAACACTTGAATTGCATGCCTGACGTCCGTCTACCTGTGGCTGCCTTGGGTTAGTGTTGGTAGACGGTGGAGGAAATGGGTTCCGGAACAGGTCTAAGGCCTAGTCCTTGGAGTGGTGGTGATGGTGATGATGATTATGAGAACTTTATTGATAGAGTGAGCTAATTAATGTTAAGCAACATGAAATGTTAGCCAAAACAAATTTACGAATACATTTGCTGTCTCAATTTAGGGTAGGCGAATAAATTATTTTACATAACTCGCTGAATCTGTGAAGTCAGACAGACGCGCGAAATATATTCCCGTGTTAGCAAAGCAATCAGGGTGAGAGGCGTAAGCCTTATAACTCCGACAGATTGGGCCGCCTCGTGTCTCCATCTCCGCGTTTCAACACTCTAGTTTTATTTATAATTTACATAAAATTGAATTCATATTTTTCCCTTTCTCTACTCTCCCTCTTTCTGTATTCCTTCTACCTTTTCTCTATCCCAAAAGGTATAGATATGCCCTAAACATTTGCTAAACAAATGTCTGGAAGGGGTCTGTGGGTTTGAGTATTGTACCATACCAACTAAATAACCAATTCCCTTTTCTCTTCTTGGACACTAACCTAAAACTGTTTGACACACTACTTCAGGCTAGGGGTATTGTTCTCCAACCCTAGAGCACATCTGACTTGTTATCCTTCTATATTGTATTGTCCAAATCCATCTCCTTCATCCAAAGTATCTCTTCTGCGAAGCGTGACACACAGTTCCAGGTGTCATCTCCTTGAAGCATCACTTTGACGATGTTATCCGAGGAGATCTCCTGCCTAATATCCTCTTGCAGCGATGTCCTGTGGTGCTCCCATCTGTCGCAGACGAAGAATGTGTGACTGAGATTGTCCCAAATTCACGGGCAGTACAAACACTCTTGTGATTCGGTCTTTCCAACATCCTTCAAATGAAATTGAAAATACCCGTGGCCAGTCAGAAACTAGAGTTTATTATACAGAGTATAACCCTTTAACATAGAGTATGCAGTGACAACAGTTGATAGAAATGTAATAGTTATAACAAATATAATAATAACAACAACAATGATAATCATAATAATAACAAAAAATAATAATGGTAATATCAATAATAATAATAATAATAATAATAATATGATAAATGTTTTATCATAAACTCGTGATTTGTAGTTTATGGACAATGTATTATTTAGTTGTGGCCGGAACCACACACGGTACTGCGTAGTTTGTGTTAATTAGAACACAAACAGACACACACGGATTCATTTAAATTTAAATCACTCCGGCAGTGGCACAATGTATTCATTACATTTACATCGGTAATTGTATTATTTATTTGCGGCCGACGGCAGCAGTGTATTCAGTTTGCTGACGGTACAATTGTTGTCAGTTCTGTTAGTCAACAACAGTTCCGAAACCATAATACAACTGATTAACTGGACAAGAACCGCACTTCTATAATACCCAACGTTGCGTATTACAAACACACTTCACGTTTCCACTATTAATGTCGTTTTGACATTATGAGATCACTCATTATTATTTTCCGGCTGTACAAAGTTTACATATTTTCCAGAAACAAATATTTTCCAGAATTGATTAAATTCTCAGCTTTCACTGTGCTTGTCCATCCAAAGATCTTAAATTTTTTGTTCCTTAATATTGTCTGAATTTCTTCTATCCAGGTAATCGATGGTCTTCCTCTTTTCCTTCTTCCTGGTGGGGACCATTCCATAACTCTCCTTGGCAATCTTTCCTGTGCCATTCTTTTCGTGTACCCATACAATATCAATAATTTTTATGGATACAAATTATTGTGTTTTGTTAATACAATTTTTTTTGTTTGGATGAAATCAACAATTGAATGTTTCACATTTATTCTGTCCTTAATGAATTTATTTCTAATTTTCTCACGTCTGGATACTCTTGCCGAACGTCTCTAAAGTCCATCTTTGCTGTCATTAATTTTGTTCGTGTGTGTTTATTAGTAGTATAAAGTTCTGAGCCGTAAAGTCATAATACTTCTAACAATGTTTTTAAATATTTTAGTTTTAGCCTTTGCTGTAATGTGTTTATTCCACAGGATTAAATTTAATGTAGATGTAACCATCTTTCCCAAATTAATTCTGGATTGTATTTTTTTGTCTTGCTTTCCACTGGCCTTAATTTTTACCCCTAAATACTTATATTCCTGTATATAAAATCTTCCAATGCCTTCCTCTAATATCAAGTCTTGATGAAGGTCACCTGTTGCCACGTATTTTGTTTTATTCATATTTACCTTTAGTCCCCATTTCTGATATTCCTGTATGAATTTTCTAGTCATACTGAGATCACTCAATTTGACAGTATATTAACTTGGAAAAAAGACATAGCCATTAAAATAAAAAAAATTTATAAAATAAAGGATACAGTAGTTGTTTGAGAAAAATCGCCGTTGTCACTCAAGAACAAGGTACTGTTGTAAAAGCTGTTGTAATACCAAAAATGGACGTACGGCATTCAGTTATGGGGTTGTTCAAGTAAATCAAATGTTAACGTCGCTCTCTGCTGGTTTAGGTTACTGGACCATTAGACTTTAGCAACGTTCAGTGGACGTCCGTCAGGTTTATGTGGTGCAACATTATGGACACGCGGTTCTCGTCGTATTCTTTCCGATTTGCCTTACAGCTCTGCGTTTTTTCTTCTAATTGCTCTACATTCAACTCAATCCATAGTGTTTTTAAAGTTTTCTTTCAGTATGGACCGCGTCAAAAATATCTTGCATGACAACGTTTTACTCATATTACAATGAGTATCCTCAGGTATAAGTGATAAGAACTCCGGCAAGCGAACTCAGTTATATAGTGTAGAAGTGGCGGTGAAACGTTGTCATACAAGACATTTGTGACGCGGTCCATACCGGGAGAAGACGTCAAAAACATAACGGACGCCTACTGTGAGAATATTAATCCGTAGTGTTCCATTTCTAATTCTATCCTGTGATTCTTCTGAGAACTTCTAATTCGTCTCCGACGGCGACGTTCGGAATCTTTGTTCCTTTATCTTTGTAGATGTTAGTGTTTCACTCCCGTACGACACTACAGGAAGAGCAATAGTATTGTACAAGTAAACTTGTGCGAGTACTGTAAATGGTAAGACGGAACCGGCATCAGAACAAAGGATGGAAGGCCACCTGCGCCTTTTGGACAATAAGATTGGTGGCGGGTCTCTGGCGCCCTAAACTAGAGGTCTCCCTATATAATTTTAATGTAAATCATTATCGAGGTGCCTATGAATAGAAGTTAAATATGTACGATATGTGTATTAAGAAGTGTAGACCTATTAAAAAATTAATTATGCAATATGAAATGTGCAGTTCCCGTGTATACAGTACAAACACATCAAGAGATAAAGATTTACAAAAAACCACGTTAAAAGACTCCTTCAACTTTTGCTAACAAATTTGGTTGTCATATTAATTACGTTTTACTAGCTGTATTTACTAGGCCTAGCAATGCAACCCTACACCTGGCCAACAACATATTGGCCGTGAAGGGGGGGGGGGGCGACAGCTGTTACTCTTCAACTAGCTAATAGTCCACACTTAAGTGAGTTCAACAACGATTGTGTGTAACGCTCGAAAACACTGTAAACACCGTTTACGTAACTTACTCGACTATAACACGATCTACTCAAACGACAGAAGTATAGAAGATCAGAGCAAACGTTCGTGCGCCAAATATAAAATTAATCAAGAGGGCTCCCACGTTCGTGCGCCAAATATAAAATTTTTGGAGATAGCCCACGTTTGGTTGGGCCAAATATAAAATTTATTCTGAATGCCCCTAGTGTTCGGGCATCAAATATAATTAACTCGCATTGGTCGTTAATGAAATTTACTTGCTATGATTAATTTTAATTATATTGATTAATTGACAAGGAACATAGTCATCTATATTCTAACTGCTGCCTGGATTTTTGTTGGGCGCCAGAGATAATTATTAATCTCAGGGGTTATTGTTAAATAATAACACTTTGTTCAGATGCTAAATGACACAACGTTATATTTATCACTTTATGTACATTATAAAATATCAACATATAACATTATGATTACTATTAATTGTGCAAAATTGAATGATTATCAATAGATACAAAACCTTATCACACATCAATCTTCAATAGAGATTATTGACATATCTAAATAATTTAGCAGAGATTTCTTAACATATTTAACTCATCATTCTTCAATATTCAATAGAGATTATTTAACACATTAACTAATTTATCAAAGAGTCTTTAACACATTTAAATTATTTATAACATTATGCTACTTCTTGATATCTTGAATCTCCTATTCTCCATTCATACTTTACTTGATCAAAGACATGACTTATTATCTAACAAATTATATATATTGTAACAAAATAAAAATTTTGTTATTTTTTTTTTTTATTATTTTTTTATTTCGAATTAATTATTTTGAATTATTAATTCTGATGTAATTGTGTATTTTTTAATTCTTTTAATTATTAATTTAATTACTTGAATAGCTTAGAATAACCAGAATTAGTTTTCCGCCTTAAATAGATTGTCTCCTGTAATAATCGATTAGCGGTCTTTCGTTATTCTAAGTGTGTACTCCTTCAACGTTGTTAATTTCTGCTTTTCTTGTAGTCCAGGTATTAAATATTATTTAAAATTCTTCTATTTATATAATTACATATAAATAGAACCCAAAATTATAAAATTCAATGATTTTATTAACATAATAGAAATTGATCGATTTTGAATCGATTAGTTAATCGACAAATTACAGACTAGTATCTCAGGGCGAGTGATTGCAGCATATAAATTATTAATATTAGGTCACAGGTTCTTTTAGCTGTTATTTTATAATAGTCAGAGAAAGGGCAAATCTGAAAAGTATAACACTTAAAATAAAATGCTTAATTATCTAAAAATACAAAAATATTATTTAATATATAAAGGTTAATAATTTAAATTTTTGAGAACCAAACTCATGACGAAGTTTTACCGTCGCCACTAATGGGAATTCAAAAATAGTTGCCTTCGTGCTGCATATGTAGACGGCTCCTGCACAATGGAATCTCTTCAAATAAATGTTTCTTCTTTAAAGTTTCCTAGTCCAAGCAATAGTGATTAATTCCTCTGTTGATAGTGTAGTTATGCTGGATCAGTGGTCAGTTATTCGTCTCGATAATCAGTGTTCAATAGTGTTCTTGTTTCACTTTAGTCCATAAGGTTGATAATGGCAAATTTCATCTCGATAAATTCGGAATTAGCGTTTATATGTTTTAAAATAGGTATTGCACATTTCAATGTTCATTAATTGTATTCATAAATAGTTTAATCTGGTTTATTTCACTGAATTTAGTGTTGACTCATGTTTTTTTTTTTTTTTTTTTTTTCTCGAGTTTAATTTTGCTAGTTGAGTTGAGTTTTGTTTTGAGTTTGTTTTTGTGTTCATGTCCACCATTTTTTCTTCTCTCTTTATATGAAGAGCGAGAGCTCGTACTGAAGTGTACGTCTCAACGTATAACAATCAACTAACTAACTTTCTTCTTCATACAATCTTCATACAAAAGGTCCTGGCCAATTTAATATTAAAATGACATTGTTTTAAATCTCTGGCATTTCCGCTTACATAATTGACTTTTACATTATATGACTGAATACCTTTTTACTATTATTTAATTTTATTAAATACTAAACACATAATCTCTTTCCTTAGTTAATTCTGCGTTATTTAATACCACATATGATATTTTTACAATGTTTTCTATCTCAAAATGCCATATTTACAGTATATTTGAATGTAGGCCTTACATTTTACTTCCTGTCACATTAAATGGTTTACCATCTTTATTCCTGATTGAAATAAAATGTTTATTTTTCCTTAATTCCTTGTAATTTTATGATTTGGTTAACTAATTTAAATATTATCTTAAATTTGAATCTTTCCCCTTAGGTTCCAGTGTTAGTACACTTGCATTTTTTCTAATAATCTTTCATACATTATTATACACTAATAATTTATTATTAACACTAATAATAATTATTTCTAATAATTTCATTCTTACAGTTATTATACACTGTGATTGATTTACATTATACAAATTTCATAAATTTAATTAATTTACTTAATTTATTTATCAATTATAAGGTTGTTGAGATGTACCATTTGGCCTAGATTTTACCTGTGTTCACATACAATGTTTATGACTATTACAGCTTGCTTATACCCTTCTGATATTTTATTCTTATACAATCTTAATTAAAGTTCCCTTACTTAACTACATTAACATTTAGTATTGATTAATACCATTAATATTTTATAACAAAAGAATTGTACTCAATTTCAGACATTCCAGCCGTGAGTTCAATGAACTATTAATATAAACAAAACACATATGTTTTTTCATTACTTAAATTATTCCTTAAAATTAATTTTCATGCAGTCCTTGCTGTTTTTGTTTTATTTTAGGGATGTACCCTTTATCACTGCACTACTTATTATATTATCTCATCACATTTATAGTCATATTACCTAATATTGTGAGATAAAAATAGCACTCATTTGGGATCAATTTTTAGTATATTTTCATAATAAAATTACTTGCACTGGTCCACTGTTATTCTTTGATCTTATTTCTATTTGTTTTAATTAGTTTTATAAGATCAAGAATCTCAGTTATAGGGGATCATTAAGAATTGTTTTATTTTTTTCATTACAAAAATAACTTGCACTGGTACACTTTCACTTGTACCTTTAGACATTTTACTTATACATACTTTACATGATTCTTATTTTATAGTGTTATACTTTTTTAGGGACATTTAATCTCTTTTGGGGTTTTATATTTTTATTACTTGGTTTCTTCCAAAAGCAGTCCTTTTATTATGGATGTCGTTTTGTTCTGGGTATTTCCTTACTTACTCCTATCCTACCTGGGTATTTCCTTATTTTATCTTGGCTTTTTGTTTTATTTTTTATAACTCATCATATATTGCATAGTTGGTTTCAATTTATTTTTATTTCTTCAAACTATGATTGCACTTTACTGTGGTCCTTAATAAATTTTTATAGTAGTTTTCTTTGGTTTAATTTTATTTTTACTTTATTTATGATCATTTTTTCATTCAGAACAATATGGATAATCTGTCATGCTACAATATTTACTTGTCATTCAATTCAATCTAACCACGACTTATTATCTAACAAATTAGATGTATTTAATTCTTATCCAATTCTATGTCAGAACATATAAATGCATCTTTAGGATCTGAACGTTCTCATGGATTCTTTGAGAATGAAACGGTTGAATTTACGGTAGACAGTTATTACTATATCAAGATTAGGTGATTTAGACAATATACTTTAATAGAGTTACTTGTAAATGGTTATCCATTCTGCTGCTGGCTCCTTCCACTTTATACACAACATACCACTTTACTCCTATTACTCTGCTTTTTCTTTGCACACGATCGCGATGACTAATTAACGCCACGCACTTAGCAATTCAGACTTACTTATTCTTCCGCGCACATTATAGAGAAATACTGCTTCGCATCTCTGCCCGCGCACCAATTTAATAATACTCACTTGTTCTTCACCTTTACGTCACCGAGTTCTCATATTTCACTTGCTTGCTTTAGTTCATTCTAATTAAGTAATTATTACGGTAATTCCTAATTCTGACTAACAAATACTATAATTGACCGACCGCTATCATTACCGAACTTCGTACTTCTTCTCCTTGACTTAACCGTTTTCTCACTTCTTACTGACTGACTTGCCACTTATTGACCTTTACTGTTCTCTTACTGACTTTGAACCATCGTTACTGATTTTGCGAGTTATAGTGATAAAGTCCGATTGAGTTAGATAGACAAAAAAGACTGAGCTAGATATAAAAAAAACTGAGTCAATCAGAAAAAGACTGAGTGGCTTAGATAAAAAAAAACTGACTGCCGTTCTTCTTCGAGAGTTACATCTATAGTCTCGCCAAAACTTCCCTTTCTGCTGCCACTCTTTCAATAACCCCGATTGGTCACATTTTGAAAGTGTAGCCGGTAAATTTGAAAATATCCTGTCATCACTTCCAAAATACTCGCGCGCAGCGATGACGCTATTTCTTATTGGCTACAGCTTTCGGCACTGAGATTTTCCCGCACAGCCGTTAATTCGTAAAAAGAGAAACCTACTTTCCAAAACACACACCCCGTTTCAGTAAGTTAGCTATTGTAATTTTGAAGGACGATACACCCTCGTTCTAACGGTATATCGCATTTTTTGCTGGTTTGTGCAAACAAAGCATTTTATATTTTTATAACATAGAAAGTTTGGATGTACAATACCTTTCTAAGCTGCCAGGCGACAGTGTGTCGGCGTCCACGCCTTAACTGCCCGCTTACATAACTAGTACAGTTATAACGTACCTACGTTATAATACCGGGAACCTGTGCTTCATTGGGTCTGGTCAATTACACAGGCTGACATAGACTTAACCAACTTCTAATTAAACAAATATGTGTTCAAGAAATGTCTATATATAATATATGATCACTAGAATTGAAGGAAAATGGACATGGGTTCCTGTTGATGTATTCACTCAGTTTTGTGTGTTATATAATGACATCTCTTTATTATTCTATAACCTTAAAATCTCTACATAAGGTTTTCAACATAGCTGATTCTTAATTTACAGATTACAGTTTACAACATATATTTCAGAAGGGCCCTTTAAATAAGGAAGTTTATGTGTTTGAATTCTCCACGGATCCGGGATTTAAAACTTGTTTTTAAATAATGCTCATTTACTCATATACTATCTTTCAACTTAGTCCATTTGAAGAATGGACTTTATTTAGCTTTTGCCATTTGAAGAATGGACTTTATTTAAACTTTAGAAACAGAGACGCTCCATAATTTAAGCGTTACTTTATACTACAAATATTTTTAAGCATATTACATACTACTGGTTACAATTAGTGACTACTTTTAAAAGTCTTGAAGTGTTATTTAAATTGTCTTTGGTACATTTTTATTTGAATATTACTTAATCACGGAAGACTGGCTTCCGCGTCACTTTATGGTATCCTGATGTTGATTCAGATTAGGCTCCTCGGTCCTTGGGGTGTCTACTGATGGTCTGTCGTTATTGTAGTTTCCGTTGACATTGAGGTTCCTGAAGTGAGTTCGGTGATTCTGAGGCTGGTACTCTCTTCTCGGATGTCTGGTAGAAAACCTCGTTAGTAGTATAACTCATGTTAATGTTTGTTCCACAGATATGCACTTTACATAATTATTGATAAGGGGTTTTCACCTTAGATACCTAGTACCTATTTTATTTTAAATACATTGTTCTCTTACAAATTAGTATGTAGAGATGTCATCGCGCACACTTATTTATTCTTTTTTCTTTTATATTACATGTTTATATAGGACTCACTATTTACCGCTACATTACGTTGCACACTGTTCTTAGTTGAACTTAAAAGAAACAAAATATTGTTTTGCTTTGTGGCATCGTTCGGATGCGACCAGTTTACTGCGTGAGCGCTCCATCACTAGTACTGTACGTTTATTTTGGGAGAGGTAAAGTAACTTCGCGGAGTTTACGCTTTACCAGAAAAATAGTTCCGCCTTTTAATCGATATTTACCGTTTTAATCTTTGACACATTTATTATCCAAAGATATCCTTTACTTCAGAAGTGATTATTGTATACAACTGTTTTTTCCTTGTTTATTTTTATTGAGTTGCACTTTACTCATATTATTAGTTTTGTTTATGGGTTAAAATGCGTGTTGATGCCGGTTACCGCCTGTCAATGCATGGTTAATTATTTAGGGTGTTTCCTTACTTTTATACTCGCATTCCTTTCGGTTTTTTAAATCTCTTTATTAAGTCTTATTTCTGCGTTATTTTAGGGATTTAAAGTTGTTTTAAATGTGCGATTTTATTTAAATGTAAATTTTGTCCTCATCTTATTTATTTTTTTATTTTTTATATTTTTATTATTAATGAAATCGTCACATACTCTGCCGCTTAAAGAAGACACAGGGTGTAAAAAAGTGATTTCTATGGGTTGTTTGGTCAGCAATGACCTGGGAGTATGCTTTTCCTTTCTGTGTGAAATTTCTCTCACCCTTTTCTCTTTTCAATTTCTTTAAGAGGTGCATGAGTCACTCTCAACTTACTTCTTACTATTATCAAGATATACAACGCCTTACAAATTAATGCTTAGAATATATAAAATTCAAACTTCATGAAATATATTTAAGAAACACAAAATTCTTCTTAATACTACTACTTAAGACTACTACCGGTTTTTTTTTAGTTGTGAGTTACTCTTATTATAGAATTACTCGTTAAGTAATCATTACTTAGTTATTACTTATATTCGGTGTCAGCTGACTTCTCACTTTTTTAACAGGATCTAAGTTTGATCAGGCCTCATTCCTATTTATAAGATTAGGTAATTATGTGGTGACTCAATTACTCTGTAGCAGGTATACCTTTTAATACCTTTTTGTTTGCTTGCTCTCTAGCATTTCTTTTTCCGTGATAATACTTTATCTGGGAAATATGTGTTCTACGTACGTATTTTTGCGTGTGGGTTCGTACAGGTAAGTATTTGTAAATTTGGTAAGGACCACACCATCGGTATGATAGTTTGGAGGTGGTGTTATCAATTGCACTACTCGTCGGGTGTGTTCTATACATTACTAAGTCACCGACTTGGTACTTTACTACTTTATTATTATTCCGCTCGTGATATTTTCGAGATTTTCGTAAGTTCGCTCTTAAATTAGCGCGAGCTTCATTCCAGATTTTCTTTATATTCTTATCCCTAATTTCGTGGGGTAGTAACTCATGTATTTTCCACTTAGCGGATAATGGGTGGTTAGGTTTGTATTTATACAATAATTCAAAGGGTGTCGATTTATGTCCTTCATGATAGGCTGAATTGAAGGCGAATTGTATCCAGGATAGGTTCTGGTCCCAAGACGTATGGTCGTTTGCATGGTAGGCTATTAAAGCAGATTTTAGGTTTTGCAAATACCTTTCAGCTATTTACCTTGCGGAAGATACTCAGTAGTGGTAATGTGGTCTATACCTAGTTTGAAATACATGTTCTTGAATTCCTTGGACTTAAACTGTGGTCCGTTATCTGACACTAGATGTACTGGTGTACCGAAATCTTTAAATAATCTATCCTGCAAAATCTTCACGGCGGTCGATGCTAACGCTCGCCGCATGGGATACATCCAGACAAATTTGGTGAATGAGTCTACACAAATGAGTAGCATGGTATTTCCTGATTTATAACGAGGGTAGGGGCCTGAAAAGTCTAAATAAATTTTAGAGAACTGGGTAGTAGGAGTTTCCGAGATTAATTGACTTATTTGGCTGTTTCTTGCTGGCTTGCTTAGTGCACACAACTTACACCTTTTTACGAAACCAGCTATCTCGCTGTTCATATTTTCCCAATGATATTCTTTTCGAATGCGATGTATCGTTTTATTTATTCCCATATGAGCTCCAATGGTGGAAGAATGGTAGTATTCCATCAGCATAGGTTTAATAATATCAGGGGCAATTATTCTTAAATATTTTCCATTTGCTATTCTATAACATAATACTCTCTTACTCAATATATATTTTTCTGACTTACTTCCTTTATCTAGCTGTTCTATAATTGGCCTTAAATGCGGGTCTTGTTGTTGGTAATGAGCTATATTCGTAAATGCAAGGGGAAATTCGGTAATTAACGTATTAATAATTGGAGTTTTTCTACTCTCCTTACTTTCGGATTTTTTAATAGGCGGCTGGAACATACGGGACAGTGTATCAGCAACTACATTTTGGGCACCTCGAATATATTGTACTTTAAATTTGTAACAATTTAACCTTAATACCCATCTTCCAATACGACCTAGCTGTTTAGGGTGAATTAATAACCAAGATAATGCTTGATTATCCGTTTCCAAAAAGAACTCTTTATGTTCTAAAAATGGTTTGAATTTCTCAAATGCGAAAACTATAGCCAAACACTCTAATTCGTATGCGGAGTATTTCTTTTCTTGGTCAGTAAGAGTTCGTGAAGCGTAAGTAATCGGTAATCTAGAGTTATCTACTTCCTGATATATTACTGCACCTAGGGCTACACTTGAACTGTCTGTCTGCACTACGAACGGTTTAGTAAAATCGGCTAATTGTAATTCTGGGGGTGATATTATGCTTTCTTTTAGTTTTTCGAATGCAGCTTGGTGTTGCAGACTCCATTCAAATTTCGCTTCCTTTTTTCTTAAGGCATTCAGCGGTGCTGCTATATTGGCTAGATGAGGGATATACTTGTGGAAGTAATTTATCATTCCCAAAAATCGGGCTATTCCTTTCGCATCCCGCGGTGGTAAAAATTCTCTGATCGCACGGGTTCGTTCGGGGTCTATGCTTACCTTTCCGTTGGGCTTTACTATGTGACCTAAAAATGAAAATTGTGTAACGGCAAAATTTACTTTACTGGGATTTACTGTTAATCCGGCTTTCTTTAATCGGGATAGTACTTCACGTAGATGTTTAATATGATGATCCATTGATTCGCTGTAGATAACAATGTCATCTAGGTAGTGATACACATATTTAAATTTTATATCGTGGAATAATTTCTTTAATAATCGGCTACATACAGAACTTCCTTGGGATATTCCAAAGGGTACTCTCTTAAATTGGTACAGGTTGAATGGGACGGCAAATGCGGTTAGACGTTTGGATTCTTCCGATAGGGGTATTTGATGAAATGCCTGATTTAGATCCATAATAGTGAAAACTTTTGCTTTCGTAAAATAATGAAAAGCACTGTGGATGTCGGGAAGTGGTATAGACTCGAATTCTATGTTTTTATTTAATTGCCTGTAGTCCACAACTAGTCTATGTTTATCATGGCCTTTAGGTACTAAAAACGCAGGTGATGAATAAGGGGAAGTAGAGGGTTCGATGACTTCTTATTCTAATAATTTATTGATTTGATTCCTCATTATTTCCATTTTTGGCGGCGATAATTTGTATGGGTGTAGACATATCACTTTATTGTCGCTCAAATTGATCTTATACTCAATCAAGTTAGTTAATCCTAACTTCGGAGTGAGGATGGTTGCAAATTCGTTTATTAGTTTCTGTATTTTCAGTCTATCTTTACTTTCTAGATGGGTTAATTCAGACTCGTGGTGTTCTAGATGTGTAGCAGCTGTTCTGTTGTTTTTACTGTTATTTGTTTCACAATCAAAACTATATTTTTGTGTACGATCGAATCCAAAATAATACTTCTTATCGTGAATGTCAAGAATTATACCTGTTTTACTGATAAAGTCAGCTCCCAATATTAAGTCGGGTCCTAATTCGTCGCATACCCAACATTGGAAAATACCACGTCAGATTTTTGATTTTTAGTTTAATCGTGATGCTGAATTTTATCATTAAATTTTGTTTGTTGGCTGTAGCGCATTTGATATTCACAGTTTTACTGCGTTTAACTAGGTTATGTTCAAATAAATTATCGGCTAGCTGTTGACTGATTAAGCTTCGAGTCGATCCGGAATCAATTAATCCGAGTGTGGATGTAACACCGAGGTCTACTTGTATATATGGTAATTGACACTTACTGATTTCACATTTAGTAATAGTATTACATTTATCAATAAACTTCTTAACATAGGGGTCTAATTTTCTTTGGTTATTTTTATTGTTTAATTCGTTGACTTTTCGGGATTTACCTGTTTTCATGATGCTGCGGAAGGCACAGGATTTCGGATCTCCCTGCCTCACATGTTTTTTTGAATAAGGGGGTTTCTGATAGTGGTGTTTCTGTTTACAGTTTCTACTGAGGTGTCCAAATTTCCCGCAGTTATAACATTTTCTTTCTCTACGAGCTGTATCACTTGTATCCTGTTGAGGTCGTGGGTCATTTAATTTACCATGGTTGTGAAAATTTGTAGGTCTTCGAAATGGTCGTCTTTTACGCTGGGTACTTGCATCTGTTCCCAGGGCTTGCGTTTCATTTCTACGTTGTACAGTGGAGAGTAACGCATGTCTGTTCTGATCTGAGTACCATACGTTTGACGAGTGAATACTGCTCTGTTCTAGATCAGCGAAAGTGTTGGGCCTATTTATTAATGCTAAACGAGATCTCTCTTCCGGAGATAATCCTACTAAGATTGTATCGACCAACTGTTTTTCGCTCCAGTTGACTTGCAGTAGTCGGGAAGATTCTCTAATATCAGCAATATAGTGGGCCAGTCTCTCATGGGCTCCTTGTACTCGAAGTACGGTATTGCGTTTGAGCTCCTCATAAATTCCAGTGGGAATAAAGTGTTTTATTAAGGTAGTATAAAGTTGTTCTACTGGAAGTTGCGAGCTTAATGACTCCAGTACACGATCTTTTAGCGGTGGTTTACATTTGGGTAGAAGGACTTGTAAGATTTGCCAATCGTTTAGTTGCTGTAAATCTTTTATCTGTAGGAGGTATTTGATGAAGTTTAATAGTTTGGTAATACTCAAGCCATCCGTGTAAGGAATTTCTGTTATAATTTTTTCTACTGGATGCGTGATCTTTCCGTAGAGGTCCGCACTAAGATTTACGTGAGGTATAGTTCTAGGAGGACCAGATGCTGGGTTAGTCATCGTAAAAGCATACTTATTGGTGCGATTATGGAGACCATTAGGAGGTGGGGCTTCTGATATCGTTAGGGTATTTAGGTCTCTATCTGGTAGCTGTTCATGACTCAGTTGTACTCTCGATACAGTGGATGATTCGTGATTCGCGGTGGTGGGCGGGTGTTCTAAAGTAGGAGATTGAACTGGGGATATATATAATTTCTTCAGATATTGTTCTATTTCTTCCATTCTAACTGAGTCGAACTTTCTTCGGAATTCATTGATTATTGTGGGTAATTGCTGTAATGCCTCATCCGCAAATTTTTGCACATCGGGTGGGATTACAGTAACGTTGGGCCAGTTTAATAAATTCTTCATCCGACGGGTTAAATGCTCTATTCTCTGCGTGGTACGCAATATTACTGCAGGTGATTTTCCGTCGTGTATTGTTTAAGATAATAACGTCAATTCCCGGTACTTCGCATAACACGTTTCTCTTTCGCTCTCATAAACTAGTTCGCTTAATCTACCTAACTGCGCGGGTGTATATGATCTACTTTCGCGTAATGTTTTGCGTAATTCTGCGACTGTTACGTTCGCGTGATGTAAACCGCGTAAAAGTGCTTCGTAGCACAGTTCGTCTTTTAATAACAAATTAGGGTTAAATAAAGCCATGGTTCCTTGATGTTAAGTACTATAAGTACTTACTCTACTAATACTAAATTCTATATACTAAATACTACTCTCTTTTGTTTACTAAAATAAACAATTTTAATTACTGTAGCTGTGGAATATTTACATAGTCTATACAAGAATTGAATCTCGTCTCAGAGAAAGAGAAATCTCACACAGACGTCATTTAATTTAAAACATATGGTGAAAATATGTTGTTACTATGCACGGGAAGTCGCACGCTTTGAATAACAATAGGGGGAGAGACGGACAATAGTTTAACTCGCCGTGATAATAGGGTGACAAAGTACCGTTTTATGCAGGAGAGAACAAGATATCTACCGGTCTCGGATTGTTGTCAAATCGCCACGTTGGTGACTGAAATTTTCAGACAAGCACGTACATGGGCTTACACATTTAAAATTCACAATTATCCTTACCTATATTATATTATATTCTAATTATTTTTTATTTTTTTTATTATTTTTTTGAACTCTTATTTATTATTTTTGTAAGTTACTGGAATATATTAAAGTAACTGAGTGAATTGATATACAGAGTGGCACATTTTATGTAAAAGCAGAGCAGAGTGGGGCATTTTAAAACGTACCTACGTTATAATACCGGGAACCTGTGCTTCATTGGGTCTGGTCAATTACACAGGCTGACATAGACTTAACCAACTTCTAATTAAACAAATATGTGTTCAAGAAATGTCTATATATAATATATGATCACTAGAATTGAAGGAAAATGGACATGGGTTCCTGTTGATGTATTCACTCAGTTTTGTGTGTTATATAATGACATCTCTTTATTATTCTATAACCTTAAAATCTCTACATAAGGTTTTCAACATAGCTGATTCTTAATTTACAGATTACAGTTTACAACATATATTTCAGAAGGGCCCTTTAAATAAGGAAGTTTATGTGTTTGAATTCTCCACGGATCCGGGATTTAAAACTTGTTTTTAAATAATGCTCATTTACTCATATACTATCTTTCAACTTAGTCCATTTGAAGAATGGACTTTATTTAGCTTTTGCCATTTGAAGAATGGACTTTATTTAAACTTTAGAAACAGAGACGCTCCATAATTTAAGCGTTACTTTCTACTACAAATATTTTTAAGCATATTACATACTACTGGTTACAATTAGTGACTACTCTTAAAAGTCTTGAAGTGTTATTTAAATTGTCTTTGGTACATTTTTATTTGAATATTACTTAATCACGGAAGACTGGCTTCCGCGTCACTTTATGGTATCCTGATGTTGATTCAGATTAGGCTTCTCGGTCCTTGGGGTATCTACTGATGGTCTGTCGTTATTGTAGTTTCCGTTGACGTTGAGGTTCCTGAAGTGAGTTCGGTGATTCTGAGGCTGGTACTCTCTTCTCGGATGTCTGGTAGAAAACCTCGTTAGTAGTATAACTCATGTTAATGTTTGTTCCACAGATATGCACCTTACATAATTATTGATAAGGGGTTTTCACCTTAGATACCTAGTACCTATTTTATTTTAAATACATTGTTCTCTTACAAATTAGTATGTAGAGATGTCATCGCGCACACTTATTTATTCTTTTTTCTTTTATATTACATGTTTATATAGGACTCACTATTTACCGCTACATTACGTTGCACACTGTTCTTAGTTGAACTTAAAAGAAACAAAATATTGTTTTGCTTTGTGGCATCGTTCGGATGCGACCAGTTTACTGCGTGAGCGCTCCATCACTAGTACTGTACGTTTATTTTGGGAGAGGTAAAGTAACTTCGCGGAGTTTACGCTTTACCAGAAAAATAGTTCCGCCTTTTAATCGATATTTACCGTTTTAATCTTTGACACATTTATTATCCAAAGATATCCTTTACTTCAGAAGTGATTATTGTATACAACTGTTTTTTCCTTGTTTATTTTTATTGAGTTGCACTTTACTCATATTATTAGTTTTGTTTATGGGTTAAAATGCGTGTTGATGCCGGTTACCGCCTGTCAATGCATGGTTAATTATTTAGGGTGTTTCCTTACTTTTATACTCGCATTCCTTTCGGTTTTTTAAATCTCTTTATTAAGTCTTATTTCTGCGTTATTTTAGAGATTTAAAGTTGTTTTAAATGTGCGATTTTATTTAAATCTAAATTTTCTCCTATTCTTAATTTTCTTTTATTTATATTACTTTTATTATTAATGAAATCGTCACACAGTGTGCAAAATCTCTCATACGTTCTTACTACTAAAATTACAATTTGATATTAACTTTAATAATTTATCGTGTCGTACTACAGATATTTTTAATTTATTAATTAACTATTCGTAACTCCTTGATTTACGTTACAACGTCTTTCCCCACAGATGTTTGAAGATCTGCTTAGTTTAATGTTTATAATCTTTTTTTATTGTTTATTGATTGTTATTTTCCTTTTATTTTCCTGCAGAGCAAACAGGTAGGTCTGTTTCGGCTTGCTTATTCTAAGTGCTAGAGAACGATAGATCTACAGAACGATTTCCTCCCCCTTAGTTCACATTGTTAGACTATATCTGTTTTCTGACGCTCTCCAGGCAATCAAGCTCTATTTTTTATTTTTTATTTTTTGTACGTTTATTTTTTCATTCATTAAAAAAATTCAAATCATTTCTGATCTTCTCATTCCTCGTCCTATTCATTCTTGCACACTATACCACACAACTAAGGAATTTTATATCCATTGCTGGTATGCAACTGCCATTACTCTTAGTCAGTACTAAGGATTTTGTCCTATACATTAACACTATACGACCCATCACCTTATAAAATTTCAGTTTAGTTCCCGTAAGGCTCTTAAAGTTCTTCCTGTTGTGCCGCATAAGGTACGAAATTTATGCAGTGTGTTACTTAAATCACTGTCAATATCTTAGCTTATATCACATCCGAAATAACTAAAACGAGATACTTATTCAGTCGGGCTGTCGTTAATTGAAAGATCTTTGTTCATACTAGAGAGGTGGAATACTGTAACCTTGGTTTTATAGGATAAAGTATTTGTAAGCACTGTTTTTGTTATTTATTGATTGTTTTGTGGATTAAGTTTAGCTAGCATAATCCACAGGTCAGAATGGACTTCCCACATTAAATGAAATGTATACAAGTTTTGTACAGTGAGAAATATGGACATACAATGCAAAATAGAAATAAACAGCATTGTATACTGTATACGAAATTGTTGGCTAATACTTAAAGCAAACGTATACAAAATGATATGGAACGTATTGTAGGCCTATGTGGATCCTTAAATACAAACCTGTAGAATGAAGCCTCAGATAGAGGTGCCAAGATAACCGTTAAAGTAAAATATATTATTGCCTAGAAATTATTTTTGTTTTCATAGTAATATCCTAGTAATATTTGATTTCGATCTGATTGCCTAGTAATAGTAATAATATTACTCTTATTATTATTATTTCTTCATTACTTCAAAGAAACTCAATTGTTACGTGGGGCACGATCGTATGATTGAAGCATCGTGGCTCCACCACACAGACAGAGAGATCTAGGGGTTTGCACAGCCTACTCTTTAACACACACAATAAAACTCTTATCAATATCCACAAGTTCGTCTACTTGCAAGATTAAATTAAAATATCCATATTAATCTATTACTTTAATATTTAATTAAACAAACGCATTTCACAAAATACTTTGAATTAAACAAATGTATGATACAATATTGAAACGATAGAGCCGTTCTGGAACAGCCGAGAGCGTCCTCCAACTGTCCCTACGCTTGTCAAGCAGGTGTAGCCTCAGTCAACGCCGCGCTCAAGTACGTTGCAGAACACTTGAGATATCCGTTAAGTGGCGTGGGGTAAGAATGGAAAGTTTATTCTACAACACGAGCGCTAGCTATAAAAATCCACAGCAGCCGGCTTTGTCAGTCAGTTTATTTTGGGCGACTTGTCAAGTGATATCAAGTGATTGTTGTGTTATAATTAGTGAGGAATTATTTATAGTTGACATTATTATTGCATGTGTACAAATTTAAGTAAGTTGAATTATTGTACGACTTGATTACGAATTGTTATTTGTGATTAATTGTAGCTGGTGATCAGTGATTGCATTGGTGTCTGTGTTTTGTTTCCACTGTACCATAAGACGATCAGTGAGATCGTCGTAACAATATTTATAAAATAATAGTCTTTATGAATACTTAACACCACGCACGACTACAGAATCTGGATCCGACTACACGGCGGCTCGGAGGCCGGGGACCTACTAAACTACTAAACTCCCAAGGTAATACCGAGTAAATCACCCCTTATGGAAAGACGGAGGGAGAGAGAGATAGAGAGAGACAGAGAGAGCAAGTAAGTGAGTGAAACTTGTGAAAACAACGTAAAAGGTTTTTGTATTGAAGGCCTTATCATTTACTTATTGTCATGCTTTTGTGAAAAGTTTGACATAGTTAATTAAATACATTTACTTAATAATACAATGTCAAATTAATATAACTTATTTCATTGTACATAACCTTCAAAGTAAAACTCCGTCAAAATGTTGTTACATATATTGTAAAAGTTACTTGAAAATTTCTTACTGGAAATTTTACTAAAAGCTGTAGAAGTAAGTTTAATGCTAAATGAAGGAAATTATAACATGTATGTCATTGTCACTGCTGGATAAACCTTTAACAAGGTCAGTTTAAATAAATATAACATAAATCTTGGTAGTTTATCCGACCGGTGGGTACGGAACTTGGCTACCAGTCTCGAGATTTCGTTCAGTGTCATAAAGTCGAGATGCGTTTTCAAGTTGGTAGGTTGACTCAACCTGTGAAAATGAGTACCAGCAATACTAAAAATGTCTGAAGCGTAGTGCTAGCTGCAGACTATGTAAATACATAGCTCAGAGGATGTCCCTGCAATCAGCACAAACTATGAGCGAGCTGGTGGTTATATATGAGAGAGGAATAACAATTGAGGCGTTTTATTAAGCCATGTGTGACTGACACCAGCCCGAAGTAAGCCGAAACTGATTCTAGGGTGGACTGACGTCAAGTAATAAGCAATCAAATAAACTACGTTACTCACCGTCTGAGGCTTAATTTTGAATTAAGCCTCTAACGGTGAGTAACATAGTTTATTTGATTGTCTTACAAGTGGCTTGGTACTGTAAATAAAACTTAATATTAAGTAATAAGCGTTTGTAGTTTTGGTGGTGAGACTCTTGCAGACCGTCCTGCGATAAACATTAGTTATCCATAGTTGTATTTTTGTAAAACTATTGTTAATATTATTTATTTATACATATGGGACGACATCCAAAAGGCACCAGAAAGTGGCCAGGTTGTCTGGTAGTGTGGGAATTTTACCCATTAGAAACGCGTTTTTCCCCACGATCCCGCAAGTCGGGACCGGTTTCGCATTACTACGGCCTGGCGCCTTCATGGTTAGCTCAGAGAGCTATTGTCTATGACTGAGACGCTTATTATCATGAGTCGCATACGCTTCGTCTTCCTTACAACGCAGGATTTACGTACATTCCGAGATTGTTTCTCAGTTGTCTTCACTCTGAAGCGTCGATCCAACAATGCTATCAGGACTGAAAATTCCAATCCTCGAGCTGAGGTTCAAACGGTCACTATCAAAACGTAAGTACTCGAAAAAAGGGTAAACTATCTCTCTCTGCAGTGCGGGGATGACGTCCTTCCCATCCAGTGCAGAACATCCATGGCCTGGCAGGAACTCCGTACGGAAAAAGTTTACCTCGCCATAGTTGGACTCCATCCACGGTCCCAATTTCCTGACGAGTCTTGCCGTCCAGCGACCTCTGGTGTCGCTGTCCCACTTCAGCTGCCATAAGTCCATAATATGAGCACTTGAAAATACTGAAGAGCATTTATAAATGGGCGAATTTTGAAACCGATTAGAAACAATCTGAAAACGGAAATTAACCGATGAAAAAACAGAGAAAATTCTATCGTCATCTACCCTATAATCAACTATTCTCAGCCTTTCCAAACAGAGAAATATGTTTGAAATGTTTTTCATTAATTATAATTTTAAATGAACCCGTGTTTATCCATACCCGATTTTTCAGTCATTCTAAAACTGAATATTTAAAACTGTATTAACATATACTTAAAAGATTAATCTCCAATCTCCGGTCTGTTGGGCCGTGATCGATTGCTCACTGGTGTTGTCATAACTAGACGTTTCGGCTACCCACCAAAGGCCTTCTTCAGTAATAAAAAATTAAAAATCGTTCCACAAAGCGATGGTAGGACAAACCCCTAGCTGATGCGAAAGTACCCTTAGTTAAGACAACACCAGTGACCAATTGACCACGGCCCAACAGGCTGGAAATTAATCTTTTGAGTAATGAGTCTGACTGTGATAGCCTCCGTAGCAGAATTGTGTTAACAAATTATATGAAACAATACCGTCTGAATTGTTTTTTTTTTTATTTTGATAACGATTTAGTATCATTATTACTATTATTATTATTGAGAGCTATATAAATCTCGATACTCTTTCATTGTTTTATCTTAGAATGTTAATACAAATACGTTTCCTGTACTTTGAATGGTTTCACTGTTTGCGTGTAGATAAGTTGTAAGAGGAATACGAAATTACAATGTTGTTTACCATAAAATATCTTAAAATATAAAGGATTGTGACATAAGGAATTGTTTTGAACATTCTGAGACAGAATTTGTAGTAGTGCATATGTAACATGAAAGTTTATAAAATAATAATTGTAAAATTTATAGCTTAATTATCATTGTGGGTGTGGGACGGAGATTTCTTAATTATTTCGTTTATAATTTTAAAATATTTTAGCTAACGGCGTGAGAAGCAGAGAAAACTTTATACAACAAAACTAATTATTAAAGACCAGCAGCAGTAGTATTATTATGAAATAATTGGCTGTTTTTGTGCTAAAACATACCCGTTTATTTAGCGTAATAACTCAGAGAAAAATTTAAGAAATGTTACCGTGAGTTGATTTATTAATTTGATAAAAGTATTATTTACGTAGTAACGACTACAAGTGAAATTAATTAAACGTCATGTTAAATTCTAAATATCTCGCTCTTTGTGAAAAAGGTCGCTTATTAAAGTGCTATCCTAAGGAGGTGAAGCTTTATAAAATTATACATATTTTAGGCTTTTTAATATTTACTTTGAATTCAACTGCTCGTTATTCAAATATTATCATAACTATCTCTTGTTATTGTTATTGTTGTTGTTGTTCTTCTTCTACTTCTTCATTTCGTTGTTTTCTTCTTCTGCCTTCAGAAATCACACTTAAAGACTGGCTGTGAAGACTTTTTCTCCGGAAAGAAATGAAAGATGAACTAAATGAAACTCCACCATTTTAAAACTTTAGGCCGGTCTTAATATTAGGAAAACGTTTACGCTTTTGTTGGGACGTGCCGATAGAAAATGGCTTATGGCTAACCATGGCCTTCTGAATCGTCCCTTTGTTCTACAGGGTTGAATAGAATCCTGTGCTTCACCTCACCACGTTTCTCTGTCTTGAACCAAACGCGGCTACCTTGATCCCAGTACGTCTTTTCAGGTCCTTTGTCCATATCGCAGTTTCCTCTTTTTCTTTTGCGTTCCGACGGTGTCCACGTAAGTATTGTTTTATTCCACATTTCGTTGACGTGTCTGACGAATTTCCACTTGAGTTTTGCTGCGACTTTCACTTTGTACCCGTTCGTTGTACTTCTCCTCTCCTATATGCTTGATGTACATTATTTGTCTCTTCACTGATGACGTTTGCATTTTTCTACTTTGTTGATGTTATCCTCAGTATATTTCCGGGACTGGGGTACATACTTGAACAATAGAAAACGCACTGGTCAATTAATATAGTTTTTAAATACTGTGGTTACATTATCATTACTGAACGAGCGAAGCTGATGCTCGTGTTAAAATCGACTGTGTAGTATTTGCCGGCAACTGTGTGTGTGTTGGTTTGGAGGATATCTCGCGATAATGTTTTGAACGCAAAACCCAATTTGAAAACAAAATTACGATGCGCGTCTATAATTTCAACCCATAAACTCCTATTTGTTTTCACGTTGATCACGAAAAATGCGGGAAGTTAGAGAAAAATTCCGTTGTCAATATTTTGAAAAAGAAATCGTGTAAGTATTAAATTAAAGACAATTTTAACCGAAATATGAATATAGTGCTCAATTGCGTAACAGGAAAATTAAAAATTGCCAAACAATTTTTTAACTTGTAAAAATTTTTTAACTAACTTGTCCCATCCAAGTTATCAGATTAAAGGGAATTTTATCCCAAATTCGAATTTAGCCTGTCCTTCAAATTATTTAACTTTAGCATTACTAGAGCCAAAATTGAAATCAAAATTACAGAAAAATATCAAAGCTTATGCGAAGCATTTACAAGACTGCTGCACTTTACTACAACACCTTTGTATATAAAATAATTAACGTAGCATATTGTTTGTAACCTCTTTATGTATACATGTATGCGAAAAACACATAAACTTACTTGAGAAAATAAAAAATATGGGAAACAATATATGGGTATCTTGTCATGGTGTTTCTCGCCTAACGCTAAGAATCATACAAAAAAACCTTTACTCACATCTTTAACATGAAAACTTATTAATTTGATTTTATCTAATAATAACTTTATTTCTTTCAAACTAGCGAGCCAGTTCTGCAGTACAGGTAACTTACTAGTATTAATTACATTTCGTTTTGATATTAACTAATATTCTAGTGTACAATATTTGCGTGAAAAAATAAGGATAAAATTATATTAGTAATTGATTTATGAACATAAAAAATTAAGTGTTCATTTGTGCTTAACGTTGCCTAGACCACAAGACAGGGTTGGGGCGACAGACTCGCGGCAGCTGGTGTGACCAACTATCGGTTTCGGTCGGCTGCACTGACAGATCAATTACCAATGACACCACAGACTGTCCAAACCTAGGCTTAAATACGTTCAACAGTACAATTGTCAGCAAACGAAGGAGGTCATTTCAAACTTGAAGTTTGTTTCGTTGTGCAACACACACACACGCACAACAGAAAGAACGGAGGATACGCTATATCGGTATCAAAATCGTAAAGAAAAATTTCAGCCTGAAATTAGAAAATAAGACACTATAATACTTAGCACAACATTATTTTTTTCTGGGTAAAAAATTTGTTGTTAAAAATAATATTTTCCAGAAATTTTCGTTAAGAACTGTGTTATGTTGTGTTTTTGTTTGCTTCATTAAATTTTATGTTCGCTGTGATTAGTTCTTATTTGATAATCTGTAAAGACACGAAAGAAACACTTAACACAAAATGTACTTGTGAAAAAATGTTGAAGTTATTGACGGTAATTACATCTGCGGACAGCCAGACGTAGACAATGCAGTATACATGATTAGAATATATTGCCGGCAGCGGAAGTGATTTAAAAAACAAACGCTAGAGGGCGACACAGCACCTGATGCATTGCTAGTGTACACCCAGTGCACCTGACAATTTATTGTCTTTTAATGATTTTATTCTGTTTGCCGTAACCCAGATCTCTGACCCACAAAGATGGGTTAACACAGCTAATATATTGTAGAATTTTAAAGTTTCTTTTAAGAAATTCCTTCATACAGTGTTTCTAACGACACCATAATAACTGAATATCTATATTTGGCGTCAAAGATATTAAAAGACCATAAATATGTCAGAGCAAAATGTTAGAAACAAGATTTTATATAAGCGTTAGAGTCATTAAGCAATATTTCAACCTAAATATAAGAAATGTAATATAATAATAATCATAATGTAACAACCGCAATATAGGAATGAGACGTAACAATATTACTGTCAACAATAAAATTAAAAAATCCGTATTTTTTTTGTTAAGTAAAAAGGAAACAAGAAATATTATTTCTCGTTAGAAAAAATATTTCGTTGAAATTTTTGTTGTCAATCGTTTGACATTGTTTTTGTTTCATATCTTTATTTGCTTCATTAAAATTTTTGTTGGCTCTGATTAGGTTTTTACTGATAATTTATAAAGACACGTTTGAAACAGTTAAAACACAATGCAGGATGTAATAAAAAGGTTAAACGTTTTTGGCGGTAATTGTACCTGCGGACAGCCTGACATTCCATTTGACGTAGACAATACTGTCTGCAGTGCTGGGAACATGACTGGAATAATATAAATGTCGACGACGGAAGTGATTTAACAACTCGACGGTAGAGGGCGGCACTGCATCGCTAATGCACGCCCAGCGCACTTTATTGAAGTCACAATTTATTAGTTTTTAAACATTTTTATACTCCCTTCAAGCTATTTCTCTGTATTTTATTAAGTTATTTCAGCTCATGTGGTTAAACTCAGTCATTTCGTATCAACACATAATTGCTGCAATATTCTTAAATTCATTTTCACTTGTCATTTCAACCCTTTCCCTTTGATCTGTATCTCTACTGTTTTAAATAAATTATTTCACTGTCTCTATCACCCAACACACGGGGAAGATCCCAGCTGTGGCGATCAAAGAGAAGGGAGGTTCACTCCGAGCCCTCAACAGTGGGTACTCCGTACAGGTTCCAGCAGTTTCATTACAAAGATTTTTCTCCATTTTATACCTTAGTAATGAACATTTTTGTTGCTTCCCACCGTGAGAATAGGTTACTTGTTACGACATAACGATTCCTAATCTGACCTCAGAATAGCTTTACCAAACTGAAGGTTTCTTTTTGGTACTGTTTGAGGTTTGTCTTAGTTTTTGGGGACTAGCTCCCTTCAACTAGTGGTAGATGAATTACGTTTGGTAGATGAGAAAGTGGAGGTACTTGAAGAAGAAGAAGTGAAACTGTTAGTTTTGATGTGTGTGTGTGTGTGTGTCTATGAGGCGAGTGATACGATTGGGGTTGGAATCCCAAACGGTTATACGGCAGGGGTGGAGTCGAGCAGCTAAGAACGCAAGATACGGAAGAGTGCTTCAAGCTTGGCGTCAATGGATCGGTGAAGGGTTAGTTAGTGAGAGTGTCAGAACGGAATTTTGAAGAAAGAGTAACTACGGTGTTATAAAAAATAAACAGTCGGGTACCTATTGTGTCCAGGTGGAGCCTTAGTGAGTGCCAGCGATTGATTGATAAGGAATGTTGGGCGTTTAGAGTTTCTGGTCGACCTGTTGTTCTAATCTCCTTGCCTGGAGTGGGGGACGGAGTATTGGTTCCGAAATTACAGGCGATCAAGTTTCATGAGGAAGAAATGAAGATCGTGGAAGATTTTGTTGAAATAATAAAGAACTATGTTGCTGGTTTTGGCTTGGAGACGGCGTCGGTAAATAAGGCAAATAGCCGTCTGTACTGTGACTTTTTAAGGTTGCAGGCGGTCGGAGGCGGTCGGAGGCGGCAGTTACAAGGATCGGGATTGGGCGTAGGCACGCAGTGTAAAGAGGCATCTCAATGTTAGGCTGGAACAGTGATGGTCACGTCTGCCGGGGACCTGGAGTGTACAAAGTCTCTGGCACGTGTGAGTGGCGATTTCTTTGACGTGGTTGCGCCAGTTGAGGGTGAAATTAAAGCTCACCTTGTATAACATATATTAAGAGCTTACTAAAACTGACAACGTTGTAGGTACTGTGTTCTAATGTGTGCGTGTGTGCGCGCGGGCGCACGCCCCCCGTGCACGAACATACATTTGTTTTGTTATTTTACAATTAGAATAGCTAAAAACGGCTACTGTGATTTTAGAAATATCTTTATAGTGATTGTTCACGGCTGTTGTTTAATAATCAAAATAAACAGCCACGACGATACGGCTGAAAGCTATGTAAAGAGGTCACACAATCATAATAAAAATTATATTAGGCAATACTCTGCCTTTGGCAGTGTGTACTATTGTGCAACAGTGATGGTACATGATATGAAAAAACGGAGTGAATGTCAATTATATTATGTTATAATGTTAAATATATGTCATTAACTATTTATATAAGTGTCACCAATTACAAATGGCCACACACAACAATTCATTCTTATCCTGACTCGTAACTGGAAACACAGATGTTATAATAATCAAGAATGAGGCTTTGCTCAACCGCAACGTTCTCGCCGCGGGAAGAATAATCGACCAGCCTCTGTAAGGCGTATAAAAGTCTATACCTACAACAACAATGACGTATAGGCTACACAGGTTACCTGTCTCACAGGCGTTAGGCGGTACTTGTTTTCCACTCATTTGGGATCTTTTTATACTTAAGGACTTTAATCATAAACGCAGTGATTTCCTCACATTATTCTGCTCCTCCGTGTGTAAGCGATAGATAGCATGTCCGATTTTAATCTGGACACTTTTTGTTTTTTGTTAAACGAGGAACCTCTTTTAGTTTCATTGTAGTTAATATTACTGGTGCAAAGTCAAGAGATGGCGTTCGTAGTAAACAGAAAACATCATTATTAGTTACCACCATCTCTGCTAGGAGCGTACATCAAGTTTCACCACATACATTCATAATGATATTGTTGACAATCGTTTGAATTGATCAAGTATTGTGATTTGAAAAAATGGATGAAAAAAGATTTTCGTGTACTGATGAAACATTGCTTTTTTAAAGGCAAAACCACACAGGAAACCGAGCTGTATAAATATTATTGTAAGTCAGCTCCATCGACTAGAACAGTTTGCAAATGGTTTGGTTATTTCTGTAGTGTTCACATGAGCACAAACCACGCTGAACGTTCCGAACGGCCGTTGAGGTTACAACTGCAGAAAATATTGAAAAAAAATCTATGATATGGTAATGGAGGATAGAAGATTTCACGCCAAGTGCGCGAAATTGCTAAGAATACAAATTGATAGGCATTTCAAATGAATGGGTGCATCATATTTTACACAAACATTTACATATGCGAAAACTGTCCGCAAAATGGGTGCCGCGATTGCTCACAATTGCGAACCAATAACCATTTCTAAACGTGAGTTGGAGCTGTTTCAACGTAATCGAGAAGACTTTTTGCGCCGTTTCATAATAGTTGATGAAACTTGCATATATATCTATCAACGTGAAACCAAGGGCGCAGTGGCTGAAACAGTTAATTGCAGTAGGAGAACTTGCTCCAAAAAAGCGAACCGTTCCATCAGCAGGTTAGGTGACGGCCACTGTCTTTTGGGATGCTCGTGGCGTAATCTTGACTTTCTGAAGAAGGGTCAAACAATAACTGGGCAATATTATGCATCCCTTATGGGTTGTCTAAATAAGAAAATAAGGAAAAATAGGGAAATAAGGACCACATATGACGAAAAGGAAGGCTATTTTTTACCAAGATAATGCAGCAGCCCACTCTTCTGCTATTGCCACAGCAAAATTGCTTGAATTACGCTATGAAATTCTTCCGCATCCCCTCTATTCACAAGAATTAGCACCTTTAGACTATTATCGGTTTTAAAATTTGAAGAAGTGGCTTGCTGGAAAGAGATTTACGCGAAATGGTAAAGTTATTACCGAACCATTTGCGTATTTTGAAGACTTAGATAAGGTTGGGACCGAAAAGCTTGAGCAGCGTTGGATTAAGTGTATAGTCTTAATAGAAGATTGTGATGAGAAACTAAAAAGATTTTCCCGAAAAATGGTATCCTCTTTAATTGTGCACTGATTTGTCAAACAACTCTCGTATTCCTCCAGTTCTCATTTGCTACATTAATGCTGTGTATAGAAATGTGTAGGTAAATCACAAGCAGACGACGTGACGCTCAGCACAATAACTATGACGTCACTAGAAATGTGTAGGTGAATCACAAGCAGACGACGTGACGCTCAGCACAATAACTATGGCGTCGCTTTTATTTGTACAGTTCTGAATTTGATTTACTTTTCACGAAAAGGATTTAATAAACCTAAACGTTTTTGTCAGCTGTAATGAAAAGAAACATTTCAGATTTAGCAAATTGTTCAATTTGTAGTACTTTTCATGTCATTGTGAAAGTAAATCACCCTTTTATCAAGTTTATATGCAACCCGCGTTAAAATTTTTCCTAATTGTACCTAGAATTAAGCTCATAACTGAATCAGCTGATTAATTAGCTCTGATACTAATACTCTTGTTAATAACATTCCTCGAGAACGGATTAAGTTGCGGGTCGCATCATTATCAGAAAACAAAATTGTAAAATTAAACCAATTACACACAGGAAACGTAAACAAGTGTAAAATTGAACTATCAAATGTTTTATAAATCTTATAGAATTTAATTCGTCAGAACAAACAAAAATATATTAATTTTAGTTCTATTTATTTAAGCCTGTCAAGCCAATACAATCAAAGTCATGAACTAGGGCCTATCCACAGCGTCTAGATTTGGTCTTTAGTCGCTTCGTTTTGAGTTTCATGTGACGTATGATACTCCTTTATTATGAGTTACAATGCATGATAGTCTTTTTGGTGTTGCTTTCTGCTTCTGTGTTTCAATTTCATTTACCTCTCTCCACTTTGGCCCTTCGAAGTTTCTGTTTTCAAATATTTTTCTGCAGGGTATGCGCACGTTTGTATTTTCATTTATCTCCCTGCACGTATAATATCTAAGTATTTGTTTTCATTTTATTCTCTGCACGTGTGGGCATCCCCGTATGTATTTTCATTTATTCCCCTGCACGTGTAATATCTACGTATTTGTTTTCATTAACCTCACTGCACGTGGGGGCATCCACGATTGTATTCTTACGACGGTTTCACTGATCATCGTATGGTACAGTTTAAAACAAAATACAAGACAACAATGTAGTCACTGATCACCAGCTTTAATTAATTACAAACACAATTTCTAATCAACTTGTACAATAAGCCGAGCAAAATTTGTCCACACGCAATAGTAATGTCAACTAATAGAGTCTCGCACAATTATAACACTTTGCCACAATACTTCGAACCTCACTTGTAAAAATCGCCACTGAAACTCACTGTGTAATCGCCCGACGTAACACTGAACTAAGCGGAAGGTGATGGCTATTTACAGTCTGCAGGGTTTCATAACGTGCGTCCTTAACCAACACTCGAAAATTCTAGACTCTTCATCGCGACATTGGCAGAAACATGCACCGATGTGCTAGTTGAGCAGCTTGTCGAACAACACTATCGAATGTAAGAAAATGTTCCGTATTACGTAACAATGCTTCGATTGTTGACGCATGTTAAGTGTCACGTACGCACACAAACATTACAGCTGGGCTCTGCTTCTGTAATGGCGTAACAGTATTTTCATTTATCTCTATGCACGTGAGGGTATCTACCTATCTGTTTTCATTTACTTCGCTTCACGTGGGGCGTCTACGTTTGTATGTTTATTTACTTTTTGCATCTGGAATATCCACCTACATATTTATATTTAACACGTAGAAGCATACTCGTTTGTATTTTAATTTATCTCTCTGCACGTGTGGGTATCCACGTTTCTATTTTAATCTACATCGTTGCACGTGAGACATCAACGTTTCTATTTTCATTTATTTCTCCGCACGTGGGATATCCACGTGTCTTTTACCCGTATGTTGTACACCACTATGTAGACATCTGCCGAATAGCGCTTTCCAGCTTGTATTCAGATTGGAAAGACACAATAACTATAACCAAATAGCAAAAAAGACAATACATATGTACTACTTAGTTGTTCAGTGAGGTCATACACTTTTTCCTAAACAATCGCGCATGTAAATACACGTGGTCGACTTCATACATGTTGGCGGGGTGAACCATCCGATACGTTACTTTACCGTTATTTCTCGTATATCGTCGAGGCACCTTGGACAAACGAGGATGGTATTATTATGAAAAAAAACGGAAGTGGTTGCTCCATAAATAATTATGAAAGTATGTTATACACAAATAAATTTGTCACTTGACTTATATACAAATTTACTTATTGGTTGTTTGAATCGTTTCATGAATTCATTTACTACGCAGTGTTTCAGTTGGTATACTCTCCAAACACTTACCTTGTAATAGTTGATTAATAACACTCCAGAGGTCAAGTACGAGAAGCAGCTAAGTGGCGTAATAATTTACACGCGTTTAATTAGTGTCACTAGGAGTACTCTTACTGTGCTGTACTGGAGGGTATCGCTACCGCGGAATAAGGACGGTCACAGCCAGCTGGATAATTACATCACTCGCTGTCTCGGCACCGCGGCCGCAATTATTTCAACAAATTAAACGTTCGCAGTCTTACTCAGACCGCAGTCGCACGCAATGAGATTCCTCAGGTCACAAATTACTCGTAAATCCTCATGTCAAGGTTAATTCATGTGTTACATCGAAATAAAGCCTTATAAAAAAATAATTATTTACTTGTCTACTTTGCTCATATACTTCAATCGTTATCAGTACACCAAAGGAAAAAGCTGTTTTTTGTTGTTGTAATATCATATTATTTTTTAATAAAACTAGTATTAAACTAAGAAGCTTAATTCTAACTAATAAATCCTTTTTTCATAATTTTTACTTTTATCTGTCTCGTAGTACCCACGAAGTTAAAAACTTTTGAGTTTGGATTTGGGTTAAAATTCTCTTTCATAAAATTAATGGATATTTACAATTTTTAAAAAATTGATTAAATTTTTAGACTGAGCGTCCCAAAATATAAAATTTTTAAAACTCAACACTACGTTTAGATTTCGGATAAAATTATCTTCAACTTGATATTTCACATGGATTATTGTGAATTCTTTCCAAAGTTTTGACTCCTTACATTCTTACCTTACGCTCCTCTATTTTTGGGGGATCAATGTTAAAAACAATAGGTATCTGTGCGCTAGAAGACTGTGCGCGCACACTAAGTTTTACAAAAATCTGTTGATTATTCGAAACTCATTTTAAGACGTACTAGAGATTGATAGAAAAATGCACAAACAAAATGCCAAGTAGGCCAAAATAAGAATTCGCTTTGGTCGTGAAATAGAAAAGTCTTATTTACATATAGGCATACATGAGTTTCAGCAGGAAATAAACCATGTCTGTGACTACGAGGAACATTGTGCGTTATCTAGGCGTGGGGACCGTTTCCAACCCGGAACTCTAGAGGGAAACGAAAGAGAAACCGCTTGAAAAACGAAGATCAAAGTGAGGTCATTTGGTCCATACTCTTAGAAACGCAGAGAACGCTGAGTGGAATTCACATGGTTTTCTCAGCAGATAGCGAACGAAGATTAAACATTCATGTTTTCGTAATGGTATACAAGTCACTTTTATATTATAGTAAATGATTACCTTGTATGCGGTCCGCCGTGTGACTTCTCGAACTTGTTTAACGTTACGCGTTTCAAGGCATATGCCTCATCATCAGACGTTTAAAAAACCAAAAACACACATATCACACAAAACTGCGTTTGTCAAGAAATAAAATTGCAGAAACAAGAGTATTATGTGCACGTGTTGTAGGGTGCGCACCCGTTCAGGTATTGTCTGCTACTGATTGGAACTCGTTGAGCTGCTTTGAGACTGCTCAACGAGTTCCAATCAGTAGCAGACAATACCTGAACGGGTGCGCACCCTACAACACGTGCACACAATATGCTTGTTTCTGCAATTTTATTTCTTGACAAACGCAGTTTTGTGTGATATGTGTGTTTTTGGTTTTTTAAACGTCTGGTGATGAGGCATATGCCTTGAATCGCGTAACGTTAAACAAGTTCGAGAAGATTAAACATCGAGGAGGCAGAGACGTTAGGAAGGCAATGACAGGTCAGTTTTTTCTCTCGTTACTGAATTAACATCGGATATGTACATTCTATAAGGTTATCTGATAAACGTATGTATAGCCTACACGTCGTGAATGGCAACTGTTCAGTGACGTTTGCTCCATTACGACAGGTCAATTGGCTGCCTTGTTTTGAGTCTTCTGTACAGTAGCTACTCAGTCAACGGGTTCTCGTCGGTTCCGAGTTCAGTAAAGTGTTTCTGCTTTTGTGGCGAATCTTGGGCGTAACTTACTCCTTACTCCGAGGTCACTGTGGAGCGATGATTTGAGACATGCCGCGGGGCATTGAGCATCATTCTCAGTATTTTAGGTTGACAACTTTGTACAATAGCTATGTCGGTTTGGATGGCGCATTCCCATCATAAGTATGCGCCTGGGTCCACATAAGTATTATTGTGGCTTTGTAATTATAATTTTATTTTTTACTGATAAATCTGATCTTCTTACTAATAACCAATTCAGTTATTTGATGGTTAAATTTACTTGCTTCTTTTTATTTTTCGAAAATATGTTGCTGCCATCCTGCAGGCCACTTATACAATCCTAAGTAGCCTATTTGACTTAATTTTTGTTGGTAAGGAATGATGTTTATATACACGTTAAATGTAAGGCCTTTATTAAGTATAAAAGGTATGTATATTTAGATTTACTTTCGTCAGTGTTTTTGCCTCGTTTTTATACCAACTTTGGAGTAAGTTGAAGTGGTATTGTTAGCCTGACGCCTTCGCGACTGGATTATTAATGTGTGCCAATATGGTTGTATAGTGTGCAAATGTTCCAAGGGCTGCGTTTCTGGTAGTTGATAAATCTGACACAAACAGACCATATAAGGAACCGTATCAGGCGGTGGAGGCGACTTGAAAATTCCCTATGTTCCGTAATGGGATGATAGGCTTTCATGAAAATTGTTTCAGAAAAAAAGGACATTATTTTAGAAGGTAAATCTTAAAACTACAACTACAACAAAGTCGTCATTTAAACGTTGGGCTTGGAAAGTTTGCTCTCGCTTTACGGAGAAGCAAACATTTTCCCCAAATTTCTGTTCCGCGGATTAGAAAATACAGCACAAAAATTACTAAAAGATAAATTATTAGTGGCAAAATTGATAAGACCACTTATTATTTGACCCATACAAAAAATAGTGGTCTTAGAATTGTGTCTCTTCAGTAGTTTTAAATGAGTACAGGAACTTTTGTCCCGTACTAGAATTGAGTAGGAAAAGAACGCAACGCGTTCAAAGTTTGCGTACAATAGTTTCGATAAATTACGAACAAAACAATTTAATTAAATCTATAGATAATTTTATTCTGAAAAAGTTTGTGTATAACTCATTTAAAAAATACAATTACAGATAATTGTAATTCAATTGAAACCAAACAAAATGTTTCACGATTACAAATCAAACGAAACACATCAGTTAAAGTACTCTACTTTCAGTTCAAGTCAACGTAAGTAAATTTATTTTTATGACTCTGTGGTATAAATTATCATAAGTCTATTATTAATAATTTATTTACAATTACGTTTAGATCACAATGTAAAAGAACGTTGTACGTTGTGTAGTAAATATAATTGTGTAATTAGTTAAAAATTATGTTATTTGTTAAGAGTTATGAAGTGTTCATTTGTGGGGAATGCTCTGGATAGCCTTACTGGACCACAAGACTGGGGAGGCAGAGGCATGGCAGCTGGTGGGACCAAATATCGGTTACAAATAACGACCAAATATCGGTTACAAATAACTTCACTGACAGATCTATTGCCACTGATTGCCCAAACGCCGGATTTACTGCGTTCAGCGAGATAATAGTCACCAAACAAATCCAGCCGTTACAGAATGTCCTTCAAAAAGCAACACACACACATAAACACACTCGCACACAGACTGTTGTTTTAATAGCAATCTTTGAGGTTAACTCTCAAACACTCAATTTAAGACAGAAGACAATGAAACATGAACTGGTACTACAGTTGTTTTGATTGTTCATCATCTTTTTTCACAGCACTACACTATATAGAATATTGAAACTTTCAACTTGTGAAACTTACTTGTCTTTTCTTCTCGTACGCTTTTCGGCGTGGTGTTCGCCTTCGTCAGCTTTGAGACAGACTGCCATTAACTTGTAACGGTTTTTTTTTTAAAGCTATAGTGGTGGTGGTGTGTGGAGGAAGGGGATTGGCGCGAGGATCCAAATTAACACATCAGAACAATATGAAATATACAAACACCACACAACACAACCAAACAACATACTTAACGACCAATTACAGTATAAATCACACACACTTTTTGACACAATTATACATAAAACTAACAATAATTTGGATCCCCGCGCCAATCCCCTTCCTCCACACACCACCACCACTATACCTTTCAAAACAAAAACCGTTACAAGTTAATGGCAGTCTGTCTCAAAGCTGACGAAAGCGAACACCACGCCGAAACGCGTACGAGAAGAAAAGACAAGTAAGTTTCACAAGTTGGAAGTTTCAATATTCTATATAATGAACTGGTACTATTAAATATTTATTTCTACTAGTAAGTTTATACAAACCACTATGTTGTCTTTGGTATTGACGAGGGATTTCGGCAGTCAAGCCATCTTCACGTCATTTACCTGAAGATGGCTTGACTGCCGAAAGCGCTCGTCAATACCAAAGACAATATAGTGGTTTGTATAAAATTACTAGTAGAAATATTTGAGACCACTCCAATACAACAATATATTAAATATTTATGTCCAAATCAGATCTAATTAATTATGAACTAATAAAAGTTACTTAAACTGTTATGTTCGCTAAATCATTCTTCTTCTTCTTCTTCTTCTTCTTCTTCTTCTTCTTCTTCTTCTTCTTCTTCTTCTTCTTCTTCTTCTTCTTCTTCTTCTTCTTCTTCTTCTTCTTCTTCTTCTTCTTATTCTTCTTCTTCTTCTTCTTCAAACAGGCATAGACTTTCACCGTTAGACTCGGTATTTACAGAGACATGCCTAAATACGAAGACTTCACTTCTGCTTTGCACTTTACTTTGGTGGCCACTCTCTGTCCCTTTTACTCTAAAGTTTCTTTTCTGACGCTATTCTTGGTACTATATCCTTGCCCTTGTGATAGGCACTCTCGACTTTTTGAGAGCGTTACGTAACTGTCGTAGCAATATGTCGTTTCCACCCTGCAGTCCACTTACATTCCTAAGTATTTGACACATGCTCAAACCATTTCCGTCTTTTACCATTAATGAAGTTATTTATATATTCTCTTTAAAGCTCCTAAACAATGATGTTTTTATATGGTGAAGCTTCAAACCACCTTGTTTGTAATATTTTTATACCCGGCGTTTTGATCCCTAGAATTTCAGGTCGTCTTCAGTAGCTAAAAAAAAACAAAAAACAATTGTACAAGTTATTCAAAAAAATATTTTAAGTTAGCAATAGTTAGAATTAAAATTTATAACATAAAAACGTAAGTATTACGTGAACTGTAACACACAACCATAATCATAAATCATTAAGAACAAAATAATGTAAAAATTTTCTTACCTCACAACAGCGTTTAAAAGACCATGTTGATATCTTTTCCTACCAACGACTAGATCTAAGAACAATATGTAAAGTTTGGGAGTAGTCGTTATTTGGGAAAAGGAAAGACGTTTGGAGGCAACAAACACATACGAGGAAGGAAAAAATTGTATCGGTTGCAATCGATGACGCTGGTGTCATGAAACGAGGAAGAATTAGCTTTAACATGACACTGTCTGAGTGTAAATAACTAGCTGATAATATGTTTTTGATTTAACTGATTTGAATTTAATTTTGACGTCCAGACATTTCTTTTTTATTAATAAACTATTTAAATTTAGTTCAGCTACCCCTGTCAGGCAGACCCTTGAAGACAGAAATACGAAGGCTATAGCCTACAGAAATCAACCTGCGATTGGGCTATACACACAAACTGGTTAGTCATAGCAACTAGGCGCATCCGCAGTAGAGACCAGCATCATTTTAAAATAATTTACTCCCAAATATGCAACCAATTTCGTTTATTTCTATTCGAGTAGTGACCGATAAAACATATAGCATATCACTCCCTATCAGTTGCAAGGCGGCGCGTGGTGGGTTTACTGAAACTCCCTGCCATCTACTGGATACGTTTGGGACCGTAACACAAACTTCTGGACGGTGTATGGTAACAAAGTTCGTGATGACTGGAAAGCCGAGAGGCAAACGGTCCAGCCAGAACAGTACCGCGAACTAATGGCGTAATTACGCGATCAGAGAGATGAATACTTTCTAAGTTCAACAGTAATTCATCTTTGGGAATATGACATTTTTAATAGCTTGATAAGGGTTGATTTCCATTTTCGAACGGAGATTTTATTTTGGTATCACGATATCCTCTGAATGATGGACTTCACCGACCATGAGTGTTTTATGGTCGCGATAGTTTTTGATCAAGATGGAAACGCCAAAGTAACAACAAGAAGAAAATGGGTGGATTCTAGTTTGTTATGCGGGAAAACAGACAGAGAAGTTTAAACATTTTTCCTTAGCTTGTATATGATAAATTCAGTAACTTTAAGAACTAATAGAACCAATTGCAAACTACCTGTATACACTTCTTCTTCATTCAGAAAAGTAAATCTCTAACAAAAGACCAGAGAAAAACAAACACGAGAAAAGAGGTCCTGCTCTTGTCGCGTACACAACTATATTGGTGGCCTGACGTTTGACTGTGGAAATAACCGAAACGAACAAAGGGATGCCTTGTGCACTTTACGAAGGGTACTGTTACATAGTTGATAGGGTTAACAAAGAAACCGTGTCCTCGAGGCGATGTGTCAACTGTAAAAAAACTAAAATGTAAAGGTCAGATAACTAACAAGAATTCACTAAGGTTAGAATTCACCTCTGTAACTTAAAAATGAGAGCAAGTGATAAGAAATTTATTTGTTTATACAAAAAAGGTAAATATTCTATCAATTTAATTAAAATCCTAATTAGATTAGGTAATTCCAGTTAGGTTAATTAGGTTAACTTTACACTGGATTCGGAGGAAATCTTAATGTGAACTACAAGAAAGAACCTGTGCCGTTGCAAGGGTATTGCTCCGGCGAGTTTATATTATCGCGCCGTGACGTCGTAGCAGAAGACAGCCAAGGTCGTAATTATCTACGTAAATGCCGCGCTGGCGAACGGTAACGAAATTCAGGGCGCCGCTTCTGTCTCGCGGCGATGTTATTGAGTGGGCGGTTAATCAGCCGATTGACTGATTGCTACAGGCTATTTTTCCGTAGCTTCGTGTTTTAAGGAAACCGTGTCTTTCTCTCATTTTCTTCTCGATCATTCCACGGAGCACTTCGAGGTCTGGCGGCGTGGCAAGCAAGGGTTTCTTCTACTAATATGGAGTAGTAATTTATAGAGTGTCTTAGGGTTCTCGCACAGGCCAAGAGAGGGGTGAATGACCTGATGATGACAACTACAACCGTCACATCGTCAGAGCTGGACACTAGAACACTCCCCCATCGCCGTCAGGCTTAGAGATGCTCCTCAACATCAAAAGACTGCTGGATAGAAGGAAACGAGCCGGAATGATGAACTAACCAACAACCTCACCCACCTTTCTTCACAGGATCTGACGGGTATTGCCAAGTCTACAAATGTGCAGGTGGACCGATTCCGTTTATAAAATCTCGTCCGCCACACCACACCGGTTTTCATTTCACAAAGAAAGTGTACACCTGAACAGTATTTTGTATATTCTGATGAATCAAAATTAGAACAAGTCCTGTGGATAGATATATATATTTGTCATTATTATTGACTGTGTTAAAGGACCTACCTTCTATATTGCTCAATTAATTACTATTGTTATTAGTATTGTCAATGCATTAACAGAAATGGGATATCCCTATAGTATGTGTTATAGATGTAAAGACTTACACATAAACCGTATTTTTGCTTTGTTATAATGATCGAAACTTTGTTACTACTACAAGTCAAAATTTATAGTCTTAACTGTGTCAAAAGTATCCACTTTGTATACTACCTGATAATTTTGGTTGTTACTGCTATTGGCAATTCTCATTGAGACAGATAGCATACATATATATAATGATCGGTATAAAGGCCAAGACATAAACAGTATTTTCATGTTCAGAAAGATTAAGATTTTGTTAGAACTAGTCAGGTGGATATACATTTGTGATATATGTATTTCTTAAATGGTGCTAAAAGGATCCACCTGTTATGCTTGAATTATTTTATTGTTATCAGCATTGGCGATTATTATTGATATGTACTAAATGCATATATGTCTACATCTTTGTTCGTAAAATGAAAATTAAGAACGGATATGAGATACACAAGAAGTCAATTGTTAAACACTGTATTGAACACTGAATAATTAATTATTGCCGGTAGCATGAAAATTTTACTTATTGATTATATTGACTGTATAAAGATGAGTGAGCACCAATAAAAAGAACGGTTGTTAACTGATTGTTTTATTTGCAAGTCCTGTCAAGATGGTTCCAGCCATTTTATGCTTCCGTCTAGTCCTAGTGGCTAGTTATTAAATTTTAAGTACCCCCTTCAAAAAAAAAAAAAAAAAAAATTGTACAAAATTTGGGGGGGGGGGAGTTTCAAACCAGCAAGCTGGAAACATTGGTATGGCACCTGAATTGTTAAGAATGATAAACGTAAGAGATTTCCTTCAAACCAACGACTCCTCTACGCTACAGGAAAACATCTTGATCTTTTCTAGTAGCAAAAGGAATCGCTGTACTCAGTGAGAAGAAATCAGTAGGCCTATAGATGGGACATTTTAAAGCTATTTTACATTTAGATTTTATAGATGGGTTCGATTAATGAAACAAACGTTATCCTGATGATGTACTTTCTTTTACCGAATAAGGAAAGGAGACGTATAGTAGGTTCGTCAAACGTATCGAGGATACTATCCTTAAAGTGTCCTGAACATGTCTTGGAATTTTGAAAATTTTGTAGTGGATTATGAAGCTGCTGCCATTCAGGTTTTAAAGTCTTAGTTTCCGATGTGTAAGTTATGTAGTTGCAATTATCAGTTTAATAAATATTTAGATAAATATGTAATAAATAATCTATATTCTTATATATTGATCGTCTTTTTGCGTTAATAACCAGGTTTTATATCTATATGTTAAGACCGGCCAAATTATGCTGTTGTATATTAAAAATTTTAATGATTTGTTCAATGCTTTCGACTTCATTAATTCTGAGTATAAAGAAGAATTGGTGTCATGAAATGCACCGTGCAAGAGGGGGGGGTCATCATCTTACATCATTCGCTAAAGTGATCAACAGGATACGGAAGCTGTTTCAAAACGATAATTAAACTGTTGTCTGAACAACATAAATCACCTTTATGGCGTTCGTGTTGTGATGAGGTGCTTGAAGCCTTTATGAACGTTATAACTGTTTTAGTGGCTCATTACAAACTTGGTGTACGGTTTCGCCGCTTACGGTATCATCCAAAAGTATATTAAAACAAAGTTGCGCTTATTTTAGGATAATGTAAAATTTGTACAGCAACAGTTGTACCGTTGCTCCATTTGTACCGTCGGCAAAATAATATCTGGCCTTTATACGACCAATCTCCGCTTGCAAGGCTGTGGCAAACCAGCTAATAATCATGATCTTCAAGAAGGTTAAACCGAAAATGGTTTAATTAAAATTGTTGTGTTAGTGGTTATAATCACAAACAGAATAATCACTGTTGAACACTACTATAAAAAAATCATTTCCGATCTGACGATGAGCTGTGAAGCGCTAATCGGAAAAATTTTTTATAGTGGTGTGCAACAGTGATTATCCTGTTTAAAAAAATGGTTTGTTCCGGTCTCAAGCAGATAGAGTAGAGCTGGTTACTCTAACGATCTTGGTTAGTAATTAGTATGTCCCCTGAGCATGTTTCTAGCATATTAAAGGGTAAGAAGACGGTGGGACTGCCGCATTCTAGCTTAAGGTTCAGCCCGATTTTCTGTCTGTTTTGCTTCCGTAAACTGGCTGTATAACCGGACTGAAGAGACCAGTTTATTAATGAGGACCTTTAATATGGTGGTTTCTTCTTACCCTCTACATCTTACGCCGTAGGCTATCCATTTTTAGGAAAAATTACTTACCCCAAGGGGAAGAGGGTGACGTAACCTCTACTTGTTGACAAACAGATTAGGAATAGCTTATACCAGTCTTCAGAGCCAGGTGTTTCCTGCAGATGTTTCCAGCCTTCCTGTCAATTTGCAAGTACGGCTGTCTATTTTCCTTCATCGAGGAATGAAAGAATAACCCTGCCTATAATATACCTCTATTTAGCCGCCGTTTAACTGTAGGCCCAAAATACAATCTCCAAACATACACACTAGAGAAGCGATGCCAACTAGCCTCAAAACCCACAAGTACAGATGAACAAAGAACACTGGATGTTAGAGATAATGTGAAAAGATTATCAAATATCACATTTTGTAATTTACATTGATAGTGTTTCGACATCTTCTTGCTTATCCTTTTCTTCCCCTTCTCCTCCATTATTGATTCTTGTTCTTGTCGTTCTTCTTCTACTTGTAGTAGTAGTAGTAGTTGTTGTTCTTCTTCTTCTTTTCCTTTTTTCTCTTTCTTCTCCGTCTTCCTCTCCTTCTTCTCTTCCTCTTTCACCTTTTTTATTCCTCTTCTTCTTATTCTTCCTCTTTTTCTTCTTTTTCGGGTTTTGCGGGAGGGTCTTACATTTTCTCAAACAAAACTAATAAAACTAAAAAAAAAGGAACTCGTTATTTGCTACTTATTTTGATTCCATGAAGAAGATAAGCGTTGAAACATAATGATTATATTAATAACTTTCTAAAATTTAACAAAGTTATGAAAACATAAAGGTGACATCTAACATTACAATACGGATAAAATAAACGACACCAGAATAATGTCGCATTTAATTAAGCGACGTATTAGCAAATCTGGACAGAACATTTAACACTGTCAATCCCTGCAGAAAGTGCGATAGAATTTTTGTCTGTAAATATTTGCAACAAAAGAAATTAATCAAATTATTTTTTTTTGCCACATACGTGAATAAAAAATTTCCATAAATATGGCTATAGATACTGAAATACAAACACTTCACAGTTGTGCTATGAGGTTTGCAAATGAATTGTTGGCAGCACATTTTGTAGAAGTTGCAGTGGCCTTGCTCATCCACCTCCTTCTTCCCCTGTTTATAGCTTTCCAAATTATTTTGTATTCCTTTACTCCTTTTTCCTCATTATCCAATTTTAGCCACCCAATATATCTTTACCATTTTGTGTAGTAACACCAGGTCTCAACCGCCTCTCTTTCAGTTATCAGTCCAGTGCTGGGAGGCACACAACGCTACATTCTATCCATAACTCCTTATCAAGTTCTTTCGCTTCCGATTGCCGCATGTTTTCTTTTCAACAAAACTTATTTTTGTGTAACTTGTACCATGCGTAAGGTCCTCAGTTCATTTCCCGTCCGATGTCTCCTTACTTGAGAATTACCTCATGGCTTAGAGAAGCACACACACGCGCACACAATTCCACTATTCCAGCAAACATATTTGCTGTGCATACATTCCAGCGACCACTATTTCAGTCCTAATTTTGTTCATTCTCATCCCACATTTGTTCATATTCTTTCCGTTATTTGGATATTCATTTGCAATTTTTTTCTGCCTACAGTATTACGATATCGTGTACAAACTGTGACAGTCATATTCTGACTATTGTTACTGCAAAGCTTAATTTTTTACTCTGTCTTCCTCGACTGTGATCTGTAGAAGTTTGTTTGAAAAGGCAGGAATCCTATAATTGAGTATTATTATGAAGATGTTGTTGTTGTTGATGGTGTTGATGTTGTTGATTATTATGATATGAATGAGGGTGATAAAGAGGACGAGCGTGATGAAAATGACAAAAATAATAAGAAAAATACCAATATTAAAGATATGTAGGCGCTACAATAATCACGGCTGTCCAAACATTTTGAATCGCTGAACTATACTTTAAACGTTGACTATGAATTAGTCACACAGACATTCAAATATATTCTACTCAGTGACAGCAGATATTGTGTATATTTTACATATATTTCCCTTTATTTACATAAAGCTAGCGTATGGTGACCGCTGAATTTTTGGCTGTCTATGACAGGGGCCGGGGATACCATCAACCCTTTAACTGAGGATAATGTATTCCGCGCTTTGTTTAGACTTTTGTCAGTATCCAGCTTTATTTGTCTGACAAAATAACAGAACACGTTACTGAATGGTTACACAACAAACAATGTATGAAAATAAAATTTCAATCTTATCCCTTCTGCTTATAAAACGTTTATTATTATAAATCTGACTGCGTGTCGCTTCACACACATACACATGTTTGTGAGGAAGTAACGAACTGAGAGTCAAAAAATGCTAATTTTGCTTATATAACGCGTAACTTACATCACTAATGTGGAGAGATCGAAAAATTGTATCAAACGGTTTATGAGATCACGTTCTATTTATGATGAACGTGACATTTTTGTGAACTAATTTAGTTTGTTAGTGTTTGCCTGAAACAGTATCTTTAGATTTTATAATAATTTTTTTGTTTTTTACTTGCACTTATAAACGCACAGTCGCACAGACTGTCGTGTTTGACCATAGGGAAAAAATAATTGACGCCAGATGAAATAGCTATTTAGTACTTTAATTATAGTAAAACAAATAAAGGTAACAATAAATATTTGAATAAAACAAGTCTTTAAAATTGTTTAACACATAGCAATGTAACGCACTATAAACATTACCTATTTAGGAGTGCCGTGTTAGATAATACAAGTCACCAGTTATTGATGTACTTACACAATAATTCTCAATTTGCAATAACAACAACTACAATAACCACTCAACTGGCTCACTGCGCTTCTGGTTCTGTATTCATATCATGGCTCTGTGCCGTATCATGACATAGATACCGGTAGAATAAGTGCCCGTAATCTGTAAGGCGCGTTTGAGAAGGTGCGTGAGCATTGCATAGTACTACCTCTCACAGAGCGCGTGCAAAGTTTCACTTGTTATATATCGCCTCAGTGTACCAAAATTACATTGCTAAATTAAGTGGAGACGGAACGCCAATAATACCCAAGTAGAATAAATCCGAAGTTCTAGTTCTGTTTAAAAAGGGAAGATTCTATTCAACGTGTGCTTCCGGCAAAAATTAGGCATATAAGTTAAAACATTCATATATAATACGTTTGTCATATAATAAGTTAATTTTTGTTTTCAATAAGTTAAAAAAAATACAAACATTTTTAAATTCTACGGGATATCCTGAAAGAGAGAAAACACTTTGCTAAGAGCAACAAATTGAAACAGATAAAGAATTAAACGGATACACTTGTTTGTTTACTTACGCCCAGAATCTTGCTTTAGAACTTTTGTCTTTTGCAATGAGCATGTTGTGGGGATCACTGGTAGAACACTCAATTTCATTAATGTTCGTTAGCAGTGTAGTAAAACGTGTGTACGTCTGTTCACACGTGTGTCAAAGGTAGGTGGTGTCGTTATTAACACCTAGACTAGCAGTCGAGGCTACACTGTTGTATTATTTGCCTCCAGTAGTAATTGGGTTGCCGTGGCCTTCAAGGAAATCCGCAGAAGATTTTCAGAGAATGAATACCGTGAGCATCAAGAGCTACTAGTTTGGCATTAAACGGATGCTATCTAAACTAAAATAAATATGTAATAATTTTCAGAGTTATGAAAGACCTAAATGGCGTGAACAGAGCATATCATAGGCATTTAGTTAGATGAAAAATGGCTGCTTATTGCTTAAAGAGGTCACGAAATTTGTTCTGGTAAGGTGCAATGATGACTAATGAGAGAATAATTGTCCACTGACTCGTGTCCTCGGAAAATTCTTATTCAGTTTTCGTTCTGACGGCCCGCCCACCTTGCAAAATACATTTGCCACTGTATAGTTTACGATCGTTCAAGAAGAAGCAACTTCATGTGTGCGTCCCAGGGCTACGTAGGTTTTCTGTTGAAGTACACAACTTTTTGAATTATTACTATCTGGTGAATACTACCGCTTACAATTTGCCTAACACTGACTTAATTGTTGCGTAACAATCATCAGCACATTGCTAATTGTGCTTTAATTTATATTGTTGTAAAAAAAACAGTCTAATTGTTAATCAACTCAATTGTTAATTAACAAAACCCACAACAATGTTAGTGTCAGCGAAGCAGTACTACATACTCTCGACACAAATTGAAAAGCATTGTTACTGACGTCACACTATAATTGCTTATGTAAATGTAATGAATACATTGCGCTCTGTGTTAGACGTGATTTGTATTTAAATGAATCTGTGTTTGTTTGTGGTTAGTGTAGCATCTCAGGCGGTTAACAACATACTAACTGTACGTAATGTTCACCAACGAGAAACATTGCTTGAGGTTTATTATAAATAAAATCTCACCATTATTTTTTGGACATTTATATAGAATGAACGACAATAGGTTAGCAAAGCAGATCTTCAAATATCTGTGGGGGAAGAAGTCAACATCAAGTTGGATTAAAGAAGTCTAAAAGGATTTAGAAAAAAATATACAAGCGGAAGAAGCAATTGAAAGAGAAGTTTTTCGGGCAGACGTTTTTCCTTAAAAATGGAAGAAGTCCAGGGTAGGTAATTAAGTGGAGACGGAACGCCAATAATACCCAAGTAGAATAAATAAGACTGAAGGCAGGAAGAAAAGACACAATGAAAAGATGGAAGAATATTGGTGAAAAAGAAAAGAACGAAGAATAAAGAATTGAAATTGGCATGTGGTCCTTAGATGGCCGATATAAAAAATATCTCAGTAAACCGTTGATTCTCAACGTTAATCAATATCGGCGCTACCGTGTCTAAGTAAATTTTGTTGGCTAATTTAAGAAACATTTAAAGAAAGATTATTTATGAAATTTTTTAGAAAAAGTACGGGGTAAATTACATTACATAGACCAGCGTTACAACGGAAACGTTAGAAGTATTTTAGAAAAATTGTGAATAAGAAATCTTCAAAATCTCAGCAAATATTCCAACCCACTACTGACACTTCAACAATATTATGAGTTGATTACGAGTTTTTTTTTTTTATAGGCAAACAAGAAACACCATACCATTTATATGGTACAAGAAAACGTAGATGACCGTTTATATGATTGCTAAAGAATTCAAGCTTCTGAAAATAAGTAAATATAAATTGATATTTGCGGTAATTAACATCTGGAATCATCATAATTGTATTAAAGCAACAGTACTTTGTTTTGTCAATGTCTAAATACTTGTTTTACGTATTCGTCTCATTCAGAGGTTAGGTTATAGAGGTAATTCGTAGAGCACACGATTTGGGTGTAGGTGTGTGTGTGTGTGTGTGTGTGTGTGTGTGTGTGTGTAGGTGGCATAGCATACTGCTCTGTTTTAGCCGTACACCAGCACAAAGACGGACCCAAGTTGACGTGACCTCGAGGTAAACTACAAAAGACTCACAATGAGAAAACATTGTGCAGGTGTTTATATTGCGTGGCAAACGCTTCAATTAAGAGGAGATTCCTTTATTGTCAATCATACGCCGGCAATTGAAATCTCTGTTCCCGTGCTACTGAGAATGGCATTGTTAAAACGTTTGACATATAATAAGACAACTTGTAAAGCCGGGAAAATTTTAGTAATCTTACGGAAAACACTAAAAATCAAAAGTGATCCAATGGAGACAAAACGAAAGACAAAGTTACCATAATTCACAGGTTTATAGGCTGATACACCTCTTCAACCAAAATGGATTGTGAACATGTACACAGAATGGCGGGAACCATTTTTTAATGGGTCGGAGTTTCAAGTAAGAAGATGTCGAAAGAGATGGCAAATTGTCTGACGTTAGAGTATATATTGTTACGTTTAAATAAATAATCAATTTATTTTTTTTTCGGAAGCCATACGCGTCCTTCCGCACTCCGTATTTCATCTTCCACAATAACCTTGTTTTGTGTATCTTCCTGTACATTCCCTGGATTCATTTTATTTGCGATCTATCTCTTCGTCTTCTGCCTCTTAGTTTATGGCTGAGCACGTCTGTATGTAAACACGTTCCCAATTATCATCACATGTCATTAGTGCAAAATCAGTTTCTTTTCTATGTTGTAACTTACCAATACTATTAAATTGTTAATGAATAAATGTTATTATTAAACAGATCATTAACAAACTTTATAATCAGGATTTGGAAGATGTACATAATGGAGACTAGAGAAAAATTAAAAATGTAAACTAAGAGATCGGTACGACTGAGATATTTAAAAGAAAATCAAAGAATAACTGTCAAAAGAAATAATAAGGCATGACAAATCGTGTGTTCAAAAATTACAAGATTACAAAATAAAAATATTATTTTGTTTTATTTTTCTTCATTTTATTACCAATTTATACTTTTTACATGAACTAAATAGTATTAAACCAATGTGCTGATAAAAAGTTTTAAAAACAGCACCATTTAGCGGCGATTATTTTACCGATATCTAAAATCAATGAACATCTTCAATTTAGTTAAAGGGATACTGCTTCTCCAGACGTCGACGAGGCCTGGTACCGGCTAGCTGTATTTGTTTAATATGTCTAGGAAGTCGCACGTGGAATTGTGTAGAGTATCGATAGATTATTTTGTGATTGATCACTCTACAATTGACACTTTGTTGTTTGCGGACGATCAGGCTATTCTGCCGGACTCAGAAAACAGATTGCAGGGGGATATACATTTGTTAAATCGAATATGCAAAGACTCCGGATTGCAAATATCCACAAAGACCAGGATAATGGCTTTTGTGGAACTGATTCCATATAAAATTGTTACAGATGGTACTGTCCTGGAACAAGTTAGCAATTTTGAATACCTGGGCTACAGTGTGTCTTATAATGCAAGCAACGACGTTGTGAATATGTTACATAAGTTCAACCTTATGTGCGGGACAATTAGGCAAACCCTTAAGTCAGCAAGTAAAGGTACACACCTAAAATTCTACAAAGTGATGGCCCTTCCCACACTTCCTTATAGGTCTGAGAATTGGACTTTAACGAAAGGACAGTCGCAACCAAGGGGCTGAAATGAGATTTCCCAGGCACGTGGCAGGGTATACTCTCCATGATCATAGAAGAAACACAGATATACGGCAAGAACTGAATATTATGAGTATACTCGATAAGATCGCTGAGTATTGGCTGAATTGGTGGGAACATCTTTGCTGAATGGATGACTCCCGCATCGCCAAACAACTAAAGAACTATAAGCCGAGGGGACGGAGAAGTGTGGGACGTCCGAGGAGTGACCAGCTCTAATCTTCGTCTGTTTGAAACCGGAACAAACCATCCTTGGTTTAATCCTTGAAGACGATGATGATGATGATGATTGATGGGTTTCGTCAGTAGTATCACTCGGGATGTTAAGGTTTACACGGACGGTTTTGCTGGTATCGTATCACGGGGCGTTTAATAGTTCTCGTAAGATTTTGGACTGACGTTGCTGAAGACTGTTCATAGTACTTTTGGCGGTATATACCCAGATTTGAATTCTGTGCGTCCAAGTAGGTTTCAGAACGGACTTCTAGACATTTGTTTTTATGGGTCAGGCTAGATTCATGCCTGAAAAGCTAGTACGTATGTTTAATCTGGAGAACAAGTGTATGTCGTTTATTTGTTGGTGTTTTGCTTATAAAAATAATCTGTTTGAAATATAGTTTATAAATGTTCTTATAGTTTATTTGAATCTTACACCCTTTTATAAACATATATGTTTCTTTTGTGTGAATATCAGATTGACACTGGTAACAGTAAAATCAATGTTTCAAACTAATTTAGACTTTTAATAATTATCCTTGTTTAAAAACAACAATTCTATAAGCATTACTGGCACGTTTCATAATTTTTATTAGCAATGCACTAACTAACTAAACTAAACTACTTCTTATACATTACCAGGAATTAAACACGATGCATGTTCTGTCATAGGGGTTTTTCAGCTTTTTTTAGATACGTCATCACTTCTTCCTAGCGGTTAGTTGAATGTTTGTCTTCAAGTTATAACAATGGCATATGTTCCACATGCCTAATCCATTTGAACTTGTAACTTCTCATTGTCGGGCTTTTGTATACACAAAATTTAGTATTTATACAATGATGTCTTGCATGTTCTATCCATTAATATACGGTTTCTGACTGTTCTAAAAACATTCATCCACTGAGCCTGCAAAAGGTTTATCGGCTAAGTGTGCATCGCACAACGGAAAAATCACTGTATTGTAAAGTTCAATGTCTGTGTGCCTTGTGATTTTGTGCCTGAATAATTATTTTGTTCTGTATTTCACACAGACGCCTGAAGGCGTTGATCTTTTTCCGCGTCTTGGTCCAGAATTAACTTGCTTATTGGCTCAACAGCTCTATGATTTTGTTCCCTAAACAATATATGATCTGACAGGCTTAAAGTCGCACTAACAGCACTGCAAATTCGCATATTCCATCATAATTGTAATCATAATCGTCATCACCATTCCAAGGGTTAGGGCTTAGACCTGTTCCGGAACATAGATCCTCCTCGGGATACCGACATCTCTCTTTCCAATAGGGTGATAACCCAAGGCAGCCACGGGTAGGCGGATATCAGGCATGAGGTTCAAGTGTCTACAGAATCTGTTCTGTGGTTCTCAATCTTTTGGTGCAACTATAAAATGTTTAATTTGCGTCTAACATCCTCGTTATGTTTTCCGATCCAGGAGAGAACAACCTTGCGTTCCTCTTAGAAATTTCATTTCATATGCCTGAAACCTCTGTACGTTCCTTTTACCAAGAGTCCAAGTCTCACTAACATACAGGAATGTGGGGACAGGCACAGTTTTGTAAAATTTCATTTGGGTATCCTTCCGTGTTTTATTTTTTACGTACCTATGAATCGTTCCACAGAAGCGTCTAAATTTCGTTAGCTTACTAACCAATTAATATTAGGCCTATATGTTTGATAAATTTAATAGCAGATGGAGCGCCTATGGTGTGTGTGTGTGTGTGTGTGTGTGTGTGTGTGTGTGTGTGTGTGTGTTGTGCGACATCATAATAAAATGTGTGTTTATTTGTCACAGCCTGTGTTTCAGGCCGTATGCATGTTAACCAAAGTAGTTTCAAAAATAAGTAAATTAACTTCAAGTCGATCGTAGAACTCAACTTGTTGGTTTTCACTAATTTAGCCGACTTTCCATAAACAAACTGAAAAAATTACATAGTTTTATAGTGAAGTCATTAACAGTCAAATCACAAACAAACATACAGCTGTTTGCTAACTAGAGAAACACGGATTTATATGATTTTAAATCATTTCGAATGAAACCGCCCGAAAGAGAAATGTGCGTATTCGTGTATATACCGGCAGCTGTGATGTACGCTATAATTGTATTATGCATTCGCATCTGCAGGTGGTAAACGCAGTATGTGATATTGGCAATACCACTGTTGTTGGGTATTGTGTTCATTAATAATTACTTGCAATAATTACCCAGAATAATTTATGAGTACAAACAAAATGTAAAGTGTAGGCTGATGAAATGCACCGATAGCAATAGCATTGTTGTTGTGTGTTGTATTTTTCAACAATTACCATTAACAATTCGCCTGAAACAATACAAATTTTATTAAAAAAATTAAATTTAAAGTGCAGACCGATGGAAATTATGTCGTCACAATTATACGACCGTAACGTTACGTTTCAGTAATGTCATATTACAGTAATGCAATTTCAGTAATGTCAGTATGTTGCTGATTATCATACACAGTGGCGGCTTGTGGTTCAAAAGTTTGGTGGTTGCAGCGGGTGGGAGAGGGGTTAAAACTCGTTAAACTATCAGGGTCACAGTTATACAAAATTATTACTATAATTTTGTAACCTCAAACAACGGATAAATTTTACCTTGAACCAACCTAAACACTAAATCTGACACAACTTACAAATCAAGAAGCCTGTGCTGATTTCATGACAACTAAGGATGCGCTACAACGCTACTAGTTGAGCGTTGCGGATGTTTTACAAATATCGAGCTAACACAGGGAACATAGGGCGATTGTGAAGAGTAACGCACGTCCTCCCATATGTTTGTGTAGTAAGTTCTGTCATTTACTGTTGATGTTGGAAGCGGCCTACAACCACCAGCCTGCGCGCTACATTTGAATTGGACGCGAACATTACCGCATGGCATCTAATATGTTTTCCGTTGAAATTGATGACACTTTTAACGGCTTAATGTTTTTGTATATTATTTTACACTGTAGTTATTCTATATTGGTGGTTGTGCAACGCTGCAACCGTAACACCAACTGCCACTGATTCTACTGTTGAATTTACCTTGTAAATAATAATTTAAAAAATGCGCTAAGTTCGTTTACTGAAAAATAGTCTTACTTCTTAGACGCTATAGTTTGTCCTGAGATGTCGTGATTAATATAATTATATTACTTGCCCATACCAACATTCATGTGTCCATTCAGTCTAATAACTTTCCTGTATTTTCTACAGCGCAATTTCAACAGCAACAGAGTATAGTTTAACTGGTCCGGGATCATGCCTCTCCCCTCGCTCACTCGGTTCAAGTAGTAGTTCTCGGTTCCTTCCCTCCACCAGAGATGTTTAACGTCCGTTCGGTCTAGATCCATGGTATTCTGAGCCAACAGGATCACTTCTCCTTGAGACTGGTATACTAAGTCTAATAAGGAAATTCTAAGGAAATTCTGAACCAGCCTAAAGCAATTAAAATATATTTTAAGAATATTTGTGCAATTAACAAAATCCCTTATTTTATATTTTAATGAGCCCAGGACGATTCCATCTTCAAGGTGGCATACTTTAGCAGTTGTTGATTAAAACGCTCAATTTTGTTCTGCATGTTTGTCCAAAGTAACATTTTGACAGTAACCAACGCACTTTAAGTTCTATGTTGTCTTGTATGTTTTAAAACATACGAACAAATATACCAATATGCAAATGCTGTACACGTACGTATATTTCTGTATGTTTGAAATATTGTGTGTATGTGTATGTATTGTCACGATATTTACGGAATGCTCTCGAAGAGTCGAGTGCGTTCTTCCATCCGTTTCTCGACTAGTCGAACATGCGTAGCGTCTCAGTCAAGGCCGCACACAAGTATCTTCCAGACTGTTCGTGAGCACTTGTAAATACGCCAATTATGCTCGCGCCGCCAAAAAAAGGTATTCTGGAACCCGTGCGCGACCTATGGAAGTAACACCGGATGGCTTTGTCAGTTTGTTACAATGGCCGATTTCATTCAGTGCGGATCGAGTAGTTGAGGATTACTGGAAAGTGATTACTGTGTTATAGTGCGGAACTTTTAATAGTTAACATTAATATTGCGTGTGGACAAATTTAACTTGAATTACTGTATGAGAGCAGCTTGTTGATTTTAATTTGTTATTTGTGATTGATTAAAGATGGTCATTAGTGATTTCATTTATGTTTGTATTTTGTTTCCACTGTACCATACGACGATCAGTGAGACTGTCGTAACAGCATGTTTCGACATGATTATAGTTTGTTAGCAGTCGTTTATAAAGGTAATACAGTAACACCAACGAATTTTAAGGTCTATGTTGATTTGTATGTTTTAAAACATACGAACAAATATACGAAAGACTGCACACGTATGTTTATATATTCGAAATATTTTAGTTTTTCTGCAAACATTTATAAAGGTAATACGCGTATTTTTAATAGTATACAATATAAATTAAATAAAGATGAAAATTACAAAAAGCATAATTTTCATCAGTTGGAAACAAATGACGACGTGATTAAAATAACTCACCCGCAGATAGTTTTTGACTCATCAAATTTACAAGAATATCCTTTAACGTGATAATAAATTCGTGTATTATTCATGAAATTGCAGTAACATCTAATTTAACTTTTTCCATTTGCTTGATTTATTACGTTATTATGGCTTGTGACAAGTTTTCTTGCTAATAATTTATGTCTTCCAATACCAAAACGATGTTCAGCTTCTTGTAACCATTTATATTAATAAATTTTACACCTCCCAAATAAACGTTTTCATGTATTAATTTAGCTACTTGTGTACAGGTGTTAAATAGTCGTCACTTTGTTTGATTTTTATTTGTTGCAGAAAGGAAATTTTTTAACATTTTGTGTCACAGACAAAGTTATGTAGTTTTATCTCAATGAAACACAAAAGTCTATCGTAATCATCGTCGTCGTCGCCATCATCATCATCATCATCACGGGTTTGCCTTTTCCTTTTTGGGTTGACTGTATTTACATCACAAGGCTTATAGACCTAAACACAGAAGTCGCTTGCATAGTTACATATTATTTTTAAACGTTAACAGTTATGGAACAGTTTTCTTTAAGATTTGAAACGGACTTTAAAATAAATCAGTGGTAGCTGACGTCAGTTTTTCAAATTCAGACAGTTACAAATCATGTTTGCACTACAGACAGTTATCTCAAGCGACAATAAGTATTTGTAGCTGGGGTTAAGTAAGTATAGCCTACCGAATTCCAGTGTTTCTTTATTTGCTATAAATAATACAAATAAATATTTGTGTTATGCCGGCGCAAGTCAGTGAGTCGTGAACACTTAACCGGGATACACGTGAGTGTCTGCAGTCCTTTTGACTGAAGACTATTTCCATTACAGAACATACATTCATAGATAGACGTTTTTAATACAAACAGAGTTGAAGCTTGAAAGCGATAATCGGAATAATTTTTCTACAGTGGTATGCACCAGTAATAATTCTGTTTGTGATTATAACCACTAACACAACTTTCTTCATTAAAGTTTTTAATACAATTTTCACCTTTGACTGAGGTAACTTTTGCTTATTTGCAAGCTTCATCAGAGGCGGCCGCTAGGAGCGCTGACTCTTAAGGGGCAGAAAGGTCCGGCGCCACTGTTTGAAATGGTTATCAAAACCTTTTTTGCATGATGTACAACGTGTCTAAAGAGTGTTTGTAATTTAAATTCTGTCCGTTTGTTTGAATTGTTGTTTTTGTATGCTTTAATGCCTTATGCTTATTTCTAGTTGTCCAAGTGTGTCTACTTTTGCGATTACGTTTACAATATGCATCTTGTTAAGTTTGTGTACGTGTGATCTGATTCAATTAAGCGCATTCAGTGGTGGAATGTGTGTGCTTTTCTATGTGTTCATTACATTATATTTAAAATTGGATCCTTTATAGCATGTTTATAATTTATACGTTGTGAGCAGTTCAGTTTGTAGATTCGAGGTGAATCAAATTAGTTTAACAATTTTATTTACTTATTTGACATTGTATGTTGTATTTTGTGTGTTGTTTTACATTCAATGTTGTTGCCTGGTTTTATGACATCTCAAATAAACAGACGTAGTCTGAATCACATCTGTGTGATTCAGGTCACAGCACAGCAAACATCTGTTAATAATTTCGTACACAAATCCGCAACTTCCACCACCGAAACTGACAGCGCTCCTAGCGGTCGACTTTCATGAAGCTTGCAATAAGCATTAGCTAGCTCAGCTGAAAGGTAAGAATTTTAAGTTAAAATTAGTGTTTCATAGTTAGAAATAGTTGATTACGTATTATTAAATATAAAGATCCGTTAGTGACAATAAATCAAAAAAATATTTTCTGTCAATGACATGGTTTATTGGCGTGAAAAATGCTGTAATGCATAAACAGAATAAATGAAAGCTAGTCGTAAATTATAAACTTCCTGGCAAAAGCCATAAAAATGATGTGGGCCTAAGCTTTAGAGATAAATATGAAGATTTCTATAAGAGAATCGTTGCCGTATAAGCGTGGTTTCTGAAAAGTATATGTAAAATATATGTGCTATTTCTCTACAATTTAATAATTTTTGGATACCAAATATCCTGAGTTACTTGAAAATATAGTTTTTATAATTATTAGCCAACTACCGGTAGTTTTTATAACTGCCCATCAGATATAGCATTTGACATAAACATATGTCGTTTAGTCAGTTAAAACTCTTATTCGCTCAACATAGCAAAATATCTACTGAATAAAAATCCAAACCTCTCACAGGTATCGTCGCCGCGGCCACTATAGACAATATTCAGTCCGTTGATTTACATATCGTTTGTTCATGTGAAAGCTGCCGTAACGTGTTTTCATTGTTACAGAATTCGTCAGCACATTCGTTGCTTGAAGCAGATTACTGTTTACGAGTATCAGTGCTGTGGTGTTGTACGTCTGCAGCAGAGCATGTTATGCATTGTTTAGTTTCATACACAGAATATGTGATAATAGTCTTTGTTCTTATTCAGATATTATTACCTTCAGCATTTGTCTAGTAACATTTCAGTTAGAATTACAGTACAACTGACAGTGTTTTTTTTATGCAAAACAAATCTGTAATCTGATTTGATATTTCTCAAAACTGATTCCTACAACTATACACCACATTTCATTGTTGTTTATTATGTTCCCGAGTTAGATGATACGGGCGCCTTTGACACTAAACTATGTATTGTTGTAACCCGACAGTTATAATCTTTAAATGATCTTTCTAAAAATTTCAGACGCATTTACAAATTAATTGTTTGTGACAGTGTTATGAAATTAATAACTTCTGCCTGTTTATAAATAGTAAAAGAAATTAAGTATATGCGGCTATCAACGCTATTTTTTATTTACTAGTCTCCACACTACTATGGATTTTACAATATATAAATAGTACAACAAATAAAATAGCTACATTAAGCATAACAACTTCAGTCTTTTCTTACATAATTCCACAATTCTGGTTTTGTGGAATAAACCAAAATCGGGATAATTCTGGTTTTGTTTTTCCACTTTTCCTATCCTGGTTCAGCGTTCAGCGGCCTTCCTCTTTTTTTCTCATCTGGTTTCTAGAACACTATTGCCTTTAACAGTTTTTCATCCCCAACCCTTTTGACAAATTCGTACAATTTAAATATTTTCTTTACAATTTTTAATATTTCCTTCTCCACATTTATCCTTCTACTTTTTGCACTGTGTCTTATTCTCTTCGTCTTTGACTTTTCGAAATTATTCTCCAATAATACCCTTTAGTAAAACAGGATTAATAAAGAAATAGTGAGATGGAAATTAATATTGAAATTAATAATGGTAAAATGAGATTAATAATTGTGGTATAGGTAGCATAAATTAATAATATGATGGTGAGACCATTGTCGAACGAGACTCGTCGTTTATGGTAAATCCTTAGCTCTGCTATAAACAATAGTAAACAGAGTTTCTGGGCTTAAACGAAGTACAAAATAATTCCTTACACTGAACGCAATAAATATTCAAATATGATTATAATTCCGTAGGTGGTTGGGGAATTACATCACATGATTTTTCAGTAAACATGAAATGAAAGTACGTGATACAGACAAGAAGGTAGGGTTTTCTGTTGGTACTGTAATTAAAATTTTATAAAAAAACATCACAAAACCAAAACTGTGTGCAACGTGATCTTTTTTTTAGCTCGATGAAAGGTGGAAAGTTAGAAACTAGACTCGAGCTCTGTTTGCGACTGTCCGTTGATCAAGTTTTTATTGCGTCTTACTCAGTCTAAACGCCACTTGTATCTTGGGCCAAACACCAACAGAGTTGGTGGGTAGTAGTCCTCTCTCTTGGATACTCTTATCAGTTTCTCTCCATACCATTCCTTGCCTCTCACATTCTTCCGGCTTGTCGACGTTTTTCTTAACTCCTTACTCAATGGCCCGCAGAACATTAGCCTCACCGCCTCCTTCATGAGTCTTTCTTTACCAGTGATACTTTAATATTAATTTGTTCTTCTCAGGCTTTTGAGCTGATTCACTTGCTGTAGAGATAATTCTGGTTCATCACCTATGTATTGGATTGGACTCAAGGTTGGTATGTGGTTTCGGCAGTTGGGCGTCGCCTCCGTTTTGAGTTGGATCCTCTCTCTGCTGTTAAAACCTTGCTAGTGGATCTTCCGGAACCCGTGGAGGGATAGACCTGCACGTCTCTTACCCAAGGGTACTGACCACAGCATCGTCTGGCGCCTGGTCGGAGTTCAGAACAATCGACCTCCCGCTCAATGGAGAGCCGGGGATGTCGAACATCTCCGTTATCCTTTGAGTTGTTGGCTTATTTGCTGTATCATTTCTCATGCAACGTTTAGCCTGTCACAGTTCATGCTCATTAATAAACTTTTGTTGGTTATCTTAATAATTCTCTTTAGTATTCTTTGTATTTTTCTGTCTTTTACACGTTTTAATAAAACGAAGGTAAAGAGATGAGTTGCTTACTACTAACAAATTAAAATTCATACAATTTTTGGATAACGGGTTTTAATTTACCATCATGTACAGACCCCACATTTAATGAAGATTTCACTAAGTAAAGCTGTGAGAGGTTTTGCTAGCGGAGATATCAGTAAGTGAGTAGCTATTTTCTTGTGAATGGAGAGCAACCGTTTCAATATGCGTACGGTAACAGCAGTGTGCGAAAGGAAACGATATAAAATAATGTGTGTTGATGACTGCATAGTAAGGTGACGGTCATTTCGACGACATCGTCAAGGATAATGGGGTTATATTAACAAGTTTCATATTATTGACGAAGCTGTTACGAAAAATTGATAGAAATAGGAGAGTTGCACTGTAACGCTGCGTTGTAGTTAGTGCCAAGTAACATTCTTTGCTTATTTGTTTATAACTGCTATTTATTACTTTGTTTAGTTTTTCAGCTTCCAAAGTCCCAGTGTCAATCTTAGGCATCTAAGATTTTTCTTTTTTTTTTGTCCCTTCACACCTTTTCTACTTTTTTATTGTCTTGAGCCTTGTGTAGCCCTGTTTGATTCGGCATGTATTTTCAGGTCGTACACCAATTCATCTACAGTCTTTCTCTTTCGCTTTTGTATTCCAATGGATTATTTTTTTAAATAATTTTATTTGCTCTTTGTGACTGATGTTATAACCAGCGAATTTCTTCTTTTGCTTTTGTACCTGCTTTGAAAGGTCTTTCACTTTTGTTATATTTCGAACCCGTTAGTTTCCGTTTTCTTTACGGCTACGTGTTCTCCATCACATGTCAACACGTGATAAAGCTTTTTGTTTTGCTTTTTTGATATCTTGTCTAAGTTTGCTTCGTAAATGCCCATGTATGACAGCCTTCATGAGCACCGGAAGAATGCATTAGCCAATTGTTTTAGGTATTTAATGCTGTAAGTGTTTCTTAGTTTTTACTGTTACTGAGTGTGGCATGCTGGTTCTAATTGTGAAGCGTCCACTTGTTTGTTGTGCTGTTTTTTTCTGATATTCTGCTTTGTTTCTATTATGCTCACAGACAGCCATATATTCCAACTTCTCCATTTGTGTTTTCAGTCGTTGATTCTCCAGACCTTCCTTGTTCCTTGTTACTAATACTACCATATCGGCGTACTCTAGACGATTTAGTTATGCTCAGGTTGTATTCGTTTCAACACATGAAATCAGTACACATGATCAATCTTGTAAATCCCTTTTCGAGTACTCGGTTTAACAGCTTTGGTGAGTTTGTATCTTCTAGCCTAACAATGCGTTTTGTTTCTTTGGTTCACCAGTATCTCTAATTTTATGGTTGTTGTAGTGATGTTGTACATGTTTTATATTAGATCTGTGTACCTGTAATCATTTCTGCTGTCCTAAGGCGAGCATTCGTGATTACTGTATTCTAAGGTGTCGAAGGCTTTTTCATGAATGTGGTATCAACAGCGATTTATAAACTGGTATAAATAATGAAGATTTATTAAATTTAAAGCCTAATGCTTTGTTTTAGTCGTGTTGTTCCTGTTGTTAATAGCGTGTATTAGTTACTGTGTTTTGAGATGAATTCGCTTGAATCCGTGGCAGCTCGTGGTTCTGACAGTTGGGGGTTCAATGACTGAATGTTTCTACTAAGATAAGAGGAATTACCCCATTCCAAATAACACACGGGGTGGATCTCAACATGAAGACATAACAATTGACAACTTTTAGTATGCCTAATATTAAGCTGTGTTTATGCTGTTTGTAAATTATTCTAAAAATATATAGTTAAATATTTCTGTTTAATATTTAAAACGGAAAACGACCTACCTAGTTCAATAATTTTGCATTTATCTTTAATAGAGAGAGAGAGAGAGAGAGAGAGAGAGAGAGAGAGAGAGAGAGAGAGAGAGAGAGAGAGAGAGAGAGAGAAGAAAAATTTGTTTTTATAATGGATTGAACACTGTTCATTTTACCAAATCAATGAACTGAAAACAAAAATAAGAAATACCTGAACACTTAACACACAAAAATACCAGCAAACAGTTTGAAGGTTCGCTTCGGTCAGTTTAACGTTAATACAATTGTACAGTAGCGCGATAATTTTGCATTCATAGGTTGACTAATCTGCGCTTTTAAGTTGCTCAATTCATGTCCGTACATTTGCACAGTTCGTTATATACGTTCGCTAGCGGCGGTCGGCCTTGCGCCAGCTGCTATGCTGTCACATTTTTCCTCTTTGTCGCGACAATTATTTTGGCTTTAGGCCGTACAACATTATATATATTGCATACATGCAATATGCTAGCAATACATTGCTAATACGTGTTCTCACGTAATTCGAGTGTCTCGTACTCGCGCCTCTATTCATACAATTCATCATACGACAATTAATGTAGGCCTTAGGCCCAAGACTTCATATAGCCTTTTAGGCCCTTTCATTAAATTAATTTCAATGTAACATTACGACTTGTATTTACGATGCGCTCATTAGCCAATCTCTTATTCAAAAGTGACACTTAACAATTTCAATGCTATATATGTGAAGAATTTTCAATAAATGTATTAACTACAGTCCACTCTCTCTTCATCATTTCTGCATCCTGACGAATTAATTACTACAGTAAATCACGAATACTTCTTACTTAACATTTTATGTGGTCCCACGGGCCGCATCATTAACATTTTCTGGTCGCTCCGGACCTGGATTCCCGGATACATCATTCACCCATTTATTATTTTTCTGCCCCAATTTCTGGCCATCACGGGCGACTCAGCATATCCGCTGATACGACCGTGGCGTGATTCAACCAGCATTTCGCTCGTCGCCTTTGAGCCTCCTGACGACATCATTGCAAGAGCTTACACCTGCTAGCTTCAGTACGTCAGTCAAAGCAGTCATCTCTCCGAGCTGTGTGTCTGCCATCTTCTCCACGGCGTCGACGCTTCAGGACATCGCCCACAAGGTACCACCTCACTAACATCATTTCAAGGTGCGTACAATGGCTGAAGAAGGCCTCAAAGTGTTAGTCAGAAAGAGAGGCGGCTTAAAGTCCGCAATAGTGCGTATACAATCAGCTGTCAGTAACTTTGATAGAAACTCTAATACAAAACACTTTTTAACAGTCAGACTTGAAAGTTTGAAAAGCTTGGCAACGAAATACGATGAGGTACAGTCCGAAATCGAACTTATTTGCAAAGACATAAACGTTGCTCAAGAAGACCGAGTTGAGGTCGAAGAAATGTTAAATTCCACAGAAGCTAATATTTTACAGTTAACTGATACCTTTAATGTTCAGACTGTACCTCCCGTATTAACGGGCCATATGCAATTAAAACCGATAAGTTTGCCCTGCTTCGCAGGCAATATCTTGGAATGGCAGCATTTTTATTCAATTTTTTCGGACTTGGTGCATACAAGATCCGATCTAACGTCAGTGCAGAAACTACATTATTTGCATTCTTCTCTAAAAAATGAGCCATTAGACTTAATTAAATCACTACCTATTTGTAATGAAAACTACTCGATAGCGTTGAGTTTGCTGTCCGCAAGGTATGACAACAAGTTCATACTAGCAAAGTACTACATTCAAAATTTACTTGAAGTCAAGTCAACAATTAAAGACTCTGTCCAAAGTTTGGCAGAATTCACAAATACAATAACGTCTTCCGTTAATTCACTGGCGGCAATGCAACTGTCAGTGAATTCATTCGAACTTATTACTATACAATTATTATCAGCAAAACTCGACCATACTACTTTTAAATTATGGAAGGAGTCTATAGACCCTGATAATCTTCCTAACTTTCAAGATTTCACTCATTTTTTAAACGCACGTAGACAGCTGTTAGAAAATACACTGCCTATCGATGCCGGACAGCAACTCAACAATCTAAGTTTAAGATTCAATAATAAATCTGATAAACATAAATCACGAAACGCTGCTGGCAGTACTACATTTAAGAGTTATCACTCGGCGTCAAGTAATTATTCATGTTTGTGTTGTAAATCTAATCATCCAATTTACATGTGTGATAAATTCCGTGCACTAAGCACCTCTGAGCGAGGACAATTTATATCAAATCACAAATGTTGTACCAATTGTCTTAGATCAGATCATTTTGTATCTAATTGTAAGATTAAGCAGGCATGTAAGATCTGTTCAAAACGACACCATACAATGTTGCACATAAACAATGTGCCGAAGCCAATCTCTGCCAGCAGCAGTAATTATTGTTCACTCAAATTACAATCCACGAATAATATTCTTTTATCAACAGCAATTGTGTTTGTCATTGACCAGGCTGGCAACAGACAAAAGGCAAGAGTTCTTCTGGATGCGGGTTCACAAATAAATTTTTGTACCAAATCATTTGCCAAGAAATTACGGCTTAACTTGACTAAATCCAGCATACCGATTACAGGTATAAATAATACCGCGTGTCATGCCACTAATCTAGCGTCTATACGCATTATTTCTCGTTATCAGAGATTTAGCTTCGAGGCAAAATGTGCTATCTTATCTGCATTAACCCACAATCTGCCAGCACAATCGTTTGACATAAATCAATTTAACATTCCAGACAACATTTTTCTTGCTGACCCAAATTTCAACATATCATCCGAAATCGACATACTGTTAGGGGCGCAATTCTACCTAGATTTAATTTTAGCCAACAAATACGTACGCTGTCCTCATTTTCCCATTATTCAGGAAACGAAGTTAGGCTACATTTTGGCAGGCAATATGCCCAAACATTGCCGTTACAAGGGTCCTGCGGTTTCGTTCCTAGCTAGGAACAACGACGGTCAAATTTTGCAGTCTCTCGAAAAATTCTGGGAGGCAGAAACTATCCCTGACAATACACTTGATAACGAGTCAGCTTGTGAGGAGCATTTCGTGGGGTCTACTCATCGCAATCAAGAGGGTAGGTTCATTGTTTCACTACCATTTAAGTCCGAACATCTCCAGTTGGGGGAATCTTATACCAATGCTGAAGCAAGATTTTTGAATTTAGAACGCCGATTCAGGCGTGATTCTAAGCTTGCGCGCGATTACGCAAACTTTATTATCGAACTCTGTGCTTGCTTGTTGTTATCGCGACTCGTATCTAAGGTCGTTCCTGCGCTTTATTCGTTTATTAATAGTGTTCATTTATATTCTGACTCCATGGTATCTCTTTACTGGATTCATGCCCAGTCCACGAGGTGGAAAACCTACGTTGCTAATCGTGTTGGCGAGATTCAGCGTCTTACGCAAGCCTATACTTGGCATCACATCAATTCTAGACACAATCCTGCTGATATTATCTCTAGGGGGTGTCACCCTGACGTTTTGCGCGATTGTTCGCTTTGGTGGCACGGTCCGGCTTGTTTGTCTCAATCTTCCGAATCCAATCCTTTTCCACCCTTTTTACCTTCTAATCCGTCGTCTTCTGATGTCTCTGCGGAAGAGAAACAAACCCCCAACCTTTCTCTAATGTCTACCCTGGCTATCGACCTTTCTAAGGACTTTTTTTCGTTGCACCGTCTGACACGCGTATACGCTTACTGTTTTCGGTTCATCAAAAATATTAGACTCTCCAGTGCTGACAAAATAACGGGCACTCTTACCCCCGTCGAAATTCATCATGCTCTTAATTTCTTCATAAAACAATCTCAGTCGATCCACTTTGCTGCCGAGATTAATTGTCTTCGTAATGGGTCTTCTGTCTCTATCAGGAGTAAGTTGTCTTTTCTCGACCCGTTTCTTGATGAGTCTGGAGTAATACGCGTTGGCGGGCGATTAAAGCAGTCGCAATTACCTTACGACACTAAGCATCCCATTGTCTTGCATCCATCGGCTCATATTACTCGCCTTATTATTGAACGCGAACACATTCGTCTACTTCACGCTGGTGCTCAACTCGTGCATCACTCACTTCGCCAACGTTGGTGGATTATTAATTCCAGGTTAGTCATTCGCTCCATCATTCGTAAATGTGTCAAGTGTCTCAGGTTTAGTGCCAAACAGCAGGTTCAGAGGCTTGGTATTTTACCATCTCCTAGAGTCACTCCTTCGCGGCCGTTTCTATTCTGCGCGGTTGATTATGGTGGTCCCTTCATGATTCGTCATGGCGGGCAGAAATCCAGAACGCTCTCTAAGGCATACGTGTCTTTGTTCATTTGCTTATCAACCAGGGCCATTCATTTGGAATTGGTTTCCGACCTTACAGCCAGTGCGTTTATAGCTGCCTTACGTCGTTTTATGTCCCGCAGGGGCATACCCAGTCATTTATATTCTGATAATGGCACAAACTTTAGGAAGGCCCGCAATGTTTTACATGACCTCTACAATCTTTGGCATAATAAGGATGCCACCTCATCAATCAAATCATTCACGGCTTCTCAGGGTATTTCATGGTCATTTATTCCGCCCTCGTCACCTCATTTTGGTGGTCTTTGGGAGAGCGGCATAAAGAGTTTAAAGTTTCATTTGCGCCGCGTGGTAGGCAAGTCTATACTCACCTTCGAGGAATTTACGACAGTTTTGTCTCAGATAGAGGCGTGTCTAAACTCTCGCCCTTTATTTGCCATATCTTCGGATGTAAATGATCCGGTGCCACTTACACCTGGCCATTTTTTGATTTGCGCACCATTAACGGCGATACCGGACCCAGACTTATCTCATGTTTCTATTTCTCGTCTTGGACGTTGGCAACTTCTCCAGACGTTTGTCCAAGTCATTTGGAAGGCTTGGTCTCGCGACTATTTACACCAATTACAACAACGTCACAAATGGAAATTCGCTAAGGATAATGTTTCCATTGGGGACCTAGTTTTACTTATTGAGGATAACCTACCTCCATTAGCCTGGAAATTTGGTGTAATTACCGCCACATTTCCCGGCCCAGATAACTTAATTAGAGTAGTAGACATTCGCACGCCTACTGGTGTTTCGCGGAGACCAGTACATAAGCTATGTCTGTTGCCAGCGCGGGACGAGACTTGACACAAGGTTATTATGATCATGTAGCACAATGCTATTTTACTTGGCCATTGGCTTTATCACTTTATTATATGACCATTTGGTCAACTTAATTGTGATATGTATCATCACAACATATTCATGACAATTTACACCATTGTGTGTTTCTATACTAAATTTGCATGTGACTTGTAAGTTCACAACCATGCACTGTGCTATCATCGCTATACTCATCATAGTTTCATGGTGGTATATTTGCTATTTTGTATTTATATGTTAATATTGTGTGTGGCATACTATGTCCTACATATTTACATTTTGATGGTATTGGGTATGTGTCATGTTCGGTGGTATTGTTTTATAAAAATTTGTTACATATAATTCGCATGGTTTGCAGTTGTACAGCCATGTATGCATTTCTTGCACAGTTGTTAATATGTGTGATTTATTGTTCTATGAATGTATTTCTCAATTGTTCAACTCATGTATTACATTTGTAACCACAGTGTCGTATTCGTTGCTTATGCTATTGCGCCTATTCATATTTGGAATTAACTAAATTGGTGTTTGTTGTATTATCATATAACTTGCATTTATGTAAAACATATTGTTTTTTGCGTCTACTGTATGTAACCATGCCACGCCTAGATTTATATTTATATTCTATTTTTATATTGTATTTTGTGATTATGCATTGTACAATTATTATTCCTGATTAATTATGACATACATGTCATTACATATGCGCTCGCAATCAGTCAGCTATCTATAGCTTGTTCTCACACAACAATATATTGTAAATTCCTGAAACTTCAGGTATAGCATGACTCGTTTAAATTTATGACGCCATGCTAGATTTACGTCTAAACATGTATAATTTGTGACAATTTATTTGTTCATTGTAAGCAATACTCTGTACAGGTCTACCGGCCTCAACTATTCACGGTAACCATCTATGACTTGCATAGGGTTACAATTTATCGGGCCATCATGTGATGAGTTTCCGATCATTCATTATTAAACATTGTCAAATTATGTATTTTCATGTTTTATATCGTTCAATATTGTATACATACAATATATTTGGGCAATACTGTACATTGCCAGCGCTTACATTTTCATTCATGCATAAAATCATTTTGCACGCCAACCTTGGCCTACTAAACGCTTATCTTTATTAAGGCTCATCTTTATTCAAGCTTATCGCTAAACAATTAATGTACAGCTGTTATCTAAGATTACAACTAAAGGTTCAATGCAGCCTATTGAGATTAACTTTCATTATTAAGATCTCTGTATTTTATATAATAAGTTATTAAAATGTATATAATAAGTTACTAAAATGTATTAAAAAATCTATTGATTTTTGCGGGCAGTTATGTACAGTAGCGCGATAATTTTGCATTCATAGGTTGGCTAATCTGCGCTTTTAAGTTGCTCAATTCATGTCCGTACATTTGCACAGTTCGTTATATACGTTCGCTAGCGGCGGTCGGCCTTGCGCCAGCTGCTATACTGTCACATTTTTCTTCTTTGTCGCGACAATTATTTTGGCTTTAGGCCGTACAACATTATATACATTGCATACATGCAATATGCTAGCAATACATTGCTAATACGTGTTCTCACGTAATTCGAGTGTCGCGTACTCGCGCCTCTATTCATACAATTCATCATACGACAATTAATGTAGGCCTTAGGCCCAAGACTTCATATATGGCCTTTTAAGCCCTTTCATTAAATTAATTTCAATGTAACATTACGACTTGTATTTACAATGCGCTCATTAGCCAATCTCTTATTCAAAAGTGACACTTAACAATTTCAATGCTATATATGTGAAGAATTTTCAATAAATGTATTAACTACAGTCCACTCTCTCTTCATCATTTCTGCATCCTGACGAATTAATTACTACAGTAAATCACGAATACTTCTTACTTAACATTTTATGTGGTCCCACGGGCCGCATCATTAACAACAATTATTTAATGACTACATGAAACACACTTTATTTACAGAATTCAATTTCTTCACTTTTTTATTTGATTTTAAGACTTTTACTGCACACATTTTCATTGCATTCTAAATGAAACAGAGAAATCTGACAAAAAACTGATGGTAAACGGACAAATCATGTGGCAAAAATCATAATCATGGCGAGTGGCGGTATTATGAAAATGTTAAAATTCCCGGTCAGTGCAGTTCGGCCTTGTCGGAACTATTCGTCTCTATCGCTAAGACTCGGGATTAGCGACTGTTGAATGTAATTTTGCGTATACTGATTTCCCTCTCCAAAGCTGTCTACACAGTCCAGGAGGTACTGAGAACTGTTTTGCACCTCCATGCAATAGTAGAGAGCATTTCGCCTATTACGCAAATCCATTACTGTTCAGTCAACGAGATTAATCCCGCAAATCTTGTTATTTAAATATAAAACCATTATCTCAATAAATCCTTAAACGCATTTAAATTATTTAGAGGCTTCACTGAACCATTGGACCTTATGGACGAGCCGCCGCTGATTTGAATTAAATGTCAATGTATGTGTAATATCACTGACATTGTTCCACTGTGTCTGGAGTAGGTGTATCAAACCTTCAAAGGACGGTGTTTACGTTACAAAATTTTTGTCCGCGGAGGGAATAAAAGCTAAGGCACGTTCTGCCTGACAAAGTTATTGGCTAGTTTATATTAAAGTATAAATTACATTGCTTATGACTTTTTCGTTATTGAATGTTATTTGCATACGTATGCAAACTTTGAAACTATAAGTCTTGCCAATAAATCTCATTAAAATCCGTATATTAACTATACGTATATTGTAAAACACAGCAAAAGAATTCCAACGTAAACTTATATTATTAGTTTGCATACAACAGTTTTGTTATTATCAAACAACAGTTCATTGTTCTCATATGCTACACAGCATGGCAAAGTTTCACGTCGAATAACGTAGGGAGTCTTGTAACATGAATGTCATTTAATTAATACAGGATTATATGAAAATAGGTCCAAAAAACGTTTGTTTTCCAGTAATAGCTATTGTAAGGCAAATATATTGTGACAACGGAACGCTCTCAAACAGTCGAAAGTGTCGATCTAAGCTTTTCTCGACTAGCCCAGCGTCCTTCGCCTCTATCAAGGCTGTTCACTTACAGTACCTTCCAGAGCATTTAAGAGCACACTTGTAAATAAGCACTATGATGGCACGTTGCAGTAACGATGGAAAGTTATTCTCGAACACCTGCGCTACCTCACTATGCTCGAACACCTCGCTTGCTCTATAACACACAGCAGCAACTGTCAGTCAGTTTACAGTGAGCAGTTTCTTTAGTGGGGACCGAATCATTGTTTAAGATTACTGGAAAGTGATTACTGTGTTATATTTAGTGCGGTACTCTGTTTTACTAGACACTGTTATTGCCTGTAGAAAAATTTAACTTGAACTGTTGCATGAGACTACCTTGCTAATTACAAATTGTTATTTGTGATTAATTAAAGTTAGTAATTAGGGATTTCATTGGTGTCTGTATTTTGCTTCCACCGTAGCATACGAAGATCAGTGAGACCATCGTAAGAACATATATATATTATTTAATGGATTATCTATTTTTTAGAGGACAATCAAAGTACATGAAAGTTATAAGCACTGTACAATCGATTAGGTCTAAAACATTATCACTTATTACAATTGAAAATATTTGCGTTTTCATACAAACGTAAACATATAGAATATATGCCGCCTTCTCGATTGATATACGTCAACATTTTCACACACACGCGCGCGCGTGTTTGTGTCAATTATATGTGAAAATTACAGCTGATATAATCTCAGATTTTTACGACCATAATGCAATTAAGTTTGTGCCGGTTTGCCTGCGAACCGGCGCTTGTATAAATAAAATTCGATATATATGAAAATAATTTATTTATGTCTTTCTTACGCGAAATTGTTACGGCGTCAATAATTAAATTGTTAGCCGTATCTTTATTCAACGGCGTAAATCTGTTATACCGTTGGGCCGTTGTACATGCGAGCGCATTCTGTTGTAGAGAGAGTGCGTAATTCGGTCTCGGCGCTGGAATGCGGAGAACGAGTTAGTCGAGTCTTGTCTACCGCCTCGTGTACTACTGATCCTTCTGACAGAGCTGAAGTTTTTTTTTAATTGTCTTATATTCCTATTCCCTATGGCTAGATAAACTCGTCCAGATCTGCGGTAAGTAAATTTAGAATGTATATTATGGATTGCGTGAAATAAAATGTGAATTTGAGCGTTATGTGAGTGGATGAAAATGGATAGCTTTTAAATAGGCACGCCACGTGGCGCGAACTTAAAGTATTTAGTGTCATGTAATTTTAATTTATTTAAACTCTGATACAGCCTTGTAAATTGTAATTAATATAGAGTAATTGCCCATCGCATTAGTGGAGTAAAAATTGTGTAATTTCGGGGAACTTCAAAGTTTTAAATGCATTAGCACGTGGCCGTGTACAACACCGAACAGGTTATAGTGTGTCGAACTTTTTGCTCACGTAGGCATAATTAATAAATTGAAACTTATAAATTGATTTTAGGGCGTCTGTGAGAATTTTTGGTGTGATGCAAAAGAGAAGATGTTATATTTTAATTAAAATGAGCAAAGTTTAAATGGTCAGGGGTGCCTGTTCGATTTTGTCTAGACTGGTTCAGTCGATGGTGCGTGTGTAGGTTATGCTTGGAAATAAGTGTTTTGTCAGCTATTTAATTATCATTTATGCTTAGGGCCCCCGCGCCAGTCGAGGATCTGACCCAAGCATGGAAATTCGACTCTCCATCTGCTCCTGAACATACCAAAAGCTTTCGACTTCACCTGTCGGAAGGAAAGGCAAGATGACCATGCCTCAGCAAAACCCCATCAGCTAGACGTCTGACTCACTGCGCACCGAACTCCTGGAAATCCGCTGGATTAAAATAAGGTGACATTCAACCAGTTTCATTTACACTTGGTCTACATATAAAACACCTATTCGTGCATTTAACAATTCATAAAACTCGAGTTGGACTTTTGTGACACACTATGACATTTTACATCTCCATGACTTTTTGATTGGGCTCCGGTCCAACGGGACATAATTTGTACGCGGATTTTTGGGAATTTATATATAGAATGTACTTAGATTCGGCATTAATTGTACACCCGGGGGCTGGCATGTGTCCGGGGCTCATTAAATTTCATGCTCCACATTTTCTTACCCGGATACTGTAAGGGGGTTGTTTAAGTATTGGGGGACCGGAAATTCAGCTATGTAGGTGGGTGCTGTTTTGTGACAGGATGAGCCTGACCGGCTGGTCTGGTTCAATTATAATTGCTGATCTGTTATCTATTGTAATGACGGTTTTGACACCTAATTATGTTCTTATGTCGTGGAAGGGTTGGAAGTTTTTTATTCTGCTTCAGGCCGGTCCCCTCATTATAACTTTGGGTAGGCTGCTCTTGGGTGCGGATCTATGCAGGCCCATGCACATGTTACGTTATGTCAGGTCACGCTCTGGAACATGTCGGCTGCCGAGTCAATCCAGATTTTATTAAAAGTTCATAAATTATAATTTCACAATATTTATACAGGCTGTTCATGTCACTTTAAATTGTAACTTGTATTTTTTTAATTATTATAGTCAATCCAGATTTTATTAAAAGTTCATAAATTATAATTTCACAATATTTATACAGGCTGTTCATGTCACTTTAAATTGTAACTGGATTTTTTAAAAATTATTATAGTCAATCCAGATTTTATAAAAAGGTCATAAATTATAATTTCACAATATTTATACAGGCTGTTCATGTCACTTAAGGTTGTAACTTGACTAAACTATACAGTCTGCTTTCAGGCAATTCACATTTAGTAGTCTGTATTGCATGGTTATTCTGGCCAACCCAGATACTTTTGGTGCACTATATGTATATATATATATATATATATATATATATATATATACGGATCTATATATTGTAGTTTTGACATTTCTATATGATGGGGCGATATAAAAAAAAAGTACAGGCCGCAAGGCTTTCATGTTATAATGTTGTTTGTGATTTATATTTGTGATATTGGTGAATTGTCTATGATCTATATGTCTATATGTCTCTATGTTGGATTATGTAAAGGAAAAGATATTTGAAAGAATTGGGGGTGCGAGTTAAACAATAGATGAATTTATGACTTATGAGTATTATATATTGAATGTTGAATTGTGATGGCGAATATTTGAATTGCAATTGATATATGTATGCATACAAAATATGATTAAGAAATTTTTCTCTAATAATGTAAAAAAGTATTAATTGCAAGTCCCGTCTCACTGGACCCAGCACATTTTATGCTTCGTCTAGGCCTTCTGCCTAGTTTTAAATATCTAGTAGCCTCTCCTTATAAAAAAAAAATTCTATAAAAACTAAATAAAAAATAAGGAGGGGTTACAAGTTTCTGCTTTTGACATGTAAGCGTCTGAGCAGTGGCCCCTTGTTGCATTTCTTCTGTCATACAAACTTTGTACGTTGCCGATTTATAGGCGCTCTTGACCGAAGGTAAAACTACAGGAGACCTATGACAACATCAACACTGACAACAACAGTGTCAATGGTCCTTTTTTTGTACCAGTGACGTCGTTTAGCCATTAGGCTGTGTAGTCTGTCTTATGTTCAGAACCCTTATCATGCTATGTAGTAATATGACAACAATGCACTGTTGTTTGATAATAACAAAACATCGGTATGGAGAACCACACATGACTTCCATGTTCTAATATTTGTATTTAAAATCATTTACGAAATGAAATGTTTCCATAGAAACTACTTCTTTCCACTTATTGCTTCAGCCTTAACCACAGTACTGTGGTCACTAACGTATACCACCACACGTTATCGCACTCGATTTTCACTGATGATGGCAGTCGACGGCACTGCCGAAACGTCTGGTTTTGCAGAAAACATTGGACTAGGGGCAAACAGCCCGGGAAGGAATTTTAACAACACACTACTACTTTGTTGCCGATAAAGTAGTACACATATAAAAATTATCCCCTCCCCATTCAACTATAATTTTCATTTACAGAAAATTACCCCTACCCCGTTCAACTAGCCTATTCATTTATAGATATTTCATCTACGTTTCTACAGTGGATTTTTAAGATCTTCTTATCAGGATACTTTAGTTATCAAAATTAAGTACTTTACTCTTGTTACAACAAAAAATGTTTCTGGTAAACTGCCCTCTCCCTTAACCGATCTTCACCAAAATCAACAGAACTTGAGATCTCTATAATTTAGGAATGTATTCAAAAAAGTCAGTATTTGATTCTATTTGAATTTACGGCAGTTATCGTTCTTCATAGAAAAAATTACCCTTGTTAAAACATAAAACGTTGCGGGTAAACTACCCATTTCCCTTAACCGATCTTCACCAAAATCAACAAACCTTGAGTACTTAAAACGTCAGGAATGTATGCAAAACATTATTTGATTCTCTTTGAATATGCGGCAGTTATCATTCGTCATAAAAATAAAATTACCCTTTTAAAACATAAAACGTAGCCGGTAAACTACCCTTTTCTCTTAACCGATCTTTACCAAAATCAACAGACCTTGAGTACTCTATAATTCAGGAAGGTGTACAAAAAAGTATTTTATTCTGTTTGAAGTTGCGGCTGTTATCTTTGCCATAGAAAAAAATTACCCTTGTTAAAACATAAAACGTTGCAGGTAAACTACCCCTTTCCCTTAACCGATCTTCACTAAAAACAGTAGGTCTTCAGTACTCTACAATTTAGGGTTTTGTGCAAAATATTATTTGATTCTGTTTTGAATTTGCGGCTCTTATCTTTTGCCATAGAAAACATCTACAGAAAGACACACACAGACACACATTTCGAAAAATTACTTTTTTTCATGTTTTGAGGGTAGTACAATCAGAATCTGCAATTATCTAGAACACGATTTTTTTGTCTTCACCATACTTCCATTTACTTATGGAACATGGAATTAAAATTACCAAAACTGCTGAATGCAAAGTAATAACATAAGTTTACGTTAAAATTCTTTTGCTGTATGTAGCAATATATAGTTAGGGGGAGAATATAATATTTGTGTTTTAATGAGATTTCTTGACAAAGTAATAGTTTTGAAGTTTGCTGACGTATAAAATTACAGGAACATTCTCTGAAAGGTACTGTCGCCAGAACTAAGCTTCATACCCCCAATACTACCCCTCAAGATATTATCTCAGATAATCATACTGGGAGTATGAACCTGCAAGCTGATAAGATGTATATCTAAATATTAATTTCGTTTTGTTTCTACACACAAAAGTAACCGTGAAAATAAGACAATAAATAGTGTCTTAATTCATCATCATCATCATCATCATCATTATCAAGGCTTAAACCAAGAATGGTTTTTACCGGTCTCAAATAGACAAATGTTACAGCTGGCCACTCCAGCGCTTCCTCGGACGTCCCACACCTCTCCGTCCCCTCGGCTTATAGTTTCATAGTTGTTTGGGGATGGGCAGTCATCCATTCGGCAAAGATGTTCACACCAATTCAGCCGATACTGGGCGATCCTGTCGAGTATACTTATAATATTTAGTTCCTGCCGTATATCTGTGTTTCTTCTATGATCATGGAGAGTATACCCTGAGAAATCTCAAACTTTATGATCATGCCACGTGCATGAGAACTCTCATTTCAGCCGCCTTTGTGCGACTGGGCTGACCTTTCATTAAAGTCCAATTCTCAGACACATAAAGAAGTGTGCGAAGGGTCATCACCTTGTAGAATTTTAGGCGTGTTCCTTTGCTTGCTGACTTAAGGGTTTGCCTGATGGTCCCACATATAATGTTGAACTTATGCAACTTATGCACCACGTCGTTGCTTGCATTATAAGACGCACTGTAGCCCAGGTATTCAAAACTACTAACTTGTTCCAGGACAGGACAATCTATAACAATTTTTGCCCTTACGGAACCAGTTCCACAAAACGCCATCACCTTGGTTTTAATTGTGGATATCTGAAATCCACAGTTTTTGCAGATTCCTGTTTTCAGAGTCCGACAGAATAGCCTGGTCGTTCGCAAACAACAAAGTGTCAACCATAAAATGGTCTGGAAGAAACATCTGCCAGTTTTGTATGGAATCGTCAACATATAAATTAAAAAGAGAAGGTGATAATGGACACCCTTGTCGTACTCCACAATTGATCAGGCAACTCTAAGAGCTGCTCTCGGTCTCCCTGCTTCTATTAAGATTTTATTCTCCATGTACAGACTCTGTATTGCTCTAATTAGATGTTGTGGGGTCCCTTTCCTTGCCATTACTGCCCATAGTTTGGTCCGATTCACTCTGTTAAAAGCCTTCTCAAAGTCGATGAAAGCTATGTATGTAGGCAGTTGATACCCTGTACGCTTTTCAATGAGCTGGGCTATTGTAAATATACAATCTAAACTTTATCTGCTCTTCCTGAAACCGTTTTGGGCCTCTGAAAGTATGTTCTCCGTTATCGCATTCAGCCGTGTTCGTAATATAGATGTATATAATTTATATGAAATATTAAGAAGGCTGACTCCTGTGTAGCTCCTGCAGTCATTATGATCACTTTATTGGCGTCTTATTTAGATCAAATAAATTTAACAATATTTAGGGGCGGACGTATAATATTGATCATGTGTGAAATTTAATTATGCATCAATGAATGACTATGCACAGACGATTCCAGAATGGGAAAGAACAGTTGAGAGATTTCCTTTGGCACCGATAGATTATTCGTGCATCGTTGGTCGGTGGTCGGCCACCTTGACTTCATCTATAAACATTTAGATGTAGCAATTTTCTAATAGCTGTGATTGTTTTAAAGCGAAAAAAAGTTTATGCGATACAGTAAGTGGTCTTGTACAATACAGACTGTGACTGGAACCCTCTTCAAAGTGTTAGAAAAAGTAGGCGTACGTGTACGCATGGGTCTTCTCGAGTTTAGTCACCAAATGCTTGTTGCAAACTTTGTCGATGAAGTGGTTCTTGGTATGGACATAATGAATGCCTACGGATTCTTTGTGGGCTTAAGAGAGAATGTTCTGAGGGTTGGCCAAGAGAAGACAAAGCTTTGCATGGCTAAAATGACAGGGTCTACCAACCATTCGATTAAGCAATTGGCATTGGCCGAAGAAAAGGTCAACAGGTCTGGTCAGGAGGAACCTTCCCTATAACAAGCGGAAATGGAGGAAGAACTAGCAGAGGAAATACAAATAATCACAAGAGAAGTGATTTGAAAGCCAACTATGGGTGTCGAGACAAGACTCTTGCTTGTTCCTGAGTTGATGGAAGAACCCGGAGAAAACGTTACTGAAGATGAAATCACGCAAGAGGATGTTGACGAGAACCAATCAGACTTGGACCAGCTAATGGCGTGTAGGTTATCAGCACATGACGCAACGAGAGTGATTCCCGCAAAACTAGTGGTTGACCGGAAGACTCATATTCCTGAGAACTTGATGTTCGGGTCACACGAGACTGAATTCAAAGAACCGAAGAATTATCTTTCGCAAGTAGAATAGCTGTGTAGATTGCCAGGCCGAGTATTACTTCAGAGATGGTTTGCCAGTTCGGGGCAAACAGGGTTAAGGGGGGGCAGTGTTACGACATTACAGAACAACCTACGTGTTTATCGAATGTTCCAGAGGAATCCGGCTGTAATGTTCTGTGCGTACGTGATTCCAACATGCGCTCGCGAGACTTTTCTAGACGTCGCCAGCCACGCGCACTGTGTCAAGGCCGCAATAAATTGCGTCCTAGTGTAGAGCAGATGCGTAGTGTATGGATGTTTCTGGATTTTCGGCGGGGTATAAATACAAGTACTCAGCGATGTTTAGTTCAGTTTGAGTCGCGATTTATTGGAATGCGTTTCGTAATATTGTGGCGAATTGTTATGTGTTTTATAATTGTGCGGGACAATTGTAATATAATTGTGTTTTATATCATTTGACATTTTTTTTTGCGTGTGAATAATTTTCTTCCCTTCTTTAACGTTTTTCTTATGTTCTTACCAGATGTATCTACAGAGGCCTGGACGTTTCGTCAAAATACCGTAGTGCACATTCACTCTGTAGGTTGTATATAACATTTTTACATCATAATTTAGATAGTGTTGGCACGCTATTACACAGAACTCTTCCTAAGGTGTTAAGAGAGTAAAAGGCAGTACGCAGTCTATATTTCGTCGCGATCCTCCAAAGTCTTTCCGAAGTGTCCCGAATACATGCAATAATTAACCTAACCTTCACATCCTCGTTGTTTTTATTGAGAGCAAGCTTTGTCATTAGTAAATCTCATTAAGCTTGAGTAACTCATTAGTAAGCTTAAGTGTCATTAGTAAATCTCTGAGTATAGCCATTCTTTACGTATCATGGAAATACTATACAGTAATATTCACGTACCATCAAAAATTAGGTTTTAGAATCGTATGTGTTTATTTGTTTTTTCTTATATTTAATAAATTTAATGACAACATAGTGTCTGCTTACGGTAAGGCCTAATAATAAACTGGTTACAGTATTTATACGAGTAATGAGGAATGTTGAATTACATGTGATTTCTATATGCATACACAACAAAATGTTAGTAGCTTTGCTATTCAGAACTTATTATCTTCTAAATTACTAATCACTATGTACAGTTGTAATCCGACTAGCGCTTATAGTATTCAGTCCATCGTCAGGCTGAAATCAATAGAAAAGTATTAGTACCTTAGCAGGATGCAATAGCTAAGGAATAAGGAACTGTTGCCGCAGAGGCTTACTCAGAAAGAGGCAGATTTTTCAAGAAACTATATTTTTGCGGCTGTATATTTTCCGGCAACACCTTAAATGGTACCTTGTCTTTTCTTAAGTTCCATGCCCCGCTGATGGGTTGCCTTCATTCTTTCTTCTACAAAGTTTACTAACTTTTACAAAGTTATTTTCTTGCTTTTAATATTTCTCCTTTTAAAAGAACTTTTCTTAATTTTTAAAATATGTTTTTATATGTGTTAGTCATTTTATCAAGGACGACATAAAAATATAAGACAAAATGGCGGAATTAGTACACAGTATGTGTAAAATTTGGACAACTATCCTGAATTGTATAGTTTTAATTAATAAAGAGCGCATAAAAGTATGACTACATCAATAAGCACATTGAAATGACTACCCGACTAACCAAGATAGACCAAAATACTATCCGCAAGGAAGAGCGACGCATATGGTTAGGTTGGATGTTACTTCGTTTGGTCACACTGCAGCAGAATTGTTTGTTTGTTTTTTTTAAGAAAGCGATCTACAAAATGTCGTTTCCATGATACTATATAAACGTCATTGATACCATGACGTTATAATAAGTCAGTCCCTGTATTGCCATTCTCCATGAACTTTTTTCTTCTCCTGTTTTATATATAAGAATTTTGATTTCGAAAATGTCAAAGTCTTCTTTGGGCTAGTTTTGTTTTCCTTTAATAAATATGTTCATACTTTATAAATTAGAAACTAAAATTTTATTTTAATTTGGTTTTTTAAAAATAAACTAGACATTTATTAAACGTATTCATGTTTGATTGTATAGTGAAATAAAAAAAATCAACGCGTAAAGCGTAATAACATTTGTGTACAGTATTCAGTTCCAGCATTTGCATACAACAACAGTACAGTACATGTAAGCTGTGTCGTTATCGAGTGTAATCCGTACTTGGGCTCCTGTTTGTATTGCAACTGCTCTAATGTTTGCTTAAGTACTGCTCTAATCTGTGGCTTCTACATTACCAAGTGCTTACGTACACCCCCGGCCACATTGATAGCGATCCTAGTTGCCCACGCTGAGGTTATGAAAACAACACTACATTGAAAGTCTTTATACAAAATTTAAAACAAACATTGTAGAAGACCTCAGTGCAGTGTATCCAGCTCTAAAGGTTTAACTTATTTCTTCTTGTTTACTCGATAGTATTGTTTTGAACGTTTCCATTTACCAAGGAATTAGAAACTGAAAGAACAGTACCTTGCAAATACAAAAGCTTCTTAAATCATATAAACAAACAATATAACCATTAACCAACATAAAATCTATCCTTGTCGTTCTTTCAGAAGAACAAATTGAATTAAAAATAAATATAACCAATGTTTTATGATGTAACAATCTGTCAGAATCTTGCCGTGATGTAATGTACATTCATACTGACAGTGTAATAAGTTTTCTCAAAACTGAATTTTTACAGTTTTGTGTACAATTCTCTTACTTTTGCGAAATATATAAACTCATTTATTTCTTAAATTTTAGGTGTTTTAATCGAACCTTAAAAACACTAGATGAAACGAACTGTTTTTTTTTTTTATAATTACTAACTTTAAACAAATATTTAAAAATGTTGCCCATGTATTCAGAACTGTCATAAATTTTAATTTCTTGTTACGCCTAAAAACTATATATATCAAAGTTCATTTCTTACATACAACCATTTGGTATTTAAATTCAAGGGGTAAACCAATCGTCCCGTGTTCTCTTAAATTTTGCATCATCTCCATATTTTATTACAGAAGCAAAAGGCAAACTCCATGGCCATAACAAATGGAACAGATCTTGAAAACGAACTACGCTTAAGACAACCTAACTATAATAAATTATGAATATATTTATAAGAACAAAAATAGATGACCGGGGCACACAAAAATAATGAAAGTTCACCATGTTATTAAACGCATATAAATATACTGAAATCTTGTACAAATGTCTCCTCAGAATCCTACTCACTCATTCAGAAAATAGAATAACATTTCGTATGCAATCAACCTTGTTCCCACGGCGCGTGGCTTGGCGAACCTGGTCTGAAGTTTGTCATATCTCGCGCCGTGGGAACGTAAAGGCTCGTCAATGCTCGAGGGGACTCGGGGTGGCTCGCCCTTTCCCGTGAAATGTCGGTAAATGCTCGGACATCAAAGGCTTGTGGCTCGACGGATGACAAGCCTCAGTACGGCTCGTGCACCTGTTCCCACGGCCTGTTGTGGTTTGTACAAGTGTAGTTTCGCAGTTTTAACATAGCAATTTTCATTATCGGTAGTATAATAAGTAGTTCGTTATGGAGTGCAGTAATGAAGTAATTACTGAGTTTTGGATTTATACGAGGGAGAACCTGTCATATGGAATCCACAAAATGAACACCATAAAGATAAGAACCAGGTTTGTGATGCTTGGAAACGAATTCAAAGCAACATGAGTGTTGAGTGTTCTTTGAAAGAGCTAAAGAGGAAGAAAGAAAATCTGATGGCTACCTACAGGAAGTTGGCGATGAAAGTAAAAAACAGTTCAAGAACTGGGGCTGGAACTAATGAATTATACAAGCCAGAATGGTTCGCGTACGACAAAATGGCGTCATTTTTGCACACTGTTTACACACCAAGGGGAACTAAAACTACTGAGGTAAGCACTTATTGTCATTTCTTATTAACTTACCTGAATTTCTTAAATACTCGTAATCGTTCTTATTGTATGATGTGGAAAGACGAAACATAGGTTTTTATATATATTATTTCACTTTTCATTTATTTATTTTTTTATTTTTCAAGTGGTTATTCGTAGGTTAACAATAAATGTTATGTAACAACATTAGCATGAATTAATGTCTAAGAATAGAGGCTCCAATTTAAAATAATTTAAACTAGACATAAATTTCACTTTTTACAAATTGGATTGTAACATTTCAACTTTTTCTATTATATGTTATTTGTTTGTGTTTTACCATTTCTTTTCATTTAATTTAATTGCATTTATTTAATGGTTTTCACCTTATCATCTGGTTTCCCTTTATTTGGTCTATCACTGGTGTTGTGGCTGGTTCTAGTTATTCACTTCATTTTGTGATGATCCATATACCCTTTCATTGGTGTTGGGGTTGGTTCTACTTTCTCACTTACCATCTATTGGGTTATTATGGTTAATTCGCCTTGTATTATTGTTTTCACCGTTTTGGTTCGTTGCTTGTTACTTTTCTCTTATCAGAGGTCACTTTTTTGATTACTTTTATATGCTTGATCGTATTATTATTTTAATTACCCATTCTTTTATCTCTGACTCATCCCTTTTAATTGTAGTGTAAAGTATTTAATAATTTATTCTTATCATGTTTCTTGATTAGTGTTTGTTGAAGATATGTACCATTACAATATATATATATATATATATATATATATATATATATATATAGCCTATATAGTAGAGAAAAGATTATTATTTTTTTAGTAGTAGATTATTAGTTTTTAGTTAATATATGGGGGCTTAGGGTAATATATGGACAACATGGTTTCAAACTGACAATTATGCTTTGTTTTCAGAGACCGGAAAATGAACCTGATAATGAAGATGATCTACAAGACAACGAAGATGAAAACGTCGCTGATCCGGTAGAATTTCTGGCGTGAACAGTGCATCTCAAGATGAACAGAGTCATGACACAACGGGAACAACTGCAGTTAATAAAGGCAAAAAAAGGAAAGCCGAAATGGCAGGACACGTCGATAAACGTATGGATGAGGCGTACCTTTTCTTGAAACAAGTTGCTGCTAAACATAAAGTAGCAAAAGACCAAAGCTATATGTTTTGTGAGCTACTATGTTATAAATTAAGAGCCCTAGATGATGACACTCGCGAAATAGCGATGCATGAAATTGACAACTTGATGTTTCACTTCAAGAACGCGAGGAAACAACAGTCCAACATGCCATTTCATTATTACTATCAAAAACCTGGATATTTTCAAAGTTATGTTCAACAAGGTCATGCTATGAATCAACATCAGGATCAACCCGTTTATGTATCTGGTGAGAGTTCTGCATCATATGCCTCGCCTGCGCATACTCCTTCAACTCCAAGTACACCACAACAAGGTCTGAATGACAACCAAAGTGAAGAGCACTGTCCAAGTGTTGCTGACCTTCTTCGAAATTTCAACACTGATTAAAATTATTGTTTGTGCTTGTTATTTGAAGTTAAGTTGAATCTTAGTTTTCGTTAATGTTTATGATTATTTTACTTAAAAATGATACTTATAACTTTGCAGTAATATATCACTTCATAATAATGACACTAATCACTTATTAATTATTGTATTTCTTTAAAATGGCATTAAACGTTTAAATTTATGTAAACAAGAGTTTATTTATTTACTTACCTTTACTTCTTCTTGCAGCTCTTGTGTTATGGCCGTACACACTTCATCTACGCATCTGGATACTGTTTGCTTTGAGAACTTAAATAAGTAGGATAAACTGGGATAGCTGTCCCCAGTAGCAAAAAATCGTAATGTAACAGCTAGTCTCTCTCGAATGGGAATACTTTTTCGCATGTTTGTGTCTCGTCTCGCTATAAATGGTCCGATTCTACTCAATAAATATTCAAAATTAGTTGCTGACATTCGGCAATAGTTTTCAAATCCGCCAGATGGTTCTTTTCTTAAGTCACTCAGCATATCACTAGCATTGTATCTGCAAACAAATAAATCGGAGTTAGTTTGACTGCAGTTTGTTTAAACGGCGTAATTTAAATTTTATATTTATTTTTTTAGTTTCGGTATTGTTATAATTACATTCTTCGACTATTATTTAATGACACCATCCACCAACGCCTTTTGGGTTTCACCATTTTCCTCTTCAAAAATTCACCATTCAACAGTACATAAGCCGCTGCGGCACACGCTACTTCCTCGTCATTGTCCAATTCGTAAACTTTATTCATACTTGTTCAGAGACTTAACTAACATAACTTAAAGAGAACGTCTGGCAATGGTGTATTGACGAGAAGTGATCGACTCGAGGCCACTCGAGATTTGCCAAGCCACGCGCCTTTCCACGTGCCGTGGGAACGGCGCGAGCTCGGGATTCGACAGACCACAAGTCCACAGTACGAACCTCGAGCAACTCGAGGCTCGCCAAGCCACGCGCCGTGGGAACAAGGTAGAATCCGTCTCAACAGACGGATCTGTTGCGTTGTGTAAAGCTATTTCGCTGCTAAAAGAAACCGTGAGTGATTTGTAGTAAGGCTTGTAGGTGTGATTGCTTATATAACACGAGTGGGGATCGTGGGTTTGCGCACACCTATAACTTGTTCGTATCCTCCTAGTCAAATTTACACATAAACCACTATCATGCAATGTGGTTAAGGAAACCAGTCTCTCGTGTTCTCCATGTTAAATCTACGTTTTAAAAAAATAGTAAAAGCACAATCTTAAGATTTATCTAACATGTAATGAGTAGTTATTTACCATGCAGGCCAATAAAACTAACTTTGTCACTAAATTTTTTTAAATATTTTATTAAAAATTTTTTAAATATTTTTAATTTTTAAAGTTAGAAATAAAAAAAAAGCAGTTTGTTTCTTCTAGTGTTCGTAAGGTTCAATTAAAACACCTAAAATTTAAGAAAGAAATGAGTTTATATCTTTTGCAGAAGGTGTGAGAATTGTACATAAAATTGTAAAAATTCATTTTTGAGAAAACTTATTATACTGTCAATATTAATGTACGTTAAAAAACGCCAACATTCTGACAGTTTGTGACATCTTAAAACATTTGGTTATGTTTATTTTTTAATTTACTTTGTTCTTTTGAAAGAACGACAGGGATAGATTCTATGATTGTCAATGGTTATGTTGTTTATTTATACGATTTAAGAAGGTTTTGTATTCGCAAGGTACTGTTCTTACAGTTTCTAATTTGTTGGTAAGTCGAAACATTCAAACTATATTTATTTGATATTTTAAAAATTTTTCAAATAGTTATTTTGTTCCTATATTTAGTGCTTGTAAATAAACTACATTCTTGTTGTCAGATTAATTTAAAGGCTTAATTACAAAAAAAAAAAAAACAAAGCTACTATTGAATACTCTTCTACTTGACTGTGGGATATTTACCATTTTCTTCTTTATTCTTTTCCTTTTTGTGTTCTATCTTACTTTGCTCTTTTATTTTCTTATCAGCTTCTTCTATCTCTTTTGATCGATTCGTTCTACCTTACCCAAAAATACTTTATATTTATTCGTTTATTATTTTATAGTAATTTACTGTTCTCACAGGTAAATATTACTGTTTCAAAATTAAATATAGTTTTTGAAAATACGAAACACAGGAGAACTGAAGTTTTTAAAAGATTCCTAGTACATCGCTAACGTGATTGATTTAAAGTTGTTGGTTTGAAGATCCATAACTCAATAATGTTTAGCTAAAAGTCAAGAGTCAGGCTTGGAAACAAGAAATATCAATCTAACAATCAGTTAAAGGCGTATTGCCTTGTTTTGGCGAGTCCCCCATGCCTAGCGGTTTAGCGGCAGCCTTTTACTTCGTATTCTCTACCAATCCACTATTCCGAACATCTCAACTTTTGTATTCCTTACGCCACTTACCATTCTCTCAAGTCCACATTCAGCAGACAGTCTCGCCTCATTTATTTCGTCTGGTACATCCCTCTTTTTCGTACGCTCTTGAACACATGCCTTTAATCACAAATCCTCTACAGCATACCTTCATTTGTGACTTCATTTTCTCGTATAATCCACACCATATCTACCTCTACAATGCCTCCGATCTTTTCACATACTCCTCCACACTCAGTGCTCATATCTCGGCAAAATAGAAGGCGGTAATCTATCTAGAATTGCCAGCATATATTTTATCAAGTATCAGCAGATCAACTTCTGACTGATTTTACTATAATTAATACGCCAATACTACACTGATCATTACCTTTACCGTGCAACGAACTTCAGTCGCAATGATTGCCAGATAGTTGTACTCACTCAGGTGCTCTGTCTTCTTGCACATCAACGCATATTTAGTCTCTCTTGGTCGTTCCGCCTATTGTCATACACTTGGTATCCTTCTTATATACTCCCATTCCATTCTGATCGAATTTCCTCTTAGATACTTTATCCACTTTGTCCGTCCTATGCTTTAAAGTCTCTACATCGTCAGTAACCGTCTAACGTAGCTGTACTGTCCTTCCACTTATAATCACAACTCTCCTACCACCCACGCATTAATTAATTGTTTCTTCCCTCACACATATTAAATAGAGCAAATAACAAACTTTAACCCACGTGCTGGGGTTATAAATGACAATAATTACCAATATTAACACAAAGCTGTACATTAGTTTAAACCATTTTAATAACCATTTTAAACCATAACAAAAGAATCAACATCTTTAAACTTACAGATACCTCAAATTTTTCTTGTACGAAAGCGTTCCATTATCCTCTTCTATAACAGCATAAAGTGACTATAAACCCTATTAAGGTTGTTTAAAAGAGATAATAGTCCCTAATATAAAATAAAGTTAAAACTAGATATCGTTTATTGACCAAATTGCTTAATCACTACAATTTTATTACTGAACTGCCAGCTGCTGTTACATGCTGACCGACGCCTTTCGTAGTCACGCCCATTATCAAGTCCCCAAAAACCTTTACGCCCACAGAGACCTGGGAATTATTTCTGCAGTGAGAACTAAACGACAAGTCTAAAACGTTGTTTTAGACGTAATAATGGTACCAACACCAAACCAGAATTTTGGTTTGTTTCTCTTAATAAGCTTATTAATGTAATGTAATATTTGATTGTGGTATAACGTGATTATTGATTACGCACTAATTGTTTCTTATCGGCTCTATTCCATTGTTACTTTGGATCATTATTAAATAAAGCTGTATACATCTATTTCGAAACTTGTACCTTTGTAGTACTGTTCAGTAGGTTTGTACAAATGTATTTTCACTTACGTCATTATCATTTAATTACAATGTTATACAAGTAATCCCATACAAGCAATGTTTAGAACTCTACAATATCAGAATTATCACTGTTGCACACCGCTATATATAAACTGAAGAGGGTTTTAAGTAAAATGTGGTTCAATAAACAACGTCTGGATAATAATGTCATCCCAAAATACGCACAAGTTAAAATTGAAAATAGAACACAGTAGCTAAAAAAGTAAAAGAACAAAGCAAGAAGTTGTGGATAAAATTAGAAATAAGATCACTTTAAGGCTTAACCAATAGATATAATAGGTAATTAAATGACAGACATATAGAATTGTTAAGACTGTAATAGTATGTAGAGTTAGAAGAAATATTATATAATTTTGTTTTGGGGTACGTAGAAAAGAAATTGGAAAATAAAAATAAAAACATAGTAGATAAGTTAAATAAATTAATAAGAAAGAACGAAATAAAAAAGGAACACCTCTCTAAGAATAACTATGAAAAAAGAGTAATAAACTTTACAGAGGTAACTTTCAATACAGAAGAAAAAGAAATGTTAGCAAAAGGCTTAAAATACGCGCCGCCACCAGAATTAAATCAAGTAAAAACGATTATTGACTGCGAAAGCATTCAAGGCCTTTCCGTAACTGTGTAATTCCATAACTGTGGCCAAAACTAACACGGCGACGATAATCCCCTATCCCAATAACATTTTCAGTTACACAGTATGAAATGTGAACCAAAACTTTTGTTTTCTGTAATTCATACTTTATCATTTATGTAATTTGTTTTTGTGTATTTAATATTTTTATTCTTCGTAGTACACGTTCTTTATCCGTTTGTTTCTATTGAGTTTTTGACTGTTTAAAATATTTCCTCAAAAACGCTACCAAAATTGTGTGAACGAAGCTGGATGACAAGACTGTCAGGTCAAACGGCTCTACCATACAATATTTACTTTACAGACGGATTATAACCTTCACTGATTACTAAACATCATTTGTTCGTGAAAGTAAGCGTAAATTGCAGATGGAAATACACACAGATTAGTGTGTATAGCGTGGATGCAGATTATCCCCATCTTTACTTAACATACACTTTCCCAAACGCTAGGAGATTTCAAACGTATAAAAGAGGAAAAAATGAATAAAGAGGAAAGTAGAATAAAGAGTAACAATTCCATAAACTTTACACAGAATATGGCATCCACAAGTTGCTTGACACTAGGAGTTACTTATAATTTAGTAATAAGTCACAATGGCTTTGTGAGGTTTGGTCGTTTAACTAGGCACAGTTTTAATCAGGACTACCACATGGGTAATACAGAAACAATTGTAGACTTCCCATGTAACGAGTGTTTTTTGTATAAATTTTTGTATAAATGTATATGCATACATTACGTAGGAATATACTACTACTACTACTACTACAACAACTACTACTGCTACAACAACAACAACAACTACTATTACTACTACTACTACTACTACTACTACTACTACTACTACTACTACTACTACTACTACTACTCATAGTAATAATAATAATTATAATATTAAGGCGAAAAATGCTTTTTGCACTGTCAGAAGACACCATCTGTCGCCTGGTGTGTGGAATTTACTTACTTAAAAACTCACCTCTAATTCAAGTATTTAAAGCCATTCTAAAACCAGTTAGCGCTTTACTTCAGGATGGAGCAGGATGAAATCTTTATCGGACTTCTAATTGTCCCTTATTTATGCTGCTCGTTGGGTGTAACTTGGGCATTTTTCTGTCTTTTCTTTTCTAGTAGGGCCCACTGGATAAATGAGGAATATGGTTCCATTTCTTCTTGTCTCGAATCATAATCTCAACTACGCCCTCGGGCGCAAACTCTCCGAGATATATCTCTGAAGCCATCCTCTCTCTTGTGAACTGCAGCACATGAAAAACGTGTGCAAGTCATCTTCAAGGGGAGAGTCACCGTATTGGCATGCTGGTCTTTTGCATCTTTCCCATTCTGTGGACATTAAAATTGCCATGACCACTTAGGAACTGTGTCAGATGTTGGCAGTCAATCAATTCCTTCAAGTTCGATATGAGCCTTGCGGTCTATCCTCATCTGTCCACTCTATGACAACGATCTTGCTAGTGCCGGAGAATGAGTGCCGGGGGGCCTAATGATTAATAATAATATTAATAATGAGATGCTGATAATTTACTTAAAACAAAACGATGGACATCGATCGCCAAGGACAGGGAAAAATTAAGAAGGATGATTATGGAGACTAAGGTTCGACTTCGAACTGTGACGCCATATAATAATAATAATAATAAATAAATAAGGCTACGGTTTAGAAACATTTGCTTATCTGTTCGTTTGTTTTGTTTTATTTGTAGTTCTGTATGCAATGTTGTGCCTTTTTTTTTTTTTTTTTTTTTTTTTAATTTGAGTGATAATTTTCAGTGTGGTTATTGGTATATGCAATTATATTTTATTGACATTAGTTGTTTTTTGTCTTTCTCTGTTGTTTGTTTTGGGTTTTGCGTAGGAGTTCGTTAATTACTGTTCTATCGTATCAGTTGGCTAACCACTCTGAAAAAAGGAACAGCTAATTAAATTTGATTTATTCGGTATTTACAAATTAAACTGGTCAGGATGAAACCAGATCTACATAGGCCAGAGTAGACGCACCTTTAAACAAAGGAATATTGAACACATAAAAGCATTACACTCTACCACCGAATCCGACTTTTCCCACCATCTCACTGAAACAGACCACACATGCACAAACATTGACAACAACATCGAAATTCTACACGTAATAAAGAAACGCCGACAATTAAACACAATCGAGCAACAACTAAAAATATATAAACACCTGAAAACATACGAAAACGACATTATAACAGGCATAATTTAAATCACATTTACTACTTGAACGTGTTACACACAGCACACTTGGAACAATAATCTTTCAAACGACGGCACCGTCAACAAAATCAGAACTGACAGCGCTCCTAGCGTCAGCTTCTGATGAAGCTCACAATGAGCAAAAGCTATCTCAGAAATAAAGGTAAAATGTTTTTAAATTTTATCTAAAATGCTTATGTTTCGTGTCGAAATATTGTTTAAAAATCAACACTCGGACACGTCATGGACAACAAAATTAAAGAATTTTGTTTGTTCTTCTATTCGATGTGTTGTCATTATCTTATGACTTTCTCTTTGTGTGTTTGGTGTATTACTTTCCTTAGGTAAAATCTATCTTCTGTGATGAGTGGTATTGTTTACATTTCGTACAGTAGCGAAGAAAAAACTACATATGTATATTGGTCGAGGAAATGCTGTTGTTTTCTAAGATTAAGTTAGACAGTTCGGGTTTCCGTTATATATTATAATTCATTTTTTTATTATCATACATAGAACGTTGAGCAGAAAGACAAGAAATAGACAAGGTGAAAATTGTATAAAACAATGGCAGTACCTGTATTACTATATGGTTATGAAACATGAGTCATTACAAAGAAGATTAAAAATCAGATTCAAACTTCGAAAATGAAGTTTCTGAGAAGAACACAGGGTTGCACGAGATAGGATCGTTTGTGCAATGACAAAATTAGATAAGATCCTTGTCATTTTCTCCATAATTGTGAAAATCCAGATATATCGCAGGAAATGGATACAGCGTGTGGACAGAATGGAGGATGGACGACTAACATAATGAAAGGTTACGCTTCACCATCATCGTTTCATCCACGATGTGGATGAAAGGTTACGTTTCGATATAGACCTTTAGTACAAGAGAGGTAGGAAGACCAAAAACGACATGGAGAGATACTTTGTAAAGACGAAACAGGCAAAGTGCCTACTCTGTGAGGTGCAGAAAAAGAAGAAGAAGAAATATTTTTTTAGTCAAACATAGATCTATATTTATCGACAAAATTAAATTGATCGCTTGACGTTTGTTGCTCCAGCTTAAAAAAGTTGTTACTATTGTTCACAGCATATAAGTTGACACTGAGCAGCTGGATGTCAGTGTTCATTCAATTCAGCTTACAAAATTAGTTGCCTCTCCTCGAAACGTTTCAGAGAAATATATATTGTTACGACGGTGTCACTGGTCGTCGTATGGTACAGTGGAAAACAAAATACAAGACAACAATGAAATCACTAATAACTAGTTTCAATTATCACAATTAGTTACCAGTTTGTAATCAACAAGTTATTCAGCAAGATTATACTCGTACAATAATTCAAGTTAATGTGTCCACATAATGTCAACTATAAAGGATTTCGAACTATAATCATTTTTCACTAATACAACACTTGAGGCTCACTGTGTAAATCACGCGACATAATCTGAAAACTGAGCAGCAGGTAAGGGCTATTTATAGTCTGCAGGGTTCCTTAATATGCGTCCTTAACAAACACTTGAAAATTCTAGACAATACTTCAATGCGGCCTTGGCAGAAACACACATCGGCAGGGCTAGTCGAGAAGCTTGCAGAACGACGAGAACGTTCCGCATAACGTAACGATTGCTGACGCATGTTAAGTGTGTTACGTACGCACACAAACATTACAGCTTAATTTGGTTTAAACTACGCACAACACATAACATCTGACCTTCCGCAAGTGATTAATGACATACGGGCACCAATTACACCTGGAACAGGGGCAGATTCTTGTGTTGTGCTGATTACGGCCAAACAAGTTTGGTGCTACGAAACATATATTCAGTGCTGTAATTGCGCGTTTTGTTTGGATTGCAAATAGAGGCTGGAAAACGGCTTTATCAGTGTGCCATAGCTAACGACTTTTAGTATAGTAGAATGTAACTGACACCGGATATAGTGAAATAATCCATGTTCATTGCTCACAAAAAGTTTCACGACCTCAACCAGAGAAGGAGCAAGAAGGCATAAACCTCGGGCTTGGCAATGTATACTGAATGTTTTTTGCTAAGTAAAATAATTCTGAATACAGTGAATACACTAAAAATAATGTTCCAGGCATTAGAAGAAATTGCTGACAAGATTTTCCTAAATGAGGATAAAATACACATATTGGAAATGAAATATTTAGAGAATGGTCCCCACAAGTTAGCTAAGACGTAAAGAGATAACATAATTGAAGACGAATACGTGAAGAAATAGAAAATTTGAAACACACACCTTAATAGTTGATGACTCCATGGAAATAGCGCCTTCATCAACGCTCTTCAACCTAATTTATAAAGAGATTTGAAGAATATAAAAACTTATCCATAGAATTAAGGATATTTCTAACTCTCCCTTTTAACAATTGCTTTAGGCAAAAGATGTTTTTAGTGAAGTGAGAATTATAAAAAATTATTCTAGAAGAGCAAATATATTTGCTGTGATAGCATTATTCAAATCTTTGTTGCAGAAAGCTGACAAGTTGAATATTTCAATTACTTAAATGATCCTTTTATTACACTTATTTATTAAATTTATTTATAATTTTTATTATTCACTTGTGACTTATTTCATAACAAGTAATATATATTTTATAATATAATTATCAGAGTAAAGATTACTGAATAATGAATAATATTTAATCTATTTATATAATTACTAAAACATAAGGTGCAAAAAATTGTGATTTATTTGTCAATCGTTACGTAAACCTAAATATCCTTAATATAAAAACTATTGTCATATAAAGTTTGCAATATTAAAAAAAATGATTAAACTACGTTAATTTATACTATGATTAAATATTGTAGATCAAGATTATTTAAGGCAAATATGACTCTAATATAGTTCTGTAGTTTATGTAGTTAAAATTAAGAAAATTTTGAAGTATTTTTAAAACAGTTTTATTAACTTAATGTATAGAATAATAATAAAAAGATTGTTAACACCTTTTCTACCAATCAATGGTGTGGGGGGGGAGGCGGAACCCATCTTTGCCCCTAGGAGTCTGTTGGGATCCTGAAGAGTTGAAATAACCGTACCCCATTATTCACAGATAACAATTTACGATAACAAGCAGTGAAGTCATTGCGTTTACTAACATAAGAGATTGAAATAATTTTATTTACCTTTAGCCTTCTTACAAAGAAATTGTCAAGTCAAGAAATTATAGCAATGTCAATTATTTTTATAAGTAAAGTCGTGAGTAGCATTTTACAACGATGTGGGGTTTTATGCTATTACGCTACTGAATTAATTAATCTGTGATTGCCGAGCCCCACGTTCTTTGGGAGCCAAATACAACGATTGCCACGTGTTGGGCAGTCAATTATGCTAACAATAATGAATTAATTAATCTGTGATTAATTAATTATGTAAATATACTAATTTGCATAATGAGCTCGTGTAATCACTCAATTAGGTGCTCATATCAACTGAACTGATTGAAACTAAATAACACGTTAATTCCTTTACGTTAGCATAACTATTGCATGGAGACTCTAGTTGTTGTATTAATAAATAGAAAAAACTACTATAAATCACTCAAATGCCATTACTTTCTTGTTCTGAGGTAATTTGACAATGATGAACGCAAATATTCTGGATAAAATAAACACTTATTTATTTAACATCATATCATTAAATAAAGAGATTTCAATATATAAAATATGGATGATTCCTGTAAATACATTCATAAACTCATAAAAGAACATAAAAGAACACATGTATATACATCAAGTTATAATGTGAGTCCAATACGTTGTTTGCTGGAAAACATACACATACATATATAATATAATCGATATATAGAAACACAAATAGTCAAACAATAAATCTTATACTAATGCGTTCATCGTTTGCCTCAGATGGATGGCGTTAATTATGTTTATCATGTTTAATTTAAATGCTCAAGGGGTGTTTCTTGAAAAAGAGACAGGACAGTAGAGTTCTTATGATAAGAATAGCATAAAGATTACTTGTTAGACGAATTATCCGATATCTCCATCGGCGTAATTCCTCTTCTCTGCTGGTCCATGTGTGGGAAGCTGCGAGCTGTGATGTCACTGGCACTTAACACACGCGAACCAGATTCACTCGCGCTGTGTGTGTATTCTGTTGGTTCGGCTGTTACTGTGCGAGTCATGAAATTATGTGTCGTGAAGATAAGTTCATCGTTAACTATGGTGTATGTATATATGTCTGTCTATTGTTGAACTTCTGGTATGTACATAAATGTTTAGTGTCTTTGATGCCGTGGTGTAATTGTTCCAACTGATATTGTATCGCTCCACCGCACTGTATAACTTTACGATTTCGTCGTCCGGTATTACATCAACGATAGTTCTACGCGTCGGTGTAATTGATGAAAGTGTGACTGGTTAGTTCAGTTCTGAATTAGAGTATAATAAAGAACTCTATAATTGTTAAGCACTGGCGTATGTCGCATGTTTTTTAGACACTGTAGGTACACTATTACCGGATACGCGCCAATATCGAAATGTCTAAGTCTCTTAGTTATATGTCGCGTAGCTAAGTTTCAAAGTCCCACTGCTGTCCGTATGTTAATCGAACCTTGACGACCGACTGTTGAAAGTTATAAATAGACTGTTTAAAAGTACGTGAAGACTATTCAAAGTATATGATTGAAAATTTATGAAAGACTGTCCGACTGACTGACTTCCCGCGTGCCCTGCAAACAGTTTTTATCAAGCATCGTTGACCACAATGCATCCTTCTGGAAAAGACGCCCCAAGTCGAACCTGATAGGACAGAAGATCTCCTACCCTTAAGCCAGAGTGTCGTTCTTCACTTCTCATTCGACGTTCCCGTTGCCATGATGACGACGGTCCTCTCCACCTGTTCTCTGGGTAGATGCTGGGTTGTGATTGGATATCCTGTCTCCCCACGAGTTCGCGTCGAAAGCCTCCGTACTCTTTTCCTAGAACAGGAGCAATTTCATGGTCGTCCATCAAGTCTTTGTCTAAGCGTACTCCGGATCTCGCTGCAGTTCTCACGCAAACAATGTGTCGTATTTTGTTATTGTTTTCGCTGTGTACGACCCCTTTTCCGAATGCTGTCCTGGCGCAGCGTGACGTCGTTTCCAAAACGGCACTCCTTCTCCCTGTCGTAAATTTCCGTTGTCGCCAGTAAGACGTTCCCCTGCTGTGTACAAGTTCGATTCTATTCTCTTAGGTATCGATGTCCGTTCTCATATAGGGTACATCCTATTGTGCGTCTTACACCCTTTTCTTATTACTGGTACACTTCAAATTATCCCGGCAGTGTGTCCGTCACAGTTTCACTATAATTGGTACTTGACACAGTTTCTTTTATCTTACATTTGCAGGCTGTAAATCTCGTATTTGAGTCGAGTCTGTCACGGCCAACCTTGTTCCCTATTGTAAAGCTATGTGAAGCGTATTTGTATTGTCCGAAGCAAACGTTCACTTGACACCTCGTCACACAGTTCCTTTATTTATTGCTCGTGGCCTGCGTAGGTGTGTCTTGCTGAATGTAACGTCTTTTCGGTCATACTAAAATTTTTAATTTTTTGGTTGTTACATAGGTCCCCAAATCGGATTGGATGTTGGATCAGCAGAAGACACTATAATCCGATTTCTGCGCTCTGTGTTTGTTGTGGGCGTCCCCTCTGATAAAGTCGCGGTCGTTGACCTACTTTCCTCTGCTTGGGGTATACGGGTATATATTCCCTATATTTTGTTGTAAACTAACTCAGGGAATTTATTGCCGTGTATCTGAGGAAGGATGAACGCATTTTTACACATTTGCATATCTAATTAGACATGGGGTTATTTACAATAATAATAATAGCTGTGGATGGCTGTGTCATCCGCTTATAACCTAATACATGAAATAATGGTTTTCGACATGAAATGCAATTACTCATGTATCGTTTAAATATCATTACGATAGCTAATGTCCTTAGTCTATCTCGAACATTTAAAATACAATTTACGACCTGTAAATACACATTGATACATTCACTAATTATTATTGAGTATCACTCACAATACGTATTACTACCATCTATACTAATTATATTGATTATAAATTTATATACATTATTTAGGAACAATTAACAATTCATTTGAAATCATTATGATTATAGATAACTTTGTTTTATATCACTCAGATTTGATTAATTAATCTAACATCATCGTGTGTCTATAAAACTCGTTATAACGTCTTTGGCAATTTATTGCTGCACATTCAATTGAATTTTTCACATCTTAATTGTCTTTTCTATTTAAATTTCCCTTAACACTGGCTATACACATGTAATTAACGTCGTTAGGTTGCCACATCGTGACTTAAGAACTCCTTGTACAAGATCTTTAAATTATACACTAATAAGATATACATCATACCGATTAGCTAGTTGGACCGGTTTTCGCGGGACATTCACCTTATGTGTTGGTCCGTCTTCTAGTCCACAAGTCTAACAGCTGATGTCACTTTCCTGCCGAGACTTGTCACCGTTCCGAGACTTGTACTCTCGTCCCATAATATCTCTTTAGCAACCTTACGTTGAAAATACCTCTCACTTTCCGATTGTTATCGTACTCAGTGAGCTCGTATGTTGCGTCACCAAGGACGCGATTAACCTTGTATGGTCCGGTGTATAACTCGAAAAACTTGTCGATCCTTTTCATGGCGGCGTCGGATTGGTGGTAGCTCCTTAACAGCACCTTATCGCCGGTAGCAAATTTAGTAATATTCTTACCATCATTGATACGTTTAGCATATTTCTCTCTTTTGTCTTTTATTTTTACAAACACGTTAATATTGGAATTGTGTTTATTGTTGACGACATCTTTGTCCAGCCACTTCTCCCATGCGCGGGTCGGCTTCTTTCCTAAGTGCGCCTCGTGGGGTGTTATTTCTATTGTTTCGTGGTACGTTTCATTGATACATGTCTCAATTAATCCGACGTATCTTGACCACTTGCTATGCTGGTCGTGTACCAGGATCCTGAATAGATTTCCCAGTTGGCGGTTAATCCTTTCCGCTAAGTTTGCTCGAGGATTCCTTATCGCCGTATATCTTGGTTGTATTCCCAGCTCCTCTAGACCTTTAACCCATTTTTCGGCGGTAAATTGCGTGCCGTTGTCGGTTAAAATGACTTTCGGTCGTCCAAACTTCGTACAGTAGTCGTTGATTGGTCGTAGTGTCGTGGTGGTTGTCGCTCTTCTTAGTGTGAATAGTTTGACAAACTTTGTGAAGTTGTCCACCATGACAAGTAAGTATTTGACGCCTCCTGTACCCGTTGGTAAGGGTCCGTAGTAATCGATATATACTTTCACTTTCTTGATCAAGCTGTCAATCGTGAAGTGCTCCTGTAACATTTTTATACACCTTTTTGGGCCTAGGTGTCCGTACATTTGGTGTATCTCTGCAATTAGATCCTTCGACACGCTGTCAGGAATGTATAGTTTCCATTCGCCACGTCGCCGTCGGTACAACTTATCATTAACAATTTTATAAAATTTACCCAATTTATTATCTACATCGTTATTCTTAATCTTATCTATAAGCGTTCCGAGTTTGGCATCTTCATTTTGGTATTTGCCGATATCTCTAATTATTTTACCTAATTGTTGATTCATTTTAATAACTAGGTGATTAATCAAATATTCGTGCGTTTCCTCGTGTGTCTCGTGTTGTTCCGTGTCAGCCGGGTATCTACTCAGTATGTCCGCAACGACATTATCCTTTCCTTTGCAGTGGATAATGTCGAAATTGTACTCCTGTATGGCGAGAATCCATCTTGTAATTCTGGAATTGTTTAAGTGACACTTGTGCATGAATGTTAATGCTTTATTGTCGGTGATTATCGTGAGTGGCTGGCCAAGTATGTACATACGAAACTTATCCAGACATCTAACGATACTAAGGAGCTCTTTCTCCGTCGTGAAATAATTGCGTTCTGCTCCCTTAAATGTCTTGCTTGTAAAAGCGATGACGCCGATTTCACCTTCTTCATCGATCTGGTAAAGCTGGCCACCATACGCGAAATTACTAGCGTCACACTGAATATAGTATCTTTGGTTCGGCCGTGGGAACCGTAGAGCTACTGTGTCTATAAATAAATTCTTGACTCTCTGGAAACACTCGTCCACTTCCCTTGTCCATGAAAACTTTCGTCCTCCTTTCAGCAGTCCATGTAAAGGTTGCGTTGTTTCTGCGTATTTACTCGAGAATCTATTATAAAAATTGGTAAGACCAAGGAAACCTTTGAGTTGTTTTGTATTCTTCGGTGCTGGGAAATCCATAATCGCCTTTACCTTGTCATCGGTTGCTTGTATCCCTTTTGTTGTAAGGCGATAACCAAGGAAGGAGATTTCTCGTCTGAAGAATTGTGACTTGGTGAGGTTGACAGTTATATTTGCTTTATTGAGGTTGTTTAGCAAAGCTTCTAAATGATTTAAGTGTGTTTGTATATTATTGGAGTAACACAGGCAGTCGTCCACGTAGATGACCGTGTTCTTCTTGACCTCCTCCTCGAGGGCCACATCCAATCCACGTGTCAACGCCGCAGAGCTGGTGCTAAGTCCAAATGGTGTCACTGTGAATCGGTAGCAGCTTCCCTCATGCATAAACGCAGTGAAATCCCTACACTCTTGTTTTAATGGGACTTGCCAGAAGCTACTGGAAAAATCGACTGTCGACAAGTACTGCATATCACCACATCTAGCCAATATCTCATTTACCGGGGACACTCCTTCGTAATCGGGCACGGTCACGCTGTTCACTTTCCTTGCATCAAGGCATAGGCGAACTCTCCCATCCTTCTTGATAACTGTCACGATTGGGTTGACGTACGGGCTGGCGCAACGTTCGATTACTCCATATCGTGACATCCGGTTAATCTCCTCGTTCACCTTGTCTCGGTAAGCAAGCGGCACAGGCCACCCTCGTTGAAAGTAAGGTGTCCTGTCCGTAACGTGAAACTCGTGCGTGTAACCCTCTATTCTTCCCGGGCACTCCCTAAAAACATTCCGGTTCCTTAACAAAATCTCCTTCAGGCGTTGCAGTATTCCTTCATCCACGCAGTCTATGCTCCCAATCTTTTCATCGATGCATCGCAGTACTTCCTCTTCTTCTTCACTGTTTATCACGTCAATATTCATGATTGGTATAATGTGCTCCCCATCATCAGTGTCGCTTTTTAAACTAATTACTTTGTTTCCGATGTCGAGGCGACACCCAACTTCTTGTAAAAAACTAATTCCTAGTATACACGGTTTCACTAATTCTGGTATTATCAAAAACACACATTCATATCGGATACTATCAATCTCAATGTCACACAATATTTGTCTCTTAACTAATTTGGATTTATTTCCTACAGCACTTATTATAGATGTATTTGTTACGGGTAGTGTCTCATATGGTCCTATACTCTTCTTATGATTATTAAACCACGTCTCCGATAATCCGTTGACGAGGGAACCAGTATCAAGTAAGGCTTCCACAATTACATCATTATTAAATTTAATAGTAATTTCGGGATATTTCAATATTTGTTTATTAACAATCTCGTCATCCTCTTGTAGTAGGTCCTTTCGTAAATCAGGTAATAATATATTTACATTCTCACTCGGAAGGAAGTCGCTTAAAATCTCTATCTTCTTCCCTCGTTTGACGTATTTTTGTTTTTGTTATTGTTGTCGCTGTTACCGCTCGCCCTTGGGGTGGTGTCAAAACGACCGTCCTACTCGGTCCCGCCTCTGCCGGCGTAAACTGCACCTTATTGACGTATGGTTTGTTGTCATAACGACCCCTTGGCTGCCGGTCACTTTCACTTTTGTTGTATTGTGTCTCCCTTTCTCTCGGGTTGTTTTTTCCTTCGTTGTAGGGTCTATAATGTGGCCTGCGAGTGTTATCTCCGCTTGACTGTATACTTGTAAATTCCGTAATCAACGCTTCGAAATTTGGTATACTTGTGATACCACGTGTGACCACTGCGAGCTGCAAGTCCTTACCAAAGTGGCGAGCTAGTTTTCTGATCAGCTGAGTGTCGGTTAATGCTGGTGACAGTTGCCGACTTTCCAGTAAAATCCGTTCTACATACTGGACAGCTGTGATTGGTCCATTCCACTCATATCTGCCGTACTCCAGATTGTCGCGTATATTGTCCTGGCGTTCTTGACCCCAGTACTTCAAGGTGAAGGCTTCTTTAAATTCTTCGTACGTGGAGATTTGATTCCGTATGACACGCCACCATATTCCAGCGTCCATCTCCAAGTGTCTCCCGATCCATTTAATGTCACCGTTGTTGTAGAACTGTTCCTGGATCTCTGACAATTCCTTCAGGAACTCCATTGGGAACCTGTCAGTGCCGTTGTACTTTAATTCTGTATGTGTGTGTCCGTTAAGTCTACTGATTATTCCCGACTCACCTTCAATTAGCTGACGCTGTAGTCGTTCTATCTGGGACTTTAATTCGTTGATACGAGTGGTTTTCTCTCTGGTGCTCTCATCTACCTCACTGATCTTCTGCTGCATTGTGTTGTTTACGTCTCCCTGTTCCTGTTGTAATTGTCTTACTGTTTGGAATAGTTCGACTCTCAATTCCTCCTGCTTCTTGTGATTTTCTTTTGCGTGTGTCTCTACTCTGTTGTGGATCTTTTTGATGCTCGTTTGAGTATTTTGGGCAACACTCTTTAGTTCCTGTCGGTCTAATTCTCTTGTTTCTCGTACCTCTTCGAATTTCTTGTCGGTGTCGTCCTTTAACTCTTTTATGATCTCGTTCTGCTGCTTCTGAACCTCGTCTATCTTCTTATCACAATTATTTATGTATTCACGCATTTCTGCGTGTATTTGTGTAAAGTTTTCATTCTGCTTTTCAAACTTTTCTTCTAGTTTCTCGAATTTTTTATTAAAATTTTCATTCTGCTTCTCGAAATTTTCATTAACATCTCTTCTAATCTCTATAAAATTTTCATTCATCATCTTAAGGCTTTCACTCTGTGCCCGCATGAGGTCCATAAGTGAACGCATTGTCACTTCTTCCTCCGGTTGTTGTTGGGACTCCTGTCCCCGCGCTCTGACGTTTGACGTCTCCTCGGTCATTTGTGAATAAGTTGGTGATTCCTCTCGTTCGACATCAGGTACTCCCTGTTGGTTATTAATGTCAAAATTCATGGAATCTGTGCTACTGGTCGTCATTTTTGCAGCCTCACTCCGCGTTAACATTCAGTCCCAGTCCAACTAGCTTCACACTAATAATATTTGTTCTTACAACTACTAACATGAAATATTAATATATACGCTTATCCTATCTCTACTGCCTGCTCTTTGCCGTGCGATGGGCGCCAAATACAACGATGTGGGGTTTTATGCTATTACGCTACTGAATTAATTAATCTGTGATTGCCGAGCCCCACGTTCTTTGGGAGCCAAATACAACGATTGCCACGTGTTGGGCAGTCAATTATGCTAACAATAATGAATTAATTAATCTGTGATTAATTAATTATGTAAATATACTAATTTGCATAATGAGCTCGTGTAATCACTCAATTAGGTGCTCATATCAACTGAACTGATTGAAACTAAATAACACGTTAATTCCTTTACGTTAGCATAAGTATTGCATGGAGACTCTAGTTGTTGTATTAATAAATAGAAAAAACTACTATAAATCACTCAAATGCCATTACTTTCTTGTTCTGAGGTAATTTGACAATGATGAACGCAAATATTCTGGATAAAATAAACACTTATTTATTTAACATCATATCATTAAATAAAGAGAATTCAATTGTAACAGTACATATGTTACCACATCCACCTAAGTACTGAAAATTAATTTGAAGGCCACCACTAGAAAAAATACATTAAAAGGTCTAGAATACCACCAAGTATACTAAAGAAAAGTACCATAAGTTAGAATAAGTGAAGCATCATTGAAAGGAATTCACTAGTAAATGCACCAAGAAAGAAGAAAAGAAGAATAAAGACGAGACGACCGACATACTGTACCCAATAGATCAGTGAGAAGGACACCACACAACCAAAGAAGAAAGAAAAATCAGTGAGGAGGACAAGACAACAAAAGAAGAAAGAAGAGTCAGGAAGAAGAACACAACAAGGACAACTTCAAGAAAGAAGAAGGAAGAACCAGCGTGAAGAAGACAAGTGAAAACCACATCATGTATAAAATGAACAATAGTGAGGAGGAGATCAGTGAAGAAAGAAGAAAGAAGAAGGAAGATCACCAGAGCAAACACCAGAAGAATAAGGGAAGAAGATTGAAGTAAAACAAACTAACATAAACCCTGAAAGAATATTTGTATTAAGAAGAAGGAAGAATTGTTAGTTAATTATATGATATGAATCCCTAAGCTGTATGACAAAGTCAACATTGACAACAACTCATTTAATGAACACATTTATTGTTTATGTAAAACACATTATTGTAAATAAATATTAAATATTGTAAATAAAGAGTCACAAGCAAACTGAATAAGGACAAGATGAGTTTATGATAACTAAATGATGTGTAGTTATAGAATAAACAGAGAAATATGCAACCAAAATAGTGAATGACCAATTGTACAGTGGGAATGATGTACATACAAACCCACTAATTAACAACAAATAAGATAATACAGTAGTAAACTAAATATGAACTATTGATAACCAATAACCAATGTACAAACATGAAATGAAAACCAGTCGAATAATTTAAGATAGAAATATACAGCCATAAACAACACTTCAATGTTTACTGAACCTATGACATAACCTAATCTGGGCATCCAGTTTTCAATAAAACTTGATAAAAAATGAACCAAACCAATGTTAGACCAAAATGTAATGAGCTAGGAAATAAATAGAGCATATAAGGAATGTTTTGTACACGATAGCTAATAGTATAATAGTATATAAAAGCTATATTTAAGTAATACAAGTATGACCAAATGCTTGTAATGGCAAAGTGACACTATGCAACCAAAATTATGTAGTAAACACATTGTACAAAGCAAGTAACCCAATTAATGATTTGGTGTCGGACAGAATACTATTCCTATGAGCAATTGTAACCAAAATAACCATTTAAATAGTTTATATAAATGTAATTATAACTCAACCATTATGACAACTAGCTGCTAATAAAGTTTACTGCAGCCAAACCTTGCTAATAACAGAGTAAAATGCAAAGTGAACTGCATCACAATAACTATAAGGTCCTAGTGACTATTTCAGTTATCAATCAGAGAACCATACATCTAAAATGTCTATGATATTAAGCATACTATCAAGTAACGCCATATGGACATAACAAGCCCAATTCATGAGTGATAATACAAGCACTAAACTAATAATGTAGGGAAAGAGAACACTGTCAGTAGTGACTTAACCCATCAATGTATAAATATACCATGTTAGAACTTAAGTAAATGTTGTTATTAATAGGATATAAGAAAAACCAAAATGTATGACAATACTACCAAGTGAAGCCATATAGGCATAGCAGGCCTGATTCATATGTGATAATTAAGGCATTAAACAAACAAGTTAGGGAAAAAGAACACTGTCAGTAGTGACTTAACCCATCAATGTTTCATTACAACTTATTAAAAGTTAATCAAATACTATTATTACTGTGTAATGAGCAAACCAAAAACGTATGACCATAAGTTTAAGAGTGAAGCTATGGAAAAGGACATAGTATTAATAATAGGACATAGTTTTAAGGGAAATTTGTACAGTAGATTAAGAGTGAGACATTACTATAAAAAATAACATAAAAACCATGAATTGTTAATAACTAATGGTTTAATGGACACCAAGCATAAATGCTAAGTGCTAAGTCTGATAACCCTTATCAGAAATATATGATAAGGGGACTCAAATTAATCGTCTTTCAAAAACACGAACAATGAGAGTAAGCACAACATTCTCAGTGCAATTATAAGAAAGATATTAGACTTTTAAAAATAATTGCATTGTGCTTAGCCCTTCCGCATAGTCATGTAAACCAAATTTTCATAATCTTGTCCCCAAAGGCTGACGCTTATGATAGCGTCTATTTTGACGAAGTCTACCGTAAATAAACGAATTGGCAAAAACTGACCAATCAGAACACATAAAAAATCCGAAATTCATCATTCCAGCCCATGAGCCGGAGACAGTCTTACAACAACAGCGAAGCGGAATGCACGCTAGTCAACGCCTCAGAAAAACGTGCGTTTGACAGCAAAACAGCATCAACCATGTTAACCTCAAATTGAGACATAAGTTATCTATCAGAAGAATAAGTGCAGTATATTTACAAGTGTAATCTAATCGGAGTTTATGCGCATAGGAGTGTGTGCAGTGTTGTGATAAAGTTCAAATAATTAATTAATCAATTTTAATTAATTAAAAAAGTGTTAATAATTAATAAAGTGTAAATCTTCAACCGACGAGAGACGCAAGTATTATTAATTACGAATATTATGTCATGATAGTCTATAAGCAAAATAATTGAACGCTAAAAGCGATTAAAATTGAAATATAGAAACAATTCAATTCACTATCCTTAATAGAAGGGAACCAATATATACAAATGAACAATGTTGAAATTGAACGTTCTGAGTAATGACAGTTTAACTATTTGTATACTGTAAATAGCTAAGATAAGCAAAGACATTGTGATATCAATGAAGAGTATACGTACTCTAATACTATCAGTAGATGGAAGTATAAATATTTTGTTATTAAATTCAACTAATAGTTTCGCCGGTGTGCGATAACTATAATAAACAAAGTACATTTACCTGAAATGGGAGTATCCAATTTCATAGATGATTGTAGTACATGATAATGGATTATAACAATCACTATTAATTATTAATAAATAATTCACTACTTTTAACCAAATAATGTTGCACTAAACTATGTATAAAGCATGTGCCTAACTATGAACAGTGGTTCATATTTTATATTTTTTCATTAATAATCATTGAATTTTTATTTTTATGTTGACTCTAACCGTAGCTATTATTCCAAGAAAGTGTATTTTGCAGTTTAAAAGAACCTACTACTTTTGTTATTATCATCATTATTAAATTTTCAAGTCGAACAATCCGACATAACCTACAAATTTGTCAAACCACATTGTATTACTAATCAGAGGCAGTCATGCCAACTAGAGCTCATCATTTGTTTTAGAGTTCATGTTTACTTTAAAAGTATTTATTGTTAACTAAAAAGAAGGATAAAACTCCTTATTGTATTGAATTTCACTGTGTGTTATTTGAATAAATTGCCATTATTGTTTTTTACCAGTGAAAGAGTTGACTTTATTTGTAACAATAAAATTACAGCTTAGAGGAGAAAAACGAGGCGGTTGGTACCTTACTGAGAATGCGAATTATTCAAATTGAATGATTCCTTGTTTTGTTTACAACCGTTCAGATCAACATACTTACAATCTTATACAATAATAATATATATATGTGTACCATATCTGTGTTTGTGTATGTTAGTGTATAGGAAGAAACAACTGATCTCCTCAAGACAGCTGATCTGCAAAGAGTCAACGGAACGTCCAGTGAAAGAGTTTTAACAGTAAATATAATATACAAAATTAAATTATATAAACAGACAACTAATACGACGAAAAAAGAGTAAGTACCGAGTTATTCAATCCTGGATTCAACAATAGGTTGAATTGAGGGGAATAAGTCACTAAACGGTATAAAATAATAATAAAATTTGATATAGAACAATCACGATTAGCCGAGAGCAAGACCCAATTAACCGTAAAAGAACCCTGAGACAATTTAATAATAATAATATTTAAACCATAAATATAGACAGACACATCGTCTAGTTACAAAATTGACGAACCCAACGCGGGACAGATAAGGAGAGGAGTCTTCGTCTCTCTTACAAAATATATAAAATATGGATGATTCCTGTAAATACATTCATAAACTCATAAAAGAATATAAAAGAACACATGTATATACATCAAATTATAATGTGAGTCCAATACGTTGTTTGCTGGAAAACATACACATACATATATAATATAATCGATATATAGAAACACAAATAGTCAAACAATAAATCTTATACTAATGCGTTCATCGTTTGCCTCAGATGGATGGCGTTAATTATGTTTATCATGTTTAATTTAAATGCTCAAGGGGTGTTTCTTGAAAAAGAGACAGGACAGTAGAGTTCTTATGATAAGAATAGCATAAAGATTACTTGTTAGACGAATTATCCGATATCTCCATCGGCGTAATTCCTCTTCTCTGCTGGTCCATGTGTGGGAAGCTGCGAGCTGTGATGTCACTGGCACTTAACACACGCGAACCAGATTCACTCGCGCTGTGTGTGTATTCTGTTGGTTCGGCTGTTACTGTGCGAGTCATGAAATTATGTGTCGTGAAGATAAGTTCATCGTTAACTATGGTGTATGTATATATGTCTGTCTATTGTTGAACTTCTGGTATGTACATAAATGTTTAGTGTCTTTGATGCCGTGGTGTAATTGTTCCAACTGATATTGTATCGCTGCGCCGCACTGTATAACGTTACGATTTCGTCGTCCGGTATTACATCAACGATAGTTCTACGCGTCGGTGTAATTGATGAAAGTGTGACTGGTTAGTTCAGTTCTGAATTAGAGTGTAATAAAGAACTCTATAATTGTTAAGCACTGGCGTATGTCGCATGTTTTTTAGACACTGTAGGTACACTATTACCGGATACGCGCCAATATCGAAATGTCTAAGTCTCTTAGTTATATGTCGCGTAGCTAAGTTTCAAAGTCCCACTGCCGTCCGTATGTTAATCGAACCTTGACGACCGACTGTTGAATGTTATAAATAGACTGTTTAAAAGTACGTGAAGACTATTCAAAGTATATGATTGAAAATTTATGAAAGACTGTCCGACTGACTGACTTCCCGCGTGCCCTGCAAACAGTTTTTATCAAGCATCGTTGACCACAATGCATCCTTCTGGAAAAGACGCCCCAAGTCGAACCTGATAGGACAGAAGATCTCCTACCCTTAAGCCAGAGTGTCGTTCTTCACTTCTCATTCGACTTTCCCGTTGCCATGATGACGACGGTCCTCTCCACCTGTTCTCTGGGTAGATGCTGGGTTGTGATTGGATATCCTGTCTCCCCACGAGTTCGCGTCGAAAGCCTCCGTACTCTTTTCCTAGAACAGGAGCAATTTCATGGTCGTCCATCAAGTCTTTGTCTAAGCGTACTCCGGATCTCGCTGCAGTTCTCACGCAAACAATGTGTCGTATTTTGTTATTGTTTTCGCTGTGTACGACCCCTTTTCCGAATGCTGTCCTGGCGCAGCGTGACGTCGTTTCCAAAACGGCACTCCTTCTCCCTGTCGTAAATTTCCGTTGTCGCCAGTAAGACGTTCCCCTGCTGTGTACAAGTTCGATTCTATTCTCTTAGGTATCGATGTCCGTTCTCATATAGGGTACATCCTATTGTGCGTCTTACACCCTTTTCTTATTACTGGTACACTTCAAATTATCCCGGCAGTGTGTCCGTCACAGTTTCACTATAATTGGTACTTGACACAGTTTCTTTTATCTTACATTTGCAGGCTGTAAATCTCGTGTTTGAGTCGAGTCTGTCACGGCCAACCTTGTTCCCTATTGTAAAGCTATGTGAAGCGTATTTGTATTGTCCGAAGCAAACGTTCACTTGACACCTCGTCACACAGTTCCTTTATTTATTGCTCGTGGCCTGCGTAGGTGTGTCTTGCTGAATGTAACGTCTTTTCGGTCATACTAAAATTTTTAATTTTTTGGTTGTTACGATTTAAAGGATAAAAAAATCTTCCTTGTATAAATGATAACTCGACTGAATTACAAAACATTTTATGGATGTATACCACCTCGAAGTCAGTAAACAGTGCTCGCTGTTTGCTTGTATAGGTCTAACAATTTCTTTTTAATGGTCAATTCAAAAGCCTTAAAAATTTTGGTTTGTAGTATTTCTGATATTGTAGATGTCGCAATTATTTAGTTTATATGTATGCGAATTTTTGTTTGTAAATTTATTAATTCAAATATATTGCTGCATTAAGATGAGGGATAAACGAACGCAGTAAACGGGTACGTGATATTCAACACGAGGCAACGCTTCAGGTTGTTCCTGATTGTCGATTGAACGATTGTCGATCATTCTACTCAAGGCATTGTACAAGGTCAGACATTAAAACAGTTTCTATCGAGTTCCAGAGACATTGTGCCTGCAATTATGCAATCAATTCTTGACACGTTGCTCGGAAAATGGAAAATTATTCTCGAATCTCAGTGGGGTAAAATATATAAGCGCCGGCTGCCGACCAAGTTCAGTTTTAGTTTACAGTTCAGCGATATTGAAGTGGGTTTCGGAGTTGTAGTGTAATGTGATTACTTAGTGTGAAAATGTTAAACAGATGACATTTACTGGTTGTGACGTTCCTGTGTGTTGAACACTGTCTAGTTTGGGGAATTGTATTTGATAGTTTTTGTTGCTTTATCTGTAACTAGCTGTTACCCGCGGCTTCGCACGCGAATATTTGACTTTTAATAAGTATTTTAATGTAATTTATATTGTCTATGTCTATATGGCGTCCTGTCAGCTCGTATAACAATTTTGTAGTCATTAGTCAAATTCTCTCCAAAGCTGTTTTCAACACTTGTACTATTTTAACTTTTACTAAACTATTATGTTGGTGCAACAACTTTTGGAGATTTAAAAGTACCCGTTTATAAAGGCTTTGGAGAAATATATAAAATACCTGTTAAATCAAAAACGCAAAATTCTTTATTTTAAGTTTTACTGTGTTAGAAGCATTGTATAACTGTATAACACATTAAACGTTATGTTTTCCTCCATTTCCTCAACCATGGCTTTTATTTATTTCAGCAGTAAACTAAAAACGAAAAACCGTTGTCACCTAACCTCACAAATGAAATAACACGTATTTTCGCTTTGCATTAAGTAATAGGACAATTTACAATTAGTAGACTTCTTCTTTTCCACATCGTAATACATCGATACAATCCCATTATATAATTATTATATAAATCATAGAAAGTATACTGCAGGAATGGATAAATGTACAGTTTCGATGCCGCTAAATAGCTTTTGTTTATTTACTTGTTGCTATGGTAATTAATTCTGGTCTCCATGGTGTTGTTGACACCTTTAGTAGTAGTATTTAATATATTTAATTACTTATTCATTGCATCATCAGAAATACGTATAAACATAACTTTTATAACCGTTTAAAACAATTACAAAATATATGGACGTATCTGTATACAAAATTACAAAATATATCGATACAATTGCATGTTAAAAACATTAAAAAATGCATGAACGGATAAACGTACAGTTCTGATGCCGCTAAATATCATTTGTTCATTTACTTGTTACTATGGTAATTAATTCTGGTCTCCGTGGTGTTGTTGACATCTTTATACGCGTCAACGAAAAGGCATAATTAAAAGGGCCTAAATCGTGCAAACACGGCAAAATATCAAATTCCAAGTTAGACAGTATTTTGTGTCTTGTGTCAAAGGTTCCCTGTGCAAAATTTTGTCGCAACCGGTGTAACTGTGTGGATTTGTATTCAGTACCTATAAATCCTCAGACTTTGAGTTATATATATATATATATATATATATATATATATATAGATTAAAGACTTGATCTGGTGCCAGTGTTTTTGATTCACTGTACTCCAACAACACGACGACCGTCGCAACAATATATATACATAAGGTGTAGAAGCAAAAATCCAAAGTTCTTCAAACAAAGGTCTACATTGTATCCGTCTGTTCATATTTATAATTATTCTTACAATACAGGTTTCCATTATAAAGTCTGAAACTGGGTATTGCAACTTTCCAGTGTAACACTTTAAGAGTTCCAATTGTTCAACAGAGACATGTTGTAACAGTTTACCGTGTGAAACTTTTTTATTTTTTAAAAACTTTAATCCAACATTACTCGCTCAGTGGGACAAAAAGTGTTAACGCGAAGAGACAGAATTTAATTAGGAAGCAACTCGAGTTTTTAAAGTTTGTTGAGTTTTTCGATGGACACTCTACCGGCACACTTTGTAATTTAAAAAGAACGGGACCTATCTTTGCAAAAGTAAATAATTACTTTGTTTTTACATCTGTTTTCTACACTCAGCAAGTTAAAACTAATACTCATTTCTGTAGTAGCGCTCGTTAAACTTTTCTACTCCCTTAAGATCTTTTTTTAGGATGATATTATTTTATTACCTGATTCCAATAATTAGTATCAGTTCTTGACAAACTGATCTGTAAATTTCCTTCCATAAGAAATTTGAAACGATAAATAAAAACAAATCTTAAACAAGTCGATGTCCGTTCTATTCATTTCGGAAGGCGGCTGTACAGACGCACAGACGTCTTACACTCGCACACCCACGCAAACACACACACACACACGTACACACACACACACACAGGTTACACATACAGGTAGCGAAACAGATTCGAACTCGGATACTCCTGAAGGTTGTGCTGTGCTTTGCTGTGTTTCTAAAACTTCGCTGTGTGTACAAAATGGGCGGGAGACTGCTCCACTGGAAGCTATACTGTGCGAAGTTGATTTGAGACACGTCAAGCACAGCAACCAAAATGGGCGAGAGACTGCTCCACTGGAAGCTATACTGTGCGACGTTGATTTGAGACACGTCAAGCACAGCAACCAAAATGGGCGGGAGACTGCTCCACTGGAAGCTATACTGTGCGAAGTTAATTTGAGACAGGTAAAGCACAGCAACCAAAATGGGCGAGAGACTGCTCCACTGGAAGCTATATTGTGCGACGTTGATTTGAGACACGTCAAGCACAGCAACCAAAATGGGCGGGAGACTGCTCCACTGGAAGCTATACTGTGCAAAGTTGATTTGAGATACGTCAAGCACAGCAACCAAAATGGGCGGGAGACTGCTCCACTGGAAGCTATACTGCGCGACGTTGATTTGAGACACGTCAAGCACAGCAACCAAAATGGGCGGGAGACTGCTCCACTGGAAGCTATACTGTGCGAAGTTGATTTGAGACATGTCAAGCACAGCAACCAAAATGGGCGGGAGACTGCTCCACTGGAAGCTATACTGTGCGACGTTGATTTGAGACATGTCAAGCACAGCAACCAAAATGGGCGGGAGACTGCTCCACTGAAAGCTATACTGTGCGACGTTGATTTGAGACACGTCAAGCACAGCAACCAAAATGGGCGGGTGACTGCTCCACTGGAAGGTATACTGTGCGAAGTTAATTTGAGACACGTCAAGCACAGCAACCAAAATGGGAGAGAGACTGCTCCACTGGAAGCTATACTGTGCGACGTTGATTTGAGACACGTCAAGCACAGCAACCAAAATGGGCGGGAGACTGCTCCACTGGAAGCTATACTGTGCGACGCTGATTTGAGACACGTCAAGAACAGCAACCAAAATGGGCGAGAGACTGCTTCACTGGAAGCTATACTGTGCGACGTTGATTTGAGACACGTCAAGCACAGCAACCAAAATGGGCGAGAGACTGCTCCACTGGAAGTTATACTGTGCGAAGTTGATTTGAGACACGTCAAGCACAGCAACCAAAATGGGCGGGAGACTGCTCCACTGGAAGTTATACTGTGCGAAGTTGATTTGAGACACGTCAAGCACAGCAACCAAAATGGGCGGGAGACTGCTCCAGTGCGAAGTTGATTTGAGATGTGACGATTTAATTGAATATAGAATCTTAAATAAATAGAAAATTAATTTACTAGCAATTAAGTATTTTTAAATCGCACTGTTAAACCTAAAGCCCCTGTCCTAACTCAGAATAAGTATGAGATGTAAATGGGAAATCTAACTAAAGCATTAATAAAAATTCGAATTGTAAAAAGGTATTAATATCACAGTTAACCCTTTGCTAGTCATCATGCGGTGACCTGTTAATTCCGGACACAACGTGCATAGCGAGTCGTCTGTAACTTAGGAAGATATAAAAATCATAATCTTTGTAATTAGTAATTTGAAGGCACGTGTAGTAGTTAAAATAATTCACTTAAATTATATATGTATAATTAATGTATTTTTGTTTGTAATAATAATGTCAATTTAAATAAAAATAGGAACTATATTGTCGCGGAGTACTTGCCCCTCTCCGTTGTAATGTGCCAGTCGAATCGAGTAGAGAGTCACAATGCTGCCGTCAGAGCGTATAGAACTACGAGCGAGAGCTCCACCAAAATGCACTGGTTAAATTTAATTTTAAATGTTTGCTACCACTGCTAAACTTGGCGAGCGAGTGTAATGTGTGAATTGTAGAAAGTTGTGTTAAAAAAAAAGAATGTAATAAGTTAAAAAAAAAAAAAATTAACAAGTAGTAAGCAAGATGACGTCTCCCCTCAAGAGGTAAATTCAAGTACTACTTTACATATGAAGATGTGACCTACATAAACTTCACATGTGGACGTATACGAGGCATAAGACGCTGACGAGGAGCTACGTGGATCTACACAAACTTTAACAAGAGACACTTCTATCTCCGCAGTGAACCACCTATCTAGTACTTGCCGAAGACACGACTCAGATGACGACGCCGACTTCAAGAGTTCCCAAGACAGACACCCCAGGACGAGGTTACCACGACCTATTGTAAAGGTGACTCGATAGCTTGCCTATCGAGAGTTAATTATATTTGAGACATAACTTACAGAGAAAAGAGACTTTTCAAAGACTATAAATTTCTTTAAACTATAAATGAGACCAACTAAGAGTTTACTGTAATATTGAATATCATACGTTGTAACGCATTATATGTAAATGTAAATTATAATCACTTTAGTTAATAATACCATTCTTCAAATGGTAAAAGAAGTCTTGCAAGCATCTAGATGAACACAAAATACTCAGAAGTCTTTGCTATAGATATATTTAAAGTAAACTCGGATCCGAGGTAAAAAAGTACATAATCATTATGATCCCTAGTTTTCTGAAAACCGTTTAAATATTTTAATCTAATTAATTATGTCATGGGATCTTTTCATATCAGTTGTTAATAAAGAGAAGTCATCTTATTACACATGAAAATGAGTGCATAAATCAGTGAAATACCTTCCCTTGTTTCCTAATAATTAGCTTAAGTAGTTTGTTCAATTAAGTTGAGTTTAATAACAGTTCGTTACAACGTAGGCAGCCCATGTAATTGGCAGGTGTCAATTAAGATGGGTTCCCTGGATTTGTAACGTGGTAAAAAACGTTACAGAGACACGTCAAGCACAGCAACCAAAATGGGCGGGAGACTGCTCCAGTGCGAAGTTGATTTGAGACACGTCAAGCACAGCAACCAAAATGGGCGGGAGACTGCTCCACTGGAAGCTATACTGTGCGAACGATGTGTGTATATATAGAAACGGAGCGTTTTTTTATACCTGGTGTTTTAGTTGCAACTATGGTACAGCATCACCTGCGCTCTGGACAATAAATTGCGATATGAAATCTTCATCAGTAAAGAAATAATATACATTAGGCTGCCAAAGTTCTTTCTTAATGTAGTTTTATAACCAAACGAGTCGTTTTCTTGTATTAAATGGTTCCAGAAGGCAAGTCACATCTTGTTTATATTCCTCTGTGTATAACCAAACAAATGCTGAACTGATGCCTTAAGCTTGCACGGGCGGAGTCGTAATTGTTACAACTACTTTCGGGGCTATCAGGGCGTAGTCCTATGTTGGTAAAAGCTGACGTTTCAGGAATGGTATTCAGGCAGTAATGAAACGTTAGTTCCTGGCCCAAACATGGGAATTTGAACGGTGGTAGACCTACGTAGTTCCGGGTCCACATACCTGAATCTTTTCTGATACAACGTGAAGTATCATTGTCTTTGTCTCTTGACCAATTTCAATGTTTTCCCGGAACATTCTAGACAAATACTTATTTTTGTGTTTTCCGAATCACCAGAGACAAAGACCTAGACAGATAGAGAGGCAGACACTTAGGCAGGCAATCAGGGAAACAATTATATACTAGAGGCCTACTTCCTTCTAAGAGTTTAACTCCATCCTCACTCCATCATGGTGTAGTTTGCAGATTGTTATTTAAAAAAGTTGAATCAAATTTATTAAATTTTTAAATGTGATAATTTCTCTTAGTATCGTTTCGTGTGTATACAAAATAATGATTTTCAATATGGTGTTACTATAATGACTTATTTCAGCACAGATACCCTGTTCAAATATTTAATCGTAGCAATACTGTATTATGTAAGCTGCGCATTCAGCAACCACATTATCAAATACAGAAACCGTTATTAACATGTCTGCTTGTATTGAGCCCTTTGTTTATGAACACCAGTAATCCGCTAAATAGCAACATTTGCAAGTACTTACTGAGCCAATACGATCTGAGAATGGATACAGAGAGATTTAAGCTCCGATCGAATGTTAGGAAAAACTGTTACAACTTTTACGATGAATAGTAACTACAATTTTTCTTCCTGCTCTCTACCAAATTTTCCTTACGCAGTTGGGTCGCCGATAGATTTTTTAAAAATATGTTGCTATTTTTAACAACTTTCTTACTTTCTATAGTGTCTTCCCATTTTTCTTAGCAACCTCTTTGATGTTGCCGCCCTTACAGCATTACGACTGATGTTTAATGGGGCGAGAACGTTCCTACTGTTCGATCAATCGATACCCCGTTAACTAGTGTGTGACAGCATTGCACTAATCGCTCCTATACTTCAGTGGTATACAAACCTTTATAAATGGCATTTAAGGTTAACAATCAACAACCAACAATACGTCTTTTCGCGTGCTCTGCGGATTTAAGTGCGGGATGTCTTGAGAAAAGTGCAACAAAAACGAAAGTAAAAAATAGAACGTAATCATAATTACTTAAAACTTCCGAGCTAAAAGGCCGTGGTCGAATGCTTGATGTTGTATAGCTAAACGTTTCGGCCACACCACCGGTGGCCATCTTCAGTAGCAAAAATGTTCGTAATAGGTAGTATGCCAAACAAGTCGCCCAATGAACTGGGAACAAGCAACAGTGAGAGAATTGGCCTGTCAGAGCTGTTGGGTTGCGCGTCGTGAGACGACCCAATGGTTTCCTAGTACCGAGCCTCCGGTAGGGGCTCCTGCCTAGTGGTCTTGTCCAGACGGAATATTATTTATTTAATTTTTAGTGGTCGCTACAACGACATGCTCGTACTAGGTCGACTAGTACAGTATTTGTCGAGGCCGTTTCCAAAATTCACCTGGACGTGTTCGGTACTTGCCAAGGCCAGCTATGAGTGGGTTTGTCTGGGTCCTCGCAGCTCGGACGTAAAATTTACGTGCAAGTCGCCTTGCGGTGTCATCCAAGGAGCGGACACCGAGTCCTCTTCTCAGGAGACGAGAAGAAAACGGATAGGGGACTTTGGCCGCTAGCCGAAGACCTCTATCGAGAACGCTTTGCAACTTTCTTTTATAAACGGTTGCGAGGTAACCCCAGACGGGAAGAGCGTAGGTAATGATCGGCAACAGATACGCGTTGACGATCAACTTACCCAGCTCGGGGGTCATAGCCTTATTGACAAGTAGTGGAAACAGTTGCGCGAGACGAGCGGACGCTTTCTTTCGCATCGTCTCAGCGTGGGCACGCCAGGTGAGCCGACGATCTAGGTGGACACCGAGGTACTTAACTTCTCTCGACCACGGCAATTACGTTCTACCGAGTCTCACTCGGCCTCGTGGTTCTTTCCGGCGCTTTGTGAATAGCACCGCGGAGCTCTTGGTTTCGTTGACGGCAACTTTCCAGCTTTCAGTCCACGTCGAGTACGCATCGAGTGCGCGCTGAAGTCGTGGGATAGCAAAGTCTGCGTTCCGATCGGCGGTATAGACCGCCGTGTCGTCGGCAAACAGAGCCATCTGGACTCCAGGCTCTCTGGGTGCGTCGTTGACATACACGGAGAACAGGAGAGGCCCTAGCACGCTACCTTGAGGTACCCCGGCTGTAATGCGTCTCTCGGAAGAGACATGGTCGTCTATTCGCACGCAGAAAGTCCTGTCCGTCAGAAAGCTAGCAATCAAGCGAAGGTAGCAATCTGGGAGCTGGATTTCCCGGAGCTTGAACAAGAGCCCGTCATGCCAGACACTATCAAAGGCCTTTTCCACATCTAGGAAACAGGCGACAGTCTGCTCTTTCCGACACCCGGCGCCCGTGATGTATTCCACCAGTCTCATCAGCTGATGAGTGGTGGAATGCCCCACACGGAAGCCGAACTGTTCGGGGACCAGTACATCGAAATTTCGTAGATGCTCTAGTACGTTGTACGAGATGTTCGAGAACCTTTGACGTGGCTGACAGTAGACTAATGGGCCGGAGGTTGCCGGGACGGGAAGCATCCTTTCCCTGCTTCGGGATCACTATGACCGTCGCCTTACGCCATTTCTGGGGAAAATAGGCCAGTCTAAGACACGCGTTGAACAGCGCGACCAAGAAAAGTACTCCTCGCTCCGGGAGTCGAGTAAGAGCGGCGTTCGAGACGCCGCCCGGGCCAGGAGCTTTTCTCGGCACGAGTTCAACAAGCCAATCGGTGACCTCTTCCGTAGTAATGGGTTTGGGCTCCGTAGTGATCGGAAGAGACAGAAAGTCTTCCACTTCGTTCTCGACTTCTTCGTCGAAGTCCCAGTCCATGGGCGGGTTAGGTGCGAACTGTCGCTCAAAACACGCGCCCAAGTACTCGGCCTTCGCCTCCGGGCGAGCCAGGATTTGACCGAAAGGTCCAGCAATGGCTGGGATGCGAGGCCGGCGCCTCTTCCCTACCAACGCCGAAGGTATCCGGTAAGGGCTACTTTCGTCCGATCCGTCCCCTGCTTGGGCCACGGCGAGTTCCCGACAGCGTCTCCGGTAGGCCTGCATTTCACGACGTAAAATGCCGGTCGCCCGGTTGTACGCTGCCTTGTCGGCCGGATCACTCGTCTCCTCTGGGATCCGCTGGCAGTGGGGCGTGACGCCAGGCTTCATCCTGGAAGACGCGTCGATCGCAGATACGACAGCCTCGTCAAACGCGGCAACTGCCTCGTCGACTTGGCGGACGGTTTCGAGTGGACCCGCCTCTGGCATTCGGCGACTTAACGACGGGCCATAGCGGTCCCATTCTACCACCTTCCTGACATCTCTGCGTACGACGTGCTGGGTAGCGACGTGTATCAAGATGGGGAGATGATCGGACGATAGTTCCGTTAGCACGGACACATGGACCGGACAGTCAATTCCTTGGATCACCGCTATGTCCAAGACATCGGGAGCCGCGTTGCGTTGTGAGGGGTAGAACGTAGGTTGGGTAGGCCCAATCACTGTTATCCTGCGAGAATCGGGAAACCTGCGTAAACGTTTCCCGTTTGGGGCAGTCAAGCGACTGTTCCAATCGCGATGTTTACAGTTCAGGTCGCCGGCCATGATGACCCTCCTGTGTGCATCGAACGCGACAGCTAGATCGGGATGAAGGAGCTCTTTTTGCGGCGGTTTATACGCCGCGACCATCTGTACGCCGCCTAGAGTGTTTAACAACTCCACAGCGGTGCCTTCGAGGTGAGTCATTGCAGGCAAGACGACTCGGTGATGCTCGAGATTGAGCCTCACCGCGACGGCAGTACCGCCACCAGCAGTGCCCGGTCTGTCGTTTCGATAGCACACATAGTTGGCCAGTCGTAACCGACTCGCAGGGGTCAAGTGGGTCTCATTGAGAAGGACTACATCGGGTTTGAGTCGGGCCAGTAATTCTTGGAGTTCCTGGATCTTGTTGGACAACCCGTTGGCGTTCCAGGAAAGAATTGAGAGATCACGTTTGAGGACCCGACTCATAGAAAACCTACACAAGTGGCGGCTTCCACAAAGAGCATGAATCTCTCGGTTGTATCGGCAGTCTCCAAGCGGGAGCGGATGGACCTGAAGGTCTGGGCAACTTTGCGGAGGTCAAATTCAGCAAGGAAGTCTTTGACGACCTGATAGTCGTCTGGTTGGGTTTTCGAGGCAGAATGCCCGGAGACTGTGTGCGCATCATAAGAGCGCCGAGGCTTATCAATCGGGGGATTAGTAGAAGCCAGGGGTTTCTTAGGGCCAGGTGTAGCGCCTCTAGCGGAGGTGCTAGGAAGAGGGACAGATGCGATAACGTCGGTCTTCACGCGCTGCGCAGGCTGTCTGGACTGTGCGGCTGGGTTGGCAGGAGCCCGGGAGCAAGCGCCACGGGGCTTACGATGGCGCTTCTTTTTGCCTGCATTAGGGTACGGCGGGGGCGGGAGGTCAGGCGAGGCTGCTTCTAAAGCAGGGGCAGGATTCTCCGGTGCTGGGGAGGGTTGAGAATTCTCAGGCTCCACAACCGAGATGTTGTCTGTAGGCTGGGTGGTCTCACTTTTAGATGCCACGAGGTTTCGGCGCTTTTTCGCCATAGGCGGGACAGGGGCCTGGGGAGGAGCCTGAGTTGGAGATGCCTGTACCACAGGTGTCTGCTTCGGGCCTTTGCTACGTTTTCGTTGCTTATTAGCAACTGCGGCGAAAGACACGGCAGCCGTAGCAGGAGGCGAAGGGCCTGGCTGCTCGGTTGCAGGTCTGGAACCAGCTTCCGGATGCCTCGGTGGTGGCAGGCGCCCTTTCGGCTTTCGCCGCTCGAGCTCCCGCTGAAACACCGGACATGCCCGGTAGTTGGCGGGGTGACTTCCGCCGCAGTTGATGCACCTTTCAAAAGCTGATGCGTCACAGTGTTTACTGGCGTGAGGTAAAGAACACCTCACGCACGCCGGAGCGTTAGAACAAGTCTCTGAGTGGTGCCCGAAGCGCTGGCACTTGTAGCACTGAGGGAGAGCCCCGGGAGCGCGGCTTCTTTCCACTTTTACGCGGAAACCAAAAAGCCGCGTAAGAGAGAGTAGGCTTGCGCCTGCCTCGCTGTTCTCGGCCATGATGCGGACCAGGGAAATTGGACGCCTTGGTCCGGCGGGAGCAAACACCCGATGTACCGCGCGAACCGGATAACCCAGCTCGCGCAGCTCATCGAGGATTTCCTCGAGAGGAGAGTCTACGTCTAAGCCTCTGAGCACGAAGGACAAAGGCTTCACGTGTTTCGGGGTGAAGGTATGGTACTGGAGGTTGGCGGATTCGACGAACGCCATGACGCTGCGGTACTCGTCCATTCCTCGGACAGCGATCTTGACGGTGTCGCCCTCAAGGAGCTTCAAGTCAACGCTGGCCGGGGAAAGTCCGGGTGCCACTATCAGTCGCCGGTAAAAACCGGTGACGTTGTTCACGCCGTGAACGAACACGGGCGGGATGCGACGAGTGGCCGGCGGTGCTTGGGCAGCGCCGGGCACAGTCGGCCCCTGGCCGGATTCGCCATCGGCGGGTACAACTTCCATAGCGGACGCCGAGGAAGAGGTTGAGGAGGACCGATTCCGCCTCGGTTTCTTAACCGGGCGCCCCCGTGGCCCAACCGCCACGAAAGCGTCGGTCTCGTCGCAGGGCAGCGGAACCGTCCGGGGATCTACAGCTTGGTCCGCATCCATGACCGGGGAACACGGCGAATCGCTCGTGTGGGGTATGGAAGAGGCGAGCGACTGCGTGCTCGTTGACGCGCCCGGAACGGGCATATCCGCCAACGAGCGGGAGGTTCGCCGACCAGAGGCAGCCAGGCTGCCTCCGGCGGTAACCAGGGACCTAGGGTCCGGCCCGAGCCGGATCGCAAGCGGGACTACTGGAACGCTCAGGCTTTCTACGAGCTGGGCTAATGACCGGCTTCGTTAGATACCTCTCCTTACCAAGAGAGGTGACCCCGGCCTCTTTACCTAGGCGATATCCAAGCTCGCTTACCACTGGTGGGGCTCGCAAGGATCGTCCTAGGCAGCGCTACCTAAGAGCCTGAGCGTCAGCGGGCTAGATGCGCTGCGCAACCTTAAGCTCTGGCAGGCTGAAAATGCTTCCTCTTCAACGGCAGTTGGTGGTCCTGAAAAGGGTCACTTGGCTGGTGGCCCTAAGAAGGTCCGACGAACTCAGCTGTTGTGCTGGCTACTCAGTTCACTAAACAGTGAGAGAAGGCTACGCTGTTTCTCTTTATAACTTTTTGGCCGCTTAAGGTGTATAACGCGAACCAATCAGAAACGTCTAGCTATACAACATCAAGCATTCACCACGGCCTTTTAAACCGGAAGTTTTAAGTAATTATAGTGACACCGGCCGTGAAAGCCTACGTACTAAAAGAACGTAATCAGTTTACCGTTATTTGGATCCACTTGTTTTGAGTCGTAAAAGACTATTTACGTAACAATTTCATAAAAATTATTATCAACAATTCTAATCTTAAACAAAGAAACAATACAGTGCAACAAAATGAATATAACAATATTATACAATAAATGGTTAACAAACTAAGTGGAACCAATTATTATCAAATTCAATTCTCTGTTGCATAAAATATATTTTTCACACTCTTTAGCTACTTCTGTACGTGTGAAAATTATATTGTACTTTTACTGAAGCTTTTTATAATACTTCTTTACAAACCACAATATGAGGATATGTTAAAATGTGTAGTTGCATCAGAAGAAATCCTTTTCAATATAGGAAAACTTACATAAGTTTTACAAATATTAATATATTCTCTAAGTCCAACCAAGGGTGTTCATACGTATTCACAATAAAATTTGTAGCTTGTCTATAGCAGTATCACTAAGTCGCTGCTTATCAGAAATTGATAAGCCATCGTTAATTTTTTTTATAATTACATGCAAAACACTAACAATACATGGAAGAGATCTTATATTTAAGTAAGATCCGGTTGTTCACGAGAAAGAGCAAAACGTTTTAATTCTTTACGACAAACCTTACCTTTTCTAGCAAAAGACATTTTGAATCAAAATATAAGCTGAATACTTTGAAGATCATTCGAAACAATTATCTGAATTTCAGATTATTAAAAAAAAACTGTAAGTGAAGTTCGTAAATGTGAAATAATAATAATAATAATAATAATAATAATGACGAAAATTATGGTAATAATTATTATCATCATCATTATTCTTATTATTTATCAGCTGTTATAATTGGAAATTCTATATTTAAATATCGGTATGGAGAACCATACATAACTTCCATGTTCTAAGATTTATACAGGGTCCGCCAGTGAAGCGGGAAAATTAAAAGTACCCAATTTTTTCATGAAACATTTATTATCAGAATTTTTTTTACAGATTTGAGTTGAGTAAAGTATGCCATTATTTTACTTTTTAAAAATAACGCCGCTCAAGTGAGAGCCATTTCTGTGTAAACATTCTTCTAATCTTGACCGAAAATTTTCCATCACTCGACGAAGCAGGTCAGGTTGAATCCGTGCAATTTCTTGTCTGATATTCGTTTTCAATTCCGGTATGGTGTGCGGTCTATCAATGTACACCCTGCTCTTAAGAAATTCCCAAAGATAAAAGTCGCATGCGGACAAATCTGGGGATCTTGCAGGCCACGAGATGTCGCCATATCTGGATATGAGTCCGTCCGGGAAGAGTTCTCTTAAAGCAGCCATGGACACACGAGCAGTATGACTTGTGGCCCCATCCTGGTGGAAAAAATTAATTTCCGGAAACCTAGGGAGCTGTTGCATCAAAAATGTTCTGACCATGTGTGTGTAGCGGTCTGCATTGACAGTTGTAGTGTTTCCTCTATCGTCTTGGAAAAAATATGGCCCAATAATGCCAGATGATGAAACTGCACACCACACCGTAACTTTCGGATTATGTAATGGCTTTTCATGCAACTCACCTGGGTTTTCATCATTCCAATATCCACTATTTTGTTTGTTTACATATCCATTCAAATGAAAATGTGCTTCATCTGACATAAACATGCGGTGAATAAAGTTTTCATCATCATTTACACGTCGCAATATTTCTTCGCTGAAAATCCTGCGAGCCAGCATATCGCCATCTTTCAACTCCTGGATTACTTGAATTTTGTAAGGATGAAAAGATAAGTCTTTATGCAAAATTCGTCGTAACGATGTGTCACTAATGTTTAGTGCGGATGCATGTTTCATTGCAGAACGTTGTGGACTACGCGTCAATGCTACTCGAACTCTTTCAATGTTTTCCTCTGTTCTTACAGACCTTGTTGCTCCTCTATACTTTATGTCTATAGTGGAACCAGTTTCTTCAAACTTTTTCACCCATGACATAATTGCATGAGCGGTCGGCACTCTTCCATGTCGTGGAATATTGAAATGATTACGAAACAATCGTTGTACAGAAGTCACACAGTCACCATTCTCATAAAACGATTTTAGCAGAAAGCACGCTGTGCACCGGACCACTGCTCATGTTTAACAAATGGCATTAAATGTAAAACAACAATCGAAAACCTCCACGCCCTCTCGTGAGCAGAAAATGAACTATTGGACTTTCAAAATTTCCCGCTTCACTGGAGGACCCTGTATTTAAAATCATTTTCGAAATGAAATATTACCATAGAAACTACTTCTTTCTACTTACTGCTTCAGCATTAACCACAGTACTGTGGTCACTAACGTATACCACCTTACGTTATCGCACTCGATTTTCACTGATGATGGAAGTCGATGGCATTGCCGAAACGTCTGGTTTTGTAGAAAACATTGGACTACGGCCAAACATCCCGGGAAGGAATTTTAACAAAAACTACTTCTTTGTTGCCGATAACGTTGTACACATATATATAAAAAATATACATAAAATTAATGGCTTGTATAAGTTAATGTTTGATCTCCATTAAGTAGTGCTCAAGTTTCCAAAGTTTTAATATTATGATGTCCGTAATTAAAACATCAGAGCAGGTTTAGTGTGTATGAGGGTACACCGTGGACAAAAATTTTCAACATTTCCTATTGAGCGTTGCTTAGAGTAAAGCTGCGAATCTACAGTGTACGTTTCACAGAACAAACACGCGGAAAAGAAGGAGCGCTCCGAAGTCACTCATGGACCCTCAGCATCTTGCAGAGGGTTCATTCCCTAAAGACGAAAATTCTGTCTATGAATCGTTCCTCTGTAAACATGTGCAGTTACACTGCCCAGCGATGCACAGGAAGCAAATCGCTATCCACGCTGGACAATTTTTCGGCTTGCACGCGTTATGTTGGTGTGGGTTTCGGCACTTTCCATTTAAAAAGCGTGCAAATGTAAGAAAATAAACATGAGTGAGGCCAGAAATATCGCGAATTTTGTGTGTGTGTGTGTGTGTGTGTGTGTGTGTGTGTGTGTGTGTGTGTGTGTGTGTATTCCCTGCCTTTTTATTGCAGAGTAATCATAATAATAAAATGGAAACGTAAGCATTACATAATTAAGATATGCTTGCCTGCCACGAACGATACATTTTCTCTCATACATGATTTACATTAAAATGAAAAAATTATAATTTCATTGCCTGGCAACAAAATTATTTTATTTTTAACAATTACCATTGTTTGAAAAAGTTTAAATGAATTTTCAAGTACTTTACTGTTGTTAAAACGTAAAAGGTTGCTAGTAAACTAACACTTTCCCTTAACTGATCATCACCAAAATCAAAAGGCCTTGAGATCACTACAATTCAGGGATGTATGCAAAAAATTATTTGATTCTGTTTGAATATGCAGCAGTTACCGTTCGTCATAGAAAAAATTACCATTGTTAAAACATAAAACGTTGCAGGTAAACTACCCTATTCCCTTAACCGATCGTCACCAAAAACAATAGGGCTTGAGAACTCTAAAATTCAGGGCTATATGCGAAACATTATTTGATTCTGTTTGAATTTGCGGCTATTACCGATTACCATAGGAAAAATTACACTTGATAAAAAACCGTTGCCGGTAAACTACCCCTTTCCATTAACCGATCTTCACCAAAAACAATAGGTCTTGAGTACTCTACAATTCAGGGCTGTATGTAAAACAGTATTGATTATGTTTGAATTTGCGGCTGTTATCGTTTGCCATAGAAAATAATCTACAGACAGACACACAGACACACAGACAGACACACACACAGACACTTTTCGAAATATCGGTATGGAGAACCATACATGACTTCCATATTCTAAAATTTATATTTAAAATCATTTTCGAAGTGAAATATTACCATAGAAACTACTTCTTTCTACTTACAGCTTCAGCCTTAACCACAGTACTATGGTCACTAACGTATACCACCTCACGTTATCGCACTCGATTTTCACTGATGATGGAAGTCGGTGGCATTGCCGAAACGTCTGGTTTTATAGAAAACATTGGACTACGGCCAAACATCCCGGGAAGGAATTTTAACAAAAACTACTTCTATGTTGCCGATAACGTTGTACACATATATATAAAATATATGCATAAAATTAATGGCTTGTATAAGTTAATGATTGATCTCCATTAAGTAGTGCTCAAGTTTCCAAAGTTTTAATATTATGATGTCCGTAATTAAAACATCAGAGCAGGTTTAGTATGTATGAGGGTACACCGTGGACAAAAGTTTTCAACATTTCCTATTGAGCGTTGCTTAGAGTAAAGCTGCGAATCGACAGTGTACGTTTCACAGAACAAACACGCGGAAAAGGAGGAGCGCTCCGAACTCACTCATGGACCCTCAGCATCTTGCAGAGGGTTTATTCCCTAAAGACGAAAATTCTGTCTATGAATCGTTCCTTTTATACATGTATATTAACTCATACATAATTTACATTAAAATGAAAAAATTATAATTTTATTGCCTGGCAACAAAATTATTTCATTTTTAACAATTACCATTGTTTCAAAAAGTTTAAATGAATTTTCAAGTACTTTACTGTTGTTAAAACGTAAAAGGTTGCTGGTACACTACCCCTTCCCCTTAACTGATCTTCACCAAAATCGATAGTCCTTGAGAACTCTACAATTCAGGGACGTATGCAAAATATTACTTGATTCTGTTTGAATTTGCGGCTTTTATCGTTTGCCATAGAAAATTACCCTTGATAAAAAAACGTTGCCGGTAAACTAAACCTTTCCCTTAACCGATCTTCACCAAAAACAATAGGTCTTGAGTACTCTACAAATCAGGCCGGTATGCAAAAAATTATTTGATTCTGTGTGAATTTGCGGCTGTTATCGTTTGCCATAGAAAATACACTTGTTAAAAAAACGTTGCTGGTAAACTACCCCTTTACCTTAACCGATCTTCACCAAAGACAATAGATCTTGAGAACTCTACAACGTAGGGCAGTATGGAAATAATCTTTTGATTCTGTTTGAATTTGCGGCAGTTATCGTTTGCCACAGAAAATCCCCTTGTTAAAACATAAAACGTTGCAGGTAAACTACCCCTTGTCCCTTAACCGATCTTCACCAAAAACAATAGAGCTTGAGATCTCCATAATTCAGGGCTGTATACGAAACATTATTTGATTCTGTTTGAATTTGCGGCTGTTATCGTTTGCCATAGAAAAAAATTTACAGACAGACACACAGACAGACAGACAGACACTTTTCGAAATATCGGTATGGAGAACCATACATGACGTCCATATTCTAAGATTTATATTTAAATCATTTTCGAAGTGAAATATTACCATAGAAACTACTTCTTTCTACTTACTGCTTCAGCCTTAACCACAGTACTATGGTCACTAACGTATACCACCTCACGTTATCGCACTCGATTTTCACTGATGATGGAAGTCGATGGCATTGCCGAAACGTCTGGTTTTGTAGAAAACATTGGACTACGGCCAAACATCCCGGGAAGGTATTTTAACAAAAATTACTTCTTTGTTGCCGATAACGTTGTACACATATATATAAAAAATATGCATAAAATTAATGGCTTGTATAAGTCAATGATTGATCTCCATTAAGTAGTGCTCAAGTTTCCAAAGTTTTAATATTATGATGTCCGTATTTAAAACATCAGAGCAGGTTTAGTGTGTATGAGGGTACACCGTGGACAAAAATTTTCAACATTTCCTATTGAGCGTTGCTTAGAGTAAAGCTGCGAATCTACAGTGTACGTTTCACAGAACAAACACGCGAAAAAGAAGGAGCGCTCCGAAGTCACTCATGGACCCTCAGCATCTTGCAGAGGGTTCATTCCCTAAAGACGAAAAGTCTGTCTATGAATCGTTCCTTTTATACATGTATATTAACTCATACATAATTTACATTAAAATGGAAAAATTATAATTTTATTGCCTGGCAACAAAATTATTTTATTTTTAACAATTACCATTGTTTCAAAGCCTTTAAATGAATTTTCAAGTACTTAACTGTTGTTAAAACGTAAAAGGTTGCAGGTTAACTACCCCTTCCCCTTAACTGATCTTCACCAAAATCGATAGTCCGTGAGACCACTACAATTCAGGGACGTATGCAAAATATTATTTGATTCTCTTTGAATTTGCGGCTGTTATCGTTTGCCATAAAAAATTACCCTTGATAAAAAAACTTTGCCGGTAAACTACCCCTTTACCTTAACCGATCTTCACCAAAAACAATAGATCTTGAGAACTCTACAACGTAGGGCAGTATGCAAATAATCTTTTGATTCTGTTTGAATTTGCGGCAGTTATCGTTTGCCATAGAAAATTCCCTTGTTAAAACATAAAACGTTGCTGGTAAACTACCCCTTTCCCTTAACCGATCTTCACCAAAAACAATAGAGCTTGAGAACTCCATAATTCCGGGCTGTACACGAAACATTATTTGATTCTGTTTGAATTTACGGCAGTTATCGTTTGCCATAGAAAATTCCCTTGTTAAAACATAAAATGTTGCCGGTAAACTACCCCTTTCCCTTAACCGATCTTCACCAAAAACAAGAGAGCTTGAGAACTCCATAATTCAGGGCTGTATATGAATCATTATTTGATTCTGTTTGAATTTACGGGTTTTATCGTTTGCCCCCCAAAAAATTACCCTTGATAAAAAAACCGTTGCTGGTAAACTACCCCTTTCGCTCAACCGATCTTCACCAAAAACTATAGCTCGTGAGTACTCTACAAATCAGGGCTGTACGCAGAAAATTATTTGATTCCGTTTGAATTTGCGGCAGTTATCGTTTGCCAAAAAAATCTATAGACAGATAGACAAACACACAGACACACACCCAGACACTTTTCGGAAAACGACTTTTTTCGTGTTTTGAGTGTAGTACAATCAGAATCTGCAATAATCTCGAACACGATTTTTTTTGCCATCACCATACTTCCATTTCCTTAAGGAGTATGGAAGTAAATGACTTTTTAAGGAATGGAAGTATGGTGATGGCAAAAAAAATCATGTTCGAGATTATTGCAGATTCTGATTCTACTACACTCAAAACATAAAAAAAAGTCGTTTTCCGAAAAGTGTCTGTGTGTGTGTCTGTCTGTCTGTGTGTCTATCTGTCTGTGTGTCTATCTGTGTGTCTATAGGTTTTTTTTCTATGGCAAACGATAACTGCCGCAAATTCAAACAGAATCAAATAATTTTTTGCATACAGCCCTGATTTGTAGAGTACTCACGACCTATTGTTTTTGGTGAACATCGGTTGAGGGAAAGGGGTAGTTTACCTGCAACGGTTTTTTTTTATCAAGGGAAATTTTTTTTTTGGCAAACGATAACAGCCGCAAATTCAAACAGAATCAAATAATGTTTTGCATACCGCCCTGATTTGTAGAGTTCTCAAGACCTTTTGTTTTTGGTAAAGATCGGTTAAGGGAAAGGGGTAGTTTACCTGTAACGTTTTATGTTTTAACAAGGGTATTTCCTATGGCAAACGATAACAGCCGCAAATTCAAACAGAATCAAAAGATTATTTGCATACAGCCCTAAATTGCAGAGTTCTCAAGACCTTTTGTTTTTGGTGAAGATCGGTTAAGGGAAAGGGGTAGTTTACCTGCACCATTTTTTTATCAAGGGTATTTTCTATGGCAAACGATAACAGCCGCAAATTCAAACAGAATCAAATAATTTTTTGCATACAGCCGTGATTTGTAGAGTACTCAAGGCTTTTTGATTTTGGTGAAGATCGGTTAAGGGGAAGGGGTAGTTTACCTGCAACCTTTTACGTTTTAACAAGAGTAAAGTACTTGAAAATTCATTTAAACTTTTTCAAACAATGGTAATTGTTAAAAATAAAATAATTTTGTTGCCAGGCAATAAAATTATAATTTTTTCATTTTAATGTAAATCTGTACATAGTATAAAGTGAAGTCGATCCGTTTTCTCTCTGTGTTTGAAATCGTTAATCTCAGGAAGTACTGAACGGGTTTTATTAAAGTTTTCGCCAATAGATAGAGTGTCTATCGAGGAACATTTATGTGTATAATTAATACATATATGTTGTACATTAGCTTAGCTATCACGGTTTATGTCATGTAAGTGGTATATATAAAAATCTTATATATAAAACATCTTATATATAAAAATGAATGTTCCTTTGTTTGTCCCGTATGCGTTACCATTCATCCGATTGCGATGAAACTTCGGTGAGTTGTTGTGCGCACGTCCGCGAAGGTTTCTTCCACATCTCCTCCTAAACCACTGTACCGATTTCAACCAAACTTGGCACAAATATTTTACGCAACGGGAGAACCAACATAGGATAGGTGTTTTTTCGATGGGGTCCTTTTGGGGGTTCTTTGGGGTCTTCCACATCGCCTCCTAAACCACTGGACCGATTTCAACCAAACTTGGCACAAATATTTTACGCAAAGGGAGAACCAACATAGGACAAGTGTTTTTTCGATACGATCCTTTGGGGGGTCCTTTGGGGTCTTCCACGTCTCCACCTAAACTATTGGACCGATTTCAACCAAACTTGGCACAAATATTTTACGCAACGGGAGAACCAACATAGGACAGGTGTTTTTTTTCGATACGATCCTCTGGGGGGTCCTTTGCGGTCTTAAAAAACTATTAGATCTGGTTACTATGGCAACCCAATAGAATAGATTCTGTTATAAATATATTATCGAATTAAATTGAAGACCACGCGAACGAAGTTGTGGGCAACAGCTATTTATTTTTAAGAAGCCTACTTTAATTAAACTTTATTAATGAAACTAACATTTTCATTACGTACAACGTGAAACTCCGTAGCGAAGCACGGGTATTCTGCTAGTCATGTATAAGAGAAAATATATCGTGCGTGGCAGGCAAGCATATCTCAGTTATGTACTGTTTACGTTTCCATTTTATTATTATCACTACCGCAATAAAAAGGCAGGGAAGACACACACACACACACACACACACACACACACACACACACACACACACACACACACACACACACACACACACACACACACACACACACACACACACACACACACACACACACACACACACACACACACACACACACACACACACACACAACACACACAATTCGCGTTATTTCTGGCCTCATTCATGTTTATTTTCTTACATTAGCACGGTTTTTAAATGGAAAGTGCCGAACCCATACCAACATAACGCATGCAAGCCGAAAAAGTGTTCAGCGTGGATAGCGATTTGCTTCCTGTGGATCGCTGGGCAGTGTAACTGCACGTGTTTACAGAGGAACGATTCATAGACAGACTTTTCGTCTTTAGGGAATGAACCCTCTGCAAGATGCTGAGGGTCCATGAGTGACTTCGGAGCGCTCCTTCTTTTCCGCGTGTTTGTTCTATGAAACGTACACTGTAGATTCGCACATTTATTCTAAGCAACGCTCAATAGGAAATGTTGAAAATTTTTGTCCACGGTGAACCCTCATACACACTAAACCTGCTCTGATGTTTTAATTACGGACATCATAATATTAAAACTTTGGAAACTTGAGCACTACTTAATGGAGATCAATCGTTAACTTATACAAGCCATTAATTTTATGCATATTTTTTATATATATGTGTACAACGTTATCGGCAACAAAGAAGTAGTTTTTGTTAAAATTCCTTCCCGGGATATTTGGCCGTAGTCCAATGTTTTCTACAAAACCAGACGTTTCGGCAATGCCATTGACTTCCATCATCAGTGAAAATCGAGTGCGATAACGTGAGGTGGTATATGTTAGTGACCATAGTACTGTGGTTAAGGCTGAAGCAGTAAGTAGAAAGAAGTAGTTTCTATGGTAATATTTCATTTCGAAAATGATTTTAAAAATAAATCTTAGAATATGGAAGTCATGTATGGTTCTCCATACCGATATTTTTTCATGTTTTGAGTGTATAGTCCAGTCGCCAGAGATTTTGACTTGATAAAAAATTGGGGCAAAGCAATATTTGGTGCACGTGTTAAATAAACGTTAATAATTAATATAAAAAAATCTTTGCATGTTTACCTTTCTAGGGTTTTCTGAAAATGGTCTGGAAAAATCGTAAAGACAGATTTTCTTAAAGCACTCCGTAAATATGTACAGTTGGAAGAAATAAAAAGGTGTATATTGAAGAGCAAACAATTTCCTTCAGAAAGTCTCCTTACATATTTTTACGTTAATGGAACTGTTTTCCTGAAAATTGGTAATGATGAGCGCTGCGTTTTAAAAAGAGCGTTTGCCCCCGATCTTGCGTAATTCGCTAAATTAGCCAGGCGCGTCTATTCAAAAATATCATAACTTTCTTTAATCTAAGCGTAGCCAGTTAAAGAAAGGCTAGTTTTGAAGAGGAACAATATAGCTTTAAAAATTTGTTGATTTTTACATAAATATTTTATTTGAACATAAAGAATATAGTGTATAAATATTTACTGTAGATACAAAAAGAAGTGAAACCACAAAATTACAAGTACTATACAATAAAATTTAAAAAAATAGTAGTTCTTTACTAATTTACCTTTAAAAGAGATAAACTTTTTATTTTATAATAATGAAAACTACTTTTGAAGTTGTTATTTAAAAAAAAAACCTTTTCAAAAGTGAGTATTTCGACGTATTTTAAATTTACTCCAAAATTCAGAGTTTATCTGCCTTTATTAATCTTAAAAATAGAGATATCGAAATACAAAAAATTGTATTTGAAAGCTGCAAGTGTTCTGCATCACAAACTACACTCATGAAAATTAAAATCATTTTCAAAATTTAAAAAAATAAATAAAAATTGTGTATACTAAAAAAAGGTGCCTCCTTTGCGTTACATACATGTATCTTTTAAGTGGGTTTATTTGAGTACTTGAAATTAACGTTACAGCTACTACAATGCTAAATCTATCTATTCATGTTACTTCTCTTACCTGATTATACCTATACTCTAAAAACAAGATCCTAGAAAACAGGTAAAATTTTTAAACGGCGCGGCGTTCTATTCCTCTCGAGTGTGCAACTGTAAATGTAGCTGCGCGCGCAACACCCATTGTTGTGGTGTGCCGTACAAACATCTGCTATACAAGAACGGAGCAGTAACGCAGTTGATATTTCTTCAAAGGTTATAATCAAAACATTACAAATATTTTTGTTTTTATCATATAAAACAGGTAAAAAAAATTGCAGTTTAAAGTTTTTGTTTACACTTTTTATACATGCTAATATTCATTTATTTGTGAACACGTGTAGTGGAGTCAAAATAAAAATCAAATGTGAATTGTTTTGGGAGTCGATTTTTTGTATGCTAAATTGGTTAATGTTTTGTTGTTAATGTGCTAATAGTTAAGTTTTGTGTAAAAACAACCCGTTTATTTTTTTATTAACAATTTAAGTTGCAAAATAGCGTTTTTATAAATACCTTTGGACCTAACAAGCCGATTTTAATGTGAATTTTTTTCAGTATTCTATAATAAATTAAGAACATTTCTAGCCTTAATACGAAAGTCGATATTATTATTATTGTTAATAAATAAATAAAGTGGCGATGGCGTTTATAAACAAATTGCTGTTGTTTTAACACAAATTAATGAAAGTTGATAAAACTTGAGGGAAAGGTAACCTCTGTGGAGTACTATAAACCCCACAAATTTCATATTGAAATGTTGAATATAACCTCAAAAAAATCGCAATTCACAAAACAACTTTGAGTGCTCATAAAGTATGGCAAGATTGTGGCACAAAGGTGTACGACGGCTTAAATTAAAGCTTATTAAAAATACTTTCGGGTGGTTAATTAACAAAATTTTTTGGCCTTTCTGACACCATTTTTTGACCATTTAAAAAAATTAAACGTAAAGAACTGCATTTTTTCTAAAAAAAAAAATTATTTGTACTGATAATTTTTTACATACATTAAAAGTTTATAAAAGGCACATATTTAAAAAAACAAATTTGGTAAAAACGGTGGATTTAAAATTGAAAATGAAAAAATTGTCAAAAGAGATATTGTGACTTTACTAGTGGTGAAGTTTTAAAGAATACTTTTACTGAACATAAGTGCTACATAAGGTTTTTTGATTTTTAGGTATTAAATATGGACCAGTGTGATACTGAAATATGTTTTATTTGTAATGCTGATCTTTGTATTGAAGATACAGAAAAAGTGACTCGAGGACTACCGAATTTAATAAGAGTTAGCTCTGAGAGAAACGATGGAAAATATGAAATGTTAAAAAAAGTTGATTCAATTTTAGTACACAGGAAATGTCGAGAAAAATATACGTTAAAAAGGAATGATGTTTTGTGTTATAAGGATTTAGGCACTTTGTCGAAAAAAAGTAAATATAGCCCAGTCAAGAGTAAAGTCAGAAAGAGTAAAGAATTGTTTGATTTCAAAAAACTTTGTATAATTTGTGGATTAGATGCCGATAAAAGTAATACGAGATTAAGTATTAATCAACGCAAAAATATTTCCATAATTCAAAGTCCTACTTTTAAAGAAAAATTATTAGAAATGATTGCAGAACATAATGACGAATTAAGAAAAGCAATTCTACGACGAATTTCTTGTGATGATTTGGTAGCTGTACAAGCGAGATATCACCGCAGTTGTCACAAAAAAGTGTTAAACAGTTACACTAGTGACACAAGTGATGCTAAAGGTCGACCCAAGGATGTAAAAATCTCACGTCAAATGGAATTGATTTTTGATTATTTAAGTGACAGTGATGATACCAAGTTTACGCTCATAGAATTAATTGCATTAATAGGTAAATATATTGCTTAATTATAAATTATAATTATACTACTTTTTAAATTAAATTTTCATGTTTATTTTATTTAATATCTAATTTTCTTAAACAGGCCATGATGCTTGTCATCCAAATACCATTATTGCTAAATTAAACGAAAATTATGGCGATTGTATAAGAATTATATCCAGAAAAGGTGGCTCAACCCTCATATGTCTTGTAGATCGTGAATACAATGTCATGCGTCAAGTATGGATAGCCTCAAAAAAAGATGAAAATGAAGAAAAAAGAAAAATCTTAAAATCTGCAGCAGCAATTATTCGAAACGATGTTAATCTGAAGAAAAGTAATACAGAATTTTATCCTCCAAGTGATAATATATTCCAAAATATTAATGAGAATATCCCAGAATCCCTTCAGTTTCTGATAGAAGAAATAATTTTAAAAAATTAAAAAGGTGATATTAGTTCATATGAAACAAAATGCACAGCAATTACTCATTCAATTTCTGAGTTGCATAAGACCTAGAACCTTTCTATCACCATTGCAAGTTGGTCTGTATGTAATGTTGCATAGGAAATTTGCTTCAAAACGAATTACAGATATATTGTCGCATCTGGGAGTGTGTTCATCATACAAAGAAGCAACACTTTATGAGGATAGTGTATTGCTTAGTCCACGTTCTCCATTTAGATCTGGTTGTTTTGCACAATTGGCATTTGACAATTCAGATATTAACATCAATACTATAGACGGGAAAAATACTTTTCATAGTATGGGAGGTATTATGATTGTAAGTCCCAGAGATTGTTGTTATAACAAAGTTCCCTTAAAACGATTGACAGTTAAGCCTACTGCAAAATAAATCAGCAAAATTTACAAAATACCATTCCAAATTTTTGAAAATATTAATACACATGCACTCCAAAACATTGTTTTTGAAAAAGTAGATAATCCGAGTTTTAATAATATGATTTTTCTAATGCTGACTTGCTTTGGATTTATGGAGTGACCAAACCAGACAAAACCAGGCATTACTGGCTGGAATGCCTTTATGTCCAAGCTTTTGGAAAATATGACTTATACATTATCTAGAATTGTTTGCTTGCCTTTTTACACTCTCTTCCAACTGACAAAAATACAATATACACCGTTTTAAAATACGCTGTAAAACTAGTGAAAAACTTAAATCTATTTAATTGTTTTGTTACTTTCGATCAACCTTTGTATCAGAAAGCGTTTGAAATGGTCCAATCCTCACCTGATGATGATATACGTAATGTCAAAATGTTACAAGTCCAGCAATGGCTCGGCAATGATCTAATACCAAAGACTGGGGTTGGAATGTTGGAGAAATTTTAACGCCTATAAAAATGACACAGCCAGCTGCCCCAAAATCTTTATTAAAAATGATCTTTTGTAATTGCAAAACTGGCTGCAAAAAAGGATCGTGTACATGCAGAAGCGCTGGTCTTTTATGTTCATCGGTTTGTGGTACATGCTCAACTGAAACTTGCAAAAACTTTCCAATTGTTGACGAGATTGATTTTGATGATAATGACTTTGATGATAGTGAGAAAAAAATCCTCGAAGAAGAAGAAGAAGAAGAAGAAGAAGAAGAAGAAGAAGAAGAAGAAGAAGAAGAAGAAGAAGAAGAAGAAGAAGAAGAAGAAGAAATCACTAACTAAATTCTCAACATAAATAACTTTTAAAATTCCAAATTTAAAAAAATGTATATATTCTTGTATAATGTTATTTTGTTTGTATTCGTTTTACCTTTTATTAAAAAGGGAGCTTTTCTTTGAAATATTTTATTTATTACTGGAGGATTTGCCCGGCTTTGCTTGGGAGAAAGTGGTGCCATATTCTTACTTGCTAGGAAATTCACTTTAATTTGATACCATTTATGCTGGTTTTTTCACATCCACCAAGCAGGGGGGGATATTTATAATAATCAAAATTAATATGCAAGTCAAATTGTTACTTACATTGAAATTCCCTTTAATTTGATACCCCACGTGCGGTATTTTCATATTTTCCATTTTTGACATCACCCCTCCTCCAATTCCACCAATTTATTGAGCCCCGGAGACCAAAAATTTTAATAGTGCGTATATGCATGTCACATACGGTATTTTATATTTTCCATTTTTGACACCCCTCCATTACAACCCATTTATTGAGCCCCAGGGCCCAAACATATTCAATAGTACGTATATGCATGTAAAATTGTTACTTGCATTGAAATTCCCTTTAATTTGATACCCCACAGTATTTTCATATTTCATATTTTTCATTTTTGACATCCCCCCCTGGGCCCAAAACACCTATCTTATGTTGGTTCTCCCGTTGCGTAAAACATTTGTGCCAAGTTAGGTGGAAATCGGTCCAGTGGTTTTTCATATTTTCCATTTTTGACCTCCCCCAAAACCACCCATTTATTAAGCCCCAGGGCCCAAGAATTTTTAATAGTGCTTATATGCATGAAAAATTGTTACTTGCATTGAAATCCCCTTTAATTTGATACCCTACATGCGGTATTTTCATATTTTCCATTTTTGACATCCACCAGGGCCCAAAACACCTATCTTATGTTGGTTCTCCCGTTGCATAAAATATTTGTGCTAAGTTTTGTTGAAATTGGTCCAGTGGTTTAGTAGGAGATGTGGAATATAAATACACACAATGACTTTTATGTATATTAAGATACACATATTTAATAATATTATTCAACAGAGGAAGATTTGTTAAAATCGACCATTCCGTCTATCGATTTAATACTCCTAACGATGAAATAATAACAAAATCGTTATTTTGATTTTATTACTATTAAAATTGGAACTGTTTTAAACAAAAAGACTGAAGACTTTATCATGAGAAAATGGTTTATTTAGTAGTAAGGAAAGAAATTCACGGAATGTAAACGCTTTTATCGATTTTACCGCGCGCTGCCCTTAAATAAGAGATTTTTTTTAAAAAGCCTGACCTTATAAACATGCAAAGATGATTTTAAACCGATATTTAGACCTTTTTCAATAACTATACCAAATATCACTTTGCCTCAATTTTTTAAGAAATTTTACCGTTATTTTTACTCTGGCGACTGGACTAGTAGTACAATCAGAATCTGCAATAATCTCGAACACGATTTTTGTTTGCCATCACCATTCTTCCATTTCCTTAAGGAACATGGAAGTAAAAACGATGATGACAAACTCTATCATACTGCTTTTTGAAGCGTGTTTAGACTATTAATCACCACGTTTCCAGGATGACTGATTTCAAACTGCAATGGTTATGCTTATAACATGCCACTGTTACTTGGACATTTATCTTGGATATTTATCAGGTTTTCTTATTGTCAGTGGAATTAAATAAACAGATTGTAATTAGTGAATCTTCTTATATTCATCGTCAAGTAAATTTTATTTTATTATCTACTCTCTTTTAGCTTTTCTAAATTAATATTTACTCTCTCACAGCTTATCTCTCTTTCGCAATTTTGTGTCACAGATAGATAGAGAGAGTTAATAGAGAGATAGATAGAGTCATAGAGGGAAAGAAAAAGACAAAGAGAGATAGAAAGAGGCAAATAGAGAGATAGATAAAGAGAATGAAAGAGAGAGAGTGAGAGAGGGAGAAAGAGTGAGAGCGAGGGGGGAGTGAGAGAGAGAGAGAGAGTGAGAGAGAGAGTGAGTGAGAGAGAGAGAGAGAGAGAGAGAGAGAGAGAGAGAGAGAGAGAGAGAGAGAGAGAGAGAGAGAGAGAGGGCAAGAGAGAGAGAATTTTAACATGTGTTAGAAAACTTATATATGTTTTACGAAGACGTTACAAGTTGGCAAACATTTTTGTACTTTCTAAAGAAGTAATATCACAATGACCGGCGATGATGAGTGGGACAGGTAATGTTTAAGAGTACTTTGTACCAGTCACCCTATAAAGAGACCCGCATCTTATCTTTGTAAACCTTTAATCCGGTTTTATCCGCCTCGCCGGACGACAAAGTGTCGAGACATAATTTAATTAGCAAACAACTCCAGTTTCTAACGAGTTTCGTTCTACCGGTTGTGTCTGATGGACACTCAAAGTTTATCAAAGTAGAAGAAAATAAGAACTGTACAACAATAGAAATACGAATAAGTACTGTGCTTATGATTTTCTATTAGACTTCTCCAGTAAGAACGTTTGGTTTAAGGCTTTAACTTTTTTACATTCGTTTCACATCAGTACTAACTTATAAACAATGTTGTAAACTAACGTATATATTTTTTAAGGTAAAGTTATAAATATTAATCTAAACAAACAGTAACATTGTATAAAATGTTTTACGACCGGGTCCCGTTAACAAAGCAATACGGTGTCCATATTGTTCCTTGTTCACCTTTGTTTCCCTGCGTATACGTAAATTACTTTTATTTTCCTTTGACAAATGACACCGAGAGTCGTTTCCAGGCACCATTTGCACAGCCACACACGTGCTCGCCCCACTTTATTACAGCCTCGTCTTGGTCTATTTTTCTTGCAATATATTAGCAGCCTCTTTTTGCATTTCTGTCCCCCTTTATTTGCTTATTATGTGCGTATTTGTTTAACAACAACAAAGACGCATCAGATCTGTATACTGTGAACTGGCTACATTTCCATATAGTCCATAATGTTTTGTATAAGATGACTTCAACTTATTCTTACGAGTCCAGAGTAACAAGTGAATGCCTTCACTGGTGTGTATGAATACCTTGATACATTGGTTTTTGAATACTTTTGCGTTTTGACAACGCTACTGCTCGTTGATTCAACTCACGTTCCTAACACCCACAGAGACAAAGCAGCCATCTAGCAACCACTTGCGGTGGGGAGGGAATTAAGTGTGTGCGCGCTTGCGTGTAGTGTAAGTGTGCTTTGTTACTCATGTGGTCCAAACAAGACCGCTCTATCATTATTTGTCCTACACAGTACTGGGGTCGGCAGTCGTGCTTTGAGTCGATCCCACAACAGCCCACAACCGTTGAGCTTATGAGTCTCAAACGTTGCCCGCGCCAGTGAGAATCGATTTCTCTTGTGTTTAGTGATTTATTCTATTATTTTAAGATCAAGACCATGCGATCCTAGTAGCAATATTATTACTAGCATAAGTAACAAAGGCTAACTTACAATTAAAGCCCCCTCCCCACACACACAAACCCTCTCTACACCATGCGGATCCAAGCAGTAGTTTGTTATCATTAAATGTCTGGTTCCTCTCTGACAATGATGGCGGTAAGTTGTACCACACCCTTCGGGCGCAACAGGTGGCACGGCTAATGTTTGAAGACAGCAGCCAAAGAAATCGGTTCCCCCAGTGTTATTAACACGCCTGTTAGAATAATCACTCTTGTTCAAAGGTGGTTGTCCTATTTTGTGTAGACATCCAGTACGCATTCATGTATTAGATGATACGAGAATTTTAGTTATAAATTATGTCCCAATTCAATCAAACTTATAACACTTTACATTTTCCCCTAGACGTTAGTTTAATAGTGACTGTGAATGCATCATCTATAAAAGTTCACTGAGATTGATTCAATTAACTAGACGCAATTTTCAAAATTTGTGCCGATGTTTAGACAAAATTTATTATCATCGCCAGGACACTGTAGACGATCTGTTATTACATGCAAAACACAAACTTGTCACCCTCCCCCCTAAAGAGATTTGTCTGTTGACTATCACAACAACTTGTCTACTTCTCCGAAAGACGAGAAGAAACTTTGTATCTGTCTCTGTAAGAAACGCAGACACAGGTGTTTTTAAATGTGCTGTCGTCCAAACCCTATAATCCTCCATAATTTATTTACACTCAAAAACTAACCTCTCTTACCTATTCTGTGTATAAGCATGGCAAATGTCACTTGACCAGAAGCTACCACATGTTTCTACATCAACCAGATGGTGTCAGCAATATACGAGAGTGTGCTAAACGGTACTAAATGTACCATCTAATCGTTGTCTACCATAACTGACAGACTGTATATACAGAGCGTCCCGCCGTAATGTATTGTTTATTTAGTGTTTTCTTATGTGAACAGTGGCAACTCAAACAAACAGACAATGAAAGTTAAGAAGAATCAAGCGATGACTAACATCTCTTAACGCTCAAAATACATTATGTAAATCAAAGCGGCTATCGATTAATTTTGGCTCAAAATGATTCGGAGATCCACTACATGTTGATAAAATTACATAAGGCTTGTAATAATTGCAAGTAATTTAATGCAAGAAGGTTTGGAATTTTAATGAGGAGTATGTAATAACGAATGGCTAGGGATTAGATTTATGGTCACATAAATAAAAATTACAAATACGTGCATTTTAGCATCAAGATTTCCTGCATGCAGAGATGAAATATATATTACAACGACAAAAGCAAACGGCTCGTTGGACAATTACGTGGAGTACTAAGTAGCGGGAAGGTAACAAAGATGTTAATTAGTAATGCATTGTGAAAATTGTAGCGTCTCAAAATTTATAATTATGAAGTAAGACATGACCACATGAAAAACAATCTGTAATTTTGTCTATATGCAATAATAATATTAACTATTAACACGCTAATAGTTTATTCCCAATTCTTTTTAACTGTGTCTTAGAGAAAGTAGTGAGAATTTGGAATGAAAAATTAAAGGAATGCAAAATATCACCAATTATGTTGGGAAGAAGGAACAAACATATTGAAATAAACTGTTAGGCATTCGCAGATGATTTTGCTATGCTTTCTGAACATCTGACATCTGCAGTATCACAAGTTAATTTTTTAGAGGACATAGCCAGGGGTACAGGATTTTCTGCAAAATAAAAACAAATTTCTCACGAAAATTAAACATGCGCCAAATTCCTGATAACAGATATTGGTCGAATAGAGAAGGTTAAACAATTTTAGTATCTAGGGGAAATAATTCAAGAGATTTGTTTTAAAAAAATCTGCTATAGGAGAAAGGATTCATAAAATGGAAAGTGCATATGGTATAACTAAAGATATTTACAATAAAAAAGTGTATGTCTAAAAATTCAAAAAAGTCGTATGCCAGAATGGCTATATCCATGTGAATGCCTAGCATTGAATTATAATTTAGACAAACTATAAATATTGGAAAGACAGATTATTATGAAAATATTAGCCCTACGGAAAACTTCAGAAGTTTGGAAATTAAGAAGTAATAATGAAATATATCAAAATATAGACAATATAACAAAAAGTAAGAAAAAGAATACTAGTATTTTTTGGACATTTACATAGAATAGACGACAGTAGGTTAACAAAACAGATCTTCAAATATCTGTGGGGAAAGAAGTCAACATCAAGATGGATTAAAGAAGTCGAAAAGGATTTGGAAAAAAATAATATAAACGGAGAAGAAGAAATTGAAAGGGAAGTTTTTTAGGCAAAAGTGTTAAGAATGGAAGGAGACGAGGGTAGGAGAGAGAAAAATGCAGGTTCAAAGTAGACTGAAGTCAGTAAGAAGACTTAATACTGAAAAGATGAAAAAATATAGAAGAAAAGAAAAGAACAAGGAATGAAGAATTGAAATTGGCATGTGGTCCTCAGATGGTCGATACAAATAAAAAAAAAGTTAACTATTAAGAATTCCGCACTAATTATATGACAGCATAATTTGCGTAGTTGACAAGCACTCTAGAGGTCTAGAGGATACTTTTGTGCGGCTTGACTGAGACGGTGCACTTACTCGGCTAGCCGTTCTCGAAGAACCGAGAGCGTTCCGTAATTGTGGTGACAGTAAATTATTTACTTAATATTGAGAAATTATCGTTATTAAAAAACCTGTAACTTAAATTTAATAATTTATAAATACTGTAATGTTATTTCTGTAATGGTATTTATTTCTGTAATTATTTATGACCTTTAGATTAACTTCCGGCTACAGGTTTATATTACGCTATGCGCTTACCTACGAAAATGTTGACGTTAAGTCACTATGGAATTCCTCCCCGCACCCCGTTGGTAAGCCCCTGGTAGAAGTTATTCTCAGTTTACCAGTGACCGGCAAATAATAAATGATAAAAAATGTTATCTTTTTTTTTAGCCGGTAACTAGAGACAATTTTTAAATATTTTTTGTTTACATTACAAAAACTTTATTATCATTATCAGGACAAAAAACGAGTAATTATTCAAGAGATTTATTACACTATATGAACATTAGAGAAAATATTAATTAACATACTCATATAATTAGTGTCTTACGTAAATGTGTGTAATATTAGGTAACAGTACGGTATATTGAATACACGGTTCCGTGGCCCCGACCTGGGAATCAACTCAAATGTATAACAATTTTCTTCTGCATTGTCAGAAATAATACATATGCGTTACGGATCGTAGACTTTCAGAATCGATGTCTGTATTATAATTTTTAAGAAGAACTGTAGTCCTTATAAAATCACTACATATGTATGGCTGGCAATCACCACTTGCTACATGTTCTACTACTGACACTTTGTGACGTCATCAGACAATGTTTATCACAGCAACTGCACGTGGTGAACTGTTAAACCCTTCCGTCCATGGCACTGGTATATTAGTTATTCATTTTGGCTGGCAGATGGGACATGCTAAAATTACCATCAATTATGCACAGGAACTTTATCCATACACGAACTTATGTCAGTCGAAAAATTTCTAGTCTCCGTGTTAGAAAAAAATTAGCTTCAAGTAATCAATAATTTACAGTGTACCAGTAATTCATACCTGTCATTCTGTAATCATATTGACTTTAAAGATTGAAACATAGGCCTATATCTATATGCTAAAAAACAGCTTAACAAGGGAAGAGCATGTTCAGCGTAAATCTGTGTAGATTTGGAAATTAATACAAAAAAATCAGATTCTGTATTTTAAAGTACGTGCAAGTCGTCAGCAAATAACAGCACATTCGAGTATTTGTCTCGTGATAACTTAATACCGGATTTACTAGATATTTCACTTTCCTTACCGAATCGTCAATATAAATGTTAAAAAGAATAGCAACCAAAAGAATAGCATGTTAAAATGTTATTTTGACAGCAACCAATTCTTGTTCTGTTAAATAGACCTTGTATAGTTCTTTTAAGTTGCTGAGGATATCCACGTTCTGCTAATAATTGCCACAACAAATTTGTATCCTCCATCAAAGGCCTCAAAATCAACGAAAGTTTATACGAAGGTCAGTTGGAAAGTTCGCGGAGCGACATAGCGATAAGACTAATTTTTTTCGTGTGCTGCAAGATTTGTATTTTGTGTGAACTTCTGTTAATTTCCAAACCTATATTTCAATTTATTTATTGTTTAAAAGCTGTTTAAAATTGACGTGTAATGGGTGTTTGGAAAAACGGACAAAATCAAACATCTTGGTGTGATTCTTTGTTAAAAATTGTTTAACGCCAACGGAAATTCAAAACAAAATTGTAAATGTGTCAGGAAATGCTGCGACTTCAAAACCAACGGTTTGTAAGTAGGCATTTGAGTTTAAACGTGTTTGTACGAGCATTTGAAACGTAGTCGCAATGGGCGACCAAAAAATGCAACAACTCCAGATGCGGCAGTAATCTTACACAACGCTTTTTCACACCAAGTTCTCGAGTTAAATTATGATACACACGCTCACATTGTAACCCCTCTTTTATTTTTGTGTTTTAGAAATTTTTTTTTTGAAGAGGCTACTAGGTATTTATGACTAGGCAGAAGGCCTACGCAATTAAAACTCTCTATTAGCAAACAAATAACAACTTTTATTATTTCATAGTTTTCATGTTACTTATAATTCATATTTTGTATATTTTTGTATTTAAATCATATTCATAATTTTATATTATTATAAGCATGAATGTGAACGTTCTAAATATTACAATATTTCCAGTATTATTATCATTATATACATATATAGTATTTAAAATTTATAATTATATTACCTCAAGATGTTCTATTCCTTATTTGGAACATGTTTCGAGAGTTCCTGTTCTCTCATCTTCAGCCTTCGCCATCATTTCACCAGAAACAAGATGGCGAAGGCTGAAGATGAGAGAACAGGAACTCTCAAAACATGTTCCAAATAAGGAATAGAACATCTTGAGGTAATATAATTATAAATTTTAAATACTTCATATATATATCAAGAAACGAAGTGTAGCAGAAAGTAATTGAATATATATACCACTATTATTCATTACTTCAACACATAATTCAACAACCCACAATCTAACATATCATCATATATATATATATATATATATCAATATTATTCAGTATTTCGACAGATAATTCAACAACACATAATATAACATACATACCTGTACATCACAGAATCACAGACAAATTACAATGATAAAGCCTGGCGTACAGCTTGCATATTTTTATCACCACCCACTTAGAAATTTTCACATGCCTGTATAGTTTTACAAAATACATACATAAATGTAGAGAAAATCTGGACTTGCCATAATAACAAGAAACTACAATTATAAATTTGAGGTGCTAGTACAGCCTGTGTAGTCTTATAAAAATGGTAAAATCTATAAATTTAAAGAAAATCTGAATTGACCATAACAGCAATAAAATACAATCATACATTTAAGTGTCAATACAACCTGTATAACTTTATAAAAATCGCAAGATTTCTAATTTTACAAAAATATAAAAAGCTAAAGAAAATCTGAATTGACCATAACAATGAAAAATTACAAATTCAAATTGTCCGTGCCGCCTGTATAGTTTTATTACAGATACATTCAGAAATTTAAAATAATCTGGCTTGACCATAATAACAAGAAAATCTAATTGTAAGCTTAAGTGTCAATGCAGCCTGTATAATTTTATAAAAATTGTAAAATTTTAATTTTATAAAATATAAAATTTTAAAGAAAATCTGACTTGAATATAACAGCAAGAAAATACAATCGTAAATTGAAGTGTCAGTACAGCCTGTATAATTTTATAAAAATTGTAAAATTTTAATTTTATAAATATATATAAAAATTTAAAGAAAATCTAAATGAACCCGGCTGGCATGTTCCAGCATATGCCTGACCCGACATAGGATAACATGTCGGAAGCTTGCATGAAATGGCACCAACAGGTACCATTCCCCTGAGTTGTGAAATTTTTTTAAAAGTAACTCGAACTGATAGCAGAATAAAAAAAAAACCCAGCCCTTGTATGAAAAGAAGGTGGCTAATTGCAAAAACCCCGTGATAAAAATGAAACCAAACCAGCCGGTTCAGCACATCGTACAAACAACACCCATCTACTTAATTAAAAAAAACTGCCCCCCCACAACTTTTGCACCCATTATAGAGCATAAAATTAATGAACGCTGGACACATCCAGCGGGCGGCCTACAATTGTTCTCGTACTAAATGTATTATTAAACCCAGGTTACATGAAAACTGTCCAGCCGGCACACACCCGATTAAACAGTCTAACGGTGTAAAAGTAAATCAAAGTGTATGTTAAATGCACAGAACGTAGTGTTTCCTGCAGAGGCCAGGTGTGAATAAAAAAGTTTAAATATCACCTCATTTTGGTCCAGAGTTACAGTGGCATGCCTTACAGAGGTGTCCCTTCCAGCAGCAGCGGAACCCGAGTCTAATGTAGTTCAGTTCATGGTGAAGGTGGAATTACACCATTCTAAAGTCAGATCTCCGACTACCTCGGGAACCCGGTAGGTCTATGGGCGTTTATTTAGCTATGACAGAATAGAAAAAGAACAATTTAAAGAAACTACGCTGCCGAAAGGAGGCAGGCAGGTAGCAGGCTGGCGACTAACTAACTCAACGTGCAGTTCGCGTGTCGGATCCGCAACTTAATTGTCGCCCCACTAGATCGCGCCGGCATGCCTTAACTGCCGAAACATGGCAATACAGATCGCGTTGACTGACAACTTTGCCAACATTAATAAATTTTATATATATATATATATATATATATACACAAAATTTCTATTTTGTACAAACGCCGGTTTCTCAAAAAACCGGCACAACATGAGATGCCTATGATTTCAGCAAAGTCAGCCACTCATCAATCTGCGGTTTTCCAACACCCTATGAAATCATTTCTATAATACCATTTTTTGTTGCAGTTTTTGGACATCCACTGCTGGGATAGTCTTCAGTGCTTGTACGACCACGTTTAAACTCTAGTATACTCTACTTACCGTTGTTTCTGAAGGCGCAGCATCTCTTAAGACATTTACAATTTCGTTTTAATTTTCCATTAGCGTTAAAATGTTTTTAACAGAGAATTCATCACAATACGATAACTGATTTGCGCATTTAAAAAACACGCGTGACAGGAAAATTTCAAACAGTTGGTAAAAAGCGAATAAGTTGACAGATATACCTGGAAATTAACAGGAGTTCACGGGCAGGGCCGGCCTAAGGCGTGTGCGACGTGTGCGGTCGCACACATGCGATTTTGAGAGGGGCGCCGAAATGAGAAAAAATATAAAAAAATAATATGGTAAAAATTTAAATTTTTATGTAATTTTGAATGCAAATTAGCCATTTGAATATGTTAATAACTTTTGTTCAACAAACAAAATGTTGCTTGGAAGTACAGTAAAGAGACTGGCTACTGGCTCCAAACGCTCCGCTCCGTTGTTTTGACAGAACTGAACAGTTGTAGATAGTGAGTCACAATCACTATCACATGTTTAGTCTATCTGTCGCGTCGACGTCAGGTGCTGTATCTGTGCTGCGACAGGTGGCAGTCGTTATCTGACGTGAGTCGTGACAAGTGTATCCAGTTGACGTCTGCATATAATTAGTAATTAGTTTTGTGTTTTGTGATAAATATTAGTTTTGTGTTTTGTGAATTGTGATAACTCTATTTGTGATGTTAATAAACTAAAAATGTTTTCCAAACCTTCTGGATGTCAAAATAGGAAGCGGAAAGCTAAATCCTTAAAACAAGCGGAAGCCAGTGCTAAATTACTATGCAAGTATTTACGAAAACCACAAAACCCTGTCTCTAGTACAGAAAATGTAGCTACGAATGACGTAGCCCTAACTGATGAACCTAAGCTCAGTGAAAAAGACGAGCACTCTAAGGGACAAGAACTACAACTACCAGAGTGTAGAGATAGTTTACAAACTGAAACTGGTATTCATGAAATCGCAACAAATATAGCTGATGAAACTTGTCAAGGTCAAGAACCTGTAACTGTAACTCATTCATTGGAAGAGCAAGAAAATGGTGGCCCCAGCTCGGCGGATGTTGATGTTACAGTTTCATTTCCATTAAAAGATCCTGCTACATGGCCTACACATCTTAATCCAAACGATCGTGATTGCATTATAGCTGAAGGGCCGTTCTCTCCATATTTAGAGAGATATCCCAAAGATGGAACAAAGAGGTCATTTTCTAATGTATTTTACTATCAGCTGGCTCCAAATGGTGAAAAAGTTAAGAGACGTTGGCTATTGTATTTTCAACAAAACAATAGTGTTTACTGTTTTAGTTGTAAGGTATTTAGTACTGCACGTTCCAATAAAACTTTATCAGATCAAAGCGGAAACTGTGACTGGAGGCACATTGGAACTATACTGACACGTCATGAAACTTCCTCTAATCACCTAAAGTGTTATGAAAGGTGGGTGGAGGCGGAAAGGAGACTGAGCACAGGTAAAACAATTGATGATGAAAACCAGAAAATAATTGCCCAAGAAAAAGAGCGATGGCAGAATGTTCTTAAACGACTTCTTGCCATAACACAATTTCTTGCCCAGCACCAAATGGCTTTCCGAGGAAGAAATGAAACCCTGTACAAAAAGGACAATGGAAATTATTGAGGGCTTGTTGAACTAATTGCCCAATTTGATCCTGTAATGAAAGAACATATATGTAGAGTATTGGCAAATGAAAAACAAAGGTGTCTGTCATACTTGAGGAAAAACATACAAAACGAATTATTGACTCTGATGGGAGACAAAGTAAGAGAAGAAATACTAAGCAGAATTAAAGGAGCCAAATCCTATGCATTGATTCTCGACTGCACACCCGATTTAAGTAGGAAAGAACAGTTCTCTGTTGTTTTGAGGTACGTTTATGAAACAAAAGAGAAAAAAGTTGAAATTTATGAAAGTTTCCTAGATTTCTTTGAAATAACAGACACTTCAGGGAAGGGAATGTCAGAAACAGTCTTAAAAAAACTGCAAGAGTACGACTTGGACATTTCTAATTGCAGAGGCCAGGGATATGATAATGGGGCAAATATGAAAGGAAAACACTCTGGACTACAAAAACAAATTTTAGACAAAAAAGAGAGCTTTTTTTGTACCATGTGGCTGTCACAGCCTAAACTTGGTACTAAGCGATGCCGCAAAAACCTCAGTACCAACAGTTACCCTTTTGGAGCAATTCAACGATTGTTTGTGTTTTTTAGCTCATCAACAAAACGTTGGAAAAAATTGTTAGAGAGTCTGTCACAATCATATAAGGCGTCATCAGTATTTGGGCCTTCTCTCACATCGAAAGAACTTTGTGTAACTCGCTGGGAAGGACGTATTGAATCACTCAAAGCAGTAAGATACCAGATTGTGCAAATCCGACAAGCACTTTGGGACCTGCACGAGGATGCATTATTTGAAGACGAGGTTAGAAGTGAGGCAAATTCCTTGTCCGAAACAATTGAAGATTTTGGTTTCTTAGTGTCATTGACTGCATGGTATGATGTCCTGTTTCAAATAAACATTGCTAGTAAGATATTGCAATCAAAGATCGTCAACTTACCTCAAGCTGTGGCTATTTTGAAGTCCGTTGGGGACTTTTTGACGGACTTTCGCAAAAATGGATTTGTTAGTTGTTTAGTGAAAGCCAAAGAGTTGGCTAAAGATTTAGAAGTCGAAGGAAAATTCAAAACACCCCGGGTTAGAAGGAAGAAGAAGCAGTTTGATTACGAAGCTAATGATGAAGCACCGATTGACCCCCAAGAGCGTTTTAGAGTTGACTTTTTTATACCACTTGTTGAAACTGCCCAAATGGCTGTGCAAGAAAGGTTCGAACAGCTTAAGGCCAAAATGTCAAAAGTTGAGTTTCTTTTTAAACTTGATGAAGTGCCCAAGAGAGAGGACTTGTTTGTTAAATGCAAAGACCTAGAAGACCTCCTTTCAGATGGGGATGACAGTGACATCAAAGGAGCTGAGTTATGCGAGGAGCTGATCTCTATCAAGGACCTCATGCCAAATAAAGGTACGTTTTACTTTTACGTTTTAGATATTCAAAATTTATCATCTTGATTTATTGTTTGGTCAGTTAATTCATAATTGTTTTGGGCTCAAAAACAAAATTATTATTTTTCAAAATTTTTTAATTTCCAAAATTAAAAAGCAGTCTTTTAATTCCTTTTTGTTTGATTTTAGGCGGGAAAACGCCTCTGAACGTGCTGAACTTTCTGTTGGAAACTGGATCTGCAGACGCTTATGTAAATGTGTGGGTTGCTTTGCGAATACTTCTGACAATACCAATGTCGGTAGCGTCGGCGAAGCGAAGTTTTTCAAAATTAAAATTAATAAATACCTACCTAAGATCTACTCTTTCGCAAGAAACACTCAACAACCTTGCAATTTTGTCCATTGAAAATGATATTTCATCGTCATTAGATTATGATGCATTAATAAAAACATTTTCGGCTGCTAAAGCTAGGAAGGTCCACTGCTAAGTGTATAATACAGATTATTTTAATAAATTTTTTTGATCTTTTACACTACTACTATCAATTTATAGTTATATTGATGTACCTTTTCGAGAAAAGTGAATACCAAAGTTTATATTTCTGAACTTTTTCGTACTTTTTCTAATGTACTGACATAACTTTTTTTAATATTAATATATTCAAACTGAAATGTATTTTTCATGAATATTAAATCAAATAAAACTTTTGTTGTAGTAAAAAAATGTGTCTGTTATTTTCTACCTGACAAAACAATAAACTGAGTAAAAGAATTTGTTAGGAGTTTGCTCTTTACACAAGTACAGTACAGCACGCCTATTGAAGTTTGAAAAAGTCAGTTAAAAGAATTAGTACTAGAAGTCATTTAAAAAAATAAAAATAATGGAAAGGTACTAAATACTTTACTTTAATATTTACTATTTATTACTACTTATTAGTTTTAGTTTTTGGTATTTAATCCCTTTAAAATGCCAACTTCAGTTATTAAGTTCCGACAAATTTCAGTTATAGAGCACCCATACCATTTTTTGGAGGGTTTTCTATACCCATTTTCATTGTAAGGGGCGCCAAAACTCATTCTTGCACACACAGCATTTTGCTCTTAGGCCGGCCCTGTTCACGGGAAATATACGTCTTGCACCACTGAGCTATAGACGTCGCTCAGTCAACTGACCCTCGTATCATAATTACATAAAAACAAATTACCGTGGGTAAATATGCAAATATGATTTGTTGCAATATGAACATAACGGTTGAGCTGATGCTCAACGTCTGCACTGTCCTCTGCTACTCAACGCCTGCGCAGTTACTCAGTCACAATGGCTTTTACCCCTGCACAAGCTGCATCTTCCAACCGCCTACATATGTGTGGTTAGTTCCAGGAAGAGGTGGCTGGAGGATTTTTGAAGGCGAAACAAGCGGCATCTTACCTATGCCGTACTGTGAAGATAATGAGATGAAGATGGAATCTGTTAAAAATAATTTTAAGTAGTATGACCAGGAACACACGCGCAAAGTAGATAATCCGTAGCCCGTCGTTGTGAACACTTAACGATTTTATGATGTGTGTGTGTGTGTGTGTGTGTGTGTGTGTGTGTGTGTGACAGAATTTATACTACAAATAGTGACATGTCTCTGTGTACGTATGTATTTCACGTGTGTTAGTAAAATCTGGTTCACACATAAATGTATGATATTTATTAAATATGTTTATTTAATGAAATTTGGTAGCTGTAAAATTCGTATCGCGAATAAGACAATGAGATTGGAAGACGTGCACATTGACGCAAAATTAATGCAATATGCGCAAAAATAACGGATTTACATAAGCTGAAAATAATTACGCCTATAATTAATAAATAAAAAACAATTAAGTTATAGGCACAAAACGTGTGGATAATCGCGCATTCACAGTCACTGTTAGTTTGCACATATCTTCTGCAGTTATTGCAAAAACAGACAATAAGTGTCGCTTAAACCGAGCTGAATAAGTTGGAGACGGAATTTTTCATACCTGACATGTAGATTTACACCAGACTGTAAATACCTCGGACAATTTCCAACGAGGGGCAGACGCTAATAATTTACTCACGGGGACACTATGTCGGTCCGCTCAGCGACTTAGACTCAGCATCATCACTATCCCGTAAACACATTCATCTGTTCTTGCAGGAGCATTACACTGTCATAATCATGATCATGTAATTGCAGCACAGACAAATAACGTTCTACGTGGCAGTGGCGGAATCAGAAAATCGTCATCATCAACAACTTCCAGGAGCCGTGGCCCCCAAGTTAGCGGCCTGGGTTTGTACAATTATCTCAAACGGCAACCAAACTATAGTTTTAACGGTTAGAATAATGAAATATTCAGAAATCACTATTTACGAATCAATAGCGCCCTAACGATTCGTTAAAATTATGTTTTTCCAATACGAAGAGAGGAAACAAAGTGGAGTTGACACAGCACATAGCAGCGAAGGGATTCTGATTGGAATATACGGAAGCAGGACTACTCTGAAGATACATTATAAGAGGAGAAGGGGTATCAACGGGGTCACAGTGAAACGGTCGAAGTGAAGAGTAAGGGAGATATTAATGCTGATTGAGGAATTTAAGTGTAGGTGGAGGATATAATGGAACTAAAGAACTGGCCTGCTACAGAAACAACTCTAGTTAGGAACTGTCAATCATGTGATGATTATGTCCAGTATACAGAAAATATTTATAATTAGGATTAAGTAGTGAGGTGTGCCTATTTACTAGTAGTGACAGCTACCCACTTGGGATTACATGTCAGTCGACAAACAAAGCATATCAATTATAAAGATTACATACTGTAGCTACGGAAAATGTGTTTGAACCGATACGTCACTATTGACAGTATCCATGGATACCTCCTGTTGTTGACTGGTTATTGCTTCTAATGCAGACTTGCAATACTTGTGAAACTTGTGGGAATATTTATCTGCAGACGACGTTATTCTAACACTCTACTGTGATCTGTATGTATCACTTGGAGTACAATGGACAACTCCATCCGCAGGACAATGCTGCCTCTCTCCATCGGCTGCGTCGTCGTTGGGTTCTACTCACCCCACGTCACAAGGTCACGGTACAACAAGATAGTCGCCGTCTACTGCTGCCTACTAGCCATGGTGTTCGTCACGCTCTGGGCGACATCTACAGTCGACGAATGGACCAGTATGTATTGTTGCAGTTTCCCCAAAGTTACGCGCCTCCTTGGGCAGTCTGTATGCATCCTACTGTAACCTACTACTGTATCAAGTACATCGTGCATCATCAGGTCATTACCGACGTCTATGATAACATTGATTGTGCAGTGACGTGCCTTGAACGTATCGGCGTCACGGTAGGGTCACGTAAGAGAGACCAACTGGAATGTACCGTACATACTGGAGTTATAACTGCACTCTACATAATATTTTTCTGTTTTGTGCCGAGTCTAGTACAGGACACTCACGCAACACAGATTGGCACGTTTTTTGTGCTTAGCATTACCATTGTCCTGTGGATGGTGTATGCTAAGTTAATTTTATACGCAAAGTTTACGTTTCTACTGTACACCATAATGAAAACGATAAAACTGCTTCGTCAGGCAGTCCGGGAAATTGGAAAACTTTTTACAGGAAGAACAACAGCATGGAGTAGTGACATAGGTGTATCGAGTGCAAGAGGAATCAACTCTCTTACCGAATATCAGTACTATTGGAAGGAAATCACAAAAATCGATAGTTGTCTCTACGACGCGTTTAGTAAAGTCAAACATTTTTATCGCGGATTTTGTATATCAAATACACTGGTCTCCGACCTGGGGACTTCGGTGGTTCTACATTTCTGCGTAACTCAAAGAAACGTTTTTCACTTTATTTACGTCGTGATATGTTTCTTGACAATGCAGACTGTCCTGATAACACTATGCACAAACATACGTCATGAATTTGACACACTGCAAAATCTAATAAACAAATTCTATTGGTCACGTGGCTTTAAGCGATTCCAGATTGATCAAAAATATATTCTTACAATTCTTTCTCGATGCGTTTATAAGGTTTAGTTGTGGGTATTTCAAAATCGACTTCCAACATATGACAGTAATTGTTGATTTTATCACGTTGTTCATATTTAGCATGATACAGACGTGGATATAATTGCAGATGCTACAATAGTTTACATCTGTTTGTTGCACTTTAGTAATTCACAGTGTTATCGAGGTCGTTCTTCGTGATATTTCAGTCTCGTCTAAATTAATGTCAGTATGAGGATACAGACGCCAGTGCGGGCCCATCTATGCGGACGTTTAGGCACATAGCGGAAAGTCTACGTTTGTGTTTCTGTTTGTGAGCAGACCGTCGGGAGACGCTGGTAGTGCAGGGCGTTGAGTACTAGAGGGAGCTCAAGTTGTTGTTGAGCATCGGGGCGTCACGTCTGAGAGCTTGGTGGAAGAATTAAGGTTTGTGGAGGTATTGTGAAAAAGTAAAACACTGTGAGAGACCTGAGAAATCGTGTAATGCTGGTTATTGTGTTTTGTGGTAGCAGACGGTTAACTGGGAAATTTGGGCGCTTGGAATTCCTGGTCTGCAGTTGATAAAAGGAAGGATCAGATCTTCGCTTTCAAGGAGAACCGAGACTGTACTGAAGTGAGAAAGGTTATGGAATTTAAAAGAAACGGCGTCATTGGAAGTTAAATGCTAATAAACTATACAACGCTTGGACAGGTCTCATATTTTTGTTGCCATCTTGGAATGAATAAGTGGTATACACTTGACAATATATTTATAATTTATAGTTTTTTATCACTAAATATGACATCTTATCAATAGCCTTCTTAATTTTGTATCTTGTGTAGTATTTGTGTACTGGTTGGCTGTTGTTATTGCTTCCCGTTGGTTTTTGGCATTTGAAATTTGTATTATTGTGTGTGATTGTGGTGTATATATTAGAATTTGTGTATTTTCGATGTTGAGTGCTTTGAAAATTGTGTCATGTTTTGAATTATATTTAATAGTAGATTATATTTGTATATAATATTATATAGCAACCAAAATTTTAAATTTAAATACCATAATAAAATTAATAGTAGTAATAATAATAATGATAATAAGACCAAGTGTTTATTGACAAGCAAATACAAACGGAATACAAAATTATTCTTAAAACTACAACACAGTACTCCTGGTCAAAAGACCGTCCTAGGAGTTGCATACTTTTATTACATTAGTGGAGTAAACAAGAATTATAAAAGAAACCAAATCGCATTAAAAAAGTGTGCCTTGTACAAATTTAAAATAAATACGTAGTATAACGTATGCTGTACTGTTCTGCTTTAACACAATTGAGTATAATCTTTAAAGTCTTAATGCACGCATCATATAAAATGAAGTAAACAGAACAGTTCCTGAGACTGAGCTTATTATATGGCTGCATGTTTATCTTTTAATTGTATTCTTTAATTAGTTGATGCAGATATAGTCATGAGTATCTAAAATATCTACTCAGTAACATCCGTAACATCATCTCTTCAACACTTAACACATATTTAAAAAAATATTTTATACGGTAATCCTGTATTACTGAACAATTAGAGACAAAATGGATAACATCCTCCTCTTGTTTACTATTGCACAAAATGCATAATTTGGACAGAGGATATATAGGAATGTTTATTTTGTTGCAAAAGTTATGTTCTAATATTCCACGGCTCTATTAGCACAGTAGTATTTCCACAATCCAGACCTAATTTGTGTTCTTTATGCAGTAATCGTTTCTGATGCAGTACACTGATAACGTGTGCAGAGATGTTGGGACTAATGAATTGTCTCTAACCACAGGCAATAATCCAGACAATTTCTGGGCAAATTAAAAACCTTTTTTTTTATAAAAAAAAATATTGGGCTCCATCAACAGCACTGTAGGTTTTTACACGCCCACACTTGTGCAGCATAAAACAATTTTGCTCTACAAACAAAAAAAATTTCAGGTTTTGCATACAACTGAATCTTGCTGTTAGAAATCTTATTATAAAGGAATTCCCTGGTCCTCATATTTGAAAACCTATCCTGGAGATGCTCATTAAAAATTTGAAGACACTGATATTTTATAATTTCCTTTTAACACTGGAAGCTATTAGGTACTTCAATACGTTCACCTTAACAAAATGGTCTATATGTCTCAGGCTTTCCTCTATTATTTAAAATAAGAATTTTGGATTTGTTAAGATATACAACTGGATTCCATTACCTACAATATTTCTTTAAAATATTTAGTAAATTTTATATTGCAAATTTGTGTAGAGCTATGAGAAAAATATCGTCTTGAAACGCCAATAACTTAATAGGCCTATTCTACCATCTAAATAATCTGAGATATCGTTTTTGAATCATGTAGATAAGAAAGGACTCAAAATATTTTACGGTCATAGTAATTTTAAAATTTTCCGATATCCGATGTTTACTCCAAAACAACGCTGTCGTATCTCCATAATAAATTTCCACATTATCTTATAATATCCTAATATCATCTTATCAAAATTCACAGTTAATCTAATTAAATAAATATTTTAAATTTAAACATAGTGTATACTATTTAATAATCTATTTAACAGTAATATCAATAAGGTTTATAATCATTAACAACAGATTTGCGTATGCACTGTTGTGGGTGTCTCTGTTGATTACACACAACTTACACGTAGTTTGTCAACCTTCATCTCCTCTTAATATTTCTGTTACTCATATTTACCAACACATTCCATAAATTCTTCTTTGCCTCCTTCCCTTTCCTTCTTCTGGTTCTCCATCTACTTTCAGCATTAGGCTATAAGCCTGTTCCTCTTCTATAGGATTTCTGTCACTCCCAACGTTTCTGGTATAACCTCTTTGTAAGGTTTCATTCGTAGTGTTACATTCTGTTTTTCATTTGTAAGTACACCCATATTAACAACTTTATATTTTACCTATTCTAAATCCTAACCTATTTTCAATATAATGTGTACATATTCATAAATACTACGAAATACATATTTTACTTTATAATCAAGTTAGATTTTATTAAATTTTAGGTTACGTTAAATATAAATATGTAATAGGAATGTACCTTCTATATAAAATTGTATACAAATAGTTACTGATTCAACATTTGCATTTTACATATCAAGATGTTTATTTGTATGCTGTATGCACTGATACATATTAGACGATATTGTCGTGGTTTATTTTATATGTTTCTTAGTACTATCAGTTACGTTTGAAAAAGAAAATTTACGGAATCATTGCATGACTGAGGGAAAATTCAGTAACACATCCGCTTTTTGTTAACGATAAAAACACAAACATTTTTCTGAGAGTATCACAATTATTTTATGTTGAATAAATATATGAAAATAAATATATATTGAATAAGATTTCATAAAAATGTAATGTATGCACAATTTTAAATTTGGTAAAATCGTAGTAACGTAATCAACAAATAAAATTTTAGTTAACTAAAATAATTTTAATGTTTTCCAGTGATGAATGTATTATACTATTCTATTGATAATCTAACATTTTATGCTATAAATTTTAAAAATTTATTTTACTATTAATGCAAACAGGCTAATATTACGTCCAATGCTACCGTGATCGTATATTATTAATTGTTAAATAAACTTTAAATACTTGTGTTTTCAATTGGTAATTAAATTTTAAGATTTGATTTTAAAATTTGATGGTCTTATTTAAATTTTAAAAGCTTTAAATTTAAGTGTCAAGTTTACAACTTTTAATAAACATCTTAAATCTTATATACCTGTACGATGGTAGCAGAGAGCGTCGTGTTTTAATAAAGGAAACAGCGTTGTTCTAAATCATACAATCACCAACAGTGGCTGCCTCATCATGGTAAACCGCACTCCTTTAGATCCACCTTCGATGGACGCAACGATCGCCGTCCACAGTAGGCAGTTCGGGACGCAGTCCGGCAAGGCCCCATGAGTGGACGGACGGTTTGGACGCCACCTTTCCTTCGACCGAGAACCTCGTCGTCCGACGCCATCCACTAGTTCAGACGTAATCGTCGTCCGACGCCATCCACTAGTTCAGACGTAACTTTTTGACTGACTCATGAGACGTCAGAACGTTTGATAAAATATCAACACGTCCATTACAGCTGGCTGATAATGATTATAAAGTAGGATACTCAGTAATCATAAGATGCCCTACACATTGCCCCCGTGACTAATTTTGAACGTACATCCAAAATTTTACTTATCGCATAAGCAACACAATTACTCCAGGTCAGTATTTATATATGAATATTGTGACGGTACGTTTCATCACCATAGACCTATAATCTGTATAATAGTAAACCACCAGTCATGAGTACTAGTATAAACCATGGATGATAAGGAAACTAAAAAAAAATTAAAACAAAAGCAGTCGATGAAGAATTAAATATTGAAAATAGTGCAACACAGTAGTTATAATGAAAAATTAGAAGAGAAACACAAAGAAAACTATAATAACGTGACAAACCCAATAGATATGGTAAGTGAGAGGTATAAACAAGTCTAACAACGAAACCATTAATTAAAATAAAGACATGCTAAGCAACAAGACCGTGAAGACCACAGTAATTACCAAATTAACAAAAGAAACTAAAGTAAAAACATGTTGATAACCAGGTAAAAAATAAATAAACAATACTTCATAAATTAATAATAATAATTAAAGAGAGAAGATCAGACAGTAGGTAGAGTTACAGAAAATGGAATGCAATGGTATGAATAAGAGTAAGAAGTATATGCATTAGTCTAAGAAAAAATTGTAAAAACTGATATGATAAGTGTACAAAGAAGGAAATAGTGATGATCAAAGGTCATGTTATAAACCAGTGGGGAAGGGAGAAAGTGAAGCAATGGCTTTATGTATAAACTAATACATATTAAGAGCCAGTAGATAAAAGTAGTATATGTTTAAAGAGTCTTGAATACTCATAGGATTTATAATGTTATTTCTTTTTAAAGAAAAAACCGTAAATAAAGTTGACAATAAATTAGGGTAAAAGGTCTCATCTCAGAATGAGATATTAGTGAAGGCCTTAACAGTAGTTAATTGTATTAATTTTTTTAAGGTCAAAGACTATGTTTGTTATTGTTATTAAACCATGTTATTAATTGTACTAAGCCTATAGGCAAAATAGGAAAATGGTGTTACCACAATACAATATTTATAGAGGGCCCATATAAACGATAATCTAATGGTCAGCTAGTAATGCTTGATAAGATTGATAGGATGGAAGTATGGTACACCAAGTAGTTTGATTGTTTGTCAATTTATAAATGTAGAATTTGGCCATGAAGGCAATAGCTTGAAGGTAACATGTTAAAAGATTTTGTTCTAATTATATTATTTGTTAATTTATGATTGTAAACTTAGCCATGTAAACACTACTTTAAGTAATATGTCAAAAGATTTCATTGTAACTATTGTGAAAACATGTTAAGGATGTTTTAAGAACTCATGTAATAAGATGTAACTCAGGAAAAGGAGTTCAAAACCAAAAACCTAGGTAATGATAAATGTAATTTAGAATATATTAATGAAATGCTATTGATGGCCTAGGCCACAATTTCCATACAAAGGAAATAATGTCAGAAATGAGAAGATTAGTAAACCAATGTGATAAAACAGGAAAGGGACAAAATTTATGTGATGAACTTAATTGTTTTAATGGTAATATTACATATTAGATTAATTTAAAGAATTGTAAAGTGATATAACAAATGTATAATTAAAGTGTAGGCTCAAAATTAGAATTTTTGTAAGGTGAGAAATTATCCTTTATTTAATTTTAAGATACTAGGTTGAGGCTTATAGCATAGCCGGCCAGCTGGAGGAAGTCCGCCATTTTGGAGTGGGGGGCCAACCATTTTGTTGAAAGTTTAATCAACCTAACAATTGTAACATTTGAAACACAGTATTATTTTATGTCTTGTTATTTATTAAGAGTTGTAATTAACCATATTGTAATGCATTGTATTTTGTACTAAAGCGCTTTCCGATCTTTACTAAGAGCTAAAAGAATCCACGACCTGAACAAAATATAATATTGTACTGAATTTTTAACATTGTTTGTTCAAATCGAGTTTAGCGAGCGAGTCGACTCGGACCATATCCGATCGACTCGTGAACCGACCAACTGATCCAAGTTTTAAAACAATACCAAATAAATTTCGTAACAGAACCAGCATTTTATTTTTGTAGAGTGGATTAAGATTTAATAATTTCAGATATACGAGGAAGAGCAGAACCACGACGAGAGTGAAGAACTCTGAAAATTTTGGAGACGAAGTCGGCTAACCTATAAGACCGATTCGAATCAGGAATCAATTGTGAGAAAACAACACAATCGGATTCACTTTACAAAGATTAATTAATTTTGGCGACAATTCAAACCGTAAGGCTACGAACACCACTTTCGTATCAGTGAAGTCGTTGATGACTGGGTATCACCGAGGCACTTTTACTAAATAAAATAAATAATTACATATTCAAATAATAATAATAAATCATTTTATATTTCCATAATAACAGGAAGAGAAAACCCATCTCTCGTCGTATCCCCTTTACAAATCAACGTTACAAATTGACGCAACAACGTGTGGCTTAAATCACGCACAAAACCGAATGAACGTTATAAATTGGCGCACCAAAGTTTCGGGCTGAAACTAGGAGGAAAAATTATAATTAACTATATTACAGGTAACCTAATTTCAGCTGGCATTTGTTAGAAGAAACAGAAAATGTATAAACGAGCTACGTCCAAGAAACGCGCGGCGGAGGCCGAAAGAAGTCGATGTTGAAGAGAAAGAGACAACTTCGGTGGAGGAAATAGAAACAACGGGAAAAGAGGAAGCCAGAGGAGAACCAAGTTGGCAGGAAGTAATGAAAATGTTGACCGAACAGAATAAACAGAATAGTGAAAATTTGATGAAACAAATTAAGGAAAACAACAAACAAACTAGCGAAAAATTTAAACGCTTGTAGGAAAAATTAGACAAAAATAAAGAGGAAACTAATGAAAATATAAAACAAATAAACGCAAATTTTGACAGGACTGAAGAAAATCTGATGAAACAAATGAATGAAAAGTTTGACAGGAATAACGAGAGTTTGAGACAGATTCAGGACGATAACAAACTAATGAACGGAAAACTTGAGGAAAACAATAAACGATTGAAAGAAGATCTTAAGAAAATCAATGAGGACAACCTTATACAAATCAATGAGAGAATTGAGCATTCTAACAAGGAATTAAGGGAAACTGTTGATAAACAGAATGGAGTATTAAGACAAGCTCTCAATAAGAAAATCGAGGACGTCAGTGAGGCAATCAGCCAGAAGGTAGATAAGAACAACGGCGAAAGAAAACAGGAGATAGCTGAAACAAATAGAAAACTGAGAGTAACCGATGAAGCTGTTACACGAAATAGGGCCGAACTAGAGGTCAAGATAGGCCAGATAGAAGAAGAAAACCGGGTTCAAGTGGAATCACTACGAACAGATTTCGGAAACCAACATCGAAACCTAGATACGGTCGTAAACAAAGTACAGGAACAAGGATAACGCAACCAGGAGAGAATCGAGAACCTCCAACGGTCAGCTGACAACCGACCGATCACTGTTCCATACACACAACCTATAGACAACCGGGAAACCATCAATTTTAAGTCGTAGAAGAGAAACCCAATGGAATTCTTGGAACCGGTTAGCGAACAACTAACGAGAATTGGTGAAAACAGGTGGCCAGTAATTCGTAGTTACCTGGACGAACATTTCAAGGAAACCAATGATAACTGGTGGACAGCCACCAGGCACAACCTCCGAAGCTACGAAGAGTTTAAGATGACATTTAAAGCCAGGTACTGGTCAGACGCCACCCAGAACGTAGTAAGGGAGAGCATCAGCTATGGAAGGTATGACGCCAGCAGAGGGACAACGCTCACCGCCTACTTCCTTGGAAAAGTGTGTGTGGCGAGACACCTTGAGCCAAAAATCCCGGAGGAAATCCCCGTCACCAGGCTAGCATACCACTATGATAGCGGGATACCAATAGCACGATCAGGTGGACAGATAAAAACGATACAGGCCATGTCAACGGTATTGGAAGAGCACGAGCGTGAAGTGCATTATAGGAGGAGTCGGCAGAGGAACGACCGGTTTGGGAGCAGAGATATCCCAGACTACAACAACAGGACCACTAACAATAATAACCATGAGACGCATAACCGGCCGAACTATAATGGCAGGCCAGGTAAAATGCTAATGAGACATACCAACGGCAAAACTGTAAACAACGGCCAAAGGAACAACGGAAACAATTACGGGAATAGACAGAGTATCCCAAACAACCAATATAACCGGTCCTACAACCCGAATTACCAGAATCATAACACAAATATCCGGAGTTATAATAATAACAATAACCGCAACCCGAACAACCAAAATCAAAACTACAGGAGAGTTAATTATGTGGGGGCGGACAATGGCGGTAACGGAAGAGCGTACTATCAAGGACGTCGGAGTTTTAATCGGGACACCGACTGGAACCAAGATAACAATAATGATAGAAGAAATTCTAGGACTAATGGAGGCAGGAGTCGGAGTCAGGAGGACTACCGGCGAGTTAGCTACGAGGAGGACCGTCAACGGCCTGAACCAAGTCAACGGGAAATGAAAATAATCAAACGAACCAAACCGGCAGAGGAGACGAACAATCCGAGCCGTCTTTAAACTCCACACGGCAGTGAAAACACCAGCGGGACCCTCACTGAACCACTCTATTGGGTTTAACAACGTAAAAAATCACGTTAAAAATAATAATAATTGTATCACAATCATTCGTAGTAACTACTTAAAAAATTTAAGGGAGGAATTGTTGGAAGAAGAAGACGGGAATCCAAGCAAAAACAACAACGAAATAATTTACATAACGGCACAGATCAACGGTGTACAAACCAAAATCATGATCGACACTGGGGCTAACGTGTCGCTAACCGACGTGATAGAACTGAACAAGATACTTGAAGAAGGGAAGAAGCACATACTTACGTTACCAATAAGCAACACTGTACTGATAGGAGCGACAGGACGCCAAAGTAGAACGGTCCGGAAGCAAGCAAGGTTAGAATTAACAAGTAACAATGAAACCATCCCAATGACGTTCCTAGTAGCCAGTGGCTTACCATTTAAGATGTTAATCGGTTGTGACATGCTGAAACAATACTCAGCCATCATTGACATGAACAGATCAAAATTATTTTTAAAAATCAATCAAATAGAATGGACGGCTGATTTAGTTGACAGCGACAGCACGACCCCAACCCGAGCAACATATCATATCCAGAGAAGTTTAGATCAACGAGGACAGTCACAACGTAATGAAATCTTTTACGAGTTGGACAATGAACAATTATGGCATGACAAAATTAACGAAATCCGTACTTTTAAATGTGAAATAACTGACGTACCCGTAAACTTCAACAAAAAATCATACCCGGTCGCTTACTCACTGAAGGAAGCTGTGAGGGCAGATATTAATAGATTAATAGAGAGGACATCATTGAACCCAGTTACTCCCCTTATACAAGCCCTATCCTCGCCGTTCCAAAGAAAAGTGGCAAAGTAAGAATTTGTTTAGACGCGAGGGAAATCAACAAAGTGATAGTGAATGACCGAACATCCCCGGGAGAAATCGAGGAAATACATAAAAGTTTCATGGGACCAAGTACATCAGCACGTGGGACACCGTCTGTGGATGTTGGCAAATTGAACTCCATCCAAAAAGCCGCAAGTACATGGCATTTATTTTCGAAGGCCGCAATTACCAGTTTAAACGATTTCCATTTGGACTGGTTAATTCAGTAGCCGTGTTTGTAAAAATCATGGACCAAATCCTCGGACAGGAAACACTCCAGTATACAACAGTCTATGTGGACGATATTTTGATAACTTCGACCAATTGGGATGACCATTGCCATCGAGTAGAACAGGTGTTAGAATGGCTGTCAGAGAACCATATTACATTGAAGCTGGAGAATCAAAGTTGATAGCGAGTGAAGTGCAATTTTTAGGGTTTAACTTGTCGGAGCAGGGAATCACTCCATCCCAAGAAAAAATCGAGTCAATTCAAAAATTCCCAAAACCAAGGAACAGAAAACAGCTCCAATCGTTCCTCGGAATATGTAATTATTACCGTAAATTCCAAGAACATTATTCGGAACTAACATCAAGATTTGTACGGCAATTATCATCCAAGGACAAGTGGACGTGGGGAGAAGAGCAAGATGCCACACTTGAACGAATTAAAACTAAATTTCTGGAGTCAGTGATTTTGCACCATCCCAATTTCAATAAACAATTATTTATGAACTGCGACGCCAGTGACGTCAGTTTGGGATCTGTTCTTTATCAGGAGGATGATGAAGGAAATCATCAGGTGATCAGTTTCGCTAGTCGAGTCCTGAATAGTTGTGAGAAGAACTATAATGTAACAGAGAAAGAGCTCTTAAGTGTTGTATTTTCCTGTAACAAGTTCAGGACATACATTTTAGGATACAAAACTACCATCAGAACTGATCACAAGTCGATATCATTTTTAAAAAATTGTAAGTTGAATCATGGAAAGTTGACCAGGTGGAGCCTGACCCTACAAGAGTACAACCTAAATTGGAATATATCCCCGGAAAAAGGAACATCGCTGCAGACACATTATCACGAATCTATTTCAGGGACCAGACGTTTGAGGGGGAAAAGAAACCATAATCAAATTATATCATATCATCAGTAGTAGATCCGATCTGGCTAACATCATAACAGAACTCGAGCAACGGCAAAAACAGGACCCCAGATTGAGCAAAACTTTTGACAGACTTAGAGAACAAGACGACCGCATAACACAATTCTACTGCACACACCAACAAATACTGTTCATTAAGACACAGTACAAATTTAACACATGGAAAATTGTCATACCACGAACTATAGAAAAGGACATCATAATGGATTACCACGTCAGGTATGGCCACATGGGGGCGTTAAAAGTAGTCAAGGCACTCCAGGAGCACGTATACATCAAGGATGCCAACAGAAATGTGCGGAACCAGATTAAACATTGTCACATATGCCAACTCGTAAAAGTTAACAACAATAAGAAAGAAGGGACAATGATGCCAATAACATCAGCAAACAGACTGGAGAAAGTATTTGTCGATATTTGCGGCCCATTTCCGCGAAGTAGAGGGAGGCACCAGTATAAATATTTTATAATCCTGTTCGACCATTACACCAGATTCACGAAACTATACCCCGATCAACCGGGCGACGACACAGAAGATCTTAAACATTATTTGTCAAACTTATATCAATGAGGTAGGAACGACGAAGTCCATCATTACTGACCACGGGACACAATTCAAGGAAAACAGGTGGAAAGAATGGAATCAAGACGTATAAAACATCAGTATACCACCCGAGCAGCAACCCGGCAGAACGAGTCTTAAGGGAAGTAGGGAGGATCCTACGTACGTATTGTTTTAACCAACAGAGAAAGTGGGCAGAGTACCTACCAGCTGCGGAGGATTTCATAAACTTATCACACCATCAATTTATCGAAATGACCCCGTATATAGCAATGTTCCAGAGACCACCACCCAGAGAGATCACAGAACTAATCCAGTTCCCTAGCGGGGGTGAATATAAGTTTAACAGTGTAAGATTTTATGAAAAGATACTGGAACGAACCGAGAAAACGAGAAGAAAATATCAGCAAGTCCAACCAAAGCCAGAGCGATACCTAGTGGGAGACAAGATACTGTTGAAGAACCGAGAATTGCCCAGCACAATGGAAGGCATCGCGAAGAAGTTGTTACTATTGTACACTGGACCGTATACTGTAAGCGAAGATAACGGAAATAATACTTACGAAATATTGGATCCCAATACACTAAAGAAGAAGGGAACATACAACCAATCATCGATGAAGCGATACTATTAAATAATTGATAACAGAATAACTGCAATGATGATAACTAGTACAGAAAAATATGAATAAAAAAAATATGAACATTATACAGATAACTAAAAGAGAATAAATATAACACCCATCACTAACGTAAAATGACTAGGAGCTAAAATCGAACGAACGAAGAAAATAAGTGTAAATATAACTAATATTAAAGTAATTGAAATAACAAAAGTACAATTTTATCCCAGAATAATTTTATAGTCAGATTAAGACTACTTATAGAGTTATTATTTGAAATGAGTTGACTGTAGATGAATTCCAACAACTATTAACCTGAGCAGATGATACGTTCCTCTGGACTCAAAAGGTGAAGGACGACAGCGGTGCTTGGAGCCAAAAGCGCACACCCGAACTGTACCGACTCACGTGATTAGGGAAATTAAGTATTCAAGGGATGAAAAAAATGAAAGAAAAGTTAAGTGAAGCAGAAGAAAACAAAAAATATATGTAAATCTATATAAGAAATGAAATAGAGAAGCTCAAATAAGTAAACTGAGAAATAAATAGAATAAATGATTATTTCATCAACATCTAAACGACATCTTCTGAAATAATCAATTTTAGTAGTAGGGCAATATGTGACGGTACGTTCATCACCATAGACCTATAATCTGTATAATAGTAAAACACCAGTCACGAGTACTAGTATAAACCATGGATGATAAGGAAACTAAAAAAATAAATAAGTATATAATAAACATAGTATGTCAATCTCTAATTAAAACAAAAGCAGTCGATGAAGAATTAAATATTGAAAATAGTGCAACACAGTAGTTATAATGAAAAATTAGAAGAGAAACACAAAAAAAACTATAATAACGTGATAAACCCAATAGATATGGTAAGTGAGAGGTATAAACAAGTCTAACAACGAAACCACTAATTAAAATAAAAACATGCTAAGCAACAAGACCGTGAAGACTGCATTAATTACCAAATTAACAAAAGAAACTAAAGTAAAAACATGTTGGTAACCAGGTAAAAAATAAATAAACAATACTTCATAAATTAATAATAATAATTAAAGAGAAAAGATCAGACAGTAGGTAGAGTTATAGAAAATGGAATGCAATGGTATGAATAAGAGTAAGAAGTATATGCATTAGTCTAAGAAAAAATTGTAAAAACTTATATGATAAGTGAGTGAACTGATAAGTGTACAAAGAAGGAAATAGTGATGATCAAAGATCATGTTATAAACCAATGGGGAAGGGAGAAAGTGAAGCAATGGCCTTATATATAAACTAATACATATTAAGAGCCAGTAAATAAAAGTAGTATGTGTTTAAAGAGTCTTGAATACTCGTTGGATTTATCATGTTATTTCTCTTTAAAAAGAAAACCGTAAATAGAGTTGACAATAAGTTAGGGTAAAAGGTCTCATCTCAGAATGAGATATTAGTGAAGGCCTTGACAGTAGTTAATTGTATTAATTTTTTTAAGGTCAAAAACTATGTTTGTTATTGTTATTAAACCATGTTATTAATTGTCCTAAGCATGTAGCCAAAATAGGAAAATGGTGTTAATATATATTCAAACACTTTTTGCTACAGTCTGTTACTTGATGTACATAATATATTTAATATTTATAATGAATTTACGTCAAGATATTTTTTCCTTGTTAGGAACATGTTTCGGGAAGCATTGTGTTCCCATCTTCAGCCTTCCTGATTTTGAGTCTAGTGAAGTACCTGTATGTTGGTAGGTTGTTATTGTGGTTTCCTGTTGGGCTCTGGTACTTTTAATTGGTATTACTGTGTGTGATTGTGTTGTATGTATTAGTATTTTGTGTATTTTCGATGTTGAGTGCTTTGAAAATTGTGTCATGTTTTGTATTGATTTGTATTTGTTCAGGTATTAGTTTGTTTTGTGTTTTATGTTTGTATATTTGTAATTAATTTATTGAGATTATTTTAAGTAAAAATAATTATTTAGTTTTAGTACTATTTATGGAAAAAATATTTTTAATTGAACTGTGAAGATTAAGCAATAAATATAAAAAAGTTCTAAATTTTTCCAAATGTTCATTGTGGTGGCTTTGTGTGGTATGTGTTTTATTAGTGTCATGTTGGTTATGTCTGGGAATTCACGTCCAGTGTTTATTGCATGTGTGGCCAAATTAAATTGATATATTTCTGGTTTTTGTATGAGTTTAGGTGTTCAAAATAACGTTTTTTTAGTTGTTTTTTGTTTGTCTTGTGTAACATTTATTGCAATCTTGGCATTCAATTTTGTATATGCCATTGGTTGTTATATTATCTTTGTTGTGTGGGTTATTTTGTTGTAGATTATTTTTGTTAGTTTTGTACGCTATTTTAATGTCTGTGTTTTTAAACAGTTTTGTTAGCTTTGTCATTTTATTATATATGTATGTGAATTTGGCCCATTTTTAATTGTTGTTATTATTTATGTTTGGTCATTCTGATTAATTCTTAATTGTTCAGTTTTTATTTTATATTTGATTTTATTTTCCATTTTGTTTACAGTATTTTTATTATATCCATTTTCAGAAGCAATTTGGTATATTATATTTTTTTCTTTGTCAGTTTCTTGTTTGTGTAGTTGTATTTTGTACATTCTGTTAAATAGTGAATAGAATGCTAGAATTTTGTGTTGCGGTGGGTGGTCAGAATGATTAGGTATAATGATGTTAGTAGACGTTGGTTTTCTGCATATTGCATATATTGTAAGTGCTTATTGTATCTTGTAGTGGTTATGTCTAAATAGTTGATTTTGTTATGTTTTTCTTTTTCTTCTGTGAATTGTATTTTTTGATGAATGTTATTGAATTGTTTTAATATGTTTATCTGCATTTGTATTTTTGTTATGATACATATAGCCCATCATCTACATATCTTATCCATTTGCCATTTGGATGAAATGAATTTATAATAATTTGTTTTTGGTGTCTATGTGTTGTAATAATATTCCTGCTATTATGCTAGATAATGGAGATCCCATTGCCAAAACTTCTTGCTGTTGATAAATTTTGCTACTGAATTCAAAGTAATTTTGTTTTAGTATTAGTTGAAGGTTATTTTTTATTTCAGTTATATATTGTGTGTCTTCATTTTTTTCATTAAGTTTGTTTATTATTATGTCTATTGTTTCATCAACTGGACTGTTGGTGTACATACTTGTGATGTCATATGATGTGAAAAATGTGTTTTCATCTATATTTATTACCTTTAGTTTGTCTATTAATTCGTATATATTTTTTATGTTGTGATAATTATTTGTTAGATGGTTACTTTTTAATTTTTGTGCTATTATTTTTGTTATTTTGTATATAGGTGCTTTTTTGAAGTTGATTAACGGTCGTATTGGGTTGTTTAATTTGTGTATTTTTATTAGGCTTTTCATTTTAGGTGGTTCTGGATTATTATTTACATATATGTCTGTATTTTTATTGTTGAAAATGTTTTTAGCTGTTTTTATTAGATTTATTGTTTGTTTAAGATATTTTTCTGTTGTGTCTTTATTTTATTGTATGCATTTATTATTGTTGATGAAGTCTTCAGTATTTCTGATGTAGTATGTTGTGTCAATAATTACTGTTGCCTGACTTTTGTCTCCTTTTGTTATGATTGTTACGACTAATGTTATGATAACAACAATTTAATCATTGGTACATTAGGCTTTCACGGCCGGTGACAACTTTGCTGATATTTAACTGACTACGCTCCGGGCTATTAGACCGTTGTCCACTGTTGCCGCAGAGAGCAGACGTTTCGGCCCCACCATTCAAGGCCATCTTCAGTAAAAACAACTTTAGTAACTGCCACGTTTCTTCAACAGTTGCCCGAGTAGTTTGCACTGAAAATGGCCTCCAACGGTGAGGCCGAAACGTCTGGTCTATTCGCATGCAGTGGACCTCGGCCTAATACCCCGGAGCGTAGTCAATCAAATTCCATCGAAGTATAACATTAATTTTGGCTTTTTCTGTTCTGCTTGTTCGGTTACTCAAGATTTCCAAATTAAACTGTTTATGACATTGCTGACGCAAAACGTCACAGATTATTACAATCCAACGTCGTGTTTACTAGATAGTGAGCAACCGAACTTTACATAAATCATCAGTGAGGAAGCAAATTATACCCTGTCGTTGTACAGTGATAAAAAATGTTTCTCACTGTGAAATCGTTTTATCTTTCTCCTGCACTTTTCCAACGACATCCGTTTATATTGACAATTCAGTGATCTTGACTGGAGTTTATGCAGAAAAGTAAAGGCTTCCAACTCTTCAAAATACATAAAGTTAAAGACATTTGGTAGTGATGTTTGCACTGATGCCTGGCTTCTCAATTCTACAAGAGTTTTGAGATAATACTTAACTATTTAAATAAACTAATTAGTTTTCTCATGCAACAAGTACAACGTTGGATGATTTTACCCTCAAAACGGATCCTGGAGACCCCCATGCGAAGAGCATTCTGTATACTCGGGTTCCGATACAATGTGCGATACACTGTTGAACGTAGTGACAGGCTGTGTATCCATACTTAAATTAATGCTCAAAAAGTTTTTATGTCTTTTAGTATACATTTTGTTTAATATTTATATTTGCTTTGTTGACAACAACAAATATAATCCTCAACAGTTAAAACCTAATTTTCTGGACACAGAAGCATACCAAAATATGAGTGTATATATTTTGTTCAAAGTATATGAATGTCACTGTTGACAAGAACACATCAGAAAGACGCAGAGCAGAAGTTTTAGTTTATTTGTTGCCGTTTTAAAGTCAGTTAGAACCGAAGAATACAGATATATTAACCGACGATTTTCACGCCTGATACCTTTAACGGATGTTTATGACACAGGATACCTTTGGATAAACTCGTTGTGTAATTTAGGGGCTGTTAAATTTGTAGCAAATACTTGTAAAAACGTTGCATAACAATTTCAATTCTGTCTAAAAAAAATACGATAATTGTTCTACGCGGCACAAGTCCGGACACCGTCATGTGTTCTAGAATGTACAGGATAAAACCGACGCCTGATAATTCTTGAATGTTTACGTTTAAAGTCATAAGTGAAGTCAAAGAAACACGTGCTTAGTTGCCTTACAAGTAGTTGAATTCGTCTAGTTTATTTCTGCAGCAGCACCGCTCTGAGATGTCTACTTTGCAGCATCCGCCGCTACACGGCGCTAGGGGTTTGTCTTATATACAAATTTACGTCAACGCTACGTTACGGCAGAGTGCATCACACACCGTACAGTAGTAGCTCGTGATAAACGCAAATTGTAAGGTTTTGGTTGAAATATACAAAATAATTGTGCATAAACATCGTCTAGTATATTATGTTAGTTCAAAACTATTAAACAATATCTAGTGTCAAGAAAATAATACATAACTGTTTACAGTTACCTAAAACAAGAGGACAGATGTGAACAAACTCGCGTAGCTCTAACCGACTGCCGTTTGAGTGACCCTTTGCCGAATTGCAATCCCACGCATCACTGAGTGAACGAAAACTGTATCTAATTTTTGGAAAGCTGTCTCGTCTGATCGAGGCAGCTACTAAATTTAATGTTTAATCATGATTATTTATAAACATGTTGGTTGGGAATTCAGCAAAAAAGTGTGGAAAATTTAGTCCGGTTAAAATTTAAGATACAGCAAAAATATGTTTAGGTTACTATGATGTTTTGTCAAAGCGAGTAGAAGAAATTTACTTGTAAGACATTTTTCCTTTCTGGAAATTGCCTTCATCCACTTTGCAAACTAATCTTCGTCACTGGGAGCTGTAAGGAAATGACTTCCTTTGTAGGAATCTTTACCATATCCATTCCTACATACAGGTACAAAACAGGATGGCATTTGTATTACATATTTTAACACACAACTTCTGTATATCTGCACTACTACATATTTTTTACACTCACTGTTAAATGAAACTAAAAACTACCCGTATATGAAAAATAACACACATAAATCATCACTATAACCATTCACACATTATGAGTTTTTTTTTACTATATATTATCACACGTTTATTACTCAGAATTTTTATAAATCACTCAAAACTATAAGTAATTGGAACTTAACATGCTATAAGTAATAAGACGCACAAACAGACTTTTAACAACACATAAACAGTTATTTTTTACGTGTGGCTAATAGGTTTAGCGTTCTCAACTACAAGCGATCGCAGCGCCAAAGCTTAACGTTCACCGCTAGCACTATTCACGACTATAGTGCGCACCCAGAGTGACCTCTCTATCTACAGTGTTTTCTACTCGCTATGCTTTTGGCAAAATGTGTCCGGAGAACATAGTATTAGAATATACAATGTTAATCGATTGCAATTACTGCGTAATGCATAATGAAACGTCTATTAATGAATTTTGTTTGGTTAGTGCAATTACAAGTACCTAAGATATACATAATTTGTTATGATGTCCTCAAAAGTAACGAACAACTCTTGAAAAAAAAAAGATCAAGTGAGCTCATAAATGTAAGTGGGGTATGGCAACAAATAATTTTAATAGTTAAAAAGTACATTGTTACTGAACAATAACGACAAATTATTTTAAGATTTCAAAGATTTATATTAAGTTTAATTTACGGTTCTAAAACAAGTAGTGTCATAATTTGTGTGACTGAACAAAAATATATTTTAGGTTCATGGAGTTTGAAATACGGCAACCCTTTTTTAACAATCGTTATCTTAAAGGCGATTTACTGACGACCGTTTGATCCCGGTTAGAAAACGTTCTTTTACATTAATATGTTGTTCTCATGATGATTGATGATGTAACCCCTGGTTGATATAAGAAGTTGCGTATTATAATTTTACTAGTGTGAGTATGCTTACAATAGAATGTTCCCTCAGTTGCGGAACCCGCTCATTATTTTGAACAAAATAAAATTTAATATTACACAAGTTAAATGTAAACGTTCACTTATGTGTTGACAGACTTACTTCTTCTATAGTTATCTTTTTGTACATCTGGAACAATTACGTATACAATTACGTGTTACTACATTAGACGCTAGGCAACCACGTTAGGCAATTTTTCAATTATAGAGAAAAGTACATAAAGATCCCGATTATTCGACTATTTCTGTATTAATTTAACAACTGTACCAAACACAATCGTACAATAAACACTAAAAATTCTAAATATTTAGATTTAGCTTACAATTTCTTTTAGTCTGATACCCTGCTGGAGTTTTACAAATTTTTAATCTTTTTTGGGCTCCGTGGTCCAAAGTTTTGAGATTTTCAGAACTTAAAGGTCGACTCCAAACCGTCGATAGGTAACAATTCTCTTTAACTTGATATCCCACATGAAATTTGCTATTTTTACCGACTTGTTTGGCCGTGCAGTGTAAAAGTGTTATAATTATCAAAAACGAACACTGTACTTTTGTAGTTTAGTATAAACTAAACACGTTTTTTCACAGTTTTGAACACAGTAAGTATTTCCTGCCTCCCCATTTTGGACGGGAATCGATAGATAGCAATTCTCTTTAACTTAGTCTTCTTCTTCTTCTATGGCGTCACAGTTCAAAGTCAAACCTTAGCCTCTACAATCATCCGCCTCTATTTTTCCCTGTCCTTGGCGATCGATGTCAATCGTTTTATTTTAAGTAAAGTATCAGCATCCCTCGCCACTGCGTCAGTCCACAGCGATGCTTGGGTCTTCTGACAGGCCTTCTACCCTCGATTTGACTAAACAGGTACTAAACATGGTACATCCTAGGTTTCTGTTGCCTTCCATCCCAATGATGTGTCTTGCCCAATACGATCTATGCAGTTCGATGGTGATGACCAGATCATTGTCTTTATACAGCTTGTATAGTTCCTTGTAATGATCGAAATTTTAAAAATTTTTAATTCTTCGATCAAGTGACACGTTCCCACACTCAAGTCGACGGACACAAGCCCAGGTCGTAAATAATGACGAATCAGGGGCACGTCAAACCCGACGACAGTGCGAAGACAAAGAAAAAACATCTGAGCACTGCACACAATAAGAATTTCAGGGCGTCGCTGACAGCTAGCAGTTTGTCACAATTTACAGCACCCAACAATCTGAAACAAAGACTTCGTCCAGCTGCCGAGTTACACGGAATCGAGATGGAACGCCTGCTGTGGAGGTGAGGCGTAACTGCACAATTATGAAAGGCTTTACTATGTTACAAAAGGAGTACAGAGCAATTTTAACGGAGAGATAGACAATAGACGTAACTCAGTGAATACTGCCAGTGCATCCTGCACAGCGTGAAAACAAACCTTTGACAGTTTACTGAGATTTACGACTGGAAAGTATGGAGGTCGACCAGAATGACGCCAACGAAGGGTTGATAATCGGCGGAACGAACGTCGAGGAACTTAAACAATTAACCAAGACTCTGGAGCCTGTTAACAAAAGCTCAGTCAGAACCTTAGGGAAAGTCTAAACAAAAGATAACAGAAGGCCATGAAATTGCCCTAGTTTCTTAGAATCCGTGCTACGCTCGTCACATGAAACACTCCGGGGATGACGACGACCAACCAGCGTCAAGCATCTTCTAAGAGAGCTCGTGGAGAGAGTAGGAAGGGTTCGGACGACGAATCGTGAAACAGAGGATGAGATCTGCAGAAGAGTATGAATTTGTACGACCAATCAAGAATCTGAGAAGGCGTAGAAATCCAAAACTTAGACTTATGGGTAAGATGTTCCAATAAAACTGTTTGGCGAAGACGCGGAGCGGGCAGTCAGTCATTCAAGCGGGCAGTCAGTCATTCAATCGGGTAGTCAGTCATTCAATCGGGCAGTCAGTCATTCAATCGGGCAGTCAGTCAGTTAATAGGCAGTCGGTAGTCGAGAGTATGTAGTTAATAGTAGCAGTTGATAGTCGCAATTAATAGTCAGAAGTTAGTACGTACGATAGTCAGACGGTTGATTATGTCGGAACAGTAATACGGTTCGTGATAGAAACAGTTTGTGCGACCGACCGGATTCACAAATTTGTAAATTCATAAGTGAACAGAGACATCGATATAGTCACACTTATACACAATTCTGTGCGGGAAACATAAACTATAAGTGCGCACGGGACTTGAAACCTCAACTGACGCGCACATAGTAACATACCAATTAGCATTTAAAGTAGAACAATGAGTGACACTTCAAGCATTCTCACACCACAATGTATCACCATGTTGAACAATTAATTGAATAAACTATACCAAACAATTAAGCACGCAGTACGCGATACACCCAGATAGACGGAACAGTTAACCAAGTACACAAACATGGCAAACTTTCAGAACAATTCAGTGTAATGACAACATTAACACCTCACTATTTGAACTCCGGACACTCGACATCAGCGGGTTACCACAACACCATACACATGACGGGAGTGGAGATTTAGTGGAGTGAAGTGAAGTTATCAGTGCTCTTCATAACAGTGATTATGATCTTCGACAAATCATCCAGAAAGTGTCTTCTCACGACGGCGGAATTGGATAAACACTCTCAAAAGATAAGCTTTATGTCTACTTAATCTTAGTAGTATATACTACTGTTCTGTTGCCTCTTTTCAAAGAACTAACCCCAAGAGAATAAATATATATGAATCATATGAATCATAAAATCTATAAAATAACACTAACGTAATTCGTTATCTGAGAAATAATGAACGCATTTTAGGTAGGAATAAGTATATTTGTTAATTGTTTATTGTTCGTATATGTTATATATATATGTGCATTATTTACTGCATTTGAATGTACCATGTGTTTATGTTTCAGGAAACATCGCATAAATTGATAAATTGTATTTATAGGCTATCATGTGTTATAATATGTATGTAATTTGCAGGATATAGTTACTTACTTCAGTAACATGTGTAATAAATAAGTAGTTAATTTACAGTATTCATGCGTTCATTATTGAAATTTAACCTTTATTATTGATGTATTTCATTCTAAGTATTACACTAAAAATCTCACAACTTATGCTAAACATCAATGGACACAATAAACACGACCATTGAAACGTCTGATTAATAGACTCATAAATCGTATTTAATTAGTCACTGTGTTGAGTCTAATCTGACGAATAGAAACAACTTTAGATATATCAAATTTAACGTATAACATAAATCTTTAATTAATATGATTCATAATTGATGAGTAATTAATCTAAGCAGATAATTAGCACAGATTAATATTCACTAGATGTAAATGGTTTACACAATTAATTACCACAGATGTAAATTACATTTACACCACTAAATGTAAAATGGCGCCCATCGCATGGCAAAAGAGAGCAGACAGTAGTATTTAGATTAGTTAAAATAATATAGTACGTAAGATATTAAATAAGTGTAAGGTTAGCTTGACTGGTAAATGATAACGCGAAGCAAGGCAAAAATGGCTAGCGGTAGTTCTGATAGCATGGACTTTGACGTTAACAACCAGTTGGGCGCACCCAACAACAGCGAAGAAAATTCAGTCGAACCGAATATGACTGAGGAGACGTCAGAGGTCAGAGCGCGGGGACAGGAGTCACAGCAACCACAAGAGTCCCAGCAATCACATGAAGAGGCATCACTACGTTCATTGTTGATGGACTTCATGCGCACGAATAATGAAAGCTTCAAGATGATGAATCAGAAATTCGATCAACATAAAGAGGAAATTAAAGAAGAAATCAATCAGAAATTCGATAAAATTAATGAAAATTTTAATAATTATAAAGAAGAAATTACGCAACATATGAATGAGCAATTCAAGCTGTTTCGCACAGAAATACGTGAATACAAGGATACCTTGAACGTGGATGGAAACGAAGCCCAGAAGAAGCAAGAAGAAGTGGTGAATGAGAATTACGAAGATGCACGGAAAGTACAAGACACTGATAACACTGTCGATTTTACAGATGTGTCAGATACTAAAAAATTATCAACCGTTCGATCTAACGTAAGTTCAAGAAACAAATGGATTAAGAAGAAAAATGACTTTGTTCCTTTGTATATGAGGAAGTGGGAAGAGGAGTATCCAGACATGGATAAAGATAGTAAAAATTTACTACTACCAAGTAGAATGCATAAAAGGTACAAATTAAGAAACACGAGAATAGATACGGCATCAGTGAATTCTATGATGAAGTATCCAGCTTGTGAAATAAGCATAGGTCGGCGAAGTAGTCGAGCTGCATCAATAAGAAGCATGAAGGGAAAGTATAAAGTTGAAACAAATACCGCATGTTATAAGGCTAAAAGCAAATTTACGCAAGCCATGGATGACGTGAAACGGAAGGACCTACGAGATCCGTATGCATATTCATCATGGACAAGAAACGTCATGAGGAAGAGGAGAAGAAAAATCTCTACTAGACGACTTAAAAATGTTGTAAAGGATCGTGATAGTACTGGAGGAAGAGTCCAAGCACTCGGGGTAAGATCTCTTAGGAACCTAAGAAACAAAATTTTATTATGTAAGCACACGAGTAGTAAACTGACTGTCGAACAACGGAATTGTATACAGGCTTGGAAACGGCGGCAAAAGCAGAACGGCGCGTGTTTACTTAGAGAAAGTTACTGGAAAAAGCGGCAAAAACTACTCACTGTATATGTGAGCAATGGAAGTACGGTTGCGAAGGGTTGTCTAAGCCAAGGAAGGCAGTTTAAAGCGTGCTGGCCTGAGGAAGAACGACAAAAAGGAAAGTGGGACACACTTCTCACTCACTCACATAGAACGAGACGGAGAATGGTCATAAATCTTAGGCGCACAAGTGCAGCACATTGTACCGGAATAACGGGGACGGCCAACCAGCCATTGGAAAAATGTATGACGCAAAACCCAAGGTCAAACACCTTACTGTTTACAGACAAAAACGCGTGCGTTAGTAACAGCACTATAGTGACGGGACATAAAAATTCATCACATACGTAAATTAAGAATGAATAAATGAAAACGTATTAAGAAGACGATTTTAGGAATGTTTGAAAATGTAATGATGAAATTAGATAGTACTGAATAAAATACATTAAATACATTGGTTGTGTGGGAATACATAAACCAAAGAAAATAATTAGAGATGAATATTGATGAATGAAGAGTAGGAGATTAATGAATGAAATTAAAACAAAGCCACGTATGAGCTTGTAGAACATACGGCAAATTAAAGTGCATTAAACGTATCATGAGCCAGCGAACGGAAGTATAGATAACACGAGTGGTAGCGACGACTCCCGGCGACCAGCAGAAGACATAGGTTAGGTAATTTGCTCGCGCGGCCAGTCCAGCTAACAAAAAAAAAAAAAAAAAAAAAAATTATGTGCATTTTACTATGTTGTGTTTAGTCTGTATTTCAATTCTAACTGTGTTTATGATCATCACATATTTGTCATTCGTTATGTTAATTAGACATGTAAATATCAACATATACAGAAAGTGATTTGTGAAGTGTGCCATGTGTCAGAAGGACATTGTGATACTATGACACAGGACACCAAAGACGTTAATAAATATGAATAATAACTTGTTAAAATGTGGAGACTCGAATAATTTGTTTATGTAATTAATAACTCAAAATGGACGATTGTTTTATAACTTTAAGAGTATGCATCACGAAGTATGCTGATTCCTTAACTGTTTAATTAATATGTATGTTTCTTTTACCAATGTAATCATTTATAATATGTTACGAATTGATCATATGTATATATTTGTTAGTATCAACTGTATTCTTGAGACAGTAATAACAAGTTTAAAAGTATTTTATTTCTATATAGGTCATCGACATAAGATCGATTAATATAATGGGTAGCTAATCTACAGCTTATCTAGTACATTGTATATAAACAGTAACGAAACAAACTGTCAAATGGACAAACGTCCACGTCTTAAATTCAATTATTTACTCGAAATCATATTGTACAGTCCGCATATGGACAGACAAAGTGTAAAAAATGCGTTCATTCACTCAGATGTGCGGCAATAAATTCATATGACCATATAAAACATTAAGATGGGGAATAACAATTAATTGCTTCCTATGAGAGATAGATGTCAGGCAACCATGTCCATTCCGAAGCAGACATCCACGACTGGGACAGAGCGCAGAAATTGGATCAGATGTCTCCCGAAGTCCAACATCCAATCCAATTTGGGGACAATGTAATGATCGAAATTTTAAAAATTTTTAATTCCTCGATCAAGTGACACGTTCCCACACTCAAGTCGACGGACACAAGCCCAGGTCGTAAATAATGACGAATCAGGGGCACGTCAAACCCGACGACAGTGCGAAGACAAAGAAAAAACATCTGAGCACTGCACACAATAAGAATTTCAGGGCGTCGCTGACAGCTAGCAGTTTGTCACAATTTACAGCACCCAACAATCTGAAACAAAGACTTCGTCCAGCTGCCGAGTTACACGGAATCGAGATGGAACGCCTGCTGTGGAGGTGAGGCGTAACTGCACAATTATGAAAGGCTTTACTATGTTACAAAAGGAGTACAGAGCAATTTTAACGGAGAGATAGACAATAGACGTAACTCAGTGAATACTGCCAGTGCATCCTGCACAGCGTGAAAACAAACCTTTGACAGTTTACTGAGATTTACGACTGGAAAGTATGGAGGTCGACCAGAATGACGCCAACGAAGGGTTGATAATCGGCGGAACGAACGTCGAGGAACTTAAACAATTAACCAAGACTCTGGAGCCTGTTAACAAAAGCTCAGTCAGAACCTTAGGGAAAGTCTAAACAAAAGATAACAGAAGGCCATGAAATTGCCCTAGTTTCTTAGAATCCGTGCTACGCTCGTCACATGAAACACTCCGGGGATGACGACGACCAACCAGCGTCAAGCATCTTCTAAGAGTAGAAAGTAGCACTACTCTTAGAAGATGTAGACTGGCTACTTCTTCGTGGAGAGAGTAGGAAGGGTTCGGACGACGAATCGTGAAACAGAGGATGAGATCTGCAGAAGAGTATGAATTTGTACGACCAATCAAGAATCTGAGAAGGCGTAGAAATCCAAAACTTAGACTTATGGGTAAGATGTTCCAATAAAACTGTTTGGCGAAGACGCGGAGCGGGCAGTCAGTCATTCAAGCGGGCAGTCAGTCATTCAATCGGGTAGTCAGTCATTCAATCGGGCAGTCAGTCATTCAATCGGGCAGTCAGTCAGTTAATAGGCAGTCGGTAGTCGAGAGTATGTAGTTAATAGTAGCAGTTGATAGTCGCAATTAATAGTCAGAAGTTAGTACGTACGATAGTCAGACGGTTGATTATGTCGGAACAGTAATACGGTTCGTGATAGAAACAGTTTGTGCGACCGACCGGATTCACAAATTTGTAAATTCATAAGTGAACAGAGACATCGATATAGTCACACTTATACACAATTCTGTGCGGGAAACATAAACTATAAGTGCGCACGGGACTTGAAACCTCAACTGACGCGCACATAGTAACATACCAATTAGCATTTAAAGTAGAACAATGAGTGACACTTCAAGCATTCTCACACCACAATGTATCACCATGTTGAACAATTAATTGAATAAACTATACCAAACAATTAAGCACGCAGTACGCGATACACCCAGATAGACGGAACAGTTAACCAAGTACACAAACATGGCAAACTTTCAGAACAATTCAGTGTAATGACAACATTAACACCTCACTATTTGAACTCCGGACACTCGACATCAGCGGGTTACCACAACACCATACACATGACGGGAGTGGAGATTTAGTGGAGTGAAGTGAAGTTATCAGTGCTCTTCGTAACAGTGATTATGATCTTCGACAAATCATCCAGAAAGTGTCTTCTCACGACGGCGGAATTGGATAAACACTCTCAAAAGATAAGCTTTATGTCTACTTAATCTTAGTAGTATATACTACTGTTCTGTTGCCTCTTTTCAAAGAACTAACCCCAAGAGAATAAATATATATGAATCATATGAATCATAAAATCTATAAAATAACACTAACGTAATTCGTTATCTGAGAAATAATGAACGCATTTTAGGTAGGAATAAGTATATTTGTTAATTGTTTATTGTTCGTATATGTTATATATATATGTGCATTATTTACTGCATTTGAATGTACCATGTGTTTATGTTTCAGGAAACATCGCATAAATTGATAAATTGTATTTATAGGCTATCATGTGTTTTAATATGTATGTAATTTGCAGGATATAGTTACTTACTTCAGTAACATGTGTAATAAATAAGTAGTTAATTTACAGTATTCATGCGTTCATTATTGAAATTTAACCTTTATTATTGATGTATTTCATTCTAAGTATTACACTAAAAATCTCACAACTTATGCTAAACATCAATGGACACAATAAACACGACCATTGAAACGTCTGATTAATAGACTCATAAATCGTATTTAATTAGTCACTGTGTTGAGTCTAATCTGACGAATAGAAACAACTTTAGATATATCAAATTTAACGTATAACATAAATCTTTAATTAATATGATTCATAATTGATGAGTAATTAATCTAAGCAGATAATTAGCACAGATTAATATTCACTAGATGTAAATGGTTTACACAATTAATTACCACAGATGTAAATTACATTTACACCACTAAATCCTCTTTAACTTAATATCCCATATAAATTTTTGCTTTTATTACCCACATTTTGGTCTGCAATGTAAAAATATTTTTATTTTCAAAAACAAACACTGTACTCAGATTGTAGTTTACTTGATACACAACACGGAATTTTTCACAGTTTTGAACACCGTAAATGTTTTCTCCTTTCATTTTGGGCGGGAGTATCAGTCACAAGAACAATAGAGTTCTTTAGGGTAAAGTATAGACACACATGCCGAATGAAAAATGGTAAATTAAATCCCTTCGTTATACATACTACAACTGGCTTCTGTATTGATTACGTAATATCTTTAATTTCTCTATCTACCTACCTGGTCTTTAGCCCTCTCCTTTGTGTTCCTCGCCTTACCACGCCGCCTTCCAAGCTTTGGAGTCATGCGTTACACGACCCCGTCTTGGATGTCCTTTAACGTATTTTTATTATAAGACTCCCATCGCGTATTTGGCTCTAAACGCTACATTCTCTTCTCAATGCCTCCACCTTCACCACCGGTCCGCGCTGGCGTAGGACTCCTGTCAATCTTCCATTTGGTTGAAGTAATCTTGTCCTCCGGGACACCGTAATCAAAGCTGACAGACAAATGCCAAACGACCGAGTTAAAACTGAGAACTCGCTTTACCAGTTCAAATAATTTAAAAGAGTCAATAACGTAGCTTTACAGCATCTGAAAGAGAAGTTTTCGGGCAAACGTGTTAAAAATGGAATGAGTCCAGGGTAGGAAAGAAAACCCATGTTTAAAGTGGACTGAAGACAAGAAGAAGAGAGATAGTAAAAAGATGAAAGAATATTGGTAAAAAAGAAAACAAGGGATAAAGAATTGAAAACGGCATGTAGTCCTCAGATAGCCGATACAAATAGGAAAATGTAGTTTTATAAAGTATATGTTGTGTGTACTTCGTAATTTTACTTTCTGTTTGTTGTGATTAGAACCACATATCGTTTAAAATGTTATAAATCTTAAAACGTGTTTTATAAATAATGATCACCTTGTTTTCGTTGTTTTTAACACCGCCCAAACCGACAAGTAAAATGACTTTTAGTAGCTGTTTCGCGAGGACGAGACAGCTTTTCAAAGATTGGGCGTTACTTGGACACATTAGGTTTTGATACGGGAGAGTGTCATGAAAAAATTTTCGATTAACGCTACGCGAGTTTGTTTAGGTTGCTCTTTCTTTTCTTAAGTAACAGTATACAGTTAAGATATTATTTCCGCTCACTCACTGTCCTTCACTAAGTTTGCACCAACAAATTTCATAACATACTGCTAACGTCAAAATGTTTTGTTATTTATACAAAAATTTGACATTTTCGTTTATCGGATCCTTGTACTGCACGCATCGCGTTGCGTTAGTTCGTCATTCTACCATAACGTGGCGTTCACAAAACTCGCGTACTTGACACGAGCCACAAGCGCGGTCTAACGGAGATCGCAGGAAAGTACCGCAGCAGCAACGCAAACGAATTCCACCATTTGTAAGGCAACTAAAACAGCGGATAAAATTGTTCATAATGAACAAATACGTTTAAGGTATAAAACGTAGGCTTTTTAAGATACCAAGCGTACAACTGTAACCCATGGAGTCCTCCGAAATGCATGACAACGTCCGGTATGTTAGCCGGGACGTCAAATTTCCCTACATTTTTTCCTCGGTTGGTATCATTGTCTTCTGCCTTCTTTCGAGAGTCGTCCGCGTTTTGTCACGTTAGGTTCGTTACAGGAGATTAATAACTGTTTAAAAATAGGGTCTTAGCTGCGTGTTTAATAATAACTAAGGGACATTGAAGCGATGATAAATATACGTTAATTTTGTTCACTGTCTTTATAGTGCTGTCAAAATTTATTCATGAATTTTCTATAACATTTATGTGTATAAACAAACTTGTTCTGTCTGTGTCTTCAGAAAAGTTAGAATGTTTACGATTACGTGTTTTGTTTGAAAAAAAATATATTGTAACACCGGAACTCTCTCAAACAGTCAAGAGTGTCTTTCTACGCGTTTCTCGGCTAGCCGAGAAGGTCCTGTTTCTCGGTCAACGCCGCACAGAAAATTCCCCTTTAGACTCCTCGAATGATTGTTATATATGCATTATTTTGGCAGTTCGCCGAAAGGATGGAAAGTTATTCTAGAACACCTACGCTACCTATATAAGCCACAGCAGCTGGCTTTATCAGACCGTTACCGTGGGCGATTTCTTTAGTCCGGATTGAGTCATTGTTGAGGATTAGTGAAAAGTGATTATTGTGTTATAATTAGTGGGAAAATCTATTAGTTGACATTATTATTGCACGTGGACAAATGTTGTGACTCATTAAAGCTGGTCATTAGTTACTTCATTGGTGTCTGTATTTTGTTTTTTTGGAGTGTAGACCTACTATGCGACGAGCAGTTAGACCGTATACTGATTATGTTGTTACGACGGTCTAGTGAACGTCGTATGTTACAGTAGAAAACAAAATGCAAGACACCAATTAAGTCACTAATCACCAGATTTAATTAACATAATCAAATAGTTCGGACTTAATAAGGTAGCATCTTTCAACAAATCAAATAAAAATTGTTCAAACGCAATAATAATGTCAACTAATATAAGACACAATTGTATTACAATTGTCCCGCACAATTATAAAAGAAATAAATACCTCGCCACAATACTACAAACCGCACTCGATTAAATCGCAACTCAAAGTAAACTGAGCGTCGCTGAATACTTGTATTTATACCCGGCTGTGTATAATAGGCGTCTACTAGAAAACACTAGAACGTAATTGACTGCGGCCTTGAATACAGCGCGCGCGGATCCGTATGGTCTGGAAAAGTCTCGTTGCGGAAGCGTGACAATTGTCACGTAATTGTCTTTCATCTCAAAGTAGCAGCAATACGTACACACACACGCGCGCGCGCGCAGCTTGAATCCGCTGAAATAGCCGGGTAACACTTAGTACGTTCTGTAGTGTCGTAACACAGCCCCCTCCTTAAGCATGTTCGTCCCGAACTTGTAAACCATCTCTGAAGTAATACATGGCCTGGCGGTCTTCATAGCTGTTCTACTTCCAAAAGACCAGCTCTTCGAATTATCCGGCTTTTCGATGTTAGTCAACGTGAAACTTAATATTAAGTTCCCACGAATATTTGTCTTCCGCTCATCCACTAGTTTTGCGGTAATCATTCCCGTTGTGTCATGTACTGATGGTCTATAAGACATTAGCTGGTACATGTCTGATTGGTTCTCGTCAACAACGTCTTGAGTAAATTCATCTTCAGCAACGTTTCTTCCGTGCGCTTCGATTAACTCAGGAACAAGCAAGAGTCTTGTCCTCACACCCATAGTTGGCTTGCCAATTACTTTTCTTGTCGTCACTCTTATTTGTACTTCCTCTGCTAGTTCTCCTACCACTTCCGCTTGCAATAGGAAGGATCTTCTTGATCACACCTGTTGACCTCTTTTCGGCCCATGCCACTTGCTTAATAGATTGGTTCGCAGGCCCTGTCATTTTAGCCATGCAAAGCTTTATCTTCTCTTGTCCAACCTTCAGAACATTCTCTGTGAAGTCTACAACGAATCCGTAGGCTTTCAAAATGTCCGTGCCAAGGATCACTTCATCGACAATGTCTGCAACGAGCATTTGGTCGTTAAACTCGAGAAGACCCAGGCGTACACGTACGTCTACCTTTCCCAAAAGGTTGGCGTTACTGACTAAGTCAGGGCACATAATGGACACTGTTGCTGGTGTACTGGTCAACTGTAAATGAAGTTGGCTTACCTTCCGCAAATCCATTAACGATCAAGTTTCCACTGGTCTTATGTAACGTGGAAACTGTGTGCTGTTCTAGGCCTTTATTTCTCAAATTTGCGCGATCACTCTGTTCTCTTCTTATTTTCTTCTCCCAACATTCTACCTGTAGATGACCACGTTTCCCACAGTTGAACACTTCGGTCTTTTGTCTTTTTCCCATCGTTGAAACCGTTACGGCGCTCTTTAGCTTCTGAATTGAGTGTCTGAGAACTTTTTTTTTCTGCACCCATCGTAACGGCAATGTGATACTGGGATCTTCTGAGTAAAATGTGATGGCATAAACCCATTAATGTAGCGGGACGCTGACTTGGCATCTTCAAACCAAGACGACCAAGGCGCACACGTACGTCTACCTTTCCTAACACTTTGAGGGGGCTTCCAGTCACAGTCTGTATTGTAAAAGAGCTAATTAAAGGCTGGCGGTTGCTGACTAAGTCAGGGCGCACAGTTGACACTGTTGCGCCGGTGTCAGCTGTAAATGATGTTGGTTTACCTTCTCCAAAGCCGTTAAGGATCAAGTTTACACTGGTCCTATGTAGTGTGGAAACTGTGTGCTGTTCTGGGGCTTTACTTCTCCAATTGGCGCGATCACTCTCTTCTCTCGGTATTTTCTTCTCCCAACAGTTTACCTGTAGATGACCACGTTTCCCAAAGTTGTAACTTTAGACTTCACAGTTTGGATTTCGGTCATCTGTCTTTTTCCCATCACTCAAATACTTGTGGTGCTCTTGAACTTATGAATTGTTTGCCAGACAACGTTGTTTTTCTGCACCTATCGTAACGGTAATATGATACAGGGATCTTCTGACTGCAATGTATTGGCATAACCCATTAATGTAGCGGGACGCTGACTTGGCATCTTCAAACTCTAGCGCGTGAACAAGAGCTTCTGAGCTATTTCGGTGTCTTTCCATGCGTAACACTTGATGAAGTTCACAATCTCAGATGCCATCAATAAATGTCTGCACCGCTAACCTCGTTCGAAAATCTTATGGGGCTTCAGGATAGGCCTGTCTAATTAGTATGTCGATATTTGCTTCAAACTCTTGAAGACTCTCCCCGGAATGCTGTCGTCTTGTTCTTAACTGAGCATAGTACACATCTTGCAAATGTTTATCACAGTACCGTAATTCTAGAGCTTTAATCAATTTGGCATAGACGTTCTGCCTGTCAGGTGGCAATTTCTGTGGTAGTTCTGGCGCAAGTCCTTTTAATTCGGGAACGAGTGAAACTGCCTTGTCTTTCTCTGTCCAATTCATTGCGCATGCAGCAGCTTCAAATTGGCGGAGGTACGTTGCCCAGTGACTGCTTCCGTCAAAGGTTGGAGCGTTGACATGAACTGTTCCAACCGCAGGCAAGGTGACTTTCTCTACTGTCTTTTCTGTCTTTATCATTGGTACAGCCTGTTCAGAAATTGATTTGGTTGTATCTTCATGAATTGCTCGACTTCACTTTTAATATTTTCTTATATGTTTTTCATTGAGTTTTTACTGCGGATATTTTATTTTACACGGATTCTTCTATGACAGATATTTTTGTATACATCGATTCTTCTATGACAGATATTTTTGTAGACATCGATCCTTCAACACTCGAGACAGATTTCTCTAATTCAGCTATTTTTAATATCATTAATTCTTGTACCTCCGATATTTTAGTAACTTGGTAATTAAGCTCATGTTGTAGAAGACCCAACTTTGCAGCGGTTTGTTTTTGTGTCTGCTTTTGCTTCTGTATTAACTCTTTGATGTCTTCTATTTCGAGTTTCCTTTCCTCTGCCTGACGTCCTTACGACTCGAGCATCAGTACTTTTATCTTTCTTCTGTTTCCAGCGTTAGTTCTTTCTGACGTTCTTGTGTTTCCAGTATTGGTGCTTTCTGCCGTTCTTATGTTTGTAGTAGAAGCGCTTGGAAAGCTTCCACCGTCTGACTGGCATCCATTGTTTACGATTAATTACAACTTACACTAGTTTTGCACAAGTGTCCACTGTTTCCACTGTTAACGGTTCTATCCCCCTTCTCACACCACTGTTACGACGGTCTAGTGATCGCCCTATGGTACAGTGGAAAACAAAATACAAGACACCAATTAAGTCACTAATCACCAGCTTTGATTATCACAATTAAACAGTTTGTAATCAACAAGACAGTCTTTTACAACAAATCAAATAAAAGTTGTTTACACGCAATAATAATGTCAACTAATATAAAACACAATTGTGTTACAATTTTCCTGGGCAATTATAAAACACATAACACTTCGCCATAATACTATGAACCACAATCGAATAAATCGCAACTCAAACTTAAATGAGCGTCGATGAATACTTGTATTTATACCCCGCTGAGGTTCCAGAATATTCTCTAATAGGCGTCTACTAGAAAACAGTAGAACGTAATTGATTGCAGCCTTGAACAAAGCGCGCGGATCCGTATTGTCTGGAAAAGTCTCGTTGCGGAGGCGTGACAAGGGTCACGGAATTATCTTTCGTCTCAAAGTAGCAGCAATACGTACGCACACACACACACAAATTACAGCTGGACTCCGCTGGAATAGCCGAGAAACACGTAGTATGTTTTATAATGTCGTAACACTATATACATTAATAATATATATTATATTAATATAATTCAAGCATTTTTTTAATTCGTGGTCGCATAATTAAAAAACATATATATGTGTTAGGTCATATGTGTTATAATCAATTACGATGTAATTGTAGTATATTATATGAGCCTTCGGCTGTAAGAAGGTCACCAGCAAATATCAGTAGACCTACATTCAGAATATTTCTTGGTCTAATTGGCAACCTTCCAATAAACTTTATTTTCAATTAGTTACTAACCAAATCGAATACAAACGTTTTTCATTCTATATCGGACTATTTTCCTTTTTTATTAGTAAATAATTTTGTGTTTATGTACCTGAATTGTAAAGGTGATGGCAAAAACGTGTATTTGAAATAAGAGCTGATTCTGACTGTACCACCTTCAAAACATGAAGAAAATCCTTTTGCGGAAAGTGCGTGTAGAAAGTTTTAATGCGAACAACAACTGCCGCAAATTCAAACAGAACGTAGAAAGGTAAATGAAATATCTATAAATGAAAAGAGTCGCTGAATGGGGGGTTAATTTTCTATAAATGAAAATGAAAGTTGCAGGGAGAGAGGATAATTTTTTATGTGAGTACTACGTTATCGGCAACAAAGAAGTAGTTTGTTGTTAAAATTCCTTCCAGGCTGTTTAGCCGTAGTCCAAGGTTTTCTACAAAACCAGACGTTTCGGGAGTGCCATCATTAATGAATCGAGTACGCTAATGAGAAGTGGTATACGTTAGTGACCACAGTACTGTAGTTAAGGCTGAAGAAAGGAGTAAATTCTATAGAAATATTTTATTACGAAAATGATTTTAAATATAAATTTTAGAGTATGGAAGTCATGTATGGTTCTCCAGAATGTTTTTCAACCACCATTATAATAATCATATTTTATTACGTCAGAGCTAGCTGCCTGAATGCTAAACTTTATTGACTGTCTCTGTCAGTGACAAGTCTGTCTTTTTAGCGATGTTTGAGACTTGTCTCGAAGGACTCTGGCTGATCTGAGGCAGGCCGTCTCCAGCCGTATGAAACAATGTTTGGAGACGGGCCGAAAGCGAAGAAAGTGGAGGTAGAGTAGTGTGTGTGTGTGTGTGCGTGTGTGTGTGTGTGTGTGTGTGTGTGTGTTAATATAGTGTGTACAGCGAAACGCAGAGTGGCAAAGCTGGAGAGAGGCTTCAAGATAAAGCGGGGGACCCAAAGAAGAGGACATCCTATTATTGTTTGTCAATTGTTTGTTAGCCATAATGCGACAATACAAGCATATGCTGTAATGTGCATTTATTAAATAAAATAAATATTTAGATTAATTTTAGTAATATGTAATAGACAAGCAGGTATGAAGTTGAAAGATGAATTAGACGCAGGAATGAACATGCATGATCACGCGATTATTGCTGAGAGAGTGTACAGTAGTAAATAGTGTGTGTGGTGGAGCCTGTTCAAGCCTGAAAGTTTTCAACTCACCCCAAATAGATACTAAATTATAGTTTTATTTAATTATAAGCAAACCGTAAATGTTAGAAAGATTGCAAAGACTTATAAATATGCGTAAATATCATACAAATGTGCAGTGAGAAAACAGTGTGATTATGAGGTTCAGTGCGAATTCTGTGCGATTTTAAGAGCATAGTAATTACACTAATTATCCGATCACTATGGTAGTTACATTTAATATGTGTAATTAAATCAGACAATGTTAGATCACTTTGAAATCCGCATAAGACATTGCAATTGGCAGAAATGTGCGAATATGTGAAATTTGGTACTTGTGACATCTAGTTTCGTGTCGTCAGGTCGTATGTCAATCGCATCGACTCGTGGGCAGTCCGCAGCGTTTCTCGCTTCTTCGTTACTTTTAATACCATCATCACCTGGACACCAAACAAAACTAAAATATGAAACAAGGTCTTCTAACACAAGGCGTAAAACACGATCTACTGTAATAATGGATCCACTGTGCCCGGATTGTCCAAGGCAGTTAGGAAACTTAGTGAATCAGTACAAATAACAAATTGCCTTTCATCTCGGTGCTCACAGAAACGAATAGCCGGCTACACCGCATAGAGTTTGGAGGTGTATATAGACTTGGCGCCTTGGGCAGTGTCCAGAAGTGGGAGGCGCCTTCGATGACAAACGCACTACACACCCCTCTCACCGTCGTCAACCCATCAGTGTATACAATAATAAGATACGTCCATCAACATATTCCTCCGGGACTGATGGCTGAACAGGAGTTTCAGTTTAGTTGAGTGGCACAATTTTTGTTACACCTACTGACGACTTTCATAAGATAATTTGATTTTACGAAGCAGCCAGAGGGTTTTATTATATGAAAGTGCTTCCACTTTAAGGTAAATATGTCTGAACAAGACAACATAACCATTATTACGTGTTTATAATTTATAGAACAATATTGTCTACTGCTTGTGTCCGGCTAACTGCTTCTTGTCTCAGTTTCATTGCATGTCAGTACACAATCACAACCCGCGTAACAATATTGCAGCCGATGTAATCTAATCTTATTTACCAGTGTAACGAATGCAATTCATGTCCATTAATAAAGGGCTGGAAAGGGACTAAGAAAGGTAAGAAATGATAACATATTCCAAGAAAAAATTGTCAAAAATAAAGTGGGACGAACACGTGCGTACAGACACAAATGTGTTGCCGGGAAACGACTGTTGGGATCGTTTGTCAAGGGGGGAGGAAATAAAGTAATTTGGCTGTTTGCGTATAAACGAATTGACACAGCAAGCAATAACGTAACGTATTATGGAGATTGTATTGGACTGTTAATCTCAATGAAGTTTATTCAGTCTACCTTATAGATTATTACTTAATTAAATAATAATATTATTTACGGTTTTACAAAATAATATTACAAATAACATAAAAATATGATCATAAGATTTAAAAAACATATATATTTGATATACTTATTTATTAAATAGTATATAATGACCAACCACCAAAATCAAAACAACATTAATGGAAAGCCCTAATAACGAATGTTGGGAATCTTTTATTTATTAAAGTTTTCATGGACAGCGTATATAGGAAGCGTGGATTATTAACCTACCTGGGCAGCAGTGTCTGAAGGGCATACGTAAGACGGAGATGTAGGATATGACGAGAAACAGGATCACAGTAGCTTGACAATGGCCAGCTCGTCAACATACCACGTTTACCACAGCAGCTGCGTGTGTGAATTGTTAAAACACTCCTTCTATGTCGGAGCACCAGCTTTATTAGTTATTCCTTTTGGCTTTGAAGTCGGGTTGTACTGAAATTAACATAAGCTATGGACAGTGTACTAACACACTGCTAATATTAATGGTAATATTTTTAACGTAATTATTCTTGGAGAGCATCAAACATGGACTATTATTTCTCTACTTACATAAAAGAAATTAAAATATAACATTTTTATATTAATGGCAACACTGACTTGTTGGCAGCTAACAAGACTTCATAAATATATTAAATACTGTGCTACAAACTTTGAAAGACAGTGTAAAGAATATGGACACAGAGTAAGTAAGAAGAAGAAAGTCACAAGTTTGATAATTTGAGGGAACGAAGATAAACTAAATACTGCATAGAAAGGTAATTAAACGGAGCATGTGAGGTACCTCGGAAGCGCTGTAAGAAAACGTGCTTATCTTGGCAGACGTTATGGCAAGAATCGCCTTCAGGAAGGCATTAATAGAAATCGGAGGCGGACCAACGAGTAAGTAGTTAAGAGAGGCTGACAAAGTGTTTTGTGCGGTGTTCAAACACAGGCACTGTTGATTTGGAATTTGAAAAGTTTGGGTTGCAATGCAATGCGCGATACACTGATTGTACGTCATGACAAGCTGTGTATCCATACTTAAGTTAATTTGCCTGCTTATAAATGCTTATATCTTTTCGTATGTATTTTGTTATACTATATTTGGTTATATCCAGCATATTTATTTAAAATTATGTATCTTGTGAAGTTGTAAGCGGTTAGCGTTCTGCATAGACTACAGTCTAGATTAGTGAATTGCAAGTAAAAAATAAACTTATAAAAAGAATATGCCAGTAACCAAGTAGATACAGGCAAATTAACCAACTATTTTAACGCCTGTTATCTTTAGCGGATCTTTGTGAAACAGTATATCTCCCGATACGCTCTCTGTATGATTTAATGGTGATACAATTTTTAAGGAACGTCTGTCAAAACGTTGCATAACAACTTCAAGTCTGAGTAAGAAACTAGGATAATTTGTTACGCTCGGCACAAATCCGGACACAGTCATGTACTCTGCAATGTACGGCATAAAATGGACGCTTCATAATTCTTATAATGCGCACTTTTACAATCATAAATACATTTTTTTGTTATTAACGCGCTCTTAGATGCCACACAAATGGTCGAATTCGTCTACTTTAATTGTGCAGTACTTTCCTGCATCCTCCGCTACGGCGCGCTAGTGGTTCGTCTCTCTTGCATGAGTTACGTCAACGTCACGTTACGGCAGACTTGCGAACTAACGCAAGGCACATCATACATTTGATACTTGTAAATTGTCATGTTTTGGTAGAATTATAATTCGACGTAAACACCGTGTACCGCTCGATATACGTTGAAAGTTATAGTGACACATTGAATGTCCAGATAATAATACACAACTTTGTACAATTGTGTAAATATAGGGAAGAGATTTGATAAAGCTCGCGAAGCTCTAATCAACAATCGTTTGAATGACCCTTTGGCGTACTGCTGTCTTTTGTGTGCAGAATACAGAACGCAAATGCTAATCTACAGAAGGTTGTTTCGAATTAGTATTACATTTCACACTATTGTGACTAACAAACCGTAAGTCTTAAAATTAGGAAAGGACGAAGTAATAAAACTGTTATTATTCATTTAATAGTAAATCAATTTAATGTTATTGTGTACTAATAAATTGCTAATATTAATATCTGTAACGTAAATATTTCTTGATGAGAAAAACAAACGGATTATTAAAATGAGATAGAATATATATATAATTCGAGTGTAATAGATTCAGAATACATCAACGTATAAAGCATTTAAACAAATATATTTAATTTTTTTAATATTATCTTAATTGTGTCAATCGTTTTTTCATTTTATTTTGTGTCGCGTATGCAAAATTTAATGTAAGTCTTGGTTAAGAAAAGCTAAATGTGCATCTACAATGTGTAGCCTACATGAGGACAATATTACTAGTGTAGATTAATGATAACAAAATTGAAGCTGATAATGAGTAATCATCGATTTAATTAAATATGGTAGATTCAAATATATTTTTGTACAATTAAATGCACCACATGACAACACTTTTTAATCCACTATTTATCAAAACAATATCGATTCGAATTTTCTAAATAACTACAAATTAAGACAAATTTCGAACCAGAATAGTTCACTTACTCGTGTGACAGGTCTTCTTATACGTCTAGCGTCTAAAATACGTAGGCCTACTCTATATATGAATCTGACATTTCTTTTTGTAATTACGAAACCAATATTATAAAAATGCTTAAAAGGTTTCATTCTCTTTTTGTGTGTATTATGTTTTGTGTTTCCATTATATTTTTCTTTACAGACAATATACACAGTATTAAATATTCAAATTAAATTTTCGGAATATACAGTCCGAAGAAGTTTGTTTATATTATATTCAAAATACATGAATATTTTTTGACACCAACATAAATACGGTGAACAGATTATGAGTGTACGTATCACTGTTTAAAGGCCGTTTACTTATTAAGACACTAATGTTAAACAGCTAATAATATCTTGTTAAGAACATGACTTGACAAACTGCGGGCAGTTTTAACGGAATTACATTAAGTTGATGAAAACTGTAAGAAAATTTGTCGTTTCGGCTGACATTCTGAACGCTGTCATGCTTTCCGGGCTCTACGGTTTAAAATCGTACACACAAAAAGCCTACGTTTTAGTTCATAAATGTATTTCGTCGTAGCAACAATTTAATCCACTGTTTACAAATGGCCGGATTCCTTTGCGTTCTTTCGTGCATTACTTCCGTGCGGCGTCGGCTAGAGCGCGCTTGTAGCTTGTGTCAAGTACGCGAGTTACGTGAACGCCATATTACGGCAGACTGGCGAACTAACGCAACACGATCCGTGCAGTACAAGGGTCCGAAACATGCAAATTGTCTAATTTGTGTAGAAATAACAAAATGATGACGTTAGAAGTATGTTTTAGCAGTTTGTTGGTGCGAGGATATTGAAACAGAGTGGGTAACAAGAAAATAATATATAACTGTAGACAATTACCTAAGAAAGCGGAGAACAGACTTGAACAAACTCGCATAGCATTAATCGATAATCATCTACACGACCCTCTGCCGTATGGCAACCTATGCCTATGGCGGAGGAAGAGGACTAATCATCATATACAATTTTTGGAAAAGCTGTCTCGCTTGATCGAGGCAGCTACTAAGCTCCTTCGCCTAAAACGTTCGCTATTTGAGCCGTCAGAAGAGAGTACTGTAAAAAGGTGTAGAGGTGGGCTAAACTGTTATTTTAAAATAATATGTATGAAAATACCGTTCTAAAAAAATACAGGAGTGTCAGTCGTCGAGTCACCAAATGCCTCTCATTATTGTAGACAATTTATAATAAAGTATTATGTAGATACTACTCAATAAATAGAATTTATAAGAGCCTACCGTTAATAATAAGCAGTTACTATTTTATCTGAACACTTGGTACAACATTATTGTCGTCAAAAAGCAAGATAGTAAGATAAATGATCATCTAATTTTCAAACGAAGTAATTTCCGGGATCAAACTATAATGTTGGGAGCCCGATAAGACGAACGATTTCATGTAAGTTTAGTACAGAGGTGGGCCGATATACCTATAACAGGTATTTTGGAATTTTGTGGAACGGTTTGACAGTGACTGAAAAGTTTAAATACCTGTTCCGATTCAACTTCCTACACAACTAACGAGTAAACAAGTACACAAGTAACAACAAGTAAACGAGTACTACAAGTGTCAGGAGTATTACGAGTACACGAGTACGAAGCCACTTTTCGGTGCTGAATTTCCTTTCTACGCATGTGCCGATTGCCATATAAGTACGAAAAAAACAGCGAGGTCCAGAATATTTCTATGCCAAAGAGAAGAAGCTGTTTTTAATAAATAAAAAAAATTCATACTGAAGTTACATTTATTCTCGTGTTTTATGCAGCTATATAATACAGATTATAATAACAAATTATATGTTATACTTATCACCAAATTGGTAAATTTTAAAAAAGCAACTTATATTGTGGTATAACCTACAGAGTGGCTGATAGGCTATATAGTACTTTTTGTTAATATGATTTTAACTTCACTGCACATCTCACGTAATTTTTTTTTGACGTTCTTTGTTGTGCTATTATTACGTGCGCTATAAATTTCATTGCCTGAGTTTCGCAACTGATTCGTCTTACCAAAGTGGAATCAACAATTTAATATTAAACCTGTCGGTTTGTTTACTCCTAATGAAAACTTAAATTAGCATTTCCAAAGGCAGATTGGCCTGTATTTTCTTATAAACAGTATAGCTTAATAAAAGTCACAATGTAAATTAATACTGTTAATACCTTTAGTTTCAATTTATTTCTTATAACAAATTATATAATACAGGTGTATGTATTAGTATATAGTAGCAGGTATTTGTACCTGTCATTTTCAAATACTAGTTTAGAGCACCTCTAAATATAATGTTGGAGTCAAATGGAGTCCAATAAAGACGATCGATTTCATGTAAGTTCAGTAGCTGCCTCGCCAAAATCAAATCCGTATTTATATTCAAGCACCACACGATGATTGCCATACGGTGAGGCTCATGTAAACGATTGCTGATTAACGCGCCGCGAGTTTGTTCACATGTCTACACATCATTTTACGTAAATGTAAACAGTTTGAATCATTTTCTTCTTTAAACGCCGTGTCTCAGTAGCTTCGCAAGAACAACCGACACTACTCACTGTTTACGTAAAAATAATTTGTAATTTCCACCAAAATCTGACAATTTGCGTTTATCACAAGCTACTACTATACGGTGTATGTTGCGTCATTTCGCCAGTCTGCCGTTACGTGGCATTAACGTAAGTAGTGTATGTGAGATGAACCCCTAGCGCGGTGTAGTGGCGGATGCTAGAAAGTACTGCGCAAATAAAGTAGACAAATTCGACCATTTGTATGGCAACTAAGTGCCCGTTTATAACGCAAATGCATTTATGGCTTTAAACGTACGAATTATCAAGCGTCCGTTTTAGCCCGTATATTCGAGAATACATGACGGTGTTCCGATTTGTGCCCAGGATAACAAATATCCTAGATTTTTACTCATACTGGAATTGAATTTCGTATGCACTGTTTTGACAGGCTTAGCTAAAATTTTTTTACAGCCGTAAAATCACGCAAGGAACGTAACGGGCGATAACCTGTTGCTCAAAGGTGATAAATGTAACTGGCGTTAAAATGGTTAATTAACCTTCCTGGATATTTTTGGGTTGCTAACTTAATTGGAATGGCGACAAATAAACCGAAAATTATGTTCGTCGTTTCTGTGATATAAACACAGAAGTCTGTTGTTGTCAAAATGATAATATGCATTTAGGCCTATATTTTATTGAAAATACACGAATTTTGTTAGCATCCTTGTGTCAAGGAAGTTTAGTATAAATGTTGATCTGACACGTAACCCTTACACGCTCTAGCAAAAATTTCAGTAAAAATCTAAAGAACAAATGCAGACGATGATTTTTAGGTCAACTGACCGCAAATTTATATTAAATAATGCATTTATGGAATAAAACCTTGCGCATTTTAAGAGTGATCATGCGTCAGTGTTTTGCTGTACAATCTAGATAATGCTGTCACAAATGTACTCAAAGATAATAAATGTCTTGAGTTTTACTTAGTCAGGGGATATTACTTATTTACTGTCTCGACAGGATTCCTTTATTAATTGAACAGCCGTTCTGTTACACATAAGGGATTTGACGAAAGATAACCTGTCTCACGGAGCTCCGTGAAAGCGAACAGGCTTTAACAGCGTTTGTTAATTTGATGGAAGACGTTAGGGTTGCAAACCAACATTAAAAGAGAGACAATTAAACTGAAAATTCTATTCGTCGTCTCTTGGATATATGTTGCTGTCATACGTCATTCGTGAATTTCAAATAATATATAGAGGTAGTGTATATTGTTAGGTTCCTGTGTCCAAAAAGTATAGTGTTAGGTTCAGCATTATGTTTGACGCCTTACCCCCCCCCTCCACAAGAGAACGAAGTCATAAAACAAAATTTAAAAGAATTAATCAAAACATTTTAACATTTTAAGCATTCAACTGTCTATCCCCTCAATCTATGCGATTCTGCGTACACAATGCTTTTGAAATGCCCTGCAGACGGTCTCCATGACGCGTCTTTAGAGCACAATCAAAATTGTAAGAGTAGTGCAATCAAAATTAGTGTTTAGTGCAATGTTCAGCAAAATGTTTGTCGCCTTTGCCAAAACTGAGAACGAAGTCATAAAACGGTCAATGTAATGGCTAGCTACTTAATGTATGGGAGACATACACTCGTCACCGTCTAACAAACAATTTCAATTATACATGTTGCATAGCTTGTGGCAATGTAGTTGAGTCAGTACACTGTTGACCGTAACCATGGATACCGCCTGTTGTCCTCTACTTATTCTTTCTACTGGTTGCATGAAACACTTCCTGTATTAAACATTTTACTGTAGACAATTTCTAAACTCGACGTGTTCTGTCTGTATCCCCTGGCGTGCAATGGTCAACTCCATTCGCAGAACAATGCTACCTCTGTCCGTCAGCTTCGTCGTCTTTGGGTTCTACTCTGCCGACGTCACAAAGAGACGGTATAACAGCGTGGTGGCTACTTATTGCTGTCTTCTCGCCGCTTTGTTTGTTACGTACTGGGCGACATCTACAGTCCACTATTGACCACTACCCGTTGTTGCAACTTTCGCGATGTTACGTTACTATTGGCGCAGTGCGTCCGCATCGCTACGCTAACCTACTACCGTATCATGTACGCTGTACACCATCAAGACATTAGCGACGTGTATGATAACATTGACTGCGCGGCCAGGTACCTTGAACGTATTGGCGTCACATTAGGGTCAGACAAGGGAGAAGTCCACCATATATACTGCAGCACTTACCCTACTGTATATAATAAACGCATCTATTGTACCGAGATATATAAAAGGCATGTATGTAACACTGAGTGGTTCGTTTTTGGTGCTTATCTTTACAGCTACTCTGAGCATGGCGTATTCCGTTGTAATTCTGTACGAACAGTTTACTATTTTACTGTACACCATAAAGAATAAAATAAAATTGCTTCGTTACGCAGTGGGGGAAAGTGGAAAACGTTTCAGAAAAAGAACGATTGCATGGAGTAGTAACATAGCTGTACCTAATGCAAGAGGAATCTAATCTTTAACAGCAAATCGGAATTATTGGAATGGAATTGAAAAATTCAATAGGTGCCTCTGCGACGCGTTTAGTAAAACCAAAAATCTTTATCGCGAGTTTTATACATTAACTACAGTGTTTTCGGTTCTGGGAGCTTCACCCGATCTATATTTTTTCGTAACACAAAAAAACACTTTAAACTTTGTTTACCTCATGTTATGTTATTTGACAATACAGAAAGTTCCAATAGCGCTATGCATAAAATTACGTCGTGAGTTCGACGGCTTGCAGCACCGAATAAACAAACTCTATTGGTCGCATAGCTCTAAGCGATTCGAGTCAAAAGATATTCACACAATTCTTTCTCGCTGCATTTATAAGGATCCAAAGTTTGGTTGTAGATACTTTGAAACCTACTTCGGACTGTTGGCAGTAATTATTGATTTTACAGCGTTGTTTATATTTAGCATGATGCAGACGCCAATATATATATATGTAGACTTTAACGAACCTCACATCTGTGTGTTGGTCTTTATCGATCCCCGTTATAGCCTAATGAAGTTGTTTCTTGTGATATTTTAGACTAGTAAAGTAATGTCAGATCGGGAGTTATAGTAACCAAAGCATTGTTGGAATTAAGCAATTCACAATGTTAATGAGATATAAAATTCACGACAGGTGTAAAGTAGTAATAAATGTCAAAAAGCTTTAAAATGTCTCATAATTTCATTATTCGGGACACGGTGTCATTTGCAAAACAAATCTACAGGTTAAAATAACATGAATGCATTTCAAGCTCTCATAGGAACGATTAGGAAGATTTCTCAAGGTAACAGGAAGGTAATCTAACCTATCCTAACTTAACCTTAATAAGATTAATGGGGATTCCGGCGTTTCTTCATGGTTACGAAGCGTATATGCTCTTACGGTGACATTCAAGTAGAATCGGTGCAGCTGAGATGTGTTTCTTCCCGAATCGTCACTCGTTATTTCCATGTCTCAGAGTAAGAAAACGGGATGTAAAGGATGAAATGTAAACAAGCTTGATGAAGTTATTGAAAGAGCAAAAGTAAAATAAGTGGCAAGAACACGTAATGAGGACAGGAAGAGGAAGATTGATAAGGGAAATTTTCGTTTAGGCTATAGACCACTAGGTAGGAGGGGACGTTTGTAGGCCCCGAAAACTGTGGGAGTAGTGGAAATGCTATGGAACCGGAACAGGCTAATAACATAATCGGTAAAGGACAAGAAGAAACGATATATTTGGGAATTAAAAACAGTGGAAGAAGAACTGTAACATAGAACGAGAATGTTGGTATGTGGTCACAACACAGTGCGTAAGCAAAACTCTTATTAAATGTTATTTAATATGAAATCATATAATCAGTAATGCATATATTATTAAATAGTATATGTTATTTTATAATATAAACCTTAAATGTAGTACACATTTGTGAATATTTGCACTAAGTACTGTATTTCGTGGGCCCGATTCAAGCATATTATTTATTAAAACTTTTCCACTTTCGACTGTAGTCGATAGTTGTTAAAAACAGACTGTTTTTTATGTACTATCGTTTTGAAAACTCGAGTGGTCGTCATCATCATCACACTAAGCACAGGTAGAAAGATGGTATGTTTAAAAGATGGTAGTTACAAAGATAGTAGTATAACCAATCAAGATTCACCATTCTGTGTTCGTTTGTTGATCGATGTGATCCAATCAGATGCGAGACCACTTTCACCAAAGTTGGTCTGCGGAGCAGTTTTTTACCAGTCTTTGGAACATCAATACCGACTTTCCGTCCATGTGCCACTCCTTATTCTAATATGACAACCGCTCAAACAGCTTTAGTCAAAACTTCGATCCGTAACAAAGACGCTATATATACGTAACAACCGCTAAGGCACACTAGCCAGAACGTTTTAACAAATGATTCGACAAATATTAAATATTTAATACATAGTGTTAACCAATAAATATAATATTATTCAATAATTTTTTGTATAAATAAAAAAATATTTTTAATATTAATGCATATTACTTATTCATTAAGTATCTGGTGTTAACGATTATATAAGTTAATTATTTGAGTTTGACATTAGATTTATAAATAAGACTGGTCAACAATTATTTTGTTAAATGCTCAATTTTTGCTAATGCTATGTATTTTTGGGTGCTGATTCTGAATATGTAGTCAGAATTTCTCTATCAGCATCAGGTTTCTTGTAACTGCCCTTTTTATTTTTCAGTAAGTAGCATAAACTCCATATGCATAGAATTTTGTGAACTTAAATAATATCAACTAAATACCTTTGGTTTATTTATTGCAGCAACTAAATTGATAAGTCAAATATAATTGTTTGGGTTAGTGAATAGTCATCATTATTTATTTATTATTGTTACTTACATTATTGTTACTTACCACCAGAAACATGGAACTTAGAAGAAGATGAAGTTGTTACTGATGTTGAACCTTGTGCAGACTTATCAGGTGATGAAGAAACAAGAGACCCAGAATTTTTGGAAAATACATATACTGAACCTCACTTAATTAATCAGTCAGAATTAAATTACCTCGTTCGTGATCTAAATTTATCAAAGAGACAAGCAGAAATACTGGCATCAAGATTGAAAGGATGTAATCTTTTACAGCAGAATACTAAAATAAGTGTTTTCCGTGACAGGCAGCCTGAATTTTAACATTTCTTCTCCCAGTACGAGGACTTAGTGTACTGCAATGACGTGGATTCTCTACTGGAAGCTTTGGGACATATGCACCATCCTGAAGAATCGCGTCTAGGTGACTCTTCAAAGCTTAGTTTGAAAGCAGTCCTACTTCACACTGGAAATAAATACCCATCAATCCCTTTAGCTTATGCTGCTAACATAAAGGAGTCATACAAAAACATGAAACTTGTATTGAACAGGATTCAGTATGAGAAATATTCATGGCATATTTGTAGAAATCTGAAAGTGTTACCACTAAATTCTGTTGCTTCTTGTGTGAATGGGACAGCAGAGATAGGAAGAATCATTACATAAAATAGCAGTGGCCAAAGAGAGAGGGACTGACTGTAGGAGAGAAGAATGTTGTAAGTCAAGCACTAGTAAAACCCGAAAAAGGTTATCTTCCGCCACTACACATTAAGCTCGGTTTGATGACAAATTTTATTAAAGCAATGGATCGTAATGATGCAGGATTTCAGTTTCTAAAAAACAAGTTCCCTAAAATAAGTGATGCTAAGATTAAGGAAGGTATATTTGTTGGACCCCAAATAAGAAAACTAATGAATGATCCTGCATCTGAAGAAAGTTTGAATTAATTTGAGGTTGCTGCGTGGAAATAATTTCAAATTGTGGTTAACAACTTCCTGGGAAACCATAAGGCGGATAACTACATAGAACGTGTAACTGAGATTCTTAAAAAATACAGAGAACTTGCATATATTATGTCACTCAAAATTCATTTCTTAGATTCACATTTGGATTTTTCCCTAAGAATCTTGGCGCCGAGAGTGACGAACAAGGTAAACGCTTTCACAAGGAAATATCCACCATGGAAACACGCTACCAGAGAAAATGGAACCCAAAAATGCTAGCTGACTACTGCTGGAATCTAAAGACGGCTCTACCTATAGTAAATTACAGCAGAAAATCCAAAAGAAGTAGTTTTTAGGTAAGTACAAAGTGCATGTAACATATTGTTATATTATAAAAATATTTTTAAATATAATATTTTTAAATATTAAAAAGGTTTTACATATTTTTTAAATATACTACTAAAATTCCAGTTTGGAAAAAAAATGTTAATTACTAAAAAACTATGGCCGATAGAAAAAACTGTTAACACATTTGAAATCAGCACTAAAAATACTATAAGAATCAGTTATTCGCTTTCATTTAACAAACAAAAAATTAAATTTTGTTGACCAGTGTAATTAATAAACGTATAAAATATTAGAATATTAGACGTTACTAATCACCGTAATTTAAAAACCCATTTTTTACAAATCACGCATTAAATTGTTTGTTGTGTATTCAAGTTACAATTACATGTAAAAAATTACTGCCTTAGATATTACAAAGAAGTGACATAGGATTACCAAAATATGAGTTGAGTTATGTTTATATTAACTTTAAAACTGGCTTTTTACTAACATTTTTTTCTATCCGTGTTCCAAGTTGAAAGTAGGAAAATAGTTAAATAAATAATTAAAAAGTTATCTGATCAAGAAGAAAATCAGGTGGATTGTATTTGTAGATGAGAGTTAAATATTTATATTTCTCTGTCTCTGACAGCGAGGACTTTTGGGAGGAGGTTCATCGGGTATGGCAAGGAGGGCGTTTATGAGGAAGGAACGTCTGGGGATAGTTCTGTTGATGGAGGTAGCTATAGAGAGGAATGAAGCGGGTTGATTTGCGGCTTGGGAGTATTTCCAGTTGAGTTTGTATAGGAAGAAATCAAGGTTGGGAAAGAGTTTGTTGAGAGTATACAATACAGAGCGTTATTGCTGGTTTTGGTACGCTGGTCTCACATGCATGAGTTACGTCAACGACACGTTACGGCAGACTGGCGAACTATTGCGAGGCACATCATAAAAAATTTGCATGCGATACTTGTAAATTGTCATGTTTTGTTAGAAATATAATTCAACGTAAACACCGTGGACGGTTTGACATAAGTTGAAAGTTATAGCGACACATTAAATGTCCAGATAATAATACACAAATGTGTTCAAGTGTGTAAATACAGGGAACATCTCGCGTAGCTCTAATCGACAATCGTTTGAATGATCCCAGAATCAAAATGCTAATCTTCAGAGAGATGTCTCGCCCGAGTGAGGCGGCTATTAAACTCAACATTTAATGAGTATTATGTTTCACACTGATGTGTCTGTAACAAACCAAAAGTCATAAAATTAGGAAATGTCACGTAAAAGTTTCTTTCAGGAATGAAGCCTTAAACGAAACCTCATTTTAATGAGGAAACATATTTAAAAAAATTACCTTGCCTTGATGGCATTTTCAGCTGTGTTGCTTGATGGACCTTAAGCTTCCAGTTCTGTATGAGGTCCTCGGTATATATGTTGAAAAGATTTGGGGGGTATTAATAATAATTTAGAGGACGTAGAATGAGACTGTAAAAAATATAATGCACCCCTACAAGTAATTTTAAAATATATTGTTCTTTACTTTAGTTATAAAACAAAGAAATAAAATGTAAATATTATAAGTCGTTGAAATAGTGGTAACACTGATGTGATTGTAACAAACCAAAAGTCTTTAAAATAGGAAATGTTGTGTAAGAATCTTTTTTCAGGATCTTATTCGGCTTCCAGATTTTTACGGTTAGAAGACAGACAAAGTAATACAACTGTGTTATTATTAATTTAATGGTATTGTTTACTAATACACTGCTAATATTAATGGTAATATTTTTAAAGTAATTATTCTTGAAAAGTATCAATCATGGATTATTATTTTTCTAGGTACATAAAAAAAATTAAAATATAACATTTTTATATTAAAGGCAACACTGACTTGTTGGCAGCAAACAAGACTTCATAAATATATTAAATACTGTGCTACAAACTTTGAAAGACAGTGTAAAGAATATGGACACAGAATAAGTAAGAAGAAGATAGTCACAACTTTGATAATTTGAGGGAACGAAGGTAAACTAAATACTGCATAGAAAGGTAATTAAACGGACCATGTGAGATACCTCGGAAGCGCTGTGAGAAAACGTGCTTAGCTTAGCAGACGTTATGGCAAGAATCGCCTTCAGGAAGGCTTTAATAGAAATCGGAGGCGGACCAACGAGTAAGTAGTTAAGAGAGACTGACAAAGTGTTTTGTGCGGTGTTGAAACACAGGCACTGTTGATTTGGAATTTGAAAAGTTTGGGTTGCAATGCAATGTGCGATACACTGATTGTACGTCATGACAAGCTGTGTATCCATACTTAAGTTAATTTGCCTGCTTATAAATGCTTATATCGTTTAGTATATGTTTTGTTATACTGTACTATATTTGGTTATATCTAGCATATTTATTTAAAATTATGTATCTTCTGAAGCTGTAAGCGGTTAGCGTTCTGCATAGACTACAGTCTAGATTAGTGAGTTGCAAGTAAAAAATAAACTTACAACAAGAAAATGTCAGTTAGAAACCAAGAAGATACAGGCAAATTAACCAACTATTTTAACGCCTGTTATCTTTAGCGGATCTTTGTAAAACAGGATATCTCCCGATACGCTCTATATATGATTTAATGGTGATACAATTTTTAACGAACGTCTGTCAAAACGTTGCATAACAACTTCAAGTCTGAGTAAGAAACTAGGATAATTTGTTACGCTCGGCACAAATCCGGACACAGTCATGTATTCTGCAATGTACGGCATAAAATGGGCGCTTCATAATTCTTATAATGCGCACTTTTACAGTCATAAATACATTTTTTGTTATTAACGGGCGCTTAGATGCCATACAAATGGTCGAATTCGTCTACTTAATTTGTGCAGTACTTTCCTCCATCCGCCACTACGGCGCGCTAGTGGTTCGTCTCTCTTGCATGAGTTACGTCAACGCCACGTTACGGCAGACTTGCGAACTAACGCAAGGCACATCATGCATTTGATACTTGTAAATTGTCATGTTTTGGTAGAATTATAATTCGACGTAAACACCGTGTACCGCTCGATATACGTTGAAAGTTATAGTGACACATTGAATGTCCAAATAATAATACACAACTGTGTACAATTGTGTAAATATAGGGAAGAGGTTTGATAAAGCTCGCGAAGCTCTAATCAACAATCGTTTGAATGACCCTTTGGCGTACTGCTGTCTTTTGTGTGCAGAATACAGAACGCAAATGCTAATCTACAGAAGGTTGTTTCGAATTAGTATTACATTTCACACTGATGTGACTAACAAACCGTAAGTCTTAAAATTAGGAAATTCGCGTATAAATCTTCGGTTTTTTACGGTCAGACGAAGTAATAAAACTGTTACTATTCATTTAATAGTAAATAAATTTAATGTTATTGTGTACTAACAAATTGCTGATATTAATATTTGTAACGTAAATTTTTCTTGATGAGAAAAATAAACGGATTATTAAAATGAGATAGAAGATATATCATTTTAGTGTAACAGATTTAGAATACATCAACTTATAAAGCATTTAAACAAATATATTTAATATTATCTTAACTGTGTCAATCGTTTTTTCATTTTACTTTGTGTCGCGTATGCAAAATTTAATGTAAGTCTTGGTTAAGAAAAGCTAAATGTGCATTTACAATGTGTAGCCTACATGAGACAATATATACTAGTGTAGATTAATGATAACAAAATTGAAGCTGATAATGAGTAATCATCGATTTAATTAAATATGGTAGATTCAAATATATTTTTGTACAATTAAATGCACCACATGACAACACTTTTTAATCCACTATTTATCAAAACAATATCGATTCGAATTTTCTAAATAACTACAAATTAAGACAAATTTCTAACCAGAATAGTTCACTTACTCGTGTGACAGGTCTTCTTATACGTCTAGCGTCTAAAATACGTAGGCCTACTCTATATATGAATCTGACATTTCTTTTTGTAATTACGAAACCAATATTATAAAAATGCTTAAAAGGTTTCATTCTCTTTTTGTGTGTATTATGTTTTGTGTTTCCATTATATTTTTCTTTACAGACAATATACACAGTATTAAATATTCAAATTAAATTTTCGGAATATACAGTCCGAAGAAGTTTGTTTATATTATATTCAAAATACATGAATATTTTTTGACACCAACATAAAGACGGTGAACAGATTATGAGTGTACGTATCACTGTTTAAAGGCCGTTTACTTATTAAGACACTAATGTTAAACAGCTAATAATATCTTGTTAAGAACATGACTTGACAAACTGCGGGCAGTTTTAAATTCGGGCCATAACGGAATTATATTAAGTTGATGAAAACTGTAACAAAATTTGTCGTTTCGGCTGACATTCTGGACGCTGTCATGCTTTCCGGGCTCTACGGTTTAAAATCGTACACACAAAAAGCCTACGTTTTAGTTCATAAATGTATTTGGTCGTAGCAACAATTTAATCCACTGTTTACAAATGGCCGGATTCCTTTGCGTTCTTTCGTGCATTACTTCCATGCGGCGTCCGCTAGAGCGCGCTTGTAGCTTGTGTCAAGTACGCGAGATACGTGAACGCCATATTACGGCAGACTGGCGAACTAACGCAACACGATCCGTGCAGTACAAGGATCCGAAACACGCAAATTGTCTAATTTGTGTAGAAATAACAAAATGATGACGTTAGCAGTATGTTTTAGCAGTTTGTTGGTACGAGGATATTGAAACAGAGTGGGTAACAAGAAAATAATATATAACTGTAGACAATTACCTAAGAAAGCGGAGAACAGACTTGAACAAACTCGCATAGCATTAATCGACAATCAACTACACGACCCTCTGCCGTATGGCAACCTATGCCTACGGCGGAGGAAGAGGACTAATCATCATACACAATTTTTGGAAACATCGGTATGAAAACATCGATGTTTTTATGCCAATGTTGCAATTCAAATAAAAATCTATGCTTTTTACATGTTTGTAATAGTACAAATAATTGGGGATGAATAATAAATAAAAATAATTAAAGAGAAGAATAATATACCCGATACTTTACTCACTTACCTTATCAGAACCAAAAGCCCTTGGGTCACCACCACATTTTGACAGGCGGAATGTGGAAACCTCAACACTGTACCCGATAAAACAATTTAAATACATTAACTTCCCCGTATCAGATTTTCCAGGGCCGTTGACGAACTCGTTGAGAACAGGTTATGTAAAGGCGAGGTGACGTTAAAATAACTTAACTCACATTCATAATTAACTAAATCTGGTCATTATTATTTATTATTATAATGATTATAAAGTGTTTGAACAAACATACATAAAACCACCTCCTTTAACAAAAACAGAAACCTCTTTAAATCCATGTCAGGTTTGTTTACTCCTAGTGAAAGTTTAAATTAGTATTCCCAAAGAGAAATAGGCCTATAAATTCTCTTATTTTCTTTTAAACGTTTAGCTTCAATTTATTTATTGTAACAAATTATACAGGTATATGTATAATAAGTATATAACAGATATTCGTAGTTCGTACCTGTTATTTTTTTGGAACGGTTACGTTGGTACCTTAACTTTCGAATACAGTGTTGCCAGGTCTTCCGAAATTTCGGAAGATCTTCCTATTTTTTGTAATATTCCAGAAAATACGAAATTTGGTGTAAATCTTCCGAATTTTTTCCGACGCGAGTTTCGGTGAGAGTAGGGCACGAAGCTGCGATTCGCGCGATAACGTACCTGAAATTAACTGCATGCGACGCGGGTCTTTTTCCGCGGCGGATCATTTTCCTACTCTCGTTTCAGTGCAATGTCGCATTTCAAGAGTTTTGTTTTTCCACACAATATGACGTCAAATCTAGTGTTTCCTTGCAACCGTAATTATAATTGCTTTCAATAAAAGTTTATAGAGGTCTTGTCCAAAATTATAGTTCCTTCCTCCTGTCACAAACAATTATGACCACCCATACACAATGATGTAATAGGCATTTTGGAATATCCACTTATTTTACCATACTGCTTATTCAACAAAGAGTGACTAATCCTTATTGTTTAGTCTCAAGCTGACAGAATCGCACGACATGACTGCACCTGAATAAACAGATACTGTAATGTCTAGCCTACACCAGGTCATAATAACGTCACGTCGCCGTGATAAACATGAAAATAAGTCACTTTCCGAACTTGGTGAAAGATATTCAGGAACTTGACACCGAGTGGAGGATGCTGAGAAACACAAAGGTAGACATAGACAGTGAAAATCCAACAGAATTTATGAATGCCATGCGTAATGTGAAAAAGGGGGATGGTTCACCAATGTTTCCGAAGCTGTCTACCTTTATGCGGTCACTTCTGTGTTTACCCCATTCATCCGCAAGTATTGAGAGAGTATTTTCTACTATAAACCGTACGAAAACTAAAATCAGAAATAGACAGAGCACCCAAACGATCTCCAGACTTCTGCATACCAAAAGAAATACAAAATCTGCAACCTGCTTATGATTTCAAAGTTAACGCGGAGTTTACAAGTTTGGTGACCAACAGTATCTACATGACTGGCGGGGAAGAAGAAAAAGTGAAGGAGGGGGAGGTTTAAAATATAAGACAACATTGGTGTGTTAAAATTATGTTGTGATAATTATGTTACTGTATATATTCTTTTCATTGAAGCTTACATTTTCTTGAGATTTGACAAAACTTCGGAAATTTTCGGCAATCTTCCGAAATTTTCATGTCAAATCTTCAAAAAAATTTTTTTAGACCTAACAACACTGTTCGAATACTAGGTGGAATACTAGTTTAGTGCACCTCTATAAAGAACAGAATATGAGATAAAAAATAATACAAATAATGTACATGGAAAGACACGTACAATATATAATTCATTTTAAAAATACCTTTAACGTTGCAATATATCTTTCGGGTGGCATAATTAACGGGTAGATAATTATGAACGATGCCGATTATATTAAAAATTCAAATGTAAACTATTTAAATTATGTTTTAGTGGATGGTTAGTGAGGATCGGTCACTAACCATCCACTAAAACATTCACTGATTGACGGTCACTAAAAATTTAAGGATTTATTTAAATTATGTTCTAACACTATCGCAATTAAAAGAGAAAACGCTACACCCAGTATGAAAAATAACTAAAAAATCTAAAACTAAATCAGAATGAAAACGAAATACGACTAACGTAAAGAGTAAACCGTTATTTCGTACGTATGCAAGCTAAAGTTAATTTTGAAACTGTTGAAACCTATGTAACGGTCTCCTATAAAATGGGTTTGTTAGTTTTACCGTATTATTACGTCACTACGTAGCTCATATACATGGTACTTATCGTTTACCTAGCGTAGGGAGCAAACTACGTAGCCATTAATATCTAAAATAAAAATTTGTTGATTTAAATAAACTAAATTTAACAATCAACTTAAAAAAAAGTCTTCATTACAAATTAAAAAAAAGTGTTCAAAGGAAAACATCGAAACGAAACCATCGATAGTATGAAAACATCGCAACTGAACCATCGATGGTAAAAACATCGAACATCGAACGTTAACCATCGATGTTTTTGGAACATCGGCTATCGATGCTCATCCCTAGCAGCTACTAAGGTCCTTCGCCTAAGCGTATGCTCATAGTGGAGCGCTTCCCGCTCAACCGATTAAACCGCGGTAGTTACAAACAGCGAGGTGAACCCGCACGATTCTAGCTGGTGGTGGTTATAGAGCACCGCTCGCGGGAGCGTCCGTGAGTTGGCATCATGGAGCTATCACGTAAGGATCTATTGTGTATTTTGTTGACAACAGATAATATTTATCATAAAATTAAATAAGAAAGAATGACGAAATTCCATAAAATGAATAGGACACGCCTTGAAGTAGGTGAATACCATAATTTGTTACCTCAACTCAAAGCTCACTCTGAGAAATTTTACGAATATTTCCGAATGGATAGACAGACATTCGAATACATATTGAACAAAATCGAATACCGGACAAATTTTGTTGCATCTACTGACGACGTCCATAAGACAATTTGATTTTACGAAGCAGCCAGAGGGTTTTATTATATGAAAGTGCTTCCACCTTAAGATAAATATGTGTGAACAAGACAACATAACCATTATTATGTGTTTATGATTTATAGAACAATATTGTCTACTGCTTGTGTCCGGCTAACTGCTTCTTGTTTCAGTTTCATTGCATGTCAGTACACAATCACAACCCGCGTAACAATATTGCAGCCGATATAATCTAATCTTATTTACCAGTGTAACGAATGCAAGTCATGTCCATTAATAAAGGGCTGGAAAGAGACTAAAGAAGATAAGGAATGATAACATATGCCAAGAAAAATTGTCAAAAATAAAGTGGGACGAACACGTGCGTACAGACACAAGCGTGTTGCCGGGAAACGACTGTTGCGATCGTTTATCAAGGGGGAGGGAATAAAAGTAATTTGGCTGTTTGCGTATAAACGAATTGACACAGCATGCAATAACGTAACGTATTATGGAGATTGTCTTGGACTGTTAATAAATATTTATTTAAGTAACGGACACGTCATGGACAACGAAATCCAAGGACTGTTAATCTCAATGAAGTTTATTCAGTCTACCTTATAGTATATTACTTAATTAAATAACAATAATTATTTACGGTTTTACAAAATAATATTACAAATAACATAAAAATATGATCATAAGATTTAAAAAACATATATATTTGATATACCTATTTATTAAATAGTATATAATGACCAACCACCAAAATCAAAACAACATTAATGAAAAGCTCTAATAACGAAAGTTGGGAATCTTTTATTTATTAAAGTTTTCAAGGACAGCGTATAGGAAGCGTGGATTATTAACCTACCTGGGCAGCAGTGTCTGAAGGGAAGACGTAAGACGGAGATGTAGGATATGACGAGAAACAGGATCACAGTAGCTTGACAATGGCCAGCTCGTACATGTTTTATTCCTGACGGTTTGTGACGTCACCATACCACGTTTACCACAGCAGCTGCGTGTGTGAATTGTTAAAGCACTCCGTCCATGTCTGAGCACCAGCTTTATTAGTTATTCCTTTTGGCTTTGAAGTCGGGTTGTACTGAAATTACCATAAGCTATGGACAGGAATTTGTCCTCACACGAATTTAATGCGATAATAATATATTACTGTGCGTATTCTCACGCTTTAAGAGTAAACGAAATACATAATTACGTAGTATTTTCTCAATCAACTACCGTTATCTACTAAAACGTTGGCTTTCTTCATTTGCGGTCGGTTATATTATTTATTATCATCCGGACTTGTCGACCGTGGTAGGTTATTAAAATTAGTCTCTTTAGCATGCATTAACATTTCGACGGCTTGGACGGTAGTCATGATCAATGTAAGGAAAGCTGGAAAGATTTTTATTAGTAGTCTTCTGGACACTCATACCACTTCCACTAGGAAAGAGAATATTTTTAATAGCCTACCACGTACGATAAGCCCGTAGGGTCTTGAAAAATTTGAGGTACACCTTTTAGATCTGGGATGAAATATTGGTATAGAAATAGGTTGCCTAAAATCAATTGTTACGTTTGTTTTAATAACTGGAGTAGTCTACCAGCCTGTTAGATTATTAGAACTGATCTGCCCAGCGCAACCATGCCCAGTTTACTCTATTGAAGCTTCCGTGCATTATGAAAAGCGCATGAAACCAGCTAACGCATCGTAAGATAAGATGAATAAATAGTTAATGTCCCATTATAATTATGCCTTTATAACTAATTTTTAAATTGTCTTCAGTACCTTCGTTGAATGTGTGCCTCTTCCGTTGGAAAATATGAAAATAAAAGAATGAAAGAACATTCCTATTTCTCGAATACCATTACACTCTCCGGGATAAAAAAAAACAATGTGTATCAGCCAAGGAGACTTGAGAGGACAGATCAAAGTGGCTGACACAAGTATGAGGAAACAATGACAGTTTCAAACTACAGATATCAGAGACGTAAAGAAGGGGAGGTACAGCTCTAAGGATTGTAAGGGTACAGACTACGGGGCGATAGGTTACCGCAAGTAAGTCGAAGTAATTTACGCCCGTCTTTCAGTTTTTCTCTCATCAACTTGTACTACGTAATAACTTATGATTTGCCCATCCTCAGGTTATAGAAACAGACTAGCCCAAGTCATTGACCAAAACCAAAATATTTCCAACAATCCATCCAAGTTCGTGTATTAAAGATAGCAACGCCTTTTCGCCACTATTAGGTATCAACCAACGCGTGTGGGTGACAAGTTCCAAACAGCTGTAATAGCTAAATTATCACTTTATAATTTGTCGTACTAATACATCATTCATTGTGTGGAGACGGTAACATCCACCAGGATGCACTAAACCTATTAAACAGTCAAGATATTAGTTGAAGGATCCAAACTAAAGTCCTGATGGTTCTGCTCAGGACTCGACACTGACAACGCTTGTTCCTCCGCTTTGTGTTCAGTAGAATTAAGCGCATTTCCGTAAGCCGGTTGACTGTCACCAGTAAGCGAATCATAACGGGGATTTCTGCTTATTTCTGGGAAATTAAATATCACTGTAGTATCTGTTTATACTGAAGGTTGTTTTCACTAAGGTTCGATTCCCGGGCCCGCACCATAAAATCGAGGTGCTTTTTTCAGCCCCCAGGTCGACTCAGCCTGTTGAAAATGAGTACCTGCGATGGCATACTGGGGATAATATTGGGCGGCTGAAGTGTAGTGCTGGCCACACTACCTTCCTTGTATTCCGTACGGCTCACATGAGGCAGCCTATGCTGCCTACTCCTAAACTACTTCGGTGGTACACATGGGAACCATTATTTATTATTTGATCACAAAGAACATTTTCAGATCGCTGTGGAGACGCTGTTCCTGACGGTTGAAGGCAAATTAAAATTAACATTACGTTATTTTGACAACTCTGTTTATTGTTATTATTCTGTTTTATGTTTCTGCCAAACTGAATGTCAGAAACACATACGGGGAATTGAAACCTGTTTAAGCAGGATTATACACAAAAATGTTTGATGTTTATTGACAAAAATAATTTTTTTCATCAAGCATCTTTTGTCTTTTATTCTATGGAGCTGGTGATTATCATCCTCATTATCATATCATCTTACCTCAATCATTGGACCTATGGACATTTCATGGTATTGGACTGCATACCGTCAGAGAGAGAGAGAGAGAGAGAGAGAGAGAGAGAGAGTGAGAGAGTAACCAATCTACATGTAACCACGTGGAGTGACTGGCTGCGCGGTGTTGTGTTGTGTCTAGTCACGGTTACATGCGGCGATGTTACTGACTGGAGTCCGCCTATCTCAGCCCGACTGTTGTTTTGCCACCGAGGTATGTACCCACACTATAGCTCTTCGAATGAACGGCACGCTAAGTAGCTCTCCCGTACCCAGGCTGTCGTAATTGTTGATAATAATGACAACTGCACCGACACGACCGTATCCGATTTCAATAACGATATGCGAGGTGAAAAAAATTGTTAAACTTAATGAACGAGAGCTGTAAAATGCAGATAGCACGAATCAAGGTTTAATGTTTCTAAGATAAGGGCTGTAAACGAATAGACCTGATAAGTAAAAAAAGACGTGTGAATTGGTCTAAGAGATATTTCTGCAGGGAAGACAAGAAAAGATAGAATTCGGAATGAAATATTTAGGAAGAGTTAGATATTGTTCCTGTACCAATAACAGTAGAACAAGCACAACTTAGATGGCTGGGACATGTAATGAGGATGGGGGAGGAAAGACTGGTAAAGCAAGTGTTTGAATCCAGAAAAACCGATAAAAGGAAAATAACACGACCGAGAAAGCTCTGGAAGGATGAAGCCCGCATAGCTGCAGAAAGAAGAAGAGTAAAATGGGAGAAAATAAAGGAGCTCGCAGGAGATAGAAAGAAATGAAGGGATATGTGGAAAAAGACGACCTCAGAGGATTCAACTCCAACATTAAGTAAGTAAGTAAGATAATTCTGCAAACAGCAGGTGTGTACTGTCTCAACTGTAAAACAGGAGATAAGGTATACGTGTGTTGGTCAAGAACGATGATAACAAATACTTTCTGAGGTCAGAACTGGCAAAATCAATATTCTAAACTTTTTGCTAAACAATCCTAAGTCTTCCAAAGTTTCTCACAAAAATAAAACACAATTCCTTACATAACAGAGTTTATAATACTGTCACATAATCCCATAGAATAAATCCAAGTAAGTGATTATAAGTTACACAGTTTTAGTAACAGCAAATAACAGCCATAATAATGTGAGGTAATGGAATATACTATGTCGTTCTAATGGTACACTGAAGACCGTCTCCTCCTGTAGGTATGCAAAAAGAAATAAGGAGAATGTGAAACGAAAGGGAGAGAGAGAGAGAGAGAGAGAGAGAGAGAGAGAGAGAGAGAGAGAGAGAGAGAAAGAGAGAGAGAGAGAGAGAGAGACAGACAGACAGACAGACAGGCAGACAGACAGGCAGGCAGGCAGGCAGAGGGCTAGACACTCGCAGACATAGGTAGACAGGCATAGAAAGGGGATAGACAGAAAAATAATAGGCACACTTATTACTTCTCTGTTATAATGTTGGTACTCATGTCTACGATATATTTGTTTACATTTTTACCCATACTGGAAGCACAACTTAGATTTAACATAAATAAAGAGTATACTGGTTGTGAAATTTAGACTAAAGTACAGACTTTAGACGTCCAGGTTTATGGAGAGATGATTCAAGGAAATTGAATCACGATAATGAATCAGAGCACATTTTACTGTTTTGTAAAGACATTTAGACAACAAATAACACCGTACTGATACCGCAATTACCATATTCAGCAGATATGGTTTGTGCGACTTCATCTTACCTATAGTAACAACAATTACGAAAGAACAACGTCGACCAACGTCAAGGATGGAAAACAAAAATTGTTAAAGAAGCTGAATGCTGTACCAAAAGGTGCGCTTATATATTTTATCCGATTGAGATTATTTTGATGGGAACAACATAAACAAAGAAGAATAAATACTTAATTTCTTTAAGCAAACAAACTAAAAATCCTCTGACTTTTTAATTATAATTAAATACCTCTGAGCGGAAAAATAATTAAATACCGATACAGACGCCGTTTGGTAGTGTATACGTTAAATATTAAATGTGAAATAAACGAAAATAAATGTAACATGATAATAAATTAAATGCACTCCACTCTAGATCCAGACGGACAGACGGACTTCACTCTAGATTGCAGCTTAGGTAGGTAGTTCTACGACTTTTCTTATTGCAATTATAGTGTTACAATAATGCAATTATTGTTGAGCGTTTAATTGTTACTGTTGTTTAATATTGTTGCTTATTATAAATTACATATAATTGTATATTATCACTTATTCTGTATAATTAACTTTGTGAACCATCCCTAGTTTATTACTATTTGCAATTAGTATATTCAGTGTTTTAATGAATTGATTTGGTGTTAAATTACTGTTGTGTTTTTTAGGCGGATATATCTCTGTATCATGGGGTCAGATCGGAAAGACGTAACAATATAACACACGAGTCTTAGATTAAGTTTTTTCTACAGGAGCGCTTTAAAGTTTATAATTACAGCGTTTTTCCATGTATGTTCATTATTCACTTTAACAATGCGATTATGTTCTTAACGTTGTCCTTAAACATTAAAATCTAATGTGTCTCGCAATGAGCATTTTATTATTATTGGGTTGGTGGATGTGTATATCAATGCTTTACTTTTTCATATAAATGAGTAATATTAATACCTCGGCTAATTTTAATTTATTAATTCTTTTAAATTTACTATATAAAATTTATAATATTAATAATTTTAAATTAGTAGTAATACAAGTTTTATGTAGTTTGTCTTTGTTTCATAAAATTGAGTTGAATTCATGAAAAATGTTTATAGTAATTCAACCCTAAAAGTCAATTAAATTTACAAAAAGCTTTGTTACCGTTACCACAGCTATGTTGTTCTGTACAGTATAGTTGGAAAGCGATGCCAACGATGTGTATTACAGTTGGTCGACCTAGATATACTGAATAGCATTGTACAGTCGTAGTGTGTCCAGTTGTATATAATTGGCAATACTGCTTATTCACAGCATAATTGACACTAACTAAACTATGATTGTCAACTGGTTTTCAGAACATCTCTAGTCTTAGACTTCCTGATGAATGTAACTTACTATTTTGTAGGTACTCATTCAATATTACAGAAACGTATTATGCTAGTGTACAAATCTGATTAACACAAATTAATAGTTTTGAGGTCATGGTTGTTATGATTGTTGTACAATAATAACAGCTTAATTATGCAAATGTATATTATCTTATGTAGGTGAGAGATGTTAAATTTGACGATCTCGCGCGCTCGTGTCTTTCTGTTTTTCAGTTTTTGCAGCAATATTGCTCTCTATTTCTTTTATGAATTAACAGAAAGTTGTTGTTTAAGACCTGAAGATGTCAGTGATGACGAAAAGCTTAGTCGAACAATAAAAATTATAGCAGTTAGCAAATTCACAAAAGAAATAGTAAGGATGGCTGCTAATTTAAACAATACGAAGAATATTGCTCTCGTTTGTAAAGTGAAACAACAAAAACAGTAGACTACTTCGGTGTCACGCGTATTTATTTATTGTGTTTTGATAAGTTTTATTTTAATTAAAAAAGAGGTAATTATAATGTAGATCATTTGCATATTGTACTGGTGTCTCTGTTTTTTATTGAGTTTTAGACCCTGTTTCAAACGCGAAACACTGTAACACAGACCGTTCTGACACTAGCTGGTGAATCAGCTATTTGACCTAGCCACTATCATTTATTATCATTTAGTCACCTATAGTCTGTGACTGATCCAAGAGAAAAAATATGAGCCCTATCGATAATCAATCGCAACGAAAGAGCGTACCATATATTGTACAAAGGCTATTAAGGTATTATGGACACTAGGGGTTCTATATGTTTACTTTATTTCTAACCTATCTCGTCTGGTGTAGAATTTATAAATACGTAGATGTTGCATTTCTGCAGCCTGTATAATATTTTGTTGTTTTGTCTCAACAATCCATGCTCCCCAACGAAACTGCCATTGTTTTGTAAATCTTCAGTCTAGTATTACGACATATGTTGGCAAGTGTCAAATTTGCACCAGTATGGGTGCTGGAATAAGAAACTGCTTAAGTAATGAGTGCAGAGCAGTGAGGGTGTCCCTCTCTGTGACATGCATGTTGAGAAGAAGAGAAAAATAGCTAGAATACGATGGGTTTACAGAGTGACCAACGAGGAGTTTGTAAACAGAAAAACAAAACACAAAGCTTTTACCCACAAAGGAAAAAAAGAAATTGAATAGCAAATGTTATAAGAGGATAAGGAATATTAACGACTGTTCTTAAGGGGACAATGAAAGGTGGAAAGGAGTAGACGAAGGACAAGATTGAGAGAGGATAGACGATGTTATGATAGACGGGAGTAAAAGACCTAAAGACAGAAGCAGTCGGTAACAACAGTAGTATGTCAATTGTGTGACGATGATGCCAAGTTCACGAACAAATTAATAATAATGAAGAGTAAGTAGTGAAGGCTGTAAATTGGCTAGTACTGATGTCTACCCAATCGATATATCAGACGACTCGTGTCGTCGGCAAACAAAGCATTCAATTAATATATATTAAATAGGTTTCGAATTAATACACGCTGTTGACAGTATCTATGGGTACCCCCTGTTATTCTCTGTACACGGCCCGTGTGCTGTCTGTAATCCTTGGCAAGCAATGACCAACTCCATCCGCAGGATAATGTTGCCTCTGTCCATCGGCTGCGTCGTCATCGGGTTTTATTTACCGAACGTCACAACAAGGACACGGTACAACGGCGTGGTGGCCGTCTACTGCTGGCTACTGACCGCGTTGTTCGTCACGCACTGGGGGACATCTACAGTCGACACATTGACCACTGTGCAATGTTGTAGTTTCCGTGGTGTTATGCTAGTACTGTCGCAGTCCGTACGCATCGTTACGCTAATCTACTACCGAATCAAGTACGCTGTACACCATCAGATCATTAGCGACGTCTATGATAACATTGATTGCGCAAACATGTGCCTTAAAAAAATTGGCGTCTTAACGGTTTCAAGAAAGAGAGACCAGCTGACATGTGCCATAACTGGAACACCAGCTATACTCTATATAATATATGTATCTTCTGCGTCAAAACACATACAACACATAAACATATCACCGAGTGGTCCGTTGTTTGTGCTTCGTTTCACAGCTGCGCTGGGGATGGGTTACTCAATAATAATTGTATACGCACAGCTTACGTTTTTACTGTACACGATAAAAGAAAAGATAAAACTGCTTCGTCACGCAGTGCGGGTAAGTGGAAAAAGAACAACAGCATGGAGCAGTAACATACCTGTCCCGAGTGCAGGAGGTATCAACATTCCGACCGAAAATCAGAACTATTGGAAGGAAATTGAAAAAATCAATAGTTGCCTCTACGGCTCGTTTAGTAAAGTAAAAACGTTTTACCGTGATTTTTATATATTAACTACGGTGTTTTCTGTTCTGGGGACATCAGTCTCTCTACATATCTCCGTAACACAAAGAGATACTTTACACTTTGTTTACCTCATGATATGTTATTTTACAGTACAGATAATTCCGATAGTGCTGTGCATAAAAATACGTCGTGAGTTTGACGCCTTGCAGACTATAATAAACAAATGGTATTGGTCTCGTGGCTCTAAGCGATTCAATAAAGAATTTCATACAGTTGTTTCTCTCTATGGATTTAAGGATCCTAAATTTGGTTGTGTATATTTCGAAATCGATTTTCAACTATTCACAGTAATTATCGATTTTATGTTGTTGTTTATATTCAGTATGCTACAGGTCCAAATGTAACTGCAGACTACACATCACAGCACATCTATCTGATGAATCTAATCAAGTCACAGTGTTAATGAGATAAGGAAAGTCGTTTAAAGGAACGCATCCTTTGAGGAGTTAACAATAAATTTTTAGTCGGTTGAACAGGACTGTATGTCGCGCATTTTATGATTTGCGATAGAATGTCAGTTATAAAACAAATGTAAATTTTAGAAATAAGTTTAATATTTAGTGTAGCCACATAGGTACAAATTTGACGGCGACTCCGATTTCTGCGTGGTTTTGCGATTCGGAAACGTGACTGTTGTAACGTGAGTACTGCAGCGTTTTTTTCGAGGTGTGATGCGTTGTTTCAGGTAAGGCAGGATACAACGTATGTGAGTGAAACGTAATAACGTTAATGAAGAAAGTGGAAAACTGAAAGGAGAATGTGGTGAGGATAGAAAGAGGAAGTTTGCCAACCAGGCAAAATTTTAGCTCATCGATCCCGCGCTAGCAAAGTCGTTGGTACGCTCCGGAAACAGTAAGATTGACGGAATCGTAATTGTCTTATAAGCTAACATTGGGAGGCAAAAGAAGGAGAGAAGAAAAAGAGTAAATAAAATTAATGGATAGGGTTGATTATACATTGGGTTAAAGTACGACTTAGGGTTGATTAGAGTTAAAATACGACTATTAGAAACAATGGGAGGAGAGAGCTAAGGTAAAGCTAGAAACGGAACGTGTAAACGATATGCTCGCAACAGAGGCAGCAACAATAGTGTGTAAGGAAAACTCTTTATTAACTAACATTAAAAATAAAATAAGTCTATTATTTTATAATAATAATAGCAAATTTTATACTAATAGCAAATATTATATACAGATATAAAACACTTTATATCCTTAAATTATATTTTCATTTACTCAAATCTCAATCAAAAATACTCGCTTATTTATTGACTTTATTCTTGTTCTTCTAATTGTAATAAATAATAATACATTATACTTTAAACCAAAAATATTCTTGATTGTTTTCTGATTACAAGGTTCGACAGATTTTTAATTTACTGTCATCATCAGAAGTACAATTTATTAATTTATAAATATTTTATTCTAAGTCTTTCATGCGGTTGGTTGTTAGAAACAATCTCTTTGTTAAGGACTAACTTTTTGACGGCTTGTTATGTTCACACTAGCCGCAGACAGAAACATTTTATAGGTGTCTCAAGACTGGGAATACAGATATTACCATGGGCAATCAGATCTCGCCATTCTGGACTCGTTTGCTGATTGGAGCGATCTAACCAGATAAGTGGTAGCTTTTACAAACGTTATATACTTCGAATTTAAAACCTCGTTGCCAGTTAAATTTGTAATTTACTAATTAATACTTAGAATGTTAAAAAAACTGTTATTTTAATTATTAGAAAGGAGTGACATAAGATTAACATAATATAAAGTAACGTATGTTTATAGTATTAGTAGATCTTATGATTTAATTTTTGTGTAAATTTTTATTTTGTCTGTGTTCCAAGTTAAAAGTAACCAAATATTAGACGAAATAAACGACGACAAAATACAATTTATTACAAATATCATCATCTGACCACAACCAATTAATTTTTACATTTTTATGGTCTGAACATATCGAACAACCAAAAGCTCTTATTCGTAATTCAGATATATATGTAAAAATCTGCACAACCAATAAATCAGTAAATATTCTGTAGATATAAAAAACAAGATAACACTGCAAGAAAAGACATTTTTTTAATTTTAATTATAATTTTACCTGCGTATGGAGCCTATGTATATGTACATGCAAGTGTGCGTGTCCGTTTGTTTGTATATATAATTTGCTACATTTATACAAGAAATGCTAATATTTTAATGTGACTAGTATATTGACACACACACACACACACACACACACACACACACACACACACACACACACTATTTAATATTTATAATGAATTTACCTCAGATAATTTTTCCTTGTTAGGAACATGTTTCGGGAAGTATTGCGTTCCCATCTTCAGCCTTCCTCATTTTGAGTCTAGTGAACTACTTGTGTGTTGGTAGGTTGTTATTGTGGTTTCCTGTTGGCCTCTGGTACTTTAAATTGGTATTATTGTGTGTCATTGTGTTGTATGTATTAGTATTTTGTTTATTTTCAATGTTGCATACCAAATACAAGACAATATACAAGAAGAAAAGTAAACAGAAGCAACACATATAATTAAAAAAAAATACTAGTGAAATAAAAAACAAATCTAAACAAAAGCAGGATAAACAGAATTATCACTATTGCACACCACTATAGAACAATTATTCCGATTAGCGCTTTCAAGCTTCTCAGCTCATCGTCAGATCGGAATTGACAAGCACAGGTAAACCAAATCCTTCACACCTCCATCCCCCCACTGACCACACACAATAGGCTATAATTCAAATGTCCCTTCCCAACCACTGAGCCCTGTCACCCCCTTCTGGACAGTTACATATTTTTCTAGCACATTCCTTGTGTTTATGTGTTGTGTGCGTGTGCGCGCGCGCGCGTGTGTACATTCCTAAACCTATCGCTTTACCGCCTTTCTCATTCACACTTGTAGGCGCGGTCACTCACCCTTATTTTAAAAACATCCAATTAGTCCTATGCAATTTAATTCTTAATTTTATCTATCCGTCCTCTATCTTTTAATTTTTAATTATACAGAATGGCCCATAAGTCAGTTGGCAAAATTGCAAATAGCACTTTTATTGTAGAGGTGCAGCAGGGGTACAGATACACATAACGCATACAGATAGTTAATATCATAGTTCTCATGACCTACAAGAAATGCTTAAAGTGGCTCCATCCTTTTCTATGCAAATTTGACATCCTCGAAGCACTGAAGCACAAATTATGTCCGAAATATTCAGGGACTGTAGGTGTTCAAATTCAGATTGAATGCCTTCCTTCAATTGATCCATATCACGAATCTTCACAGAGTACGCGTACACTGCATTTTTTAGTATAACCCAGACCGAGAAGTCCATCGGGGTAAGATCCGGAGAACGTGGAGGCCATTCAACACGACCCCGTCTGCCATCCATTCATCGAACGTTGCATTCAAAAAGTCCTACACCATCTGATGGTGTAGTCAGCTTACACCATCTGATGAAGGCACTGTGCTGCCGAAACAGCTGTCATGGATTTATAATTTTAATAAATTGACAAGTGAAAGTCACTAAAATTATTTTATGGTTTTTTTTTTTACTATAATTCAAAAAGTCTCTCACAATCAGTCCATAGTGAGGGGGTGCCCCATCTTGTTGCCATATTAAATTTTCTTCATTATCAAATTTAGTTTTAATATTCATTATATTGTCTAACCCTTTTTCTCTTTCTTTCAATATTTCTAACTCCTCCCTAAGCTTCCTTTCAATTGTGTTATTTACTACTCTTACAATTTCATAGTCTTACAAAGGATTAACACACTTATAGTTCTCTTCTATGAAATGTCTTGCATATAACGAATTCGTTGTTCTATTACCTTCTCCACGTTTGTGGTCAGACAACCTGCATATGAATTTCCGTCCTGTCTCACCTAGGTACACTTTGTTGCAGTCTTTACATTGTAATTTATAAATTCCGCTTCTCTGTAATACTGGGATTTTTTCTATACTTGTATTCCTTATCCTATTAAATACCGTTTCACATTTTTTAAAAGCTATATCTATTCCGTATTAATTAATACTTTTTATAATTTTTCTAGTATGTGATCCTATGTACGAGTATGTTAATGACCCTGCATCATTCTTTTGTTCTGGTTCTATATTAGCTTTCTGTATATTAATACTTTTCATAACTTTATCCACTATGTTGGTGTTATAGTTATTATTCCTTATAATTCCCTTTATAGTTTTTAACTCCCTATCTTTTGATTCTGTCTCTTTTAAACACTTCTGAGCTCTATAACAAAATGAATGGATTGCCGCCAATTTATATCTATAAGGTGGTAAGACTCTCTTTGTATAATTATGTCATAATACGATTCTTTCCTAAATATCCCAAACTGTAGTTTTTTATTATTTTTAATTTTTATGTTTAAATCTAAGTAATTTATTTTCTTACCTCCTATCTCTTCTTTAAACTGTAAGATTTTATCCTTATTATTTACCTCATTTATAAACGCATGCACTTCTTCTATGCTTCCTTCCCAAATTACTAATACATCGTCAACGTATCTAGTCCATAATTTTATGTTGTCTTTATACTTAGTGGAATTTATTAATTGCTTTTAAAATTCATTCATGTATATTTCTGCAAGAATAGGGGATAATGAAGAGCCCATATTTTATCCTTTTTTCTGTATATAAAACTTGTTATTAAACCTAAAATTGTTCCGACGGGTGGTGACAGGGCTCGTAGGTTGAGAAGGGACATTTGAATTATAGTCTATTGTGTGTGGTCAGTGGGGGGATGGAGGTGTGAAGGGTTTGGTTTAACTGTGCTTGTCAATTCCGATCTGACGATGAGCTGAGAAGCTCGAAAGCGCTAATCGGAATAATTTTTCTATAGCGGTGTGCAACAGTGATAATTCTGTTTGTGAACTATATGAAAAATATATTGTACTAACCGTCTGTGACTTCTCGTATATGATGTCCTTTCCTATTGCGACATGTTTCGGGACACTTGTCCCATTTTCAAAGCATAAAATTTGTAGCACATATCATTCACTGATATTCTTTTCAAACGTTAAAATCCATGCGTTATGATGACCACATTTTAACGCACACATCGCGCATTTTAACATTTTAACGCATTTGATAGCACATTTTAACATAACGAACTATATTATTTTTTGTAACATGAATATGCACATCGGGCAAACAGTGTACACTGCGCAGCGACCCACCGCGCATTAACCACGATTGATTCTTGTTATCTTAGTATCTCAACGCGGCTTGGTACTAAAACAGGTTTATTCCTACTAAAAATTCTGTTTGTGATTATAACCACTAACACAACTTTCTTATTTAAAAAGTAGGATAATAAAACAATAAAGGAAATTAAAAATAAAGTAAACAACAACAATTGAATCATAATTAAGAAGACAAAGGTCAGGCAACAGTAATTATTGACAAAACAGACTACATCAGAAAAACTGAAGACTTCATCAACAATAATAAATGCATACAATTAAATAAAGACACAACAGAAAAATATCTTAAACAAACAATAAATCTAATAAAAACCGCTAAAAACATTTTCAACTATAAAAATACAGACATATATATATATATATATATATATATATATATATAGTAATACAGAACCACCTAAAATTAATAGCCTAATAAAAATGCGCAAATTAAACAACCCAATACGACCGTTAATCAACTTCAAAAGAGCACGTACATACAAAATAGCAAAAATAATAGCACACAAAATTAAAAAGTTACACTCTATCAAATAATTATCACAACATGAAAAATACATACGAATTAATAGACAAACTAAAGGTAATAAATATAAATGAAAATACATTTTTCACATCATATGACATCACAAATATGTACACGAACGTTCCAATTGATGAGACAATAGACATAATAATAAACAAACTTAAACAACAAAATGAAAACACACAATATATAACTGAAATAAAAAATAGCCTCCAACTAATACTAAAACAAAATTACTTTGAATTCAATAGCAAAATTTATCAACAGAAGAAGGTTTATCAATGGGATCTCCATTATCTAGCATAATAGCAGAAATATTCTTACAACACATAGCCACCAAGATACAAAATATTATAAATTCATTTGATCCAAATGGCATATAGAGAAGTTATGTATATGATGGCCTATATGTATCAAATAACAAACATACATCAAATCAATAACATACTCGTACATCCAAAAATACAATTCACAGAAGAAAAAGAAAACATAACAAAATCAACTATTTAGACATAACCATCACAAGATACAATAACCACCTACAATATGCAATATACAGAAAACCAACTTCCACTAACATCATTATACGTAACCCTTCTGACCATCCGCCACAATATAAAATGGCAGCCTTCTATTCACTATTTAACAGAATGTACAAAATACTCCTAAACAAACAAGAAACAGACAAAAAAAGAAATATAATATACCAAATTGCTTATGAAAATAGATATAATAAAAATACTGTAAACAAAATAGAAAATAAAATCAAATATAAAATAAAAACTGAACAATTAAGAATTAATCAAAATGAACAAAACATAAACAATAACAACAACAAAAAATGGGCCACATTCATATACATAAATAATAAAATGACGAAGCTAACAAAATGTTTAAAAACACAGACATTAAAATAGCGTACAAAACTAACAAAAGTAATCTACAAAAACTAAATAACCCACATAACAAAGATAATACAACAACCAATAGTATATACAAAGTTGAATGCCAAGATTGCAATAAATGTTACATAGGACAAACCAGAAAACAACTGAGAAAACGTTATTTTGAACACCTAAACTCATATAAAAAACCAAAAATACATAAATCTAATTTAGCCACACATGCAATAAACACCGGACATGAATTACCAGACATAACCAACATGACACTAATAAATCACATACCACACAAAGGGACCATAATGAACGTTTGGGAAAATTTACAAATATACAAACATAAAACACAAAACAAACTAATACCTGAACAAATACAAATCAATACAAAACATGACACTATTTTCAAAGCACTCAACATCGAAAATACACAAAATAGTATTACATACAACAAAATCACACACAATAATACCAATTTAAAGTACCAGAGGCCAACAGGAAACCACAATAACAACCTACCAACACAAAAGTACTTCACTAGACTCAAAATCAGGAAGGCTGAAGATCGGAACACAATGCTTCCCGAAACATGTTCCTAACAAGGAAAAATATATTGAGGTAAATTCATTATTAATATTAAATATATTATATACATCAAGAAAGAGACTGTAGCAGAAAGTGTTTAGAATTTATTTATATTATGTAACGTAATGTTTCCCTCAGCATAATGAATATCCCTTAATATAAAGAATGTATTATTAAAATAATGTAGGACAAAACAATAATTGAGTAATTAACTTATATAATGAGATACGGATGTTAAACAATAAATATAAGATCATTGTAAAATAAAATAATAAAACCAAGATACCATATACGACTGTCTGGAACTTTGTAACAAATAACTCCAGTAGAATGAAAAAGAAAGATGGCACAAAATAGGTGAAAGCCTTTTCAGCAGAACCTATACTACAATTTTTACAGGAGAGTGATTGACGTTTGTCTGCAAGTGAGGGGGGAAGTGGTGTTTAGAGCGGTCTGATTGGCAGAAACTATACAGCACAGCGTTGTCAACTCGTACTTGTTGTTCCACTGTTTGTGCGTTACCACGTGCGCGTAGTAAATTGAATAGCAGGCCTAGTGCTTTTACTACGGTTTGATGTGAGTGAAATTTAACAGTTTTAAAATTTACAATATTATCATATTTTAGTGCATTTGCATGATTGAGTGGTATTTTTTAAATTTAGTGATTATTAGTCTAATATTCAGAAGTGATTTTGTGGTAAAATTTAAGTATTTAGTGGACTAAGTGATAGTGATTGTAAATATTGAAACGATACTGTATAACCGTATCATAATTTAATATGTATATAAATAACTATAATAAATAAGCAAATTTTAATGATAAATTAAAGTATTGAAATGTACGTAGTTTTTAAGTAAAGTTATAATTGAATAGTAAATCTAAAGAGGCTCGGCTGTGCGACAGTCCGGCGCCGGCAAAAATATATATAATAGACCTAAGACACCCTACATGTCGTAAACACATAAATTGTATTGTAGTGTAAAACTAGCAAAAAACGCCTAGATACCGTTAGACTAACGGTACAGTGTCCTTCAACAGACAAAAGAGGCCAAGCCAGTAAATATGACGATTTTAGAAAGTCGCGTCACTTTTTAGGGAGTATAACGAACACCCGCGTAAAATTATCGCCCGCACTTTGGGAACCAATCACCTATAGCGTCAGTAGTGAGCGCGAAAAAGAGACGACACCAGACTGGATACACTCAAAAATACCGGCAAAATTTTGAATGTAAGACCAATAAGGAACGATCAACAGAAGATGTAGTGAGGGTAGAATTGAAGAAACTATAAAAATAACACGCGGAGCCCAAAACGGGGAAGTCTAAGTTAAAAATTCACGCAAAACACGTGAAACCTGCGTCACTCGATGTGAGCAAAGTAAATTAAAGTAATCCAAGTTCAAATCAATATTCGCTCGGTTTAATAGTGACAGTCAGCAAGAAGTTTATTTAGATATGTGCGCGAAAGTACGTGTGGACAAGAAGCTATTTAAATTGTGCGCGTAATTTGTAACAAAAGTATATTATTTAATTGTGCGTGACGTACAGTAATAACGCGAGCGTGTGATGTGTTTAAAGAAAGTAATAAAGCGTGATTAGTGAAAGTGTCGTGTGATAGTTAACGCAAGTATACAATTCGTCATTCGCCTATACGGAATCCTGCAACAAGTAACAATGTTTCATTTATAAATTACACTACAATTGATTAACATAAATTTCATATCTCAATAAACTCATCTCATTTTCAAAGACCCACGATGTTCAGATACTAAACATTCAATTTATGCTAAACGACATGTTTGGGTGACTTATGATATAGCACAGTAAGAAACCAATACTAATAATTATTGAAACGATAAATGCATTAAATAATTAAATATAGATTGGATAGTATAGAAGTCGTAGTAATTAAGAATTGATGATAGATATACTTATATACACATATATGTTTGTTTGATGAATAGCAGTGATTTAAGTTTAGTAATGGAGTAAATTGAATCTACTAAGTACTCCTTTGAATATACTTGATTAATCTGATTTCGAAGAAGCTGTAAACTAGAAATATTAATAAATTCTTTTGTTGTTATTAACTATAAAGATGATAGTAATGATTAAGTCTATGATGTATTCAGTAACAAGAATCTAACAATACAAATATTAGTATCTGAACAGTTTGTTATTATTTCATAAACAAACCTGAGATCTCCTGCTCTGGCGCCCAAGTAATAATTAATAATATAAATTTGAGTGGTGCAGTTCTCACAAAATCTTATTAGTTATTAAAAAAGTTATATTTGCCGCAACCAACGTGTGGCATAATAACCATACTAAAAATCTTAATATTTGCCGCCCAACTGGTGGAGCTTAATTATAAAATTAAGTAAGCTCGGTAAAATGAGATGAGTAGAGAATAAGAAATAGAATATAAAACTTTAAAATTAATGTTAACTAGAAGTAAAACTAGAGAATTAAGGAATTTTAATAGACATATAAATAGTGAAGTAAAAATGGCAAGTAACGATAATACCAATAATACAATAATAGTGGTGAAGGGGAGGTCGAAGTTAATAACCAGATGGGAGAGACGGGAGTACTTGATGAACTAACCGATAACGAAACCGCACCGGTTCCTTCAGAGGCAAGGGGACGGGCAGAAGAAAACGTAACCAGCGCAACACAACATACAATAACAAACATAGACATAGTCACAATGCTACAACAAATAACGGAAACCAATAAACAAATGACAGAAAAACTAACAAAACAAATGACAGAAATCACTAAACAAACAACGGAAAACAATAAACGGACGGAAAAATTGGAAGAAAAATTAATGCAACACATGACGGAAAAACTGGCAGAAAATACTAAGCAGCTAGAAAAAAGAATTGAAGATGTTAAAGAGAGCATGCATGAAAACAATATACAATTAAGGGCGGATATTGAACAGTACATGACACAACAGTTAAACGAGCACAGATTGCAAGTAGAACAACAACTTAGTGCGATTAGGCGCGAGAACCAAGAATTATCAATAAAAGTGAGATCGGAAGCAAAGGAAGTGGTAAATGAAGAGATGAAAACATTTCAAACGCACGTGAACGAACAACTGGAGAGAAAAGAACAGATCATCCGGCACACGCGAGAAGAAGTCGCACTAGAAATTAACAAGCTAACTAAGAAGGTAGATCGAAATAATAAGAAGAGATGTAACTACAGAGCAGATACAAAGACTCACAGAACGATACGAAAATAATTGTGTAGAAGTGGATGGACGATTAACCCAGGTAAAGGAAGACGTGAGAGCGAGATTGGCGCAGTTGGGAGCGGTACCAGTGCAACGCAGTATCACGGTGGAGCATCTGAAGAGTGTGTCATTCAACGGGGAAGGGGAATACCCCATGGAATTCATAAAGGAGTTGGAGGAGATCCGGAAGGAGTATTACGCGAACGAGGGGGTAAACTGGGTCGCAAGACATCTAGAAGGTGAAGCAGCGATATGGTGGCGGTTGATACGAAGTGATATTAATACATTCCAAGAGTTCCAGAACGCATTCATTGCGAAATATTGGAACCAAATGGTACAAGAAGAGGTGCGTGACCGGCTGGAATTCGGGAAATACAGGTATGAGAGTGGATTGAGCATGGTTCAATACATGGAGAGATGTATATTGCAAAATCGCCAACTGATTCCACCCATATCTGATCAACACTTGATAAGGAAGTTAGCACGCCATTACCACCACGATATAGCTGTCGCTACTATCACTAGAGGAGTCAGTAACATTGCTGAATTCCAAATGCTATTGATGGAGTTTACAGCAATGCGAAGTATGAATACAGTACAACGACACCAGGTAAAGCGAGAAGAAGAAAGTACAAATCGCCCGTGGCAGAATAGGAGGGCAGAAAGGCCGGCGGATAACGGTAATAACTCGTGGCGGAACCGGGTGCAGAATAATAATGAGCACGGTCGACGGGACGTAAACAAGGGTCCACAAAAGCACGTGTACGAGGCGCAGGTCAACGCCTCGCAAGTACAAGTCAAGCTCAAGGACAAACAACCAGCCCAAATACACAATATCATAATTCAAAAAACTGAGTAGGGTTCCACGTAGTGATAAGGTAGATTTAGTAAGTAGTTATAAGGAAATTAGCACAACATTTGTAGATGTAAGGGATGACTTATTAGAAGACGATAAAGAGACGATAAGAACACGAAGATTGAAATGTCCGGAAGTGGAGTTGTATCTAAATGGGGTACCGGTTATTTCTTTACTTGATACTGGATCCCAGATTAATGCAATTTCCAGAGAATGGTTTAATAAAAACAGAAATAAAATGGGAAAATTGAATATACTAAGACTAACAAATACAATAGTGAAAGGAGCGGTTGGTAAAAAATCGAAGCAAATTACCCAACAAATATTGGTAGAAGTAAAATTCGGTGCGTGCGTGATCGATAGTGTGTTTATTATAGTACCCGATCTTATAAGAGATTGTATAATGGGGATTGAGCTGTTACAAGAAGGTGGCTGTATCATCAATTTCAATAACAACCAAATAACATTTAAGAGTCACGTCACAGAAATAGGTGTACCGGAAAGTTTAGAAATGCTAACACTGGAAAGGGTGAGAAGAGAGCGAGGAAACATAATGAAGGGAAAATGCAGCTGAAGTTCAATATTGGAGACCTGGTGCTGATCAGAACTAACCCGATCTCTGAGTTAACAAATAAAATCACTGCGAAATTTTGTGAGCTCTACGAAGGCCCTTACAAGGTCAAGGAGGTCAAAGGGGGTGCAACCTACGTGGTAGCTGAGGTCGACGACATTGAATCGGTGCGGGGGATCTTCAACGTCAGACTGATGAAGCCATATTACCACGAATGATTCGCTATGAAAAGGGGAATTTAAAGATAAATAATATTAAAATTCCTTAACATAAACAAATTTTATGTAATCAATTTAACCTGAGATGGATAAAGTGTATTAATATTTATATGTAATTAACATAACGTAAACATTATGTAACATAACTTAAATATTATGTATGTAAAGAAGATACAAAGAAATTTGATGATAGAACTAAATGGACAAAATTTGTAAAATAGTAATCGAATGTTATACGGTAAGGAGAGAAAGTAACTTAAGTCGTAGAAGGGGATAGTGATTGTTTAAAATGTGTGTTAAAGTAGCGAGTAAGAGAGGGTAGGACAAAGTAATGTTATGTAAATTAGAAGTAAGGGTGGTAAGATAAGTAGCACCGCGTATACCCTTCGGGCGAAAGCGACAGTGACTAGCTAAGGGGACCGGTTTTGACCGTGTTGTTAAAGTGTGTCACACCAAAAGTGTAACTTTCATTGAACGGTTGTGCTGTTAGAGGCATACGAAATGATTCCACAAATTATATAAAACAATTACTGGAATCAGTTCGGGGGACAGATGAAACGATACTGTATAACCGTATCATAATTTAATATGTATGTAAATAACTATAATAAATAAGCAAATTTTAATGAAAAATTAAAGTATTGAAATGTACGTAGTTTTTAAGTAAAGTTATAATTGAATAGTAAATCTAAAGAGGCTCGGCTGTGCGACAGTCCGGCGCCGGCAAAAATATATATAATAGACCTAAGACACCCTACATGTCGTAAACACATAAATTGTATTGTAGTGTAAAACTAGCAAAAAACGCCTAGATACCGTTAGACTAACGGTACAGTGTCCTTCAACAGACAAAAGAGGCCAAGCCAGTAAATATGACGATTTTAGAAAGTCGCGTCACTTTTTAGGGAGTATAACGAACACCCGCGTAAAATTATCGCCCGCACTTTGGGAACCAATCACCTATAGCGTCAGTAGTGAGCGCGAAAAAGAGACGACACCAGACTGGATACATTCAAAAATACCGGCAAAATTTTGAATGTAAGACCAATAAGGAACGATCAACAGAAGATGTAGTGAGGGTAGAATTGAAGAAACTATAAAAATAACACGCGGAGCCCAAAACGGGGAAGTCTAAGTTAAAAATTCACGCAAAACACGTGAAACCTGCGTCACTCGATGTGAGCAAAGTAAATTAAAGTAATCCAAGTTCAAATCAATATTCGCTCGGTTTAATAGTGACAGTCAGCAAGAAGTTTATTTAGATATGTGCGCGAAAGTACGTGTGGACAAGAAGCTATTTAAATTGTGCGCGTAATTTGTAACAAAAGTATATTATTTAATTGTGCGTGACGTACAGTAATAACGCGAGCGTGTGATGTGTTTAAAGAAAGTAATAAAGCGTGATTAGTGAAAGTGTCGTGTGATAGTTAACGCAAGTATACAATTCGTCATTCGCCTATACGGAATCCTGCAACAAGTAACAATGTTTCATTTATAAATTACACTATAATTGATTAACATAAATTTCATATCTCAATAAACTCATCTCATTTTCAAAGACCCACGATGTTCAGATACCAAACATTCAATTTATGCTAAACGACATGTTTGGGTGACTTATGATATAGCACAGTAAGAAACCAATACTAATAATTATTGAAACGATAAATGCATTAAATAATTAAATATAGATTGGATAGTATAGAAGTCGTAGTAATTAAGAATTGATGATAGATATACTTATATACACATATATGTTTGTTTGATGAATAGCAGTGATTTAAGTTTAGTAATGGAGTAAATTGAATCTACTAAGTACTCCTTTGAATATACTTGATTAATCTGATTTCGAAGAAGCTGTAAACTAGAAATATTAATAAATTCTTTTGTTGTTATTAACTATAAAGATGATAGTAATGATTAAGTCTATGATGTATTCAGTAACAAGAATCTAACAATACAAATATTAGTATCTGAACAGTTTGTTATTATTTCATAAACAAACCTGAGATCTCCTGCTCTGGCGCCCAAGTAATAATTAATAATATAAATTTGAGTGGTGCAGTTCTCACAAAATCTTATTAGTTATTAAAAAAGTTATATTTGCCGCAACCAACGTGTGGCATAATAACCATACTAAAAATCTTAATAATATTATCCATTCAGCTATGTCCGACGCCAGTACGTGTGCTTCAGCTATACGCAAGACAAGAAAAAGGAAAGTATTTAATGGACAGGCAAGACCACTTATCTGTTCAGTACGTGAATATTTTGAAAAAGAAAAAGCAAACGGGGGGCCGTTAATTTCCTTTAATAAGGTTTTAGAGCGTACAGCTGCCGCATGCGAAGTAGGGAAGAATCTTATAGTACGTATAGGAAAAGAGAAAGACGATCTTCTTATTGATTTTAGTGATACAGAGCCCAAGTTTCATACACCTAATAAAAAAAGAAATATATACAAAAAAGTTACGAAGTTAGATTCTTTCCAAGAAAATGCAATTCGACAGCATATTTATAGCTACTATTGTAGAAAAGAGCACCCAACAATAAAGAAACTACATAAGTCGTTAGCAGCAGCTGATCTTTTTGCCGGTAGTAAATCATCTGCTAGGAAAGTATTGCAAAATATCGGTTTTAAGTTTACAAACATTTCGGGGAGAAAAGTTCTTATGGAAAGTGAAAGTGTAGTTGCTTTACGTTGTAGATTTCTACGAGAAATTCAAACTAAATCTATTGAAGAAATAGTCTGGTTAGACGAAACATGGGTAAACATAGGTCACAGTTTACGAAAAGGCTGGACAGATGATACTGTGGAAGGAACAATGAAAATACCTTTAGGACGAGGGTGTAGATATATTATTGTACACGCTGGGACATCAAAAGGTTTCATACCTAACTGTTTTTATGCCTTTAAGTCAAAGAAAACGAGTGACTTCCACGAAAAAATGAACTCTGAAAACTTTACCAAGTGGTTCACAGACTCGTTATTAAAAAACCTCACAGTGGTGCCGTCAACTGTTGTAATGGATAACGCCCCTTATCACTCGGTTATATACGACAAAGCGCCAACATTAGCTACACGTAAAGAAAAAATTATTCACTGGCTTCATGAACATAACATTTCAACGACTGTCAGCATGAAACAAAGCAGAGCTATTGGAGCTGGTGTCAGGTTGTAAACCCCGCTTTCCGGAATACGTAATTGACAAAGTAGCGCAAGAACATGGTCATAAAGTAGTAAGATTACCACCGTATCATTGCCATTTTAACACCATTGAGTTAATTTGGGCACAAGTAAAGGGATATGTAGCAAGAAATAATAATACTTTTACAGGAACTGAAGTAGAAAAATTGATACGCGAGGGCATTACGAATGTTACTGCAGACGATTGGAGAAAAGCAGTGATGCATACAAAGAAAGTAATTGACGAAGCATGGAGCAACGAAGGCATATTAGAAGACGCCGTGGAACAACTGGTAATAAATTTGGGGACAGAATCCAGTGACTCGAGTGACTCTGGTAGCGACATAAGTGGTGTAACACCTTTAGATTAACGGCAGAGGCAGAAAACTACAGACAGGTAATAATAATTTCATTTTCAGTTTTGTTTTTATGGTAAAAGTAATAAAAACAAAACATTGACTCTTATTTTGCTGTCTTATATTTTTTATTATTGTTAATTTTTACTTTATTTATACACTAAGTTGATTATTGCACATTTGCACATTGTCACATTTATTGTTAAATCAAAAAATTAAAGATTCTGAACATTTGAAGTTAATTTTAAAAAAACACTGAAGTTAATTAAGTTCTCGTTTATTATCCTCGTAAGAATTCACATTTTTAGTTTACGAATTATCTGTAGTTACAACTGAATAAATATTAGTTTTTAACTAAATATAATTATTACACTACGACTCGGAACACAAAACTTTAAAAGGCGAGACTTCTGAAGAAGCCTTTAAAAGGCGAAAGTCGGTTCAGGTTGTAAGGTAAAACTTTTTCGTTTTTACCTATAAAAAGTTTTGTGTTCCGAGTCGTAGTGTAATAATTATATTTAGTTAATTAACGGACAAGTCATGGACAACGAAATCGAAGATTAGCTTTTAAGTAGGGGAATACATATTTAGTCTGCGTGTACTGGATTTGTTTTGTCTGCGAGAAGTATGTTTTGAGTGAATGCAGTAACGAAAGTTACGCTTGCGTGACATTCAACAGAAACACGTGGTTACGAAGTGGCAACATGGCGATGACATCATTGCAAACGTCAATCCCTCTCCTGTAAAAATTTTTGTATAACTGGATTACCAATTAGGAAAGTGTTTATAAACTAAATAAAAATGTAATGAAACCAAACAATAAAGCTAGAGAATAATTCTACCTGAGTGTGAATGAAATCACATAGACAATTCAGAGAATAATTATTATAAGATAAGTGTATAATAACAGTTTTAATTTTGCATGAAAATGATACAATGTAGGTTAAGTTAAGAACCATTGTTAGATGTTAAAGAAAGAGAAGAATATAAAGGAGATTGTAATATAAAGAATTTCATAATGGAAAGTATAACCAATAAACTGAATAACAGATAAGACAATGAGACATAACTATTGTTGGTTATGAACCAAATATTAATATAGATTTTAATATAGAATATTGAAACTTTCACTTGTGAAACTTACTTGTTTTTTCTTCCCGTACGCGTTTCGGCGTGATGTGGCTTCCTCAGCAGTTTGAGACAGACTCTCAATCTGTCTCAAACTGCTGACGAAGGCGCACATCACGCCGAAACGCGTACGGGAAGAAAAAACAAGTAAGTTTCACAAGTGAAAGTTTCAATATTCTATATTAAGTTATACCGTGAAAAAAGAAGATGAACAATCAAAACAACAATAATATAGATAGTAAGAAACTAATGTTACACCCAAAGCCTACCTATACTGGGTAGGAAAAGAAAGAAAACAATTTGTATATATAAAACATGTTGAATAATACTAAATACATTAAAAGATTATGTATTTTAGTAGAGTAAGTTATTAGTAATCAAAGGTGTTAATAATTGACCATTCATAATGTAATTAATAACAAATCAACTTTGACAAACAAAATACCTCTACTGTGTAAGTTAGTACATTACATTACAGAGATGTGAACATTACAGAATAAAGATTGTTTTAGATTATAAGAGATACAGTAAAAGTTCATGTAAGTCATAAGGAATAATTAATAACTGTTGAATTGTATTAGAGTTCAGTAATATTGTTTAAAGAAAAGAATTATAGTTCATAGAACAATGGACATTATGGTGCCTAGAGGGCAATTCAATGTTTTGTTAAAAAATTAATGTTTATAGTTATCAGTACTAATATTAAAATGTCTTTTATTAACACAGGATAAAATGTACAACCACAAAAATGTAGGTATGTATCAAATAGGACTAGTTTTAAAAAAATGTTAGAATAAGCCATCAGCTAAAAATGTTATTTTGTTATTACTGGACAGAAATATGGCTTAAGAGATCTCAAAACGATCAGCATAAAAAATGCATTTTAATGGTGGTAATATCTTTTTAATATTCTGTAGCATAAGGAAAATATGTCAATTTTAAGATTTTTTGATAAATTTGATCAAAAAAGTGACGCTTAGGTTGGCGTCTGTTGGTGTGCATCAACCAGAAAAAGGAATTTTTGTGATTAAAATCGGAATTCTTGGTAATTCTACCAATAAGAATCTTTCACCTGTCAGGTGAATCAACCCATAATGCACCGCCAACGAGTTAGTCGTTCGCCGGTAATCATACAGTAAAGAACATCTTTTCTGTGACACGGAAAATGTAAATAGCCTCCAACCCATACTGTAAATAGTCTTGTCCCCAAAGTCTCGAACCCGAATGAGGTTAGGTGAAGTGTATACAAAAGGCGATCTAACCTACAAGCGGGGACGTAACCTAACAGTGAACATCCAGTGTTGTGAAGTTTCTTTTTTTTTTAATTTAAAGGACATTATAGGGAATAAATAATAACTGTGAATTATATTAAATGTATAAAGAAAAGGAAAGTATAGAGTGCATCTAAAAAATTCATAACCCAACTTAATATTTAAATATCACTATACCACGGGAACTTTTATATACACTTGTGAACTAATTTTAATACCATCACAGTATAGAAACACTAACACTATTACAATTATTTTGTGTTTAACTATTATTTCGTTGTACTTAATATTTAAACTTGAATAACCTAGCCACCATTGGTTAACCTCAAAAGCGGACTCTGTCCAATATACGAACTGTTCGTCACTTTAGATTGCAGTTGTTATTTTGTGATTTTATATCTAATTTTGAATTGTAATGTTTTGTTCTTCAAATAGACACTTTTGTTATTTATTTTAGTCAAAAGAACCCAAAAGGTTATATTTTCATAACGTAAACAGTAACCTATATCTCTCAGATTGTGAACTCATGCTACCAACTGTTGAACTATCAATACAACCAGCCTGGTCAATTATTATTATAAGAAATGTTATTCGTTTTAATATCAGAAGAATAGAATAGAATTCTAAAGGGAAAAAAAGAAAAGTGAAAGTAATTAATGGCGTATGAATTATCATTTTTAATAATTAACATTTTATTTGCAACTTATGAACATTAATGTTTACATCAACTCCAGAAGAGTAAGTGCTTTTTAAATGATTTAACTTACTAAAAAGGTCAGTGAATTCTAATAAGGTAAAAAGAATAAATTAAACAGAACTTAAGAATAGCAGATAATCCAAACCTTTAGTATCTCGATTAATAATAAATAAAAAAAATCACAGTAATCTAGTTTTATACCAACGAGCACCTGTTAATAATGCCACTATAATTACAAACCAAACAAACCTGTATAATTTATAATTAAAAATTGAAAAATGATTTTACACCACGACAAATGAATTAACAATTAACAGAATAAAGTCAATTATATTGAACCGTAAGGAACAAACTGCTTATAAGATTAGAAAATCATAATTTTATTTGTATTTGTAATCTTTTTTATTACAATATATATATATATATACAACTTGTTTATTGATTACATTTATGTGTGTGTGTTTATACAGGTGGTGTTGACTATATTGCATTGTATTGTAACATTTATAATTATATACCAATTATAATTATATGTATAAAATATTTTATGTAATGTGTACAGTATATAACAACAGTATTTGAAATCTGTTAACTAATGTTTACTTGTAATATCTGATTTTAAATAAAAGAATGAAACTATCTATGGAAAAGAGTGCAACTACATACGCTTCAGTGCATACAAAACGGTCTGAAAAAAACATTTAGAGATAGCTGAAGCTAATAATATAGAGTTTTTACAAACTCCGTAATTATGTGATGGTGGCTGGTAAAGTCGTCTTAGGCAGTAAACATAGCGTTAAATTGTTCTGGCATGCCGCGAGAAACCCAGGCTCCAACTGCAACAACCGACTCAGTTTTATTTTTCTGAACTGGTAAGAACGCGTAACATTTATAAAAAACAAGCTAAATATTATAGAAACACATCTTAGTTTAGTGATTTCACAGGATGCGAGGTATATTTTAGCAATTTATACAAAACTATTATCTTTGTTTGCCAGTACAAAATCGATTTATAACGTTCTGTGCCTTCCGACAAATAGTTGCTACGGGTCAGTATGTAACACTATGCCTAGTCTTGAAACAACATTTGCTTCAGTAACAGACTCCTTGGTACAAAGTACAACGGGAATAAGTAAAGCCGAGAATCAGCTCTAAAAAATTTCAATCAGTTTTCTAAGTTTTTCCCTGCAAACATCGTATCAATAGATTATGCTTTGACAAATTCTAAAAATCTAACTTTATAATTTTCGTCACTCGTACCATTAACGAATGCTTATGCTTTTAATAGTATGCTTTTTGTTTATCAAATATAAAAGGTACATATAAAATTGTTTTATTTCCCTGCATGTAGACTACATTAGATGTGTCGTTGGAAGTCATTTCTACTGTGAAGGTCAACTGAACTTTAATAAATTGTTACGCCTACGAGGTTGGCAGATTGGAATGCAGTGTCGTCACAGTTTAGAACGTAAAGCCCCCCCCCCCACATTCACTTTCAAACCTGTCGTAAGACGGGTCCGTGACCTTGGTCGGTCTTCAAACCGTCTGAGGTTTGAGTGAAAGCATACACTTCTCAAACCGGGCAACGGACAATCAGTTTTCTGTGTGTCATGGCGCCTAATCAAAAGCTGCAATCAAAGAAATCAAAAGCTGCAATGCTGGGGCAATCCTGATTTTGTTGGATAACAACAAAAAAAAAGAATAGAGTTTGGATGAAAGAGTGGTTAAAAAATAAATCAACTTTTTCACACATCAGTTTGGTGAATACTTTGAAAGTGCAGGAACCGGAAGATTTCAAGAATTATCTTAGGATGGATAATGAGTTTTTCGGAATTACTGGCATTAGTTCGACCGAAAATTGAGAAAAAGGAAACGTGGTTAAGAGAAACTGTAAGTGCTGAAGCAAGACTAATAGCAACGTTGAGGTTTCTCGCAACAGGAAGAAGCTATGACGGGACATATATATATATATATATATATTCTTGTCTGCATCTGGAAACTTTTCTTTACATTTTGTAACTAGGGCTTCGTATGCACTATTACGTATATTCCGGTTACTGTACTCTCTCGACTTTGTATCCCACAAGCAAGGGCGCTCTCGATACAGCTCAATAAACTCCTCCCAAAACTGCTTATTATCTTCAAAAGCCATCCTATCAACAAATAACAACCAATAAACAAATAAATATTCCATATTAAATTTAGATACATGTTAAAAACGGAGATATTGTGTACTTACTTGAGTCCGGTTTGAGAGAGCAACACACACTTTCAAACTTGACAACTGGACTGACATCGGGTCGGATGTTCGACGGTTTGGCCTGCGAACCTTCAAACCACGTGCTCCGACTCAAATCCCCATCACACATTTTCAAACACGTTTGAACCAACCAAGGTCACGGACATGGACGTAGCCAGGATTTTGGATAGGGGGGGCAGAGGACTAAAGGGTTACCTAAAAAGCGCCGGGGGGGGGGATAAGCAAATTGTTTCGTCTCGGTATGTTATTAAGGCTCGTCAGTATAACTATCGCATACCTATTATAGGAATCTAAGCTAAAAAGAAATTTTTAAAATTAATCCAAAAGGGAATTTAAAAAAGTTTTACTCTATTGATCCAAAGCAGTGATTGTCGGATCTATTTAAAAGACTTTTATGTTACTTTATTTGTGAGTTACCTCTCACATGAAATTTTTTTTATTAGCTACTTTTTAGTAACACGCACCGTTATCGAGTTAAAAATTAAAATTTTCCTTTATTTAAAAACTTTAGGAATTTTTTCTCTGGAATGAAGAATACTACGAAGAAATGTTTCAGATTTAACCATAGTAGTGCACACTTAGATTTGATATATTTTACTTTCGTGGCTGTACTAGGCACTGTTATATTCTTGGGCGATTACTTATATTTGATCGTTAAGAGGGTACCCTAGATTGTCAATATATACCGCAAGAAGTTCAAAAATATTTTAATTCAAGGGGTGAAATTAAAGATTGGAACACTTGATCCAAGAAAAGATGTTCTGGGGTGTCTGAGACCCCAAGATGCTTTAAGGGTTAAATAATCACCAAAAGTCACAAATAATAATGTGATTTTAATTAAAACGTGGCAACAATGAAAAAACAGAATTACTTACAAATACCGTGATGAATGACAAAATTAAAGTTTTATAGTACGGTATGATATAAAATTAGTATAGTACAGTATAATTTTATACAATTATATATTTTTAAAACAATATTAGTTTTTCGTATGCAAACTAGCAAAGGATATATTATCAAAAAGTATTAAACTAAAACATGTTACTAAAATAACTTACTAAAATAAGTTAAACTAAAATAAAAACTAAATCAAATAACTAAAAAATGTTAAACTAAAATAAGTTTTCTTGGATTTTCAGAAAACCTTTTCAGCACTTCCTTCTCCAATTGCTCCTTTTTTTCTAAAGCAGTTTTTCTGTGGACACTCATTAAGCATAGTCCATTGAGACGCTTCCCTGTCATCGTCGACCTAAGCCAGGTCTTTACTCTCCGCAACGTACTAAACGACCGCTCTACAGTACAAGTGGTGCAAGGCAGAGTAATAGAGATAAGCAGCGCTTTTTTTGTGGCCGGGTAAAAGATTTCAGCCTCTTTTACTAGATCTGCTATTGTCAGTTTTTTTAGCTGCTCTTTATTGAGTTTCTTCTTCTCCCACATAGTGTACCATAATTCAACTTCGGAGGCAACATCTTTTAAGTTATAAAAATCTGAGAACTCCTTGCCTTTTATTTTAAAGTCTTTCATGGTTATCATGGATATCATCTATCAGATGTAGACACAAAATTGAAAAGGCAGGTGAGTGTTCATCTGAAAAACGTGCCTCCAGTGAAGAAACTAATGAATCGAAGTAAGGAATTACCAAGGATCTGTTCCAGTACCCTAAAGGACTGGAAGCTGGAGGATTGGAGCGATGTTTTTGTTTTTGAATAGATCTTGGGACTGTCAATTCCACTCTAACATCTTTGGTAATCTCGTCGACACTATTTACAAGCTCTGTAGTAACTTTCTCTGCATCACTACGATGAGTTGTTATCACTCCAAGGATCCGTTTGATGTGTTTTGAGCATTGGACCAGGTCCAGGGTTTTAAATTGAAGAACAATTACAACAGGTTCCAATAAGGCAGAATATTTGGCTATCAAGGCAACAGCAACAATAAGTTCAGGTTTTGTGGCTGCAGAATGTAATTGAAATGCATGATTCCTCGTGTTCGAATTTCCTTCTTCCAGTGATAATCTCTTCAACCCTTCAACAATTTTTATGAAATGCTCGTTAAAAACTGAAATATTCTTGCATTTTTGGGACCATCGCAACTCACAGAGCATTGGAATGTTCGGGGCGTAGCGTCTTCTCAACACTGACTCTCTGAAGAACCTTATAATGTCTTTGATAGTGGCGATGGTGTTGCGTATTTGTGGAACACTATTCAAGTCATTTACAACAAGATTTAATTTGTGTGATGCACAATGAAAGAAGATAGCTTTCTCATACTTATTTCTTATAATTGATTGTACACCTTCATACTTGCCAGCCATAGCTGAACATCCATCATAACCCTGACCTACACATTTCTTCGGGTCAAGTCCTTCTTTTTCCAGAAACTTGTCTATCGCTGTTGCAATCGTGGTGGCATTGAGGGCAGGAAGTTCCACAAAACCCACAAACTCTTCCCGAACTTGCATTTCTTTTTCATCGAAGAAGCGCAAACCAATAGACAGCTGCTCTTTCCCTGATATATCAGCAGTCTCATCTGCCAGCACGCTAAAGGCAAATGCCTTCTTTGCTTGTTCTATAATGTCATCTTTGATAACAGCTCAGCAGAGATCAATAATTTCATTCTGGATCTGAGGGCACATATGTTGCATTTTTTCTCATACTAAGGATATCACAGTGACGTTTTAGTTCTTGGTCATCAGCATCGATTCGGAAGTGGATCAGGTCTTGAAATACACCTTCATGCTGCTCATTTCCCTCAGAGGCAAATCATGGGTACCACAAAATACGATTGTAGAAATTATCGATGCTAAGATTTTTTTGTTTTCTTCTATTAGTATCTTGTGGCCCGATATCACCTGAACGTCGACAGGAATTTCGTCCATAAAGATTTTGGCTGCACTGACTGCAGCTTTGTGCCAGTGGGTGGAAGCATGACTTTTGCAATTTTCATGTAAATGTTTGTAACGTATAAAAGGAGTTACAATGAACGATCCTAAAACACCCTTCACTGTACCAAGAAGGGGTGGGAACAGCACACAGAATTTGCAGAGTGCGCCTTTCGACCCCTTCGAATATGCTAACCAAGGGGAGTAAGTTTGAAGCCAACCGTGATTAAACTTCCTGCTTGAGAGGCCGACATCTTTAGCAAAGTCATAAGTAGTGGGTGGAACCCAACAGTTTGTCAACAGTTCCTTTTTTTTTGGCGCTGTCATCTGAGATGTCCGTCCGATCCACCGACCCAAATCATTCTCACACTCACAGCAGTCTTCAACATCAGGTTTAGGTGACTCACCGAGTGTTGGAATGGAAGAAGGCCCTGGTTGAAGCTCAACAGGGCAAGGTGCTGGTGAGGTTTTAACTTTCTTCTCGCTTTCACGTTTATCACTGTCATCTAAATCCCTTTTTTTGCTCCCTAAAATAAAGATGAGAATTCCCAAATAAAGAAGATTATGCAGGAAAAATTAAACAAATTTATTTTTACATTACCGCATACAGGAAGGTGTGTCCAAATTTCTTTTAGTTTGTTACTTTTCTTTTAATTTTTTATTAAATGAAATAACTTTACATTTTTTCTATATAAATATAATTTTTCACCGTTTAGACATTTCATCAAGAAGTCGCTAGGGTGGCGCTGCTGATGCCGAAACAAGGCGAATATAATTGAGCCGGTGAGAATGCTTTATGGCTAATTGGAGAAATTTAATGGTTTGTTAAAATTGTTATTGAAAAATCAAATAAAAAGATACTGTAATACTAAAAACTGATCACTGTCTACATGTAAGTGATTAATCTGATTTATAAATATGTATTCTGCATGTTTTTATATACTTTATATATTCAAATTTTATGACTTATGCCACTTTCATTCTCACCGGCTCAATTAACATAGCAGTTTTGAATATGGCGGAAACCAATCAGCAAGTAGGGATGGGTATCGATCGCCAACTTATTAATATTTGATATCGATAAAATATCGAGTCATTAACATCGATATATAAATATTATCGAAGGAAAACCATCGATATATCGGTCATGATTTAAGTTCAAGTTGGAAGTACAGAGATTTATAATTTCCCCCAAGTGAGTCTGTTCCGTCTTTGATTCTGTTTATCTTTTATGTGACTTGGATAGAAATAATGTAAAAAACAAACATCACTTAGACCAACTGTTATTATGAATAGTAAATATCGATACTTGGACACTCATTTAAATGGATGTTGAATAGCTGAGTGGTTCCTAAACTGTTCCGCAAAAAACTCAAAAAAGGTAATTTGAAACTGATTTTAAAATAAAACTACACGAAGTCAACTATTCTCGTATTCAGCTGTCAAGGACATAAACAAGAAAATAAGAAAACATTATCATAAAATAAGAAAAACATCGATAACTGAAGGGACAATATCGATATTTTGATATATATATATATCGATACCCATCCCTATCAGCAATCTTAAGGCATCAGCACTACTATCCCTAGACTAGACTTATACTCTCATGCTTACTCTGCTACAACCCTGATCACAAGCGTTGTAAAAAAATTATATCCACCATCTTTTTTCAAAAATTTCACAACCCTGGTTATTACGCCAAGTAAGTGAATATTCGCAAAGTGGAACGAGACGAAATGGCCGGTTAAAATGTAATTTTTTTTCTTTTTTTATATCTTGTTATTGCGAGAGGTATTTTGAAATCATAAAATACACATCTGCTTGTAATTAGTGTATCCGAAATTTTAGTTTTGGAAATTGGAAGCGTCCGAATAATCGAAACTTAACCTAACTTTCTTCACTCAGGGAGAGTTCTGTAGTCTTGACTTTTTTGAGACAAACAAAATAACGTAACCACTATAGGTATAATTATAAATACTATTACGTGACCAATATATTTTAATACTATTCAACGTTGTAGAAATATCCTGAAATTTTAGAAATCGACATAAAAAATTAATGGCTAATTTACCTTTAAAAAACTTTCGTATACCCATTTTACTACTAACTATTGATGTGTCCTGTAGGTACTGTGGATGAAGTGAGGTCTCTGATGAGGTTAGACTATATTTAAATAAAGACGGAAACTAAAAAGAAGCTTGCAAAGCCGAGTTGAACTATAACGCGACTGGTCTGTTCACCAGGAAAATGGCGGATGCTTTAAAACTAGGGACTTACAAAAGCGGGAAGTTCAAAACTGTAAATTAACTATATATGTTTCTTTAATTCTTTAAAGTAAAGTAAGGATAACTGTCCATCACTGCTCCTGTTCTAGCACTCCTCGCATGCGTTTTTTATCTACTTTTATTTTATATTTTTTACTTTGTAACTTGATCTAGGGGGGGGCAGCTGCCCCTCCCTGCCCCCCCTTGGCTACGCCCCTGGTCACGGATCCGTCGTACGACAGGTTTGAAAGTGAATGGGGCAGAGACATCATTACGTATATAATAATGGTACCGTATCTTTGACATTGCCATTGAGACAAACGGTTGATCCTCGTAGCAGAGTATTAATAGCGGTCTTCAGCAAGCGCCCAACCGGTTTTGAGTTTTGCGATTCACTGTCTGTTTCTAAATTTAGGTATTTAATGTAAAGCCTAAATTGTTAATCACTATATGTGTGTGTGTGTGTGTAGACGTTTGTAAGTAGTGACTTTTATTCATTGTTACAATTGCATGTATTGGTCAATCATAAACTTGGAAAACTGTTGTATACGACTGTCATCGTTTATAAAAACAGTTATTAAAGTTGACAGTAACGATTTCTGTTATGTCAATTATTTATTATACACTCATAAATAAACTCATAATATTTCATGTGCGATCAAGCTAAAGCTAATTTTTTAACAAATTCCAGAGGAGTAACTGACTTTTTTCAGTTCAAAAACTACTTAATCAAATACCGTCTACATCGTCGCCAAATGACTTTGGTCAGCATGGAGAACTCTGTTAGTATTCCCTGTTTCATGAAACTGACTAAACTGCAAAAAGTAGTTTTAACACTGGAAAAGCTTTTACCAGGAAATATCCTATAAAAAAATGTTGAACAGAAGCAAGTCATTTCAGTTTGTATAGTAAGACACAGCTCTTTACGTATGTCATGTGTACCCAACTTTATACACAGAAAATAAACCTTAAATATTTCTTCATATTTTAACGGTGAAAACAATTTATTAATTCAACAACTGTGCAGTAGCTAATTACTAAAATAGTGGCATTCATTTTTGTTTGTGAATCTATGTATTCCTGAACATTGTTTTAATGTTCAAATAAACTTTAAAAATTGCTTCCAAATAAATAAACAATTATTATCTGTCTTCTTAGTAAACGATTACATTGCTATTACTTGAAAAGGAAATTAACTATGAACCAAATAAAAGTCCAAAAGCTATTGTTGACCTGCAGCACATAAAATGATGTTGCTCACACACACTTACACTGACTGTCTGGAAATAAAAACCAATTTTTACGAACCCTTTAATTACGTGAGGGTATTTATTGGCTGCTTGCCAGCACCACGCGGTAAACATGGTATTAAATTGTACCGAGCTCGTTACACTACGTAATGTTTGTATAGAAACTTAAAACTGCAGAGAGGATCTGTTTTCCTTGTCTGCGTACGTAGGACTACATCATCCGGTCGATTTCGCACCCAACCTTTCATTCTAGTCTGTCCCGCCAGTCTTCGCCTTGCAGAGTAACATAATCTGTCGCATTAACCATTCCGCCTTGGCCTTTACTTTGTCTCCATGTTGGTCGCCATCCATTCTCTTAACTGTCAAGGCCACCGTATGTCCATACCATACAATCCCTTATTAGTTTCTGTAACGATGTTTTCAATCTAAAGTTGACATGTTTCGGGACACTTGTCCCATCCTCAGAACTTAAAAGTATGTTCGTATATCATCAAACGATGATACAGTGCGCGGTCAGCTACCGTACGGTGTGCACCGTTTAACCGTCGCGCTCGACTTTATACATTAGTATTGTGGTTTTTGTTTGTTTGGATTTTAATGTTCTAATTATTTTAATTATTTGACAACTATATCATATAATTGATTGAACGACACGTGGCTTGGTACTAATTTCGGATTTATTCCTTTTAAATATAGATCTAGAAACGTCTTTTTTTAATTTTCAGGTAAAAAACCGTATGAGGCCATCATAAACTTTACTCTTTAATTTAAGTTGCAAGGATTTCAGTAGGGTTTAATGTAGCCTTGGAGCAGAAATCAAGGTGAAATTTTTTCATTTTGAGCAACATGTTTAATCTTGTAATTGACAAACTTCATTTTTCTAATAGTTTACGGGACAGACAAAAATTAATAGGCTACATCAGATTACCTGTAAGTCATTGAGGCTCTACAAATATTATTCATCATTTTAATTAAAATATAAACATTATCTTATTAATAGAGAATTATTTGTTAAAATTAATTAATTAGGTGTTTACCGTTAATAATAAAAATTATTATATTTTTAATAATAAAACGACAAATAATTCTGTGTAATGCAGTGATGTATGTTAACATCCAGTGAAAGAAGCTATAAGTTATTTACAGCAGCAGTTATCACAAAGAATGTAGTTTTATAAACACAGTTTGTCAAAACTGGAAAAGGACTGTAAAGTAACCTTCAGATAATGCAAGCCATGCTCACAAAATGTTTCAATGCAATAAAAGAATGAAGAACACACTAAACACCAAAACAATGTAAAATTTCCTAAAACCAAAAAATAAACACTTTTATTAGAGAGGAAGAGACCTTGTAAGTGACTAAATTAACCGGTACAAAATGTTCACTGTCAGATTTCCACAGACCCAATCTGTAAAGCAAGTTCATTGACTAACAGCTGAGGTGCGCAAACTGTTTGCTCAGGCTTTGAACACCGCCTTAGACACAAACTTTGTAATTTAATTATAGAACTGCTCCTACAGTCGCGCATTGACTTACTATAGAGTTTGTAATACACCAACTATACATGTATTGTCTGGTGGTATGACTATTGTACAAACACATGTGTCAGTATTTTCTGTTGATTAAAACTTCACAAGACGTTATGCTAATTGACATGTAGTTTAATTAGTTTAACACGTATGCGACGAATACAATAAACTCACTTGACGTTACACGCTTGTGAACGTGCGGAAGTGTAAGTGTATGCTCAGGATTTTTTTGTATTTAGAATTCAAAGTTTTGAGATTTTTTGCTTTCGTTACTTTCGAGATTTTATCGTACAATTTTGCACCTACCACGTATCCTATTAATAGCTCAGATACTGCAGTAATACAACTCGACTCTCTGTACTTTGAGACTTGCCAATACGCAGGAATATCGTCGAACTAACATTACCCAGAACTGCCCCAGTGAGATGGGGCTTTTGCTTATTCAGGCACGTAGAAGAACGGGCACAAAAGCTTGCAGATGTCTTGTATCGATCCAGAACTCAATATTTGTCATATTAAAAGTAGGGGCTACTTACAAAATCAGTCCGGCTTCACCGTTCTTCCAGTAAACAACGTTGTGTTCTTCAGTGTTGTGCGTTGCGAAAACATCTGTCTGTGTTATTACATCGTTGTAAGTAATTACTTTAAGTTAATGTCTTATATAAACTAATAATAATAATAATAATAATAATAATAATAATAGTAATTTATAGTTTATTTTTATAAAAGCGTAACACTATGATACATAAATAAATCATAATAGGAGAAGAGAATGTTTTCCAAAATTAGAGTAGGAGTCCGTGGAACTTTCTGGAACTTCCTACCACTAATGCGGAATCCGAAGTTAACCGAAGACATATGGAGCTTGCGCAGCTAAGAAATGAACTGCGGTGTTCTGTCGTTTCGTCTACATTCTACGTCACTGTACAGAAGTAGGTTGCCAATACTGTCAGATCCATCGTACAGAAAATCTGCTGTTGTGGTCTCCACATATGGGATGTCACTGTGGTGTTTAGGGTACATTAGTAGCCAGCCCCCCTGACAATCGATATCCTACGTCGTGTACATTGTTGAACTAAGAAGGTTTATCCTCCTTTAGTGGTGACGTCTTACCTCCCTACGAAAAGTGTAGTATGACAGATAATCCACTAAATCATAATTCCAATCTGATCATAATTCAATATAAATAACATTAAATTAAAAGAAAATTCAACTGAAAATAATTAAATATCGAAGTAAAATACCACCATAAAATGAAAAAATAAAAGTTAATCATCATAATGCAACAAAAATGTATCAAGAGAAATAAATCCTACAAAAACTAAAATAAAATCAGGATAATACCCAGGTAGGATAGGAGCAGGTAAAGAAGATACCCCGAACAAATCAACGGACACAAGAAAACCAGATTACCTTGGAGAACCCAAGATGGAAGAATTGTGAAGAGAAGAAAATGTAGAATGGGAAGAACTACAAGATATACCCAAGGAAACCTATTACAAAGAATAAGAAATCCCAAAAAAGCTTAAAAGAACAACCCATGAAAGTATAACAACCCAAAACCTCATATAAAGATGTAAAATAGTTATAAACAAAGGTATTTAGGGTAGTAAATAGAAGTGCACCCACTAACGTTATTAGGTAATCAAATAAACAAATCTTCATTGTCCCTTATCTTTAAGATTTTTGTCTTGGAGTATTGTAAAACTCAAGTGTAAATAAGAACCAAAAATATAAGTGAACCAGTGCAAGTTATTTCAATATACTAAATAAATTTCAAGTATAAGTGTAACTGATATTTCAACTATGTACAATTAAACAACTTTAATGTTTGCTATTGTAACGTTCAGTTACTATATATATAATCCTCCTTTTGTATCCAGTGAATGTGGAAGGCCCCACTTCTGAGCGTCAATAAGTAATATCAAAACAAATTAGTATCTCTTACTAATAAAGTATAACCTGTTTTATTTTTTAAATAGAGGATTATTCATCTGAACCTCAGGGTCAACATACAATTTACATATAGAACAAACAATACAACTTTGATGCATGAGACTCGGTATTACAGTGTTGTTAATGTCTGTTGAATGTTTGTGGGTCCTTTTAAACTACTATTAACTATAACAAAAACTCTTATTATTAATGACTATTGTATACTAGTGTACAAAAATAATTCACAATTATAATGTTTTTATATTGTTTTTTAGTTATTGTTTTTGTTGTAATTCAATCTTTACTGTCATAATGTTTGGTCGAATATTTGATTTAGTCATGGAGTGATCTCACCAATCTAGCAGTTTTCTTAACGGATTTATTGGTTGATTCTTTATTCCTGGACATCTGGTTTTTTGGTCTCTTGATTAAAACAGCATTCTTCTAGGTTTTGCATTTTTTCCTGGTCCTCTCATCTTTTATTGGTCTTCAATTTGTATCCAATTCAGGAGTCACACCTTAAACGTTCTCTTGCAATTCACAATTTTTTTAACAACAATCATCTTTACTCAAAACATTAATTTCATTAGTTAAAGGCCATGGCTATATTTTTTATGGGTCACAGGTTCGGTTTACCATTTCTAATTAGTAATATTCTGTTGACCTTTACTTTATTTTTCCTTCGTAACTATATTATTATAAGTTTTTTAACGTAAGAGTTTCTATCTTTTAAATTATTTACACTTGGTTTAATCTCACTATATGGGCTACATAACTGCATCATATAGATTATATGTTTCATTCAATGCTCATATTATAATATTTAATCACTTTCCTTATATCTGATTTTTTCCTTTTTAAGTCTATCACTGTTATTTTCACTTTCTAGCACTATCACACAACCTAACTTACATAATTATAGTTTGATTTATTATATTTGTAAAATCTATAACATTCACTGTTTGTAGTTCAATGATACAAAACAACTGTCTGAGGCACGCAGACCTCCTCATAGTTTTAATCTAATGCTTATGAACTAACAAATGTCTTTTTACTTATTTTCTAAGTTTAACATTTGTACCTTATAATTCTATTAATTAATTATTATTTACATGTTAATGAGTATGTTATGTTTTATGTTTAGTGAAACGACACGTTACATAAAGCCCCCCGTTTAAGACAAGTTATTTCAGTAATGGTGGTTTTAGGAGTTACTGAAATAAATGGCAAAAATCTACAAAAACTGTCTTCACTTTTCATAAAACCTCTTTATCTCGGTTTGGTTATATATTCCTTGGGGTATTGCTACAATGGGGTTGGTAATTGACAAACTACTCTTTCCTATAATATCTTCTTTTATCATGAGCTGGATTTACTTTCTTACAGCTTTCTTGAACAACTGTTCAACCGGATATTATTTAAATTCTTCTCTTTATTCGGTGAGCTGGAGAATACGATGCAGTAATTATTGTAATAGTTCACTAACCTCTTCTTTTGTGCCACACTCATGATCTCTGTATATCCTTTTCCTTGGAATGCCCTGATTTCCTGCAGTCTTTCCTGCCATGATTCTGGTCTGTTACGGTTTATTTGTTTCCTATGGGTACCCTAACATTTTCCCTAACTTAGTATGAATTCCCGTTCTGAGGGGCACTTGTGCTTCCTATTATCTCAGCGGATCATTCATAATTGCAGAGTGGCGCCGTAGCATACAACACTCTGTTTATACCTTAAAGAGTAACCCTTGGGTTACTAATAACACCATAGGAATTCCTATTCCTTCTCTCGTAACATTCAGGTTTATGTGCTGCTTTTGGGTTTTAGATTATTTACCTGTGGCTCCTATAATTGTATCTGGTTTATGGACAGCGTGCGTATTCTCTCCGTTTTATTCTCCTGCGTTTCGTTTCATTCCTGAAGTGTCCGCTCATGTTTTAATCAAGACTGTTGTCAGCTTGTAGTGTTTACTTTGATGTACTCTATGTCTCAGTTTGTTTTCGCTTTACCCTGTTTTCTTTCTAATGAATCCCTTGTTATATTTTTCTAAATAATATTTTGTCTTAATTAATTGTTAGTTTAATACTTTTTTCCTTCTTATTTTTCTGTTTATATTCCCCTTTTGTTCCTTACCCGCTTTTTCTTCAGTTTTGGTTATGTTTTCTTAATTATCATTATTTTTTCTTAAGTCTAGAGTGATTATTTATTTTATTTTTGTTTTAATTATCATTATTTTCTTTAAGTCTAGAGTGATTATTTATTTTATTTTTGTTTTAATTATCATTATTTTCTTCTTCCTTCCTTAACTGGTTTGCCTTGTCGGTAGTCAGAAAATCAGTCCCTTTTTACAATATTGTTCCTACTTGGTTTATCCGTTTTCGGTATCTGCCACGATCCGGGTTCTTCTGGTGTGCAGAACTATTTCCTTCCTTGTGGTATAGATCTCTGCTACCTCATACACCAATTCTTCTAATACCACCTTTTCACTAGTATCCAGTCCTGTATTAATCACTCTATCATCTGTTTTCCTAAACAAATATGTCGATGGCATATCAACTATCGGTGGTATCACTGATATCTTATCATGTATTTTTATTTCAAGTATATTTACCTTGAATATCAATTTTCTGAAGTCCTTACTCACTGTTTTATTGTGAGTCCTTTCTATAATTTCTGTTAAGCTTCTCCTACCATTTTTAAAATTCATTATCTCTCTATGGTCAGTAATAGGGAGATTAAGTACATTTACTAGTCCACTGTTTATCATCTCCAAATTTTCTCTTGTATTTATTGGTTTCTTTGGATGTATTCTTCTTATTTTCTTTATCTTCTTTTCGAGTGGCTTAGTATTCTCCTTGTTCCTGTTATGTTTATTTTCAGGTAATAATTCAATTGTCTCTTCTTTATTTTCTATTTTTTTACTACCTTCTATTTTCTTTTTACGCTTCTTATTTAATTCTTCCCTCCATTTACAAATATCTTCTCTGGATTGTTCAAACATAAGCCTTATCCATTCCTTTAGCTCTGCATTTTCTGTTTGTACCGGTTTCTCTGGTTGTCTTATTAATTGTCTCATTTGTTCATACTCCTCCTGTGTATATTGTTCTTTCAAATGTGCGTATATTCCCGTTCTCTCGTTTTTCATTCTTTTAAGATTATCATTCCATCTATCCCAATCATCCTCAGTCATTCCTTCCACATTTTTATCGTTATTTTCGTGAGTTCTCCCGATAGTCTCTTCTTTATCATACTTTGCGTGTAGCTCCCACATTTCATCATAAATATCTCTCAACGTCATGTTGTCGTTCGGTGTCACCATTCTGTTCGCACGCCTCATCTGTGCTCGTTCGTGATCAGTGGTATTTTCATTAATATAATCCATATCCTTGCTGAATTTTTTAAATAACACTGTCATCCATTCCGCGTAGCTTAATCGTCTCTCTTGTTCGGGCATTTTCGTTTCCTGTTGTGGCATAGCCCTTCGTTGCATTTTGTTTGTTTTTTCTAGCAGTTGCCAGCTAAAATTAGGTCAATAGTTATTTCACTAATTGTGTTTCGGTTAGTTAGTTTTGCCTAATTCAGCTCTACCGGTTGGGCGCCAATATGTAACGTTCAGTTTAATATATATATAATCCTCCTTTTGTATCCAGTGAATGTGGAAGGCCCCACTTCTGAGCGTCAATAAGTAATATCAAAACAAATTAGTATCTCTTACTAATAAAGTATAACCTGTTTTATTTTTTAAATAGAGGATTATTCATCTGAACCTCAGGGTCAACATACAATTTACATATAGAACAAACAATACAACTTTGATGCATGAGACTCGGTATTACAGTGTTGTTAATGTCTGTTGAATGTTTGTGGGTCCTTTTAAACTACTATTAACTATAACAAAAACTCTTATTATTAATGACTATTGTATACTAGTGTACAAAAATAATTCACAATTATAATGTTTTTATATTGTTTTTTAGTTATTGTTTTTGTTGTAATTCAATCTTTACTGTCATAATGTTTGGTCGAATATTTGATTTAGTCATGGAGTGATCTCACCAATCTAGCAGTTTTCTTAACGGATTTATTGGTTGATTCTTTATTCCTGGACATCTGGTTTTTTGGTCTCTTGATTAAAACAGCATTCTTCTAGGTTTTGCATTTTTTCCTGGTCCTCTCATCTTTTATTGGTCTTCAATTTGTATCCAATTCAGGAGTCACACCTTAAACGTTCTCTTGCAATTCACAATTTTTTTAACAACAATCATCTTTACTCAAAACATTAATTTCATTAGTTAAAGGCCATGGCTATATTTTTTATGGGTCACAGGTTCGGTTTACCATTTCTAATTAGTAATATTCTGTTGACCTTTACTTTATTTTTCCTTCGTAACTATATTATTATAAGTTTTTTAACGTAAGAGTTTCTATCTTTTAAATTATTTACACTTGGTTTAATCTCACTATATGGGCTACATAACTGCATCATATAGATTATATGTTTCATTCAATGCTCATATTATAATATTTAATCACTTTCCTTATATCTGATTTTTTCCTTTTTAAAGTCTATCACTGTTATTTTCACTTTCTAGCACTATCACACAACCTAACTTACATAATTATAGTTTGATTTATTATATTTGTAAAATCTATAACATTCACTGTTTGTAGTTCAATGATACAAAACAACTGTCTGAGGCACGCAGACCTCCTCATAGTTTTAATCTAATGCTTATGAACTAACAAATGTCTTTTTACTTATTTTCTAAGTTTAACATTTGTACCTTATAATTCTATTAATTAATTATTATTTACATGTTAATGAGTATGTTATGTTTTATGTTTAGTGAAACGACACGTTACACTATAAATACAAATATAAAATGTTAGGAAGTATTCTTATGAAAACATTACTAATGTTTCAAAGAAGATGCCACTTTTTATCAAAAAACATTCTTTAAAATGAGAATGATAAAGAGAGCAGGTGGGGAATAAATACAGTGACAAGGGGATTAAAATATAATAATAAAAAATAAACAGAAAGGACTGTAAACAAATTAAATTTAAAAAAATAAAATTAAATGGCTGATTATGTTTGTGTTAAAGCCTATGAACACCATATTTCAAGGTGGTGTATAGAATAAGATTTATTATTATTTTATTTATGTTTAATATGTCTTACAGTGTTAGTACAGACTAAAAAGTCTCAGTATGAATACCATACTATTTTATAAAATGTTTGTTCTGTGTTATTAGTAATAATTGAAACTAAAATATCTGACTTTAAAGACCAATAATTAATATTAAATATTATTTGTGTATTATGAGCATGAATACAATGCTACGTGTTCTAATAGTTATTTAAGGAGATTGTATTTAATATTATATTAACTTCAGAAAGTCAGAAGGGGTATAGACATTGTATTATTCAAAAAACAGTATATGTAAAACCATAAAATCTAGGCCAAATAGGAAATTCCAATAACATTATAATAGAGTAATTAAGTTCAATAAAACAAGTAAAATGATGAGATTTATATAAGGTGAATCAATCACCAAATACTATAACTAAAGGTATACTTTAAAGGAATAATATAAAAAGATGTATAAAATTATTCAAAAATTTTCAAATGTAATACCTAACCATTTCAGAGGGGGGATCAGAAATTCATTAATTATATTTTAAAGGATGATCAATTGATAAATTTACAAGAAATTGATGAAAGATAAACATTTATACCAATCTGAGATTTAATATCATCATAATTATAACACATAAAATGGCTAAATTTTGGACAAGGACAGGAAACAGAATATTGAGCCTACTTTTCCAAAATGACAGAACTATAGCAATTTTGATAAAAAACTTTATAAAGATGGATTATTGTATATCAAATTAAGCAGAAGGACTTAAAGAAACGGATTATGTATTTACTATTACATGAAATTAATTAATAACCAAAATATATTCAATGATATATTTTACTTTAATTGAATGCATCGGAAGAAGATAAAACTTGAACAATACTTTTCTAATATTAAATCGGCTAAGAGATTTCAGAAACGAAGGAAGTAAAACAGTTCTTAATTAACATTCAAAGTGTACGGGTGAATTAGGCTCGTGCTAATAACAGTATACCGGAACGATTAATGGCGGATAACATTTGAAACATAGCCTACTATAAATTTTGAGAATTTGGACAGAACACTATTAAACAATAAATACAGTGAAAATTACCAACAACGCACATAGAAACAAGTGAATACACCACACAAACTAGTGAATTAACAATTGGAACCACCAACACTAATAATTTCCAGACAACTAAAACGAACTTTTACAACACTAATATCTTAAAAGTTAAACACACATTTTCTCGAGTGAACAACGGAACAGTGAACGAGAGGTAATCCAACAACCCAAGAAACATTATTCACTATTACGGAGACTAGGAAGCAGTTGTAAAGGCATCTTTATTGTAAGAAAATTTCATTACGACGGTTCCAGTTTTACAGAACACGAAGCGAGCGGCCATCATGGTTCCCAGCATGCAAAGCGCCCACAAGGAATAAGATTCGTCGCCACAGCCAATTGGTCTGATTTTTTACTTAATAAACATTATATATCGTAACTAACTTTGTAATTATTAACTATTAAGATTTTTTATTGTAATGTTATACTTTCGTGCCTTGCCCCTTCTCTGACTATATAACGTAACCGTTTAAAGAACCCTGAAAATATTTATATCAAATAACATATGTAACAACAATCGATTCGCCCTGTGAAAGAGTCGAACAATGTAACCTAATCGATTTTTAATCGATCTTTTTTCAGTAATTGTTAATAAAATATAGTAATTCTACATTTTTAGTATTAAATTTATTTCTAAACTATAAATAGAGTTTAATGAATAATATCAGCTGCAAGAAAGGCAGCCATTACTCCAGTGAAGGTAATATATTATAGAAAGAAGGATAATCGCAAATCGATTAATGAACGAGACAATCCAATTAACACTGAATTTACTTACAGCAAACCACAAGTGATATAATTACCAAAAAATAACTTAAAGGAATTTAAAATTTCAACATGACCACATTACAAGAATTATTTATTAAATATTGAACAAATAAAACAAACATAAATTTTTTTTTTAAATTTTTAATTAAAATAAATTAAAATTATATTTTTATTTTCGTATACGAACAGAAATTAATTATTTGTAACCACGTCTAGTTACAAATTGCCGTCCAACTGAAGGGCTTCAATTAGCGATTGAAAGGCTACAGTGATTTGCCCAATTACTAATTAAGCTTGGCAGCGGTTATACAGTCGGAGGAAGAAGCAACATGCAGCGTCGTGCGACTTCAAAGAAAAGGGCGGCAGAGGCCGAAAAGGAAATCGATATGGGAGACAAGGAGGCAACACCCGTGGAAGACATAGAAGTGTTATTACCCCCAGTTGAACCTAAACAACCCGCACCACTAGGGAAACAACCGGAAATACCAACACAACCAGGAGAGGTCAATCTCCAGGAAAAGGAAGTAGAGAAAGCCAAGGCAACCGAAGATAGTAAAATGGACAAGGTGATGGAAATGTTCCTACAAATGAGTAAGCAAATGGAAGAAAACAGCAAGAACATAAGAAAGGACATGGAGGAAAACAGCAAGAAATTGGATCAAGAATTCAAATCCACAAAGGAAGATTCGAAGAAGGACAAACGGTCCTTGAAGGAAGATTTGAGTGAAATAAATAAGAACATAGAATCCACGAAGGAAGGATTAAAGAAGATGGAAGAGAAGATGGAAGAAAACAGTAAGAAGATGGAACAGAAGATGGAAGGTGACAACCAACAATTGAAGAAAGAATTACGAGAAAATAACAAGAAGATGGAAGAGAAGATGGGGGAGAGGTTGGAAGAATTGAGAGAGGATAACCAACTGCTAAGAGGAGAATTAAGGGAAGTCAACCTGGAAAACATGAACAAGGTAGACGAGAGAATAGAGTTGGCAAAGGAAGAATTGTGCAGGAAATCTAATGACAATAAGAGATCTATGAATAAAAAATTGGAAGAAGAAACAATAGTAATAAACCAACAAACGAGAGAAGTTGACGAAAGATGTCGCCAAACTGAGTGCGAAGTACAGGAATTCAAGGAAGTAGTAAATACCAAGATGACCAAAATCGAAGAACAACATCAAAGGAAATTGGAAGAAAACCGGAAGGAAGCACAGGAGGAACTAAGTAAAGTGCGTAACCAAGTTACGGAAAGGTGCGATGGAATGGAGGTAGCAATGACGAATATCACCGGTCAAATGCGGCAGAGCCAGGAAGAGATGGAAGTGATCCGAAACCGACCAAATAACTTCACACATTTCCCCATAAATGAGAATCGAGAGTGGTTAAACTTTCGGCAGTACAAAAGAAAGCCCATGGAGTTCTTGGGCCGAATAGAGTGTATATTGCCAAACATAGTGGCAACAGATGGGTCAACAACCGGGAGCTGTTAGATGAATCATTCCGGGAAATGACAGATCATTGGTGGATGGCCAACCGGAGCGAAATCGAGGATTACCAGCAGTTCAAAAGCTTGTTTAAAGCAAAATACTGGTCTGAAACTACCTAGAATTTAATACGTGACAACATATGTCACGGCCGATACAAACCACAGATCGGTAGCTCATTGACTGCATACTTCCTCGGCAAGATATGTATGGCTAAGCATTTGGAACCAGCCATACCAGAAGAATGCCTCATAAACAGATTATCGTATCATTACGATGAAGAGTTAATCCGAGCCAGGAGAGGCAGCCAAATCAAGACGATACAGGCTATGACCGAACTGCTCGAAAATTACGAGAATGAGGAATATTACAGACAAAGCCGGAGGAGGAATGATCGGCCAGAACCCAGGAACCAGCAGTACACCAACAACGGGAATAATAACAACAGTAATGGCTACCAGGAAAACCGTGCCAATCCACCAAATAATATCAACAACAATAATAATAATAATAACAATAACAACATTCCTACTAACCAAAATAACAATCGAACGAATAACGGTTACCAGGGTAATAGAAACCAGTATTACCTAAACCCCAACGTTAATAGTCAGAGAAACCCCAATTATAATATTAACACGGAACGTTATTATAACCAAAATCGAGGGTATCCACCAAACCAGAATAATGGTAACAATAGGTTTCCCGGCCACGGGTGAACTTCGTACGAGCTGAAGACGGTCGTCAACGAAGATACTACCATCAGCGACGTAACAGCTACCACGAGTATGAGGATCGGCGGAGGAGCCGAGAACGTGACGATCCCAGGTATAGTCAGACTAGACGGAGTACCAGTCTAGACAATACAGAACGGCTAACAAACCGAGATCAACCGTTGGATCATCGCACAGAGCGGCAAGGACCCACTCAAGGTCTCCCGACTGATGCATCAGTCAGTGCGACTAATACAAATAATAAAATAGAACATTTAAACGGGAGGAGACAGTAATAAATCACCTTGACCCTTTACTGCTCCTACCTCCTGGGTATCTAAACGAGTTGCCAAGAGCAACTGATACAAATAGTATAACAATAATCGGGCAACTACAAATAAAATTCTGGGAATATTAACCGACCAGTCTTCCCAAACGTCAGAAAACCAGTTTCGATCATTACAGATCACGGAACCCAGTTTAAGGGGAAAAATGGCGGGATACCTTACTATCTATGGGTGTTCATACTTACAAAACCTCGGTCTACCACCCGAACAGTAACCCGGCAGAGAGGGTGTTACGAGAAGTGGGGAGGATATTACGCACCTATTGTCACAATCAACAGAGGAGGTGGCAAAACTATCTAGAAGCCACAGAAGAATTCCTCAACTTGGCATACCACCCAGCCATAGGAATTACACCATACTCCGCCATGTACGAGAAACAACCCCCAAGAGAGATCGCAGAAATACTAGAGTTCCCAAGAGATAATGTTTATAGTTTCGACAAGATACAATTTTTTAACAAGGTGGCCGAAGACCAGGAGAAACGGCGAAACAAATATCAAAAGAATAGTGGTAAAATAATAACCTATACAAGTGGAGAAAAAATGTTATTAAAAAATCGGGAATTACCCAGCACACTGGAAGGAATAACAAAGAAGTTGTTACTACTATACACTGGACCCTATATAGTCTCCATGGACAAAAACAATAATACTTATGAAATAAAGGAGATGGGTTCTGGTAGAATCAAAGGTGTATATAACCAGGCTTCCATGAAGAAATATTATGAGGAGTAGAAATTAAAAAATTTTAAACCCCTAAATTTAAAAAATGAAATAAGATCACCTTACTACAAGATTTATGAAACCATTATAAAAACAAAAGAGATAATTTTGAATTTAAAAACAACAAAATTCTAAAATATTAGTAAGATCAACTTACGCAAACAATTTTAAGAAAAACATTTGGAATAATTAAAAAAAAAAATATGTAAGCTCACCTTACTACCAGTATTTATGAAAACTATTTTGGAATAAAAGAAGGAATTTGGTAAAACCGAAAAATGCTAAAAATATTGTAAGTTCACCTTACAAATAAACTATTTGTGAATATAATTTTGAGATATAAAGAAGAGAATTTTGAAATAAAATTGTCAAAATAAAAAGGAGAATTTAGAATAAACCAAATAAATTCTAAAACATATATATTAATATAATTGCAACCAATTGTTTATAAAAAAATCCTATGGAATTAAAGAAAAGAAAATAAAAACCACTAATACAATTAAAGGATTAAACTGATGTTAAAATAAGGATAATAAAAATTCGACATAAAATAAAGAGAAACAATGGCCACATAAAAATGACAATTAAGGAATTCATTCGAATAAAAATCCAGAGCAAAGTAATTTGTGAAAAGAAAAAAAAATATATACGTAATTAAATCAAAAATGAATATGATCATAAAATAAATGCAGAGTGTAATAAAGACAATTAGAAGAAAGTGCTAGAACATCGAACTAGTGGAATTAAAGAGAACTAAGAAACAAACAAATAATGAAGAAAGTGCTAGAACATCGAACTAGTGGAATTAAAGAGAACTAAGAAACAAACAAATAATATCATAAAATATATGCTGCCAATGACCAGAAGCAGATTGCAATAACAACCAAAGAAGAATAGAGAAGTAATACCAAAAACGGTATAATTGAAAAATAATGATAATTATATTAATAAAAGAGCTCCCCACCATAAAAAGATATGAGATAACAATAAAGCTAACAATTCAGAAGAATAACTAAGATAGAAATATTAACAGATCTGAGCAATATACGAAGTGAAGTACCCAAAGATACTTTTTTAAATAGTCATAAAATGGACTATTCTTAAACAATTTTTATTAATAACTGTCTGTAGAAAAGTCCAGCAGTATTAATATGTTTTTTGAGCAGATATGATTTGCCTCTGTACTCAAATAGAAGTGATATATGGCCAGCAGAGTATGTAGCCTACAGTGTCTCTCTGAACTGCCCCAGCTCACGTGTTAGGGAATGATAGGGAATAAATATCCCAGGGATAAAACACCAAGTTAAGAAAAATGAAAATAAAATAATAAATATGAAACTCAGATGAATATTACTATCAAAGAAGATCAATTAAGAATAAAATATATGTAAGCTCGAATATGTAGAAGAAAATTTAGAAATGAAAGGAAGTCAAGAATTATAAAAATATAATAATTATCATAAGCAATTATTTCACACAAACAAAGTATATTCTGAACTAATCACTTCTGGAGGAGGGCAATCTGTAGCATGACAGATAATCCACTAAATCATAATTCCAATCTGATCATAATTCAATATAAATTACATTAAATAAAAAGAAAATTCAAATGAAAATAATTAAATGTCGAAGTAAAATACCACCATAAAATGAAAAAATAAAAGTTAATCATCATAATGCAACAAAAATGTATCAAGAGAAATAAATCCTACAAAAACTAAAATAAAATCATGATAATACCCAGGTAGGATAGGAGCAGGTAAAGAAGATACCGCGAACAAATCAACGGACACAAGAAAACCAGATTACCTTGGAGAACCCAAGATGGAAGAATTGTGAAGAGAAGAAAATGTAGAATGGGAAGAACTACAAGATATACCCAAGGAAAACCCATTACAAAGAATAACAAACCCCAAAAAAGATTAAAAAACAACCCATGAAAGTATAACAAACCAAAACCTCATATAAAAATATAAAATAGTTATAAACAAAGGTATTTAGGGTAGTAAATAGAAGTGCACCCACTAACGTTATTAGGTAATCAAATAAACAAATCTTCATTGTCCCTTATCTTTAAGATTTTTGTCTTGGAGTATTGTAAAACTCAAGTGTAAATAAGAACCAAAAATATAAGTGAACCAGTGCAAGTTATTTCAATATACTAAATAAATTTCAAGTATAAGTGTAACTGATATTTCAACTATGTACAATTAAACAACTTTAATGTTTGCTATAAATACAAATATAAAATGTTAGGAAGTATTCTTATGAAAACATTACTAATGTTTCAAAGAAGATGCCACTTTTTATCAAAAAACATTCTTTAAAATGTGAATGATAAGGAGAGCAGGTGGGGAATAAATACAGTGACAAGGGGATTAAAATATAATAATAAAAAATAAACAGAAAGGACTGTAAACAAATTAAATTTAAAAAAAATAAAATTAAATGGCTGATTATGTTTGTGTTAAAGCCTATGAACACCATATTTCAAGGTGGTGTATAGAATAAGATTTATTATTATTATATTTATGTTTATTATGTCTTACAGTGTTAGTACAGACTAAAAAGTCTCAGTATGAATACCATACTATTTTATAAAATGTTTGTTCTGTGTTATTAGTAATAATTGAAACTAAAATATCTGACTTTAAAGACCAATAATTAATATTAAATATTATTTGTGTATTATGAGCATGAATACAATGCTACGTGTTCTAATAGTTATTTAAGGAGATTGTATTTAATATTATATTAACTTCAGAAAGTCAGAAGGGGTATAGACATTGTATTATTCAAAAAACAGTATATGTAAAACCATAAAATCTAGGCCAAATAGGAAATTCCAATAACATTATAATAGAGTAATTAAGTTCAATAAAACAAGTAAAATGATGAGATTTATATAAGGTGAATCAATCACCAAATACTATAACTAAAGGTATACTTTAAAGGAATAATATAAAAAGATGTATAAAATTATTCAAAAATTTTCAAATGTAATACCTAACCATTTCAGAGGGGGGATCAGAAATTCATTAATTATATTTTAAAGGATGATCAATTGATAAATTTACAAGAAATTGATGAAAGATAAACATTTATACCAATCTGAGATTTAATATCATCATAATTATAACACATAAAATGGCTAAATTTTAGACAAGGACAGGAAACAGAATATTGAGCCTACTTTTCCAAAATGACAGAAATATAGCAATTTTGATAAAAAACTTTATAAAGATGGATTATTGTATATCAAATTAAGCAGAAGGAGTTAAAGAAACCGATTATGTATTTGCTATTACATGAAAGTAATTAATAACCAAAATATATTCAATGATATATTTTACTTTAATTGAATGCATCGGAAGAAGATAAAACTTGAACAATACTTTTCTAATATTAAATCGGCTAAGAGATTTCAGAAACGAAGGAAGTAAAACAGTTCTTAATTAACATTCAAGGTGTACGGGTGAATTAAGCTCGTGCTAATAACAGTATACCGGAACGATTAATGGCGGATAACAGTTGAAACATAGCCTACTATAAATTTTGAGAATTTGGACAGAACACTATTAAACAATAAATACAGTGAAAATTACCAACAACGAACATAGAAACAAGTAAATACACCACACACTAGTGAATTGACAATTGGAACCACCAACACTAATAATTTCCAGACAACTAAAACGAACTTTTACAACACTAATATCTTAAAAGTAAAACACACATTTTCTCGAGTGAACAACGGAACAGTGAACGAGAGGTAATCCAACAACCCAAGAAACATTATTCACTATTACGGAGACTAGGAAGCAGTTGTAAAGGCATCTTTATTGTAAGAAAATTTCATTACGACGGTTCCAGTTTTACAGAACACGAAGCGAGCGGCCATCATGGTTCCCAGCATGCAAAGCGCCCACAAGGAATAAGATTCGTCGCCACAGCCAATTGGTCTGATTTTTTACTTAATAAACATTATATATCGTAACTAACTTTGTAATTATTAACTATTAAGATTTTTTATTGTAATGTTATACTTTCGTGCCTTGCCCCTTCTCTGACTATATAACGTAACCGTTTAAAGAACCCTGAAAATATTTATTGCGACAACACAAATTACTAAACTATTGGCGCATAGGATATGATAGTATGTGTATTTCAAATTACAAGTCTATATTGGAGGGTTTAAGATTATTTATTGCACAAAACACAAGTTATAGTTTATATGGTATATTTGATATGTACAGAATGTAATGTTTGATATAGAGTCTTTCTTTTAAAATGTTAAATAATGTTCATACGCAAGACGTGATACGTTACATAAAGAAGATTCCCACGATGATGTTGTTGAAGAGACGGGCAGGTCTTTGCGGTGTAGTTGGTTCGTCAGGTGTGGCTTATAAATGACAGACGTTCACCCAGAAACGTTCACAGCTGGGCTGGCGTCCGGTAACAGCTTGGCTGATGTCCTGTAACAGCTGGGCTGGTGTCCTATAACAGCTGGGCTGGCTTCCTGTAACAGCTGGGCTGGCGTCCTGTAACAGCTGGGCTGGTGTCCTGTCAGCTGGGTTGGCTTCCTGTAACAGCTGGGATGGCGTCCTGTAACAGCTGGGCTGGTGTCCTGTCAGCTGGGCTGGTGTCCTGTAACTCCCACGATGAATCTGACACTTCGCACACACAACGGTACTACGGATCTTATTACTCGCCAAATTAATATAGAGTTATGACCAAGTAATATCTCAGGTGACAGTGAGTTTAATCTACTAACGGTATATTGAACTTATACCACTCCGGCTTCTTCAAGTGTTCACGCGAATACGAAGGTCTACCGCGATCAGCAGACCACCCTATGAGGAAATCTTGCACTAGCACGGAAACGTCTTGATGGAACAGCTTACTATGCGTAACTATTAATGATACTGACACTGCGGAAAATCTCGCACAGTGATACAGTTACACTCACTTATTACACACGTAGTACTACAATATTAATAATACCGTGTGTAAATAGATAATATCAACTGTTATTCGTCACACGCGTTACTATCCCCGAAAAGTCGTAACAGATCCTTGCAAGCGGTAGAATCTTGTACAAGGAATGCACGACTCGTTCGTGGTAGCAGCAGTGAAGAACTGCCTGTAATTATACGCACAATGCGTTAAAACAATACTGTGTGCAGGTGTACTACACACACAGTTCTGAGTCTCCCCGTTTCACTAACGACGAATAGTTTTTACAACACCTTGCAAGCGGTAGAATCTTGGACAAGGAGTGCACGTCCCGTTCGCGGTAGATGGCGTAGAAGAACTGTCGTAATTATACGCGCAATGCGTTAAAACAATACTGTGTGCAGATGTACTACACACACAGTTCTGAGTCTTCCCGTTTCACTAACGACGAATAGTTTTTACAACACCTTGCAAGCGGTAGAATCTTGTACAAGGAGTGCACGTCCCGTTCGCGGTAGATGGCGTAGAAGAACTGCCTGTGTAACGACAGGCTTAAGAAAATTTCCAACCATCACTCAGCATTCTATTGGTGGATGGAAGTCACATGGTTAGTACATCGTGACATGCACTTTTCATGCAGTAGAGTGCATTTACTTTGTAACAGCATGCATAGCGGTAATCAGAATACCCTTATCTCATGCATAACTGCATACTTACTAATATCATACATGAACGTAAACAATAGTCAGAAATGTATAGGGATTGTAGCAATACATATGTCTAAGTTCAGTTCAATGTCAAACACAACGATAATTAATTCACGCACCGCCCGGGAAACGTTTACCACTCGCGCACGCGCGCACATTTCCACAACACAGTACATGAATAACAATAAATAAATAATGCACAGTTTTACTAAACTAAACCCTTATCCTTACTAAATACAACTGATAACATAACCAAACTTAACCATCTACCAATATAACATGAATGTCCATTGTCTGTGTAATATATGAGCTTGCCCCGCCTACCATGATCCTGTGATCCTGTCTTGTGTTGTTGTTTTGTTATTTATATCAAATAACATATGTAACAACAATCGATTCGCCCTGTGAAAGAGTCGAACAATATAACCTAATCGATTTTTAATCGATCTTTTTTCAATAATTGTTAATAAAATATAGTTATCCAACATTTTTGGTTTTAAATTTATTTCTAAACTATAAATAGAGTTTAGTGAATAACATCAGCTGCAAGAAAGGCAGCCATTACTCCAGTGAAGGTAATATATTGGAGAAAGAAGAATAATCGCAAATCGATTAATGAACGAGACAATCCAATTAACACTGAATTTACTTACAGCAAACCACAAGTGATGTAATTACCAAAAAATAACTTAAAGGAATTTAAAAAATCAACACGACCATATTACAAGAATTATTTATTAAATATTGAACATATAAAACCAACATAAATTTTTTTTTTAAATTTTTAAATAAAATAAATTAAAATTATTTTTTAATTTTTGTATACGAACAAAAATCATTATTTGTAAACACGATCAGTTACAAAAGAGACAGTAAGATTTTAATTTATTCCACTAATTATTTAAACATTATTTTATACGGTCCAAGTCACTTTATATAGTAATGATTTACCTTATTGAAACCGTCCAGTGACTTCAAGTTGTATATTTATGACGCGTTTCGAGTCAAATATACAACTTGAAGTCACTGGACGGTTTCAATAAGGTAAATCATCACTAATTATTATTTCCACTTGCTAGACAGAGAGCTTTCGTTATCGTACCACAGGCAACGTTAACCTCAAAAATAAATAAATTATTCTATTCGTTATTCTCTACACGCTCCTCTGACCTGCAAAAAGACCACTGACAAGTAGAGATGGGTTGTCATTCCGTCTCCAGAGCCAAGCGACTCACCAGTAGATGTTGCACGTCCCCCACCAATGGTAGGTTGCGGTTGTATATTTCTCAACATATGAGAAATAAGATCGTAAGTTGGATAGACATCCCAATCTGGAGAGAGAAGTGTTGTTGGATGATCAGTAGTCAGATAGCGTGAGATACGAGACCGTAGCAGGAGGATGCTCCTAACACTTAAAAAGATGATGATAATGATGGCAGCAATATGACGATGATATTTTATGCAATTTTTAAAGAATTTTTAAATATTTGTCATAACAATATGTAAAACATTGATTTTCTGTTCTTTAAAACCTCTAAGCAGTGGGCGATTTCTTACTCTATATCCTCTATTCGAGCTGCTTCCATCGTAAAACTTGCTTGCTTAACGTTTCGAGCCCGGGAATCTGCGACCGTCCTCAGAAACTGTGAATGACAATTGAAAGCTCCTACTGAAATACTTTACAACAGGGTCTTTCAACCGCCACTCGGAGCTTTTGAGAATGATATAAGATTGCAGGGATCTAAACATCATGCAAAAAATATAACATGATGGAAACAGTCCGAATAGAGGATTTACTCGATTGATTTTCTACATTCGCCCATATAATATGACTATGGTGAGAATACGACAAACTTTGATGTACGCCAAATTGAGTCACAAAACTGATACAGTACCATTAAAGTATTTTATCAAGGTCTTGATATCACTTTGATACAATTTCTTCTTCTTATCAATCTTCTTTTCCATTGTAAGCGTAGGTAATAAGATGCCGGCCTTGTTGTACAGGCTTCAATTATTCTCACTGCATGTTTAGTCTTCCGTCGCTTTCTATGTGAGGACCTACATAAATTAACATTACTTTTTGTTGTCATGCCTTGATTCTACTTTTATCACTATCACTATTATTGTAACTTGACTAGTAGAAAAGGTTCTTTTTGGGCTTAATTACGTTCATCGTGTTTGTTTGACACTGGAGTGTCATTAAATGTGTTGGTGCGTTAATAAGCAACGTTTCTGGTGGCCATGTTATTGCAGTAGTGCTACAGACTTAGTTCCAAAACCTTATCGTATAAAATGGTTTTCCTTATAAACCTATGCCCATACATCATATCGTGTTATTTAATAACTCTAAGTTATAACCAAAGATACCATTCAAAAGAACTAAAACTAATACAATTTTAATTTATTCCACTTGTTTGACTGATAGCTTTCCTTATCGCACCACACATAAGCAAATTCAACCTGAAAAAAAAATTATTCAACTAAAATGTCCGACTCAAAAAATGTCTTTTTTGTAATCTTGATATAACTCTCTGTAAAATGTACCTAAATTTTTGGCCATATTTGATGGATGTTGTTACGTCGATCTCGTGGACCGTTGTTTTTGAAGCGTGGAATAAGTAATTTAACACTGGAGAACCCTGTTACGTAACAAAATTAATACCAGTTCCAAAAAAACAACAACATCCGTAGTCAACAATTCTTGTACAACACACTCTGAAGTAACAAAATATAAATTTTACGTAAATCACGTTATTGCAGAACATTATACAAGCGACCACGTAGTAATGTCGTCACACAATAATTTAGAATTATCACGTTACACTAAAGCATAAGTCACGACAACTAATAACACTTCTTATCGCTTCTCGAAAGTAGAAATCTTTTATTTTCCCTGCAATCCCCTAAAATAGTTTTAGATACTGCAGTTAATTGTGTAACTTGCGTTAAAGCGTATTGCCCGACTTTTTAAATTTTTACTGTAAAGAATGAGAGAACTGGATTGCATATTTTGTATATAAAAAATAAACTAACTGTTCTTGCGTGGTACAAATTCTGCAAAATGCTTTTGGTGAGTCTCGTATGCTTAAAATAAAGTAGCTGAAAAGTAGCAGAAAATCTTTAAAACAATTATTAATGACATGAAAATTTTAATAATAAAAAAAATTTTGTTTTATGAATTCTTATTTCTATGTGCTACAATGAATGAACAGTAATTTTAGTGAATTTTAAATCATTTGTGTAAAGCAAACGTACAGATTTCGGAAACCATTCCTTATATGATTACAAAAATTACAACACGGTGTTGCATTATACGATATGCATTTCTTGTTCATGGATATGGATTTCAGTCATATAAACATTGAAGTGATAGCGGAACATGCGTATTAACCACATATGTTTCTGTAGTCTTTTCCTAATCATGAAAAACGTGAAATGACAATGGCCTTTGACTGGTGAAGATATAAAATGATAATAGCTGTGCGAGCGAAGAAATGTCGGTAAAGGGTTGGTAAAAACTGTTACATTCTTCAGTGAATACTATTTCAAAAGGAATGGAATAAATGTAGACAATTAATAAAACATGTTTTCAAATTTAAAAACTTGGATGAATTTTTGCAAACCACATATTTAGCAATGTACATGTAATGTTTTGAAGATTTACATCTTCAACGTAAAAGAGAAAAATTATTTTTAATAAAGTGTTTTTTTGCTGCTGAGCACGACCTCTGTGTGAGGGAAACACTTGTCTAACAACATAATGAAGTAGGCTAAAATAAATGTGTGCTGTACATGTGGTCATTTTAACAGTTAACGTTTATTTTACGTAAAGTAAGACAGACATTCTAATTTCCAAAAGTAAGCAAAGCAGTGTTTACAAACAAGAGTGGAAAACTAACCAAGTGCAATATATCAGGAACGAGAGTTTTACCTGACCCAACCTCATGTATCACAAACAGTCACCGTGCATTTACAGACCAACCGTTCTAAACTGCTTTTCTATTAAAGGAAACAGAAAGTTTGGCAGAACTAAAGCTTGCAAACGGCCTGTTTAATAATACCTAACTGTAAATCACCAACGTACACAGCCTGTTCTTTTTTGTCTGCGATAAAGTGAATGTTCCTACTTGAAGCAATTTTCAAACTCGGCAAAAATCAGAATGATAAAAATAAAAAAAACTGTAATTTAAAAACTATCTTTTCTTTTTGTAAACGATTCGTTAAATATTTTTCATAATTCTCGTATAATACCGGTAGACGTATTTTAAAATTATAATTACTTTTGCAAATAGACTCTCCTTATTTTATAGAGTTTAATCCAAACCTGGAGCACTTTTCACAGCAGAATATACCTGTATACCTGCAACATCCGACGCTATAGCTTCTTTCCCGGGTTCTAATACCTCTTCTTAAGCCGCTAATTCTGGGCCTCTAAACCCACGGCTACCACCAAACCGTCGTTTGTGAAGCCCTCGCTCGCGCTTGTATGCGCAGACAGTCTCCGGGCATTCCGCCTATGTTCAAATGGCTGAAAATAATAATTGTATCAATCAGTCTAGTAAAGACGTATGTAGGATTTGGATTAGGATTTGCAAGAGCAAGATTGTCGTGGGGGGGGGGGGCGTAAGCCGTGAGCGAGCCCACGGCGCATAGTTTTCTATTTAAACGGGTCGTTGCTGGTCTCTGACGTTATTCGTCGTGTGAACTTGCATCAGTGTGGTTTTTATCTTCGGTTCTGTACAGCAGACGCACATCGTAAGCAAGGGTTCTAATAAACATAGGATTTTGTATATTATACAGTTTCGTTTAACATTGTGGCTAGCGGTAGTTTATTTTTAGGACGGTTCACGTTTATTAATAAACTAATGTCGTTTATGCTCAAGTTTGTATTAATCCACTAGTTTAACTTACACCTGAAGGTGGCTAAATGTTGTTTACTGGCCGAAATCTTGTGTTGTAAATTCTAAGGATAGTAATAGTCTGATATAACCCTTTTGATAAAATACCTTTGTAGTATCGTTATAAAGTTGATGATTGAAATCATGCGATGACATTTTATTGCCCTTTCAAAGGGAGAAACGCGGGAAATGTTTTAAATTTTAAATAGGTTTGACTTTTAAAGGCCAAGTGAAAGTTTACAGGGCTGTAAAGAAAAGGTACACAATGTAAGTGTTTCTTTTGCCCTCGAAATGAAGCTTATTGCTTTGACAGAAGAATTGTTTTTATTTTTCTTAGTTTACGACACCTTATTATATTATTAAATCAATACTGTTAAAGTAATTTTAAAGTTAAGTAATGTGTTAAAATATACGGCACCAACGAATAGGTTTAGTGGCCAATGGATCAATGTAGAATCACATGGATCACGTTCTTACAACAGGCAAAAATCTTATTGGAACACCAGAAAAATGGGTACTCACGACTTCATTAACTCAAAGATTCTGTAAACTCTTATATGAAATGAACTTTTATTATTATAAGACAACTATTCAAACAGATCTTGTGTCATTAGTATCATTCCTTCTAAACGGAATAGAGTTAAGTTCCCTCTATTACTATAGAGTAAGTTCATAAAATCCGTTGTTATGTTACACGTGACTACGTGACAAATAATGTAATACTACGGTGCGGAAGTGTTGCAATGTTAGGAAGTAGGTCAGTGACGTCATATCCGGCAATCCCCTCTATTATTGTCTCCTTTGTTGCAATTCAACACTGCCACTATAAGGCCACCTATATGTATCTTGTCTCCCACAAAGTTAAGCGACTGCGTCTCTAAGTTTTATCCTGATTAATTCTTGTGTAGAATATGTTTACAGAATATAAAGCAGAAAAACGAAAGGGGACAATTAAAAAATAATGCATTATTCCGATGCAGAATATTTATAACACAAAAACTACTGTTAAAACAGTAGGCAAAGTTAATAACCAAAGTTCAATAATTCTATTAAAAAGTATATATATATATGTAATAATCTATAATAGTTTAAATTTTAGGAGAAAAAATTAGTATATTGTAATCATAAAACTAATCTTGGTATGGGCCTAATTGAAGTAGCACTCAAACTGCACTTGCACCCCTATGGCTTGTAAAAGAAAATGGAAAGGGGAAAAATTCAAGTTGTGTAACATAAAACTTATTTTTTAAATTAAACAGAGAATAAATACATAGTTATTAACATTTGCAAGAGAAATTAGGAGAAATTATTTCCGGAAAAAATAATGTTGGAACATAAACCTGAGATCTGCTGCTTACTGTCCAACTTTGATCATTATGTAACCACAAAGTTTCAATGTTCTTTTGAATAATTTTCCTATGGTCGCTAAACATCAGAATCTGTTTTGCTTTTCGTCACCCAAAGCAGGACAATTTTAAGTTTTGATCTACCGAAACAACGAAATGATAATTTAATGCTATACATTGTCGCAGAAAGGATGAGGCAAGTCGTGACTGGGTGGGTAGATTGGTGTCGCTTGACAAGTCAAATCTGCCGACACAAACAGTTCGTTTCGCTTGTTTTGTTTTTGACAATTTTTTTAGTATTTATTTATAATAACGGGAAGTGTAATTTTAAAAACTTGGAATATTGACGTAAATCTCAAGTTACCTTTACGCTGTTGTTGCCCATGATTGAATTCCAGAAATGTTTAAACACAGACAAGAAGTTGGTGTCTCTGTCTCAGTGGAAATTACTCTGGGGCTACATATATATTGAGGTACAATTACTCTGAACGGGGCTACGTATATATTGAGGTATAATTACTCTGAACGGGGCTACGTATATATTGAGGTATAATTACTCTGAACGGGGCTACGTATATATTGAGGTATAATTATTCTGAACGGGGCTACGTATATATTGAGGTATAGTTACTCTGAACGGGGCTACATATATATTGAGGTATAATTACTCTGAACGGGGCTACGTATATATTGAGTTATAATTACTCTGAACGGGGCTACGTATATATTGAGGTATAATTTTCGTCGTTAGCTTACACGGCCAGTGTCATTACCTTCAAAATTATTAAATACTGGGCTGTCAGGTCGGTTCCTATAACCATCCGTTGCTTTTACCCGAAAGGAGTTGTCGGGTATCGTTCGGCCTAAGAGTTGCCGTAACTGTTTTCTTAACATTCTGTCCCTTTTTGCGGCCTGAAGAAGTTCCGCGAGAGTTGGATGCGAAATGTTGCCGACAATGTCGAGTATTTACAGCAACCGACCACGGCCTAACAGCCCGGTATTTAATAATTTTGAAGAAATTAAATTACAGTCTTTCAAATATACAAAAATTCACTAAAACATTTAAACTGACTTTGTATATACTTGGCAAGTTTGTTGTAAAATAAGAAATTACTTTACATGCGTAGATAAATGCATGAAGTCAGAGAGAACAGACGCGTGCAAAGCAATCAGCGCGAGAGACGTAAGCCTTATAAGTCCCACAGATTGGGCCGCCTCGTGTCTCCATCTCCGCGTTTCAACAGTATCTATAATTTACATCAAATTGAATTCGTATGTTCGCTTCGGTAAATTGAAAAAAAATAAATTTAAAATTTCATCGCTACATAGGACTTCCATTGTCTCCACGTAGTCGGTACATAACATATTTTAAAGTGTTTGGTACTAGCAACACTTAAATAAATATTTTGTTAAAATTAAATATTTTTTAGAGAAGTTGAATTAATTTTAGAAATGTTTTAATTAGATAAATTTTAAGAGTTATTTTAAAACATAAACTAATATGGCGTTTTATTTTTATATTTTAATTCCTTTAAGGAACCACATGACTTATCACGACAAATCTATAATTAATAAAAACACATATTAAAATTTCGACGAAACCGGAACATCGAAGCATGATAATGTTTTTAGGCTTCAAAAATAAGATTTCTAGACTGTGAGGAAACGAAAGTGTGGAAAAAATATAGGTGTTAACATTACCTGGAGCGTTACATTTTTCGATGACGTTACACATTTTGCATTACGCATTTTGTGGAATGACCCCCAGCCTAAAAACATTATCATATTAAAAACAGTAAAGAGGATTTTCCGAACATTGTATAATAGAAAATCATAATATTGGATACAGACAATGTTAAATCATTACACCAAAGCAGTAAATGTAAAGTTCTAAATCTTTTTGAGATAGTGAAAATTAAAAGAAAGCTTGAAAACAAAAGCAAACCATCACTAACGAACAAGTAGATTTTGCAATATCCCCGTTCACACAAACAATAATTTAAATTTATTTTGTTTTATTTATTCATTGTTTTATATAGAGGACAGTCTCAACATTAATTCAGTCAATAATTTAATATTTTTATTAAACTAGTTCAATAATTTACGTATTTCTATACATTTTAAATTATGCTGGGAATTACATAGCCTACTGTTTTACTTGCAAGTTGGTTACTGTAAATTAGACACAAAAGCTTACTGTATGTTGTTTATAATCACCTAGTAATTGTACTGTATATATTATGTATATATTTAGATTAGTTTAAGTGACCGTAATTTGATTTGTAAATTGTATTCACACAAAAACTTTTTGTATGTAATTTATTCAGTAACGGTACTTTAGTTTGTTCCAAATAGCAGAACACTCGTCTTTGTTCAAACGGATTATTATACACTCATCTAATCCGCATGTTATACACTTCAAATCTGTCAGTTAAAATTTGCTGTAACTAGTGAAAAAATTGTCAAAAATATAACACTATCTGTAGAACTCTACCACGAGTTTATTTATTAAATTTAAATATTAGTAATATACTGTTCGATTAGTGTAATCTAAAATATATGCAAGTATTTTTTCACACATAACAATTTAGTCCTCCAAAGTAGGAGAGGAGCAGATTAAGTGTTGTCTTACAATAAGTGGGGGCACAACTGGCGGGTAACGCAGCTCTGGAGACAGAAAAACAGCCCGTAAAAGCTATCCTTCCTCTACTTGTGAACAAATAGTGTTAGGACAACCTCTTGATTTGGAGTAAGAAATTGCCCCTAAGGGCGGATGGCCCTTTGTTCTTTGTTGGTCAGTGGCGTAGGATGTAAAAGGCAAGGAGAAACAACCATATTATAAAGATCCTTGAAATATCTTCAACTGTCTCTTTAGTCCGGTTAGACAGCCCCTGACAGAATGTGGGGTTAGACGTTAAGATAGAATTTGGTAGCCTCACCATCATCTTACCCTCCGTTGCTAGTAATATGCTCAGGGAGACGTTACTTACTAAACTGCTTCAAATAAAAAATGACGGGACGCATCAAACGTTGGGGACCACAGCTGTGAATAAGACTGCCGCATCCCCAAACAACTATTAAATTATAAGTCGAAGTGACAGAGGTGTCGGATGTCCGAAGACGCGTTGGAGTGACCAGCTGTAGATTGTATTTCATAACCAGAACAAACCATTTGTGGTTCAATCCTCGTGGAGATAATGACGATGATGATGATGATGATGGTTTCAAAAGCGCCATGGGTTCAAATCCATCGTAGAGTATCAATTGTCACGGCAACGAAACTGGCATGTGTACAGTCTGTTACCCACCGCAGTACACACAATTTTTCCGTATCGTCCAGAGCTCACACATTCTTGAGCCCCTTCCACCGATTCATGTGGGATCATCTGAACTGCTTCTACATTACGGTAGGGAAGAAACTTTCGGTCTTCGTTATTCCGTAGACGATCTTAATATACAGTGTGTAAACAACATAGGTTTGGATTGGTCAGCTGTAGTCTATATTCTTGGGACCGGAACAAACTATTCGTTGTTAAATCCTAGAAGGTCATTATGCATGATCTACCGCTTTATTAACGGAAGGTGAAAGCCTAAATAATTAAAATAGATAACTTATTTTGAATCTTGTTTATTTATTACGATTTTAGCTCCTAAGTTTCTTCAGCCACAAAACTCCATACTTTATTTTCAGCATCTATTTATAAACCCTGTTGATTAAAAATTAAGTGTAACTGAGCTACACAGCTTTCAGCCCGTCCTGAAATGTCATTTATAAACAATACTGTGTATTGCAAAAATAATATTGCTGTACAAAATAATTGTCGTACGAAAATTCACAACTTTATGATTTAAATAGTACAAGTTTTTATTGAGATGTATGATTTTTACATATTACGCTGTTTCCTCCTCGTCTGAGAATGAATATCGTTTCGCTGGTTATATGTGTGTTTGTGAAATACGATACATTTATGGATGGCATCGATCCCATGGAAATTGCTGTTTAAATTTTATGCAGAACAGAAGCGTTGTTTATGTAACACCTTATCTGATCCCATCGACATTTTATGGCCGAGAGATAACATAACCTATATCCGTAAGAATGAATTAAATTTACAACAGAAAGCACAGTTGCCGCTGTATACTGTAAACCATATAAATATGCAGTGGTTTGTCTGTTTGTTCTTACGGGCTTACTGTAAAGATTTTAAAGGAGAAATTATAGAGAAGGCGAGAGCAGTTGCAGCAAATGTAAATAGATAGACAGCCTGGGGATAATACTGAAATTTAAGAAGAATAGTGATGAAGATAACTATGGAATAAGTGGTGGAGGACACTTTAGTTGCAAACTACGAGCTTTAACTTATCATCATTGTTATAAGCGGTACTGTCCCAATAAACCTTGACGTACTCATTTTTGATATTTCGATTGTGCGATTATTGGTATCGATATGTAGAATGAATATTGCATATAGTTATAGTTGGATAATAAAAATCGAAAAAATGTATTTGTGTATGTTATAAAATAGTTTTCTGAATACTGTCATATTTTTTACGAAAAATGTTTCTAGCAATAATATAACTCCGAAGTGTGCCTGTGACGCCAGAAGTTGGCGTTGTTAGGTTAACATGCAAAGTAAAATTACAGATGGACACCAATATGCCTTTAAAATAACCTAGCTTTTTGTGAAATCCACTTAAAAAGAAACAACTCAAAGTAAGTAACTTGCCTGTACTAATCCTGCTAACTTGCGTGTTATGTCTGTCCTTTCTGTAACAGAACTCGTTTTCCAACATTACCCATTTTTTCAATTATTCTCGTTTCTTGTGCACATCGCAGACAAAGCAACCAACTTGCAGTAAGGCGGGGTAGCCCTTGTAGCCATTGGGCATTAGCTATTACTATACGTGACACCCTTTTATGAGAGAAACTGTTTTAAACTGATATTTGGTTTTTATACAGATCACTGAAGAAACAACCAACTTGAAGGAAGACGGGAGTCAGTTATTTTTTAAAAATACGCTACGTCTTTTATTTTTCATGTTTCTCTCTTTCAAGCATTATGTGGACACATTATTTGTCATATTTTTCCCAATCATGGTTTTTATTTCTTTAAACAGTAATCTAAAAACCAAAAACCATTATTACCTCACCTTAAAAATGAGAACAATATTTTTGCTTTGTATTAAGAAATAGAATAATTTAGAATTAGCAAACTTCTTCTTCTTCGCATCGTAGTATATTGGTACAAACGCATATTCAAAACGTCGAAAAAGTAGTGCGGACATAGATATTGGGACAGCTCCTTATGAACTATATGGATTTGTAGATTACATAACCTGTTCTATAGTCGTCTACGTTCAAAAAATAAAATAGTTAGTCGCTGCTCAACCTGTCTCTTCGTCTTTTCCAACCGCTTTGTAGCTTTACGTACTAGGTGAGGCTATTGAGTAATAAGACTAATACAGTAACTCACCTTTATTTACAACTCTAATGACTGTCTCCTTTAATATACACCCCATTCGCACTTACACACCGATACAGTCTTGTTTCCTATTGGCCGACGGCATGGAGATCACATTGCGTCAAGTGGCTTGAAACGTGTACTTTTAAGCACTGGTTTTAGTTTAGGAAAAAGAAAAGAGTCATATGGTGCCAAATTTGGAAAATACGGAAGATGTTTTAGTCTATTATGTTCCAGCCAAAATTGCTTCACAGAAATTACTGTGTGAGCAGACGCATTGCCCTGATCCAGAAGGAAACCATTATCCCATTCTTTTGACCGTTTTTTCTGACTGGTTTTCTCAGCTGTGTTGAAACGTTATTACAATAATGCTGGTTCACTGTGGTGTGTTTTGGAACCTATTTGCTTTTCAAAATTACGCTATGGACAAAAAACACAAAGCGCATGACTATGAATCCAGAAATGCTGAGACCGGCTTTTTTAATTCTTCGTCATGACGGTATTTTTCACTTCATAGACTTCGTGTTCTTTTAGGATCATACTACAAAATTCGTTACACCATGATTTTTTGAATGTGATCAAGTTACTGCAGCATGTTAGGGCAAATTTCATTGCTGAGTTCTTTTTCTCTAGTGTGAGTACCCGATGGACTCATCTTGGCACAAACAATACTCATGCTGTTAACATTCGACAAAATTTGCCATGCAGGATCGCTGTCAATGCTCACTGTTTCAACTGTCATTTGAAAACTTAGTTGGTGGTTTTATCGAATAATCTGGGTAATTTTTCTATATTATCTATAATTATTTTAGTAAACACTATAACCTGAAAATATTCGGTTGCAACATTACAATTTATATAATATGTATTTGAAGAGTACTCAACGATCTAATAACCTAGCGGCTAGGTCGTGGGATTTCTGTGTTCGTTACGTTAAGTCCCTTTTGTTGAACAATAAGTTTTATGTAAGAAGAGAGGAGACAAATTTTGTGGTGTGGAATAAATACTAATAAAACTTTGATTCATTTAAAAAATCTTATAAAATAAAACAAATATGTATTAAAATACGCATTTCAAGAGAATCTGTTTTACAAGCACTAGTCGTAGTAAACATTATAAATTACACATAAATTATATGCAAACAACAAAATTAAAAACAGATTACTTATGAATCCATAAGTAACAAACATAAAACACATATATATAAAAACAATAATAAAATTTTAAAACCATGTTCACGGTAGCCGAGCTACTATATAATATAATAAATTGATTTACCTCCGTCTTGTGGCTGCCTGATGATTAAAGCCCGGATTCACGTGCAATTGCATCTTTTTTTTGGTAGTTCGTAAACGGCCAGTGACAAGTTATTTATCCGAATCGGGATGTGTAGGTCATTTTAACATACATTTTATTTTGCACAAAATTGCACGTTTTGGGGGTTACTGCATAAAATTGCACATTCTGTGGTTTTAATGCACAAAATTGCACATTTACCTGTTTTTCGAAAATCAGCTGCGCGATAGCCAAGCGCGAAACATACACGCAGATCGTAAACAAAATCAAGAACAAAATCAGCATGAAGACATTCGTGGAACATCAAATGATGTAAACATGCAACAACCGAAGGAAATAGACAAAAATTTTCACTCGCTCGGTTGCTAGTAAAGATGGCTCAACTGCCTCGTTCGTTCCTAGAATTTTGACCCAGAGGAAGCAGGAGTCGGGTTTATTCTTCCAAGAATTTTTGAATTACTCTATTTCTCCTTCTCACTGTTCTCTTCTCGGAGCGATGATTTGTTTAGTTTTCAGTTGTCTGCCTCCGGAACAGTACGTGTTTTTTCATTTTGTGTGAATCTATTAATATGCCTAAAACGGCAAGCAGTCTCAGCTCCAAGATAAGAGGATGGATTGAAAAATATCCGGAGCTGAAAGCTGATGGGAAGACGATCTACTGTGTGCCCTATGATAAGGCTGTAGGCAGCGAGAGAAAATCACAAGTTGATGCTCACTGCAATTCGAGTACCTTTGAATTTTTCTCTCCGTGTTTTAGAGCTAAAAAGCTTCTGGTTCTTTCAACTGTACGTTTTCATTTTTAATTCTGGTTTTTAACTACAGGTGGACACATACAGTTGAAAGATTCTAAAATACGAAAGAGTGGCCCCGTGCAATCTTTACTGGCAGAGTGCTCCCGCCGCCCGTACCGATAGCCGAGAAGAATTCATGATGGAATTGTGCTTCGCAATGGTTGCTACTAATATCCCGTTCCATAAGTTGCAGTCAACACCTTTTAAATCGTTTTTGGAAAAGTACACAAACAAAAAATTCCTCATGAGAGCACACTCAGAAAGAACTATTTAAATATATGTTTCAATTCAACTATGTCAGAAATAAGAAAGAAAATCCAAGGTCATTTTATTTACATAATGGTTGATGAAACTACTGATCCTAGGGGTAAATACATTGTAGTTTAGTAATTGGCATTCTCCACCCAGAAGTTCTCCAACCCCATTTTTAATTTCAGTTAAAGAACTCGTGAAAACAAATCATGAAACTGTTTCCCGTTTTATTAACGATAGTTTAATGAATTTTTTGAAGAAACTACATTTCAAGATAAAATTTTGCTCTTCATTACTGATGGTGCTCCTTACATGGTAAAAACTGGAACCACATTAAAAGTGTTTTATTTAAAAATGATTCATTTAATGTGCATGGCACCTGCCTTAAATCGTGTAGCTGAGAAAATTCGTGAAGTATTTCCTGACGTAAATAAATTGATAAATAATGGGAAAAAAATTTTCCTTAAAGCTCCCCATCGTGTATCAATGTATCGAGATAAAATGGATTGTCCTCTTCCACCAGAACCTGTTATTACTAGGTGGGGGACATGGTTGGAAGCCGCTTTGTTTTATTCCGATAATTTTTCAAAATATAAGGAAGTTATTGCTGAACTTGAGGAAGATGCTCAATCTGTCACAAAAGTAAAGGCCATTTTAAAAACAACTTCCATTACTTCCGATTTAGCGTTTATTCGTGCTCACTATTCCACGCTTTCAGATTCAATTAAGAAACTTGAAGAAAGAAATCTTTCATTAAGTTCACAAATAGAAATTATAAAAAAAAAAACAGAAAAACAGCTTAAAATAATAAATAATGAAAAAGGTTTACTAATTACAATAAATTCAAATATGTCATTGACAAAAAATCTGGATTACAATACTTTAAAAAATATAACAACAAAAAAAATGGAATAGATGTTTCATTAGAAATAGATCCAAATATCCTAAGCTGTTTCAAGCTGTGTCCAATGACAAGTGTTGATGTCGAGCGTGTATTTTCTCAACTCAAATATATTTTAAGTGACCGACGATTTAGCTTTTCAGAAGATAATTTTGAAAAATACATTATTGTTAATTTTAACAAAGTGTTGAGCTAAACTTTTTATTATTAATTTTAACAAAATGTTAAGCTAAAAAGCCTGAATATAAACTTAATAGTAAGTAAGTTAAAAACGTACATTCGTATTTATTAAAAATATTTTTAGTAACTTTATTTGGACTTTTGGACAAACGAGTTTAGTAAACTTTAATTCAACAGCCATCTATTATAAACAGGAATAAAAGTAAAATCTGAGAATATATACCTAAGAAAGTGGTAAGTGGTAACGATTGGTATTTGTTGTTTTTTACACAAAATTATTCTCCTCTTACTATGGTCTGAATCAGTAAGTTGTAAGATGAAAACTATTATTCCATATTTTTAAGGACGTGGGACCAATGTCATGTTAGTTTAACTCAATTTTATGATTTGCATTTTATTTTGCACAATCTACAATTTTTACTGCACGATTTTGCACGATTTCAAGTTTTTATTGCACGATCTGGAATTTTTTACTGCACGAAAATCCGGGCTTTACTGATGATTCTTCTTAACACTTACGCGTTTCGGAACCTAAGGTTCCATCTTCGGAGTGTAAAAGTTTTTAAATCTGTCTAAAAGACGTCGTTAACCAATAAACATAATAAAAATTAAATTGCATGAACACACATAATAAAAATAAAATTGCATCCGCACACGCGGTTCTTTGAGTGCGCACTCTACGATTGATCGCGACACACTGATGGTTCTGTAGTCATATCGTCTTATCTACTTGCAACGTTGCCTTCACTTATATTCACCGGGCCCACAAATCTATCATACAAATCATGCGATTTGAAACCCAGTTGGTCGTTATTTATGTTTATTCGTTATTTATGGTCGTTGGTCATTTTTTTATTATGTTTATTGGTTAACTACGTCTTTTAGACCGATTTAAAAACTTTTACACTCTGAAGATGGAACCTTAGGTTCCGAAACGCGTAAGTGTTAAGAAGAATCATCAGGCAGCCACAAGACGGAGGTAAATCAATTTATTACAATAATAAAATTGTTTCAATTAATTGGGTGTCTGATATTAAAATATAGAATTCAAGTAATTACTTTCAATATTGCAAATCATATATCAATTAAATAATTATAAAAATTATGAGAAATTTATTTGTAGTATTTTAATCAAAAATAATATTATTTTATTTCAGCAAATATTGATTTCTGTGAACCATTTTAACTAACTGGAAAAATTACTTGAAACAGGTGTTAATTTACATGCTTAAATTATATTAATTATTTAAATTTTTTGTAATTAAACCATGTACAATTATTTATTTCTTCTTTTTTATACCATGATTAGTCTTGCTTACAATTAGCGTAGGCGTTATTTCTAATTGGTGACACCAATATTATATTTTGAAATATGTGTTTTCGCAAAATCAGCGTGTTTTTATTACTGTAGTGCTTAATATTTTCAACAATCATTACATACATTTGTTTTAAAATTAAATATATTTGTTGGCTAAAATACATTTCTTAGTTTCATTTTGTTGTTTACAATATATTATTTAGATTTTAATTGTTGTTATTTATATACTGTATTTACGTAATATTTTGTTCAGTGTTGTTTTTTTTTGGCTTACATGACGTTTTGTTCACTCCATGTTTGAGACGAGATATTAAGGGAAACCACTAATATTTATCCTTATAGAACCGTCTATACAGAGATGCAAATCAAGACACCAAATTCATCGGAGCTTTCTTTCATCAGGACAGCTGTTTATATAGGGTGATTAAAAATTGCACTGCCATCTCTCGGGACCTGATTCTATAGCTAAAAATAAGAAAAAAGTTCATATAAACATAGGTCCGGAAAAGGTTCGTTAGCGATTTACGGCTCTTTTACCAGTTTGCCCTGATTTCTGCTCCCACGATAAAATGACGCCATACTGAAATTCTGAAATTCTTGGGGTATAATTTGAAGGATGAATTTGGTGGTTTCGTATGATTTTTAATCTCAAAAATTGAATAAAGTAGGTCACAGAGCTCTATCTCAATTAGTTTCTAAGAAAACTGTGTAAAACGCAAAACATTGCAGTCGAAAAACACACTGTTTTAGATTTGTAATAAAATAACATAGTTAATTTGCTAATAAACAAATACAAATTTCTAAATAACTTTGTAGAGAATATAATTATGAGAAAATTTATGTGTATAAAGTAGGCCTATATTAAAAGTAAATACAAATTTGAAAAATTTCCAATGCCATTGTACATTGTACAAAGTTTACAATGCCAATTCTTGTAAATTTTAACACTTTTCTGGCACATTTTGGTCTGTTTTGTTTTTAATAAAAGTAAAATTTCTCAGAATATTTCTTAAAAACTAATCGAGATAGAGCTCTGGGACCTATTTTTTCAATTTTTCAGATTAAAAACCATAAGAAAACCAGATTTACCATTCACATTAGCTATACCCCAAGAATTTCAGTGTGGCGTCATTTTACCGTGGGAGTAGAAATCAGGGCAAACTGGTTCACGAGTCGTAACTCGCTAACGAACCGTTTTTGGACCAATGTTTACGTGAACTTTTTTCTTATTTTTAGCTATAGAATCAGCTCCCGAGAGATTGCCGTTGCAATTTTGAATCACCCTATATAACTAATATATTAATTCATTATTATAATTATCTGTTTGATAACTGCATTTTGCCGCAGCCTGACGCTTTTCATGTGGAACGTCTAATTGCTAACGTACCGTGAGTCATTTACCAAATGTTCTCAGCACTTTTGATTTTAAACCTTACATTTTAGCGTATCCTCAGAGCTGGAGTCAATAGAAGCGTATTGATTATGTTGAATTGAATGTGATTCTGCCAGGTGTGCCACTTATATAGGTGGAATCCAAAATATTTTATTTCCGGTACAAGTGTTTTATTGATTTTTACAGGTAAACAGATGATGTGTTGGTAACTTGAGCAGATTAAGTTTTGTCGGTTTATTCATTTTTTGTATAGTAAAATGATAAAAAAGAAACAAATTTGGCCAAAATTACCAGCCTACTGAGTTTTAAAAATTACCTTTGATTTACTAAATAAGAACTAAATAATGTTAAATCTTCGATTTAATTAAATTACATTATTTACAAAATGATAATTATTTGATAAAAATAAACATTTAAATAGTGTTACTGCAAAGTTTTAAACATTATTTTTTGTTTGTTCATGTTATAGTCATCAAAACCTATGGGAGAGCTAAATTGATAAGTATACAATTTTTTATATATATATTTGTTGTATAAAATTTTATCTTAGAGGAAAAAATAATTTTTGCGACCAAGTTATTCCGTTTACCCAAGCAGACACGTGAAATATAGTATCGTTTTATGAAAGCAATCAGATTGTGGTTGAGCAAGAGGCGTAAGCCTTATAAATCCGCCAGACATAAAGTGTACTTTCCCACGGAACCGACACCATCTCACTTACTTTAAGAGTTTCATTTACAGTTTTTATCAAAGATTTGTATTATATATTTAACTGTCAACTTTTCCTCTTAAATTTGATAGTATCTAACTCCAACGTTGTAACGTATCAAAATTGACGTTACATATAAATGATATCAAATACCTAGAATAAGAATCTACCGCGTACATGTCCAAGCCAAAATGACCAAAAACACTAAAATATCGAAATCAATCGTATATCCATGGAGAAATAATGTCAAAATAAGTCAATACCGTAGAAGGAAGAAATATAATTGAATGCATCATCAATACTATCAGAAGAGGAAAAATAAACCGAACAACTACGTTAGCAACCAGGACCCAATAGATCATACAAGTGAGGGAATATATCATATAAGTAAGACAATGTATATAAGAAGAGGGAAAATACCCAATAATTGAGGAACCTGTATTAAGGAGAGGAAGAAACCTGTATATAAGAAGAGGAAGAAACCTGTATACATGAAGAGGAAAAATGTATAATAAACAATGAAATCTATTTAACAAGGAACAAGACAATAACATTACCAGTGTGAGGAAGACACAATAAATAAGGAAAGTATTTTTAGATGGAACAAATACCCAACTAATAAGAAGTTAATAATGGAAGTATGAAGAATACCAGATAAGTGAATCATAATACCCCCAACAAGGAAGAACATGAAGAAAAGACAAGGTGACAAAGGACAAGGTGTCTACAAACTAATAGCAGCCACAAACAATAATAGTGAGTGACTTATAAGTGCATCGTTTAATACCAAAATATCACAATCCCAAACTAAACAACACAAATTATGAAAGTGCAATGTTTATGGAAGATGAAGATAAGAAGTGTTAACAAAGATAGATAACAACCTAAAATAAACAACACAAACAATTAGTGTATTATTTATGAGACAAGAATATAATAAAATAAAACATGGAAAGACCACAAATGTATTTATAATAAAGAGAGAAATAATTGCTCAATAATGACTGAATTTGAATGTAAAATCCTTAATAAGATATATGGTCAAATATCAAGAGAGTGAAGGGTAAAACCAATACAGGATGTAATTATTAATGTATTAAAGATAAGACAACCTGTAGTAGAAAAAAAAACATTTTACACAAACCCAAATGTAAACACATAGTATGTATGACAATAACAAGTTATAATTAAATCATAGTGTGTAACAAATAGTATATAATACAAATAAAATAAGGAAAATATTGTACTAGATAATAGTAATAACATATCATAGTAGAAATAAAAGAATTAAGCAAGAAACTAGAACAAATCCAAATAAGCATTGTTGTCAATTCAGTAGGATACACATAACCTCAACTGAACAGAATCTGCAACACAAAATCACAAATAACAATTAGAAAAATGCAGACAAAAGTAATTATTTGAGTCAACAACCAAACTAGAATAAATGTGTAACATAATGAACCCAGTATGAATTAGGAAACACAAATATATACTTTATATTGTTTAAACAAACCATAGCCAAATTACCAAAACACAAGGTGACTATCAGAGTTACATAAAATACTCATTTTAACTTAATAAAGGAGAGGAAAGTAACATGACAGTAGTAACTAGAACACTCAATACCTCTTTAAGAACCATTAACAGACATTAATTACATAAATTTATATGAAAATAATAATAAACAGATATACATGTCAAATGGGACTAGATGTAAATAGCAATCCTACAGAGAATTATGAATAATTAACACAGCAGAAAGTATTATATACACAAGACAAACAGTAGACAAAGTCTAAGAACACCTTAATGGATGAAAAATACATCCATAATGCACAAATAATAATAAAACATGGATATCAATATGACAAAACTATGACATGGTGTATTAAAACCATACAGTGTAAATAAATGAAGCAACATTAATGGAAACAAAGCTTCACAAAAAATGTATTAATCTTTAATGTACAAGATAAACCCCAAGGAAATGTATTATTATAAGACATATATTAGTATTAATAAGTATTAATGCAAGGACATGTAAGGCCTACACGCCTGAAAAAGCATTTGGAAAAATTGTACATAATTTAGTATTTAAGGTGTAGTTATTAAGAGATAATGACTCTAAATATCTACAGTGAGTGTTAGAATTAACATATATTATAATAAAGTGGAAAAAACTTATGTATAATTAAGAACCACGAAAAGTGCATCATCCAAATGTTATTTAGGTTAATCATGGACGGATTTATAGCTTGAGTAGACTCAAAGTAAAGAGCCAAGAATCCGCAAAATAGTGATACCATTAATTGTTTAATCCGGAAAGTACTAAGAAAGTTATAAACGATAATAAGTTTTCCTTCAATTCCAAAAGAATTGATAGCATCATCGCCGTACTCTCAAACCCAAAGCCCGATGCTAAGAAATAAAATTTCTTAATTTATTAAGGCATATGGGTACGAGATTAACAGATTTTTAACCAATCGGAAGAGCCGATTTCATTAGACGCCGAGAGCGACTTCGAAGGAAAAGACTAAAAGACTACTAGCTAATTGACCATCAAAGTGTACGGAACGAGTCTTCGACGGGAACAAAATTTTAAAAATGTGCGCGCTCCCCAGTGTAAACACGCAAATATAACCTAACTAAAGTGTTAATAACCTATAGCGAGTGAAGTGCAACGAGTGATGTGAAATATTAAACAAACTATTGCCAGTGTATAATATCGGCAATGATGAGTGGGAAAATAAGGGAGTATCTAGTATTAGCGAAATTTTATTGAAATTTAATATTTACCAAATAATAAATTTTTACTTTGGTACTACTTTAGTCAAGTACAGTTGTACATGGCTAAACTGAATAAGAATTGTTAATTAACCAGTATTTGAACAGAAGTTCTCAATTGTAATCATTTAAATTAAATATTACTGATTTTAGAAAGAGATGACAATTGAATTTAATACTTTAACCAACATTGATTGTAAACAAAGTTAAACCTAGATGCTAACTTGACTATAACTAATACAAAGTCAATTCATATCAAAATAATAATTGAAAACTATCATTACAGTTAATGAATAATAAACGTACCATGAATAATTATTATGTATAGTTATAAGATTTCAATGCCATCAATTTAAATATTTTACTAATTCACTTAGAGTAAATGGCAATCTAACCTACTTATTACGAAGAGGCGTAACAATCATACAGAGCTGTGCTTTAAAATTAGACAAGCTTGAATATACTCAATTGTAATGAGTTTATGAATTAATCATTATATTTGTTATTAATAACCATTCAAGGAATATTATTCCGACACACAGCAATTTCAATCGTGTCGTACACTCCACTACATAACCTGTGAGATTGATGGCAGGTTGACCAGATACGATAATTTTCAATGTTACAATTAAACTTGTTTTCTTGATTTTGTAATTACTCTCTATAATACATTATTGTTGTATTTTAGCATTTTTGTATCCTGTATCTTGTGAACTAAAAGAATTCACGACTTTTGGTAATTATAAACAAAAAACTAACCAAACAAGGTTAGCACCATACAATTTAAATAATCAGTGTTACCAGCCCTGAGCTTTAAGAATCTCGGTGACGAGTTGAAGTATGTTTTCATGTTTATAAATTGCTTTAAAGGGTTTTAATTGAAATTAACTTATTGTTAATAAACTATAAATTTACTTATACTTGAATCAGTCTTTCATTTCAAAGTAGGCAATAACGAAATTATTAACATAGCAATTATTTACAAAGTGGCAGTACAGCGAACGAGCGGCCAATGTTTGAAACTTCAAAACAGTCTCAAAAAATACAAAATAATTTTATTTACTGTGCATACACAGTGTCATTTCAGCATATTACAAGACCTGTTTTGGAAGATTGACAACAATAATAAGTGGTAAGTGAAAGGTAATCTATCAGTGCTCCGAGAGAGAATTAAAGCATTACTTTTAAACCTTTTGAACAAATTAATTCTACACAAATACAACGGTAATAATAATAATAATAATTAAACTTCTATTCATCGAGATGTGTTACAACGTTATAAGATAACTTCGAAGTGTAAACATTTATATTTTTTTCTGTAATTATAAAAAACAATTAAATAATAAGACTACAAATTTTATTAATGGTTAAATAAATTTATGATACACTCACTTGTTGCACACACCACTAGTCACTGTGACACTGGTTAGCGTTACGATCTGATGATGAACGGGTACGTTCGAAAACGCTAATCAGTGTCACAGTGACTAGTGGTGTGTGAAACAAGTGAGTGTAGCATAAAATAAAATAATAATAATAGTAACAATTTTTTACGAGGGATACTGTGAAAAATTAATGTTCGCCGCAGGAGTGTCTGCAGTCATACGGTATGTACTCTCTCAGACTAAGAGAGTAGTTTTTGTAAATTATCTTAGGTATCTAGCACTACCATTGCATCATTACAGTAAGAATAGTCAAGTTCACTAGATAACAACACTATATCTCGCGTTACAAAACAAAGCTCGCAGGACTGATATTTCAGCATTACGTCAAAACAAATTACGTCTGTAAGTCGGTGATAAGGCAATGGTGAAAAGTTACCTTTCCTGTCTGAGCACAAGCACAAATATATCATGTATAGCATATGGATTGTTAGGTGTTAAGAAAACTAACAATACTTATTTTGTATGAGCTGCAAAATGAAAAAGTATTTGTTTAAAAGATAAAACTATTTTCTTTTAGTTAACATAATCAAACAGATTGAAACAGAAAAAATGTTTATAAGTACTCCCCAAAAAAGCTGGTAAACACGTCGGGTTTTTCTTGAAAATGTTACTGGAGTTGCAGTGCATAATAAATATTATCTATAAATATAAAAATATAAAACTTTATAAAAATTTCTGCCGATTATCATGGAAGAAAGCTCGATATTGGGAAAAGGACCATTCTACGTCACACGAAGTCAGTCTGGTAAGTAGAATGGTATCTACTTGCTTACGTGCCTATCGTGTAGAACATAGGCAACGTTTTTAAGTATTTTGTTTTTTGAGTTTTGTATCGATTGTACAATAAACTCAAATTGCCAGAAACCAACATTTCTTGCATGTCTGTCTACAACAGATTTTGATGGATCTCTGTTGATGAAGATCTCCATTAATCTTTGTCCAATTCGTCAACACTATAAAAATCCGGATATTATAACACTGCAGAAAGCCAAGTTCCCTAGCGAGGAATAGGTGTAAGTGGTAATGAAAGATTGATGAACGTAAATAAAATTTGAAAATAAAAATATTTTGTAGATTGTAAAAAAAAAATAATATTTGAAACAGAAACGGAACGGAATATTTGAACGTTAAATTACAAATCAAAGGCGGGTATCAAACCTGTGACCTAATTTAAAATATACCTTTATGTTTACAAAAACCCAAAGAAAAAGTTACTAAACAAGTTAGAACATCATAAATAAAGAAAAGTAAGTTAAACATTTTATAAAAGTTCCAACAATAACAGTCGGTAAACATGTCATATTCATTATCTCTAAATAAATCAATGTGGTTTACAAATGCGTTCGCTTTCTGCATAAGGCACCAATACATTTTATCTGCAAAATATTAAAATATTATTAGTGAAAGGAAGAAACATTATAAAGTGTATCCTGGGTTAAGAGGGGTCAAATGCCCTTAATAATCACGGATTCCGAAATAAACTATATAATACTGTTCCTTGAGCCTAAAAAAAAGGTAACCCATAGTTCATAACTCGGATTCTTCCCCCTTCCACGCCAGGGGATGAAAAACCCATTTTTTCATATTTTTTTTTCTCCCGTTCTATATAGGGTTGCTATAGCTAATGCCGTCTCCCTTCCTTCAACCTGGCTTTCCAATTCTCCCGATGTTCCCATTGTCCTTTCTCACATCATATACGTTTCATAGATTCATCCACTTCGTCCCTCCAAGATCTTCTCGGTCTTCCCATTTTCTCTTTCTTTTTTCTCCCGTTCTAGTTCATGAAAAATTTTGAAAAATCAGACACATACTCGATTAGAAGACCTTTCATGTGAATTTTTTTAAAGGGCGGTGCCCTTTATTTAGGCCCTTAAAAAAATTTGAGAATCTTTAAAATCAAAATCAAAAACTCTCTAAAAAGTATCCATGTAACATAAGTTGTCTTTTCTGATTTTTAAAACGTTTAATAGTTGAACCCATTGAATTTTTTAAGATTTTTTGGAGTGGTGGTTCCTGGTTAAAAACATTAACCGGAAGATGGCCTTAACAGCGCTTATAAGGCATAAATAAATATAAAGGTAAAAAGTAAGGGCGGATCAAAAGCGAAGTACTCAAGGAGATTCCACCTGTGCTCTAAAAATCCAAGGAAACTTTTTCTAAAATACTATTAATTTATTCTTTCATTCCTTCTGGCAGGATAGTTTTATTTTTTAGAAAACTCACGAAAGCCTTTTAAAAATTACTAAACACTATATTTGAAATATAGAAAAATTTTTCACTATTTCTTAATCTGCAGCTGCAATACTAGAAATTCTCTATCCCAAAATTCCTAGCTGAATCCGCCACCTTCAAAACCTACAGAAAATGTAGTAAATGTTTTGTTGACTCACAATTAAATCTCCTATTCTGCACGACATCGTTTAATAACTTATTAAATTTATTTCCGTGCAAATTTATTTCGTGGTATGCTGTGGTTATTTCGTATATTGGATATTTCAACTGTGGAGAATTTGATGTTCACTCATAATTTTTACGAGGGCTATTGCAAAATAAAATTCCAATTGGCTGGTATAGAAAAACGAACATAATAATACATTTTACGTAGCATACATAAAAGTTACATAAATATCAGTTCCACCTAATTACCGCTCAAATATACTCAGTAATATAAGCAGTTGCAACAGCTATTACAGTCCCTCGACAAAAAAGGTTTCAGTCAAGGTATGCAACTAAGAGTTTACTCAATTAACGAAAACCTAATTGGTTTTAAAATACCGAGTAGCAAGGCAGACCTTTATCTTGGCAACACACATCAATGCTCTGAATCTGTATGACACTGTACCTCTCTATATAAGCCTAGAGAGGACTCATTTTAAACACAATCGTCCACTAGTCCATATGTGAACTTCCCTGAAGTCGAAACCTGAATACGAAAGTCTGCTAACGTGACAGTAAGTCCTTCTCTCCTACGTGACGACTTGTCCACGGTGGACCAGGTCGACCGCCTAGTAAAGCCACATCCATAACTCTGCATCCATATCTCTGCATTACTTTGAGCCAATGGCGTTGGTCGATATGACCGCAATCCAAATCAGCCCACAGGGCACTGTCCTGCACAGAACAGCAGACGATGGAACATTACAACAAGTACCTTAAGGGTGGTGGCATAGGAAATGACAGACTCTATTCAAACAGAAATAAACAAAGTGGACCTTGGACTTGTGTATGACAACGTAAAAGGATGTTGGTTGCTTCTGCGTAAGCACCTAGTTTCTGTGGCAACCAGTTTCTGTATATCAGCCGATCGGTGATTATTTTTGGACTAGCCCTCGTATCTATCACCATTCACACTAACACTTACGGATTATATAATTTTGTTACTTTTACATTCACAGGTCGCCCAAACGACAACGTGCCTGCGACATACCACAACTCCGAGGATGGTAATTATTAAATTATTACCATATCTAACATAAGACTTGTTATTATATATGTGTGTGTCTGTATGTATATATATATATTATATTATTATTAATAATAACAAAACTGTTTACAAGAATATATTTTTTTATTTTGTGAATTACAATGTTTCAATAGTATTCAGATATCATCATCATGTACATTTGTTTATTTATATTATTTCAATAACTGATGATGGTAATTGAATGCTATTGACACATTGTAATTCACAAAATAAAAAAATATATTCTTGTAAAAAATTTTGTTATTTTTAATAATAATATGAAAAATATATGTATAGAAGAAAAAATTAAAGTATGAATGCACAGTGTACACACACACACACGTGTGTGTGTGTGTGTGTATGATTTACACAGAGAGAGCTTTTATCATACACAACCTTGACACCATTCATATTGTATTTTTGATATTTTCAAAATCGTTTTAATATCATTTGATGTCTTTTAAGAAACATAATTTTAAACACATTTTATAAACCAGCTTTAGAGTGCGATAACTACGCTTTAAAACACTAACAAACTCAAAATTTCTTGAATAATCGGAAGTTGTCATTTTTCCTGTAATCGTTCTCTACCTTGTAAATCCATTTGAAAAATTCCTTGAATAATCGGAAGTTGTCATGTTTCCTGTTATCGTTCGCTACCTTGTAAATACATTTGTGTAGCTATATGATTTACCAAACACTTTTCCCTTCACCTATAACATTTCTGCAATCAACGTTTCTACTATTTCCTTAATCGCATAGTTACATAGTGGCACAGCTGTTAGTATTTCACTGTGACAGTCACAAAATTTACATTGACGATATCTCTGACTTACCATTTCTTACCTGAACATTTTCTCTAGAAACCATACTTTGACTTGTATAAAAGTTGTGTGCCCCTATAATCATAATCCGTTAATAATAATTGTTTGTTGGGAAAAATGCTTTATAGATCTTTAGAGGCAACCATCTGTCCCCTGTGATGCCTCAGCGACTACATAAAAGTCACTTTGAATTTAGGCATTGATAACCACCCTGGAGCCCTTTGGTGTATTACTTCAAAGTGGAACCTATTGCGCCATTGTCAGTCACCTTCTAGTTTGTCTGTTAAGAGCTACTGCCCGTTGGGTGCCACTGGGGCCTCTGTCTTCTTGCAGAACCGACTGAATAAATGTAGTAACGTGGTTCTACTCCTCCTTGCTACGAAGCATAATCTTAATTACTTCCACCAGTGTCAACGTCCCGAGCTTTATCTGCATTGCCTACCTTTCTCTAGGTCAATCTGCTACATTTGAAAAATGAAAAAGTGTGCAAGGAATGTTAAGGGAAGAGTCACTGTACTGGCATGCTAGAAGTAAGCGTCCAAATTACCATGGCCACTGCGAGACTATGTCATGTAGTAGCTAACCTCGCCGTGTTGACGGTCAATACATTCCCTCAAGTCCGGTATGAGTGTTGCGTCTGTCCAGCGATCTTGCCAGTTCCCTGGCTTCATTCATGGCTGTATCTAGTCCACTTACATTACTTCTTTTGACGAGATGCTTTAGTTCCTGAGCCAAAAGTTCTTCCAACACTGGCCACTCACTGTGCCGTGAGGCTTCTGAATTGTGTCGTGATCTGTGCTGGCTTATGGAGTGGCTGCTTGATTTGATCCCCGTAAGAGATCTTCGAATTTAGCCTGCCAATTAGATATTTAACTGTCTCCTTTGTCAGCTTCAGCTCTCAAGTGCACTTGTAGGATTATGGGAATCCATTGCCGTGTATATCTGTTTCTGCCAATTTGTTAATGCAACTAAACGTGTTTGGTAAACAGACAACTTACACTACTGTCGGGACACTAACCGTTCCTACGGTTACACTAAGCAACGAACAACTTGGGTTTATATGAGCCAGTTTCCTCTAGATTTACTAAGTGGTAACACCCAATACTAAGCCACCCAACACTGAGCCTCAGCTGGCCAGCTTGCCCAGATTAGTTGCAGTGCCTTGATTATAATTAATTATAAGCTGCAAGTGTAATTTATGTAAGTAAATTAATGTAATTAATGTTACTATTACTTTGGTGTTAATTTTTTTTTTTTAATTCTTTTGTTGGTTGAATGTAAGTGAAGATGTAATCTAATACAACTTAACATAATCTGTTTTTAATTTAGAATTTGATTTTAACTAGAAAATACAACATGGGTATAATCATCGGAAGAATCTCGATACTGAAAACTGTAAATTTTAAGTGTTAAGTGTACATCTTAACATTTGTAATGCTTTTGCCTTTGGATACTTACGAATTGTTTGACCATTTACTACTACTGTATACCTCATGTTCATATGTAATATCTTATTTTGTACACCCCCCACTAGGCTTTTTCTTCAAAGCTGAACCAGTCTCTTCAAAATCCACGTTTCGATTGCGTGTAACGAAGGAACTTGACCGCGGGGCGGGATCTGATAGTGGCGCCGAAACTCTCGTTGTGCAGCTGTCAAACTGTCACCATGTCGGTAAAACGCCCTTACGGCGACCGCACGCTCTGCACCGCTCCACTGCTCCATGGTAACTAAATGTCCGTTACTGCTAGACAGACAGTTTCACTTCTGCTACATCTACAGGGCTGCCAACATCAACTTCAAATTTTCCCGTTTTCTTGCGCCACCCATTATATACTTTCACATACTCTAAACGTGTCTTTCTTCAAAATACGATTTTAAATAGTAAACATGGATTTAGACATGTTTTTTTTAAGTTTATAGAGTAATCCTTGATGCCAAACGTTATCGAATGATTGACTGATATCAAGGAACATCTATGAACAGTACTTTTGGATTCAAAGATTCTCATTATCTTCTCCACTACTTGAAGTACATGTTCAATTGTCAAATACTGTCTTCTAAACCGAAGCTGATTACTCAGTATTGATTATAGAAATGTTTGTAAAAAACAAATTGTCAAGAAGTAAAAAGATTTCAAAGACATGTCCGCGCTACTAATGCTAGTGGAGAAGCAGCAGTTCCACTGACAGCCAATGAAGTTATTCAGTTTAGATAGACAGCCTAGATATAAATCCAGAAGTAAATTTTTATCAGTTTGCTTAATTGTGGCCTCGTGTAAAAATATTTTTCAAAACCTGATTTCAAATATGTATGTATATATATTATAACGATTCATAATAGCGTCCTATCTGAGCGTTATATGATAGTGTCTGACGGAGGGAGTATAGCAGCGTAAGGAAGAGAGAGAGAGAGCGTATAATCGCAGCCATCTCACTCTAACCTCGTCACAGCGACATCCGATACCGGTACGAACATGAAAATTTACTCAATACAAATTATCAGTTCAACATGTGATAACTTAAAAACTAATAAATATACGGCAATTCTGAAAACAGCATTGTATTCAGCAAGTGAAGCTTTATAAGTAGCCGCAATCTCAGTTAATATAATTAACAATTGAAGAAGTTACACGGAAGACGAACGCCAAAAGGAATAACGAGAGAATTATGCTACGTAGGAATTAGGTGTTTTCACACACAAACAGATAAAGACCTAAGCAACAATATTCTGTGGTCAGATCTTTGAAAACACGTTTGCAAATACCTGTAATCAATCGATTTGCAAACACAGGAAGTACGATTTTAACTAGAAATTCTCTGCAGTTTCAAACCTGTCACAGGGTGTTTCGTCGACCTGTTCGAGATTGTCAGAACTGGGAAAACGCATGATTTATTTGTACAACCAATCAGCATCCCGTATTTAAAACTGACGCCAACTCAAAGCGAGGGGTAGCATCACTCTTCGTTCGGATCTTCAATGCGCTAGTCGTGTATAAATTACGTACAGAGATTTTTCAATCACGCAAAAGTGTAATTAAGTATCAAATTCGAGAAGTAGTCCGCAGTGAAGATGAACTAATACCGTTCAACAACTCTCGCTGCGTAAAACAACGTTAATTAATTAAATTATTAATTACTTAATCATCAGCCGTGAAGGACCTGTGCGACAGAAGGCTACAGCATCTGTAATTGCCAGGGCATCTTCTACAGCATTGATCAACATCAATTCTTCTCTGCGAAACCATCAAAAGGAGGACCCCTACGGATTCCTATCTTCGGTCAACGCATCAAACAGTAAGAAATAGATTCATTGAGCAATGAAATAAGCACTAAACAAATAATAAAAGCAATAAACAATTTTTAAAAGACACTAAGAATTTCACACTTCGTATTTTAATTATAAGATTAGCTCTAACATAGTATAGGAGTGTTGAATGGAAAGTGAGGTGTAGTATTGGACGTGCAAATTATTGCAGACCTGTTCTTTAGCACTGGTTTGGGGGATAGCAATCTCTTAATTAAACCAGATAAGAGCCATAGGTCGTTTGAACGTCTTAATCGTTACTTTTCACACTCACTCAGTAATTATAAGTGTTAGGGTAGAAATAAGTCCTGCCATTAGCATTTTCAAGTTTAAAAATAATTGATTAAAACCTTAATTAAAATAATCAAGCAAATATTAAAGTGTTATTTGTAACTATTCCCCTTGAAAACCACAATCACTGAACGAATCCTGAGAAAGAGTGTCTCCATGCGCTGAGCTAAACTGAAACCGTGTCATTTGTATCTGGGATTTGTTCTGGCGCCCAGGTAAAGTAATATCACGGGTAAGTAACATTTTATCTAACATTCAAAATATTAGATAATTGTGTTAGATAAAAGGGAGCGTTGTAATATATATATTGTAACAAATCATATATTTAATGAGTATAATTAACTGTTTTAATATTATTTTAGTTTATACAATTTTTTTTATTTAATTTTATTATTTAATTATGTTAGGCGTTTTTATTATTTTTATTATTATTATTCAATTAATTAAAATAATAAATAGTAATTATGTATGAATTGGTGAAGAAATATATGTTTCACCGCGTTAAATAGATTATGTCGTAGCCAAATCGATTGAAGGTAGCTGTCAATTCAGCGTCTCTATTTCTTCTTCTCATCGTCTTTTTCCTTTCTGAAGTCCTCGTTTATAAATTGAGAATTGATGTATTTTAATGTAGTTACTTAACTAATCAATACAACGACAATTTAAAACAAATAATTATGTTTATTATGATTAATGCGATTATTTGATTTGCGTCGACTATTGCTTTCGGAGTCCAGACTGGATCTCAGGTCGATTAATACATTTGGGTTAAGTTATATCAATTTAAATAATTCATTAACATGGATTCTTTTAACTGTTGAAATAGTCAGGAAAGGCAAGTTAGAGAATTCAATACTTACAATTAGAAAAAAACTTATTCATTAACATATAATAATCAAAAATATAGTATAGATTAGTGAAATGAAATTCGAACCGCAAGCTGACTGTTCTGACGTCACGCCGCCTTCGTCTTGGGCCAGCTGCTCCTCGTTGAAATTAAAAGATGGCTGCCTTCGTGCGTTGTACCACGCTGACAATCTGTCTCTGAGATTTTCTTCAATAAAAAGCAGTAGTTGATAAATTCCTCTTCTGTGATGTAGTTATTGGAAGATTTTCTAGTTATTGTGTTTAGTTTTCGTCCTCCACTGGATTTCGTTCGGTAATGCGTGTGTAGTGTTGAATGTCTTTTTCAAATCAGTTCGCTGTTCATAATTTGGATAGATTTATAATTCCACTATGGCCATTCGTTCTGGTAGTTCCTTTAGTATTATTTAAATTTGTTTTGTTGATTCCACCGATTATTTAAATTGGATTCATTGATTTACGGTAGATACTTCATTCCTTCATAATTCCATATGACATCTTGGTTTTAGTTAGTTAAAATTTATTTCAGATTTCTTCTCGATACTCTGACACGTCTGTTCTGCTTGGAATTTAACAATCAACTAATTTTAATTTGTTCCTTCATATAGAAAATCCTGCGCGATTTTGGTCTCATTTCCCATTGTTCACAATCAGCTGTTTGCCTTATCCTCGATTCCATTTTATGGAAATAAATGACATTTTATTATATTTTACTGGCTATAATTTAGTTATTTAGTATTTTTATGTCATCTTAATTACATAACTATATTCCTGGTTTGATTTCATACAAATTAATATTATACATGACCTATTTTGGTTTGAATTAAACTCAAAAATTACATTCCTTGAGATTTACTTCTAGGCCTTATCATGATTCACATAATTACCCATTAAATGGTTTACAGTATTTTTTTGTGTTACCATTGTCCTCAAATAAGATTACTAATTAAATCATTGTAATTTGCCTTTACTACTTTGTTATTATACTAAATATTTACTGATTCATTTACATTTTACTTATACTGGGTTTACTGCCTAGGCATTACCTTGTATAATCACTATTTAATTCAATGTTATCCTCTGACTTTTCTAATTACTATTACAGGTTGTTGTGATAATTATAACAAAGTATTTGCATGCTAAAAGGAATAATTTATATTAATTTGGTCCAGGTTTTCACTAATTTATCTCCTCTGATTTGATTACAGGGTCAAAGTTGAATTTGGCTTGATTATCAATTTTCAGTTTTACTATCAATATTATAATTATTTCACATTATTATTATTATCTTTTCTGAGTTACTATTTATATGACATTTGAATTAATATATTGCCTTTCCTTCCTTAACAAAATTCTGACATAAACTAACACTCACTAAATACAACAAACACTTATTCTCTAACATTTAGTATATTCTAATATTAACATTGCAGGTAGTGAATACCAACATAATAATTAAACAAATTGTGGTCTTAATCTAATTACAGTCATTTGCTGTCTCTTCAATTTATTGTTTGGGTTTTGTACCTTTGATCACATACTATTCACTTTATTCTCTCCCATAGTTTGTAATAAGTTTTCTAATTTTTTGGAGAATAAGGAATTTCACTTTATACACTACTTATTATCTTTAGTCCTTTTTTAATTTCCACTATTTTATTTATACTTATGTTTACATTAAATCAACCTACTGGTATTGTATTCTCTGACTTTTTATAAGTTTTTCTAATATTTTGTATAAAATTATTATTTAGTTCATTGATTTATTTGATTATTTATTTTGTAATTCTTCTTCCCTCAACCTTATATTCCCAGAACCTCATAAAGTAGCCTGGTTGTGATATGAATGTCTACCCTTTGATTTTACTGTGGCTGGTTTAATCATTTGTCCATGGTTGTATTTCCTTACTGCTCCTTATCTAACTGGGTGTACTGATGATGTTACTGGGATAATAATCATCCTACATGGTTTAACACACATTGTTTTGAATTGAATGTTTTTAATTTCCTTGGATCGAGAGTTTTTGTCGCACTGTCAAGGCATTTTATTTATTACAGTGATTATTTCTTTTATGTTACTTTTATTTAGGTATATTTTACTCATTCCAGATTGCTTCTTCCTTTCATTTTCTAGGTGGTATGAAATTGTAGATAAGGCAAAATTTTCGTTCGATCCTGGATGCTCCTCTGTAGTCGTGCAGGCCTGGAGTACTTGATCCTCGTCCTTCAGATCCTCTCCGTAGTCCGTTGCCTCGTTCCGTACGCTGGACTTTATTCCATGTATTTGGCTGCTCCCTCGTATTCCGTCATAGACTCTGGCTGCAGCGGTGATCTCACGAAATTGATGAGTAGTCGGGTAGAGCCTCCGACTGCCACGGTAGTTGAACGAGAAAGAGAAATAAGTTGGTGTATCTCCAGTATTTATACCCTAGGGTGCAAAAATCATGTTTCGACAATCCTCTGCAGGTATCAGTCTGTCGTTGGCGTCCCTTTCTAACACGATTATTATCACAGTTATTTCGCTTGTCTTCTCGACATACGAAGTCTTTTGAAAATTACTCGATATTCATCTTGTCGGTAATTTTTATGTGTTCACTGTGTATAAACCGTTTTTCCCTACCTTAATTAATATAAGTTTTATTTATATTTATTTTCACTATATTCGCACTTTTTATTATTTTCGCACTATTTTTTGTACACACGTGCGTCTTTATATTATACACACTGTGGCGTATTTGGTTTTGTGGTATTATGCACACACTCTTTACAATTTAAATAATTCATATAATTAATAACATTTATTTAGGGGGGACGCTTTACAGGAATCAACTGGACTCACACACATGCGTAAGATACACGTGTACACACGTGTACCACAGCTGAGTGGCGTGATCAACCTGTCCAAGCATGAAATTTGGTTGTTCCCTTTACAGTTCAGATTGAAAGCTGAATTATTATTACTGACAATATGGATTATTTATTTAATTATATTAATTATCTTAATTAATTGTGCAATGCACAGTACCCTATACCTTTATACTGTTGCAATATATAAATATTAGTTAAAATATGCTTGAGTAGATCAAGAATACTGAGCATTTCATGGAGAGCACATATAACTAATGTTGAAGTTCTTAGAAAGATGAAGAAAGAAAGGGAAGTTATTAACACAGTAAAGATAAGAAAGCATCAGTTTTCAAATTTTACTTATTGCAGTCTATACTACAGGAAAAGTACTTGGAAAGAGGTTAGTTGGACGACCAAGAGTCTCATGACTGAAAAATTTAAGGACCTGGTTTGGCATGAATGCCACTGACTTATTCCGTGCAGCAGTACAGAAACTTAAAATAGTCTGTATGATATCTAACATCCGAAACGGATTAGAACTATCAGAAGAAGATGCTTGAGCAAAGACCGAAAACCTTGGCCACGGAAGGAAAACGTAACTTAATCAAAAGTGTATACAGCTTTAGTTTTCTTGTTTTGTACGTCTTCCTTGTTCTGTTACATTAAATCTACAATTAATTGACAAAGTAGTTAGGTTCTTATTATTTTAAAAAATTGTAAAGTATATGCTTACATAAAGAGAGCAGCAGCTGGGGCCTCAAACGAAACCCTACCCACCCCTTCGAAAACTGCTATAACAGTAAGTTTTGTTTTTTAATCAAAATTTTAACATTCTAGTGGTTGCTGTAATTATTTACACTTCCAGTCGCCGCCATTGTATAAGCGTAGTGTAGACAGATAAATTGCTTTACACGAGTCAGTAAATCCTCGAAGCCAAACAGACAGACAGATAGACAGACAGACACATGATATATATCGCCGCGTTAGCAAAGCAATCAGACGAAGCGCGAGACGTAAGCCTTGCAAATCCCACTTAACACATCCGAACCGAACCGGCTTCCCACACATTTCATCAGTTTTATCTATAATTTACATCAAATAAGATTCGTATCTGTTGGTCGATGAATTGGTTCCAGTGAAATCATTTAGATTATTTCTGTACGTCGATATAGGCCTACAAGCTTGTGTCATTAATTCTGAGTATTATGACTTCCGTTGTTAATTGTAGGATGAGTTTTGAAATTGGACAGAGGATACTAGCAGAACGTATCGCTAACTTTCCTCATGTAAAGATACAATATGTAGTAAGTGACTCAGTGAACAAACCAAAACGAGTTTATATAAAACTATTATTAAGCCAAGCATAATGTATACAACAAAAAGAATGTGTTCAACAAATTGTGGTAAAAGAAAACTGATAACATTTGGGAGAGGCATACTTGGACTAAAGGTAACAGGAGGAGGAGTGTACAAAGATAAATGTAAAAGTGGATGAAAAAGAGGAGAGGCAGGAGGAGTGAGGTAAAGAGAGAATATTTTAAGGTATTATTAAGTTACGGAAAATAAGGTTGACCTTACATATTACAAAGAAGTGAATTCTGTGATAAAAAGTATTAAGTAACGGAAACCGCAAGAACGTGTGGGACGCAGAAAATGATTGAAAGTAAGATGAGAGGAATAAGTGACAGAGAAATTACGGAGAGGCGGCAGACGGTTAAGGGGCTGGAAGGAGCGGCGGCAGAGAGTAAGAGGTGTACAAACAATTTTAGTGTTACAGTTGAAATTTACTCCCACTGAGCGCTTAATTAGTGTCTGTGCAATACACATCTGCAAGTAATATCTAAAAGCGCTTGGTCAGATTAAATAATATTTCTTAAATTTCTTCCCGGTAAGAAAACCGAAAGTATATAATAATAGGCCAGAGCGACGACGATTGGATGTGCAAAGTGTTTTCAAACTTTAGTAAATAGTCCTACTCATTAGAGCAAAGGAAAAGTGTGCAATAAACATGCCAGATAAACGTGCTTCATTACTATCTGTAAGTGTTGTTATAAACAAATTTAATTACTGGTGTACGAAACGAGATTTAAGTGTAAAATTTGGTATACTTAGCAAGTGTCCTATTTTGTGCAAGAGCAAAGTAAACAAAAATGTTATGTTAAAATTTGGTTCTAACTGCGGCTGATCGAAAATTTTAATTCAAAATTTCATAAAACTCTGTACTCTTATATGAATATACCTTGTGAGCAGAATCTCGGGCTCGGGAAGCTTACTATTACTTTGTCCTACCTTGTGAGCAGAATCTCGGGCTCGGGAAGCTTACTATTTACAATTTATGTGAATTTTAGTCCCCGATCCCCGACAAATAATTAGTTTTATTATCATTAGGTCTATACAATTATTAACTATAAATTGAGTCACACCGATTTCTTACTTTATCAAAGGACACTGTGAGAAAATCTTGTCGAATAACTACAAAGCTTGTAATATAACAAAGCTTTCTGTGTACTGTACAAGTAAGAAGTGACGTCAGAGCATTACAGGAAAGAAATTGCTGTTGCTGTGCAGTGGCGATAAGCCAGTGGTGCCAACCGCACCCTTATCCTATGTGTTACTTATCCTGTCTGCGCTTACTTCTGACCTATATTTTAATGCAATTCGTTGGTTTCTTTTCTTACGTTTTGTTTTAAGTTCAAGTTATCTAATTTATACACTTGACAGAATTTGTGGCAAAGTTAAGCCCAAGCACTGAACGGAAATATTGTCAGAAAAGAATCCCACCAATGTCAACGCACGATGCACGCGCTATCAGTTATAATTTAAACCAGCACAAATCTTTCGAGTCTGTTCTATTTAACATATCTACTGGTTTAGTTGAAAATTAAAAAAAAAATAATTTTATTGCAGAAAAGGAGTAATGTTTTTTGACAAAGAACGCGGAAATATTCACGATGATAGACAAAACGGGTGGCCGTGTTTAACGAAAGACGACATGATACGCCTCGTTTAAGAGAAGATTACATAAAATAGACAATTCACTGACGTCGCTCTCCCTGCATTTTTTAAAAGTTTTACGTTCAGTCTTTCCTGAAATTATGTTGGAAAAACTGAACGCCAAGAAACTGTGTGCACTCTGGGTTGCAAAAGTGCTTACAGAATAACAGAAAATGAAACGTTGGGAGAGTGCATTGGCTTTCCTTTTGACATAATTCAACCAGCAAAGCCATGATTTCCTGAGCCATGTAGTCACCAGAGACAAGACATGGTTATCACACGTAATGTCCGAATCAAAACAATAGCCTAATCCATCGCGTGGAGACACAGTTCATTGCCTTAAAAGAAAAACAGTTCCCCGACCTCTCGGAACAAGTCAAAGTGACCACTCGGAAAGTCATGCGGGCTGTCTCTTGGGACAGAAAAGCGGTTTTGCTTATGAACGTCTTGGCTCAAGGGTCAACAATCAACTCCAGCGTCTGCTGAAAAACGCTTATGAAATTGCGTCGTGCTATTCAGGAAAGCGACATGGGATGCTTATCCGGGACATTGTGTTGATTCATGAGAATTCCCGCAAACAGACTGGTACTGGAACGTAACATGTGCGTGGCTGGAAACAATTTGGTCATCTGCATTTACAATCCGAATCTCGCACCGAGCGATCGTCATCTTTTCAATTATTAGAAACCATTTCTTGGTGGTCAGCTGTTCCGTAACGACGACTGTATCAAACAAGCCGTTAATACGTGGGTCAAATCACAGGTAGAAAATTTCTATGACGAAGGTTTTTTTTTTACTTTATTGAAATCAGCAATCAGAACTATTACATACACAAGAATGTATACATATAAAGTCCTATGAGCCAATAATTTGATGACTAATGGACATGAGGCGGAGCTGCATCCATCGATGTAGCCCGGACTATCTTCTCAGGTCAGTGGGCCATTTTCTTTTAAGTCGTCTTGTGATGTCTGTAGTGATCAGGTTGCATGCTAGTCTGTTGGTGTCTCTCTGCAATCTGTCATAATGCCTTTGTGCACTGGCTCGACATTCTTCTTCTACCAGGGGTATGTTGAAGTCCGTATGAAGTATATGATTTGATATGTACTATTCTGCACCTGCTATTGTTCTCAGCGCTTTTGATTGGAAGCGCTGAATTATGTTGACGTTTGACTTACTTGAGCAACCCCACAGCTCAATTCCATACGTCCATATTGGTTTAATGATCACTTTGTCCAACAAGATTTTATTTTCCAAGGATAACGTTGATTTTTTCCCAAGTAACCAGTACATCTTTCTCATCTTGAGCTCCAATTCCTTCCTTTTTTTGATTATGTGTTTTTCCCACGGTAACTTTTTGTCCAGATGTAGTCCCAGATATCTAGCTCCATCTGAATGTGGAATCTGCACATCATTTAGATATACCGGTGGACATTCGGAGCGTCTTAGGGTGTGTGTGACATGGGTGCTTTTCTGTGCATTTACCTTTATCCTCCATTTATGTAACCAACTTTGCAGCATGTCTAGGTGTAGTTGTAGTCTATCCGTGGCAATTTGTGGATCCTTGTGTCTGCATAGTAATACTGTATCATCTGCAAATGTGTCGGTGTAGCTGGTATATCTGACGTGTATAGGATGTACAGCAAAGGACCGAGGACGCTTCCCTGTGGCGCCCTGATTGGATAGAAAAGATGTCAGAGAATTCAGAGTTAAATTTAACTTGGAAATGTCGTCCATAAAGATACGATTTTAGGAGCAGGTAATACTCGCTTGGTAACTTCATTTTCATTTTGTACAGGAGTCCTGGGTACCATACTTTGTCGAAAGCCTGCTGTACATCTAAGTAGACTGCTGGGCAGTATTCCTGGAAGTTAATTGCTTTGTTAATTTCAGAGATTAACAGAGATCCGATGGCATTGTTGTATAGTGGAATGATGCTTCCTAAAACAGAATTGATGATCAGAGAGGATTTCATCGAGGAGTTTGTCATCATGTATTCTCTGAATGATTAGTTTCTCCAGGATTTTTGATAATTGTGGAAGTAGACTGATGGGCCTATAGGAGCTGACTTCATGCTGCGGCCTGGTTTGGGGATGACTATTAACTGTGCAAACTTCAGTTGTAGTGGCCAGTATTTAACTCTAAGAATGCCATTAAAGAGTGTTTTTATGTACTGAATTGCTATATTTGGTAGTTCAGACAGAACTCTCCCGTTTATTAGTTCATAACGTGGGGCTTTCTTTTTATTAAGATGATCAATTACATATTTAACTTCCGAATACTTGAAGTCTTTGATTGGGAGGGACAGTTGTAATGGTGCCTCAAGAAAGTTGTTGATTTCAGTATCTTGGGTGTCTGAGTGGTGTGTAAAAACTTTAGCGAAGTGTTGAGCAAATGTATCTGCTTTTTCTTGGTCCGATTTGGCCACTCATTGTTTGGTTTCCTTATTGGAGATTTTATAATTTGTGGCCTCCTGCGGCTGGTTGTCACCTTCCAGATTGAATGGTCTGCTATTGATAGGGTGGTTAAATAGTACTGATATGTTCCTGTTTATTCTGTTTAATTTTGCGTTTTAAGTTTTTTGGTAATCTATTAAATATGTTCTTGTCTATGGGGTTACGAGTCCGCTGCCATCTCGCTCTGGCTCTTCGTTTTTCTTAACCAACTGGAGAATTTCATTAGGAACGTTGTTTTCCTTTCGGATGTTATTTACGATAGTTGGCGTATCCGCCCATGCACAGTCTTGCACTACCCTTATGAACTGTTCTGTAGCTTCATCTATTTCATCCGGTGTTTTCAAACTTATATTTAGGTGTAAGTTTTGACAAAGTAGTTCCCTAAAACTGTTCCAGCAGGTGTTGTTGTTATACAATGAGGGTCTTGGGGAAGTTTTGATAAATGTTGAGCTTATTGTTGCTACCACAGGGGTGTGGTCAGATGTCAGATCTAGACAACTTTCAATATCCAAAATGTTGTTTGATATCCCTTTGATGATGAAGAAATCCAGTAGGTCTGGGATTTTACCCGGGTCTGAGAGCCAATATGTAGGTTCCCCAGTTGATAGGTGTTGATAGTTGGATTCTGTCATGAGGTTGTACAGCTCTTAGCCTTTTGTTGTTGTCAGTCTAGAGCCCCAGTGGGTGTGTTTACAGTTGAAGTCTCCACCACAGATAAAGGTGTTACCAAGAGACTCAAAAATGGCTTGATGAGATCTTTTTTAATGCGATGCCTTGGATGACAGTATACACAAGTGATAGTAATTGAGGTGGGAAGCTTATGCACTTGTATGCTTGTTGCTTGAAGAAAGTTCTCCGCGTACTTAGGAAGTTGATAGTGTATACAGAGCAATTGGAGCTCTGTATGATAATTGCTGTACCCCCGTGTGCTTTACCATCGGGATGTTCAGTGTGATAGGTGTCATAGTACGGAATATTAATGTAATTTTTACTTGTTAGATGGGTTTCTGTGACAAGAAGTACATTAATATTGTTTATTTTTAAGAATGACTCCACCTCAGGTAGCTTTGGTAATAGACCGTTCGCATTCCATAGTGCTATACGCAGTGATTGGGACATTTAGTGGATGCGTTTGTTGATGACAGAGGATAGCATATTTAATATCATATTATTTTGTTGAATTAACTGATTAAACATGGTTTTGAATTCATCAAGGAACTTAGATAGTGTTAAACATTCTTCTTGTTGTAGAGTTTTTGATTCCCGGCTAACTACTTCACTATATGATCTACGGGGATATTATTGTGGTTGGTATGTCGGATATTGCTGTGGTTGGTATGTCATATTTGTAGATTCTGCAGTAGGTTGTGTTGTGGCGTGCTGTAGGGTGATTCCTACTTTTGGTTGATGTTCCCTGCCTATTTTTTCTTGCAGTTTCTTATAAACGTCGCATCCACGGTAATTAGCAGTATGGTTGCTTCCACACAGAGCACACTTAGCAGGTAGGGCTTTGTCTTTCTTACATATCTTCGTGTCATGTGGTCCTCCACATTTTACGCAAGCAAAAGGGAGAGTACAGTAAGTTTTTGTATGTTTGTACATTTGGCATCTTGTGCATTGCATAATTGAATTATTTTTGGGTGGAGGTTCTACCCTGATTACCTGGTTATCAATAAATTGTAAATTGTAAATATCTTTATTATTTGGTGCTGGCTCCAGGTCCACATAAATCAGGGGTAAAGGCTCTTTTGATTTTCTGTTTTATGTTAGTTACAGCACTCACTTGAAAGCCTTATTTTTGTATGCTGCTTTTGATCTCTTCTACTGTACTGTGGGATGCAGATTGCGTATAACTACTCCATAAGCTTTATTTTCTTTCAATTGATACGTGTGATGGATGATACTAGAATCTTTCATAAATTTAATTAGTTTTCTGTATGTTTCTGAGGTACTGGTGTTGATCTTAACTAGATTGTCTGCTAGCGATTTTGTTGTATATTGCTCAGCTTCAGCAACATCCGTTAAGGCCTTTCTCATTTCAGTGTAATCCATGACACCGTGTACAAAAATTGGTGGTGGTCTTGTGATTTTTTCTGCTGGTATGCTTAGGTTTATGGCGTTACTGTCGCCATTATTTTGACTTTCAAGAACCTGTCAGAAAGTGCGAATTGGCTATTATTAATTTTGGGTTTTGTTACTCTTCGACGTTTCCGTTTATGTCCACAACACATTTGCCAAGAATTAACATTTGGTGTAATTTCAGTCTCGCTTTCGGTTGATAAGTCGTCAATTGATGAGTAATTTTCCAATTGCATTCGTGTTGGAAGTGACTGACCTATTTGGTTGGTATACATTTAAAACATTTGTGTATTAGGCATTGAAAAATGTGGCGGATTTGTTGCATTGCTACTTGATTGAGTTGATTAGACATATCGCTTGTACCGGGTCCATTTTTAGAAGTGACAGAAACCACGTAGAAAATTAGTTTAAGGCTTGTACTTCAAATAGCAATAAAAATATTTTGCAAGTATGTTCATGGTTTGTTTAAATACCTATCGGAACTTACTTTCTGGATGTGCATCGTGCAATTCTTCGAGCTTAAATTTGTTCAACACACAGCAACGTAACTGACAATATTTATATTTTGTTAACGTTGCTGACTGTTGAAGGATTCACCTTATGAATGTCACCTTATTAACAGTATCTCACTAAATAATAAAGTGTGGGGCAATAAAAACACAACAATTTAAAACTATTTACAACTGAAACTAGTTTAATATTATTAAATCAAGTATAGTGTAAATATAAAGGTAATAAGGTGCCATTTTACTTAGCCATAGTTATCGTTTGAAAATAAGTCTCTTTAGTGATGCCCATTGACACACTTACATTCATCAAATCGATTGAAAATGTTATCCATGATTCTCTGCAGCATGGCTTGCGGAATCACCTGAATATCTTCGACGATCCGGTGCCTGAGTTAAATTAAATCATGTGGTCATGACTAAAAAACCCTTAAACTTTACACAGTCTTACAAGAAGAAATCACACAGAGACAGGTTTGAAGATCACGATGGTAAGAGTATTGCACCAAATCTTGAGATCAACCGATCCTTGAACACAGGCCTCAACACATCCATTTTGTTTTGTGCAGGAGGTCCATCCTGATTGAACCAGACCCAATCAGTATCAATATAACATTTAACATTTAACAAAGGAAGATCAAAGTTTTTCAGCATTTGCACATATCGGTCCGAGTTCACACTGACTGAATTTCCGTTATCGTCTGACATAATCAAGTGTTCATGAAAGTTTTGTTATTGATTTTTAATAGCAATATTTCATTACAAAATCAATGTATTTATTATGGTCATGTTTAAACAATGTTGGGGCCACTTAAATTTTGTGTAGATGGAAATGGAGAACTTGGTAAAAATCCTCCACAGAAACCTACTGGAAATCTGCAGTGCCAAAGCATACTTCCTAGCAGACCTTTTTGGACTACGCGTGACAGCAGCTAAACCCTTTCCACATTTTCTGGCGTTCGCACTGTTTTTATGTTTTCCCAATTGTTTTCTCTGTCGAGGCAGTGGTTTTAAATGTTCTTACCTAGTTCGATATTGTTGAGCGATCTGGAACTCTTCTATGTTTCCTAAAGTTTAAATAATTTCTAAAGACTCTTTGTGTTGTTATTTAGGAATCATTACTTTTAGAAAACGTCCCTACAGCAAACGTATAATGTTCAACGTGTCATTGAGCCATGTTTACTAAATGGGATAGTTTAATTGAGGTTATTAAACTATCAGTTTATCTATTGTTACGGTAGTAACCAAACATGAGCTAACATAAATTATATACTCATTGCCCCACCCGTAGCATAATAATCAATAAACCGCAAGTCACAACAACCGTCACTCCGAAACGCGCTGTAATATCGCTGGTCCCACATTGAAATTTGCCAACCGATGGATGATTATTTATACCCTGCCGAGGTTCGAAAAAATCTGTCACTTACTAGATGACGCGCCGAGAGAAATTTCGTAGTAACAGCGACTCTGGGACTTGCTAGCAACTATTTCAATGTCCAATCTTGAATAGACCTACATCGCGCAGACCGAATAGTCCGCTTATTCGTTTGTATGGTTTGTAACGAAATCATGTGCACAATATTTTGGGACAGAAAAGAAGTTTTTGCTTATTGATTTCTTGCCTCAAGGCCCCCACACTCAACTCGGATGTGTATTGCAAAATGGTTACGAAATTATGTCGCGCCATGTGGGATGCTTACCTACAATCTCATAACAACTTACACCTCACAGTCATCGACTGGGAACCTCACAACCCAGAACTTGCACCAAGCAAATATTTTTAGCATCCAGCCTTAGTAGCTAGCGGTTTAAACAAGTCGTTAATACGTGGTTCAAATCACAGACGGGAAATGTCTACGACAAAAGTATACAACGCCTAATGTATCTCTATGATAAATGCTTCAAAAATGACGAAAACTATGTAAAAAGTAGTCTAAGATGTGTACTTCAAAATTCAATAAAAATATTTTGTACATACGAAATATATCTTATATAAAATATGTAAAATAAAAATATCTTAGTTTGCTTTAATAATCTATTGGAACTTACTTTCTGGATATCCCCCGTATTTGCCATTTGCAGTGTACGAAAACTTGCTGCTGTGAGAGTCACAAGATCACCACATCGTTACTTTAAGGTAGGAAAAACTTGCGTAATCTTTAACGTCTCCACAGAATTAGTTCATTTGAAAATTTTCTATTGGACGAACACTCAGTTTGTTGAAAAACGTATGTCCAGCAAAACTTTACAAAATGAATATCTTATGACACCTTGAAAAGTTTTCTTGAAGACACCTTCAGGTTTCGTCATTGTATTTGTTAAAAACAGCGGCATTTTGACATTAATTTTATAATAAAACATGCTTAATTATCTTGGAACTTGTGAATCTTATCGATTATTTGTGAAGAAATTTAATTGTAATTTACAAGCAAAACTTAGTCTGACCCGTGTATGGCTACTAATATGTATATCAAAACAAAGCTCTACTATGTTATATAAATAGATTTATTCTTGTCAATTTATTTTATACTGCATTTTATGATATTTTAGTCATAAAATATTGACAGAATCAGATAAAACTGTTACAAACGTATCGTGAACGACACAACTGATCTACATAAAGTTTCCGAGCCAATTTCCATGGGATCGATCGCCATAACTGTACCGTATTTCTTACATATTATACCTACATATGTAGTACAATGTCGAGTTAAGCAAAACCTATGTACAAACCTAAAAACCTGTTAAAAGTTTAGAAAGAAAAAGACTTTTTAATTAAAATATAAAAATTCAAAGGCAGTATTTAGCTTGCCATGAAGTTTGTTGTTGTAAAGCGCGGCTGCCGCCAGCACGATATGCTAATACTAAAGTGTAAATAAAGTTACGATTGATTACGTAATATGTCTTTATACTGTACCTTATCAACGTCACTGCCACTGCCTTGTATAACCATAAAAAAATGGTTACGAAAGTGACATGGTAGATAATTTGATTCGGAAACACAAGAATAAGTAAAATAAGTTACAAAATGACAGGGAAAAAGTGCAATTTGTCTCAGCCGAATATACTAATATGCTCCCTAATGTAATACAAAATGAGTTCAAGAAATTAAATATCAATGTTTCATTCAGAACTGTCAATAATTTAAAAAATATATTTAGGTTAAGGTCTCCTAAAGTAATAGAAAATGCTCAGGCATATATAAATTGCAATGTGATGATTGTGACAAATTTTACATCGGCCAAACGGGGAGGAGATTAATTGACAGATATAAAGAACATTTACCAAAAAAGGACATCACATCAGCCAAGTCAAAATTTGCATTACATTTAATAAACGAAAACCACACTGGGTTCGCAGAGAATATGGTACCCATGCACGTCACTAACAAAGGTCGTATGATGAATGCGTTGGAAGAATTCAAAATTTGTAAAGCATCGAAAATCCATAAAGAAAGTTTCCTCAACGACCAGCTTTCATTTAAATCGAATACGTTGTACGATACCGTATTAAAGATAAACGGTGAATTTGCAATCAGCCCAGATGATATGTGACTGTCAGGCAGTGCGCACTGTCCTCGTTAGCTGTGTGTGTACGGTGTTTAATTATGTTGTTTATAATAGTTGTGTTTGTTTTATTCGTTCATGTGTGTATGTGTTTTTAATATTTCACCGACGACTCCTATATACTAGGAAGAAGAAGTTTTACCTGAAGATGGGAATTTAATTCCCGAAACATGTAATGGAATAATAAACTACAAGATCGCTAGACGGATCAAATAAGGTATATTTTAAATAATAAATTTAATTGAATCTTATAAGCGATCTGGAGACTATTTATATGATGAATTACCAAGTTATACTGGTGGTGTTTTCTGGTTTTGGTATAGTCTTATATTTCATTAAATATATAGACTTTAAGATTTAGTAAATTTTTCAATGATAATTGAGTATTGGTTTATGAACTGATTAAGTTTTACTTTTGGACACAAAAATAGGTAATAGTAAATTGGAATTTATGCTGAAATTGCTAACTGTATATGTGACTAGGTTCTTCCAGGTTTTTGGTTATGTTTCATTAATGAAAAATAATTAATGTCTTGACTAATTACAATTCTTTAATTTTCTTTATAATTCGTTCCTTTATTCAATTTTAATTCACTTACCTATTTAAATAATTCAAATTGCACATGGTACACCAGCAGTAGGTACTACCAACGTATTCTTCGAATGTTTGTGACCACGCTAATATTCAGAAACTGACAAAAATGTTAAGTATTCAAAATAATTATTCAAACACACTTATTTTCCTTCAATATTCTTTTATTTACTTTTAGAGTCTGTACTTTTCTTTTGAAATTAAACTGCATAATATTTTCTTCATTTTAATCGTCCAGGCTTGTTAAATTTTTTGCTCAGTGGTTGGCAATATGATCTTCTTATTCAGGCCTATGTCTAATGGTTATGTTATGTTAATATAATCTCGGGTTCTTGTGACTACAATAAATAATTACGAAAATGTCTTTCGGGAAGTACAAAACATCACAATACTAGGTTGACTACAAAGAACAATATAATATCGTATGTCAAAAATTAACAATTAGTTCGTACGTGCCGAAGAGTGTCTATTTTGAGATTAACCTAATCTCAATAGGTTATACAACTTTAAACATTAAAAACAAAGTAATAATAGTTTAAAAGTGAAAAATGTTCAATAGTGTTAGTGTTTTTGTTTGGTGGTAGTGGAATAAATAGTTTCAAGTGTACATCAAGTGTCACAGTTATATTATCATAATTAGTTATAAGTCGTTTATAATGTTAAGTATTCACTATATTTTCCTTTACTTTGCACACACTTTTTTATTTCACTGTTACTATTATTAGTTTACTATAACTCCTTTTTGGTTATGTGAACAATTCACATCACTTTTGTCACTTTTTACTTCCATATTCCTTAAGGAATGGAAGTATGGTGATGGCAAAAAAAAATCGTGTTCGAGATTATTGCAGATTCTGATTCTACTACACTCAAAACATGAAAAAAAGTCGTTTTCCGAAAAGTGTGTGTGTGTGTGTCTGTGTGTCTGTCTGTCTGTCTGTCTATGTGTAGATTTTTTTTCTATGGCAAACGATAACTGCCGCAAATTCAAACAGAATCAAATAATGTTTTGCATACAGCCCTGATTTGTAGAGTACTCACGACCTATTGTTTTTGGTGAAGATCGGTTGAGGGAAAGGGGTAGTTTACCGGCAACGGTTTTTTTTATCAAGGGAAATTTTTTTTTGGCAAACGATAACAGCCGCAAATTCAAACAGAATCAAATAATGTTTCGTATACAGCCCTGAAGTGTAGAGTTCTCACGACCTATTGTTTTTGGTGAAGATCGGTTAAGGGAAAGGGGTAGTTTACCTGTAACATTTTATGTTTTAACAAGGGTATTTCCTATGGCAAACGATAACAGCCGCAAATTCAAACAGAATCAAAAGTTTATTTGTATACAGACCTAAATTGTAGAGTTCTCAAGACCTATTGTTTTTGGTGAAGATCGGTTAAGGGAAAGGGGTAGTTTGCCTGCAACGTTTTTTAACAAGGGTATTTTCTATGGCAAACGATAACAGCCGCAAATTCAATCAGAATCAAATAATTTTTTGCATACAGCCGTGATTTGTAGAGTAATAAAGATCTGTTGTTTTTGGTGAAGATCGGTTAAGGGGAAGGGGTAGTTTACCAGCAACGTTTTTTTATCAAGCGTATTTTCTATGGCAAACGATAACAGCCGCAAATTCAAACAGAATCAAATAATGTTTTGCATACGTCCCTGAATTGTAGAGGTCTCAAGGACTTTCGATTTTGGTGAAGATCGGTTAAGGGGAAGGGGTAGTTTACCTGCAACCTTTTACGTTTTAACAAGAGTAAAGTACTTGAAAATTTATTTAAACTTTTTGAAACAATGGTAATTGTTGAAAATAAAATAATTTTGTTGCCAGGTAACAAAAATAAAGTCATTTTGATTATAAAATATAAATATTTACAACAAGAAAAGAATTTTCAGTTTTCAAAATTTAAATATATTTTTATAAAACAATGGGTTCTTCATTGAGGTGTGGACCATGTCACTCACTCCATCTCAAGCCTCTCCCATTTTGCAGAAAAAGAGGACCCTGTCAAGGCTGATACTTTGACGACAGTGACAGGGCTTTCCACCAAATTCAGCAGAGTGACAGGTAGGCCCAACTCTGATTGGCTCCTCAGATTTCCCCAGTGTTAGTAGGTTCTATGAAAATATTTTATTTAAAAAATGATTTTAAATATAAATCTTAGATATGTTTTATAAATCTCATGTTTTATGTTTTAACATGGGTAATTTTTTATATGACGAACCATAACTGCCGTAAATTCAAACAGAATCAAATAATTTTTTACATATGTGCCTGAGCTATAGAGAACTCAATGTCTGTTGATTTTGGTGAAGATCGGTTACGGGGGAAGGGCAGTTTACCTGAAACATTTTTTGTTGTAACATGAGTAAAGTACTTAATTTTGATAAAGTATCCTGATAAGATCTTAATAATCGACTGTAGAAACGTAGATGAAATATCTATAAATGAAGAGGCTATTTGAACGGGCTGGGGGTAATTTTCTATAAATCAAAATTATAGTTGAAGGGGGAGGGGATAATTTTTTTTTATATGTGTACTACGTTATTGGCAACAAAGAAGTATTTATTTGTTAAAATTCCTTCCCTGGCTGTTTGGCTGAAAATGATTTTAAATATAAATCTTAGAATATGGAAGTCATGTATGGTTCTCCATACCGATATTTGGTTATGTTACGTTATTCACTGTACGCCTAACCTAGCCGAGATTCGATTCTGATGGTAACTTCGCGGCTGTAGATGTCGCAGAGGAGTCGTTCTTTACCGTATGAATTCAAACAATAGACAAACTGGCTTGGCGTCAGTCTTTGGGTTTCTTGGCGTCACTCTTTGGGTTCCTACACACAAAAGTGAAAAATTCCCATTGGTCGAAATCTCACTCATTGTCGTGGATGGCGTCCCTTTTCTGAAATCGTAATTACTAAAAATTCTTAAATTTCACATTTTTCCTTTATGCTATGTACAACTGTAAAGATATTATTACCAATGAACTGCTTTTTTTCTGCTGATCATTTTAAGATCTCACAAGATATGTTTCTATACAGTAATTCCAAAATTAACAATTTTAAGGTTTGGCCTATTCCGACAAATTATGTTTAAAAGTTATCTTTTTCGTTACATAACTTGTTTTCTTGGTTGTAGATATGACTTTATGTTACAAACATGTATTCTAATACTAGTGATTACAATTATGAACATTAACTTTTTATACAACATTGGCTGGTACAATAGGCCTAAGAATGTCTTGTGTACATTGGACTATTGTTTGTTTCTTTAAGTAAAATTGCTTAATTCTAATACAAGTTACATTCATTCTTTATTCGTTATAGACCGTATGATCTACTACTGGACATATCATGATCTAATATAACATTTATACATTGTAATGTCCCTGTCTACCTTCTACAGTATATGTAGTTTTTTGGCTCAAGTAAACATCTTGTTAATTACATTATTACTTGTAGATTACAAACTCTTATGACTACTTATACCTTAGTCTAATAAAATACATTTCTTTTTATATATGACATAGTCTAGCACAATTTTTATATACAAAATTGTCTCCCTTTACCTACCAAGTAGATGCAGGTTTAGTGTAACATTAATCTCTTACTATCTACATTATTATCTTGTCCATAACAAATAATTATTATTTCTTATTTCATAATATATTAGTCAGTTTATCTGTTACACTTTCTGTTACTAAATTATTTACATCACATTCTCTTTTTTCATCTTTAGTATTCTTTTAAAATACAATAGTAGTCCTTCTTTCCTACCATACCTTATAAAATTTTTATACAAAAATAAAACTTTTAATCACCCATTTATAACATAATAATCTCTATCTGAATAGTCTATGTGCCTATCAGTTACAGTCAGATATAATTACTTATTCTAGTTTTACAGTTCTTATCTTAAAATTAGTTTAGGTTATGCTATCATGTTTCCAGTTACTGGTTACCCAGCTAGGCTCTGCATTATAGGTTTTTACCTATTTTGTATATTATTTCTTATGGAGTTTACTGGGATCATTGTTACTGAGTTCAATCTATACATGTTTGATATTTTAATTTTCTTATTTTACCTTACAATGGTCTTAAATTTACTTGTTAATACCTATTTTTCATTATACAGGTTTATTTCTTTATTATTGTTTTGTACTTCAGTATATCTATGACAATCTTTATGTTGAGGGAAACGTCACTTTACATAATAAGTAGGTATTGTAATTTGCTAATACAGACAATTAGACACTTAATATTCCCTGTCGATGGACAAACACAGTATGGGAATTATACTTATTGCATAGCTTTGGACAATGTAGCTGAATCGATACAGACATTGTAGAAAGTATCCATGGATACCTTCTGTTATTTTTTGTGTATTTCTTTAAATGTTGATCAACAATAGTTTGATATGTGTGCAAAATTCTTTCCTGTACATGACACGATTCTAACATTCGAAAGTGTGCTCCCTGTACTCTTTGTCGAGCAATGTCCAACTCCATTCGCAGGACATTACTGCCTCTGTTAATCGTCTGCGTTGTCTTTGGGTTCTACTCACCCGACGTCACAAGGACATGGTACAACAGCGTGGTGGTCGCCTATTGCTAGCTACTGGCCGCGTTGTTCGTTACTCACTGGGCGACATCTACATTCCTCATATTGACCATTATGCGATGTTGCAGCTTCCTCGGCGTTATGCTACTACTGGCTCACTCCGTACGCATTGCTACGCTAACCTACTACCGTATCAAGTACGCTGTACACCATCAGGTCCTTAGTGACGTATATGATAACATCGATTTCGCGGTCAGGTTCCTTGAGCGTATCGGCGTCACAAGGGAGTCAGGCAAGAGAGACCAGCTGACATGAGCCGTATATTGTGGAATTCTGACTGTAATCTACATAATATATTTATCTTTACTGGCGAGAGACATACAAGACATGCATATAGCACTGAATGGTCCGTTTTTGGTGCTTACCGTTACAGGTGCTCTGGGAATAATATATTCCATTTTCATTTTATACACACACTTTACTTTTTTACTGTACAGCGTAACGAAAATGATAAAACAGTTCCGTTATGCAGTATTGATAAATGAAAAAGATTTTAGACGAAGAACAATTGCATGGAGCAGTAATATAGCTGCACCGAGTGCAAGAGGAATCAGTTCTCTGACCGAAAATCTGTACTATTGGGAGGATATTAAAAAAACGATACTTGCCTGTACGACGCGTTTAGCGAAGTCAAAAAATTTTATCACCAATTTTATATATCAGCCACACTGTTATCCGTTCTGCGGTCTTCAGTGGTCCTACATTTCTGCGTAGCAAAAAGGAACGCTCTTCGCTTTTTCTACGCCGTGATGTGTTTTTTGAATTGGAGACGATTCCGGTAACGCTATGCATAAAAATACGCCGTGAGTTCGAGGCCTTGCAGAATTTAATAAACAAAATCTATTGGTTGCGACACTCTAATCGATTCCAGATAAAGACGTTCATAGATTTCTTTTTCGTTGGGTTTATAAGGACCCTCGGTTTAGTTTTGGGTATTTTGAAATAGACTTTGAACTGGTAACTGTTATTATTGATTATGTCGCATTGTTTGTATTTAGCATGATACAGACGCGAATGTAACTGCAGACACTGCATTAGCTCACATCTGTCTGTTAGAATTTAACAGTCCACAGTTTTTCTTGTGAGATTTGAGATGATCAGTGTCAGTGTGGGGGTATAGAGTCAATGCGGCCCGACGGATAAGGACGTAGAGCACATAGAGGTAGGCGTTACATGTGTTTGTGTTTGTTGAGTGTGGAGTGTGTGTAGACGGTTGGAAGTTGCATGTTGTGAGGAAGTAACATGGCGATTGTGGTTGAGTACCTGCGGGGGGAGTCAAATGGCAGAGGACGCTAAAGATGTTGAGCACCAGGGCATGAGATCAGAGAGCTCTGTAGATAAGTTAAGGTTTATGGGGGGGGGGTACTGATAAAAAGTAAAACATTGTGACGGACCGTGTAATTGTGTAATTACATGTACCCCGTGGTGCCAGCTATCGTGAGTTTTGTGGTAGCAAACGGTTAATGAGGAAAGTTGGACGTTCGGAATTCTTAGTCGATTAAACGTTGATTATTATTTCTAAATAATATTAAAGTAATATATTATCATTTTTATTTATAACATAAAATAATTCATTAAACGTTTATATTTATAGCTTTTAAAATTTATGTATTTTTTCATATAGGCCTATTATACTCTAGCTAGTTAGAAACTATCAAGCACAGATTTATTCCGACAACTATGTTAGCAGTGTGTAGAACGTGCTCCTATTGGTGCACTCCTTACTATAGTTTACACTTCGTTAATATGGAGATAGGCCTATATCTCTTAAAACACTTCACTTTCCAACACCAGGTCAGACTGAATCCGTTTCTTCAATCGCCGAACAAATCAAGCGTTATTCAGAAGTGGTAATAACATTATTTTCATGTTTATGAAGGCTCTGATGGTTTGATGTTTAGCTCAAAACCGTTTCATCTAATCAATAACTATAGGTATTTTCAGGTCACGATGGATGTCATCGTCCCTCACCGACCTCGATGTATCAACAGTACAGCGAAATACTTTATCTTGAAATGTTTGGATCATTTGAATGTTGGATTTCTTTGTGCAAACCCAAAGTTGCACACCATAAACTCACACTGGTTCCAAAATTTGCTTGTGTAAGTACAAACAAGTATATTACGCACTGAGCGTTCAGAGTGCCTTCGAAGTAGCCACATTTTCTTGAGTTTCATTCCAAGTTCTTCACTTTTTTCTCAACTTGTTCTTTCCATCAAAGCTTAGCATCTAGAGCCATGCCTAAATTTTTTCCGAATTAGCATGTGAAAATTTCATGATTGACTAAAATGTGTAAGTGCTAAATTTTTCTCTTAGTGAAATTGACATGAGTAGATTTTGCTTCATTTACTAAAATTTATATTTAAATTTATCATAATATAGATTATTAAATTGTGTATTTTTCATGTTTTATGTAATTTTACTATAATAGTATTTGTGTTTGAATTTTAAATAAAATAAAATAAAACAATTTGATTCTTTTGTTCGTTTTATACAAAAATATTATTTTTAATAATGTTTAATAATCTTTTACAAATTATATTTACAATTAAGTTCTCAGGGTATCGGATTTTTTGATACAACTAGACTTGAATTGTGTCCACAAATAATAACAAATAACAAATAATAATACTTAACTAAGATAAAACAATTTACAAATATGGATTATGAAAACAAATTATTTCAATCTGTAGTGCTCTAATTAGTTTCCTCAATCAACACTAGGAGCATTGTTCACTATGTTGTGTTTACAAAACTACAATAAAAATAATGTCTGATTAAAAATTTCAGTTATTTTCTATATTTTTTTTATCTATTGTGAAAATAACGTGTTTCAACATAATATTTAATGTTTACTTTATCGTGTATAACACTATTGGTCACCGTTCTTTTCTTTTGTTCACTAAGTGAAGTGTCATTCAGTGTTTTCCCGTATTGAGGTTATTACAAAATTACAATTATAAGAAGTGGTTAATTACTGTATGTGTTAGTATTTAAGTGTTGTTTCGACGAAATAATATAGTTAGGACTCACGATACGTTGACTCAGATGTTGAAAGTCTTGAACCTTTTTAAAGTATTGCAACAGTTAAATGTATAGGGTACTGTGCATTGCACAAAGTAATTAAAATAATTAATTAAAGTAAATAAATAATTCATATTGTTAACAATAATAATTCAGCTTTCAATGTGAACTGTAAAAGGAACGACCAACTTCCATGTCGGGACAGGTTGATCACGCCATCCGCTATGTCTGTGTGTACACGTGTATGTTACATGTGTGTGTAAGACCTGTCAATTCCTGAAAAGCGTCACCCTTATAGAACGCTATTAATTATATGAATTTATATATTTTGTAAAGACTGTGTGCATAATATCACAAAACCAAATACGCCAAAGTGTGTATAAAAATAAGACGCACATGTATGTAAAAAATAGTGTGAAAAGAATAAAAAGTGCGATTAGTAAAAATAAATATAAATAAAACTTATGTTAATTAAGATCAATAAAAACGGTTTATACATAGTGAACACATAAAAATTACCGATAAAATGAATATTACAAAGGTAATGCGCAAAAGACTTCGCATATCGCGAAGACAAGCGGATTAAGTGTGAAAAGAATCGTGTTTAAAAAGGGACGCCAACGACAGACTCTGACATACAGAATATTGTCGAAACATGATTTTTGCGCCCTAGGCTATAAATACACGAGACGCGCTAACTTAATTCTCTTTCTCGTACAACTACCGTGGCAGCCGGAGGCTCTGCCCAGAGACAACAACTCTTTCTCGATCAACCACAGCAGCAGCCTGAGGTTCTTCACGACTACTCATCACTTTTGTGAGAGCACCTGCAACCTGAGGCCATGACGGGATACGAGGGAGCAGCCAAGTACATGTAATAGAATCCAGCGTACGGGACGAGGCGACGGACGAGGAGATGATCCGAAGAACGAGGACCAAGGACTCCAGGACTACACGACTACAAAGGAGCATCCAGGATCAAGGACCTAGGACCGAAGAGGACACGCTGACGATTTACCACGACAATAAGGTGACAAACAACCATGTATTTGTAAAACAAAGACTCACATAAAGGCAATATAATTAACGATGTAAAAAGAGAGACAATTTAATTCAAAGATGAATTAATAAATTTTGCAAATGTAAATATTTATTTGTATAGTAATTAGAGCAATGTTTTACAAATGTTTTAAACTATAATTTTGAATCAATAACTTAGTCATTTATATTTGGATTGATATAAAAGTAATTAGTAAATTTTTATTAGAAAACAAAGCAATGCATATGCAGTATATTCAAAAGAAATTAGATCATTAGAAAGAGATTAAATAATCTAATAATTATCACACTAATGAGTAAGCTGAGAGCAATATTAGATAATTATAAATGTTTACTATAGTATAAGATTGTATATTATGTCTATGCGTAATACGAGATTATCACTTATATGTAATAATTAGATGTGTGCTACGATTACACACAAGCAAATAATAATGATAATTTAAATCGCAACCAAATAAGAAATTTTTGATTAATACATTTTTAAATGATTTTAAACCATATTACATTGTGTTATTATTATTATGATTACACCTGTCATAATTTTATAGCATAAATAAATTTGCAAAATTAAATAGCTCACAAGAAGTTGGGGGCTCAGTAACAAATAACGTTTTCGTAAAATAAATGGCTCCCTAGAACGTGGGGCTCACATTTATTTAACGTTATAGTATATTTGGTAAGTTTAGTATAAAATTGCCTCTTGGTATTATTATTTGGTGTAGTATATAATTCCTCTTCATAAATTAGTTTGATTTCCTTTAGTTTTAAGTTAATTCTCTCTTATTTTTAATTTTATATTTGAGCAACATCGAATGCGTCTACCTCGTACGAAGGTTTTATTACAATTACACAACTGAAGAGTATTTCGTTACCTAGAGAACGTGTCTCATTATTATTTAATTACTAAACGTGATTTGTTGAAAATTAAATCGGCGTTAAACTTCGTTCGCAATAAACATCTAAAAATCTAGATTTTTTCTCAAAATTCCGAGATATATCTTATAACATATATCTTATATATCCGAGATATATATATATATCTTATACCACATATCTTACCCCTTAATCAAAAAACTAAGTACAGATCTGAATTGCCCATGAAATTTAGGTTACAATGAAATTTCGATGACTTTTCTAGGCCTAATATTAAGCTTTTCTTATTTTTTGGTATAAAACTTTACTTTCTTAATTAGAAACTGCATATTATGTTTTTAAAACTACTTTTCTATCACATGTATGGTTCCAAGTAGTCTACAGACTACATATTATGTATTTTTGGCCTAGGCCTAGCTACACCATAAGCCTGAAGTTACAATTTGATCTAATTTACAATATATTTTCTTATTTCTTATCTTATATACAATTTACTTAATTTTATTTAATGTTCAAACAGTTTTACAATATAGTACTCAACATAAAACAACATTACTTAATTAGGTACATTTGTTATCTAGTTTTTTTAAGACTCTATTTCATAGTTTATTGAACATTGAAACCTAATGTACTGCTTAATGATATTTTGTTGTTTGTTGAAAAAAGTATGTCCTATATAACCTACATTCCCTTATTCATAATTATCTTTGAAACTTCATGTTTTGTAATTTTATTAGTAAAACAACGCATTTTGACTAGCTGACTTGATTTACAATTTGCTGATGTAATCCATTCGTTGTGAAGAAATTGAGTTGTAATTTGCGAGTCTAACAATTATGCCTACTTGCGTATAATAACTAGCATCATGTCAAAACATATAGAAGCTCTGTTACGTGATATAATTTTATTTATTCTTGTAAATTTATTTTATACTGCATTTTATGATATCGTAGTCATAAAATGTTGATAGAATTGGATGAAACTGCTTGAAACATATTGTAAACGACACATATGTTTTACATACAGTTTATGCATCAATTTCCGTGGAATCGATCGCTATAAATGTATCGTATCTCTTACGTATAGTTTTATACGTACTTACGTGTAGCTACATAGTACAATTTGAACTAAGCTGAGTTTATGTAGTTTCTTATTTGCAACCTGTCGCAGGTTTATAAAGGAAACATTGATTTTTTTGTAATAATTAAAATTGAAAAATGTAAGAAGAGGTTGCAGGTTTTGCGTTTCATGAAGTAGGCCTATATTGTTATAACGAGTTGCCACGGCCTGCACATTCTCCTAATAATAAAATGTAAGTTAATTAATAATATTACGTAGTTAATTACGTTAATTAGTTAATTACGTAGGCACATTATTTCTTCACAGTGTATCTTATTGACTTCCCTGCTACTAAATGTTTTTGCTACTATCTCCATTATTTTGGCTATGCAATTTTTTTAAAATTTGCTTTACAACTGCTTTTTCTTCTAGTCTACTTACACATTCTGCTTACAATTTTATTTTTCTCTTTACATAGTTATTCTCTTTTTGCCTGCAACCAGACATCCCAATTCTTCTGTACGTGTCATCAGTCGACTGATTTCCCTGATGCGGACTTTAAACTCTTCCTATTATCATGAGCCAACAGTTCCTCAAATATCTGCCTTCCCCAGCATTTGAAACCTCCGTCACCAGTGTCATTATTCTTCGGTGAGTCTACAACGTGTTTTCTCCTCCCATTATGGTTCTCTACAAACTTTCCCTTTGTCTGTTATTTCCAAAACATCTCATTTGTTACTTTGCCAATCTATATTTTTTTTACCACTATCCTGCATCTCTGCATTCCAAATGCTTCTATTGTATATCGCTTGCTCTAAACATTAACTACAGCAATTACTTCCTAATCAGCAATACAGTAATTTATAATATCAGATTCTCCTTCTATCATTATTGTAGACATTCTTTTATGTTCACCTTGATTAAGCCTGCTCGTATGGTTATGCGTTGCGTTGTGTCATTTTAGCGGGGTGTCTTTGCATCCGTGACATGATTGCTGCATTTGAGTAGAGCCCAGCAAGCAGACGCATTGACGTGACGGTCGCTCTTCGCAAGGCGGAGAGCCTTCGTGCCGGTGACACAGGGGTAACAGCAGCAAGCAGCTGATCAGCGTGTGAGGAAGGAAGAAAGGACAGCTTTCGATGGTTACTCTAGGGCTGTGACAAGAAGTTACAAACGACGGTGTATTTATGGCAAGTTATCGAGAATCGTCACAGGGCGTTTGACCCAAAATGGTGGTGGAGGTTAGGTATGGGAAGGATGAGATCACAGCTGCAGCAAAGAGAGTTACAGTTAACGACCGGACAAAAGCTGACAAGGTAGGGACTGGAAGACCACCTCGAATCAAGTAATTTCTGACAAACCAACGGAGGGTTTTCGATTCGAATCTTTCTAATCAACACCTACTGGTGGTTGAGAGAAGTGATCACCATGCGGGAGCCGCATAAGTCATTGCAGACCTGAAAAAACAGAAGACAAATGGTTACTTTCGTAAGCAGAGCCAGGCGGCTGCGACACGAGAGAAATGGGAATAATTTGGTTCTGACGCCTAGAGCCTTATTGAGGGTTTCGGTCACGTGGGCGTTGAAGCATTGGCACCGGTCAAGCCGAACTCCTAAATACTTTACATCCTATGGTTCAATTACTAATGTGATCTGTAATAGTACACATTATAACCATTACGAGGAATTCTAGTTCATCTGATTTCGTTTGTTGTTGATCTCTGCTTTAAAACGATAACGAAACTTATTTCCAAACGTTAGTTTACCAAATTTTAATTTAATGGACATTATTTTACTAAGTTTAAATATGTTTCCAAAGTTTTAAAGTTAACTAAACGTGAATTTGGCACGAGAAATTTGGTAGAACTACAAATACACAAATGAGCCTTATAACAACGGATTCGTCTTCTGCAGTCGGAAACATACAGTATATCACACGCGCAATCGTTCTGAAAAAAAAAGTAGTAAGAGAAATCTATGCATTGAGATTGTCAGGAAAAACAGTATATACAAGGCTGACGAATCCGGAGATTGAACAAACAATAAGTAATGAATACTTGGTGAGGTGTGTTCACATGTAATCAAATCCATTGTATTGAAGAGCACTTACGTTATTGAAAACTGATTCCCATCACAATATTCCAGGCTTTGGATTAGCAAATTGATAAAATTGACAATAATTTTGGCGTATTTAAAATCACCTTTCATTGTCTTTTTTTTAGAATTTTTACATTTTTGTACTTTTTTATATTTTAAATATATTTTTAACTGTTTTTCTATTATTTTGTACGTCTTTTTCCTTTATTAATTTCATGCTAAATTCTATTTTCAAATTTTGTGACCTCTGCTTTTTGTTATTAAGATTGTATGATTTTGAAAAAGTAAATTAAAAACCTAATGCAAAAAAGAGATATACCAAAAACTGTAATTAAGTATTTTTAAAGTAAGAGCAGATGTATAACTATGTTACATCTAATGAGTATTATTATGTTACTCAGCGTAATAAGTAACGTTATTGATAATTAATTTAAAAAAAAAAAATCAGAAGCGTGCTAGTTTTGGTGGTGTCCGCCCCATACTTAGCATGTCAAATGTTTGTGACTTCGCGTTCTACCCTCCACAGGTATCAGACTGCACCACTGTCCGCACTCTTCGCAATATCCCTGTTGTCTGCACTATTCGTGACCACCCTGTACAAATTCCTTTTCCCCTTTACATCATTTTTGCTAGATGATGAAGTCTACTGAGTATTACTGACAACAGTTGAATAATTAGCGCACTTGCATATAGGACGTTCAGAAAATATATTCTACAGTTCAATAACAACTACATTTATTCAAGGAAAAAATCAAGTAAAATATTACAACGCACAAGTATTGGATTCTTTTTGGATAATCGTGTTAATATAAGTTCGAGGTAATGTCGAATCAGTGTCTGGTGTGTGCTTCCACAAGACATGTTAAATACAAAGCAAATGAGATTTATTATTCAGTTAAATCGTTATATTATTAGCTGACTGCATTATCAGCCACGGCACCGAGTCCTTACATCATTATTCACTCGTAGTTATTAATGATTACTAATTTATTAAACGTGTCTTAACATAATATACAGATTTTATTTAATTTTAAAAGACAGTGCGTTGGTAATTGAAAGGAGATTAACACGTATTAAATTAAAAAGCAGATGATTGAATTTTAAATTTCTTATTAATTACTGTACAATTATAGCTAATAAATTGCCTGAGACTACAGTGTGAGAAAATCAAAATTTGTTTTAGTTACGTATTGTAACGATACTCTTAACAACTCACTTTTGCACATATGCTATTACTCATTTGTGCGCACTTACCCACATCTCGAAGGTATACTCTTCTTCTGCAGTATTTACCTTGATGTTTCCCAGCTAGGTCGCAGGCTTTGGTAGTTAATTGAGGCTGGATAAACACGTGAATATCTTTACAAGTAAAGAGTGCAGAGGATTTATTACTGGTTATGAAATTAGTACGACTTTGTTACTAAAATCATATTCATTTTGTTTATTAATTAAAACTGCAAATTGTCATGTTATTAATTAGTGTGTGAATTAACTAATATTGAAACCCTTATATTCACTTATACGACTATCGTATACTTATAACGTGGCAAAATCTTAGCTCTTATAGTCTAAGACACATTATACACAAAAATAAGACATATATGACCTGGAATATTTACACAGGCATATAATACATAACACATATATTATTACAATGCGTGATTAACACGTACGAAATTGAATCTTAATATTGACTTAGCAAGTGTGGTTTTTTTCTTATGTACCACTTAATTAGAAAAAATAAATAATTAAACATTTATAAAAATTCTAATAGAGACCATTCTATTACTCTATTTAACTATACTCCTAATGTCTCAATTAATTAAAATCTATAATTGAAGTAAACTTTCGTACTTGATTTTAATTATATAATAAAAATATAATAAAATATGGTTTCTCTAATTACCATATATTTATGAGATTAATAAGTTTTATGTTCTTTGTTATAAATTATTATTCTCTGAACTTTTATTAATTATTCATTATGCAAATAAAAATAATAAAATTTATATATATTTGGATGTGGAATCTAGAGCCTTCATTTGATAGACCTCAGGGTCATTTATAAGATTTAATAAATGTCTGACTTCACCTGCATATTTCTGCAACCATTTAACTGTGTTTTTACCCGTCACCTGGACTCTCGAGTTTCGGATCCCCTTCCGGCATCACCTTCTCTGTCTCTGCGTAGTTTTGAATTACTCTCTCCGTCTAATGGATGCTGAATTCTGACATGGACCTCTGGTCGTGATGATGTACGGCTGGCTGTAGCTACGTGTGGCTGTCCCTGCGTCCTCTAGTATCATCCCTTGCTCTGTTTCCTCTCCTCTCCTCGTCTTTTCCCTCGTGGATGTCTCGAAGTTCTACGTGGACTTCTTGAAGTTCATCGACGACGTTTCGACTCCTCGTAGTTTACGGTATTATTGTCTTTTACATCACTCGTGTATATCACTAATTACTTTCACCGACGTACTGCCGTAATACGATTTTAAACATTACTTAAACTTTGTAAAATTTGCGGTGGCGAGATGCGTGGACTTCACGTGCTGTCTGTTGATGATCTGAGCAAGAGTGTGTTGCTCGCTGGGGTTTTATACTTTTGCCGGCGTTCAACTCCTGTTGGAAACTGTTCGGACAGAGTTGAACAAGTCACCGCGTCGGTTTATTAACTAATTACAACCTACGCGTCTTTCTATGAAGCACACACTTTTTTATAAACATTATTTGTCAAATCGTTAGGTACATTAATAAACTTAACCTATGCAAATTATGAACATTAAGGTGTGTACACTATGGAAGTTATGGCAAAATTTCACACGGTAGCTGAACGGTTCCGACGATCATAGACCTCTTAGTATCGAATTGTAGCGCCGGACACCAGCTGTGTTTCTACATATGTCTCTGATTCGTGTGACGTCTGGTTTTTGTTCAGCACTTAAAAACTGTGTAAAATTTTCCATAATCGTATACATAATTCAACTTGTTCTTCATTTACACACTAACACTAACACACACACAAACTGATACCAAACGGTTGCCTGCAGCAATGATGTCACAGCTGCCGGTCGAGGCGTGTTTCGTCTTCCTTCGCTGCGTTTAAAACCAACAAGGCTTGGCAATTCCATATGCATGTTCACTTACAATTATTTCCTTATTTAAAATTAATTAATACGTTTGTTTCTTTTATTTATGTCTTATACCTAACGCTTAATTATTACATTATTTTCATTATTTACATCTTTCACACGACTCATACGTGCGTTCGTATGTTCTCATACTGCAGTCAGGGGTTGATACGGAGACTTATGCTAAACGTATCGTTGCAGTATATAGTTATTAGTAAAGAAAGAAAATATTGATAAAAAATACCCAAGTTTTGAAATAATAGTCAATTTCAATTGTTACGTATGCTTATATAATACAAACTATTATAACAAGCAAGAACGCATCAGAGAGAAACTTTTTACTCTTAAATAATGTTAGTATTGAGATATCCAAACGACGACGACAACCAAATGCCACCGGTAATAGAAACAGTCCTGCCGGTTTTCATCATTCAAGAGAGTCAACGTTAATAGAATTTCTGTATAGATGCTTATAGAATTTATAATCAAAGAAAAGATACTTAGAATTTATTTAAGAATTGAAGTTACACAGAATATACTTGCTAACATAAATAGAAACTACAATGAGATTTAAAATTAACAAATACACTTAAGACGTAGATAATAATGGAATGGGAATGCCATCGTGCACACTGTTTAAAGTTATTTTAATTTTTTCATCCTATCTGAATGAAAAAAAAAAAACAAATATCATGGTAACACAGTAGCGTTAATGAGAGTTTTACTAACTGGTTCCAAACCGGCGTTGGTAAAATGACTATTAAGATAACGGCAGTTAAAGTTTATATTGTCAGTTAACAAACGGTCCGTTAGAAAAAAATTAACAGATCTACGTAAACCGGGGCACTGGTTTTTTATGGAGCAGTTGGGAATCAATCAAATGCGGAAGTTTAGATTACTCGGCAGACGCCATGCTTACTAATCGTAAGATTTCAAACCCCTACAAAAGTAAAAAATAACAGGGAAGTACCACGGGCCCAGCGTTTTAGTGTCTATAAAGTAACTTCTGTTTACTTGTGACCTACCGATTTCGAGACATGATCCCTTTTGTAGACAGACACAGCAATCCAGTCAATCGACATAAATGTAGCCATTATATTGCAACAGTACATAGACGTGATTCAAGTTTGGTTGTGAAGTTGTTTAACTGTAAAGTAAAATGAAACCAATCGTGTATGTCAACTCAATAACGTAAGTTAAGACGTGTGCCAGTGACAGCCGATACTCAACAATCTGATGGAACGACTTATGCCAAAAATTGTAAAAAACAACCTAATTCCGGATCATCAATTTGGTCTTCGAGAAAAGCGCTCAACGGAGATCAAATTCACAGAATAACAAATATTATCAATAAATTGCTGGAACCGCTGAATCGAGAAATCAGGTGTGTACCTCGCCGTTTCCCAGGCATTTAATATTGTGTGGATTCCTTGACGTATTAAAAAATAAACACCAGCCATATAATTTTTACTATATTTTACATTACTGTATTTTTGGAGAGATTTTTAAGTAAACTTCTTGGATGATACTTTTCCATTACTACCAGTGGGGTCAGGTGTACCACAGGATGAGGTGTACCTGGGTCCATTACTGCACTTCCTATTTATCTCAGACTTACAGTCAGGAAGAGATACCACTGTTGTTCCTAAGCCGATGAACACAGCAAAACTAACGGCACATTGTAACCACTCAATAACGTCTCGTATGCTACAAGAATCAGTAAGCTGCGTTCAGTTATGGCTTGATAAGTGGCGCACAAAAATCAAATCGTCCAAGTCGGTATACGGTACCTTCACCAATCCCCCAAGCTGGAAGTGCTAAGTATATAGTGGTGCAATTGCTTAGGATATTGACGTGAAAGAAACACACAACTTCCAAGGAGGCTGAACTTAACCTCAAGACTAGAAATGTCTGGCTCTAGGTAGAAAGTCGCGAGTAAATCTCATCAACAAATTTTCCATGTAAAAAAGAGTTCTTCAACCGGTATGGACTTACGGCATTCAACTTTGGAGTACTGCTAGTACAAAAAAAAAGAATATATAGCACCCTTAGTCCAAACCTCTAAGATTAATAGTCGACGTCAGATGGTTTTTTCCAATAACTCTATGCTGCGATACCTAAACGTTCCTTCTGTAAGAGAGGAAGTTGTGCGTCTCAGCAGGAACCACATATTTAAATTAGAATGTCATCCTAACCCCCTAGCTATTAATTCTATTAATTTGATGGATAATATAAAACATTATATAAAGACATTATAGGCTAAAAAGACATAAATTCTTAGATCTTCCTTCTAGGTTTAATAAATAATGTGTTGACCGTCGGTATTATCACTACTGTATCAGTGTCTCTATCATTTGCGTTCATGTCAACACTAAGTGTTAGTATCAGCTGATATTTCTGCCCTACAGGCTCAGTGTTTAGTATGTTGATGTAATGTTCTCAGTTTGTGGCAGCAGTGAGTAGTAGAGAACATCTAATACATATATTTAGGCTTTTAAACATAGCCTAAAAATATGCGTTTATTTTTGTCAACAATAATAAGAAGACCTGTCAGTGGACGACTCTTTGAATCATGTATCTCAATATCGTTCAAGTTGTTTTAGTTTACATAATGAGCAGATAAAAAATTTGCAATAAGTGAAAAAATATGATAAAGTTAGATACCTGAGAGGAGTGCCAACACGGGAACCGTAACGTTTAACAGAATACCTTTGTCGGGCGGTAAACTGCATAGGTATCAGCAGAAGTCACGCCACACCACTACATTGTATATATCAATTCCAACTCACGAAATTCTAACCGTCAGAGAGGAGAAAATGTCATGGTCTTGCAAATTGCGCAAAGACAATTTAACCAATATTTTGTTAAATTTTCAGCTCCCAGTCACAGTCTGTATTATACATGAGCTAAATTGAGGCTGGTGGTTGCTGTCTAAGTCAGGACGCCCAATGGACACTGTAGCGCCCGTGTCAACTGTAAATGCTGCTAGTCTGTCTTTAATTAATCCTTGGCAATCAGGTTATCTGTGATTTTATGAAGCATGGGGACTGTGTGCAGTTTCGTATCTTTACATCTCCAACTGGTGCATTCACGTTCTTCTCTCCGATTTTTTTTCTGTCAACAATCTGCTTGAAGATGGCCACTTTTCCAGCAATTGTAACACTTAGGTCTTTTGTCCTTATCCTTTGGTTCGCTACATCGTACGTTCGCTAAGACCTTTGCAGCGCTACTGACTTCTTAAACACTTGTTCTTGAACCGTTTCTTTATTCCATCCGGTATGACGCTACTGTGATATTGAATACGTTTGGCTACAACGTGATGACATACTTTGATTAATGTAGTTTGCCGACTTAGCAGCATTAAAACGGAGAGCGTCAACAAGTGCGTCTCAGCTATTCTGATGATGTACCATTCTTAACACTTGTAATTGTCTATATCTGATACCGTCAATAAACGTAATGAGGGAAATCCAATTCTGGAAGTCCTCCGATGGTTCAGGATAATCCAGTCTCGTCAATCGGTTGACATTTGATACAAAATCCTGGATAATTTTCCCAGAACGCTGTCACCTTTCTTTAAGTTGAACACGGTACACAACATACACATGCTGAATACCGTACCGTAATTCCAGAGATTTTGTTAGATTCGGCATAGATGTTCTGGCTGTCAGATGGCACTGGCACTTTGTATATTGTATTAGTTCCGCGACAAGTATTTTTAAAGCCAGAATGAGTGAAATGCCTTTCTCTTCTTCTGTCCACTTATTTAAGCGAGCGTCAGCTTGAAATTGGAGACGATAAATTGCCCAGTGAGTGCTTCCATCAAACGTTTGTGCCTTTGTGTATACTGGTCCTACTACAGATAATTGCACCGTTTTATTACTCTTAGTTTTTGGATCTACTTGATATCATGACGCTTAATAATGGTCTTGCTTTATCAAATATTTCTTTCACTAAATGTTTGACTTTAATTATTATAATTTGTTTTCACTGAATTTGTAATAGAAATTACTAAACGTGACATACTTGTTTTTTCCATTTTATGCTTACATTTTTTGTCCTGTCGTTTTTCTGGGTCTTTTGTCTCTCTTAGATATTAAAATTCAACATGTTTTGTTGCGCCAATTATGGAACGCTCTCGAACAGTCGAAAGTCTCGTTCTACACGTTCCTCGGCAGTGTCTGTGCCAAGGCTGCTGTTGCGCATTGGAAGCTCTTGAGAATCTTGACTTGTTCCAAAAACGCTATGTAGAAAAGGCTGGGTTTTAAACGAAAAGAAGTAGACTGTAATTCTGTTGTATGATATGCATTTATTGAAATGTTAAATTTTATAGACCATTGTCGACACGTGCGGATGTTTTGAGGCGATAACGCCCGTAAAATTAGCTTTGAAAGAAGTCGCAGTCCATAGTAAATGGACGCAGGTTGTCTGAATAAATTAGTGAGTACGATACATGAAAATAATTAAGAATGATCCAGAAGCCGCGGCTGGAAGAGAGATTTTTAACAAGAGTACAGCTCGGAATCTGGTTAGAAACTAAAACTAACTTGTCTACCGTCAGTAAAGCTGACTGCCGGCAGCGCTTGATAAGCAAGTGACGTCACCGCGCGTGTCGCATTGCAGTGGTACGGCGCACAGCTGATAAATAAAGTACAAAGTTTGAACAGCTGCAAAGTCAAGTATGCTATAGAATGTTGGAGTGCTTGTTAAATACGCAAGCCCCTTTCTGCTGCGATATCATGTTTAACATCATCTTACCACTGGTCTTCCAACGACTCTTCTCCCTCAAGACAGGGGCGTCTATCCACCCTATCACCCCAAAAGTACTGGAGGGATGAGAAATGTATTACGATCTCATTTCTCGATGATGGGAGACATACAAACAGCAACCTACTATTGGAGGGGGACGGGCAACATCTACTGGTGGATCATTCGGCTCAGGAGACGGTGTGGCAGCACACCTCTGTTTGTCAGTGGTCTCTCTGGAGATCGAAGGAACGTGTAGATGATTTTCCACGCTCCTGTCTTGTAAGGTAAGATGTCAACACTAAAGTAGGATGAACCTTCTTAGATCAACTACGGAGGATGTCGATTACAAGGGGGTTGCTACATTAAATACATACCATAGTGACATCCCAAGTTTGGAGGTCGCAACAGCAGATAATCTGTACGGGAGAATCTGACAGTATTGGCAACCATACTTCAGTACAGTAGTATAGAACGTAGACAAAACGACAGAACAGCCCAAAGCTCTCAGCTGCCCAACATCCATGTGTATTTGGTTAACTTCGGATTTCACAGTAGAGGTAGGAATCTACTGACTCCTACTCTAATTTCGGAAAACATTTCTCTTCTCCGATCATGATGTATTTAACTATTATAGTGTTATTGTTTAAATGTATTATGCAGAAGACATTAACTTACAGTAACTACTTACAAAGATGTAATAACACAGACAGATGTTTTCTCAACGCACAACACTAAAGAACACAACGTTGTTTATTGATTTTATAAGTAACCCTCACTTCCAATGCGGAAAGTAATGAGTTCTGCTTCGACGAAAGCAGCACGTTCCTCTAGATGCCAGAATAATCACAAGCCCAACGACTGAGCTAGTTTTGTTCAGTGTTTGTTCGGCAAAATTTCTACGCATTAGCAAGCTTCAAGGTATAGAAAGTCGGGTTGTATTACTGCTGTACATAAGCAATGGACAGGGTACGTGGTAGGTGTAAAATCTCACGATCAACTATATGAAAGTCGGGTTGTATTACTGCTGTACATAAGCAATGGACAGGATGCGTGGTAGGTGTAAAATCTCACGATCAACTATATATGAAAGTCGGGTTGTATTACTGCTGTACATAAGCAATGGACAGGATGCGTGGTAGGTGTAAAATCTCACGATCAAATATATGAAAGTTGGGTTGTATTACTGCTGTACATAAGCAATGGGCAGGATGCGTGGTAGGTGTAAAGTTTCACGATCAAATATATGAAAGTCGGGTTGTATTACTGCTGTACATAAGCAATGGGCAGGATGCGTGGTAGGTGTAAAATCTCACGATCAACTATATGAAAGTCGGGTTGTATTACTGCTGTACATAGGCAATGGACAGGATACGTGGCAGGTGTAAAATCTCACGCTCAACTATGAAAACTAAAATATCTCAAAAGGTTGACGTTTAAATTTAGAAAATGGCAAAATATGTTTTCATAAGTGTAACGTCAAGTGAGTTTATAGTATTCGTCGCCTATGTATTAAATTAATTAAACCACATGTTAATCAGCATAACGTCTTGTGAAGTTTCAATCAACATAAAATACTGACATATGTGTTTGTACAATAGTCATACTACCAGACAATGCAGATGTAGTTAGTGTACCACAAAGTCTATAGTAAGTCAACGCGCGAATGTAGGAGCAATTCTCTAATTAAATTACAAAGTTTGTGTCTAAGGCGGTGTTCAAAACCTCAGTAAATAGTTTGCGCATCTCAGCTGTTCATATGAGCTTGGTTTACGGATTGAGTCTGTGAGAATCTGACACAGAACATTTCGTCACCGGTTAGTTTAGTCACCTACAAAGTCTCTCCCTCAGAACTATAGTGTTTAATTATTTTTGTTTTAGAAAGTTTTACGTTGCTTTGTATTGGAAGTTACTCTCTTCCTAATTTTTTTATTGCATCGGTACATTTTGTAGCCCAATGTGGAGGGTAGTTTGAATTATGTGACGGATCCTTTACCATCCTTTTTCGGTTTTGACAAACTGTGTTTACAGAACTACAATCGTTGTGATAAATGTAACCGCAAATACTCGCCCGAGTCCTGTGTATAGTAAACGTACAGCCTCTTTTACAAGATGTTGCGTCACTGAATTGTACAGAAATATTAGTAATTTTCGCTGAAAATATAATAATTATTATTAACAACAAACACCTAAATATTTACATTAAAACATATAATTCTCTATCAATAGGATAATGTTTATTTTTTAAATAAAATAACCAATAAATTTTGTACAGCCCTACTGACTTATAGGAGATACAGCATATTAATTTTTGCCGGTCCTGTACAGTGTTAGAAAACATACATTTTTTAACCATAAATTGTGACAGCTGACTTCTTCTGTTCTATAACAACGGTCCTACATGCTGTCACTCCCACCACTTTCAATGCTCTTCTTGGTGTTTGGTTGGCTATATTTTGCCGTCTTCTTCTTCTTTTCTTTTTATTTTTCTTCCTATTTTTCTAGCGTATGAGCCACTGTGGACTACGTTTGATTCAACTGGTTCCTTCCTTCTTCTCCTCTCTCTTACTTCTCTGGTTACTCCTCTCCCACTTCTCCTTCATTCTTGATCTTGATAATCTTCTTCCTATTATTATCATTATTAATAATATTACTAATATTATTATTTTAAGAGCAAAGATAGTTTTTAGACTTAGCTCATACGTTAAGCATTTGTCTGCTTGTCTATCCACAAGCATTTGTCGCATCTATTTCTTTGACTGTCTATTTGTCTCTGTCATATTAGTGGTACTTTTCACGACAACTTTTGAACTCAGCATCCGATTTTTGTAAAACTTGGCATGCCTGTCTATAGTTTTATTCAAAAGGCCCCTACAGTTTAAAAAATTGATACCCTTAAATAGGGAGGGTAGAAGACAAAAATTTCAGGAGGTCAAAATTTAAACAAAATTCAAAATTCCACATGGGCTACCAAATTAAAGAAATCATAACCAATATTGTAGTTTCCACTGTAGTTAACGCTTGTGTGGACACCAGAAACAGTTTCATTGCATTCATTCTATTATACTATTAAATTAGGTCCAACAAAACTATTAATTCTCTTTTGTGTTACACAATTCAAATAATATTTTCTATTATATACATTTAAAATTTTATAAAGTCTAGGGTTAGAACTTAATACCAGTCAAGTTAGTGTTGCTAAATTAACGAAATTACGTTAGAAATCTATTTAATTAATATTAAAAATAGTACAGGCATGATATATAGAAAGAAAAAACGTTATTTTTTGGAATACCTACAGACCAAAGAAAGAGGATACTGCGCAGTGTATGAAGAATATCAGAAGTAACCTTGACAACAATTGTCAAAAATGAAATATCTAGATGTCCCCGGTACAGGTGTTAAATCTAGAATGAAAGACGCCCAATAATCACTAGTCACCAGAGGTATCAAAATCTGAGGACTGTCGCATGTGTAGAAGGGGGAAGCACGCAAGAAGTAAAGTAGAGGGTTTGTAAATGTAGAGGGGGCGATTCGACAACGGTATTGAATACTCTAGAATAGGAACATTATTAATCACGTAAAAATGTTTTATGAAAAAGGAGTTGAAAATATTGCTGCATACGCTACAGATCTGTAGAAATTACCACATTATAAACACAGAACTAACCTTCATGCAATGTAAGTTAATTGCTGGTGATAGAGTTGTGAAACAATAATATGAAGCAACACTAGGAATGATGGAATTGAGCAGAAGTCGACATTTACTTCTATCGATTTCATATGTACTATCGAAACCAACGAGCGATTGTATAGTATGGACACATGCGACGAGTATGTGTAACATGGGTCCCTTGTCAAGTATGGGAATAGATGGCGACCAACATGGAGACAAAGTAAATGTCAAGGTGGAACAATTAATGCGACGGAGTGTGTCAGGAAGACCGGAGAGACAGACTACAATGAGAGGTTTATGTGCGAAGCACACCGGATGTAGTTCTACGTACGCACACAGAGAAAACAGAACCGCTTTACCGTTGTACGTTTCTTTACAAACATCTCGTAGTGTAAGGAACTCGGTACAATTTAATACCATGTTTACCTCGAGGTGGTGCCGAGCAGTCAATAAATACCCTTGTGTAATTAGAGGGTTTGTAAAACTTGGATTTTATTGGCAGTCACTCAGTGTAAATGTGTGAACCACATATTTTTATGTGCTGCGGATCTGCAAAAGACTTTGCACTTTTCTTTTCAAGTGATTTAAAAGTAATCGTTTACCAAGAAGAGAGACAAAAATAATTTATCTATTTTAAAACAAATTTGTATTGTTTATTTAAACTATAGAATATAAAAGTTCACGAATAGAAGAAAAAGATATGCCAGTATTTTATACACTGCACAGTTGTTGTATATAATAAATTAGTTTTAGCGATAAAATTTGAAGAAATATTGTAAGCTTTTTCCATATAAAAAGTGGCGTACACATAATATGCACAATGAGCTGTGTCTAACGATACTAGTTTAAATCAGCTGCTTGTGTTCAGCGTTGCTTTATCGAACATATCCTCGATAAAGGTTACGTGACGTTAAAACTACTTGCTAGTTTGTAATCAGTTTCATGAAACACGTAATATAAACATAACTCTCTATGCTGTCCAACGACATCTGACGAGGTTGTAAACAGTATTCTATTAAGTTGTTTCAGAAACTCAAAACAAATAAATTACTCATAAGTCTGATATAAGTCTCAAAGACTAAAATTTTTCATGCCCACCATTTGCGCATATACGTCTATAATATTCAAGTCAGACAAGACAACAAATTGAACGAAGTGTATACTGCTGTAGGTTTTTGTATTTGCGGTAAACGGAGTTCATACGCAGGGTGTTGTTTACAGATAAAACACCATTTTTACACTAATAGACGTGTAAACTATCACAATTACAGGATTTGGGGAAACGCACAAATACAACGAGTAGTCGATATTTAAAAAGATCTAGTTAATCTCACATGGACTAGAAATTTGCCTACAAAAAAGCTGTAGTTAAATTTAACTTGGTGTTTCATAGCATCGATATTTAATTTGAAACTAATCATTTGGTTTACATTTTTTGTGTTATATTAGTCGAATAATTGTGTTTGAAAAAAACGGCTAATATGCAAGGTGGTCTGCCTCGTTTGAGATGTGAATTGTAGAGCGCTGGAAGAGTCCAACACAGAGCATAGGCTAAGCATAAGCAATGAAAACTTGTGTACAAATCAAACGGATAGAATGGGAATTCCAATGTCTATCTCTGTGTTTCTAGGTGCCGTCTTCGGAGCGTGGTACAATCGCAGGCGACAGGCTTGCTCCAATCCATTTGCGGCTCACTCTTGTCGTTGTCTAGATTCCGTCAGAAAAATAACGTGTATCCGATGCGTTGGGAGGTTGTTTCAGTTGAATCGGTAATACCACAAAGGGCAAATGTCACAACCTTAACAAAATTAATTTGACAATGGCATTTTAAGTGGCATTTTGACATTTTAGGAGTCCGATGGGTTGTTTATTTTACAAATTGCAAGAGTATTAAGCTCATTTGATTGGTAATGCCGGAGACGTTTGTTGCCATGGGTAGAGAAACGACATGAGTCAAAGGCTAATAGCATTTAGATACTGTACCTACTGCAGTCATATTCGACACTTCGACTATGCAATTGTTTGGCTTTAATATATATATATATATATATATATATTGCGACAGTACAAATAAGTGATGTACTGAGCATTGAATATAAAAATTTAATATACCTAATAAACTGTAAATAATTAATAATGTATTAGAAATAAGCATGTCAGGGATTGCAAGCTTGGCTCAGACAAAAATATGAACAGGTGTTTCGACCTGAATCGACATGCACACACACACAAATGTGAAAGTGTGTACATCAGTATTTTGCTAGTGTGTGTGAACGCAGATCTATGCAGGCGAGTTTACCACCCCAAGATGAATAATTGCATAATTACTGTTTTTCCGTAATTATTCATAAACTATAATTAAGGAGTAAAATCCAAAAACACAATACAATGTAATAAAATTTACTAAATACTGTGTACAAAAACCACGTGAAAGTGACACACCGTACGAGTGTGGTAGTGAAATAACTGTTTACAAATCGAAAGAGTTAAGTTGCAGTGTCCAAAATTACAGTGAACATGTGTTGTGAAAATAGTTATGAGTATAAGAGTATACTTACAGGACTCTGCAATTCGCAGAAATATAAGAAATAGCGAATTGACAAAGAGTGGGGGAACTGAACCCAGAGACAGTTTCTGACATGTCAATTTCGTACAACTGCAGGTGTTGACCAAGACATGGGTATAAATAGGACACACACGCTACAGTGGTTCTCTTTCTTAAATCACCCACAGTGCAGCGGGAGCTTCTGCCCGTTCGCATAGAATATTAAAATTTTTGTAAATAGTTTCATCCTTCCAGTTACATACAGTTATGTAACTGGATTGTAAAACAAACAATTTTTAAGTAATAACAAAATTACATAAGAAGATCCACATAAGAAGATCAACTGACGTCCGAAACAGCACTAGGAGAAGTTCCAGAGAGCGATACGACGCTGGACAAGAGGAGAAGAGCGAGGCGACGCTGGGCAAGAGAGAGACGACGCTGGACAAGGGGAGAAGAGCGAAACGACGCTGGACTCTAGAGGAGCGACGCTGGACAAGAGAAAGACGACGCTGGACAAGAGGAAGTGATGCTGAAGTTCGAGACGAGGACGATTACAGAGGGATCCAATTACTGAGTATGATTGACGACAATAAGGTGATAAACAACTTATTTATCTCTTAATCGAACAATTAACTCAAAGACAATTATAGACATTCTTGTTCTATTTGAAAGTAAGAGCCAATGTTTATTGTAAATTAGAATTAAAATCATAGATGTTATTGAAGTAAGATTAACGTAAACAAGAGCTCAAATTAGTATTCCAATGAAAAGAATACAAAGCATTTAAGTAAAAATTAGCGTCTGATATAAATCAGTACTGAGAAACAAAAGATAAATTCAGTAAATATTGATATTTTTGAGTTACATTACAATATATAAGAAGATATTTAAAAGTTGATATTTTGAAACACACTAATTGACTGAGTAGTCTGGAAATGAAATTTTCTTTAATGCAATAGTTAGTAGAATAGAATATTTAGTCAGTAAGGATGTATATAGCATAAGCCTTACGGCATAATAACAAAATAATAACGAATGTTTTAAGTCGAAGTAAGTGCCATGTGCACAATTTTATTAATATCAAATAAATTTGAAATACCGTTACAAGTTACATAGAGTTCTTATTACAGATACACCTGAAACCCAAATTAAATTATATTTATTGTTACATAAATTGTCGCTTCAAACGTGGAGCATCACAAATTTAAATTATATTATATTTGCAATGTTGTATTGATACATAATTTTGTCGCCCTGGACTTGGGGCACGATACGAGTTATATATATAAATCGGTTCATAACGTTATCCTACGTCTTCCGATCCCTACTCTCCATTGGTCTTGATCCAACCAAGATTCTTTTTCCAATTCCCGGTCTCTCATTGCCCGATTGATGCCTTCTCTCCAACTCAACCTATTGTTTGGATTTGATCTCTAGTGAATATCGCACATAATTTTATGTAGGTGAAAGAATTATACAAATTTTAATTTTGTTTTTTGCAAAATAGATGGCTGGGGATTGCAATTGGTGTTCTTAGTCCTTTTTTAAATGAAAACTGATTGTAGCAGTAGTATATCACAGTTGCGTAGTCCTACCTGTGACACCAAAAGTCGATTTTGTTAGGTTAACATGAGAACTGAAATTACACATGGAATGCTGCTGTCAGAGTGGTGTCCCCCCTCCCGATTCAGAATTCAACCTTTTATCCATTATTTACACTGATAAGTGGAACACATAATTTCAAAAGATAACAATTATTTTATTAAACTCTCAAATTACAACAAATATTTAGCTAAATGATGTTTATAATGTAGCTATAGGCTATAGTGATTACTATGGTCACAGTAGTACTTAAGCTGTGTAATGTAAAACAGTTTTTTTTTTTTACGGAAACCACAAAAAATAAACTTAAAAGTAAGGTGCGATTGCCTAGTTACTATGCATGTCTCTTTTTTTGTGGCAGAGCTCGGTTTTCCGTAAAACTCATTTTCCTACTAGTACTCGTTTTTTCATTAACACTCGTTCTGTGAATGGATCACTGAAAAACCACCAAACTCAAAAGTTAGGCGTGGTGGCCCTTGGGCCTATACATAGGGGCCCCTTGCCTATTACTATACATGTAACGTTTTGTGGCAGAACTCGTTTTTCGGTAATATTTGTTTTCTAACAAGTACCGGTTTTGTGGCTAACCAAAAAGAAAGGTCCATTATGTACAATATATAGAGCGTATGTTGTGATTCCTCAATACATTGTTTTTTGTGTTTTTCATTAACTATAATTATTTGTATTTTTCCGTTTATATTTGCTGTTGTAGTTTTGTTAACCCTGCTGAGGTGTTCGGGTCCTTTTTGACCCAAAAGATTTTGTTTTACGCTGCTGTTTGTTAAAAAATTATCAGATCAACTTTCCGTTTTGTGACTTTGTCAAATACCTATAAATAAGTATCATTCTCTAATATAAATTTTTTAAACCGCTTATAAAATTTTATGACACGTTTTTATACAAAAAAGTTGTTCGGGTCCTTTTGGACCCATAGGTGAAGTAATTATTTTATTAATATTATAAGCTGTACATTGGATTCAAAAGCTTCATTACTTTGTCTCGTTTGATGATTCAATGCATAGTCTCATAGTACAAGGTCACACTGGTTGCTACATTCTCTCCCACCTCCTCCACTTAGTAACAGTGCCTGCCCACCTACAAGAAGGTTTTCCCTCTCCGTCTGTCAGTCAGTGCTCCTTGAGCAGAGTGTGAGTGAGGTTAATTTTTAGTGCTCTTTCTTTGGTTTTATTACCATACTTGTGTTTGACCTGAAGTGGCTTTTGTATGAACAATGATGAAGTGTTATCGGAAATCTCCGACGACGGAGAAGTTGCTTCAGAAATTGAAGATAATATTTCTGAATGTGTGTCTTCAGATTCATAAGATGAAGAAGTACATCACGAACCAGGAAATAACACTTTATTATCTAAAAACGGTGATATTCAGTGGAAGACCAAGCCTGAGCTCCAGATAGGAAGACGTCCTTCTCATGATGCAATGACACTTACGCCAGGACCAACCAGGTATGCAACTGCACGTGTTACTGATGAATATTCGGCATTCAAAGTATTTTTCCCCCTCCAATTGAAAATATAATCCTGACCCAAACAAATGAAGAAGGCTACCGTATTTATGGGGAGAATTGGAAAAAAATTGACTCAACAGAACTAGACGCTTATATTGGACTTTTGTTAATGGCAGGTGTTTATAAATCACATAATGAGTCAACTGAGAGTTTGTGGGATGAAACAAAAGGAAGGCCAATATTTCGGGCAACAATGTCACTGGAAAGATTTAAAATTATTTCTCGTATTTTCCGTTTTGATGCTCGTCAAACTCGATCAAGTAGGCGCGCTACTGATAAATTCGCACCTATTAGAGAGCTGTGGGAGAAATGGGTTGAAATTTTGACAAAACATTTCAATCCTACCGAATATGTCACAGTGGATGAAAGGTTAGTTGGTTTTAGAGGAAAATGCCCTTTCCGTCAATACATGCCTAAAAAACCAGCTAAATATGGCATAAAGTTTTGGGTTGTATGTGATAATGCCACTAGTTACGTTTGGAATATCCAGCCATATTTAGGAAAGCCACAAGGTGCACTACCAGAGAAAAACCAGGGTCTTAGGGTAGTTCTGGATTTGACAGTTGGTCTCAAAGGCCACAATGTTACTTGTGACAACTTTTTTACATCGTATGGATTAGGCCAAACGCTTCTCAGAAGAGGTATTGCAATGGTAGGAACTATCAAGAAAAATAAGCCTACACTTCCTCCCCAACTTCTAGAAACAAAAAATGTACCTGCGCTGACCTCAAAGTTTGCATTTACGAGGGATACTACACTGGTCTCTTACTTTCCAAAAAAGAATAAGTGTGTTGTACTACAGAGTACTTTACACCACGATGACAAAATAAGTTGTAATGATGATAGAAACCACTGCTTATTTTAGATTACAACAAACCTAAAGGGGCTGTTGATACTCTAGATAAGATGTGTGCAAACTATACTTGAAAAAGGAAAACAAATCGTTGGCCCATAGTTGTCTTTTCAAATACAGTTGATATTTCGGGTGTCAATTCTTTTGTTTTATTTACTTCCATCAACCTTCAATGGAAGCCAAAATGCAATGACCGGAGAAGAATATTTTTAGAAAACCTTGGAGAATCTTTGATCAAAAAACACATTGACAAACGACAGTATATGCCAAGAGGAAAAGCTGCAAGAGATGAAGTTGAACGCACAAGCTGAACGTGCAGTACCAACTCAGTCTATTATGAAGAATCCAGATACAATGCAGAGAAAAAGAGGGAGGTGCCAGTTGTGCCCAAAAACTGACAATAAGTCTTCTGTGAAGTGCTCAAAATGTGACAAGTTTACTTGCAAGAATCACCTCACCCATATATGTAATAAATGTTTCAGTTAAATTGTGTAAGTTTACGTAACAGAAACAGTTTACCTGACAGATAGCCTCGTAACATACAAATATAAGATTTTCCATTTTGTTTTTTGCCTGTGTTATATAATAATTTAGAAATGACTTTAATCTTTGTCGTATAGAATAGTATTTCATAAAAATTATGTTCATGAAATAATGTACATTTCTTTAAAAATACAGATTTTTAAATTTCCAATAAACAGAATTTTAATAGCTAGATTATCAATAAAGTTTTTTGTTTCAGAATATAATAATGTGTTCGTTTCGTGCTTAGAAATCTTTACTGTATTCATAACAAATAAAAATACAGAGTTATGTTAGTTTTAGTACACAAATAAATATATACTTACATATATAAAAATAAAATATGATGAAATGTGCAAGGCAACATATATGATAAAAATGCTGATATACTGCATTGTTAGGTGATTATTTTGGTCATTCATTATCATAACTTAGGCCTAATGTATAAAACATAAATATGCATAGGCTAACAAGAAACTTTTTTGTTGAAAAAAATAATTTTTCTCGTATGGGTCATTTTGGACCCGAACGTCTTAAGTGTTGCTAAAATTTTAACACCCTAGTAAGGTTAATTTGACAAGCAAAGCGTTAGGTTCTTTATTTTGTGTACTACTGTGTTATAAGCATTCTATATACACATTAAACGTTATGTTTTTCTCAATCGTTTCTTTTGTTTTTTTAGCAGTAAACTAAACACTAAAAACCATTTTCACCTAACCACACAAATGAAAACAACAGGTATTTTCTCTTTGAATCAAGAAATAAGACAGTTTACAATTAGTAAACTTTTGCTCTTCCAAATCGTAATATACCGATATAATCGCATATTAAAAACATCGAAAAAATATACTGCAGGAACGGTTAAAGGTACAGTTCCGGCATTTGTGCAATTAACAGTTGACAACTGATTAGTTGATGTACTTGGGATACTAAAGAAAGTAGTAATGAAGTAGATTGTAGATTGTAGTCCCTATTCAAATGTTATCTATCATGAGTGAAAAAGATGAAGTCTGTTCAAAGTGAAGATGTCTTGGTGAGGAAACGGCTTTTTAGCCCTCATCTTACCCGACATTTTCATATTCAAATGAACCTTCCAATGTAGTTAACCATGTGTGTTTACTGATGGTTTACGGAAACATACTTTGTTCTGTTAAAATACAGTTCCGCGACAGACGTACCATCTACAGCGTTGAACTGTGACGGTAAGTTTCCTCTTTCAGAAGAGAAAGCGAAAGACATTAAGAAGAATATGCAATACAATGACTGTTAATACCTGGATTTTTACAATGAACTGACCACATTGCCAACAGTGGTCAATGGGGAATATTCAATGTAATATTAGATGATGATAATTAATATTTTTCTGCTTTAAAATTACTGTTTCTCTGGTTTTATAAACTAAAATCTGCAAATGGATTTATTTACAAAATATTACGTATCAATATTCCTTTAAGGGACCGTAGATTGCACAATCACAACTTTCTTTAATTTCTAGGTACAAGGGCTAACAATATAACATTTCACCTAAAACGACAATAATAAACATAAACTTTATTATAATAAACTAACACTCGTTTTCTAACTTAGTATATAAGACAATAAGATGTTTTTAATGTATTTTGAAAAATCTAGTTTTGTTGACTAATGTCTGTTCTAATATTACAGATTCAGTTGTTACACTCAATTATAACAGTAACATTTACATCATCTAATTATATATTTACTCTTATAATTATCATCGTTTCTCCCGCATATATATTTTATTTGTTAATTATTCTTATTTATTGTGATATTACGGTCTCAGAATATCCTAAAATTTTGTTTTTAAAGTCGGTTAACTTTTGGATTACTTTTATGTTTCCAAATTATTTGAATAAGAAATAACAATTAATAACAAGAAACCTAACGTGACAGTTATGTACATGACTGACGCTTCATATTTACTACGAAATTCACTTGCAACGAAACAATCTGTCAGAATGAACTCATAGTGAGAAAGTATGGGAATTCAATATAAATTTAATTTCATACTACAATTATCCACTATCATGTTTAATGACATACATTTAATTTTTACGTACTACATAATACTGTATCTTCAAATAAATATACTGCAAGTAGGCAAGTATATTTATATGCTATTTATTATACACTTAATGTTTATTTTATTATTCTAATACATGTATGATTTTAAATACATCATCTTTTCTTGTTTTTATTTGAATTTGTTGTTTAATTAGTAGATAATTATTATTGTGTTTGTAAATATTAAGATTTTTCCAGATATTCCTTTTGTTAGCTTTTTGGACGTTTTTAAACCATACATTTATTAGAATAAAAAATAAGCGTAAAAAATTTAATAAATAGCTACTACATAAACATTAAAACAATCAAAAATAGAATCGAAGTAAATTCGATTACCCGTTAACTATATTGTAAGCGAAACATTCAATTACAATTCAAACAAACCTCTGAAGATGCAGAATAATTTATGATAAACGTGGGCCAGGTAAAAATAAACCTACTTGCAGTGTATTTATTTGAAGATATTACATGGGAGACCTGCACAAAACTCACCGAGTTACTTATAAAGGAACATTTAATACTATGCATATTGTAACGTCACAAAACGTCCCATAAGTTTTCAAACCATAATAAGAATATGATAACATCAAAATAACTTAAAGTAGTAGAAACCAACTCATATAGAAATGAAGAAGCAAATATAACTAGTGTGATCATCAACCGAAGAAGTAAGATAGTGTGAATTAGCAACTTGCATTAGGGAATTAATATTGACAGAGACAGACAAAATGACTTAAATCATGACCACAACAAACCCCATAGATTGTAAGAGTGAAGTATAAATAAAAAATAATAAATGAATGAATAATATTACCAAATATCAAGTGTAGATGACAAAATTGAAGTCAACATGTGTCACAATTAAGCTCAGAATAGGGCATAAAAACATAATTATTGTAAAGCTATTAATGCTAATGAATCAAATGTATTATTATAATTATAAAATAGGTATACCAAATGGCTTATAACCAGTATTGAAGTAAAGAAAATATGTAACTAACTAATAGTAATTTGCATTGACAAATACACACAGGGTATAGTCCCAAGACACCTAAATCATGAAAATGTAAAATATTAGTAAATGAAAAAACAATTATATGTAAATGTAAAGGAGGTGAAAAGGAACAATTAATAATTAGATAAAGAATTCTGTAAAATAATTATAAACCATAGCAAATATGGAAAAACCATGTAAGAATTAATTCAGGTGAAGAGCATCTAAGATTAGATAATTTATCAACTAAATGTTATCAAAATGAACCAAATTGCATTAATAAGTTGCAGAAATGTTAACAGTTAATATATCAAAAGATATAATTCAATAATAAACCTAAATAAATAGAGTTATATAAGAAGTTAGGTGAGACAGAAAGTAGGCCTGCCAGATAGACAGGGAAAATCAATAATAATAAAACAATCTTATGTTCAAAACTCGAAATAAAACAACATGTAATGAGGCAAACCTCAACTAATATTGAATTGCTCAGTTGACGATAGAGTCAATTTAAAAGAATTTCTTAATAAAACCGAGTCTTTATTAACAAGCTCATAATGTTCAAACCAGATGATGCTAACACGATGCTAAGGAGGAATACTGAAAAAATATTGTATATTATGAACCAAGTGGTGATTGTAAAGATTAAACAGGATCCAAGCTTTAATCTAACACCGATAACAACCTGTTTGATAACCAATTAATGTCAAAAAATTATATAATAGCAACTAAGGAACTGTTAGGCCTAAGCCAAATCTAGTATAAAATGAAAGTTATTAATATGTTATGTTGTTTTATAGCTAATAATTTTATGATATATTGTTGTAAACATTCTTTGTTCATGTTTTAGTAAGGTGTAACACACCTAATTGCAGATTAATAGGTGGAAAAGGCGAAATATTGTATATCATCGCCAGGTAAGCCACCAGACTTGTGTATTTTATTCAATGTTAACCTGTTCAAACCCAGGCTTATGTATATTCAAATTAATCAGTTGATCACGAACAAAACGATGCTAATCATCAATATATGAGTTACATATATGTGTACTATGTAAGTACATATACATAGCTATGTAAAATTATATGCAAAAAACAGAGTAAAATAGGGAATTCTTAAAAGTTCAATCAAGGAGAAGAAGAAGAAATCGTTGACCAAAGCGGAAATTATAATCCTTCCATAAAATTCGAGAAATAGTTGTCAGAACATACTAGAACCATCTCGTACCATCTCGAAGCGTTTTATTGACGGAAGTAAATTAATTTAATGTACATTTGGACCAATCAGATTCCAGCTTTTCAACCCAGCTTTTCAAATATTTCAAATTGAGCGGGACGCCTGCAAAAAAAAAAAAAAAAAAAAAAGCTCGAACGCGAGAAGAACATCAGTTTTTTCATTCAAATACAGACATAGGGAGTTGAATCCACGATACTTTCAGCGAGAATTTTTTAACGAAGAAGTATAATTTTAAACAGTGCGATTAGTAACGAGTGCAGTATACGACCAAGAACATCAGTTTGATTTTAATTATCATTACGAACAATTTAAATCTTTAGTGCTGTGCGTACCAGTCACTTTGAAAAAGGATATTTGTTTTCCACTAACGAACTGTAGGCCTAAGTCTAGTAAATTTTTTAAAGTAACCTCTGGTATTTTACACATAACTACGCTACATCTCAAACAAATTAATTTTAAATTGTATTAAGAAGAAGGGAGAAATCTTTTTGAACGTTGAATAGTTGGCGTTCAATTAATTAAAAAATATTGTCAAAAGGTAAATTCAATCCATACGTCTTCAACTCTCAAAGATTGCGAACTTGTAAAGTTAACGTAAGTTTTTATAAGTTTGTACAACATCATTTTTTAATTTATCTTGGTAGTTCCAAGGACCACGACTTTGAGATATTTAACTAAATTATTACAACTAACCGATCAACTGAGCAAAACTAGCCGTTAACGAAAGGGTTTATCTGTTTACTTTATCTTGTATTTTTTTAATTATAACCATTATTAGTCAGTAAGACGAGTTAATAAATAAAACAAACGTTATTTTAATGCAACATAAAACAGCTTATCATTTTTAGATTATCAGACTAACTTCACTTTAAAGAAGACATTATTTTTATTTTTTTTTTAAATTAAATTAAATTTAAATAAGTTTTTCCTTAACAATGGTTCAGGTGGCGCCCACAATTTTATTATTTTAGCGAGTGATAAGCTACTACAAGTGATAGCTGGATATACCGTTTGACCGACGCAGACAAAAACAGCTGATCGCGTGTGACGTCACGATACGATTAACTCGCTACAAACAAATAGTAAAACGGATCGACGCCAGCGGTAGGTACAGATTTACTTCTTTATAATATTTATTGAAATAAATGTATATGTATGTATGTACAAAATATAACATAACATGTATATGCGTATGTATAAAATATTTAAATAACATCACAAAATTCTTTTAAGGAAGTATTTAAAACTAAGTATTATATATTGTACATTAAATTATAAATATAAATAGATGATTTTCACAATGTTATTTATTAAAAGTTTTGGGTTCAGTTAGAAACCGTCTCTTTGTTAATGACTAACGTTTTGACATTTTGAGCAGTCGTCATCATCACAGTAGGCACAGATGGAAAGGCGGTATAGATGTCCTTGGGACTGGCAACGAGGGGTGTTAAATTTGGACACATAGTACTATACGTAAATTAACGTTTGTGAAAGCTGACACGCATCTAGTTGAATCGTTCCGATCAGCAGACGAGAGCACAATGGTGAGATCATGATAACATCTTTGATATTAGTTTTGTGACACGTATACCATCTTGCTGTCTGTGGCGGCAGTGATCATAACGGCTGCTCGAGCAGTCGATAAGTTAGTCCGTAATAAAGAGACTGTTTCTTACAACCGACCTTGCCCGACGAACCAAAAGTTTTAATAAACTAGTGGCTCATCTAGTAAGTCTACGAATAGAATGTTTATAATAAAATAAATTATACTTCTGATGATGACAGTAAATTAAAAAGCTGTTGAAACATTGTAAACAAAAACTACAAAATGTTTTCTTGTTTTCAAAATAAAGTGTTATTTTTTATTAAATATTATAAGAACACAAATAAGTGAGTAAATATGAATACAGTTTAATGATATGACATATTATGTATTCGAATGTAATATTTACTATTAGTAAGACAATCAATAATAATATTATTTTAAATATATAGCTAGTAGGTAATAAGTAGATTTGCTTACGCACCGTTGTTGCTGCCTCTTTTCCGAACGTATCACTTACACGTGAATTTTTTACATTACCTTGGGTTTCGCTTCCCTTTTTTCCAATTAGTCGCATTTTTCAACCCCTTAGTTTGATGCATTCTTCTTCTTCTTCTTCTTCTTCTTCTTCTTCTTCTTCTTCTTCTTCTTCTTCTTCTTCTTCTTCTTCTTCTTCTTCTTCTTCTTCTTCTTCTTCTTCTTCTCCTCCTCCTCCTCCTCCTCCTCCTCCTCCTCCTCCTCCTCCTCCTCCTCCTCCTCCTCCTCCTCCTCCTCCTCCTCCTCCTCCTCCTCCTCCTCCTATCCATTAATTTTATTTACTTTTCTTCTTGTGGTCTCCATCTTCCGCCTCCCAGCATTAACCTATAAGACAGTTCCGGTCCGTCATTCCCAACTATTCGAGGCCTACCAACGTCTTTGCTAAATCGCGGTTGGTGAGCTAAAACTTCCTTGTGTTGGCAATCCTCCTCTTTCTATCCTCAACACATTCTCCTTTTAGTTTTCCACTTGACCTACTCCATTAACACTATCACGATTCAGTTTCGTACCTTCCTTCCCTGAAACAACGCATCACACATCGCAGAAAACTGAAGTACTCGACTCGAATTTTATTGTCAAAAGACTTGCGTTTCTAAGCCGAAAAGCAACGCACATGCCGGAAAGGCCGCCAACGTTGTCCAGACTTTTTTAGGTAAACTAAATATTAAATTTGATTCCAAAACGTAGATATCCCTTTTGTAACTGATATCGCATCGCACATCATATAAATGTCAGTCCTGTTCAAGCGTCTACAATGTATTACTACTGCCTCACGGGATGCATTCCTTGAAACGCCATGTCTTTCCTTATCTCATTATTGCTGAGTCTTGCTTGAGTTCATCAGATAGACGTGCGTCTGCAGTTACATTGGCCCTGTATCATACTAAATATAAATAACGACATAAAATCAATAATTACTGTGAATAGTTGAAAGCCGATTGCAAAATAACCACAGCCAAACTTAGGATCCTTAAAACCAAAGCGAGAAACAACTGTACGAAATTATTCTTTCCTAATATCGAATCGCTTAGCGTCACGAAACCAATACAATTTGTTTATTACATTCTGCAAGGCGTCAAACTCACGACGTATTTTTTTGCACAGCGCTATCGGAATTGTCTGTACTATCAAATAACATATAATGAGATAAACAAAGTGTAAAGTGTCTCTTTGTGTTACGGAGGAATGTAGAGCGACAGAGGCGCCCAGAAGCGAAAACATTGTAGTAAATGTATAAAAATTACAGTAAAAGTTTCTGACTTTGCTAAAGGCGTGGTAGAGACAACTATCGATTTTTGTGATTTCCTTCCAACAGTTCTGATTTTCGGTCACAAAGTTGATTCCCCTTGCATTAGGTACAGCCGTGTTAATGCTCCAAGCTGTTGTTCTCCTTCTGAAACGTTTTCCGCTTTCCCACACTGCGTGACGAAGCAATTTTATTCTTTTCTTTATCGTGTACAGTAAAAACGTAAGCTGCGCGTATACAATTATCATGGAATACGCCATTCCCAGACCAGCTGTAATGCGGAGCACAAACCACGGACCGTTGTGTGTTATGTGCGTGTGTTGTATAAGTTTTGACACAAAAACAACATATATTACATAAGATACAGTTAGAACTCCAGTATATACGATGCATTCTATTTGGTCTCTCTTACGTGGCCCTACTTTGACGCCGATGCGTTCAAGGCACCTGATCGCGCAATCAATGTTATCATAGATGTCGCTAATGTCTTGATGGCATACAGCGTACTTGATACGGTAGAAGGTTATCGTAGCGATGCGTACGGAACGCGCCAGCAGCAGCGTAATTCCGCGGAAGTTGCAACAATACGTAGTGGTCCATATGTCGACTGTAGATGTCGCCCAGTGCGCGACGAACAACGCGGTCAGTAGCCAGCAGTAGACGGCCACCACGCTGTTGTACCGTGTCCTTGTTGTGACGTCGGGAGAGTAGAACCCGACGACGGCGCAGCCGATGGACAGAGACAACATTATCCTGCGGATGGAGTTGGCCATTGCTCGCCAAGGATTACAGACAGCACACACGGATCGGGTACAGGGAACAACAGACGGTATCCATAGATACGGTCAACAGAGTGTAGGCCTATTAACTCATTAAGCTTCATGGTTGCGCTGAGCAGATCAATTCTGAAGTTTCAACAGGCCAGTAGACTAATTTAATTACTGAATAATAAGAAAAAAGTTGATTTTAGACAATCTATTTTAGTATGAATATTTCTGCCGAGGTCTAAAAAGTGTACCTGCAATTTATTAAGAAATTCCGGGATTATCGACCGGGGTAGGTTATTGATAGTGTTTATTGCTAGATACTAGATACTCGAGCTGTCGTCATCACATAGAGACAGATAAGAAAGCAGTATGATTGTCGAAAAGGCTGGTAACAAAGGTCTTCACAGCTTTTACCTACTGTGATGATGACGACTTTACGAAGCGTCGAATCGTTAATACGTTGCAAAGAGACTATACTATCAATAACTGCTGACCGTAGATGACAAACCCAAGCGTTCTAGTACTAATATGGTTGAGTTCAGCCGTAAAAGCCTGTAGAATTTTATAACAAAAATTCAAAATTCTCTTTGTCAACCTGAATCAAATATTTTTGTGTATAATCATACTTAAACAAATTACATTTGACCGTTTGTGTCTCTGATGTTCGAGTTGGCAGAAACATAAAAAATAATAATAACATTAAACAGAATTTTCAAAATAACGTATTGTGGACTTTAATTTGCCTTCAAGCATCAGGAACAGCGTCTTCACAGTGATCTGAAAATGTTCTTTGTGATCAAAAATACTAAAATAAAATACATACAACAGTATGAAGTCATACTGTAAAAGACGTTGGACTGGGAATATATTGAGTAGAAACATAGGTTTCTATTTCAACCATTTTGTACTAAAACCTTAGTAAAAACGGTTTTCTGACTTCAGTGTAGACAGATACTATAATCCTATTTAATTTCACAGAAATAAGGAGAAGAAGTTCCCATTATCCGACGTTTTGGATCGCTTATTAGAGACAGTCAAGCGGCTTACGGTTTGATGGAAATACGCTTAATTCTCCTGACCCAAACCATTAAGAAGTTAGTTTGGATTCTTCACCTAGTAACTTGACTGGCACATAGGGTCAGTGCATCCTGATTGATGTTATCGACACCATACGATAGATGATGTAGTACTACGGCAAAAAAAGTCGCAAATCAGCCGGGACAGACGTTTGGACGTTTTTACCCACAAGCGTTGGTCGATACCTAATGGAACCGGAAAGGCGTTGCCATCTTCAGTCTAAGAACTTGGATGGATTGTGTAACATAACAAAATTATCACGCTAAACATTTGACCTAATGCAAAATAAATAAAGGAAAAAGTTCCATAGTGAGTGAGAAGAATAAATTGTTTTAAGGATTACACTAGAAACTGTATATTAAGTCAATAAAATGTTAATAAAAATGAAAAATAACAAAGAAAACCATTGATTAAAATAACCTACTATGTAAAAACCAGTTAAACCAGCAGTATACCCAGTAGATTGGGGAAGCAGTAAAAAGGGAAGGACCATAAAAAAAAAAGGAAATAAAAGGATGAAACCATATTAATAAGGGAATAATAATAAGGTCAAGATGCAGAGAAACCACAAGATCAGAAACTACTAATGTGATATTTGAAGAAGGGACAAAATATGTCAAGATTCCCACAAAGAGGCCAGAACCAGGAAGAGATATGCCAAAACAAAATGATAGTCATGTAATACATACCATGAAACAAAATTAAAACTGATATAGGTAGACCCAGAACAAGTTACAAGATACAATCCCAGAAAACCAAATTGTATACTAGTTGTAAGAATAATATGTCAAAAAACTATTAAAAAACAGACTACTATTAGTGTAGCCAAAATAAAGGACACCTTATAATAAAGAGTGATATAAAAAATATATTAAAACAGACTACCATTAGTGTAGGAAATACTGGATAAAAACTAAAGAGTCTAATGACTGAGTGTAAGTTAGATAATAAAAGTGTTTTAGTGTTTAGGCATAATAACAATATGATAGGTATAAAATGTTTTTATTTTATTGTATGAACAATTTAGGTATAGGTAACACAAGAGACAGTCAATCACTGAAGGTGTTAGTAGTTCTAAGGTGTTTTTATGTTAATATTTTAGCAAAATAGTTATAGTAAATAGAAAGAGACAGTGAATAACTGAAATTGTTACTAGGAATAAGATATTTTAATAGAATATGGTTGTGATAAAATGAAACATAAAAACAAAGGACAGCCAAAGACTGATAATAATATGTTCTCATTATAATTCTAAGTATAGAGAAAATTAGGCATAAGATGTTTATGTTATGGTTCAATGATGTTATTATTATAAAGAAAGTTTAGTAGATACAAGATATTCTATTGTATTTTAAGATCATGTCATTTAATTTTCCATTGTGTAAGTCAGAGAGGCAAGTAGGACATAAAAATGTAATAATTTTATTCAAAACAGTAAACCATATATAATGTACAAACAGACCAGCTAAGACACCATTTTAGTAAACACAGACTGGCATATAAACCAAAAAATTATCTATCAGAGAATCAATCTATGTAGTAGGAATAGAATTCAATACATACAATACAGAAATTGAAAATATAATTAATACAGATACAGTTAATAGCAAATAGAATGACAAAGGAAAGGAAATTAACTTCTTTTGGAAACAGTTAATAATAGGCCTATGATAGTAATCAAATCAGACTAAACAGTAAATTAATCAATATTGAAATGTTTTAACAACCAAATTATTAACAACAAAGTAATCACGGAGTTATTAAGTATATTCCATGGAAATATTATACCGAAAAAACAAATAAAAACCATTAAAACACTGTACAAAATATGAGGCATACAATCATTATATAAAATTGTAATTTTTGGGCTTAAATGAGCTTGAAACAAACCCAGCTATATATCAAAAGATGTAAAATTAACTAATCAATATTACTGAGTAGTTAGATTTATGTAAAATTAAGAAATATGTGAAATACAGTAAAAAATAAGAAAACTTATTATGTATATTTAGATGGTGAACCAAGTCTTAAACAGATATTTTTATAGTTAAACAATATAACGAGGAAAAAGACATAGCACAAATTACCCTAAAACGACGACGTTGCGTCTATTAGTCTATTGTTAATCGTAAAGCCGAATGGTTGGAAATGTGTTAGCAGAGTACTGAAAACAGAATAATTTGTGTAAAAACCAAGTGTGGTTATGCGGCGTGTAACGGAGATGATCTAAAAAGTGAAAATATCCTTAACTATCAATTTCTAACACTTCACAAATTTCCAAAACACAGTAATAACACCATAAAACTCAACACGAGAAATCAACAGCCATTTTGAACAATTTTGGACCGAATTCACAGAACACCAATACACATATTTGCACACCGGACACAACACAAGAAATCCATCACGAAAATGACATTGCAGAAGACGAGAGGACATTCCACACTATATTCCTGGACCAACACCACTTCGCAGAAAAGGGAATATCATTTTATTTCTACGGGAGAAGCTCAGCCCATTCCAACAGCATAGCAGTTTAAAATCGAGGAGACGGCGGCCATACTTGTTTTCTCACCAGCACGAGTGCAATGCCTGCTTGAATGGAGTGACGTCATTTCTTCGACTCGGTTCGCAAATTCATTTTATTTAATTGACAATTGCAATAATAATTTTGTTCTATTTCAGCTATTACCATTTAGTTTAAGAATACCTGTTAAGAATGTATCTTGTTCCTTGCCCTCTGACCATTTCGACTCGTTAAAAGAACCACAAATTTAATCTTGAAAAAATATATTTGTTGATTTTTTCGCTACCGACTGGAGCAAATTAGCCAATGCCTTGGTCATGCGCAGTTTGACTGGCGCATAATTTTGAATGTTAATAAACGCAAATCATTACTCAGTTATCAGAATTGTTTTTATTTCTATAATTAATGTTACTATTTTTTTAAAAAACAAAAAAATAATTTACAGTGAGAGAATAGATATACAAGGAAATTACACACTCAATTAATTAATTAATTATTAATTAATTAAATTAAATAATTCAATCAAACTCAATATAAGAAAAAGAAAAAATATTTTCACAATTATTAAAGTTTGATTTATTTGTTATTTATCAATCAATCACACCTAGTTATAACATACTTATATTAAATCTATTCTTTGTATTTGGTGAATCCAAAGTGGAGCTGTATCATCGGCGAGTTCAAGCACCGAGATCCAGACAACATATACAATTCTGATTATCTATATCTTTCTATTTTATTTATTATTATATTTGAAATTATATTATAAATTGACTAGCCTAAACAGTGGGGCTTACAGTCAGGGCAAATCTACACAATTAACACATATATTTTTTTTTTATTTTTATTTTGAATTTGTAATTTATATTACAAATTGGCTAGCCGAACTAGTGGGGCGAAAAGGAGAGCACAATACCTTGTTATCACAAAATCTACACACAATATCTATATATCATTTTATTTTTATAATTTGTAAATTATATTACAATTGTTAAGAAAATTTTGGTTTTGGTGAGCTACTTGCGATGGTCTGTTTATTCAATGCTAAAGATGGGGAAATCATGAGTTATTTCGTAGTACGAGTTGATGAGAGAAAAGCTGAAGACGACAATAAATTACTTCGACTTGGCGTAGCGATGTGGTAACCTATCGCCCGGTAGTCTGTACCCTACCAATCAACTTCCTTAGAGCTGTACCTCCCCTTCCTTATGTCTCTGTAATCTGTAGTTTGAGGCTGGCATTGTTTCCTTATACTCGTTTTACCCACTTTGAGCTGTCGTCTCAAGTCTCCTTGGCTAATCCACATTGTTTTTTTTTTGTCCCTGAGAGTGTTATGGTATTTGAGAACTAGGAAATTTCTTCCGTTATTTTTTTTAAATATTTTCCAACCGAAGAGGCACACATTCAACAAAGATATTGAGGAAAGTCCAAAAATTAGTTATAATGACTTAATTATTTTTTCTTCTTATTCATCAACTCATTATTCACTTTATTTATTAACTCTTTATTCATCTTATCTTACGAAGCGTTAGATGGTTTCATGCGCTTTTTATAATACGGAAGCTTCAACGGAGAAAGCTGAGCATGGTTGCGCTAGGCAGATCAATGTTGATGATTTAAAAGGCTGAGAGACTACTCTCGTTATTAAAAAGAAGGTAACTGTTGACTTCAGACAACCTATTTCTATTCCAATATTTCTGCCATGATCTCAAAGAGGTTGCCTGCCTTTATTTTATTCAGAAAACTCCTGGCTTTTCGTACGTGGTGGGTTATTAAAAGTAATCTCTTTGCTAGGTACTAACGTTTCGTCGTCTTGAGCTGTTGTCGTCATTAGAGAAAACACAGATGGGGAAGTGATATGAATGTCCAAATTTCTGCTACCAAAAATCTTTCAAGTTTTACGGCTTTTCGTACGTTGACGATGACTACCGTTAGAACCGTCGAAACGTTAGTAGGTGCTAAAGAGACTAATTTTAATAACCTACCACGGTCGACAAGTCGGGATGATAATAAGTAATATAACCGACCGCAGATGAAGAAAGCCAACGTTTTAGTAGATAACGGTAGTTGATTGAGAAAATACTACGTAATTATGTATTTCGTTTACTCTTAAAGCGTGAGAATACGCAGAGTAATATATTATTATCGCATTAAAATCGTGTGAGGACAAATTCCTGTGCATAGCTTATGGTAATTTCAGTACAACCCGACTTCAAAGCGAAAAGGAATAACTAATAAAGCAGTGACATGGACGGAGTGCTTTAACAATTCACACACGCAGCTGCTGTGGTAAACGTGGTATGGTGACGTCACAAACCGCCAGGAATAAAAAGTGTAGCAGCTGGCCATTGTCGAGCTACAGTGATCCTGTTTCTCGTCAGATCCTCCATCTCTGTCTTACGTCAGTATGTAATTGAATACTACGAACAAAATAGTTTTATCTTCTCCTCAACACGCGTATTTCAAGCATCTGTTCCTCTCTGTCTGCCTGTCTATTTTCTCTCCCTCCTTCTTCATTTATCTCCATCTTTATCTGTCTGTTTGTCTTCTGTCTCCCATAAAATACGGGTTTCACACTACTACTACAAACCAGTGTATACCAGAGACAGCTTTACAGTAGACAGTACAAATTTGCAAAACCACCAAACTCACATTACAACATTACTATCGCATTCCAATGTTCATTTTTCACGCATGTCATTGCTTTAGACTAAACTGTATTTCAATAATGCACAAAGATTATTATCTGAACGAGACGTCTACGGTCTGCACGACGGGGACGTGTTAACTGTAGCGATACGTGCACGAGGGGCACTGCGCCTACTCCTATTTTACCAGATGTTCGGCTAACCCGTAAGACAGCCCGTATTGGAGCAGGCTAGTAACTAAATTACTATTACAAACTAAAGATTAGACAGGGAGGGGGACAGATGTTACCTTATCGTGAACCTTGTCTCCTAGTAAACTTAACAATATCCAGTGAGACTCCTGTGCGTTACAATTCTTTTAAAGCGTATAATAATTTTTTAAAGACAAGATTTACACTAGGATATATTTATAGTGGCAAAACGAAAAGAGTATGGACCGAAAAATATGAGAGACTCTTTATTTTTAAATTGGAGTAATTTTTGTTATTAATTTGAGCTTGTGCAGAACAATTAATAAATTTACATGCGAACTGCTACTGCTCTACACTCAGGACTTTAACATTCTCTTATTTCAACATCCATACTGGTGGAAATTTGACCCTTGCCAACAATATATCAAGATACTAGGTTGACGTTTTACAAAACAATGATAGTTTTATTTCGGACATACTGTTACGGAGCATGGATTGTTGAGAGGAAAGAACAAAATATGATGCAGGTTGCAGAAATGCTACATCTACGTATTTCTAAATTCTGCATTAAACTAGTTAGGTTAGAAATAATGGGAACTGATAGAACTGCTAATGTCCACAATATCTTAGTAGCCCTTATATGGTGCGCCCTTTAGGAGCGATGTATTATCAATAGAGCTCATATTGCGTCTTCATACCTGCCACAGAATGTAGGTGACTTATATAGGCTATGTAGAATAGCTGAAAAATCAGCTGGTGGCAGATCGGTCTGCGTTACAGTGATTGGCATTTTGAATAGGGCTTCAAACTCATTTGTATTAAAATAAAACTATTTGAAACACAATAAATAAACATGCGTGTCACCGACGTAATCTGTTGTTTTCGTTGTTTCACTTTACAAACGAGATCAATATTGCTGTAAAGATAAAAAACCACAAACACACGCGCGCAAGAGATCTTGATCTTTAACAACTCTTACTTAGGTTATATAACGGTATATACATACATTGTATTAGATGTTATAACATACGTTGCATTAGATTGTATAACGGTAGATTATACATTTGCATAATTCAGCTGTTATTATTGTTACAACAATGATAACACTTATTAGCCGCAAATCAATATTACTCTGCGTTCAAGCAAATTGTACACTGGCATAGTATGTTTCTCTGATACTATATCAGTACCTATTAAATAATAACTTACATTTATTAGGAAGTCGAAGACCTTATACTAGATGGGGGAGATGTTCTGAAACCCAGTTGACAATCATAGTGTAGTTTAATGCTCATTATGCTGTGTATAAGCTGTATTGCCAATTAGTATACAACTGGACCCACTACGACTGTATAGGCCTAATGCTGTCAAATCGAGGTCGAACAACTGTATACACATGATACGCACCTTCTGCCAACATTACTGTACGGCACAAATAGCTGTGATAACGGTAACAAAGCTTTTCTTGTTAAAATAATTTTCTTTTTAGTTCAATTGTAAACATTTTTTAATGAATTCAAGTATATAAAGAAAAAACAAAGTACGTACCAACAGTAGTATTACTAATTTTAAACCAATAATATTATTAATATTAAATAGTAAATTTTAACAGCATTAATAAATTAAAATTTAAGAAGGTGACATGTTGATATTACTCATGTATATTGTAACATAACAAATTTATCACGCTAAACATTTGACTTAATGCAACATAAATAAAGGAAAAAGTTCCATAGTGAGTGAGAAGAATAAATTGTTTTAAGAATTACACTAGAAACTGTATATTAAGTCAATAAAATGTTAATAAAAATGAAAAGTAACAAAGAAAACCATTGATTAAAATAACCTACTATGTAAAAACCAGTTAAACCAGCAGTATACCCAGTAGATTGGGGAAGCAGTAAAAAGGGAAGGACCATAAAAAAGGAAATAAAAGGATGAAACCATATTAATAAGGGAATAATAATAAGGTAAAGATGCAGAGAAACCACAAGACCAGAAACTACTAATGTGATATAGAAAAGGGACAAAATATATCAAGATTCCCACAAAGAGACCAGAACCAGGAAGAGATATTCCAAAAAATGATAGTCATGTAATACTTACCATGAAACAAAATTAAAACTGATATAGGTAGACCCAAACAAGTTACAAGATACAATCCCAGAAAACCAAATTGTATAATAGTTGTAAGAATAATATGTCAAAAAACTATTAAAACAGACTACTATTAGTGTAGCCAAAATAAAGGACACCTTATAATAAAGTGTGATATAAAAACTATATTAAAACAGACTACCATTAGTGTAGGAAAAACTAGATAAAAAACTAAAGAGACAGTCTAATGACTGAGTGTAATTTAGATAATAAAAGTGTTTTAGTGTTTAGGCAAAATAACAATATGATAGGTATAAGATGTTTTTATTTTATTGTATGAACAAATTAAGTATAGGGAACACGAAAGACAGTCAATAACTGCAAGTGTCAGTAGTTATAAGATGTTTTTATTTTATTGTATGAACAATTTAGGCATAGGTAACACAAGAGACAGGTAATCACTGAAAGTGTTAGTAGTTCTAAGGTGTTTTTATGTTAATATTTTAGCAAAATAGTTAGAGTAATTCAAAGAGACAGTGAATAACTGAAATTGTTACTAGGAATAAGATATTTTAATAGAATAAGGTTGTGATAAAATGAAACATAAAAACAAAGGACAGCCAAAGACTGACAATAATATGTTCTCATTATAATTCTAAGTATAGAGAAAATTAGGCATAAGATGTTTATGTTATGGTTCAATGATGTTATTACTATAAAGAAAGTTTAGTAGATACAAGATATTCTATTGTATTTTAAGATAATGTCATTTAATTTTCCATTGTGTAAGTCAGAGAGGCAAGTAGGACATAAAAATGTAATAATTTTATTCAAAACAGTAAACCATATATAATGTACAAACAGACCAGCTAAGACACCATTTTAGTAAACACAGACTGGCATATAAACCAAAAAATTATCTATCAGAGAATCAATCTATGTAGTAGGAATAGAATTCAATACATACAATACAGAAATTGAAAATATAATTAATACAGATACAGTTAATAGCAAATAGAATGACAAAGGAAAGGAAATTAACTTCTTTTGGAAACAAATGATGCTTGGCCTATAAAGGTAATCAAATCAGACTAAACAGTAAATTAATCAATATTGAAATGTTTTAACAACCAAATTATTAACAACAAAGTAGTCACGGAGTTATTAAGTATATTTCATGGAAATATTATAAGAAAAAACAAATAAAATCTTTTAAAACACTGAATTTGTACAAAATATGAGGCATACAATCATTATATAAAATTGTAATTTTTGGGCTTAAATGAGCTTGAAACTAACCCAGCTATATATCAAAAGATGTAAAATTAACTAATCAATATTACTGAGTAGTTAGATTTATGTAAAATTAAGAAATATTTGAAATACAGTAAAAAATAAGAAAACTTATTATGTATATTTAGATGGTGAACCAAGTCTTAGACAGATATTTTTATAGTTAAACAATATAAAGAGGAAAAAGACATAGCACAAATCACCCTAAAACGACGACGTTGCGTCTATTAGTCTATTGTTAATCGTAAAGCCGAATGGTTGGAAATGTGTTAGCAGAGTACTGAAAACAGAATAATTTGTGTAAAAACCAAGTGTGGTTATGCGGTGTGTAACGGAGATGATCTAAACAGTGAAAATAACCTTAACTATCAATTTCTAACACTTCACAAATTTCCAAAACACAGTAATAACACCATAAAACTCAACACAAGAAATCAACAGCCATTTTGAACAATTTTGGACCAAATTCACAGAACACCAATACACATATTTGAACACCGGACACTACACAAGAAATCCATCAAGAAATCGACATCGCAGACGACGAGAGGACATTCTACACTATATTCGTGGACCAACACCACTTCGCAGAAAAGGGAATATCATTTTATTTCTACGGGAGAAGCTCAGCCCATTCCAACAGCATAGCAGTTTAAAATCGAGGAGACGGCGGCCATACTTGTTTTCTCACCAGCACGAGTGCAATGCCTGCTTGAATGGAGTGACGTCATTTCTTCGACTCGGTTCGCAAATTCATTTTATTTAATTGACAGTTGCAATAATAATTTTGTTCTATTTCAGCTATTACCATTTAGTTTAAGAATACCTGTTAAGAATGTATCTTGTTCCTTGCCCTCTGACCATTTCGACTCGTTAAAAGAACCACAAATTTAAACTTGTAAAAATATATTTGTTGATTTTTTCGCTACCGACTGGAGCAAATTAGCCAATGCCTTGGTCATGCGCAGTTTGACTGGCGCATAATTTTGAATGTTAATAAACGCAAATCATTACTCAGTTATCAGAATTGTTTTTATTTCTATAATTAATGTTACTATTTTTTTTTTTTTAAACAAAAAAATAATTTACAGTGAGAGAATAGATATATAAGGAAATTACACACTCAATTAATTAATTAATTATTAATTAATTAAATTAAATAATTCAATCAAACTCATTACAAGAACAAGAAAAAATATTTTCACAATTTATAAAGTTTGATTTATTTGTTATTTATCAATCAATCACACCTAGTTATAACATATTTATATTAAATCTATTCTTTGTATTTGGTGAATCCAAAGTGGAGCTGTATCATCGGTGAGTTCAATACCGAGATCCAGACAACATACACAATTCTTATCATCAATATCTTTATATTTTATTTATTATTATATTTGAAATTATATTACAAATTGACTAGCCTAAACAGTGGGGCTTACAGTCAGGGCAAATCTACAATTAACACATATCAACATATCAATATATATTTTTTTATTTTTAAATTTATATTTGTAATTATTTATATTACAAATTGGTTAGCCCAACTAGTGGGGCTAAAAGGAAAGCACAATACCTTGTTTTCACAAAATCTACACCTAATACATATCTTTTTATTTTTATATTTAAAATTTGTAAATTATATTACAACTTGGCGTCCAACTTACGGGGCTTTAAATAGGAGGTAATAGTGTTATAAAATAAGGACGAGTGTCCAATTTCCTATTTTTAGCTTGGCAGCGGTCAATAGGTCGGAAGAGGGAGCGAGATGCACAGGAGAGCTACATCAAGAAAAAGGGCTATGGAGGCCGAGCAGGAGGTAGACATGGAGGATAAAGAAGCGACACCAGTGGAAGATGTGGAGTCGATGTTACCACCAGCAGAACCAAACAAGCCTGCACCACCGGAGGAACAGTCAAAGAAATCCACTACAAAGGAAGAGACAAAATTGGATAAAATGATGGAGATGTTACTCAGGGAGTTTAAAACGACAAAGGAAGAGTTGGGTAATAAAATCGAAGAAAATAGTAAGGAAATGAAGAACGATAACCAACGATTGAAGGAGGAATTAAGAGAAAGCAGTAAGAAGATGGAGGAAAAAATGGAAGAAAATAGTAAGAAGATGGAGGAGAAAATGGAAGAAAACAGTAAGAAGATGGAGGAGAATAGTAAGAAGATGGAGGAGGAAATGAAGAATGATAATCAACGATTGAAGGAAGAGTTGGGCAATAAAATTGGAGATACCAGCAAGAAGATGGAGGAGAAGATGGAAGCAAACAGTAAGAAGATAGAAGAGAAGATGGAAGAAAATATTCAGAAAATCGAGGAGAAGATGGAGGAGAAAATGGAGGAAATAAAAACTGACAATAAACAATCGAAGGAGGAATTGACCCAGATAAGCCAGAAACTGGAAGAAACCAATAAAAAGATGGAGAATAATAGTCAGCAATTGAGAGAAGAATTGAAGGAGACGAACCAAGAGAACATGAACCGGTTAGACGGAAGAATGGAAATATTGAAGGAAGAATTGAGCCAGAAGATAGCTGAAAACAATGAGACAATCAGCAAAAAGGTAGAAGAGGAAATAACGGTAATCGAACAAAAGGTTACCAGAGCTGACGAAAAATGGAGTCAAACTGAACGGGAAGTACAGAGTATCAAGACAGAAATAAATACAAAGGTTAACAACATTGAAGAAACGACTAGGAAGACGTTGGAGGAAAGACTAAAGGAAACACGGGAAGACTGGGAGCGAGTGCAGGACCGATTCACAGAAAAATGTGACGGCATTGAAGCTACTGTGACCAGTATCAACAGTCAGGTGCGACAGAACCAGACAGATGTAGACCTATTCCATAGTCGACCGACAAGCATTACCAGTTGTCCCAACAGTGAGAATCGTGAAGGAATTAACTTCAGGTTTTATAAAAATAAACCAATGGAGTTCCTAGCAAGAATCGAAGAATACTTCACCAAACACAGAGGTAATCGCTGGGGGGAGAATAAAGAGGTGCTTGACGAATCGTTCAAGGAGATAGCAGATAATTGGTGGATGGCGATAAGAGACGAAGTGACCGATTATCAACAATTCAGAAGGCTATTCAAAGCCAAATATTGGTCTGAATCAACACAAAATATCGCCAGAGACGGGATCTGTCATGGAAAGTACAACCCGTATGGAAACCAGACTTTAACGGCGTACTTTTTGGGAAAGGTGTGCGTGGCCAAACATCTAGAGCCCCGAATACCGGAAGAATGCCTGGTCAGCAAACTCTCATACCATTATGAGGAGGATATTATAAGGGCCAGAAGAAACAGTCAAATAAAGACTGTGCAAGCCATGACCGAGCTTTTAGAAATGTATGAGCATGAAGACTATTACCGTCAAAGTCGCAGGAGATATGAAAAGCCGGAACCAAGAAGTAACAACAATAATTTGAATAATAATAATCGGCAGAATGTGGGTAACAATAATAATTATAATTTCGCAAATCGGAATAATGCCGAATACAATTATAACACCCGAAATAACAATAATTTACCGAGATTTAACAACACTAATAATAATAATAATAGTCCTCGCATTAATAATAATGACAACAGCCACAACAACAATAATAATAATAATAATAATAACCGTCCACAAAATAACAACGGTTATTATAATAATAATCATAACTATGTTCCAAATGGTCAGAGGAACCCCAACCTTTCTAATAACAATTATCATGGTAATTATAACCGGAATTACCCGAATGGAGGTAATAACAATAATTACAGGACATATCGACCCAATGTTAACTAGATCAGAGCGGAAGGCAGTGGACAGAGGAGGTACCAGCCTCAACGAAGGAGCCGATACTACGAGTACGAGACCTTTCAAGGAAGTCAGGGAAGTAATAGGTACAGAGAGTACGAGCCCAGACGTAGTTCCAGCCTGGACAATCAGCGAAGACTACCTGTAACAGAAGCCCAACAGGACGATCGAGCAGAACCAAACGAAGTAGTCTCAGGACAAACAAGCTGATGCTTCCAACGGCCTAATCCGTAATGAAGCGGAACATTTAAACGAACGGAGGCAGTAATAAACTCCAATAACCCTTTACTGCCCCAATCTGCTGGGTTTAACCAAGAAGGAATGAATTCGAAGAAAAACAGAAAAAATTTTACCATAATATACAGCAATTATTTGAAGGATATCCGTAAGGACCTACTAGAAGAAAGTGAGATTAATATTAATAATAATGATAATGAAATAATATACATAATTGCAGAAATTGAGGGTATTTCTGTTCCTATAATGATAGACACTGGAGCCAATGTCTCCATAATAAATCGAAATGAGCTGGACCGGATACAGCAGGAATGCCACAAAAACTTACCGGTACTACCTATTAATAATAATGTACTTGTAGGAGCTACCGGCCGACAGAACAAGACCATAAGAAAGCAGGTATCCCTCAGTGTCAACAGTCAGGGCATTAGGGTGGATATGATATTTCTTGTTGCAGCCGGATTACCTTTCAACATCATGATAGGATGTGACATATTGCGCAGAAACTCAGCAGTTATCGACTTGTGCCGAGGAAAGGTATCAGTCTTTGCTGAAGGTTCGACCTGGGTAGCCAATTTAACTAATAACAAGACGTCAGACTCCAGACAACTTCTCGACCACCAAAATAAGGTGAATTACTTGTCCAACTACCCAACAAACAACAAGCCAGTACATCAGGATTCGGAGGATGACCTATGGCAACAAAAGATTCAGGAGATACGTAACTTCCAGTGCCACAATACTAACGAGCAATTAAAGGAAAACCAGCTGAATCAATTGGTCGAAATATACGAAAAATATCGAGCTGTATTTTCGGACGAACCTGGAAAGATCCGGAACTACCAATGTTCCATACGATTCAGAGAACCGGTAGAATTTAACCGAAAGTCGTATCCAATAGCACAATCTTTGAAAGAAGCCGTACGCACAGAGATCCAGAATATGATCAGTAGAGATATCATCGAGAGCAGTCAATCGCCATACACTAGCCCAATTGTGGCCATACAAAAGAAAAATGGGAAGGTAAGGCTTTGCCTTGACGCACGTGAGATAAATAAAATGATAATTAACGATCGTACCTCACCTGGCGAAATTGATGAAATTTTGAAGAGGTTCCACGGAACACGATTCATTACCACTTGGGATACCGTATGCGGCTATTGGCAAGTGGAGTTGCACCCAGCAAGTCGGCAATACATGGCGTTCATCTTCGAAGGGCGCAATTATCAGTTTAAGAGGTTGCCCTTCGGGTTGGTGAATTCAGTAGCTGCTTTGTCGCCTGTATGGATCATATACTAGGACCAGAAGCGCTCCAATTCACGACTGTCTATGTTGATGATCTCCTAATAACATCAACCAACTGGGAAGAACACTGTTACCGTGTGGAGTATGTCTTGAAGAAGCTTGCTGAAAATAATGTCACCCTTAAACTAGACAAGTCCAAGCTTATAGCTAAAGAAGTACAATTCCTGGGTTTCCAGCTAAACAGTCAAGGAATAACACCATCAACAGAAAAGGTAGACGCCATACAACGATTCCCTACACCAAAAAACAGAAGGCAACTACAATCATTTTTGGGCCTGTGTAACTATTATAGGAAGTTCCAGAATAATTATTCCGAACTAACAGCCCAGTTTCAGTACCAGTTATCGTCCAAGAATAAATGGCGATGGGGTCAGGAACAAGACGAAACCTTCAAATCAATTAAGGAGAAGTTCTTAGATGCAGTAATGCTCAACCACCCAGATTTTAAACGACCCTTCTTTCTAAACTGTGACGCTAGTAACATTAGCTTGGGATCAACACTGTACCAAGAAGATGAAAGTGGAAACCATCTAGTAGTGAGCTTTGCTAGCAGAACCCTTAACCAGTGTGAAAAGAACTATAATGTGACGGAAAAAGAACTGCTAAGTGTAGTCTTTGCCTGCGGGAAGTTTCGGACGTATATCCTCGGATATCCAGTGACCGTTCGAACCGATCACAAATCAATATCATTTCTGAGAAGATGCAAGTTAAGCCATGGTAGATTGACCAGATGGGTACTCGCCCTGCAGGAATACGATATACAATGGGAGTATGTTCCTGGAAGTAAAAATGTAGTAGCCGACGTATTGTCGAGAGTGAATCTGGAAGAACAAACGTTCGAAGGCGAAAAGGAGAGCATCTTGAAAATCTATAATATTATTAAGGACAGATCCGATTTAGAGAAGATAGTGCAGGACATCAGCAAACACCAGCAGTCCGATCCGAAGTTAAACCATATTAAACTTCGTCTCTCCAACCAAGAGGACACAATAAACAAATTTTATTGTATACATAATGGAATTTTATTCATCAAGACATCCCTTGATGAAGAAATATGGAAGATCATGATCCCTACTACAATCGAAAAGGATATCATCCTGGACTATCATCTACGATACGGTCACATGGGAGCCATGAAGGTGATCAAGGCAATAGAAGAGAATTGTCATATAAAAAGTATCAATAGAAAAACGAGAAACTACCTCAAAACCTGTCTGATATGTCAATTGGTGAAAACCAACAATGAGAGAAAAGAGGGTATGATGATACCAATTACCTCACAAGCCAAACTGGAAAAGGTCTTTCTGGACATATGTGGTCCATTTCCCCGCAGTGGCGGACGCCATCGATACAAATATATTATTATTATGATGGATCATTTTACAAAATTCACAAAACTATACCCTGTGAACAGAGCCACCACTCTGAAGACTCTAGGAATAATAACAAATCATTACATTCCAGAGGTAGGAAGCCCGACATCCATAATCACAGACCATGGAACGCAATTTAAGGGTTGGAGGTGGAGAAACACTCTGAATACATTGGGCATTAAGGCATACAAGACGTCTGTCTACCACCCCAGCAGCAATCCAGCGGAGAGGGTACTGCGAGAAGTCGGAAGAATATTACGGACTTATTGCTATAACCAACAAAAGAAGTGGCAAGAATATTTATTAGCTACTGAAGAATTCCTTAATTTGTCATATCACCCCGCTATAGGTACCACGCCATACACGGCAATGTATGAAAAACCGCCTCCGAGAGAAATACAAGACATAATAGAGTTCCCCAGGAGTCAAGAATACAAATTCAATCGAATCAGATTCTACAATAAATTGGCCGAAGACCAGGAAAGGCGCAAGAACAAATATCAAAAGGCTGTTAAGAAAATAATAAGCTATGAAGTCGGAGAAAAGGTACTACTAAAAAACAGGGAATTACCCAGTACTTTGGAAGGCATTACCAAAAAGTTGTTACTGCTGCATACCGGCCCATACCTGATTATTAAAAACAATAATAACAATACGTATGTACTAAAGGATATCATTTCAAATAAAGTAAAAGGAACTTATAATCAGTTATCCATTAAAAAATATTTGGAGGAGAAATAAAAAACTACAAAATTCAAAAATCAGTAAGTACAACTTACACCAAATATTTGAAGGATTATTATGAAGAAATTATGAATTTTGAGAAATAGAAAATTACAAAATTCCAGAAATCCGTAAGGATAACTTACACAAATATTCAAAGATTATTTGAACAAAAAAAAAAAGAATTTTGAACATAAAAAACTTCAAAATTCAAAAACATTAGTAAGTACAACTTACAACAAGACATTTGAAAGATTATTGTGAATAAAGAAAAATAATTTTGAGAAATAATAAACTTCAAAATTCAAAAATCAGTAAGTACAACTTACACAAATATCTGAAAGACTATTATGAAGAAATTATGAATTTTGATAGGTAAAAAATTTCAAAATTCAAAAATCAGTAAGTACAACTTACAACAAAACCTTTGAAAGATTATTGTGAGTAAATAAAAAGAATTTTGCACATAATAAACTTCAAAATTCAAAAACATTAGTAAGTACAACTTACAACAAAACATTTGAAAGATTATTATGAATGAAAAAAAAAAAAGAATTTTGAACATAAGAAATTACAAAATTCCAAAAGTTAGTAAGTACAACTTACACCAAATATCTCAAAGACTATTATGAAAGTAAAAAGAATTTGGATGGAGATAATAATTTTCCAAATTCAAAAACTTAGTAAGTACCACTTACACCAAACATTCAAAGACTATTATGAATGGGAAAAGAATTTTGATGAATAAAGATTTTCAAAATTCAAAACAATAGTAAGTACAACTTACACCAAATATCTGAAAGACTATTATGAAGAAATTAAGAATTTTGAGAAATAAAAACTTCAAAATTCAAAAACATTAGTAAGTACAACTTACAACAAAACATTTGAAAGATTATTATGAATGAAAAAAAAGGGGAATTTTGAACATAATAAAACTTCAAAATTCCAAAAATCCGTAAGTACAACTTACACAAAATATTCAAAGACTATTATGAAAGTAAAAAGAATTTGGATGGAGATAATAATTTTCCAAATTCAAAAACTTAGTAAGTACCACTTACACCAAACATTCAAAGACTATTATGAATGAGAAAAGAATTTTGATGAATAAAGATTTTCAAAATTCAAACCAATAATAAGTACAACTTACACCAAAATATTTGAAAAACAACTATGAATAAGAAAGAATGTAGTTGAATAAAAATATCTAAAATTAAAAAATATTAAGCTCATATCATTACTCATACAAATGATGAGAAATAACTCTGAAATATGAAAAAAGATTTTGTAAGAAAGAGATACAAAATTCTAAAGGAGAAAGGAAACCAGAATATCATATGACTTAATCGAAACAACTTAACCAAACTCACAAAGAAAATAATTTAATAAAAATGGAACAATGAAAAAGGACCAACTCAGTAAAGACCAAATAGTGAGACCAGAAACCAAAAAACCCTGATACTAATAATGATAATGTTGTTGCAATAACCACTGTTATAGTGAAAGTGATAAAGAATTAATTCACGTTACACCATGAGCAATAAAAATAACTCAATGGATACCAGATGGTAGAAAGAGTAAATATAAATACTACTTACTATGTAAACATGATGAAATGTATATTATACCACATACCTAAACCACCTAATATGGAATAAGCTTTAAGAGAGAAGAAGAGTCAAGTGTATAAAAGTATTAATTAATATAACGTATTATGAAGTGAAGAAACTAAAGATGTTTATTTTAGTCAAAAATGACTACTTTTACTGTTTATTTATTTTTATGACTGGATGTAGAAAATGCCATCAGTCTTATGTTTTGAGCAGACATGATAATACTTCTGGACTCAATTGAAGTGTTGGACAGCAGGGATTGAAGCCAAAAGTGCCACTCTGAACTGTTCCAATTAAATATCACTATAATATTGACGACTCGGAACACAAAGTTTTTTATAAGTAAAAACGTAAAGTTTTACCTTACAGCCTTTAAAACTTTACGTTTTTACCTATAAAAAACTTTGTGTTCCGCGTCGTCAATATTATAGTGATATTTAGTTAAGTAACGGACACGTCATGGACAACGAAATCCAAGAATGTTCCAATTAATTTGTTAGGGAATGTTAGGGAGTAAACATACTGGTGAGGAAGCACCAAATAAGAAAGAATATAAAATGATAATGTTATACACAAGATTGAAGATCACTTATTAATGAAGAAAGAAACTAATGAAGGAGATACACATCATCTGAGAGGAAGCAACGGTGGGAAAAGAAGGTATATAAAGTGAAAACATGTAATCACGAAGAAATATAGTAAATACAAAAGAATTAGTAGTAATTATTTCATCCATACTAAGAGTATGATCTGAACTAATCACTTTTACAGGAGAGCATATGTAACATAACAAATTTATCACGCTAAACATTTGACTTAATGCAACATAAATAAAGGAAAAAGTTCCATAGTGAGTGAGAAGAATAAATTGTTTTAAGGATTACACTAGAAACTGTATATTAAGTCAATAAAATGTTAATAAAAATGAAAAGTAACAAAGAAAACCATTGATTAAAATAACCTACTATGTAAAAACCAGTTAAAACAGCAGTATACCCAGTAGATTGGGGAAGCAGTAAAAAGGGAAGGACCATAAAAAAGGAAATAAAAGGATGAAACCATATTAATAAGGGAATAATAATAAGGTAAAGATGCAGAGAAACCACAAGACCAGAAACTACTAATGTGATATAGAAAAGGGACAAAATATATCAAGATTCCCACAAAGAGACCAGAACCAGGAAGAGATATTCCAAAAAATGATAGTCATGTAATACTTACCATGAAACAAAATTAAAACTGATATAGGTAGACCCAGAACAAGTTACAAGATACAATCCCAGAAAACCAAATTGTATACTAGTTGTAAGAATAATATGTCAAAAAACTATTAAAAAACAGACTACTATTAGTGTAGCCAAAATAAAGGACACCTTATAATAAAGAGTGATATAAAAAATATATTAAAACAGACTACCATTAGTGTAGGAAATACTGGATAAAAACTAAAGAGTCTAATGACTGAGTGTAAGTTAGATAATAAAAGTGTTTTAGTGTTTAGGCATAATAACAATATGATAGGTATAAAATGTTTTTATTTTATTGTATGAACAATTTAGGTATAGGTAACACAAGAGACAGTCAATCACTGAAGGTGTTAGTAGTTCTAAGGTGTTTTTATGTTAATATTTTAGCAAAATAGTTATAGTAAATAGAAAGAGACAGTGAATAACTGAAATTGTTACTAGGAATAAGATATTTTAATAGAATATGGTTGTGATAAAATGAAACATAAAAACAAAGGACAGCCAAAGACTGATAATAATATGTTCTCATTATAATTCTAAGTATAGAGAAAATTAGGCATAAGATGTTTATGTTATGGTTCAATGATGTTATTATTATAAAGAAAGTTTAGTAGATACAAGATATTCTATTGTATTTTAAGATCATGTCATTTAATTTTCCATTGTGTAAGTCAGAGAGGCAAGTAGGACATAAAAATGTAATAATTTTATTCAAAACAGTAAACCATATATAATGTACAAACAGACCAGCTAAGACACCATTTTAGTAAACACAGACTGGCATATAAACCAAAAAATTATCTATCAGAGAATCAATCTATGTAGTAGGAATAGAATTCAATACATACAATACAGAAATTGAAAATATAATTAATACAGATACAGTTAATAGCAAATAGAATGACAAAGGAAAGGAAATTAACTTCTTTTGGAAACAAATGATACTTGGCCTATAATAGTAATCAAATCAGACTAAACAGTAAATTAATCAATATTGAAATGTTTTAACAACCAAATTATTAACAACAAAGTAGTCACGGAGTTATTAAGTATATTCCATGGAAATATTATAAGAAAAAACAAATAAAAACCTTTAAAACACTGAATTTGTACAAAATATGAGGCATACAATCATTATATAAAATTGTAATTTTTGGGCTTAAATGAGCTTGAAACTAACCCAGCTATATATCAAAAGATGTAAAATTAACTAATCAATATTACTGAGTAGTTAGATTTATGTAAAATTAAGAAATATTTGAAATACAGTAAAAAATAAGAAAACTTATTATGTATATTTAGATGGTGAACCAAGTCTTAGACAGATATTTTTATAGTTAAACAATATAAAGAGGAAAAAGACATAGCACAAATCACCCTAAAACGACGACGTTGCGTCTATTAGTCTATTGTTAATCGTAAAGCCGAATGGTTGGACATGTGTTAGCAGAGTACTGAAAACAGAATAATTTGTGTAAAAACCAAGTGTGGTTATGCGGTGTGTAACGGAGATGATCTAAACAGTGAAAATAACCTTAACTATCAATTTCTAACACTTCACAAATTTCCAAAACACAGTAATAACACCATAAAACTCAACACAAGAAATCAACAGCCATTTTGAACAATTTTGGACCAAATTCACAGAACACCAATACACATATTTGAACACCGAACACTACACAAGAAATCCATCAAGAAATCGACATCGCAGACGACGAGAGGACATTCCACACTATATTCCTGGACCAACACCACTTCGCAGAAAAGGGAATATCATTTTATTTCTACGGGAGAAGCTCAGCCCATTCCAACAGCATAGCAGTTTAAAATCGAGGAGACGGCGGCCATACTTGTTTTCTCACCAGCACGAGTGCAATGCCTGCTTGAATGGAGTGACGTCATTTCTTCGACTCGGTTCGCAAATTCATTTTATTTAATTGACAATTGCAATAATAATTTTGTTCTATTTCAGCTATTACCATTTAGTTTAAGAATACCCGTTAAGAATGTATCTTGTTCCTTGCCCTCTGACCATTTCGACTCGTTAAAAGAACCACAAATTTAACCTTGTAAAAATATATTTGTTGATTTTTTTTGCTACCGACTAGAGCAAATATTAGCCAATGCCTTGGTCATGCGCAGTTTGACTGGCGCATAATTTTGAATGTTAATAAACGCAAATCATTACTCAGTTACCAGAATTGTTTTTATTTCTATAATTAATGTTATTATTATTTTTTTTTTTAAACAAAAAATAATTTACAGTGAGAGAATAGATATATAAGGAAATTACACACTCAATTAATTAATTAATTATTAATTAATTAAATTAAATAATTCAATTAAACTCAATACAAGAACAAGAAAAAATATTTTCACAATTTATAAAGTTTGATTTATTTGTTATTTATCAATCAATCACACCTAGTTATAACATATTTTTATTAAATCTATTCTTTGTATTTGGTGAATCCAAAGTGGAGCTGTATCATCGGTGAGTTCAATACCGATACAATATCCCCTGCTCGACTTGTTTAATACTTATATCCGTTTCGCCTACTTCCTTATAAAGTGGCACCAGACGACGGTCATGAAGTTCTCAAAGCCGAGTATAGATACCGTTTGCCGAATACCTTCGGCCCACCTGATTGGTGCCGGCCACGTTGAAAGTTTTCAAACGACTTCTTAATCAACTAAAATGGTTTGACATTTTGGTCACCAACCAATTCGTATTCCAAGCTAGGCACTCCTCAACTCATCATCTGATCGGTTTCGTGGAGATCACTGCCGAGACTGGTTGCCCGCGAGAACAGACTGTTCCGTTTCCCTTGATGTCAAGAATACTTTAGATCGTCTCTGGTATCCTAGACGTCTTTACAAACAAACGGAGATTGTGGATCAGGATTGTTACATTTATTGACTACTAGCTTTCTTCGGAAGAGAATCTTCTGTGTAAGAGTAGATGACACTTTTTCTCCGGAAAGGGTTGTTACGGCTGGTATTCTTCAGGAAAGTGTCTTCGACTCACTACTTTTCTTTGTGTACGCCAAAGAAAGGGTTGCAGGTTGCCTGTAACCAGATTGGCAATGATCGCCTAAGTTACGGTAGTTTATGCCCTCTATCGTCTTGTTGAAACGGCGTCTATCTGGTTCCAGGAACAGCGTCTATATTGAGTCGGCAGGGTCGCTATCAACGCGGCTAAGAGCACAGCTGTAGTCTTCTCCAAACGCAGGAGGTTCCCCGACAGACTATACGTACGCGACATTCCCCTGCCCTCGTTTCCCAGTGTCAAGTACCTCGGGCTTTACTTGGATCGTCGCCTCACCTGGAGGACACATTCCGAGAAAATGGCCTCCAAAACTCCCTGGATCGTCTTTACGAGCTCCGACCCCTACTTTTAAGTAAATCTATGACCCTCCGCCTAGAGTAAATTACTGTCAGAACGTATATAGCGCCGATGGTTACCAAGGCAATCCCTGTATGGGGCTACTTGGCAAAAAACGTAAGCGTAAGCTTCAGTCTCTCCTTGTCCGAAACTGCCCTGGGCGTGTAAGGCTCATTAAGTCAAACCAGATCACTCGAGAATCCCTTCCTTTTCGTTCCCAGAACGACATTTTCGAAACAGTTTTACCACCGTTGTTACCGTTTTGAGGGCCATCCTCTGAATAGAGCCCTCCGTCACAACCCATCTGAGCCAGATCAATCTTAGACCCCGCCTCGGCGACCCTCACACTCAATAGAGACTTATATAATTTACATCCCACGGCCAGTAGCAGGTCACATCTAGTAATCCAGAGCATTGTGTCCTCGCAAGGGAGCTCTATAGGAAGCACGAGACGAGGTACAACCTTTGGTCATCATTAAGTGTTATCCAAAACTTAAAATAGGCCTATTTAATGTTGTCTGTAGAGCAATATTCTGTTATGTCGCACAAGTGTGGGCTTATAAAACGTACAGTGCTGTTGATGGAGCCTAATGTTTCTTCATAAAAAAGGTTTTTACCTTGACCGAAAATTCCTCCGGATTTAGAGATAACTAACTAAACTGTCTGGTTTAGAGATAGTTTATGCTTTACATTTCTGCACACCCTATCACTGCAATAGAAATATATTCATTGGAACTTACGTCAACTTCAGATTGATATCCATATATTTTGTTGTAAGAGACCATTATAAAATGTATATATTTCTACAAATATTGGAGGAAATTGTTTCTACAACTTCCTTGAAATAGAAATGGGCCTTTTTTAGATACAGATTTTAATATTAAAGGTGTTATTGAAAAATTGAAATATCCCTACTTTTATAAATATTCGTTACAAGTTAAGAAGTGTCAGAAACGATTACTGTATAGGTCGGAAGCGAATTCAATTTGGGTTTGGAATATGTAGATAGTACTGCTAATTGTTCTTTAGTAAATTAAGTTATTTGATGTCAAAGGGGAACTGTTGTAACTAAATAAATATTCATATAAGTTTACAGCTCAGTCGAAATTGTGTATGTTGTGCAATAGTATAGAAGAGGACAATGTTATCCATTTCGTCTGTAATTGTCCAGTATTAATAGAATACCGTATAAAATGTTTTTAAAAATCATCGTTAAGTGTTGAAAAGGTAAACAATTGCTAAATGGTAAAAACTGTATATTACTGAATAAATATTGTAGATCAGCATGACCATATCGGTATGAACTAGTTAAAGAATACAGTTAACAATGTAAACATTTAGCGTTATTTGGGCCTATATTAAGGGCAGTCTCCGGAACTATTCTGTTTATTTCATGTTTACTGATGAGTGCATTGAGACTTTGAAAGCTATACTAAATTGTTTTTAAGCAGAATAAGTAAACCATACATTATTCTATTTCTTAAAGGTATACACTTCCGTAATGCAAATTAAGTTTCTTTTATAATTTAGTTTCTTTTAGTCCACAAGTGTATTAAACAGTATACAACTCCTTGGACGGTTTTTGACCAGGAGTATTGTGTTAACGTTTAAGAAAAATTTTGTATTCAGTTTGTATTTGTTTGACAATAAACCACTTATTATTATTACTTTTATTAAGGTAACATTTGAAGTTTTGGTTGTTATGTAATATTATATACAAATATTACTAGTATAAAATATAAATATTACATATTAAAGTTAACAATCAAAGATGTCGTATTTAGTGTTATGAAAACAACTCTATAAAAAGTGGTCATCTTATTAAAGTACCACTTATTCATTTCAAGATGACAACAACAATATGAGACATGTCCCAGCATTTTATTATTTATTAAAGTTTTACTTCCGATGGAACCATTTCTTTCGAATTCCATAACCTTGCCTACTTCACTACAGACTCAGTTCGCCTGAAATCAAAGCTGCAATCCTCCTCCCTTTTATCAACTACAGACTAAGAAATCCAAACGCCCAACTTTGCTTATCTACCGTTTGCTACCACAACGCTCATGATAGCCGACATCCCACGATACACAATTACACGATTTCTCAGATCACACACAATGTTTTACTTTTCCACAAATCTTTATTTTTCCAGAGAGTTATCTGACGTCATTCCCCGATGCTCAGGAACAACTTGAACGCCCTCTGCTACTCAACGCCGCGCACTACTAGCATGTCCTGATGATCAGCTCACAAACACACACTTCACAACCACAGTGTAACACTTTCCGTTATGTGCCTCCATGTCCTCATAGCTCGGCTCGCACTCGCGTCTGTATCCTCATATTTACATTGCTTTGGACTAATCTCAATTATCACGAGTAACAATCTCAGTTACTAAAGTACGTGTAAATTACGAAAGTCCAACACGCAGATGTAAATTAATTTAGTGTTTGCAGTTACATTCCCGTCTGTATCATGCTTAATATGAACATCGCGATAAAATCGATATATACTGCCAAATATTAGAAGCTGGTATCAAAATACGTACAACTTTTTTGTGTTGTTTGTAGTTTTTCTAAAAGCAAAAGTCTCTGGCTGTTTTGGCGACAGGCCGCCTTGAGCCGGTATGGTTTTAGGAATGTAGAGACGCACGATAGCGAGGGCCGGAGGCGGAGAAAGTGGAGGCATCCAGAATAAAGAAAAAATATGTGGGTGAATATAGTGTGGACAGCCAAATGGCGATCGGAGGGGATTAATATGGCAGTGCCAAACTAGAAAAGAACCACAACAGTGTCGCGTAGCGGAGAATGGTGAAAATGGAGGCGGGGACTCCATTAAGAAAGCATAGTATTTGGTGTGAAGTGAGGGAGAGTTATGGAATTAGGAGATCAAATTGATTCATAGTGGAGTATGATTTTAGATGTGTTAATTTGTTGTTTCTATATCTGCGTAAATTTCTAGGTGGAGGCTCATCGGCGAGAGACAGTATACGGTTAATGAGGAAGGAGGGTCTGTACGTGTTGATGGAGGCTGCGATGGATTGGAGAGAGGCACGATGTTAGAAAGTCTAGACATATTTCCAATGTAATTTACACAGAAAAGAGTCTAGGGTTAAGAAGTGTGTATTCAGAGCATACAGAGCACTATAATTGGACTTAGTTTTGAGAGGACGGTTGTTAAAAGTAAGTTAAAAGGAAAACTTGCCGTTCAGTTACTCTGTAAGGTCTCAGGCGAGCAAAGTCAGCAGTCAGCAGGATGGGGTGTGGGTACGTCATGACGAGGTGAAGGAATGCACAGTAGATACGGTCTGAGTATCACGCTGGATCAACGATCATTGGTGCTGAGAACTCGGAGGGTCCGGACTCGTTTGCGGTCTAGGTCGGTGGTTCGTTTGACCTGTGGTCGCCATGTTATTGGAGCCAACCCTAACCCTAGATATTTTCATACACGCTTCGGGGTAACACTACAAAGGCCAACGTGGATTCGAGATTGAAAGAAGTGATTCCACTGTGAACCAGACAGATGTGAGCTATTGTATCGCCTGCAATTACATTCGCGTCTCTATCATGCTAAATATGAACAACGTGATAAAATCGATATGTACTCCCAAATGTTGGAAGTCGATTTCAAAATACCCACAACCGAATTTATAATCCTTATAAAGGCAAAGAAAAAGAATTTTATCAATGTGGAATCGCTTAAAGTCACGCGACCAATAGAATTTGTTTATTAGATTTTTCAGTGTGTCAAATTCATGACGTATTTTTGTGCATAGTGTTATCAGGACAGTCTGCATTGTCAAGAAACATATCACGACGTAAACAAAGTGAAACGCGTTTTTTTGAGTTACGCAGAAATGTAGAATCACGGAAGTCCCCAGGACGGAGACCAGTGTATTTGATATACAAAATCTGCGATAAAAATGTTTGACTTTACTAAACGCGTCGTAGAGACAACTATCGATTTTTGTGATTTCCTTCCAATAGTACTCATATTCGGTAAGAGAGTTGATTCCTCTTGCACTCGGTACATCTATGTTACTACTCCATGCTGTTGTTCTTCCTGTAAAACGTTTTCCAATTTCCCGCACTGCGTGACGAAGCAATCTTATCCTTTTCATTATGGTGTACAGTACAAACGTAAACTGTCCGTATAAAATTATCTTAGCATACACCATCCACAGGACAACAGTAATTCTAAGCACAAAAAACGTGCCAATCTGTGTTGCGTGAGTGTCCTGTACTAGACTCGACACAAAACAGAAATATATTATGTAGATTGCAGTTATAACTCCAGTATATACGGTACATTCCAGTTGATCTCTCTTACGTGACCCTACCGTGACGCCGATACGTTCAAGGCACGTCACTGCACAATCAATGTTATCATAGACGTCGGTAATGACTTGATGATGCACGATGTACTTGATACAGTAGTAGGTTAAAGTAGCGATGCGTACAGACTGCCCAAGGAGGCTCGTAACTTTGCGGAAACTGCAACAATACATACTGGTCCATCCGTCGACTGTAGATGTCGCCCAATGCGTGACGAACACCATGGCTAGAAGGCAGCAGTATACGGCGACTACCTTGTTGCACCGTGACCTTGTGACGTGGGGTGAGTAGAACCCGACGAGGACACAGCTGATGGAGAGAGGCAGCATTGTCCTGCGGATGGAGTTGTTCATTGTACTCCAAGTGATACATACAGATCACAGTAGTGTGTTAGAATAATGCCGTCGGCAGATAAATATTCCCACAAGTTGCACTAGTATTGCAAGGCTGTATTATAGCAATACACAAGAAACAACAGGAGGTATCCATGGATACGGTGCTTTTATCGATTCAAACACATTGTCCATAAGTACAGTATGTAATCTGTATAATTGCTATGCTTTGTTTGTCGATAGACACGTAGTGCCAAGTGGGTAGCTGTTACTATTAGTAAATTGGCATACCACACTACTTAAACTAAGCTGTTTTTAATGATTCCGAATGGCATTCTATATTTTTAGAATGCTGCACACATTTTTTCCACTTCTCATGTATAAATAATTTGTTATCTATCAAATTATGTTTTCTTAATTTGACTCTACTTATTCCTTGTTTCCTTATCAATTTAACTGGTTAAAAGTTGACATGATCAAGAAACATCTACGCATATAGTAATTTTTGGTAAACTGAACGTAACCATTACATAATTGACAGGATCTCCTATCGTTGTTCCTGTCGCCGGCCTGTTCTTCAATTCCCTTCATTTCAGTTCGCCAATAACATTATTATCTTCCTTATGGGTGCCCGTGACCCCTTTCATTGTTGCCCCGTTGATACTACTTTTCCTCTTACGTGTGATCGGAGTAGTTCTGCTTCTGTGTATTCCGATCAGAATTACCTCGTTGCTATGTGCTGTTTTAACTCACTTTATTTCTTCTGTTCTTATCGGTAAACATGATTCTAACAAATCGTTATATCGTTATTTACTCTTAAATTGTTGTTCGTGATTAATCTCAATAATCTTACCGTTACGACGATAATGTGGTACTTGATGCCGTTTGAGATATATTTATAAGCTCAGGTCGCCAAGTTGACATTTTCTAACTGGAAAGCGTAAATAAGAGGGTTTGAACAGCTCTCGTGCGGTGCCATTCTTGACTATGCCCGACCCAATCAATAAATATAAGGAGGACACTCAGGGTTCGGAATTTTCTGGTGCTACTGGATAAGCAAAACTACTTAATCGATCGACACTCGTTCAAGTTTCTGGACATTCTCTCCAGAACTCTGTTGTCTCACTTTCCGTTGAACATATTGTGTACTGTACACGTATTGGTCACCGTACGATAACTTCATCGACTTTATGGTAGGTGTTCTGGCTCTCGAGTGGTAGTTTCTGTTACATCTCTTCGGCAGGTTCTTTTAAAGTGGGAACAAGAAGATTTCCATTTTCCTTCTCGGTCTAATGATTTTTGCAAGCAGCGGGTTCAAATTGCAAAAGATACTTGCACAATAACTGTTTTGATTAGACGTCTGGGTGCTTAAATAAACTCGCTAAACTAAAGGCTAAGTAATGTTTCTTGTTTGTCTTATTTTTGTTGCCTTTCCCTCTTTTTACTATTAGTAGTAGGTAGCTTAACAAATTGTTTTGAAAACCGTTGTGTTCTCTTTAATTCCTCTACTTGAATTTTAATTACTCGCTGAAAAAGAATAGCTGTGGAAGACCATGGATAAATTCGGATTACCCAGGAATATTATCCAAATTATCAAAGAAATGTACAATAATTTTAGCTGTCGAGTTATCCATGAAGGTAAGATTTCAGACCCTTTATGTAAAACCGGTAGTTAGATAAGGCTACATTTTACCCCCAACAATCTTTTTGATTGTGATGTACGCTGTTATGAAGAGTGTCATCAGGGGAAAGAAAAAGGGGCACTCACTGGGGTTTGACTGATCAATTAGAAGATCTTGATTTCGCAGACTATATTTGCTTGCTCTTGCAGGCATACAATGGTATGGAAGGGAAACTGAAAGATCTCGAGAAGTTGGATTCAAGGTAAAGGATTCAAAAAACAAAACTAATGAAAATAAACATAAAAGGTCACAAGATACTGAAGATGCAAGAAGAAGACATAGAAGAAATAGCAGTGTTTACTTACCTGGTAGTGTGATTACAAAAGACAAAGGATTAGTTGCAGATGCTAAAACAAGAATTAGAAAATCTAATGCGACCTTAATACAACTCTACACAGTTTGGTAATCAAGAGAAATAGCAATTTCAACAAGGCTACGCATATTCAGTACCAAAGTCAAAATTGTTTTTTTGTATTGAAGCGAGACTTGGAAAGTCACAATGAAAATTACCAAATGTCTGTAGGTCTTCATCAACACGTCCTTTAGGAAGATACTTCAAATTTTCTATCCAATGAACATTTTTGGGTAAGGACAAACGAGGAACCCAGATCAAAAGGAGAAATGTAGGTGGATTGTGCGGAAGAACCAAAATGCAATTGAGCAACAAGCCCTCTTTTGGAACCCTCAGGGAAGAAGAAGACGAAAAATCAAGAATCTCGTGAAAGAGAACTGTCGAAATGGAAACAGAAAAGGAGGGGAATTCCTTTAGAAAGCTCAGTATCCTTGCCTAAAATAGAGACTTTTAGCGCAGCTTCGTCGAGGGATTCTGCAGAGAGCGACAGGCATTAGCAGTTAGTACTGTAGTAGTATTTTCAATTTCACTTTCAGTTTGCTCTATTATATTTGAGCTCCTCAAAGTATTCAGTTATCTCTCTTTCTCACTCACTCTTCCTAACTCTCTCGCTCTCACTCTCCCTAACTCTCTCCTTCTCTCTCCCTCTCTCTCTCCCCTTCCCTCTACATAAGAGTTTGCACATAGTGCGCTTTACCACCAGTCTCTTTTTCATTTCCATTCACGTTCCACCACAAAACAAGCTCTTCTTTAATTAAAGCTTCTATGGTCACGGCAAGTCTTGTTCTACTCTTCACTTCGCTCCTAAATTTCTCCCGCTAGAACACTCCCCAAATATCTGTAATTTTTACCTTCTACTTTTCTTTCCTTTGCTACGACTGTCACGTTCCCACTGTTTCATTTCTAACAACGTTCTTCGCCGTGCATTTCTCTTCACCTCTTCATACATTCCGTCATTCATTCTTCCAATTTAACTATCACTTTTTGCAGTGTTTTAGTGTCATTCATTTAAAAACCACATTTTCGGCAAACCTGATGATGTATACCTACTTTCGTTCTCCTATGTTAATCTCTTCTTCGTCTACTAAAATATTGTTAACATGTTTATATATTAACATGTCTTCTGTATATTGCTCAATATAGAAATGAAAAAGGTTGATGTCTGTTTCTCTAAGCAGGTCTAGCCAATTTGCAAGACATCCACGTCTCTAAACAGTGGAATAAAGTAACTGAATAACAGAGAATTTAAAAACACAATCATTCTTCAAGTTTACGATTGCACAACACCATTAATGTAACAACAATACAAATTTTATACACAATAAGTAACGCTTTATACAAACTACGCACGGAATCGTGGCTGAAACTGAAAACTTAAACTCAATAAACCTGTCGAGCCGCTGTTTATACTTCCCCGTATATGTGTCGTAGTAGTTGTTGCGATATTGTTTTATATGTGGGAACAATAATCAACTACCCTCTAGAAAGATGCAAAACGTGCGAGTTCCACGCGTCGTCCTGATGCTAACACAGCCCGTCCATGGTACTCTCTTATCAGCGTGACAGTGCTTATACGAGCAAGAGATTTTTATCAATATGGGGTATTATAAAAATTAGGTTTTAGAATAAAACGTTCCGAGACACTGTACTGAAGTTTTACAAAATAATGGCAATTCTAACTGAAAAAAATACTGGTAGTTTTTGGCTGTAGAAATGCAAGATTTAAGAGTACACTGCACTAGTCGGGACAGGAATAGAAATGTAATTTATAAGGATGAATGGAACAATAAGCTGCTATTGTCCACAATAAATTAATATGGATCTGCAATGATATGTCTACGTGAAATGAATGGAGCAAGTATTTCAATTCACATATTACATTCAAATATGTTGTTGCATTACACTAAATTTATTAATGTAATAAATTTAAATAACGAGTAACGTTTCTCGTTATTTACTAACCATTATGTGGACGTTACTAAGAATGGATACTAATTCACACTTACCGTCTCTTTTCACTCTCTCCTCCTCCTCCTCCTCCTCCTCTTCTCAGCCCCCCTCTCTCTCTTTATTAACATTGTTTCCAATTCTCGGAGGAAGACCATATTGATACGACGGTCTCCTTGATTGTCGTATGGTACAGTGGAAAACAGAATACAAGAGAGCAATTAAGTGACTAATCACCACCTTTAATTATCACAATTAAACAGTTTGTAATCAACAAGATAGTCTCTTACAGCAAATCATATAAATCTGTTCACACTAACTGAAAATGTCAACTAATACAAAACACAATTGTATTACAATTGTCCCGCACAATTATTAAACACATAACACTTTGCCACAATACTGCGAACCGCACTCGAAGGAATCGCAAATCAAACTGAACTAAGCGCCGCTGAAGTCTTGTACTTATAACCCGCTGAGACTCCAGAATATTCCATAATACGTGTCCACTAGAAAATACTAGAACTGCGGCCCTGAACACAGCGCGCGCGGACCGGTATGTTCTGGAAAAGTCTCGTTGCGAACGCGTGACAAGTGTCACGTAATTGTCCTTCATCTCAAAGTAGCAGCAATACGCGCGCGCGCGCGCACCCACAAACACAAACACACACACATTACAGTCGGATTGCACTGAAATAGCTGAGAAATACGTAGCGTGATCTGTAATGTCGTAACAATATTATTTACGAGGATTGTACGGTTTACAGTACGTCATTGCTCAAACACACTGTTTACTGGAACACAAGGTTTTGATTTAATCACTGTCTGCAACTGAAGTTGTGTGATATTTAGTGTCATTTGTTTAAAGTCTACTACGTGAATATGTAAAAGTCTTACGGACTCTATGGTTTTGGAAACTTTGTTTAATTTTATGTGGGGAACGTTTAAAGTATCGCGATTATATTGTATCATGTGTAGGACGGTTCTTGACTAAAAATATTTGACAGGACACTTAGGAGAAGACAGTTAACTGATGTAGGAATTGATGGAGTTACCCTTAATTCCCTTGATGAAAAGTTGAAGGAGACTGCTTTGCTAGCGTTAAGCCTACAGGACGCAAGGATCCTGTAACTAGTAGCTTTACTGTAAATTTAGTTCAACCACAGCCTAACAGATGTCATCACACGATCGACGATGGCTTATTTCAACACGTTAAAAGTTGACAATATACAATCACTGCAGACCTTATTACTTTCACGCGATTGTTGATGCCTAATTAGACATTGTAATCACCACACGTTTGTTCTAATACAACCGAATAGTTCTTGTTATCCGCAAGTGTTGGTTGATGTTTTAATGGAGTCGAACAGGCGTTGCTGTCCCCTCACAAACATTGATAGACACATTTTGGGTTTTTTGGTTTTTGTGAGCGACTTTCGTTTAACAGCATATAAGATATAAGCTGCAATTCCAACGTAGTTTCTGAGTGCGAATAAGTCCCACGTTTTTACTTAGTTAATGTAGAAAGATAAGAACCAATACAGTCAGAAGTTACTTCAAATTGTTACTCTTCTCCCTTATATGCGTGAAGTCTTTTTTCTCTACTGGCATTGTCTCCGCTTAGTTGCTCAAACACTTTCATCAACTCTTAGCTGGCTCCAGTTTCTTGAAGCCCTCACGCTAATACAGTATCCGTGGGCTACAGGAGACATTTCATTTTCCTTTTTCACATTTTCGTTAGGAAGAGGCAACTTTGTAATACGTATATTCAGGCTAGTTCGAATGATACTTTTGATAAATGATGATGAGTAGTTCTTTCTTCATCTTACCCATGATGGCATTTTATAATACTTAAAACCTTCAAAGATGTAAGGTGTGTAGTAACTGTGGCGGATAACTTTTGATAATGGAACGGGTTAGAAGACTAATTCCTTTACTGCCAAAGAAGAGCAGAATAATTGCTATCATACAGGTAAGCTCAAAACTATTATTTTTTGATTAGCGCCAAAGTCTGTAATTTATTCTGTTTAATCAATGTAGCCTTTTGCAACGTATTAACGTTTTAACTGCTGTAGCGTTCGTCATCATCAGAGCAGGAAAAAATGCAAAGATGTTATGTATGTCCAAAGACTGGTAAAAAAGATATTTCCATCTTTCCAGCTGTCCCTAATCTGATGGAGACAACTACTCGAGCCGACAAAATGTTAATATGTAAGAAAAGGACTATTTTCAGTAACCAAACAAGGCCGTCAAACTCAGCAGTTGTAATAGACAATATGGTAGAGCCGAGCCGTGCCAGCTTATAGAATTATGTACCTATCCTTTTAAAGTAATAATTTTCGCGCAGTAATATTGTTTTGTCTCACTTAATCCTTGTGTGGACAAAGTACCTGTGCATAGCTGATGGTAATTTAATTATGACCCGGCTACGAGCCAAAAGGAATAACTAACAAAGTAGTATCACGGACGGAAGGCTTTAATAATCCACCACGGGAAGTTATTGTGGTAAACGTGGTTTGATGACGTCACAAACCGTCAGGAATAAAACATGTAGCAGTTGGTCACTGTCGAGCTAATGTGATCCTGTTTCTCGTCAGGTCCTCCAACTTCCATTCTCAGGCACCATCCCTCTCGTAAAGCTTCCATTTTCAATAGTTAAATACAACGAATAAAATAAAATGTTTTAAATTATATTTTTTCTTTTCACACAGACTTTGGTTGAATTTATTGGACAATATTTACTAATTTAAAGAATAATTGTGTGTTCCGTATACCAACATATAAAAGAGATATTATTGCGTTTAGAGGGAAAACTATTTAAATGTGCAATGTAATGTGAATATTTAAGTATAAAATTATGTGAAACGAATGCTGGAGTTTTAACTTTTTTGTGACGAAAATAGGGGATCCAGTCTCCCTAGGAGGGGAGTCCTCGCCGCCACCCTAGCAGCAAGTCCTTGTTGCGCCAGTGATTTCTAGTGTCTAGCGACTAGTAGCCTACCCTCTATACTGTGGATTAAATAATTTTTTCTTTTAATCTAAACTGCAGCCTCAGCAAACATTGACAATAATAAATCAGTGATAATAATAATACATGTCAGGCATTATGAAGCAGCGGCTTCGCAAGTCTGAGTCTGTTCCAAACACAATAATGAAAATAGTTTCAATGTATCCGACAGTATATTTTAGTTCTGCCCAAATTATGTGTACCCTATTTCCTACGTTTAAGATATCTCAAAATATTTCAAAATTAATTTTGTTTACACGTATTGTGCCTGTATTTTTATTAATGCAATCTATTTAATACAAAAACACAATAAACATCACTCACAAATTGAACATATAGCAAGAAGTGAACTTGTCCAATAACTCATTCTCTCTATGATTATTATTTAAAAACTATATTTTAGAAACAATGCATATAATATTGTAACTTATAAAGAGTAAGTCTGGTAGGAATGATAGTTTAAATATTCTTGTCTGCAGGCTGTTGTTTAGTGATTTATCGCTGGAGAATGTTTGTGGCTTCTGGGCTTTACAGATTGCTTTCACTGAACTGCGCAAATGTTTCGTTCGCTGTAGGCAGGTATAGCTCGCTTTATTGCTGAAGAACCACGGATAATCGGTTATGGTACACAATAGCGTGGCCTGAAACATTCTGACAATAGCCATGTTTGAGTTGGAAGCAGTTGTCATAAGCTGTTAGCCGTATGTTCACACAGGTTTGAAGACTATGTTGTAAACCATCAGCTTATTTCTAACTGACAGTGCTCAGAAGCCAAAACGTTTAGCAAAAACTTGGCGTCCAGTTGTTTCCTCTTCAACCAAAATATGTTTACGTCATGTTACCTGTTCAGATAACAGGCGGATAGACAGGTATTTTATGCATTCGGCTTCCCGAATAGGTTTCTCACTTGTCCATAGACTAAGCGTTTTATTGTGGCATTTTGTAAAACTGAAATGTGCTGATTTCATTGCACTCTTCTTCCATAACATATCATTTCAATACTGTGTATGTTTGTTTACTTCTAGCAAGTTTCATTATCATCAATGTTCTGTTTTAATATGAATACAACACCAATTTTATTGTATAGGGCACGTTTTTATTCCGTTCGAAACAAATAGTTTTATTGACAGGCTCTATCAACTGCCCACATTTTGTCTTATTTATTACTTACATTTCCGTGTTGTCACGTCTCAACACTGAAGTGGCATTCCTTTATGGATTTTCGCGTTCCTACATAATCTTAAAATAGAGCTTCCAGCCAGCGATTCGAGGCCGAGTATTGGGCGGCGGGGAATGCTTAACCTTCTCTACCAAGTGCTAACGCCCTTTTAGGAGATCGGACAAGCTCCAGGCCTAGCTCTTGATTTTAGGGGTGAGAAATTACCCTTAAAGGCGAACGACCACGAACTGCCAACGGAGTACGGCGGACAAGACGAGGGGAAACTACTGCATTAAAGATCCATCAAGTATCAGCAGGTAAGTTCTACACAGTCAAATAGATATTGCAGGATACCGGTTGATCCAGCTACATAGCCACAAGCACCGGAGAGCTGCTGCAAACCATTGCGCGCAATGAAACCGCGCAACAGAGAGAGGGGGGAGAGAAAGAAAGAGAGAGAGAGAGTTATGATTACTACACTACCTAGTCTTGTTTTTTGCAGTACCGTATTCAATAGTTCATATTTTCTGCTTTTGATGTGGTCATGGCTGAGGCTCATATTTTCTGCTTTTGATGTGGTCATAGCTTAGGCTACTCATTAACTATAATTCTAAGCTTTGAGATGCTATAGTTTCCACAGTGTACTTGCAATTAAGTACTCTGTTACCTTTCCATTCCTTAATACTCAACGTAATTGTCCAACAAGCTGTTTGCTTTCTCCATTGTAATATTTATACTCTTTACATGCAGGAAATATTCAAGCTAAAATGCACCTATTTGTCATTTTTGTTTATATTACCCTAAATCCAAATTCTGGCTGGTAATTATTATATACTCCTTATAAAAATTAAATCCTAGTTATTGAAAGCCTTTTGTAATTGTATTGACATAGTATTGACATAATTGTATTGAGATCCACTAGGATCTCCGTATCATTTTGAACCAAAGTCACTTAATAATCGCGTTACTCTTTATAATGTGTTTTCATAAATACTACCTTGTTCAAGAGTTAATAAATTTTTATAATCGTTTGATTCTTCTTACCTTATATTGTCTATTTGTTTGAGTTACCACTGTTCACGTATGAAGACAGTAAATCCACAGTACGGCACGGCGGAACGTTCTGTACATACAGTAGTCTGCCAGTTATGGTGAGCTAATGATAATGGTGAGATAACGGTGAAACATGATAGCTAGTACCGTTTATCACACGCTCACATATTCCTAACATTACCTGGATAATGTAAAAACACATGGTTACTTCTGATTACGTAACATTTGTTGTGCTTATACATACAATAACTAAGAGCGGTCTGTGTTTTGAGTGAAAATAAATGATGGAGGATAAGTTTTGGACGACACATTAATAAAACACCTGTGTTGACGCTTAAACAAAGTTGCTTTTCGTCGTTAGGAATAGTAGAAGAGTTGTTGTGATAGTCAACAGAGAAATACAGAAGTATTTTTTTTTTTTGGAGGGGGGCACAGTTGTGTTTTGGTTGTAATAACAACTCGTTTACAGTGCCCTGACGATGATAATACATTTTGTAGAAACAACGGCACAAACTTTAAAAATATAACCAATACAGCCAATACAGGTTTTGCAGATCATTGCTTACAACACAATCACATCATAGATACAAAAAACATAACACTACTCCACAACATACAAAAAGGTAAAAAAATGGATTCGTTAGAAATTCTAGAAATTAAAAAGCAACAAAAAATAACAAAAATATAACAAATGAACAAACTGAATTCTGTGTATCCCCTTTATTATAAGCTGTTATTTTTGTTTAGTTAATTTTATATTTTGCATTCAGATTATACAGTATTTAGTTTTTACAGACACTTGACCTTTCCTAAGCTCCTCCAACCCCCCTCTCCATCTTCACACCTCACACATGTTCCGATACACGCCCTTAACAGATGTCCACCACCCTTACATCCTTTGTTTAGTGTTCACTTATCTCTTTAACAATGACTTAAGAAGTCGAAACAGCTGTCAGAGTTAAATAAAACTGTCTTCAAGCATTACGCCTACCGCGTTTTCGTCCCATGGGCGTGGTAAAACTCAACGCCACCATTGTCAGAGAGGACTCAGACATCTAATGATAACCACGTGTTGTGTGGATCCGCATGGTGCAGAGAGGGTTTGTTGATTTGTGTGAGTTTGTGGGCGTGCGTGTGTGTGTATCCGCGCTCGTGTGAAAAGTATGTGTGCTTTTGTTACTTATGCTAGTAATAATATGCCTACCAAGATCGTATTGGCCTTGATCTTTGAACAAAGGAATATATCAGTAAACGCAAGAGCAATTGATTCTCACTGGCGCGTACCACGTTCGGGACTCATAAGGTCAACGACTGTGCTGCTGTTCTAAGATCAAGTCAAGGTCGCGTCAGTCTACTACTATGGACAAATAATGACACAGCGGTCTCGTCTGGACTAGATGAGTAACAAAGCACACTTTCAATTCACACGCACGCACGCAAGGACACAATTTCTTTGCCACCGCAACAGTGATTGCTTTGCCTCTGGCGGTGTTGGAACGTGAGTTTTATCACGGCCGCAGACGGAGCCGTAGCATCGTCAAAGCTCCCAAGTATTCAAAAATCAGTGTATTAAGTTATTCTTACACACCAATAAAGGCATTCTCTTGTTACTCTGGACTCGTGTAGACCAAGTCCAATTCATTGAATACAGACAGATTTTAGACTATATGAAAAAGGAACCAGTTTAGTATGTCCAGATTTGACACGTCTCTGTTGTCGTTAGACAACAAACGCGCATAATAAAGAAATGAATGTGGGCCATAAATACGCAATATCAGAGACTTATATATTCCAAGAAAAATGGGCCAAGACGAGGCGGTAATAAAGTAGGGCGAGCACGTGTGTGGATGTGCAAATGGTGCCTGGAAACGACTCTCGGTGTCGTTTGTCAAAGCAAAATAAAAGTAATTTACGTATACGCAGGGAAACGAAGGTGAACAGGGAACAAAATGGACACCGTATTGCTTTGTTAACGGGATCCGGTCGTGAAACATTTCGTATAATATTACTGCTTGTTTAGATTAATATTTACAGCTTTACTTAAAAAAAATATATACTTTAATTTACAACATTGGTTATAATAAATGTTAGTACAGATGTGATGCGAATGTAATAAAGTTTTAACTTAAGTTAAAATCGTACAGAAAGCGTCCTTACTGGAGAAGTCTAACAGGAATGCATAAGCATAAGCACAGTACTTATTCGTTTTTCAATTGTTGTACAGTTCTCTTTTCTTCTACATTGATAAACTCTGAGTGTCCACCAGACACAATCGTTAGAACGAAACTCGTTAGAAACTCGAGTTGTTTGCTAATTACATTCTGTCTTTGACACTTTGTCGTCCGGCGAGGCGGATAAAACCGGATTAAAGGTTCACAAAGATAAGATGCGGGTCTCTTTATACGGTGACTGGTACAAAGTACTCTTAAACAGTGCCTGTCCCACTCATCTTCACAGGTCAGATGTGTGATATTTTTTTCTTTAGAAGGCATACAAATATTTCCCGACTTGTAACGTATTCATAAAACACGCAAGAGATTTCTAACGCGTGTGAGAACTTTCTCTATCCCTGTTTCACTGTCTCCCTCACTTCTCCACCAGCCTCTCTCACTCTCTATTACACACACACACACACACACACACACACACACACACACACACACACACACACACACACACACACACACACACACACACACACACACACACACACACACACACACACACACACACACACACACACACACACACACACACACACACACACACACGCACGCACACACACGCACGCACGCACGCACGCACGCGCGCACGCACGCACATGAATTGAATAAAGCTGAAAAAGGGAGACAATAAAATAAAATTTACCTTCAAATGAATATAAAAGAGTTCATCAATTACAAACGGTTTATATAATTTCGCTAACATTATGAGCAACAGAGCTGTTAAACAGAAAACCTGGTAACAAAAATGTCTAAGTTACAATTAAATGTAATAAGCATAACATTTGCAGTTCGATATCAGTCATTCTGGGAACGTGGTGACGAACAGTCCAAAGACGCTTCAAAAAGCAGTGTGCTAGTGTTTAGTCATATAACTAAGACATTTTAATAAAGAATTTACAATAACAATAGCTGAGAAATCATAAAAACAATTATAATTATAATAATTGTTATATCATCATCTTCATCGTTATTGTTATACTATTATTGTTATTTCAACTTTTATGAACTTATCGGCCTACTTAAAAGAATGTCAGTTTTCTGCTTATTTTGGAAAAAATATAAAATGCGGACAATTCTTTTGGATGATATTCAGAGTATTTAGTTTAAATTTTGATTAATAGAAAGGTAAAGTTTTCGTAAAGAATGGAAAAGTTACAAACGTTACTCTTTCTCGTTATCAACGGGACTTTACTTAAATATAAAATCTATTCTGTGTACTGTTAGTGTTTTAATTGTAAATATAAAAGGAAAAAGATTTAAAGATGCCTTGTCAATTTCCGATCAATAGCAACTTTGTGATACCACTAGAGATGAACTACAGGTCTTATTGTAGAAATGAACTCCTTTGGTTAAACGTAATGAATACATTAACAAGCGTAATGTCAAATAACTTGACACAAGATTATTTTTTTAATTCAAAGTTGAAAATTTCTAAGCGTTGGAGCGATGAATACAGAGAAAGTTTTCTCCGATGCAACTACACACTTTAACATATTCCCATGTCAGAGTTTTTAAAAATCGCTTATAGAAAGCGTTAATAAAGTAAAATATTTCACACGTAGAAGAGTAGCAAAAAGTGTGAAACATTACATTTTTTCAACACAGGGTTATATTCGATAACCGGTTGCGCTTAATTTGTTGACCATTTACATAATATTGTTGTATTCATATTGTTATCCTGTATTGTTTTTTTGTTGGGAATGAGTATTGTTGTGGATCGGTTTTATGAAATTTTTACGTTGCATCTCCCTTTACGGCTCTAAACAAACAGATGCAAGAAACAAAAAGACGGAATATAATTTATTTTTTTACGTTCGTTTTCATCGTACTTCTATCAAGTCCTACCGCACTTAAAATCTGAAAACCGCAGACCACACGTAGAGAGGTATTGTTGTTTGTTAAACTTAATAGCCATTTATAAAGGCTTGTATACCAGTGAAGTATGGGAGCGATTGTTATCACACTGTCGCACACCAGTTAAAGGGGTATCGATTGATCGATAAGTAGGAACGTTCTTCGCTCCATTAAACATCAGTCGTAATGCTGTACGCGCATTAAAGTATACGCAGTCAATATGGTATTGTATATTGACTTTCGATATCAACATCGATTATTAAACCAAGTGTAGAGTGTAAGACAGTGCCAGAACATAAAAACTATCAAGTGTCTGAAACTAAAATAACATACTGTTCTAACTGCCCCAAATAAAAGTAAAAAAAAAGAAAATAAGAGGAATCTTTCTTGAGTAAAATAGGCAGTTCTCATGGCAACCTGTGTGCCAGCATTTTTGGGTCTTACGAATGTGTAGATCTTGTCACCAAATTCCCCTGTTTCTTGTAGTCTTCTTAACACCCAACGGAGATATAGAGTGAAAAGGCAAAGTGATGGAAAGAAAGTTGATAAATTTAGAGTACGGAAGAATTTTAAGTAGAGCTCTGAGCTGAAGAGGAAACAAGGTACGTTAAAGTATTAGAGGGGTATCAACATGGAAACTGTAGCTACAGCAAACCGCAAGCAACGTTACTTTGACTATTCTTTAACTTTTCCCCATTACTACCGTCAGACCATTTGGTCCGCTGCGATACATTGGTCGACCCATATTCTTTGCGTTCTAGCACTATTTCTTGTCCCTCTGCGTTTATAAAAAGAATTTAATTTTTCAATAGTTCGTCCATAATTCAACTGTAAATTTAATATAACCAAGTTTCAATGTAACAAGAACTCTAATTGTGTAAGTTAAAATGGAAATGTCAAATTTTAAAGGAAATATCTAATTAAACTATACACACACTTAGAAATAAAGCACTCAAAGTTCAGAAAGTGGTAGCAGTTCCTGTTTGCTTTATTCATGGGAACCTACAAGGTTCTATTATCTAGAAACAACAAACACTGAATACATGTAGCTGAATTCAGGTATCCAGGAAACATAGTTATTCATAAGCTCATTGAATATTAGGAAAAGTAGGACATCGTAGTGTAATCTTCGTGCTTCGTGATAATTTGAAATAATATAGTAAGTGAATAGATTGATTATCCAGGCCGACAACTACCAAATAATACCCAACCCATGTAGATTATAATGAAGATTATAATAAAGATTATAATAATTTCAATTTTTTTGACAACAATTACAAAAAAAAAATAAAAGGGACGCAATAGTTTACAAACGCCACCTTAAAAACATTGAAAGGGAATATAAAGAATGTAAAGGAAAACCTCGAAAAGAATGTATAGGGAATATTATAAAGATTTAGTTGAAAAAATTGTGCAAACGACTTTATAGATAAATTTATAAGAAAAATATAAGGACAGGAAAGTGTTTGTTCATTTTCCCCTAGTATTTTACAGTCGCTTGTTTCTCCTACATTTCAACGTTTACCAGGGACAAAACTCGTTACAAACACAAGTTGTTTGCTAATTAAAATCTGTATCAACACTTTGTTGTCCGTCGACGCGGATGAAACTAGATTAAAGATTTACAAAGACAAGGTGCGGGTCTTTTTACACGGTGACCGATACAACACTGGAGCATTGTCCGTTGAACTACAACCATATCAGCTATACTGTAATGTCTCTTATGCAGAAGGTACAAAAATACTTATCGACTTGTAAACGTGTTCGTCCATCAAATGTGTTTTTTAATGTATTTGTAGAAACACACACACACAGACACACACACAGACACACACACAAACGCGCGCGCGTTTGCATTGATACTAGTAAAGCTAACAAAGAGAAGATTACAGAATCTAAATCTCCTAATCATGAATACAAAAACATTGTTAAATTACAATCTGTTTAAATAATACTATTAATCGTCATAGCCACATGTACTGTGCAGAACCTGGTAACTAGTCTACCTCAGGTACAGAAAAATGTATCGAAGCTATACATTGTCAAAAGTATGCAACAGTTAAAAACACAGTCATCTTATAAACATGTTGAATACAGCGTAAAGATTTAATTATGCCAGTAGAAGAAACTTTGTCGCGTAACACGTCTAACACGGAATAACAAGTACTTTTTTTGCGGTTTAATTATGGCTGGCTCCGCCTCTTCCATCCTATATCTTCCACTTGAGCCGGTCTAAACAGTCCTGTTCTGTAAGTCCTCTTGGATTCATTGCATCTTCCACGTCCATTTTCCACGAATGTCTAGGTCTTCTATTTTCCTTCTAGAGGGTAGAGTCCATTCCCATACCTTCCTTGGCCATCTCTCATCCGACATTCTTTTAGGTGTCCGAACCAATTCAGTCTTCTTGCTTCTATTGTTTCTATAATGTCAATAAGTAGTTACAGCTAAAATACAATAAAATTAAAAATAATATTGCTAATGGTAATAAAAACAATAATACTACTATTAATCAAAATATGGAAATTTTCATTGTGTATAATAATATAATTTCAAGTAATATTGATATTCTGGAAAAATCATTATTATAAAAAAGTATATTCTTACGGTAAAAGTGTAAGGTTTTTTCTATTAAAAAAAGATAACATTATAGAATACTAGTTTCCAACTTTCAGTAGGCCTACTCAGTATGCAGCAACTCAATCTCTAGGATCACGCGGTGTCGATGACAACATAAAGTCCCAGTTGTTACATTGTCTGCACGTATGTGTCAGTTTATTTTCCGTCCAACAATGAACAGAGACATACGGCGATGCCACAGCTGTCTTGTTCCCATCGTACTGTGACGCCGTCACACAAAGTGTACATTGTCATTGGCAGCGTGACGTTTCTTTTCTTGTGAGTTCTCTGTCCGTAATTCCGTTTACAATTACAGCGCTAACCTTTTGTTCAATACATTTATCTTAATCTGGAATACAGAGTGGTCTTCAAAGTAATGGAGAATAATTAATGTATATGTACTTTATTATGTATATTTGTAGCTATTGTAGTTTTATAAACATTATAAGAAATTATAAACATATTTATAATAATTTTGAAAAAGTAAATAATTATTTGTTATAATTTGTATCAAATCAATTTACGTATAAGTGCTATTTCAGATTTGTAGTTCCAGTCGATAGAATCTTATAGTACTTGCATTCTATATCATTTTAACCATAAAATTAAAAATCTTTAAAACTACATTATTTTTCGTGTTTACTTAGGAATTAATCAATTTTAATTACGATTTTTAGTCTACGTATATACCAAAGATTTTTGTCCTCATCTGGTATTTTTCTTACGAGGTTTTATAATATGTTCTTGCTTAACAGGTACAACCTAAAAATTTAATTTAGTAAAGTAAATTAAATATTCTTATTAAGATTTGTTGGTTTGTAATCTTAAACAAGCGAGAAATTAATAAAGACAAGATAAATTGATATCCACTAATTTTAAACAAATTCAAAACAAAACGTATTAGTGTGTCAGTTTGAAATTTAAACTTTCATAAAAAGAAAATTCACTCGTGTTACAATTGTTATATTTTTATTACTACATATTAATAACTGCTTATTACAAAGTTATCCTAAATGCATTACAGACAGTCTACTATAAATTTTACTAAATAAAGTATAGTGAAAGTTCAATAATCAGGGCGGCAGAAATGCGAACTGTTCAACAGACATGGGATTAAAAAGAAAAACAAAATTAACTTAAATCTTTGATGTTAACTTATAAACAAGAACTGTACATACATTGTCTTAGACTACAGAAAACGGAAGATAAGAAAGATTCGGCGGTTTTGTTTGTTACTCTAGATAAGATAAAAGCCTCGCTTATTCCGAAACTGGAACAGTTTCCCTGCCTTTTTGCATGAATGTAGTACAAAACGGATTCACAGACGTGAACTCACTTTTATCAGTGTCGACAAAATGTATATCATAACAATGATGATCATCGGAAGTCATTTGACTAGTCGGTTGATACAAAAAATCATTTTGTTTTGTTTCCAGTAAACTGTCTTGAACCACATAATTTCCTACTCATTTCATACATTATAATTTTGCTTGCTCTGTTGCATTGTACATTTCGTATTGCGTAAAGTTTCAGCGTAGTTTTATTCACTTTTAGCGTAGTTTGGATTGATCTCTTGTTGTTTAAAGCTCATAAACTACGAATACTCTGATAAATATGTCTCTGATGAATACTCAGATATAAATGTGTCAGATAAATCCTATACTCGGAGTGCCTACGTCGTAATACTTTTATTTATTTATTTTTTTTGCTTGACGTTTCAGAATCGGGAATCGTTCTCAAACGCTGTGAATGACGGTTAAAAAAATCCTGTTGAAAGACTTAACAACAGTCTCAGCCGCCACTCAGATCTTCAGAGGACGATTCCAGATTCTAGTGATCAAAATGTCATGTGAAAAAATATTAGATGGAGGCAGTCTGGGTAGAGGGTACACCTGTACCTTGTCAGTTACGCTGTCTGACAATGTAGGCCTACGTAAAGTGAAATTCACTTTTACAACAGTTACTTATTGTTTAACACCATATGATATACTTTTTTTAATTGCTTCTGTCGTATGTTCCTTTTTTCGAAAATTGGAGAAAATCAGCAATTCAGTCAAAGATGAACGTCGAAGACGGATATTAACGTTAACAAAATCTTGGAAATCTTAAAATTGTTTTGAAGTTGTGTTTACAAAAAAAAACTTCATATATTGTTAACAGGATATGATGTGTGTGTGTGTGTGTGTGTGTGTGTGTGTGTGTGTTGCTATGGTTTCCTGTTGGCAACAACCAACTGGAAAACAAATATTCAACAAGGTTCAAAATTAAGATGGCTAAGGATGGAAAAAATAGGATTCCCAAAACAAGGAATATGAAGGTGTAATGTATTGCCAGGTTACAAATCCAGGGAACACATCTTAATTGACACTTGCCAATTACATGGGCTGCCTACGTTGTAACGAACTGTTATTAAACTCAAATTAATAGAACAAATTACATAAGATAATTATAAGGAAACAAGGGAAGGTATTTCACTGATTTATGCACTCATTTTCATGTGTAAGCAGATGACTTCTCTTTATTAACAACTGATACTCAAAGATCCCATGACATCATTAATTAGATTAAAATATTTAAATGCTTTTCATAAAAACTTAGGGATCAAACTGATTATGTATTCTTTTACCTCGGATCCGAGTTTACTCTAAGTATATTTATAGCAAAGACTTCTAAGTATTTTGAGTTCATCTAGACGCTTGCAAGACTTCTTTTACCATTTGAAGAATGGTATTATTACTTAAAGTGATTATAAATTACATTTACATTAAGGCGTTACAACGTATGATATTGAATCTTACAGTAAACTCTTAGCTTGTCTCATTTTAATTTTAAACAAAATTTATAGTCTTTGAAAAGTCTCTTTTTAATGTGAGTTGTGTATCAAATATGATTAACTCTCGATAGGAAAGCTATCGAGTAACCTTTACAATTGGTCGTAGTAACCTCGTCCTGGTGTGTCTCTCTTGGGAATTCTTGAAGTCGGCGTCATCATCTGGGTCGTGTCTTCGCCAAGTACTAGATAGGATGTTCACTGCGGAGATTGAAGTTTCTTTTGTGAAAGTAGGTGTAGATCCACGGAGGTCCTCGTCAGCGTCTTATGCATCGTATACGTGTATTTATGAAGTTTATGCAGATCACATCTTCATGTATAAGGTTGTACTTGTATGTACCTCTTGAGGGGAGACGTCATCTTATTTACTACTAGTTAAGTTTTTGTTTTACTTATTACATTTTTCTTCTTAACACATCTTTATATCATTCACACATTACACAACGCTCGCCACGTTTAGCAGTGGTAGCTAACATTTTAAAATTAAATTAAAAAACAAATGCATTTTCGTGGAGCTCTCGCTCATACGTCTGTACGGTCTGACGGCAGCATAGTGACTCTCTACTAGATTCGACTGGCACATAACAACGGAGAGGGGCAAGTACTCCGCGACAATATAGTTCCTATTTTTATTTAAATTGACATTCTTATTACCAAAAACAATACATTAATTATACATATATAATTTAAGTGAATTATTTTAACTACTACTCGTGCCTTCAAATTTCTAATTACAAACATTATGATTTTTATATCTTCCTAAATTACAGACGACTCGATAAACACGTTGAGTCCGGAACTAACAGGTCACCGCATGATGACTAGTAAAGGGTTAATTGTGATATTAATAACTTTTTTACAATTCGACTTTTTAATAGTGCTTCTGTTGATTTTCATTCACTTCTCATTCTCATTCTGATTTAATACAGGGGCTTTAGGTTTAATAGTGCGATTTAAAAATACTTAATCGCTCGCAAACTTAATTTTTATTTATTTAAGATTACAGTTTCAATTAAATCGTCACATACTCCACCGCTTAAATTTCACGTTACGGGTGTTTTGTGAGTCTAACGCACAATTGGGAACTTGGAGTATGTTTGGTGTCAGTGTGTGGAATTTCTCTCACATAGTTATTGTTAAGCGTTATATCCACTTGTTTCTTCTCCACAACACAATATACTTTTATATTTTCTTATAAACTACCTTTTTTTTTTACATACTATTCACACTTAATATCTACATTTTAAAACACAAAACTCTTTCTTATCTCTGTCACTTAAATCTACTACCGGTTTTTTCTTGGGGTTTTGTTACTCTCTCCGTAGAGTAATTTTCTAAATCTTTTGATATTTAGAATTCAGTTTAGTAGTCATTGAGTACTCATTTACTTATCTTTCGCAGAACTGGATCTCAGGTTGATCAGGCCTCATTTCCAAACTCTACGATTAACATTTAGCACGGTTTCAGAAGTATGATATACTTCACTACCTAGTATTACCTTTTCTACTTTTGGTTATACTATTCCTTCTCTTCTCCTTATACAATTTTATCTGCGAAATATGTGTTCGCCGCACATATTTTCGAGTCGCAGGTTCGTACAGGGCTACTGTAACTGGAGTTAGGTACTTCTGGATTTGGTAAGGGTCACACCATCGGTATGATAGTTTAGAGGTGGTCTTATCAATTGCACTACTAGTCGGGTGAGTCTTATACATTACTAAGTCACCTACTTGGTACCTAATTGAATTGTTATGAATACCTTTCTCATGGTATTTTCTGGATTTCTCTAAGTTCGCTCTTAAATTAGAGCGGGCTTTATTCCATATTTGCTTTATCTGCTTATCCGTTATTTGCGGAGGTAGCAGGTCGTGTATTTTCCATTTAGTGGACAAGGGGTGGTTTGGTTGGTATTTGTATAGTAACTCAAACGGGGTCGACTTGTGACCTTCGTGATAAGCTGAATTAAAGGCGTATTGAATCCAGGATAGGTTTTGGTCCCACGACGTATGATCGTTCGCATGATAGGCGATTAACGCAGATTTGAGGTTTCGTAGATACCTTTCAGCAATATTGCCTTGCGGTCGATACTCCGTAGTGGTTATATGGTCTATTCCTAACTTGAAACACATATTCTTAAATTCTTTCGCTTTAAACTGTGGTCCATTATCTGATACTATACGTACAGGTGTACCGTAGTCTTTAAACAATCTTTCCTGTAATATTTTTGCAGTCGTCGACGCTAATGCTCGTCGCATGGGATACATCCAAACAAATTTGGGGAATGAATCTACACAGATGAGTACCTATATACTACACATAGTATTACCTAATTTGGATCGTGGATAAGGTCCTGAAAAGTCTAGATAAAGTTTAGAAAAAGGGGTCTTAGGGATTTCCGAAATCAATTGGCTTACCTGATTATTTCTGGCCGGTTTACTGAGAGCACATAATTTACATTTCTTTACGAAACTGGCTATTTCGCTGTTCATATTGTTCCAATGATATTCTTTTCGAACACGATGTATTGTCTTATTGATTCCCATATGGGCTCCTATGGTAGATGAATGGAAGTACTCCATCAGCATGGGCTTAATCACATCAGGGGCTATTATTCTTAGTTCCTTTCCGCTTCTTATTTTATGGCATAGTACATTTTTACTCAATACGTATTTCTCGGATTTAATACCTTGCGCAAGTTGTTCTATAATATGCTTCAGTAAGGGGTCTTGTTGTTGATACAGGGCAATGTTTGTAAAGGCAAGGGGGAACTCAGTAATTATGGCGTTAGCAAGTGCTATTTCCGGATTCTCCTTGCTTTCGGGAGTTTTAGTGGGCGACTGGAACATACGGGACAGGGTATCAGCGACTACGTTTTGTGTACCTTTAATATGCTGCACTCTGAATTTGTAGCAGTTTAACTTCAATACCCATCTTCCAATACGTCCTAACTGTTTAGGGTGATTCAGTAACCAAGATAATGCTTGATTATCAGTTTCCAAAAGGAATTCTTTATGTTCTAGGAAGGGTTTAAACTTCTCGAATGCAAAAACAATGGCTAAACATTGCAATTCATATGCGGAATATTTTCTTTCTTGGTCGCTCAAGGTTCGCGATGCATAACTAATAGGTAGTCTACTGTTTTCTATCTCTTGATATATGACTGCACCTAACGCTACACTGGAACTGTCGGTCTGCACTACGAAAGGTTTCGTGAAATCGGCTAGTTGCAAAACTGGGGGAGATATGATACTTTCTTTAAGTTGCTCAAACGCATTTTGATGTAGTGAGCTCCATTCAAACTTCGCTCCCTTCTTTCTTAAGGAATTTAGGGGTGCTGCTATTTCGGCAAGATGGGGAATATATTTGTGGAAATAATTTACCATTCCCAAAAATCGGGATATACCTTTTGCATCTCGTGGTGGTGAAAATTCTCTAATAGCGCGGGTTCGTTCGGGGTCAATGCTTACCTTTCCATTCGCTTTCACGATGTGACCTAAGAATGAAAACTGTGGGACGGCAAAATTTACCTTCTTTGGGTTAACAGTTAATCCTGCTCTTCGTAACCGAGATAACATTTCGCGTAGGTGTTTAAGATGTTGCTCCATTGATTCGCTATATATAACGATGTCGTCCAAATAGTGATACACATATTTAAATTTAATATCGTGAAATATCCTTTCTAATAATCTACTACATACGGAACTTCCTTGAGATATTCCAAAGGGTACTCTAGTAAATTGGTACAAGTTAAAAGGAACGGCAAACGCGGTTAGACGTTTTGATTCTTCCGAAAGGGGTATTTGGTGAAAAGCTTGATTCAGATCCATTACCGTAAAGACTATAGCTTTCGTGAAGTAATGGAAAGCACTGTGGATGTCTGGAAGAGGAATAGATTCAAATTCTATTCTTTTGTTTAATTGCCTGTAGTCCACAACTAGTCTGTGTTTATCGTGACCTTTCGGTACTAAAAAGGAGGGTGATGAATATGGGGACGTAGAGGGTTCAATGACACCTTGCTCCAACAACTTGTTGATATGGTTTCTCATCACTTCCATCTTGGGAGGCGACAACTTGTACGGAGGTAGGCGTATTACTTTCTGATCGCTCAGATTAATTTTATATTCTATTAGTTTAGTGAGTCCTAGTTTAGGTGTAAGAACTGAGGAAAATTCTTTTATTAATTTCAGTATTCTCATTCTATCTCTACTTTCTAGATGAGATAAATCAGACTCTTGGTGTATTACATGTGCAGTAGATGAACAATTTTTTTCCTGTTTCTCATTATCACAATCAAATCTATATTTCCGTGTACGGTCGAATCGAAAATAATATTTTTGCTCATAGATGTCAAGAATCATTCCCGTTTTACTAATAAAGTCTGCACCTAATATTAAGTCGGGTCCTAATTCATTACATACTAACATTGTAAAAATCCAGGTTGGGTTCTTGATTTTAACCTTAACGGTAATGCTCAGTTTTATTATTATATTTCGTTTATTGGCGGTAGCACACTTTATATTCACCGGTTGACTCCGTTCTACTAGAAGGTGTTTCGCTAATTTGTCCGCTAACTCTTGACTGATTAAGGTTCTGCTAGATCCCGAATCAATAAATGCGATTGTGGAGGTAACGCCTAAGTCAACTCGTATTAAGGGTAATAGACTTTTAGTCCAGTGACATTTATTTATCGCGTTACATTTTTCAAGAAATTGTCTCACGTAGGGATCTATTTCCTTAGAACTTCTTTTCCTTCCACTTTGGTTATAAAATATATATATATTTTTTTTATTCGTTTCTTTAGGTTCACCAGATTTCGAGTTGCTGCGGAAGACACAGGATTTCGGGTCTCCCTGCCTTACATGTTTTTTGGATCTGAGTGTTTACGTTCCAATGGCTTGCTCTTGCAGTCTTTTCTTATGTGTCCAAATTTGCCGCAATTATAACAGATGGGTTTATTGCGAGGAGGGTACCTTGTTTCCGCTTTAGATGGTGTTACACTTAACTTACCAGATTTGCGCACATTGTGAGGTCTATTGAATACTTGCCTTTCATGCAGGGTTGTTACACCGGGCTCTAGGGCTCGCAATTCATTTCTATTTGTTTCTGCGGATTTCACCGTATGTCTATTTTGATCGGAGTACCATACATTTGACGAATGGATACTGCATCGTTCTAGATCTGCAATTGTGTTTGGTCTATTTATCAAAGCTAAACGAGATCTTTCCTCTGGTGACAATCCTATTAAAATGGTGTCGACCATCTGTGTCTCATTCCAATCTACACGTAGTAGTCGAGATGACTCCCTGATATCGGAGATGTAATGAGCTAATCTCTCGTGATTTCCTTGTACTCGGAGTACGGTCTTTCTTTTAATTTCTTTATAAATTCCGGTTGGAATAAAGTACTTTATTATCGAGCTATGTAGGTCTTCTACTGGAAGTGTAGAGCTTAATGCTTCTGTTACACGATTCTTTAACGGGGGTTTACATTTCGGTAGTAGAACTTGCAAAATTTGCCAATCATTCAGCTGCTGTAGATCTTTTATCTGCAGGAGATATTTAATGAAATTTAGTAGTTTGGAGACATTTAATCCATCGGTGTAAGGGATTTCAGTTAAGATTTTCTCCACAGGATGAGTAATTTTTCCGTATAGGTCCGCGTTATGGTTCAAGGTTGGCATGCCTTTAGGAGAACGATATGATGCATTCGGGGTGGTCAATTCGTGCGTTCCGGGGCGAATCTGGAAACGATTGGGAGGAGGGGCATTTAAATCTCTATCTGTATTTTGCTCTTGGTTAGCTTGCATTTGCGATACGGCGGGTGAGTTCCGATCAGTGTTAGTCGGAGGTAGATCAGTAGTAGGGGATTGTACTGGGGAGATGTGTAATTTCTTTAAGGACTTCTCTATTTCATCCATCCGGAACGAGTCGGATCTTCTTCTTAAGTCATTAATAATAGTGGGTAAGCGACGTAAAGCTTCGTCAGCTAGATTTTGCACTTCACGTGGTATTTCCGTAAGATTAGGCCAGATCAACAAATTTTTCATTCACAGGGTTAAATGCTCTATTCTCTGGGTAGTCCGCAAAATTATCGCCGGAGATTTCTCGTCTTGGAGGGTTTGAGACAATAAGGTTAGCTCACTATACTTGGCATTACAAATTTCTCTCTCGCTCTCATAATCGAGTTCGCTTAGGTTGCTTAATTGCGCGGGTGTATCAAATCCATATTCGCGTATTGATCTACGCAATTCCGCGACTGTTACATTCACATGGGGTAGTCCACGCAAAAGAGCTTCGTAAGACAGCTCGTCCTTTAATAACAAATCCGGATTAAATTGGGCCATTTTTTTTCTTATTTCTAACACATTAAAACGTACTTAAAACTGATTCTACAACACTACACACTAATTACATAGATAAGATGAATTCTTGGGTAAATCATTTGCACAATTCAGAAAAGAATAATTTCTCTTCTAAGGGAGAGACAGAAATTCCACACACACATATTTCAAATTTAAATCGCCGATCAGCTGTTTGCTGGAATGTAGGCCACCCTCTTTTATTTAGTAAACAAAGGCAGGGTAAGTGTGTGCGTGAGAATGCGGGGTTTACGCTCACGTATTGTTCTCTACACAATGCCACAGACTAACTTCCTTGACAGGTCTTAACTGGAGAAGCCAGCTCGGACGCATGGGGTGAATCTCATTCAACAAAGCACGCCTTCAACTTACACGTGTATTACGGTTATAACAGTCTGACTTTATTAATTCTCGTACTTTCCCCAATTAAATTAATTATTTGTATTGATAACAAATTTAAGTTACGAAATTCTTTCCACGTAATTAACCGGGTCTACTTTACACAGGAGCATTATTATTATTTCTCTCTTATTACTTTTACCGTGACGACAGACATACACTAACATATACTATGCAGGCATATTCAAGAAACAACAGGTCTTGGATTGTCATAATATAAACCTGTTCAAGACTGAGCAGATCACCAAGCACTACAATTCATGTACATATTTGCATTTAGCTTCATACAATGATATTTCAAGTTATACTGACTATCATTTGCGTATCTTAAAACAAATTCATTTTATGAAAATTAAAGTTACATCAAATACATTCCCTGAGTGCATAGATCAGATAACTGAGTGCCAAAAGTTATCTATTTTACTACATAACAATTACATTAATTAGCAGGGTGACGTACCTCTGTTAATGTCACGATGCTTACAATCTTTTTACTAATTTAGCAGAGTGGCGCAATTTTGTAACTTATTGCCACGTTACAAATCCAGGGAACCCATCTTAATTGACACTTGCCAATTACATGGGCTGCCTACGTTGTAACGAACTGTTATTAAACTCAAATTAATAGAACAAATTACATAAGATAATTATAAGGAAACAAGGGAAGGTATTTCACTGATTTATGCACTCATTTTCATGTGTAAGCAGATGACTTCTCTTTATTAACAACTGATACTCAAAGATCCCATGACATCATTAATTAGATTAAAATATTTAAATGCTTTTCATAAAAACTTAGGGATCAAACTGATTATGTATTCTTTTACCTCGGATCCGAGTTTACTCTAAGTATATTTATAGCAAAGACTTCTAAGTATTTTGAGTTCATCTAGACGCTTGCAAGACTTCTTTTACCATTTGAAGAATGGTATTATTACTTAAAGTGATTATAAATTACATTTACATTAAGGCGTTACAACGTATGATATTGAATCTTACAGTAAACTCTTAGCTTGTCTCATTTTAATTTTAAACAAAATTTATAGTCTTTGAAAAGTCTCTTTTTAATGTGAGTTGTGTATCAAATATGATTAACTCTCGATAGGAAAGCTATCGAGTAACCTTTACAATTGGTCGTAGTAACCTCGTCCTGGTGTGTCTCTCTTGGGAATTCTTGAAGTCGGCGTCATCATCTGGGTCGTGTCTTCGCCAAGTACTAGATAGGATGTTCACTGCGGAGATTGAAGTTTCTTTTGTGAAAGTAGGTGTAGATCCACGGAGGTCCTCGTCAGCGCCATATGCATCGTATACGTGTATTTATGAAGTTTATGCAGATCACATCTTCATGTATAAGGTTGTACTTGTATGTACGTCTTGAGGGGAGACGTCATCTTATTTACTACTAGTTAAGTTTTTGTTTTACTTATTACATTTTTCTTCTTAACACATCTTTATATCATTCACACATTACACAACGCTCGCCACGTTTAGCAGTGGTAGCTAACATTTTAAAATTAAATTAAAAAAACAAATGCATTTTCGTGGAGCTCTCGCTCATACGTCTGTACGGTCTGACGGCAGCATAGTGACTCTCTACTAGATTCGACTGGCACATAACAACGGAGAGGGGCAAGTACTCCGCGACAATATAGTTCCTATTTTTATTTAAATTGACATTCTTATTACCAAAAACAATACATTAATTATACATATATAATTTAAGTGAATTATTTTAACTACTACTCGTGCCTTCAAATTTCTAATTACAAACATTATGATTTTTATATCTTCCTAAATTACAGACGACTCGATAAACACGTTGAGTCCGGAACTAACAGGTCACCGCATGATGACTAGTAAAGGGTTAATTGTGATATTAATAACTTTTTTACAATTCGACTTTTTAATAGTGCTTCTGTTGACTTTCATTCACTTCTTATTCTCATTCTGATTTAATACAGGGGCTTTAGGTTTAATAGTGCGATTTAAAAATACTTAATCGCTCGCAAACTTAATTTTTATTTATTTAAGATTACAGTTTCAATTAAATCCTCACAAAGGAATAATTCCTTGAGGTAAAATAAGGAATAATATTCCTTTTCCAAATAAGGAGTAATATATCTTGAGGTAAAACAGTTATAAATATTTAAATAATAATAATATATAAATCAAGAAATTGACTGTAACAAAAAGTGTTTGAATATATACTACGAAGTATAAGGGTCGGTTAATAATTGTATACTGGAATGGTATCGGATTTATTAATGATATAATTACAAATTACACTATGTTGATTTAATCATGTTTACAAAAAACAAACTAGTTTTTCTGTCTTTGTTGACCTGACTATAAATTTAAAATAATTTTTCTCTTAAAATAAAGTAACATCCCTTTATGACGAATGTTGATAGGGATGATGATCCAGCCTGGAATACAGTTGCAAGGCGTTCACTCTGGTCATAGTTTCAGCTCCTCTTGGTACCTGGCGTTCAGGGCCATTCTCGTGTTGAGCAATTCTTAAATTGTAGTTAATTAATTTTTTCTTCACCGTTATTTATTTTTTGCGTACTGAGCTTACACAAGCCAGCAGACTTCAAATGTCTTTGATCCCTATAAGGACAGTGTTGTACTTTGCCGGAATAGCACTACTTAAAAATTTACAATATCATCATCTCGCGAACTTTCGTTCTTGTGTTCGTACGCTTTAGTAGACCTATCTATCGTCTATACTCCAGCAGTACGTCCGCAGCACGTTTTTAAAGTTCAGAGGAATACTATCTTACTGACAGAAAATCGGAATTCGATTGAAAGTTTGCCCTATTTCTGTTAGCCTATTGGCTAATTCATAACCCTTTTCTGCGGCTGAAGCCAAAATAAAATTATTCTTGTCTTAAACTGTTCGAGAGGAAATTGCGGCTTGGCCAAAAAAATAGTATAATTTTACTACTTATTTACAGGGTCATAAAACTTTATGTATTATAAAATTCATATACTCAATTTTTTATATTACAGACACTGACACTCGGTAGGTTTTTTATTTTGGTACAAGTCTCAAGTCAAAATTTTAATTTCAATGAAAATTATTTAATTTAATACGCTTTTTATTATTATCTCGTAAAATAGTTGCAAATTCTTGCACACGCTCACTCACTACACGCCTACGCATATTTTCGCACCACTTCACAACACTGTTTTCCTTTACTGTCTAAAAATTACTTACAACTAACAACTTAAACATGTCTCTTATTGCCTAGTATACAATGTCCAAAACCTGCAGTCTTTACTTATACAAACTTTCATTTCAACATGCTAACATGTGCTCAGAGTTTCAGCACTAGTACATGAACTTAAAAGGTATGACTAAATTATTTATCATTTAGGTATTGTGCCTGTATAATAGCAATAAATTAGACTAGAACAAACTAGTGCTGAAGTTTAGAAATATTAGCGTTCATTTTCCGCTCTACAATTCTTATTTAGTAAAAAAGTAGTGTAGTAAATCTATGAAAATTTAGAGCGTATTTATTGTATTGATATAGAACACTGTCACACAACTGTCGCTAATGACCCTCCCCCCCACACATACACAAACACACACTCATTGTATGGAAATGTTTGAAGCATTTGTAAGCATTTGTCTAAGGATTTAGTTGGTGTGTAGATCCAGGGTTCGTATGATGTACTTGTAACTAAGTACCTTGTGCAATGTCCTTGTTTTGTTTGATTGAATTTCATTAACGAGAGCTACCAACTTGTCATTACAGTTAGGCATTCTTAAAATTTACAAACTAAAGTACAGTCGGGGCGTTTGTTTAAATCTCCTATGGTCCCAGAAATGTCTCTACGGAAGGAGGCTAACATGGATGTGTGGTTGCAGTCGGTTTCGAAATGCAAAGTGTCAGCCTTGGAAAAACATTCTTTTCTAGAGACAAATGTATTGCACGGTGGTTGGAGGGAAATGAGCCGTGATGCATATATGAACAAAGCTCAGGGGTTACAGGGTCTAAACCATTTCATCAGTCAAGTGCACAGCTAAACTTATTCTGGCTCGTTTCTTTAAACGACTCTGGTAATATGTGAGGACGTGTGTGTGTGTGTGTGTGTGGAACCCGGGAAAAGGTTGCTTTGGTTGTTGAAATCGTAAAACAGCAGTGGAAAATTTGTTTTCGTTACATTTTATACTAACGAATTTCTAAGTAACAAAATACTACAAATATCTAATTGTTACTGTGAATTGTACGATTTTCGTAAAAATGTAAGTGCACGTAACAATATTCAGCTTTTCGATAACGAAATCGGAATGGGAATTAATTGCAGTTTTTATTTTATTTTTTGGTAATATAACGACAAAATTGTTTCGGTTGTCGCTCGGTTGTACAACTGTTGTACTATAATAGTTCTTAGTACTAGGTTGTGCTCCGTTGTATACAGTAGACTGTTCTAGAAATTCCGTATACCTAGCTAAATATCTGTTGGTTGGTTTTGTCCAATAGGTATGGCAATAAAATGCTAATCTTTTGCTGCCCCACTTTCAAGCAAAGGTTTTTCTCTTACTACAAATTTAAATTTTAGATAATAATTGTTTTTGTGTTAGATAAGTTTAATTTTTTGTGAAAAATTAATACTATATTAACTTTAGTTAGCCTACAATAACCTAAAAGTTTGTTAATCGTCAGATTTCTTTTCCATTTGACTTAGCCCAAGTCAGGTAACTTACTTGAAACAGAATATTTTAGTGGTCATTAATAAATAAATTAATTAATAAATAGGATTAGTTTTTGTTCATTTATGTTTGAGGGGATTAAAAATACAAAGCTTAATAACATATTAACACGTTATACAGATTATTAACAAATACATTAACGTATCTAATTGAATAAACAAACACTTGGTATAGTTCTACAGATGACTTTATTTTCCTGACAATTGTTTCACCAGTTACGGCAGCTTCAGAGCTGTATTTCAATTGACGGGTTTGAAATGTATTACTACGACATTACAGAACGTTCTACATGTTTCTCGGCTATCCCAGCAGAACCAGCTATAATGTTGTGTGCGTACGTGATTCTCAATATGCGTTAACGAGACTGTTCCAGACTTCGCCGGCCACGCGCACTGGTTCAAGGCCGCAAGCAATTACGCTCTAGTGTAGTGTTGACGCGTATTATGGATTATTCTGGAATAGCAGCAGGGTATAAATATAAGTATTCAGATATAAATATAAGTTTCCGGTTTAAGTGGCGATTTATTCAAGTGAGGTTCGAATTATTGTTCGGGCGATTTACACAGTGCGTTTCAAGTGGTGTATTAGTAAAAACTGATTATAGTGCGGAAATGATATTAGAATTAAAGGGATAATAGTGACATTATTATTTGTGTGGACAGATTAACTTGAATTGTTGTACGAGAATAATCTTGTTGAATAACTTGATGATTACAAACAGTTTATTGTGATAATTAAAGCTGGTTCTTAGTAACTTTATTGGTGTCTTGTATTTTGTTTTCCACTGTACCATACGACGATCAGTGAGACCGCCGTAACATTATGTAAGGCGGGGAGGGGTTGGAGGTAGAATATGACAAAGGGTGCATTGGAAAGTCCAAGTAAACGGTTGGACAAAGGTACAAAGTTAACCTCCAACCCTCCCCCGTCTAACATACATTTCAAACCTGTGAGTTGAAATCCAACCTCTAAAGCTGCCATAACTGGTGATACAATTTTCAGGAAAATAAAATCATCTGTAGAACTTACCAAATGTTTGTTTATTAAATTGAAGTATTAGTAAAATGTTCTACCAAGTGTCGAGCGAACATTCGATCAGTGTATTATATTTGGACGTTAAAGGAGTAGAAACAGGAACTATAATAAACAAGTTCCTCATTTTGTACCACAACAAAAAGACAGAGCAGTAAATTATCCCAAATATTCTGCAAACGCGCATTTCGCAACTGATATATTTAACATCAGAGTGATTTTTAAAATCATTTATACATTACTTGTAATCCTAGGCACAACATGCACGGGAGAACGGCCAGTTTTTGCCGTACGTCGACTTAAAACTTGTCAAGATGTACAGTGGCTGAAGACTGATCAAACGAACTAAATGATCCTCTACGTCTATCAGATTGCCTCTTGTAGTTAAGCCTAAAAGTATAGAAATTGTTGCGACGACATGGAATATAAAACTTCCTACAATCTTAGTTTATTTGCGTTAGTCGTATAGGCGTACAAGTAGAGTAATATTCCATTCTAATCTCTGTATTTTAAAAGTTCATAATATCTGATTTGGAAAATACAGTTCTAAATAATTAAGTACATATGTAGGTTTATGTGACGTGTGCAGGTTTTGTGTTTACGGTCATATACGAGGGACATTCAATAATCAAAGAGACAAATTGATCTAGAGAAAAAAACGGTTGTCAAGAAAAAGTAGGTACTTTTAGGACTTCATGTTGGCATCCCTGGGATGATCTCTGAGCAGCTGTTTCATGAAAATTGTTTTGCTTATAACCTCAAAATCTCATTTAACAATGGCAAGTTCGCTAGAAGTTTCTACATTAGTTGAACAACGTTCAGTGATTCGATTTTTACTTTCTGAAGGTGAAAACCCCTCTAATATCTATTCTAGAATGACTAAACAGTATGGTGAAAGTTGCATGAATCGCGGAAATTTTGATAAGTGGGTGGATCAGTTCAAAAACGGTCGAACCTCAGTGACAGACGAACAGCGATCTGCACGTCCAAAGGAAGTTTCAACTCCTGCGCTTAAATCTCGAATAGACAATATGATTCGTGAAGATCGTCGTGTTACAGTTGAACAAATGGCTGAAAATTTGCAAGTAAGTGTTGGTACAGTTTATAGCATTATCAGTGACAAGCTTAGGTACCGCAAAACAAGTGCAAGATGGGTTTCAAAAGAGTTAACGCAACAACACAAGGACAACAGACTCAGAGTGTGCACAGAGCTGAAGCAACGCTATTTGCAGGAAGGTGAAGCTTTTCTGAGTAGAATTTTAACATGTGATGAAACATGGGTTCATCATTTTGAACCGGAATCCAAAAGGCAAAGCATGAAATGGAACCACATCAGTTCACCTGTCAAAAAAAAGTAACGCAAGAAACTCTGGAAAAAATTGGCTGGGAGACACTACCACACCTCCCGTATAGCCCAGACTTGGCACCATCAGATTTCCACATGTTTGGCCCACTCAAGGAATCGCTACGTGGTAAGAAATTCAACAACAACGAAGAAGTCAAAAAATTTGTGGGAGATTGGTTCAAACGTCAAGATAAAGAATTCTTTGCTGCAGGCAGAAAAAAGCTGATTCATCGTTGGGACAAGTGTATTAGTGTTGGGGGAGGATTATGTTGAAAAATAGGAAAATCGTCATTTTGTAAAAATACACCATTTTTTCTCTAGATCAGTTTGTCTCTTTAATTATTGAATGTCCCTCGTAGTTTTACAGAATATTGCCACTACCGCCTTGCATTTTAAGCAAATTATCTTTCCATCAAGAAAATTCAAGGTATCAATATAAATTATATTCCAAAAATAACACCAGTTGTCTTGTTATATCGTCAAACATTTCCAAATTTTTGACATAGTTCAGAAACTTGTAAATAGTTTTGTTATTAAAAATAATTTTAAACATTTAAGTTATTTAAAAGCCCCAAATTTATTTTAAAAATACAACTGAAACCCCTTTGTCACTGCTTCTTTGGATGCGGGGATAATACAAAGATTTCCAAGATATCAGATTGCCCCCTCCACACCAAAAAAAAGAAACCTGATACCTTGATCCGTCCCGGTTCTGCTGTGTTCTTTGATTGACAGTTTTGTCTTTGTTAACTTATTGCTTGATGTCTTTACTTCCATTGTTTTCTAATCTGGATTTTATAGTGATCATCTAATGAGACGTACAGTATTTCTGCAGACAGTAGTATATTTTCTATTTTGTTCCCAAGTTGCCGGACATTACAAGTGTTTAGTAATTTGCTTTTCATTACAATTTCATAGTTGTGTTCCCTAGGCGTAGTTTTTACACTCATTCATACAAGGCTAAACAAAATGTGTGTGCTTCATACAACTTAATGCTATTATACTATTAAGATATTTTTTCCTAGACATATGTCGAACACTTTGTCTAAGTAAAGAAAAAAAAATTATGATCGTATTAGCATAGCATTAAGTAATTTATATACCAAGAATAAGAACTAAAGCAAAACAGTTTTTATATACGTACGACGACTCTGTGTGTGTGTGTGTGTGTGTGTGCGCGTCTGTGCCTGTTTGGTTTATCAAGTTTGACATTCTCTTTGTGTTCTGCTGTTTTCGCAACAGCAAAACACAAGGCGGAACTCAGCCCGGAAGAGGACATGTCATATCACACGCGGGAAATCTACGACATCCTTTCAAACTATACTCAGCTATTTTCATTTCAACTCTGTGATACGTAAATTGTAGGAGCAGCGCTACGCTCCAACCTTACGTCTCACTCAGAACTGAGCCTAACCAAAATGTTTACAGTAACACCAGTGATTTCGCTGTAAATAGATTACATAAACCAAACTAAGATACATGTTTCGTTGGAAACCTTTAATGCAATGGTTTGCTTCTATACGACAAATATTTCTATGATAAACATTCTAAATGTTGTTAGGCCAAATGCATATTTAGTTACATATAAGACAAAATCGCTTGTCAAATAAAATGCTTATGTTCAATTAAAAAGAAAAGCCTACACGGGATAACTACATACACAATTTTGTACGTATTAAAGGGGGGGGGGAGGCAAATTATGCGAGTTGACGTATGGAAATTGGCTGCATTGTCAAAAGTAATTACGTATCAACAACAATGGTTTGGGCGCGATGCATATTGTTGTACACTAATGCAGGCCGTAATATTAATGTCACCGCCAATTAGAGCGTCGTAGTTCATTAGTAATGGTACAGTAATGTTACGGTTGGTTAGTGCATTTTAATTTACATTACACGCGAATGCGTTACGGGGCTCTGATTAGTACATTGCATTGTGCAATCTAATAAATTGAAATTGGATAGTACAGGGATTTCGTTGTCGGGAAAAACGAAATTTATTATATTCTTATGATTTATATGTCTCCCCACCGGTGAAGTCGGTTCAAAATCAACCAATCATAGACCTTCATGAACGCACATACACGCACGCGCTCTGAACGTTTTTGCATCTACCGCTTAGCGCTGCTATTGTCATTCCTGCATACGTCGTCCCTGCTGCGTTACTGCTTTCTTAAATTTACTGTAGTATGACATATTTAGCTGAAATTGTGGTGTTCCTCCTTCTTCTTTTACTTCATTCCTTCATTACTTCATTTCTTCTTCTTCTTTGTTTCTAATTCTTCTTCATCTGCTTCTTTTGTCCGTGGATTAGGCTATAGCCCGATGTGACTTCATAGAGCCTCTGACTATTGTCTCCAAGATCACCAACGATCCCTTCTGCCAGCAGATCTGTACGTGTATTTCAGCGTTTGTTTAGGAACAGCGCATGATGTCTACCACGCGTTCCACATGAGACTTCCAATTTTGCTTGTATACTTTTATTTTACGGTCATTTGAGAGTTTTCCTTATACCGTTGTTTGTACGATGGCCCCTTACGTAACGGATGCTACAAATTTTATTTCAGAGACTTTGTGGTTTAGAAGGTTTTTTGAAGGAGTTTCCATGATTCACTGCTATAATACTGAATTTGGCAGTGTCACAATATTATCAAACTTCAACTGTGTCTCCCTGTTTTATTACGTAATAATCATGTAATTGTTCCAAACGTATAATTAATTGTTTTTCTTACAACATTGTGGTTACGAGTTAACACAGCTCAAATAATTAAACTATCATAACCTAACCTGTTGCTAAAACTTTGTCACGGGCTACTGTTTTTGCTCTTACAGGGTTCGCCCCTAGGAAAGCCACTGTTTTCGATTCAATATTATAGATTTACGGCAGATTGTATTTAATCTACAAATTGACCTTTGCAATTCATTTTTACATTCTATTATAATGGATTCATCATCAGCATACAGTAGTGTCTTAATCAAGCCCTTCCCTGAACTTCGTGTACCTGTATGGCAAATTAGTCAGTTATACAACTGACTGTTTACCAAAACAAATGACTCAAAAGCTAAGCTGTCACTCTAGTGAACAACGGGCGGCAAAAGCTGCATGCACTTACCTTGCAGATTGCGGCGGACACGCACACAATACTAAGTATACAACATGCAGAACAGACCTGACGGACAATCAATAGATTGCACGACACAACAATTTAAATTCACATAAATCACGTGGTGCCTGGTAAACTCGTGATACGGATAACATTCTGAACCAAATTCGTACCTTAACGTGGTTATTTCCGATGTCATTTGTCCAATACAAGAGACTGGAGGTTCCAGGCTGTCCGTTTGAATACTTTTCTGATGACCAGTTAAACACAAAACGTGCGTCAATTCTTTCAGTGCTCTTGACTTTACGATAAACCCTAAAAAAGTGTAGTGAAAGGAAAAATGACTCCAGACTGTTTGATTACTTATATGCTAGAATCAGAAAGCAATGGAACAAAGCTTGAGAATTATCGATCAAGATAAAATAAAAACAAAGATTTGTTCCTAATCTTTTAAAAGAGAGTAGCCGTAGGATATATTCACAAAATATGGAAAAACGGTGGACGATTAACCTGATGGCGGTGCCGTGATGGAATTTACATCTAAAAAACATATACCCAAGAACAGATCCAGGGAGAATAAAGAATAAATTAGATATCCAATACCGTTGCGGTGTGTGGAGTCATTCAAAGCCAAGTATGTCACTCAAGGATTTTTTTGAAAGAAAACGGAAAAGTTGAAAACTTTCCATTGAAAACTTTCCTTTGAGAGCAACAGAATGGTTGCTTTTGATATTAAACGGAAAACTGCCGTAAAATGTGAATAAATTAATAGGTAATCTATTTCGCTATGAATCGGCGGGGCGAAAGCATCTCATTAAGTACATTATGGCATGGCGCGATGCGAGCCTCTCACACACCTTGTTTCTGATTGGCCGGTGATGCTGTACTTACCTGTGCGGGGGTTGCAATTAATAAACAATTAGCACAGGTAGCATCGCGGGAAATCAGCAGCCTTCCCCACAGTATTTCTTGGAAAACAAGTAAGCTATATTGGCATAGCTTGGTGCGAGCCAATCATACACTATCTCTATTGTGATTGGTTGATGGTGTCATTTTTACCTGTACGTGGGACTTTGCTGAATTTATATGTACAGGTAGCATGGCAGGACAGCTTTAGTCTATACCACAGTACTGTGGGCCTGCACGTAGACACCCAAAGTGCAGAAAATTTTATACCACTAATGATGGCAGCCAGTGGAGCTGCCGAAACGTTTGGTTTTGTTTTAAACCAGGGACCACGGCCAAACAGCCCGGATATCTTTCATAATTCTAATAGGTAATCTATTAGTATACTATCCACAAGGAAACTGACGAACCCTGTATTACTTATAGTTAAAGTTTAGAGTGTTTAAACAACATCCGTGGGAAGAGAGTCAACTATTAGGTTAATTTAGATACAGATAGATTCAAAAAATAATATTGGTTTACAATTAAATATTGGTTTAGTAATTAGGCACCTAAGTTCTCACGGTTTTCGATTTATATAGCACCTAATAGTTTTAGGAAAGTTTTTTCCTAACAGTGTTGGAATACTTTTAAAATGTAATGATTTACTGCTAATAGCACAATAATATCACAAGTATCTGTAACCTCCTACCGCAACTACCTGTGGTAACATTAGAAAAGACTACTTCAAAAAATATCTAGAACAGTTATTGAGAAAAACTCAGTATATATGATATCTTTTATTCTTGTCGGGTTTTTTTTCAAAGCCTAACATTGAATTTTGGTTATTTTCAGTTTTTTCGTTTTCTAGTGGTTCCATATAAGCAACCATAAAATGACCGAGCTTCATTCATAGTTTTTTAATAACTTCACACTTCATAGTATTTTCTATATTAAAACAAGCTATTGAATCGCATACACCTAATTCAAACGTTTTGGTTTTACGAAAACGCATTTTGGTATTCTGGTCCGTACACTGCTGTTTACGGATTCATTGTTTTGAGTCTTTCCATGGACACTGTTAGGACGGTCTAGTGACCGTCTTATGGTACAGTGGAAAACAAATACAAGACACCAATTACGTCACCAATCACAAGCTTTAATTATCACAATTAAAAGTTTGTAATCTACAAGATAGTCTCTTACAACAAATCAAATAAAAATTCTTCACACGGGATAAATATGTCAACTAATATAAAACACAATTGTATTACAGTTGTCCCGCACAATTATTAAACTCAAAACACTTCGCCACAATACTTCGAACCGCACTGTGTAAATCGCCCGACAATAACTAAACTAAGCACCTCTGATCGCCTATATTTATACCCCGCTGAAATTCCAGAAGCATCCATACTACGCATCAGCGCTACACTAGATTTCGGCCTTCACACAGTGGGCGCGTCCGGTGAAGCCTAGAAAAGTCTCACTAACGGATGTTGAGATCACGTACGCACAGAACATTACAGCCGGATTGCACTGGAACGTCCGAGAAAAAACCTAGAATATTTTGTAGTGGTGTAAGACTTTTTCCGCATTACATAACAATATTCATTTTCAATAAATTTGAATAGGAAAGTGTCTGAATACAGGTACGTGCTTTTTTACACACATAGTAGCTTCTGGTATGCTATTCTTGTAAGGAAGTATTCTATTATATATACACAAGGTATCTAGACTTTAGCCATAACCCGTGCGATGGTTTCTCGTTGGTCGGCAGCTTATCTAAAGAAATAGCACAGATTGCTCGACATATATCATCTATGATCATAAACAATTTAGACCATAAAGTAACTTATAAACCTATATACATTATATATAGTTTTTAATCATAAATTTTTGTAATATCAATATCTGTAAAACAATTTGTTGAAAAAAAGTTTTTTTTTTACGTTTCCAGGTCGCCTTTTAACGGTTTTGATGATGAAAAATGAAGTGAAATTTAAGAATTGTATCGAAACGCATATATAGGAGTATGTAAGCTACAGTGGTTGTAGAGTTTGTTGGAAATTAAAGGTAGATTTGGCTCAAGATAGGACAAGCTGGAGGACCCTCATCAAACAAACAAGTCAGACAAGTCAGATGACTTTGATTCTGTAGAAATGGTAACCTGGTCAGAAGGAATCCAACAAGTTGACACAAAAACCTCAATATTTGTTCATAATGAAGAAGAAATAGAGGTCGGCCTAGCAATCGATGGGCAGGAAATATATAAGAAATTATTAAAAATCAGTGGAAAGACGCTAAGTAAGTAATAAAGTTGTTACAAAAAAGCGACAGATATAAAAATTGGATTGACGACCCGACGCCGTAAAGCAAAATTCGGTAGAAAGCAGGGAGAACTGTAATTATTTTACATAGTGAAAGTTGTAACAGTTTTTCACATTGATAGGTTAACAGTCGACAAGACAATGCTCTGTATCCATGATCAGGTTGTGTTGTCTCAGTAAGTACTTGCAAATGTCGCTATTTAGCGGATTACAGCTGTTCACAAACAAAGGGCTTAATATAAGTAGACACGCTAATAACGGTTTCTGTATTTGATAATGTGGTTGTTGAATGCGCAGCTTACTTAATACTGTATTGCTGCACTCAAATATTAGAATTCAGATATCTCTGAATGAAATAATTCATAATAGTAACACCACATTGAAAATTTTGTATACACACGTATACCACTAAGATAAATTATCACATTTAAAAATGTAATATATTTTTTTCAACTTATTTGTATTTTTCAGATAACAATCCATTGTCTATAAACTACACCATGATAGAGTGAGGATGGAGTTAACCTCCTAGAAGGTACTACAGTGTTTGTTTTCCTGTGTAGCACAGTACTAATTCCAATGTTTGGGCCAAGAACTAACGTTCTATTACTTCCTGAATTCTTTTCATTCATTTCCTTCTATTCACAAAAATTTACCCAAATATCATTTCACTACTTGCACTTTTACCATTTTATAAAATTCACCCATAACAATTCATGGAATTCCTACAAATCGCATGGTTTCTCAACGCGTTCTCCTAGTGTCTGATGAAACACAACGCGTCCGTCAATTTACTGTGACTGGAAATTCGGTAAGCATGTGCGGAATTTTTTGGACATGCCTTAATAAACCATTCTATTGGACGAGCACATTTTCGCAAACGCAGTTTTAATCCAAGCATTTTCGGAATCGTTGTTCTGTTTACCGTAAAGTCAGGGAATAAAAGCGTTCTCTGGTTTCTGTCAGTCTAAATTTATCAGTCTAAACTTCCGGTTTTGTCAAAGATTACGCAAATTTTTTGATTTTCTGGCAAGTTTCTCTACTTCCTTTTATTATTGGATCTTTTTAAGGATTCTCGTTGTACCAGACCCCTATTGATCTTTGTTCGTGTTTGTCTTATTTTGTTTTTGTAAAAATATTTTGTATTTTAAATTTTGAAAAAAATTTAAAGTTTGTTTTGATGTTTAATATTTTAGGAAATAATTCTTGTAATTGTGTGGTGTTAAAATTTTAAGTTCCTTTTAGTCAATTTTGTTAGTAATATCGCTTATTGTTCACTGTAATTAAATTCAGCGTTAACAGGATTGTCTAATTCACTGATCGATTAGCGGTATTTCTTCTTCTTCGTATGTACTACTTCCACTTGAGTAATGGCCGCCTTTCTTGTAGTCCTGTTGTTCACTAATACTCTATTTATTAAATTTATAAATAAATTTTAAACCAAACTGTAGAATTTCTAAATTTGATTGACAATTGTTTTAAAAGTATCGATTTAAAATCGATTATGATATAATGCTCGACTCGTTCACAGGGCGATCGATTGTTGGTACATAGGTTATTTAATATTAATTTTTCAGGTTCTTTGAACGGTTATATCTAATAGTCAGAGAAGGGGTAAGGTTAAAAAGTATAACATTTACAATTAAAAAGCTCAATAGTTAAAAATTACAACGTTACTTGATAATATATAATGTTTATAAAATGAATAACTCGAACCAATGATGTGTTGAAGAATACTAGTAATCGTGTGCGCTTTGCATGCCGGGAATCACAATGGCCGCTTCGTAGCTGCTGATGTAAAACTGAATCGTCTGGATAAAATGTTCTTCCAATAAAGCTGCCTTTCCGATGCTTCCTCGACTTCGCAGTAGTGATTAATATTTCTGATGTTATTGTAGTATCTCTCGTTCAATGTTCTGTTGTTCACTCGAGAAAAATGTGTATGATAATGTTAAGTTACTGGTGTCATAAAGTTCGTTTTAGTTATCCGGATTTATTAGTGTTCGAGGTTCATATGGTTAATTAACTAAGTTTGGTTGTGTATTCAATTGATTCAATGTCTGTAGTGGTTAATTTCCACTGAATTTAAGGTTTAAAATAGTTCTGTCGATATTCTCAAAATTTTACTGTAGGCTAGGTTCAATTTTTTACACGCCATTAATGGTTCCGATATAGGTTGCTATGTAGCTAGAGCTCACTCAACCGTACACTACGAACGTTAATAAAGAACTGTCTTACTTCCTTCGTTCTCTTAAATATCTTAGCCAATTTAATATTAGTAATGTATTGTTTCAATTTTTAATCGCTTCCGTTACATGTAAGAAAAATTCATTATATCACAGAACTTATTTCGGTTATTAATTAATTTCATTAAATAATAAATACATAATCCTTTTCTTCAGTTTATGCTGCTTACTTTGATATCAAGTAAGATAGTTTTACAAAGTTTTTTCTCTAAAAAGCCATATTTCTGTATTTTTTAAAAGTAGGCCTAAAAAATTACTTCCTGTCCTTTATAAAATGATGCCATTTTAATATGTTATATTTAGGATTGTATTCAATCTCAGATTGAAATAAAATGTTTAGCTTTCCTGAATTACTTGTAATTTTATTAATTGGTTATGCTTTTAATATTATTCAATAATTTATAACTCCCCACTCTGAATTTTCAGTTATCATATTTCCAATTTTTTCAATAATTTTGTATATCTTTTTACACTATCCTTTTAAAGTATAGTTTTAGTCATAGTATTTGGTGACTGATTCACCTTATATAAATTCCTTCAGTTTAACTGGTTTATTTAACTTAATTAACAATTATAAGATTGTTGGAGTTTCCTATTTGGCCTAGATTTTTCTGGTTTTACATATAAAGTTTTTGAATAATACTGTGTTTATACCCCTTCTGACTTTCTTATTTTAATACAATATTAATTAAAATCTCCTTAATTAACTAAGAGAACATGTAGTATCGTATTCATTCTCATAATACCTAAACAATATTTGAAATTAACAATATGGTCTTCAAATTCAGACATTTTGGTTTTAACTACTACTAGTAACATATAATAAACATTTTATAAAAAGAGTATGGTATCCATACTTAGACAGTTTAGTCTGGATTAATACTTTTAAACGTATTAAACGTTTTTATAATAATAAAATCTTATATTCTACTCCCAACATTGAATTATGGAGTCCATGGGCTTTAACATAAGCCTAACAAGCCCTTTATTTTTATTTATTCTTAAACTTATTTTGGTTGCAGTCTTATCTGTTTTTATTTTTGTATTTTAAAATTTATCCCCTGTCACTTTATTTATTCACCACCTGCTCTCAATTTATCCTTTATTTGTAATGAAGGTTTTTAAATAAAAAGTGGCACCTTCTTATAAATATTAGTAGTTGTTTTCATAAGAATATTTTATAAAATTTTATTGCTGTAGTTATTGAAAACTTTAAAGTTGTTTAATGGTACACATGTACTTAGTTGAAGTATTAGTCACACTTCTACTTTAAGTTTATATAATACACTGAAATAACTTGCACTTGTTCACTTATATTTTTTGATCTTATCTCTAATTGAGTTCTGCTATATTCCAAGACCAAAATCTTAGTTATAAGGGATTATGAAGATTTTTTTATTCCATTATATAATAACTTTAGTGGGTGCACTTCTATTTACAACACTAAACACTTTTGTTTACAATTATTTTACATTAATATCAGGTTTTGGGTGTTATACTTTCTTTGGTGACATTTAATCTCTTTCGGGGTTTGTTATATTCTTCTTAATAGGTTTCCCTTGGGTATATCTTGTAGTCCTCCCATCCTACAATTTTGTTTCTTCAAAATTCTTCCTTATTGGTTTCTTCAAGGTAACATTGTTTTATCATGTCCGTTGGTTTGTTCTGGGTATCTTCCTTACTTACTCCTATCCTACCTGGGTATTTTTCCTTAATTTATTTTAGTTTTTTGGGGTTTATTTTTCTTTATACATTTTTGTTGCATTGTGATTTTTTCTTTATTTTTACTTTTCCAAGTTATGATTGTATTTTATATGGGATTCTTCTTTGTTTCCATTTGGATTTTATTCTGATAGTTATTATTTATGATTATATTTTATTCGTTCTTAAGTGGATAATCTGTCATGCTACAGATTGCTCTCCTCCAGAAGTGATTAGTTCAGACCATACTTTGTTTGTCTGAAATAATTGCTTATGACACTTATTATATATTATTATTCTTGACTTCCTTTCCATTTCTACTTTTGCTTCTTCATATTCGAGCTTACATATATTTTATTCTTAAATTGATCTTCCTTGATAGTAATAGTCATCTGAGGTTTATTATTTATTTTCATTTTTTCTTAACTTGGTGTTTTATCCCTGGGATATTTATTTCCTAACATTCCCTAACACGTGAGCTGGGGCATTTCAGAGAGGCACTTGTGGCTACATATACTCTGCTGGCCATGCTACACTTCTCATTGAGATCAGAGGCAAATCATCTCTGCTCAAAAACATAATAGTACTGCTGGAATTATCTTCAGACAGTTATTAATAAAAATTATATAAGAATAGTCTATTTTGCGACTATTAAAAAATATCTTTGGATACCTCACTTCGTATTTGCTCAGATCTGTTAATATTTCTATCTCAGTTATTTTTCTTCTCAGTTATTCTTCTGACTTGTTAGCTCTACTGATATCTTATTTCTTATTCTGGTGGGAAGCTCTTTTATTAATATAATTATCACTAGTTATTAATTATAAAGTTTTTTGTGTTAATTCTCTATTATTCTTTTGTTGTTATCACAATCTGCTTCTGGTCACTGGTAGCATATATTTTAAAAAATTTTGGTTTTTTCTTAGTTCTCATGATTTGTTCCACTAGTTCCATGTTTTTGCAAATATTCTTCTTTTTGTCCTTATTATAATTGACATTTATTTTATGATCATAGTTATATTATTGATTTTATTCATATCTATTTTTCTTTTTTTTCAAAAAAATTATTTTGCTCTTGTTTTTTATCCCAACGAATTCTTTAATTTTAATATTTATGTGGTCATTGATTCTCTTTGTATTGAGTAAAGTTTTTATTATTTTCATTTCGACATAAGTTTATTCATGTAATTGTATCAGTGGTTTTTATTTCCTTTTCCTTCTTCAAAATTATTTCATAATTAGTTCCATACATTATTGGTAGTAAGTTGTTCTTACTATATATATATATATTTGTTTTTATTTGATTTATATAAATTCCAAATTCTTTCCTTTTTATTTTCCATAAATAATTTTCATAAATAAGGTTTGTAATGTGATCTTACGATATATTTGAATTTTGTTGATTTTATTTAAACTCAAAATTCTCTTCTTTAATACTTGGTAATTCTTTTCATAAATACTTGGTTGTAAGTCGTGCTTACTATGTTTTTGAATTTCATGGTTTTATATTTTATTTTTTAAATTCTACTCCTCCTAATATTTTTTCATGGAAGCCTGGTTATATACGCCTTTGATTCTATCTGAACCCATCTCCTTTAATTCATACGTATTATTGTTTTTTATTATGGAGACTATATATGGTCCAGTATACAGTAACAATAACTTCTTTGTTATTCCTTCCAGCGTGCTGGGTAGTTCACGGTTTTTCAATAATATTTTTTCTCCAATTTTACAGGTTATTATTATTTTACCACTATTCTTTTGATACTTGTTTTGCCGTTTCTCCTGGTCTTCGGCCACCTTGTAGAATTTTATCTTGTCGAACGTATAAACATTATTTCTAGGGAACTCTAGGATTTCTTCGATCTCTCGTGGCGGTTTCTCGTACATGGCGGGGTATGGGGTAACTCCTATGGCTGGGTGGTATGCCAAGTTGAGGAATTCTTCCGTGGCTTCTAGATAGTCTTGCCACCTTCTCTGTTGATGGTGACAATAAGTTCTTAATATCCTCCCCACTTCTCGTAACACCCTCTCTGCCGGATTACTGCTCGGGTGGTATACCGAGGTTTTGTATGTACGAACCCCCATTGATAGTACGGTATTCCGCCATTTTCTCCCCTTAAACTGGGTTCCATGATCCGTGATGATCGAAACAGGTTTTCCTATGTTTGGGATATACTGTTCTGTTAATATTCCCAGAATTTTCCTAGTAGTTGCCCGATTAGCAGGGTATAGCTTAACAAACTTAGTGAAATGGTCCATCACGATTATCAGGTACCTATATCGGTGACGACCGCCACTACGGGGAAATGGTCCGCAGATGTCCAAGTATACCTTCTCCAATTTCGGCTGGGATGTTATAGGAATCATAATGCCTTCCTTCTTCTCGTTATTTGATTTTACTAGTTGGCAGATACGACAACATCTGATATACATCCGGACCTTCCGGTTTACGTTTTTTATATGGCAGCTCTCCTCCAGAGCCTTAATCACCTTTAAGGCGCCCATATCGTATATGATAATTTATGATTATCTCCTTTTCAATATGGGTTGTAATAATCACCTTCCAGGTCTCCTGCCTTAATGGTGGTTTAATGAACAATATCTCGTTATTTATCTGATAATATTGAGCGATGGTTTCGTCCCCTTTTTCCAATCGAGTTTTTATATTTCTCAATTTTGGGTCCGCTTGTTGGTGGGTGCTAAGGTTCGTTAACAATGTGGCTAGATCGGCTCTGGTGCTAATAATGTGGTAGATTTTGAGTACGCTTTCTTTCTCTCCCTCGAATGTTTGCTCTTCGACATTAACACGTGATAACACATCTGCAACGACATTCTTTTTTCCTGGGATGTATTCCCATTTTAGATTGTAATCTTGAAGGGCAAGTATCCACCTGGTCAGCCTGCCGTGACTCAATTTGCACCTCCTCAGGAACGATATGGATTTATGGTTTGTCCGGACGGTAACTGGGTATCCTAAGATGTAGGTGCGGAATTTGCCACACGCGAATACTACACTCAGCACTTCCTTCTCAGTGACGTTGTAGTTCTTTTCGTACTGGTTTAAAGATCTACTCGCGAAGCTAATCACTAGATGTTCACCCTCCTCATCTTCTTGATACAGTGTCGTACCGAGGCTAATGTTACTAGCATCGCAATTTAGGAAAAAGTTTTTTTAAAATCTTGGTGGCGAAGTCTTATGGGTTCCAAAAATTTGTCCTTAATGAGTTGTAAGGTCTCGTTCTGCTCTTGACCCCAGATCCATTTGTTTTTAGATGACAGTTGTGCTTGAAACCTTGCGGTCAATTCAGAATATTGTTCCTGGAACTTGTGGTAATAATTACAGAGTCCCAGAAATGACTGTAATTTCCTTCTATTCTTTGGTGCAGGGAATTTCTGGATCGCTTCTACCTTTTCTGCCGACGGTGAGATTCCTTGGTCATTCAAGTTAAAACCCCAAGAACTGAACTTCTTTTGCAATGAATTGGGATTTTTCTAGTTTAAGCGTAATGTTATTCGCAGCCAACTTCTCAAGTACGTGTCCCACACGGTAGCAGTGTTTCTCCCATGCTTCTGAGGTAATCAGGAGATCATCTACATACACGGCGGTAAATTGTAGTGCTTCCTGGGCAAGTATCTGGTCCATGCAGGCCACAAAGATGGCGACCGAATTCACGAGTCCGAAGATCAGTTTCTTGAATTGGTAGTTACGCCCTTCGAATATGAATGCCAAATACTGACGACTCTGTGGGTGCAATTCCACCTGCCAGTAGCCGCACACCGTGTCCCAGGTACTAAAGTACTTGGTACCGTGGAAACGTTTCAAGATCTCTTCTATCTCACCGGGCGATGTCCTGTCATTGACGATCATTTTATTTATTTCACGCGCATCTAGGCAAAGCCGGACTTGTCCGTTTTTCTTAGGAATAGCCACGATAGGGCTGGTGAATGGGGATTGGCTACTCTCTATAATGTCACGGTTAATCATATTATTTATTTCAGCTCTTACAGTTTCCTTTCGTGAATGCGCGATGGGATATGATTTTCGGTTAAAATCCACTGTTTCTCTAAATTGCAGAGGACATTGGTAATTTTTTACCTTACCGGGTTCGTCGGAAAATACTGAGCGGTATCTTTCATAGGTTTTGATTAACTGATTCACTTGGTGTATTGGCAATCTTTCCTTAGAGATTCCGCCCCCGAAAATCCCTGATTTCCTGGATTTTTAGGGACCATAAATCCTCATCAGAGTTATCGTATATTATGGGTTTAATCATAGAAGTATTGTCGATATAATTTATGTTCCGGATTTGTTGGTGGATATCACTGGGAATTACTGTTTCGCTACCCACCAAGTCAGCCGTCCAGGCTTGTCCGTCTGCACACAGTGACATTTTTTCCGTGCGTAAATCGATTATAGCGGAGTTCCGTCTGAGTACATCGCACACCACCAATATGTTAAAAGGCAATCCGGTCGCATTTAGAATATAATTTTTTTCGCTATACCACAGCTAATCACGTTTATCGAAACTTGTCTTCTGATCGTTTTGTTTTAGCGACCGGTGGCACCTATTAAAACAATATTATTTATCGGCAATGTCGGCAATACCTTACCACATTCCCTTTGGATTCTCTCCAACTCTGTAGTGCTAATTATAGACACATTCGAACCAGTATCGATCATTAATTGTGCGGGGATTCCTTCTACTTCTGCATTGATATATATGATTTCATTGCTTATACTATTGAGGCTAGTGTCCTCCTCCTCCAATAGTTCGTGTCTAATATTTTTTAAGTAATTGCAACCGATGATTGTTATATTATTTGTGTTAGTTGCTCTTTGCAACTCGTTTTGATACCCAGGATATAGGAGCAGTGAAGGGTCATGATAATTCATCACTGCCTCCTCCCGTTTAATTTCTCGATTTCATTATGGGTATTGTTCGTACCGATCGATGCATCAGTCGGGAGACCTTGAGTGGGTCCCTGCCGCTCCGTGCGATGTTCCAATGGTTGTTCTCGGTTTGGTTGTCGTTCTGGATCATCGTCCAGAACTATAACTGTTCTAGACTGGTACTTCGTCTAGGCTGATTATACCTCGGGTCATCACTTTCTCTGCTTCTCCGCCGATCCTCATACTCATGGAAGCTGTTACGCCGCTGATGGTAGTATCTTCGCTGGCGACCGTCTTCAGCTCGTATGAATTTTACCCTTGGTCGGGAAAACCTATTGTTACCATTGTTATTGTTTGGTGGGTACCCTCGATTATTGTTATAATACCGTTCTGTGTTATTATGGGTGGGGTTTCTCTGGCTATTAATATTGGGACTTTGGTAATACTGATTTCTATTACCTTGGTGACCGTTATTATTTCTACTGGTATTTTGGTTACCCGGAACGTTGTTATTATTATTATTATTATTATTATTATTATTGTTGTTGTGGTTGGTGTTATAATTGGGATTGGTACGGTTTCCTTGGTAGCCATTGCTGTTATTGTTATTACCGTTATTGGTGTACTGATGGTTTCTTGTTTCCGGCCGATCATTCCTCCTTCGGCTTTGAAGAAAGTATTCTTCAGTTTCATAGCTCTCCAATAGTTCAGTCATCGCCTGTATTGTTTTCATTTGGCTGCCTCTCCTTGCTCTGATTACTTCTTCATCGTAATGGTACGATAACCTATTGACTAGGCATTCTTCCGGTATGGCTGGTTCTAAATGCTTCGCCAGACATACCTTTCCGAGGAAGTATGCGGTCATAGAGTTACCCATCTGTGGTTTGTATCGGCCGTGACAGATGTTGTCACGTATTAAATTCTGGGTAGTCTCCGACCAGTACTTTGCCTTGAACAAGTTTTTAAATTGTTGATAGTCATCAATCTCGCTTCGGTTTGCCATCCACCAATTGTCCGTCATCTCACGGAATGATTCGTCCAATAGCTCCCGGTTATTTATCCATCTGTTGCCCCTATGTTTGGTAATGTACTCCTCGATTCGGGCCAAGAACTCCATCGGCTTCCTTTTATATTGGCGAAAGTTTAGCCATTCCCGATTCTCGTTTATGGGGATATTCGTGAAGTTAGTTGGTCTGTTTCTTATTACTTCCATCTTTTCCTGGCTCTGCCGCACTTGACCGGTGATATTCGTCATCGCTACTTCCATTCCATCGCACCTTTCCGTAACTTGGTCACGTACCTTATTTAATTCCTCCTGTGCTTCCTTTCGGTTTTCTTCCAATTTCTTCTTATGGTGTTCTTCGATCTTGGTAATTTTGGTATTTACTACTTCCTTGACTTTCTGTACTTCCCACTCAGTCTGGCGACATCTTTCGTCAACTTCCCTGATTTGTTGGTTTATTATTATGGTTTCTTCTTCCAATTTTTTATTTATAGATTTCTTATTGTCGTTGATTTTCCTGCTCAACTCTTCCTTCGCCAACTCTATTCTCTCGTCTACCTTGTTCATGTTTTCCTTGTTGACTTCTCTTAATTCTTCTCTTAATCGTTGGTTATTCTCATCCAGTTTCTCCTCCATCTTCTTATTGTTTTCCTCTAACTTTTCCTTCAATTGTTGGTTGTGGTTTTCCATCTTCTTCCTAGTTTCCTCCATTTTCTCTTCCATCTTCTTACTGGTTTCCTCAATTATCTTATTGGTGTTTTCAATTTTATTACCCAATTATTCCTTTATAGACTGGTTGTCCTCCTTCAAATCTTCCAATTTCTTGTTTAAGGATTGGTTGTCTTCCTTGCTTTCTTTACTCGATTCTTTTTTTGTAGAATCCATTTTCTTATTCAAGTCTTCCTTTGTGGAATCCATTTTCTTACTGATTTCCTTACTCAATTTCTTACTGTTCTCATCCATTTTCTCCATTATTAATCTGAACATCTCTTGCATGCCCTCGTTCTCGGTTTGTGAGGGTTTCTCGGGTTGTTCCTCTGGTGGTGCGGGTTGTTTAGGTTCCACTGGGGGTAATAACACTTCTACGTCTTCCACCGGTGTTGCCTCCTTGTCCTCCATATTAATTTCCTTTTCGGCCTCTGCCGCCCTTTTCTTTGAAGTTGCTCGACGTTGCATTTTGCTTACTCCTCTAACTGTATAACCGCTGCCAAGCTTGAAGTAGGAATTAGGCAAATTAGTAGCCTATCAATCACTAATTGAAGCCCCTTAGTTGGGCGCCAATTTTGTACCAGACCCGTATTGATCTTTGTTCGTGTTTGTCTTTTTTTGTTTTTGTAAAAATATTTTGTAATTTAAATTTTGAAAAAAATTTAAAGTTTGTTTTGATGTTTAATATTTTAGGAAATAATTCTTGTACTTGTGTGGTGTTAAAATTTTAAGTTCCTTTGAGTCAATTTTGTTAGTAATATCGTTTATTGTTCACTGTAATTAAATTCAGCGTTAACAGGATTGTCTAATTCACTGATCGATTAGCGGTATTTCTTCTTCTTCGTATGTACTACTTCCACTTGAGTAATGGCCGCCTTTCTTGTAGTCCTGTTGTTCACTAATACTCTATTTATTAAATTTATAAATAAATTTTAAACCAAATTGTAGAATTTCTACATTTGATTGACAATTGTTTTAAAAGTATCGATTTAAAATCGATTATGATATAATGCTCGACTCGTTCACAGGGCGATCGATTGTTGGTACATAGGTTATTTAATATTAATTTTTCAGGTTCTTTGAACGGTTATATCTAATAGTCAGAGAAGGGGTAAGGTTAGAAAGTATAACATTTACAATTAAAAAGCTTAATAGTTAAAAATTACAACGTTACTTGATAATATATAATGCTTATAAAATGAAAAACTCGAACCAATGATGTGTTGAAGAATACTAGTAATCGTGTGCACTTTGCATGCCGGGAATCACAATGGCCGCTTCGTAGCTGCTGATGTAAAACTGAATCATCTGGATGAAATTTTCTTCCAATAAAGCTGCCTTTCCGATGCTTCCTCGACTTCGCAGTAGTGATTAATATTTCTGGTGTTATTGTAGTATCTCTCGTTCAATGTTCTGTTGTTCACTCGAGAAAAATGTGTATGATAATGATAAGTTACTGGTGTCATAAAGTTCGGTTTAGTTATCAGGAATTATTAATGTTCGAGGTTCATATGGTTAATTAACTAAGTTCGGTTGTGTATTCACTTGATTCAATGTTTTTAGTGGTCAATTTCCACTGAATTTAAGGTTTAAAATAGTTCTGTCGAAATTCTTAAAATTTTACTGTAGGCTAGGTTCAATTTTTTACACGCCATTAATGGTTCCGGTATAGGTTGTTATGTAGCTAGAGCTCACTCAACCGTACACTACGAACGTTAATAGAGAACTGTCTTACTTCCTTCGTTCTCTTAAATATCTTAGCCAATTTAATATTAGTAATGTATTGTTTCAATTTTTAATCGCTTCCGTTACATGTAAGAAAAATTCATTATATCACAGAACTTATTTCGGTTATTAATTAATTTCATTAAATAATAAATACATAATCCTTTTTTTTCAGTTTATGCTGCTTAATTTGATATCAAATAAGATAGTTTTACAAAGTTTTTTCTCTAAAAAGCCAAAATTCTGTATTTTTTAAAAGTAGGCCTAAAAAATTACTTCCTGTCCTTTATAAAATGATGCCATTTTAATATGTTATATTTAGAATTGTATTCAATCTCAGATTGAAATTAAAATGTTTAGCCTTCCTGAATTACTTGTAATTTTATTAATTGTTTATGCTTTTATATATTATTCAATAATTTATAACTCCCCACTCTGAATTTTCAGTTATCATATTTCCAATTTTTTCAATAATTTTGTATATCTTTTTACACTATCCTTTTAAAGTATAGTTTTAGTCTTAGTATTTGGTGACTGATTCAACTTATATAAATTCGTACAGTTTAACTGGTTTATTTAACTTAATTAACAATTATAAGGTTGTTGGCGTTTCCTATTTGGCCTAGATTTTTCTGGTTTTACATATAATGTTTTTGAATAATACTGTGTTTATACCCCTTCTGACTTTCTTATTTTAATACAATGTTAATTAAAATCTCCTTAATTAACTAAGAGAACATGTAGTATCGTATTCATTCTCATAATACCTAAACAATATTTGAAATTAACAATATGGTCTTCAAATTCAGACATTTTAGTTTTAACTACTACTAGTAACATATAATAAACATTTTATAAAAAGAGTATGGTATCCATACTTAGACAGTTTAGTCTGGGTTAATACTATTAAACTTCTTAAACATTTTTATAATAATAAAATCTTATATTCTACTCCCATCATTGAATTATGGAGTCCATGGGCTTTAACATAAGCCTAACAAGCCCTTTATTTTTATTTATTCTTAAACTTATTTTGGTTGCAGTCTTATCTGTTTTTATTTTTGTATTTTAAAAGTTATCCCCTGTCACTTTATTTATTCACCACCTGCTCTCAATTTATCCTTTATTTGTAATGAAGGTTTTTAAATAAAAAGTGGCACCTTCTTATAAATATTAGTAGTTGTTTTCATAAGAATATTTTATAAAATTTTATTGCTGTAGTTATTGAAAACTTTAAAGTTGTTTAATGGTACACATGTACTTAGTTGAAGTATTAGTCACACTTCTACTTTAAGTTTATATAATACACTGAAATAACTTGCACTTGTTCACTTATATTTTTTGATCTTATCTCTAATTGAGTTCTGCTATATTCCAAGACCAAAATCTTAGTTATAAGGGATTATGAAGATTTGTTTATTCCATTATATAATAACTTTAGTGGGTGCACTTCTATTTACAACACTAAACACTTTTGTTTACAATTATTTTACATTAATATCAGGTTTTGGGTGTTATACTTTCTTTGGTGACATTTAATCTCTTTCGGGGTTTGTTATATTCTTCTTAATAGGTTTCCCTTGGGTATATCTTGTAGTCCTCCCATCCTACAATTTTGTTTCTTCAAAATTCTTCCTTATTGGTTTCTTCAAGGTAACATTGTTTTATCATGTCCGTTGGTTTGTTCTGGGTATCTTCCTTACTTACTCCTATCCTACCTGGGTATTTTTCCTTAATTTATTTTAGTTTTTTGGGGTTTATTTTTCTTTATACATTTTTGTTGCATTGTGATTTTTTCTTTATTTTTACTTTTCCAAGTTATGATTGTATTTTATATGGGATTCTTCTTTGTTTCCATTTGGATTTTATTCTGATAGTTATTATTTATGATTATATTTTATTCGTTCTTAAGTGGATAATCTGTCATGCTACATCGTAGAGACAGGAAACATAGCGTCCCAAGCGCCCCATATAGTACGTTGTAAACCTGATTTTTATTTATTTTATTTATCTGATGTACAAACATTATTTCTATGGATATATGAGCTTGGTACTATTGGCTGGGAATGTATTAATTATGAATATTATAAGAGGAAGCTCTTGAGGCTGATTCTAGTCTCCGTAGGTTGTAGAGTGGTTGACACGAGACAACGAGAATGTTTACTGTCATTACATTGTGCAGTAGAAATATAGGCCTACACGAAACTGAAAAGACTAAAATGGTCTAGCCTTATTCTTAAAAAACAAATATTGAAGAGTAATGTACGAATACGAAAAAAGCACTTATGTAACAAGGACCAAAAGCAGTACAAGGAAAAGACGAAACGAATTTGTCGACGCAGATGCCAGTGCGATAGTGGGAGTGAAGGGATGCCCGAATTCGGGGTGCGGAAATCGGGCATCCTAGGAGGAGTATTACACTAATTGTTCAGGCTAAACATCCACGAACAAATGTATTTGTGGTGAAATGTCATTTTTGACAAAATGTTTATGGGGAAATAGCCAGGCTCTCCTCCTTCTCATCTCCCTAATTTGACAGAAATGTTTAGCCGAGAAAGAAGGCTACAACAAATTGTGAGTGTTGGTCTTGGCAACCTGAATTGATTGCTTGAAAGCAATGTTGGTTCTACGTGTATACTGTAGTCTCCGAAAATAGTAATAATTTGTAAAACGCTTACAGTAGACGATCGTGGTTTGAACCACCATCATTTTGAACGTACGTTTTAAAGTCGTGCGAAACTTTTTATTTAACTGTTTTCTTTTGTCCAACTCTAGCAATATAGCAGAATTGTTTTTCTTAGTTAAAGGGGTTTAGTTTAATTGCTTACATTGCAAAACCGATCTTTTAAAGTTGTTCCTTTGGATTGCTTATTAGCTTTTGTCTGCTGTTCCGTTTAAAGGTCTGTCTTTGTTTGACCAAACAACAGGCCAGGCGAGCCTCTCTGGTTCTCATTTCAGCCGTCTTGACTAGTTTCCAAACATCGTACTAGGTGTTTCGTGTATTTTAAGTTTTAGATTACAAACCTATTCAGTAAGCTCTCATGACGTCATTATTCTCCTCCTGTTTATACTACACGATGTAGCGTTTCCCTCTCTGATAATCTCTTTCATTAGCTATTTTGTATCGCCCTCTAATGTTTAATATTATTCTGTATTGATACTGTCCAAACAAAGTTAACCGCCTTTTTTCTTACTCATTAAAGTCTACGTTTTAGATTCCTACTTCTATACAGCCGCCTTAGAAACGTATAGAACCAAACTTGACTTATTTAAGATTTGTTTTTATTTAATGTTTCAAATTTCTGAGCGAAAGAAACTTACAAATTGAGCTTATCAAGAGGTGATACTAAATACTGGATACAGCTGGTACTTAAAAAAGGTCAACTTAAAAATAAATCTTAAAGGCTTTAATGTCTAACGAGCGCTACTAAAGTAATGAGTATTAGTTTTAACTTGTTGAGTGTAGAAAATAAACGGAAATAAAGTAATCATTTACTTTTTCAAAATAGGTTTCCGTTCTTTGTACATTCCAAAGTATGCCGGGAGTATCAATCGAAGAACACAACAAACTAGGAAAAGTCGAGTCGCTTCCTAATTAAATTCTGTCTTTTCGCGTTAAGACTTTTTGTCCGACTGAGCGAGTAATGTTGGATTAATGGTTTTAAAAGACAAAAAAAGTTTCACACTGTAACTGTTACAACAGGTCTCTGTTGAACAACTGGAAATCTTAAACTGTTATACTGGAAAACTTGCAATACTTAGTTCTAGACTTTGTAATGGAAACGTATGTTATGGGGATAATTAGAAATACGAACAGACGGATAAAATGTAAACATTTGTTTGAAGAACTTTGGACTTTTGCCCTTACATCTTATGTTTATACATTGTTACGACGGTCAAACGGATCGTCGTGTTGTTTGAGAACAGTGAATCAGAAAAACTGACACCAGATCAAGTCCTTAATTACAGATAAAGTAACAAAGACACTCAAATACAATTCCTCAAACTAGACGGTGTTCACACAGGAATGTCACATCTAGTAATTGTTATCTGTTTATCAGTTTCACACTAAATAATCTCTTTGCACTAAACAGGAAGACGCAATAACAATCACTCCGAAACGCACTGCAAGAATGCTGAACTGCAAACTAAAACTGAACTTGGTCGGTCGCTGGCGCTTATATATTTGATCACGCTGTGATTCGAAAATAATTTTCCATTTCCGGGAGACGCGTCAAGAATTAACTGCGTATTTACAGGCACTGAAAAGCTCTGGAACTCGCTAGAAACTGCATCAATGTTCGGCCTTGTACAGCGTTGGGTAGAATGATCAACAAACGTCTGGAACAACCTCCAGTGTTGCCGCGTGTTGAATGTCACGTAGCTGCTTACTATGTCCGTTAGCCTTCGTTTTGATGTAGCATATGTATTAGAGTTACTGAATTTGCAATTCAAAATTTGCATACATATAAACTAAATAATTGCTACACTACAATATATGAGAAATACGGTAGAAAATGTTCAAGACTTTTGAATTGGTTATTCAAAAAGGAATTATTAGGGCTGTATGAGCAAACAATGCGCAAGTGCTTAATGATTTACGGGAGGTGGTATACATCCGTAAAATGTTTTATAATAGAGTCTAGGTATTATTATTATTACAAGAAAGATATTTTGTATTTCTTAAAATTAACTTACAGTAACTTAAAGTAACTTGACAAAACCGATTTCTTTTTAAGAAGATTAAAGGTAAGTAAATTAATGTGTTGTGACGCATTGACTTCACTGCTTGTTATCGTGAATTGTTATCTTTCTATAATGGGGTACATTTCTTCAGCTGTTCAGGATTGCAACCAATAGTCTGAATTACACGCGGCAAGCATGGATTCCGCTTCCCCATTGGCTAGTAGAGTAAATAAATGAAGAAGCTTTATTATTATTCTACAAATAAGTTATTAAATAAGTTTAATAAAACTTTTTAAAATTGTTTTGTAATTCTTTTACATTTACCATCATGTACTTCAGAATTATATTACGGTCATGTTTAGCTTAAATGTTTTTGATCTACAATTTTTTATCTTGTTAAAATTAATGTAGTTTAAAAAAATTCCTTTAGATAGCAGATTATATATGACAATAGTTTTTATATTATGGATATTTAGGTTTACGTAGCAATTGATAAAATAAATCAAAATAATTTTGTCCCTTAATTATTAGTAATTATACAAATATATTAAACATTAGTCATTAAAATATATACTACTTATTATGAAAACGAATCACAAATAAATCATAAAAATCATAAATAATTTAATAAATAAGTCTAATAAAAAACCATTCAATTCAACTTGAATTGAAATATTCAACTTACGAGCTATTTGCAACAAAGATTTGAATGATGCTATTACAGCAAACACAAGACTTTGTATTTCTTGAAAAATTTTTATAATCATCAGTTTACGAAAATCTTTTTTTGCCTAAAGCAATTGTCACAGGGTGAATTAGAAGTATCCTTATGACGGTGATCAAGTTTGTTTATTCTTATTCAAGTCTGCTAGTAAATTAGGCTCAATAGCTTTAAAGCAGGCTTATCAACTCTTTCCGTAGTGTCAGGAATTAGTAAGGCGTGTGTTTCAAACTAATTTTTTTTCCTTATCCATTTATGTCACCTCTTTATGTCTCAGTCTTTAAACATTTCATTCCCAATATGTGTTTTTATCCTCACTTTGTCACCAATTTCTTCTAATGCCTCGAAAGTTGTTTTTAGTTTATTCACTGTATTCATAATTATTATACCTAGCAACAATCATTCAGTAAACATTGTTAAACCCAGAGCACATGCTTGCTTGCTCCTTGCCTGGTTGAGGTCGTGGAACTCTACGTGCGTAATGGACAATTCATATTGATTTTGTCACTGTATCTGGTGTCAGTTAAATTCTACTATAGTATAAGTCGTTAGCCACGTGACGCTGACGAAGCCTCTATTTGCAATCCAAACAAAACACAAAGTTACAGTACATTTTTTATATAATATAAACATTGTTTGTTTAATATATACATTATTTCGTAGCACCAAACTTGTTTAGCAGTAATCAGCACAACACAAGAACCTGCCCCTGCTCCAGGTGTAATTGCCGTCCGTATGTCATTAATTATTGGTGGAAGGTGAGATGTTATGGTTGTGCATGGTTCAAACCGAGTTAAGTAACTTTAGGTTCAGGAAACATGCAGTGCCTTTTTAGGTCGCTCTTACATTGGGCTGTATAAATTTCACTAACGTTTCTAGGAGAGACAATTAACTTTGTAGTCTGAACTGACTAAACTTTAACATGGAGCTGCTCAGTGTCACTCATACACTATGAAAAATACTAACAATTTCTTTAAACTGTAAGAAGTGATCTTGGAAAATGCGTAAGTGTCCAATTTTATATTCATTATAGGTGGGTATTTTAGTTGGTGAGAGGCTCACACATCAGGGCACAGTCTCTGTTTCCTCTGACGGTGCATAAACCATATACGCCCATAGTAAAACAAATATTATCATTAATATTTCCTTAACATATGCGCATACATTTATACCAAAAAGCACTCTTCATATGGGAAGGTCTATAATTGTTTCTGTGTTGCTCATGTGGAACCCCTGGTTATAAATGTGTCTACTTAAATGCCTGAAACTCATAAACCCTTTGTGACCACTACTAAAATATAAGTAACTCCTAGTGTCAAATAACTTGTAGACGCCATATTATGTGTAGCGTTTATGGAATTGTTACTCTATTTCCGTTTGTTTCCTATTTTATGCGTTTGTAATCTCTTGTGAAACCCTTTTTTTTGTGAAAGTTTATGTTAAGTAAAGATAGCGATAATCTGCATCCTTCCTGTACACACTAATTTGTGTGCATTTCTGTCTACAATTTACGCCTACTTACACGAATAAATGATGTCTAATAATCAATGAAGGCTATAATCTATATAGTACATATTTTGACATGACAGTCTCATCAACCAGCTTAGTTCAGGCTATGTTATTCAGGGAACGTTGTAAATAGGTCAGGAACCTGCACTGGCAAAGGATAAAAATATTAAATGAAAAAATGTAAATTATATAAATAATAAGAATTTGGTTACAGAAAAGAAAGTTTGGGTTTTTATTTTATACTGTGTAACAGATTGTGGTGAAAATGTTATCGTGATAGGGAATTATCATCGCCGTGTTAGTTTGGCCACAGTTAGGGGATTACACAATTACGGAAGGGTTTTGAAAGTTACGCTGTTATGACGTAACGTAAGCCCGTGTAGCGTCCTCTACGACCTCACTGAGTATTATCGTATTGTATACGCAATCGTGCACCTGTTTCTGTGTGTAACTTTATCTCACACAGTTTTAGGAGGACATGTCCTACAGTTGGCCTGATCAATTGTGGAGTACAACAAGGTGTCCATTATTACCTTCTCTTTTTAAATCATATATTGTCAATGTCACACAAAATTGGCAGATGTGTCTTTAGAACATTTTATGATTGGTTACTCTACAATTGACATTTTGTTGTTTGCGGACGATCAGGCTATTCTGTCGGACTCTGAAAACAGATTGCAGATGGGTGTACATTTTGTTAAATCGAATCTGCAAAGACTGTGGTTTGAAAACATCCACACTTAAGACCAAGGTGATGGCTTTTCGTGGAACCGATCCCGTACGGACAACAATTGTGTAGATGGCACTGTCCTGGAGCAAGTTAGAAATTTTGAATATCTGGGCTAGAGTGTGTCTTATAATGCAAGCAACGACGTTGTGAATAAGTCGCATAAGTTCAACCTTGTGTTAGACGAACCCTTAAGTCAGCAAGTAAAGGAACACGCCTAAAATTATACAAGGTGATGGCTCTTCCCACACTTCTTTATGGGTCTGAGAATTGGACTTTAATGAACACTCAGGCCAGTCGCATCCAAGAGGCTAAAATGAGATCTCTGAGGGAAGTGGCAGTGTATACACTCCACTATCATAGAAGAAACACTGATATACTGCAGGAACTTAATATTGTTACGAGAAGCCTACCGAACAACCCAGAACATTCTCCACTCCCCCGTCCAGTGTGGCAGCTGTTGCTTCATTCAAGTAGGTGATTCTAGTGAGTTCCAGGAACACTTGGGATACGCATTAAGCCGCCGGCGTGCAGTTAAGAGGGGAAACTGTACTGGACCTCAGCGCGGCGTATATAAAGCCATAGCAGCCAGGTTGTCAGTTAAGTTACGTGAGCGATTTTCGCTAGTGCGAATTGAGTGTTTGTAAAAGTAAAGTACTAATGTGTTAATAATTGTTTGAAACTCTATTAATAGACATTGTTATTGCGTGTGGACAAATCTAGCTGGAAATATTGTACTAGTTAATTATAAAGTTAATTATAAACTGTTTAATTGTGATAATTAGAGCTGGTGATTAGTGATTTAATTGGTGTCTTGTATTTTGTTTTCCACTGTACCTACGACGATCAAGTAGACCGTCGTAACAATATTATGAATATACTCGACAGGATCGCCCATTATCGGCTGAATTTTTGGGAACATCTCTGACGAATGGATGACTGCCCCATCCCCAAACAACTCTGGAACTATAAACGGAGGGACGGAGAGGTGTGGGACCTCCGAGGAAGCGCTGGAGTGACCATCCCTAATCTTGCATATTTGAGGCCGTAACAAACCATCCTTGGTTTAATCCTTTAAGATGATGATGATGATAGACTCCAGCTTGGTCAATAAACGATAGCCAGTTATAACTTTATTTTATATTAGGTAGTACTTCCTTTTACAACACAGCCCTGTTACTGTTTATAGTTATTTGATGCTCGTATATAAGAGAATAATGGAACGCTTCCAAAGGAGAAGCCTCTCAGAATAAGAGAAAGACGAAACGTTATAATTGGAAAACAATAAATGTATTTAATTATCAGTTATTTTCTCTATGTTAGCAGTCTTCATCACAACTTTGTCAAATTTTGTTGCATCCCTGCTATAAACACTGTTTCCTCGAACGAGGCCTTTCGGTTTCGCAACCATTATCAAGCTCCTACAGTTGTTGTAGGAAGAACTTGGTAATGGTTGCGAAACCGAAAGGCCTCGTTCGAGGAAAAAGTGTTTATAGCAGGGAAGCAATAAAATTTGACAAAGTTGAAATGTGTTTAAGTATACAGTTTGTAACAGAATGTTTTATTATATTGCTTAAGGAGACTACGAAACCTTTGAAAAATTTCAGTTCTCCTCTTTTTTGTGTATTTAGCAACTATATTTAATTTAGGATAATAGTGTATAAAGTTTGTTTACTTATGAAAACAGTAAGTTACAATAAAAAAATAAATAACTAACAAGTATTCTTGGGCGCAGTTGAAACAAATCAATCAAAGGAGACTAGAAGAAACTGATAAGAAAGTGGCAGAGCAAAATAAATAGAACACAAAAAAGGGAAAGGAAATAGAAGAAAATAAATATCCACAGTTAGGTCGAGGAATATTTATTAGTAGCTTTGCTTTTTTTTAATTATTCTGTTGAGGTGACTGTAAATTAATCTGACAATAAGAATGGGGTTTACTTACAAACATTATATACAAGAATAAAATTACAACTTGAAACATTTTAGTAATAAAATAGACATAATTTAAAAGTTTGGATGTACCAACAAATCAGAAAATGTAAAAGCATTACATTGTAAGTACAAAAGTTTCTTAACTAATTTAAATAATAAACAACATAACTCTAATCAAAAACGACAGAATCGATTCCTTCGTCCTAATCAAAATAAAATTAATTAAAATATAAATATAACCAAATCTTTAAGATGTAACAAACTGTCAGAATGTTGGTGTTGTGCGACGTACGATAATACTTAAAATAAAGCAAGTTTTTGAAAAATGAATTTTTTGTACCATTTTCTCACCTTCTGTAAAAGATACAAGATTATTTCTTTACAAATCTTAGGTGTTTTGCCTGAACCTCAAGAACACTAGAAGAAGTAATGTTTTGATTTATAATTACTAACTTAAAAAAATAAAAATATTTAGAAACATTTTCAAAATAAGCCCTAACTTTGTGCTTTTTTTTTGGTAAAACAGTGACAGTGGTTTACGTTTACGACTTCTTTAAAAGACATAAACTCGTTTCTTTCTTAAATCTTATGTATCTTAATCAAACCTCAAAAACATTAGAAAAAGGAAACTATATTTTTTCTCATAATTACTAATTTAAAAAAAACGTTAACAAAATTTGTCACAAAATTTTTTTAAATTTTAAGTTAAAAAAATTAAATTTTATTGTGCACATGTTTAATGACTACTCATTGTATATTAAATAAATCACAAATTTGAGCTTTTAACAGTTTTCTGTAAAACGTTGACAGTGTTTTACGTGTATATTTGACTCAAAGGATAGAGACAAGTTATAGGTGTGCGCAAACCCACGATCCCCACGCGCAAATACCAACCGCGTGTTAAGAAAGCAATCACGCTCTTAACGTAAGCCTTACTACAAATCTCTCACGGTTTCTTTTAGCAGCGAAATAGCTTCTCTCACACGACGTACAAGATCCGCCTGTTGAGATGGATTCCATCTCAAATTGATTGCATACGCAATCTTATTCTATTTTTTAAATGAATGAGTGGAATTCTGAATAGATCTGGATACGGTTTCTGCTTATATCTAAGTGTTTGATAACATGGTTATTTTTATTTTATTATTGTTGTACACCGGGACCATCTATTTTTGCCCTTATACTTTTTTAATTTATAGTATTTAGGTTGTTTTATAGATTTGTTTAATTTCTTTTGCCCATAGAGTTAGGCTCTTGCTTCCGTAATAAAGTACGGAGACGATGCAAAATTAAAGAGAAATACGGGAAGGTCAATTTACCCGTGAAATAACTAATAAAAATATTGTTACGACGATCTACTGATCGTATGGTACAGTGGAAAACAAAGTACAAGACACCAATTAAGTCACTAATCACCAGTTTTAATTATTACAATTAAACAGTTAGTAATCAACAAGATAATTTCTTACAACAAATCAAACAAAAATTGTTTTACGCAATAGTAATGTCTACTAATAGAGTCACGCACAATTATAAAACAATTAACACTTCGCCACAATACTTCAAACCTCACTGGAATAAATCGCCACTAAAATTGAACTAAGCGTCGCCGAAGTCTTGTATTTATACCCCGTTGAGATTCCAGAATATTCCATAATAGGCGTCTACTAGCAAACACTAGAGCATAATTGATTGCTCCCTTGAACACAGCGTGCGCGGACCGGTATGGTCTGGAAATGTCTCGTTGCGGACGCGTGACAAGTGTCCTTCATCTCAAAGTAGCTGCAATATGTACGCGCACACACATTATAGCCGGCCTCCGCCGGAATAGCCGAGAAACACGTAGCATGTTCTGTAATGTCGTAACAATATTTTTGTGTAGAAAACGAAGTTTCAGATCTAGGTTTCGGGCGTAAAACAAAATTAAGATTTGTGACAGCTATAAATGAATTTGATTTACAATTGATGACAATGAAAAACGTAGAGACATAGCGAAATACACAAAAAAAATTTAACTTTTTGGAAATGGATGCAGAATATCAAGGACAGACTTATTCGATGATTAATCCGATCAGTCCAGTTGGTTGGTCCATTTCTCCACTTTTCACGCTTTTCCGCATCCTTTTCATTGCTTTGTAGATCTTGCAGGTCACGTCGTTTATAATCTGTTCCATACATAGCAGTCATTGTCTTCGTGTAGATCTTCTCCCGTTCACATGTTTTTCTATTTACACTTTGTATGTTATTATTATTATTATTATCTTTATTACAATGAAACGTTACCCTAACCTACAGATCCCAATAATGGGATTCTCCGTATAACTGATAGTGTTAGTTACCCCACCGTTACTACAGTGGATGTAAAGGATAAAATACTTTTCAATGATGGACGCGGACACTGAACACATATAAAGAGCACAATCACTTTTAAACAACAGCCAGCGGAAGTATAATTTACCAGATCTTATCTTGATTTCACAGAACTATGACTAAATTATTTTACGATTTATTTATTTCAGTCACATCCAGGATTCCTGTAACAGAAACGCTACCGTTAAAACTCCAGTTGCCAGTTCTGATATATTGTCTGTGAAACTTAGACAAGTAGCTTACTTACTTACTTGTTTTGTAATTTCCACTAACGTATCCTTAATATACAATGTATTCTGTACTTAAGTTGAACTGAGATTGCCATCAATGTTGCCGGGGGTGTAAAAGTAAGCACTTGTTAATGTAGAAGCCACAGATTAGAGCAGTACTTAAGCAAACATTAGAGCAGTTACAATACAAACAGAAGACCAAGTACGGATTACACTCAATAACGACACAGCTTACATGTATTGAACTGTTGTATGTGAATGCTGGAACTGAATACTGTACATAGTGCTTATTAAAATTTACGCATTAATTTTGTTGATGTCAGTATTAAAACGCAATTAGATTTAATAATTGTTTTGTCTCACATTATTAAAATTTCAAACCACAATAAAATATGTTTTTAATTTTTTCATTTGAGACGACAGGCAATCGTAATGAAACAGTCTAAAATTTTATTAAACACAGCTGTTATAGAAACCACAATTTTATTCCAGTATCCTTATTCACAGACACGATTATCCTCTGAGTAATCACCATCACCATGTGTGACTACAGAACCGTTCACGGGCCAAGGATTGTTCCACGAGCAGACTCTATTCGACCCTATTACCATGACTCTATCTTTACGGTTTCTACTATTGAGACTTCTACAGTCCTCCTTTAACCGAATTCTTGGTCATTTACAGAGGCTAGTATCCAAAACGCTCTGGCAAAATTTCGTCTTACCGACCATGTTTCTCCTGTAGTTTCTCAGGGTTTTTAATCCACCTGCTTCTATTTATTTTAACAACTCAACGCAATATTCTGGTCTCTGTGCTGGACGCCACTCTCAACCAACCCCTCATAAAAGTGTCATTTAACACATTAATATCAAAGCGCTCTAGTGATTGTTTGGAAATTTAGCAATTGATAATATGTCACATTTGCCAGAAATAAACTTCCTATAATTTCTGACATGATGTTAGTGTATTACTCGGTAGTCCAGTAATTAAAAATTTCTTTGCTGCTGTGTATATATTACACCAACACTATTTTCATGTGTGAGCCCCACGTTTTTGGGCGCCATTTTATACAACAACACTATTTTTTATTTATTTAATGTGCGCTCCTCGACATTCTTGGAAGCCATGTACAACACATTAAATTCGTGTGTATGTATATGATGGGTGTAATCATAATAATAATAACACAACGTAATTAGTTTAAAATCATATACAAATTTATCAATCAAAAATTTCTTATTTGGTTGCGATTTAAAATTATTTGCTTGTGTGTGTAGTCGTAGCACACATCTAATTATCTAATATTGCTCTTGGCTTGCTCATTAGTGTGATAATTATTAGATTATCTAATTTCTTTCTAATGATCTAATTTCTTTTGAATATACTGTATATGCATTGCTTTGTTTTCTAATAAAATTTACTAATTATTTTATATCAATTTAAATATCAATGACTAAGTTATTGATTCAAAATTATAGTGTAAACATTTTTTAAAAGATTACTCTAATTAGTATACAAGAAATATTTACATTTACAAAATTTATTAATTCATCTTTGAATTGGATCGTCTCTCTTTTTGCATCGTTAATTATTTTGTCTTTTTGTGAGTCTCTGTTTTACAAATACATGGTTGTTTTTCACCTTATTGTCGTGGTAAATCGGCAGCGTGTCCTCTTCGGTCCTATGTCCGCGATCCTGGATGCTCCTTTTAGTCGTGTAATCCTGGAGTCCTTGATCCTCGTCTCTCGCTGGATTCTATTACATGTACTTGGCTGCTCCCTCGTCAACTGTGATGGCCTCAGGTTGCAGGTGTTCTCACGAAAGTAATGAGTTGTCCTGAAGAACCTCCGGCTGCTGCTGTGGTACATATACAAACGTTGTTGTCTCTGGGCAGATCCTCCGGCTGCTACGGTAGGTGTACGAGAAAGAGTTGTAGTTGCCGGGCAGAGCCTCCGGTTGCTACTATGGTTGAAGGAGAAAAAGTTGTAGATGACGGGCAGAGCCTCCGGCTGCTACTATGGTTGAACGAGAAACAGAATTAAGTTAGCGGGTCTCCTGTATTTATACCCTAGGGCGCTAAAATCATGTATCGACAATATTCTGCATGACAGAGTCTGTCGTTAGCGTCCCTTCTCACACACGATTATTATCACATTTAATTCTCTTGTCTTCGCGAAATGCGAAGTCTTTTTCACATTACCCGATATTCATCTTGTCGGTAATTTTTATGTGTTCACTGTGTATAAACCGTTTTTCTTTATCTTAATTAACATAAGTTTTATTTATATTTATTTCCACTATAATCGCACTTTTTATTCTTTTCACACTATTTTTTGTACACAGGTACGTCTTATTTTTATACACTCTTTGGTGTATTTGGTTTTGTGATATTATGCACACAATCATTACAAAATAAATAAATTCATATAATTAATAGCGTTCATTAATGGTGACGGTTTTCTGGAATCGACAGGTCTCACACACACACATGTAACATACGCGTGTACACACAGACATAGCAGAGTGGCGTGATCAGCCTGTCCCGACATAAAAGTTGGTCGTTCTTTTTACAGTTCAGATAGAAAGCTGAATTATTATTGCTAACAATATGAATTATTTATTTACTTTAATAAATTATTTAAATTACTTTGTGCAATGCACAGTACCCTATACTTTTGTACTGTTGCAATATATATATATATATATATGTGTGTGTGTGTGTGTGTGTGTGTGTGTGTATGTGTGTGTGTGTATATATTGCAAAGTAACAGGTTATAGCCCAGACCAGACTTGCAGAAAAGAATGCTCCATTAGTGACTTATATACATTTATTGTCTCTTTCTTTACAGTAATGTGTATTAAAAATGTATCCTGTTATTTTAAACAAATTATACAACTTTAAATGTTCAAACCTTCTTTCGAACTTCTAATTGAAATAAAATTCTTCTTTAATTTAACAATGATATACTTGGCAAAATTCAGAAAGTTCTTTTTCTATTGAAAGCTTTACTAGTGAAACAAATTTAGTTTAAAATTTTTGCATTCCTGTTTTGTCGTCTTCGTTGTCGTCCCGGTCGATGATCTCGGTCCAGGTCTCCAGCGATACGTCGTCCGTGATCCACGTTCCAGCCACCGCCTTCAGGAACTGCCTCGCTCTATATGACCGTTTCAGCCGCCATGATCAGCAAAGGAAGCTCAGGAACGGTAGTAGACGATCTCTTATTCCGTAGTTGTTCCCTGCCGACTCTCGCTGCTATCTCGACTCCACGGGCCACAAGGACTGCCTGGAATTGATGTTGAACTGGACGCTGACTACACTGCGACTGCTCTCGCTGCGCGCTACATGAAGACTAATCCACGACTGCTTACAGACTGCTTTTATAATCCCGTACAATGAATGCTGCAGCGCTGTAGAATGACGTCACAGATTATCTGCGCATAGGCGTATTCCCTATACATTCTATATTAAATTAAGGAAAATTCTGGACTCACCACGTGTTCATTGACTTCCGTGATCTCGATTTTTCTAGAACACGTTTAACTACATATGAATAAATTTCCTTAACCTTTTATTTGGTACGCGCACAACACAACACTTCTCTCACATATTAAACTATATCTTCATAGTCTTTATAATGTCTTATTACTAATTTATACAATTATTCTTAATTTTTAGCAACATTCTTACATTCAAACATACCCCAGTTGTCCTGGGCGTTATTATGTTCTATACATTCACAAATAGTGTGACTGCCTGTCACATTGCAATATATAAAATATATATGTATGTATATGTATGTGTATATATATATATATACATATAATTTGTGATGTTTTCAATTTGTTTCTACTGCAAGTAGTATAATTTCGTATATTCTTTTTAACACCTGACGCACGTTTCACTGAAAAATATCAGTATCATCAGAGGTTTCTAAGTAAATTAATAACAATCGAAATAATCCTATTAATATAAAATTAACGAATAAACGAATTTGTATCGATTTTAATGTAAAATAAAATAACTGATAATCGATTTAGGTCGATTAGTTAACGATTGTTTTAATGTTTATTTCCTTCAGCAGCTGTTTTTTCGGTTACATTTGAAATTTTGTTGTTTACATTTTATTAATTTTATTTTTTATTTGTACTAAATTTATGATTTTAAATAGATCGTCTTGTTTTGTTTTTATTTGGGTTTGTTCTTTAATTAATAAATTATTGTTATTGTGTTTGTAAATGTTAAGATTTTCCCAAATATTCATTTTTTAACCTTTTGTATGTTTTTAATTAATTTTATATTTTCAATTGTCATATAGTTTTACAGAATATTGCCACTATCGCCTTGCAATGTTAAGCAGATTATCTTTCAGCCAAGAAAATACAAGGTGTCAATATCAATATAAATTATATTAAAACAATAAAACCAGTTCATTTGTTATATTGTCTGTCATTTTACAATTTTGTAACATAATTCATAAATTTATAAGTAGTTTTTTGTTAAAAATAAAAAGCCGCAAAATTTATTTAAAAAATGCAACTGAAACTCCTTTGTCACTGCTTCGTTGGATACGGGGATACTACAAAGACCTCCAAGATATCAGAATCCCTCCCCCCTAAAAAACTGATACTTTGATTCGTCGCTGTTCTGCTGTGTTCTTTGATTAACAATTTTTTCTTTGTGAAGTTATTACTTGATGTGTTTAATTCTATTGTTTTTATAATCTGAATTTCATAGTGATCATCTGAGGAGACGTAGAGTATTTCTGTAGACAGTAGTAATTTTTCTTTTTCGTTACCAAGTTGCCCCACTTCACAAGTGTATAGTAATTTGCTTTTTAATACAGTTTCATTATTTGTACCCTAGGCGTAGTTTTTACTCTCATTCATACAAGTCTAAACAAAATGTGTGTGTGTGTAAAACGTAATGCTTTACTAGTATACGATTAAGATATTTTTTCCTAGACATTGTCGAATACTTTTTCTAAGTAAAGAAAAAAAATCATGATCGTATATTCGCATAGCATTAATTTATATACCAAGAATAAGAACTGAAGCAAAATAGTTTTTATATATGTGCGACGACTCTGTGTGTATGTGTGTGTGTGTGTGTGTGTGTGTGTCTATTTCGTTTATCAAGGTTGACTTCCGCGTTGTGCTTTGATGTGGCCGCGACAGCAAAACACAATGCGGAACTCAGCCCGGAAGAGGACATGTCATATCACACGCGGGAAATCTACGACATGCTTTCAAACTATATTCAGCTATTCTCATTTCAACTCTGTAATACGTAAATTGTAGGAGTAGCGCTACGCTCCAACCTTACGTCTCACTCAGAACTGAGACTAACCCAAATGTTTACAGCAACACCAGTGATTTCGCTGTAAATAAATTACATAAACCAAACTAAGGTAAAGGTTTCGTTGGAAAGCTGTAATGTAATGGTTTGCTTCTATACAACAAATATTTCTAAGATAAACTTTCTAAATGTTTGTTAGATCAAATGCATATTTAGTTGCATATAAGGCGAAATCGGTTGTCAAATAAAATGCTTAAGTTCAATTAAAAATATAAACCTACACGGGATAACTACATATACAATTTTGAACGTATTAAAGGGGCGCGCAAATTATGAGAGTGGACGTATGGAAATTGGCTGCATTGTCAAACGTAATTACGTATCAACAACAATGGTTGGGACGCGATGCATATTGTTGTACACTAATGCAGGTCGTAATATTAATGTCACCGCCAATTAGAGCGTCGTAGTTCATTAGTAATGGTACAGTAATGTTACGGTGGGTCAGTGGATTTTAATTTACATTACGCGGGAATTCGTTACGGGGCTGTGATTTATACATTGCACTGTGCAATTTAGTAAATTTAAATTGGATAGTCCATGCGTTTCGTTGTCGGGTAACGAAATTTATTGTATTCTTATGATCTATGTGTCTCGCCACAGGTGAAGTCGGTTCGAAATAAACCAATCATAAACCTTCACGAACGCACATACACGCACGCGCTCTGAACGTTTTTGCATCTACCGCTTAGCGCTGCTATTGTCATATTGGTACGTCCTTCCTGCTGCATTACTGCGTTCTTAAAATTACTTTAGTATAACATTTTTAGCTAAAACTGTCATGTTTCTTCTTCTTCTTCTTCTTCTTCTTCTTCTTCTTCTTCTTCTTCTTCTTCTTCTTCTCCTTCTCCTTCTCCTTCTCCTTCTCCTTCTCCTTCTCCTTCTCCTTCTTCTTCTTCTTCTTCTTCTTCTTCTTCTTCTTCTTCTTCTACTTTCTCCTCCTCCTCCTCCTCCTCCTCCTCCACCTCTTCCTCATCTTTTCTCTTTTTTTCTTCTTCTCTTTGTCCTAGTCATTTTTTGTAACTTAAACTTTTATGATGGATATGCGGGTCCTTTATCCACCCTCTGTAGGCGGATATGTTCCTCTCTTTGTCTTGCCATTTTATTCATTTCTATGATGGTTTTTCGCTGTAGTTGCCAGATCTCTTACATTATCTTCCCGTTACGTTATGGATCCGGCCTCTTGGTCTTTTCCCACCTACTTTCAATTCAGATTTTTATTTTCATATCTATCTGGTTTCATTCGCATCAGATATCCATACCTCTGTACATATTTCTTTTCTGTTTCATAATTGTTTGTGGTGTATTTTCCAATTCTTCCCAATAAAATTTGCTTCACGAGTCTGTTCCGTCCAGGTTTACAAACTGATGTTCTCAGACATTTTATATCCAATGGTGTTGTTCTCAATTTGAATTTGTCTGTCATCGTGCAAGACTCTGCCCCGTTCAATATAGTTGATTGACATATGGTTGTGAGACAGTTACTCTAATTGTTGTTTACTTTTTATCTTTTTTAGTACAAGTGTTTGAAAATAACACACCGAAATATAGGCAGAAAATAATTACAAACAGTTGTTTAAAATACAGTACCGTGTACGTTGTCTGAACTAACTACGTCATTCACGTGTCAATGTAATATCGTTTTTCTGTGTGACGTAGCTGTTTTCACAATAAACCACTGTAACAACCATAAAGTGTTTCTGTTACTAACACATAATGCGTATTAAATACAAGAATTTATTATAATCGTTACTGCAATAAATAGAATATACTATTTGTGTTCAATCGTTGTAGGTTCATTTATGGTTCAGCTTTTTGAGATCTGAATATTACATCTAGCCAAAACGGTTGGTTACAGGTTGCGGAAGACACCGCTTTCTCCGTTGGGAAGTAGTATACGATTTTTAAATGTAATTGTTGCTGATGAATTAACGTACTTTACAGTAGTGAGACGGATATTTAGTTTTCAGTATTGAGACGAAAATTTAAATTTATATTATTGATACATCGTTTAATTTTAAGCAACATAACATTTTAATCACAATAAGTCTGTGATATTGTATACAGGCTTCTGTAAAAACTAAAAGTAGGCCCACATAATTTCAGCAGAGAGAGTGGACAAACTTTGTATCTATATAAACTTGAACCTATGTGAACTTTGTATTATAAAATACTGCATTGCGGCGCGTGTAGGTGACGTCACGTTTTTCCATGCTATCTGCAGCCGGTCTTGAGACAGGCTGACTGCAGTCAAAATTAAATCAGTTCTTCTCCAGACTCCGAGCAGGCCACTAGTTTCAATCGCCCGCCGCAGCTATAAAGGTGGAACGATCAAAAGAACCTGCGCAAAGCCCACTTCCCCGCACATTCTCTCCGAGTGGATGTGTGACGTCATAGAGGAGTGGTGGAGGGGGTCACATGCTGTCTGACCACTGTACTGCGCACATCGTGAAGACGCGGTGACACAAGAGTTTCGTTGCCACTTTTGTATCAGTTTTCGCGCGCTCTTGTTGTTTTGTCGGTTTTATACACATTTTCTTTCTTTCTTTCTTTAGTTGTTAGTTGTAGTCCTATAATCCCTTATCGCGTAGCGTGTACTTTATTGGTAAATGTGTTTATGTATATAGTGTTGTGTAGCATGTTATTTTAGTGATAGTGTCATTTGAGTTTAGTTATGGCTGCTTCTTCGAAGTCTGTTAGCAAATCTGGACGGCCATTAAGGGGACAGGCCAGAGAAATTAGTCTATAACGTAGCTGCTCACCTACGAGAACAGAAAACCGTTAATAAACTTAATTATAATTTTGTGGCTTCAACAAGTGGAGCAACGGGAGTTTCAAAGTCACTGGTGAAGCGTGTAATAGCGGAAGGGAAGACGTCTATGGCCAAGGGTCGTCTGCAGTTTTCTACACCTGATGGCAAGAAAACAGTCCATAAGAAAAGGATCGAAAAAGACGACTTCACGAAAGGTGTGATACGTCGGAAAATAAGTGAATTTTAGGTGATGAAAAAAACTGTACCTACATTGAATAAATTGAACAGAGTGTTAAAATCAGAAAATATACTTGACTGTAGCAGAGAGTATCTTCGAAGGATATTGAAAGAGATGGGGTTCCGGTGGACAAGGTGCCGTACTTCTCGAAAGCTGTTGATAGAAAAACCTGATATCGTGGCATGGAGGGGAAGGTACCTCAGACAAATTCGTCAGTACAGACAGGATGGTCGGAAAATAGTGTATTTAGATGAAACATTTGTTCATTCTACTCACTCTGTCCCATCATGCTGGCAATCTGATACAGAGCTGGGAAAATTACAAGCTATAGGAAAAGGTCCTCGCATTATTGTTGTGCATGCCGGGGTAGTGGAAGGCTTTATAAACAACGCCTTATTGATATTCAAATCAAAACAAAAAACAGGGGACTACCATGACGACATGAACTTTACCAATTTTTCAACCTGGGTGGAAAGACAACTGCTACCGAACTTAAGTCCAAACAGTGTGATAGTATTAGACAATGCTAGTTATCACAGCGTACAAGAGAATAGGAAGCCAACAATATCGTCGCTCAAAAAGGACATAGTTGATTGGCTTACGCACAACAACATCCAATTTGAAGTTAGTTTGACCAAAGCGGAATTGCTGATGTTAGTAAAAAATGTTCCTAGTGAGAAGACCTACAAAATTGATAAAATGTTTACCAATGCCGGTCACAGTGTTTTACGTCTGCCGCCCTATCACGCAGACCTCAATCCTATTGAGTTGGTGTGGGCAGACATCAAAGGTAGAGTGGGTGAATCTGTGTCAGACTCTCTAGAAGTGAAGCGTAGACTTTGCGAGCAAGCATTTTCGGAATATTCAGAGTCCAAATGGAAAAATGTTGCGAGCACGTACGCAAGATAGAAGATGAATATATATCCAAAGATGTCCTCATTGATGACGCCATTGATAGCTTCATTATTTCTGTGAGTGATGTCAGCTTATCTGAATCTGTATCTGAGTCCGAGGATGACAGCAGTAATCAGGAAGACGATGGTGAGATCGCAGATGAGATACGAGAATGACGGGTATGTTATACTGCCTCTTATGACTTAATCCTTATCCTTCATAAGCGAGTGTTTTGCATGTATTATTTCGTTTTGTTCATATTATGTCCTCTGTGTGTACGCTTATTGGAGCCGTATATTTCTTTAAAATATGGTTTACAGCTTGGGAATCGTAAATAGTTCCATTTAGCTCTATGCTTAATACTATTTTTAATATTAGGTTTAGTAATATTTTAGGTTTATATATTTAATAGATGTTTCAAATAGGTTTTGAAGCCCACATGACATTTAAGCTCCGAATTAAATTAAATACACGAAATATTAAACACCTCATATTCACACGCAGAATCTCGTTCAGTAACAATATGAACAGATAATTAATTATCAAAAATAGGAAAAATCTGGTTACATTGTCAAATACATAATATATTATAAAAAAATATATTATTTTTATTATATACAAATTACAAATTTGCATGAAATATTATATTTTATTTAGTCAGACGCTTGTAAGAAACATTCGCATTCTGTAGGAAGTGCTGAACCTCCGCTCGCCCCTCCAGTGCCCCCACCACGTCGCCAGATTACGGATTTCCAACCGTCGCGTCAGAACTGGCAGACGCAAGTGCGCGAACCCAACTAGCCGAGGGTTCTTTTGTTTGTTGTCAAGTTATACTTAAAATTTTTCAATATTTAATACTAATAGCATGTTCACCATGCTACAATTTACTTAGACGAGTTCGGCTCATACATTGTCATGTACGCCAATATTTAATTTCTAGCTTAATTCTCCGGCACTTATGCCGCGTTAAAAGCTACACGCGTCAGCAATCAATTATGTCTCTTTAACTCTCAATAAACAATTATTTCTAGAAACATTATACAGTCCACTCAATTATTTCATATCTGACCAGCTAACTTCAAATAGCGTTCCTAAGTACAACTCAAGATTCATCGAGACGCAACATTTTGGTCCTCCGGGCCGGATATCAAATTTTGGTCCTCCTGGATCCGCATTTTGGTCCACCGCGACGACATTAACATTTCATTTAATGGGCCCAAACGGCGTTTGGTTCAAGCCCCAACATTTTCAGCTTCAGATTGCTGGCAGTTGCGTGCCTCCATTATTCTAAAAATTACTTCACAATCAACACTGCAAGATTCTGCAGAGCAGCAAACCAGAGACAACGGGACACGGCAGGACAGCATCATTTATTCTACAACGAAAAGGTTTCACAACTTTAAAATTATGGAGAGCTATAACATCAGGCGTCATCTGACCGGTAGAGACAAGAGATGCAACAACTTCTAACAGTTTTTTGTTGTTGTTTAAGACCTGATGATGTCAGTGATGACGAAAAGCTTTGTCTAAATAATAAAAACGTAGCAGTTTAGCAATTTCATAAAAGAAATTGTAAGGATGGCTGCTAATTTAAACAATACGAAGAATAAAACTGCTAACAGGATCGAGCAGCGGGATCGAGGCCAGCTTCAGCACGCCGGGATTCAACATCCACGTGATTATAAACTTTAATGTTTTTTATAATCTTTTCATATATAATTATGGCAATCTAAGTAACATTTTTGCACAGAGTTAATAACATTTAATACAACATTATTAATAATTTTTACAGAAACAGATATTATTGTCAAGTGGCCATAAGCTTATATTTTTATTTAGATTTTCATATGTACATAAATACTCCTTTACGCAGTTGTGCAATTACGCATTAAGAAATTTAAGTGATGTGATAAGGCTACAGGTATATTGTCATGTCGAATGATTTATATTTTCGATAACTTTTATAACTAGTTTTAAGCAAATAAAGTACCTATTATAGTCAGTCATATATTAAGGTGTACACAGATCACTGGCTCCCGCATTATATCAGATTGTTGCATATTATTCAAAATTACAACAACTGTTCACCTTCTCTATATCTAATTTTCGGTTTCAAATCGCATTTTAAACTTCGGTCATGGCTGATGTGAAGGCGTTAATAAAGAACGGGGCACAATTAAGGCGTCCATATCTTGCGTGAATACTTTCGCTGATAATTTCGATCCAGACATAAGCGATCATCATGCATTAAAAATTAAGCTCCGCCATTTGATGGAATTGTCCGCTAAATATGACGATATTCAAACTCAAATTGAGGCTGATGATTCAGATTTCGCATCAGTCAGTGACAGAGCTCAAACAGAGGATGATCTCTGCAATATCGAATGCAAGTTACACCATTTATTAAAACAAGTAGAGGAAGTGAACCAGAAACCGTTGATTCAAACCGAAATTACGCCAATTAAGCCCCCCCCCCGATACAGTTAGAACCGATTAAATTGCCTTCCTTCTCATGTAGCATCATTGATTGGCAACACTATTATAATATATTTGTGGAAGTAATACACGTCAGAACTGACCAGACGGATATTCAAAAATTACACTACTTGCACTCTTCATTGAGTGACGAGGCGTTATATGTAATAAAATCTCTTCCAATCACCCATGAAAATTATGCGGTAGCCATTGATTTATTAAAAAACATGTACGACAGCATATTAATTGTATCAGCCCATCACATAGGGAATGTCTTGGGCGTCAAGTCCGTACAACAAGAGTCCAGGGTTAGCATTTCCAGGTTCATTGATGAGGTCACTGCGAATATAAATGCCTTAAATTCATTAAATCTACCCGTAAATACATTTGAAATGATTTTAGTTCAATACTTAACGCAGGAACTCGATAATCATACATGTCAGCTCTGGAAAGAAAGCTTGTCGGACGAACGATTTCCTAATTTCAGTAATTTTATAAAATTTTTAAATAACCGGAGGCAGTTATTACAAAACTTGGACGGCGCGACCAGCTCCGTAAACAAGATACACGTTAGCGATAAGAGTCTATATCGCAAAGCAATTAAACCGGTTAATATTTCTAGGACGACATTCCATGCTCATATCGGAAATAACATATGTCAGCTGTGCAAAGGTAAACACCGCCTTGCTGAGTGTCCACAGTTTGTAGCGATTACTCCTCTGGAGCGAAAAAATATTCTAATTAAATATAAACTTTGCTTAAATTGCCTACGCCCAGGCCATGATTTTGCATACTGTCCCTCCAAATTTTCTTGGAGAACTTGTGCTAAACGCCCCCACACAGTGATCCATATATCTAGCAATAACGCTTCGTCCAGGAACAATCAGTGTTCGTTAAAACAAACAAGTCTATATTATTATCCACCGCGGTCTGCATGACAACTGACCATGCAGGCAGGAAGCACCCAATTATGATTTTATTGGACTCAGGATCGCAAGCTAATTTCTGCACCATGAGTTTCGCCCGCCGAATGTGTCTAAAACTGATTAAAGCTCAATTACCCATCACGGGAATAAATAATTCATTATCTCAAGCTGATTTCAGTACTAGGGTAAGGTTGCATTCACGCTATAAGAATTTTAATTTGAACATACATTGCGCTGTGCTTCCCAGTGTCACAAACTCCCTGCGGAATCATTTGACATCTCCTCCCTAAACTTACCAAAGGGCATATTTCTAGCTGACCCGCAGCTGAACTTTTCTTCGCAAATCGACATATTGCTCGGTGCTCAGTATTACTTACAATTAATTGAACCTGTCAAATTTATCCGTAGCCCACATTTCCCCATAATACAGAAGACAAAATTGGGATTCATTCTCGCAGGTAACTTGCCATTTAATGTCGATATGAGAAAACCGGTTTTATCATTCATGGTATGTAAAGATGATAATGCCATTTCCTCGCAACTAAAGGACTTTTGGAAGTTAGAGGACGTTGCTATTCGTGCTCCCTCCGTTGAGGACTCGGAATGCGAAAATCATTTTGTATCTAATACTGTCCGTAATAATGATGGCAGATTTGTGGTATCACTACCACGCAGGTTACATAATTGTCATTTAGGCGATTCTCTCACCGGCGCTATCCGCAGGTTGCAATCACTGGAACTCAAGTTCAAGCAGAACCCTGCCGACATTTTATCGCGTGGCTGTCTCCCTCGGATTTTACACAGTCACTCACAATGATGGCATGGTCCATCCTGGTTATCCAACGAGTCATCATCATGGCCTATCTGTGCCTTCGATGCCCATTCTCCCTGCACTCATCCCGAGCTTGAGCAGGAACAACGGAAACAGGTCCAAACCTCATTGATTGTCGCATTATCCACATTTAATTATTTTGAAAACTACTCATCGCTCTCAAAACTCCTTTGCGTGTTTTCGTATTGCCGTCGATTAATTCGGAATTCTAGGCTTCCCACAGAGGATAGAAACACTTCCTTTTTAACCTCCCATGAGTTACATGGTACACTTGTGGTTTTCATTCGCCAGTCCCAGAAGTCGCACTTTGGCATCGAAATCAAGGAGCTTGAGGCGAAACGCTGCATCCCTAATAACAGTAAAATTCTTTCACTTAACCCCTTTCTGGACAAGTCAGGAATATTACGCGTAGGAGGACGCCTTCAGCACTCCCAACTCAACTACGAGAGGAAACACCAAATCATACTACACCCACACTCTCATCTCAGCAAATTAATTATACAAAGCGAGCACCTTCGTTTAATACACGCTGGTGTACAATTGACTCAGTTCTCTCTACGACGGAAATATTGGATAATTAGTGACAAATCTTATATACGTTCGGCAATACATAAATGTATCACCTGTTTTAGATTCCGTGCTAGGGGCGCAAACCAATTATTAGGACAATTACCCCCCTCCCGTGTCACGCCTGCTAAGCCATTTTACCAGTCTGCAGTCGACTTTGCCGGTCCGGTATTTGTACGTCATGGCGGGCAGCGTTCAAGATAAACGTCAAAGACTTATATTCCTTTATTTATATGCATGACCACTAAGGCCATTCACCTGGAACTAGTCTCAGATCTGACATCAGACGCCTTTATATCGGCCTTAAAACGGTTCATTGCGCGTAGAGGTATCCCTGATCAGATATTTTCCAACAATGGAACAAATTTTCGTCGTGCAAGTAGCACACTTCACGAATTGCATAAACGTTTGCAGTCTAAGGGTTTTGAGCAGTCCGTCCAGGATTTTACCAGTGCCCAAGGCATTAATTGGTCCTTTATTCCCCCCTCAGCACCGCATTTCGGCGGCCTGTGGGAAAGCGGAGTCAAGAGCGTCAAGTTTCATTTACGGCGTGTGGTAGGCGGAACCATTCTTACTTTCGAGGAGTATTACACTATCTTAACTCAGATAGAGGCCTGCCTCAACTCCGCCCTTTGTTCGCCGTCTCCATTGACTCTAGGGACCCCGAACCTTTAACTCCAGCTCATTTCCTGGTTGGTTCTCCGCTCACTGCACTCCCGGAACCTGACTATTCCCAAGTGAATATTAGTCGTTTGGGCAGATGGCAGCTGCTCCAAAGATTCACCCAATCCATTTGGAACAGGTGGTCAAAAGATTACTTGCACCAGTTGCAACAGCGCAATAAATGGCGCATTAGGTAAAAAAATTTGATTCCCGGACAACTCGTCCTTATTCTAGATGACAAACCCTCCCCCTTCAGTGGAAACTCGGTGTAGTCACGAATGTTTATTCGGGTCAGGGCTCAATAGTGCGCGTCGCGGATGTTCGCACCGCTAATGGTATCCTACGACCCATCCATAAATTATGTCCACTTCCAGTGGACTCCGACTAATGCATGACGATTCATGCGACATGCATCATTGAATCGAACATTTATCATGCTTTCTATTTGTTGTTTGTATTATTTTATTATTAAGTTTTTATTATTTTATTCCTATGTATCATTATCATGTTATTGTTATGTTTTTGAATTTTTTGGGGATAATGATTATAATATTATTGTATCAATTACTACGTTTTTCACTATTGTATTTACTCTATGGTTATGTATTTTTGGATTTTTTGGGGATTGTTATTCCAATATCATGCATGTAAATTATTATGTCCTTGTCATTGTATTATTACCTGTTGCATGTTATTGAATTTGTGATCATTATTATACTATTATGTACTGTTAACCATTATGTCATTCCTTATGTATTATGTATACTCATACAACCATATTATGCATTTTTACATCATTTGGATATGTCTATCATTGCTATGTACTATTGAATTTATACTAATACTATGCATGTACATTATTATGTCTTTATTATTGTATTACTATATTGAATCAGTTTTTGAGGATGTTTTCTTTTATATAAATTAAGGGTTGTTACTTACTTTCTGTTAAAAATTAAATGTATGTATTTACTGAACATATGTTAGTGCTTCAAGAAAGATCATGTTATTTACGTAAGCACCTTTATTTTTGTACATTGTCTAGCACAGATATTGTTTTGTTTTGCTTTTGAGTTTTGCCTGATAGCTTAATGAATTTTGTTATTTACAGATTTTTATGTCAGAGATGATTTACTTTAAACAAAAGGTCAATTTAATGTATAAGGCTTTCAAGTATATTGTATATTGTCTTTGTATATAACATTTGATAATAATTACCATGTACTTTTCACACAATTAATTAAGTTGCAAAATCGCCCCGATTTTGTGCGGGCAGTATGGACAAACTTTGTATCTATATAAACTTGAACCTATGTGAACTTTGTATTATAAAATACTGCATTGCGGCGCGTGTAGGTGACGTCACGTTTTTCAATGCTATCTGCAGCCGGTCTTGAGACAGGCTGACTGCAGTCAAAATTAAATCAGTTCTTCTCCAGACTCCGAGCAGGCCACTCGTTTCAGTCACCCGCCGCGGCTACTTAAAGTTTTTCAATATTTAATACTAATAGCATGTTCACCATGCTACAATTTACTTAGACGAGTTCGGCTCATACATTGTCATGTACGCCAGTATTTTATTTCTATCTTAATTCTCCGGCACTTATGCCGCGTTAAAAGCTACACGCGCCAGCAATCAATTATGTCTCTTTAACTCTGAATAAACAATTACTTCTAGAAACATTATACAGTCCACTCAATTATTTCATATCTGACCAGCTAACTTCAAATAGCGTTCCTAAGAACAACTCAAGATTCATCGAGAGCTTCTAAGACGCAACAGAGAGAGAGAGAGAGAGAGAGAGAGAGAGAGAGAGAGAGAGAGAGAGAGAGAGAGAGAGAGAGAGAGAGAGAGAGAGAGAGAGAGAGAGAGAGAGAGAGAGAGAGAGAGAGAGAGAGAGAGAGAGAGAGAGGGGGGAGAGAGAGAGAAGTAAATCGTGGATTGGCAAATTAAAAGGAAAAATATCAGTAGCTTTTCTTATTTTGTTTTAAAGCATTACGCCTGCAGCTCTTTGTGCCCAACATGCATACTTAGTTTTAATAGTTTTAATAAATTTATTTTAGAAAGATCTCTGAATACGGACTTTATTACACACACAATAGTTTCTGGTATCCTGTTCTTGTAAGGGAACTTAGTAGGTCATTCTAATATTCTATTATATTCACACAAGGTATCTGGACCTTTGGGCATATCGTGTGCCTTGGTTTCTCGTTGGTCGACAGCTTCTGGAAAGAAACAGCACTCACTGATTACTCGACACTGTAATACACTTTTAATAGGCCTTACTACTATTTCAAGTTACAACTTTTCCTACTACTTGGCCTACGAGCATGTACAAAGTAAGAATTAATCAAGCTAAATTACTCAATGACAATATTAATATTTATCACATACTAATTCTCAGCAACAAGATATCATACTTACTTTAGTGTACCGACTCTTAATAATTATCCCATTGCGCCAGTAATAAATAAACACAATTTGATTGTTATTAATTAAGTTTCTTAATAACGATTTGCATTCATATATTACAAAATTTATAAGTCAATACTTCAATAAATTTACTATAAAATTTGTTCGTGCTTATTTTTTGGCAATGGATTCTTAGACTTATTGAGTCACCAAATAAGATTGACATACATTTAAAATTAATAAGCAATATTAAAATGAGTGTTCATTTTATTATTTACGTGTATGTTGAATTCACTCTACGATGCGATGTCATCAATTCTGCGGGTTCCAGGCTGGTGATCCGACGTCGACCGTTGAACAGTTATCCTTGTTAGTTGCACTTTTTTTACACTGGTTTCACAGGTATTATACAATTCACTTAATTAACTTAGTGAATAATTACACATGTGCCGTATACTTATACACTTGTTGAATACTGTACTCAGTATATCCTTATTAAAGCTAAGTGCGTCTAACACCGGATTGATAACTACTCTCGACCGACTGTCCCGTACTATGATGTTTGACACATTAAATTTCGCTATGTATTTCGACATTCAACGATTGATGTTGTACTAAGTAAAACTTGGATATATTACTCGATTTTAATTTATCTTCTTTAATTACTCTGAAAATTATTCTGGTCAACGCTTAATAAGTGTTTATGATACGTAACATTCACAAGGCTTAATATCGCGTTATGGTAACTGACTTTTTCCGTTGCGATTGAAATATACTTATTTAATTTACTGACAAATTTCTTAATACACTAAATATGAGTCTTTGTATTGTAATCTCCCCATAGACTAACTTAACTTCCTACAGATCGTTTTTTTATACATTGCTACAAACTACCCTCACCAACTATCTACAAAAGACACGCCGATTGGTCTGACATACCGCTAATTTCAAATTTACTCAATCTGTCTAGTGAACACGTCCCGCGTAAAAAATGACACTTTCCGTTATTCGTCAACTATTTGCGGGTGAAAAATGTGGTAGGAAACATAGCGTCTCTCTCCATCTCGCTCTTATCGCTCTCTGTCTAACCTAACGGTTCCTTTTGTTAGATGCAATTAACTTTTTACAATCGTAGGGAAGTTTTCTGACACCCTTGAAAATAATACAGTTTTATGACGGTTCGTCCGCTATGTTACTTTTCATAGTTTTTAGCCGACTCACGAGCGTCAACGCAAGGTCGTCTTTATGAACAACTACCGCGCCCTACTACAACATTTTAATATTTCTTACTTTGAAGTACCACCGCTCTAATCGGTAGTTTTAGTTTTATTTTCTCCCCACCTTCTACGAATTTATATTTCTCCTTGGGTACAACATGATTTTGTCCCCGAAAATTGTTGCGAGTGCAATTTACACGTTATAACACATTATCATTTATTCTCATAAATAATTTAGGCCGTAAAATAATTTAAAGAACTATGTAATTTTATATAGTTCTTTAATCATAAAATTCTTTACTATCAGTATCTGTCAAAAATGTTTGTAACAATTTTTTTTTTAACGGGTCTTCTTTTAATGGTTTTCATGATGGAAGGTGCAGCGAATTTTAATAATTGCATCGCAAGACAGAAATTGGAGTACGTAAGCTACAGGGGTTGTAGAGATTGTTGGTTGTTACAGGTAAAGAATTTGGCTCAAGATGGGGCAAACTGGAGGACACCTATCAAACCAGTCACGTGACTTAACCTGATGAATGGTAACCAGGTTACAAAAAACATCCTCAATATGTGTACAGAACGAAGGAGAAATAGAGGTTGACCCCGCAATTGATGGGTAGGCAATATCTAAGAGATTACTATAGAAAAAGTGGGAAGTCACAAAGAAAGTAAGAAAGTTGTTACAAAATAGCGACAGACATAAACAATGGATTTACTATCCGAGGCCGTAATGCAAAATTCGGTAGAAAGCAGGGAGAAATATAGTTATTTTACATAGTGAAAGTTGTAACAGTTTTTCACATTGATAGGTTAACAGTCGACAAGACAATGCTCTGTATCCATTCTCAGATTGTGTTGTCTCAGTAAGTACTTGCAAATGTCGCTATTTAGCGGATTACAGCTGTTCAGAAACAAAGGGCTTAATATAAGTAGACAAGCTAATAACGGTCTCTGTATTTGATAATGTGGTTGTTGAAAGCGCAGCTTACTTAATACTGTATTGCTACATTCAAATACTGGAAATGTGTATCTGTGCTGAAACAAGGCAATATATTAACACCATATTGAAAATCATTATTTTGTATACACACACGTATACCTCTGAGATAAATTATCACATTTAAAAATTTAATAAATTTGTTTCAATTAATTTGTATTTTTCAGATAACAATCCATTGTCTGTAAAGAACACCATCATGGAGTGAGTATGAAATTAACCTCCTAGAAGGTAGTACGGTGTTTAATTGTTTCCCCGTTTGCTAGCATAACTGTCTGTCTGTCTATCTACATATTTATCTTTGTGTCTGGGTCTCTTTGACTGATGATTCGAAAAACAAAAGAATAAGTTTTTATATGAGTAAACAGTTTAATTAGTAAGGAGACAAAGCAGTGATACTTCATATTGTATCGAAAAAATACAGAGGGCACGGAACTAAGTAGGTCTACCACAGTTCTAATTGCAACGTTTGGGTCAAAAACTAACCCTTTATTGCTACCTGAATTCCTTCCATTTCATTGATTTTGTTCTAATAACAAACATTTGCCCTTATATCATTTCACCACTTGCACTTTCACCATTTGCTGAACTTTACTCCTAGTATTTCACGGAATTCCAACAAATCGGGTGTTTCCAACAACGTTTTCTTCGAGCAGAGTTGGTGTGCATGGAAATTTGGTAAGTAAGTCTGGAACTTTTTGAAATGCCTTAATAAACCATTATGTTGCACGAGAACGTTTCCACAAACGCAGTTTTAATACAAGCGTTTTTGGAATTGCTATTGTGTTTACCGTAAACGTCATGGAATAAAGTGTTCTCCGGTTTTTGTCAGTCCAAAGTTTTGAGGGTTTGTCTAAAGTCCACGCATACATTTTGATTCTCTGACTAGTTTCTCTACTTTCTTTTATTATTGGATCTTTTCACGATTCTCGTAGAGACAGGAAACGTAGCACCCCACACGTCCCATATGTTACGTTGTAAAACTGATTTTTATTTACTTTTTTTACTTGATGTACAAAAATTTTGCTATGGATATGTCAGCTTGATACTGTAGGGTGGGAATATGATTAATGGGTGTGTGTAAATAGTATTAGAGGAAGGTTCTGAGGCTCATCCTAGACCCCGTAGGATTGTAGAGTGGTTGACACGAGACAACGAGAATGTTTACTGTTATTGCATAGAGCAGTGGAAATCTAGGCCTACACGAAACTAAAGAGACTAAAATTGTCTGGCCTTATTATGAAAAAATATTGGAGGGTAATGTACGAATACGAAAAAAGGCCTTATATAAAACAAGGTGTGAAAAGACCAAAAGCACAAAAGCAGCACAAGGAAAAGACGAAACGATTTTGTTGCCGCAGATGCCAGTGCGATGGTAGTAGTGCAAGGAGCTCGATTTCAGGGTGCGGGATTACACTAGGACGAGTATTACACTAATTATTCAGGCTAAACATCCACGAGCAAATGTATTTGCGGTGAAAGGTTATTTTGGACGAAATGTTTATAGGAAATAGCCAAGTCCCTTCCCTATCGCCTCCGTAATTTGACAGAAATGTTTATGTGATAAAGAAGGTTACGACAAAATGTAAACTTTGGTCATGGCCACAGTCAACATAAACTGATCGGTTGAGGAAAGCATTCTTGCTTCTACGTGTTAATATACTGTAGTCTCAGCTAAATAGTAATAATTTGTAAAACGGTTGAAGTAGACTAGGGTGGTTTAAACCCCACGTGTTAAAGTCGAGCGAACCTCCTGATTTAACTCTTTTCTTTTGTCCAACTCTAGCAATATAGCAGGATTTTTTTGTCTTAGTGAAAGGGGTTGCCTTTAATTGCTTACATTGCAAAACAGATCATTCAAAGTTTTTCCTTTGGTTTGCTTATTAGCTTTTGTCCCCTGTTCCATCTAAAGGTCTGGCTTGTTTGACTAACAACAGGCCAGGTGAGCCTCTCTGCTTCTCATTTCGGCCGGCTTGACTAATTTGGAAACATCATACTAGTGTCTTGTATATTTTCAGTTTTAGATTAAAAACCTATTCAGTAAGCTCTCATGACGTCATTATTCTCCTGCTTTTTATACTACACGGTATAGGATTTCTCTGTCTGATAAACTCTTTCATTAGCTATTTTGTATCGCCCTCCAATGTTTAATATTATTCTGTATTGATACTCTACAAACAAAGTTAACCACCATTTTTCTTACTCATCAAAGTCTACATTTTAGTTTCTTACTTTTGTACAGCCTCAATTGAAACCAATAAAACGAACTTGACTTATTTAAGATTTGTTTTTATTTAATATTTTCAATTTTTGGTTGAAAGAAACTTACAGATTGAGGTTACTAAAAGCTGATACTAAATACTGGATACAGGTGGTATTAAAAAAGGTCAACTTAAAAACAAATCTTAAAGGCGTGAAGGTTTAACGAGGTTTACTTTACTTACTAAAGTAGTAAGTAATATTTTTAACTTGCTGAGTGTAGAAAACAAATGTAAAACAAAGTAATTATTTACTTTTCAAAGATTGGTTCCCGTTATTTGTACATTACAGAGTGTGCCGGGAGTGTCAATCGAAGAACACAACAAACTAGGAAAAGTCGAGTCGCTTCCTAATTAAATTCTGTCTCTTTACGTTAACACGTTTTGTCCGACTGAGCGAGTAATGTTGGATTAATGGTTTTAAAAGACACAAAAGTTTTACACGGTAACTGTTACACATGTCTCTGTTGAACAACTGGAATTCTTAAACTGTTACACTGGAAAGTTGCAATACCCAGTTCCAGACTTTATAGTGGAAACGTGTATTGTAAGTATAATTAGAAATATGAACAGACGGATACAATGTAGACCTTTGTTTGAAGAACTTTGAATTTTTCCCGCTACGTCTTACGTTTGTATATTGTTACGACAATCGCATGGATCGTCGTGTTGTTGGAGTACAGTGAATCAGGGAAACTTACACCAGATCAAATGTTTAATTACAGATAACGTAACAAAAACATTCAAATACAGTTCTCCAAACTAGACAGTGTTCAATACAGGAACGTCATAACCAGTAAATGTCATATATTTAGGAGTTTTACACTAAATAATCTGTTTACAGTAAACATGAAAAAGACGCAATAACAATCACTCCGAGACGCATTGCAATATCGGTAAACTGCAAACTAAAAGTGAACTTGGTCGGCCGCTGGCGATTATATATTTAATCCCGCTGTGATTCGAAAATAATTTTCTATTTCCGGGAGACGCGTCAAGAATTAACTGCGCATTTACAGGCACTGAAAAGCTCTGGGACTCGCTAGAAACTGTACCAATATCCGACCTTCCACAGCGCCGGGTAGAATGATCGACAAACATCTGGAACAACCTACAGCGTTGCAGCGTGTAGAATGTCACGTAGCTGCTTACTACGTCCGTTAACCCTCGCCTCAACATAGCATATCAAAATTTGCATACTTATAAACTGAATAACTCTTACATCTGCAACGCATGAGAAATACGATAGAAAATTTTCAAGACTTTTTAATAGGTTGTTCAAAAAGAAATTATTAGGCATATAAGAGCAAAAATGCGCAACTCTCTGCTGAATTACGGGAGGTGGTATATATCCGTAAAATTGTTGTAATACTGTAGAGTCCAGGTATTAATTTTTCACGAAAGATATTTGTATTTGTATGAGTATTCGCGATTTATCTCACAAAAATAAGTCATAATGGTATAATTTCTTAACTTGACGAAACGATTTCTTTGTAAGAAGATTTTGTATGTAAAATTTATCGATTGTAAACTCAGTGACTTCACTGCTTGTTATCGTGAATTCCAGTCTTTGCATAATGGGGTACAGTTCTTCAACTCTTCAGGATTGCAACTAGGAGTCTGAATCACACGGGGCAAATATGGGTTCCGCTGCTCCATTGGCTAGTGGAGAAAGGTATTAACAACCTTTATTATTACTCTACATATTAAGTTATTAAAGCTGTTTTTAAATTACTTTGTAATTTTCCAGCATATACTACAGTCTTATATTACAGTCGTGTTTGGATTAAATACTTTTGATCTACAATTTTTAATCATAGTTAAAATTAGTGTAGTTTAATAAAATAAAATATGGCAGATTTTATATGGCAATAGTTTTTATATTATGGATTTTTATGTTTACGTAACGATTGATAAAATAAATTATAATACCTTGCACCTTGTTTATTAGTAATTATGCAAATATACTAAACATTAGTCCTTAAAATATATACTACTTTTTATGAAAATATGTTATAAAAATCGTAAATAAATTTAATAAATGAATCTAATATAAGAACCATTTAAATCATTTAAATATTCAACTTGCTAGCTCTTTGCAACAAATATTTGAATGATGCTATCTCAGCAAGTATTAGATTTTGTACTTCTAGAATAATTTTTTATATTATATGTTTACTAAAAGTTTATGCTAAAATCAATTGTCACAGGGATAGAAGTATCCTTAAGGCGGTGATCAAGTTTGTTTATCCTTATTCAAGTTTGTTTGTAAATTATGCTCAATAGCGTTAATGCACATTCATCAACTATTTCCGTAGTGTCAACAATTAGTAAGGCGTGTGTTTCAAACTAACCTTTTCTTTACTTATTCGTCTTCATTTATGTCACCTCTTTATGTCTCAGTCTTTAAAGATTTCATTCCAAATATGTGTACGTTATCCTCATTTTGTCACCAATTTCTTCTAAGGCTACGAACGTTGTTTTTAGTTCACTTACTGCATTCAGAAATATTATACCTAGCAACATTGCCAAGCATATTCAGCAAACATTGGCAAGCCTAGGGCACTTGTCGGTTTGTTCCTTGCCTGGTTGAGGTTGTGGAACTCTTTGGGCGTAATGGACAATTGATATCGATTTTTTTACTGTATCTAGTGTCAGTTGAATTCTACTATACTATAGGTCGTTAGCCACGTGACGCTGACAAAGCCGTTTTTTAGCCTCTATTTGCAGCCCAAACAAAACCCACAGTTACAATACTGAGTACATGTTTCGGACACCAAACTTGTTTAGGACTAATCTGCATAACACAAAAACCTGCCCCTAATTCAGGTGTAATTTTAATATGTCATTAATCATTGGTGAAAGGTGAGATGTTATGTGTTATGCTTGGTGTAAAGCGAGTTGAGAAACTTTAGGTTCAGGAAACCTGCAGTGCCTTTTTAGATGCTCTTACGCTGGGGCTGTATAAATTTCACTAAAACGTTTTTAAGAGACACAACAAACTTTGTAAGCTAAACTGACTAAAGATTGAAATGCTCAGAGTCACTCATACGCTATGAAAAATACTAACAATTTCTTTAAAGTGTAACAAGTGATGTTGGCAAATTCATAAGTATCTATTGTAATAAAACAAAAATAAAAGTAATAAATAACGGTTGTAAGAATGTGTGTAGTATCTTAGCTAATGTCTTCTCGTCTTCGTTATGCTCTCACTGTTGGTCTTCACTTTTGTAATAAAACCATAATATAATCGTAATTGTAGTAGTGTTCTGGTATAATATTACCCAGAATTATTTTTATGGTGTGTATGTGTAGTAGTGACGTTCCGCTCTGGGAAACGTCGATTTGGTAATGTTCCTGGTCTTTGTTGTTATCAAATAAACTCGGTGTATATTGCTGTGGTAGCAATTTGAAATAAAATATAAATTTAAAATTTATATTTATAAAAAAAAATAAATTCTGAAAAAAAAATGTTTTCGGTGTATTTATGTTCTTAAAATTTAGGGATAAATCGAGGTTGTTGATTGTAATTATAACTATGATGGTATTGTGTTTATTCTGGTAATAAATTTCCGTTCTGTAAATTTGTTAACAAGATAATCCAGTTAACTCCAAGTTTAGATGAAACGGCTCTCTTCTTCTTATTCTTGAAAGGTGGTAGGTTCACCTATACTGCCTTTAAAGGTTATCTAGTTTTCTTGATTAATTAACGGTTATGTCCTTTTATAAGAGAAATCAACTTCAATTTACCAAAAAACAAACGTTTATTAAACAAAATATTAAATTTGGTTGATTAAATATCGATGTTACAATACCGTATCGACTCGCTCAGGGCCGGTCGATATAAGAATTTTACATTTGTATTATAACAATAGGTTCTTTAAACGGTTATTAATATAAAAAGCCAGAGAAGGTCAGGGGCATGAAAGTATAACACTTACAATTCTAAAAATGTCTTAAATTTAAACAATACAATGGTAGCTATTAATAATAAAAGTTTATATATATAATTTTATTCAAACCCAAAGTGCAGCCCACAGTCGTGTCTTATTGCGGTGATGATATTGGATCAAAATGGCCGCCTGACGCATGCGCGTTGATAGCTTCTAATGTTGACGAAGTACTTGTTGGAATAAATATGTCCTTTCTTCGGTTAAATGTTCTTCGCAATTGTATATGATCTTCTGGGGTATAGTTTATTGTCACTGGTGTATGATGGAATAGTTCACTTGGTGTAAAAATGTTGTTAAATGGGTATATCTACTGGTGTTTATGTGTGTCAGCTTAACCTCGAATTTTCACTTGGTACTTGGTGCGATTTCAGTGTTATTTCATTTAATTAGTTATATGTGATTCCGTTTATTGGTGTTATGTAGTTCATAGGTCAACTTCACCACTTCACAATAATTAAAATAGTTAAAAAATTTAATTTTACACAAAATGATTCCGAACTCTGTTATAACGTAACAGCCATTAAAGGTTGGTTCTATCAAATATTCACATTGAGTGCTCTCTTCAAGGTTTAATAATGAGCTGTCTGGATTTCCTTCGTCTCATGAAAATCTTAGCCTATATAATATATCTCATACATTGTTTCAAATCATCTTAACTTCCGACACATTTTAAAATCATACATTATGCTCAGAAAATAATTTCGTTATTAGTTAACTGTTTGAAATATTAAATACATATTCGTTTTCACTATTCTATTCTATTTATTTTGATAGTAATTAAGTTAGTGTTACAAAGTTTTATCTGAAAATTATATTTCTTATATTTCTTGGGAGGTAGGCCTAAAATTATATTTCCTGTCTTCTAAGTAAATAATAGCCATTTTCCCTAATATAATTATTATTCTATGAAATCTGAAATTTGTATAATCGTCAATTCTCACTTATTTTATTGCAATTTAGTTTATTATTAATGGTTTTTAAATACAATTCATTTGTATATGACTCCCCCTATGATAATGTCAGTGAATCTATTTCAGTTCTAATGGTATTTTATTAGACAAATAAATAATTTTACTCATATAATGACCATATCTTTAGAAAGCCTTATTTACATAGTATTTAATATGTTGAGTTTATTTTGCATAAATATTGTCAGTTTAACTGGCTTATAAGACTAGGTTTATTAATTATTCTGCAGTTTAAATTCATTATATTGCCTAGATTTGATGTGTGGCTATTTGCAAAATGTTTTTACTAATGTAGTTATTTTATATCCTTCTCTGACTTCTAATTCTTATATAGTTGATTAAAAATTAATTTCTTGACTGGTATAACAGTAATTATTGATTATATAATTAACATATAACACCTCTCTATATCAAAACTGGTGTCCTGAATAACATTGTTTTGTATATCACCTAATAACATAAATAAAAATATTCTATAACATCTGAATGATAGCTATCTTTAGACAGGGCATTCCTAAATTAAAATGAACAATAAAATAACAAATTATAACACTAATATTTCTTATGAATAATCCTTACTTATCTAATTATTATATGTAATAGGAACCTAACATCCTGGTTACATATAATGGTTAACATCTTTTACTACTTCAACATTAACAGTTGGTTCTGTAATTCCCCATTTTACAGGATTTATGCCCCCTCTTAAAGTATAACTCTGGCTATCTAAGTCATATTCCATTCGATGGAATGTTCATACAGCTTTAGTAGCTTTTTATTAGTAATATTACTATTTCATTATCAAAGTAGACACTGTTCACAAAACTTAAAGTTTATTACTTTGTACTGTAACTCATGCACCTTATTAAAGTTTATTAGTTATAATTTGATCACTTACACTTGTCCATGGTGAATTATTAATATATTTACTAGTCTTTTTCTAGTTTTTAACATGAAATATTCAACCATGGGGGGAACTGTGAAGATTGTTTTATACAAACTAAACAATAACTTTTTGAATGCACTAATATTTAATACTACTAACACTTTTAGTTTTTTGTCAGTTTTACAGTGAATGGTTTTTTGGGGTGTTATACTTTCTCTTTGGACATTCATTGATTTTGGGGTTTTTGGGGTTCTTTCCCTATGGGGTTTTTGTTTTATATGGGTCGTCTCACTTCCTTCTCCTTTCTTCTTTAGTTTTGGTTATTCTTCCTTCTCCTTTCTTCAGTAGTTTTAGTTTTGACTATTCTTCCTTCTTCTGTAGTTTTAATTAGTCTTCTTTCTTCTTTCTTTAGTTGTAGTAGTTTTGGGTTATTCTTCTTTCTTCTTTCTTCAGTAAATTTGGTTACTCTTCTTTCTTCTTTAGTTTCGATTATTCTTCTCTCTTCTGTCTTCAGTAGTTTTGATTATTCTTCTTTCTTCATTCTTCAGTAAATTTGGTTATTCTTCTTTCTTCTTTAGTTTCGATTATTCTTCTTTCTTCTGTCTTCAGTAGTTTTGATTATTCTTCTTTCTTCATTCTTCAGTAAATTTGGTTATTCTTCTTTCTTCCTTCTTCCGTAGCTTTAGTTTTGATTATTCTTCTTTCTTCCTTCTTCAGTAGTTTTAGTTTTGATTATTCTTCTTTCTTCAGTGGTTTTGGTTATTCTTCTTTCTTCTCTGTTCAACAATTTTAATTATTCTTCTTTCTTCTTTCTTTAGTAGCTTTAATTATTCTTCTTTCTTCAGTAGCCTTGATTATTCTTCTTTCTTCAGTAGTTTTAATTATTCTTCTTTCTTCTTTGTTCAATAATTTTAATTATTCTTCTTTCTTCTTTCTTCAGTAGTTTTAATTATTCTTCTTTCTTCAGTAGCTTTGATTATTCTTCTTTCTTCAGTAGTTTTAGTTATTCTTCTTTCTTCTTTGTTCAACAATTTTAATTATTCTTCTTTCTTCTTTCTTTAGTAGCTTTAATTATTCTTCTTTCTTCAGTAGCCTTGATTATTCTTCTTTCTTCAGTAGTTTTAATTATTCTTCTTTCTTCTTTGTTCAATAATTTTAATTATTCTTCTTTCTTCTTTCTTCAGTAGTTTTAATTATTCTTCTTTCTTCTTTCTTCAGTAGCTTTGATTATTCTTCTTTCTTCAGTAGCTTTGGTTATTCTTCTTTCTTCTTTGTTCAATAATTTTAATTATTCTTCTTTCTTCTTTCTTCAGTAGTTTTCGTTATTCTTCTTTCTTCTTTAGTTTTGATTATTCTTCGTTCTTCAGTGGTTTTGGTTATTCTTCTTTCTTCTTTGTTCAATAATTTTAATTATTCTTCTTTCTTATTTCTTCAGTAGCTTGATTATTCTTCCTTCTTCTCTCTTCAGTAGCTTTGATTATTCTTCTTTCTTCTTTCTTCAGTAGTTTTAATTATTCTTCTTTCTTCTTTCTTCAGTAGCTTTGATTATTCTTCTTTCTTCAGTAGCTTTGGTTATTCTTCTTTCTTCTTTGTTCAATAATTTTAATTATTCTTCTTTCTTCTTTCTTCAGTAGCTTTGATTATTCTTCCTTCTTCTCTCTTCAGTAGCTTTGATTATTTTTCTTTCTTCAGTAGCTTTGATTATTCTTCTTTCTTCAGTAGCTTTGATTATTCTTTTTTCTTCAGTAGTTTTAATTATTCTTCTTTCTTCTGTAGTTTTTCGCTGTGTATGCCTTTGTTTCTTCTGGTCTGGTTTCCTTGTCGGGGTATATTAATTGCCTGCTTCTATCTTACCTGGGTAATTTTGTTATTAACATTTTTAGTCTTCTGGGTTTTTATTTTTGTATTATATTATATTATTTGCAGAATTTTTCTTTATCTAAACTTTCTTGTGAATATATTAGTAAATAGTGCATTTTAATTGATTCTCATCTGGATATTCCATATATTAGAGCTTTATCAACGATCATTGAGTAATGTATTTGTGTGGATTATCTGTCACGCTACACTATTCACTATAGGTGGGTCTATTCCTTGGTGAGAGTCCCACACATCGGGGGACAGTCTGTTTCCTCTGACGGTGCATAAAGGATATTCCCCTTCAAAAAATATTATTATTATTCTTTGCTTAACATATGTATATACATTTATGAAAAAAAAACACTCTTTATATAGGAAGATCTATAATTGTTTCTGTATTGCCCACGTGGAAGTCTTGATTAAAACTGTGTCTAGTTAAATGCCTGAACCTCATAAACCCTTTACGGCCGCAACTAAACTATAAGCAGCTCCTAGTGACAAGCAGTTTGTAGACGCCATATTCCGTGTATAATTTATGGAAATGTTTCATTGTTCACTCTATTTCCATTTGTTTCCTCTTTTATGCGTTCGAAATCTCCTAGCCTTTTGTGAAAGTTTATGTTAAGTAAAGATACCGATAAGCCTTCCTTTACACTGTCCACCCCTTGCTCGTCTTCTTCTCACAGCAGAGAACCTTAAGATTTTGAATTTTGTTTATGTATGTATTTATATTCACACAGTCGTTCAAAGAGATACCCAGTTTCATCATGTTCTCCTTGAGTTTTTTAGTGTATCCATTGCCACTGGAAAGTTACCAAATATAGTAGAAGATTTGTTTAATTAATATTGACCGATCCATCCGAACCATATATCTAAGGAATCTCAGTCTTTTTTTTTTCGGAAAGTCGTTTCCAGATTTTCCAGAATCCTGTACAGATCTTCTTTACGCTTGCACCCACCTTCGGTTTTATTGGGGCCATACATTTTCCGAAGAATTCTATGTTCAATTGTAAGAAGAGGTTCCAAATTTTGAAAGCACATTGTTTCCACAACATACATGATCACCGCCCTGATCACAGTGCTATAATGGCGGACTTTCGCACTTCTGGAAAGGTTCCGCTTTCCGCACAGTTCCCGGGTTACAGTAAAAGCCTTTGCTAATTTGAGTTTCCTTATCTAATAATAATAATAATAATAATAATAATAATAATAATAATAATAATAATAATATGTGTTTGACACATATTATTATTGCTATTATTATTATTATTATTATTATTATTATTATTATTATTATTATTATTATTATTATTATACTGTTGCTGTTGTTGCCGTTGTTCATATTGCGTAATTTATTAATTGCCAATTGCGAAATGTTGTTAATACATAATAAACTCAGTTTAATTAACTTTGTTTACCCATTGAATCTACGTTATTTAATTTAAATTTATTTTGTCAAAGAATGTGATAATTGAATACTTACGAATCGGGTTCGTTTAAAAATTTGTATTGTGCAACCCACATACATTACCCCACGATCATGTAATCGCTAACATAACAATGAGCAGTGTTAACGAAATGGATGGATTTATTGGTTTGAAATTGATATTACGGCTGTCCTGCGGTTCACATTGATAATGTGGTGTTAGCCCTGTCTCTTTGGCCAGGAATTTTGAATTACTTGGCGTTTACATGAATTACATACGGTCAATCATACCCTTGTGCAAAATTCCTAAATTACCATTCTTTTTTTTTAATTCATATACTACAAAATTTGTATTTTCTATTTTCTATCTCTTTTGTCATTTGTTATAGCCTAAATAAATCCGTTTATAGAAGTAACACTGTTGAACACTACTATAGATAAAAGTCCCGATTACTGTTTTAAGCTCCACAGCTCATCATCAGATAGGAAATGCTCCATCATCACAGTTCATCACACCTCATCGAATTTCTGATCTGATGATGAGCTGTGAAGCTTGACAGCACTAAACGGAAATTTTATCTAAAGTGTTGTGCAACAATGTTATTTCAACTTGTGATTTTAACTACTAACACAACTTCATTCATTGGGAAATCCGTTTATCGCCACCTGACGCTACCGATCTCGTTTTTTTACCATGGCGTGTGTGTCCTCAGTTGTCGTTTAGAAGGATGCGCTCACATGTACGTGCTTCAGCCGTCCCAACACCAATAAGCGTTTGCGAACTTAAATACGGCCCCAACATTTATATTGTTACGGCGGTCTCCTTGATCGTCGTATGGTACAGTGAAAAACAAAATACAAGACACCAATAAAGTCACTAATCACTAGATTTAATTACCACAATTAAAGAGTTTGTAATCGACAAGATAGTCTCTTACAACAAATCAAATGAAAATTGTTCACACGCAAAAATAATGTCAACTAATACAGTCCCGCAGAATTATAAAACACATAACACTTCGCCACAATACTTCAAACCGCACTGGAATAAATCGCCATTTAAACTGAACTGACTGTCGCTGAATGCCTATATTTATACCCCGCTGATATTCCATAATTACCCACAATACGCGTCAACTCTACAGTAGAGCGTCATTGCTTGCGGCCTTCACACAGTGCGCGCGGCCGGCGAAGTCTGGAACAGTCTCGCTAACGCATGTTGAGATCACGTAAACACACAACATTACAGCCGGATTCCACTGGAATAGACGAGAAACACGTAGAGTTTTCTGTAATGGCGTGACACTTTTTCCGCATTACTTAACAATATCTTGCTGACATGGTCTGCCAAAGTTTGGGTATATATATGGTCTGTAGTCTGGTGTACCGTACTTGTCAAAATTTAAATAAAGTAGAGCTGGTCCTATCCAGGATTGTTATAACAGTGTTAGCGTCACTTTCTACAATCTGGAAAGTACACTTGTGTTCCTATGCTTTCCACAGTATTAATGCACGTGGAATGAAATAATTTTAATAAACTTATAACTTTTTGGACTACAACACAATCTTTTTATTATTACGTTAACGAAATCATTAATACATTATTACACTTTTGATATATTTATGTTCGAATTCTTAACACGGCGAGTCTGTATGTCCGGTTGATAAGAGACCCCCCCACTTCCGTTGGTAAAATTCGTTTCCACGTCGCATTGTACAGTTTTCCACAATGTTGATTAGTTTTGTAACTAATTATTAAGGGTTAAATTTACAAGTCAGCGCAGATCTGACGCCCACTAAGGATTAGACTATAAACGATCAACGGTTCACCTCTTGTAACGTCAAATCAGATGATAAATTCCTGTTCGCGTTTCCTGTTTAAATTACAGGGTGTCTGCTTAACTTTTACAATTTTTAATAATATTTTTTCGATTTAACATACGTAGATTTGTTTATCTTAAATCCAGACTTTTAGCCCATACTATGACGAAGCACGAATTTGTGTTCTGTCGAACCATTGAGCATGCCTGTATAAAACGGTTGGATTTAAGAAAAACAAAACGACATGTGTTAAACAAAAAAGGTGTTGTTATTAAAGAGAGCCACAAAAGCTTACTAACGAGTTTACTCGTTTCTGTCGACATAAATTCACATATTTATCTCTGTAAATTTTATATGAACAATTTGCATTGGTGCCGTAGATTAAAAATTTAGTAAAAATTATGTTTTGTAATTTCCATTAACGTATCCTTTAATTATTCCATACCTAAGTTGAACTGAGATTGCTATCAATTTGTCCGGGGTGTAAGTACTTGTTAATGTAGAAGCCACAGATTAGAGCAGTACTTTAGCAAACATTAGAGCAGTTACAGTACAAACAGGAGCACAAGTACGGATTAAACTCTATAACGACACAGCTTACATGTATTGCACTGTTGTTGTATGCAAATGCTGGAACTGAATATTATACATAAATGTTATTACGCTTTACGCGTTGATTTTGTTAATTTCAGTATTAAAACGCAATTAGATTTAAAAACTATTTTGTCCTACATTATTGAAAATTCAAACCCCAATAATCTATGTTCTTATTTTTTCTTTTGAGACGAGAGACAATAGTAATGAAATATTCTCAAGTTTTATTAAAGACACGTTTTAATCGAATGACTACAGTTTACATCCAGAACCCTTATTCACAGTCACGATTATCCTCTGAGTAATCACCTTCACCACGTGTGACTACAGAACCGTTCACGGTCCACGGATTGTTCCACTAGCAGACTCCACTCGACCCTATTACCGTGACTCTAGCTTTACTGTTTCTACTATTGAGCCTTCTACACTCCTCCTTTAACCGAATGCTTGGTCATTCACAGGTGCTAGTATCCAAAATGCTCTGGTAAAATTTCGTTTTATCGACCTTGTTTCTCGTGTAGTTTCTGATAGTTTTTAATCCACCTGATCCTATTTATGTTAACAAATCTTACGATACCAACACAGTATTCTGGGCTCTGTGCTGGACGCCACTCTCAACCAACCCTTTATAGATGTGTTATTTAAAACATTAGTATTGTTACGCTATTACAGAACGTGCTATATGTTTCTCGGCAACCTCAGCAGAGCCCAGCTGTAATGTTTGTGGGCGTACGTGACACTTAACATGCGTCAACAAACAAGGCTATTCCAGACCATACCGGTCAGCGCACTGTGTTCAAGGCCGCAGTCAATTACGCTCTAGTGTTTTCGAGTAGTGTTAACGCTTATTACGGCTTACTCTAGAACACTTGTGCTGTCTATTTAAACAACGACAGCTGCCGCTTAGAGGTTAATTTACTTTGGGCGATTACTAAGTGAGTTTAAGTGGCGATTTATTCAAGTGAAGTTTTGTAGTATTATGGCGAAGTGTTATTGTGTGATTGTTGTGCGGGACTCTGTTAGTTGAGATTATATTGTTGTAAGTCGACAAATTTAATTTTAATTATTGTACGAGTATAATCTTGTTGAATACAAACTGGTTGATTACAAACTATTAATTGTGACAATTAAAGCTAGTTTTTAGTGACTTCATTGGTTTCTTGTATTTTGTTTCCGTACTATACGACAATCAGTGACACCGTCGTACGAATATCAAAACACTCTAACGATTGTCCAAAAATTTATTAATTGATAATTTGTTCTATTTGCCAGTTATAAACTTCCTATAACTTCTGACATGATGTTAATGTACTTTCTTGGTAATCCAGTTATCAAAACTTTGTTTTGCTGCTGTATGTTGTATATACCTATGGTACCTACTGTTTAATACCATCGGGCACATCGGCTGATTTATTCGCAACATATCACAACTTTTGTGTTTATTATTTATTCTAGGTTTTTTTATAAAAACTGTTAAAATTAGTAAAATACTTTAGTCCATTAAATCGCAGGTAGAAAGAAAGAAATATTTAAAAGATACTATGTACTAATTACATTGCACAAAAAATTGCGTTATCTATTGGACTAAGAAATTGCCGTATCTACATATCTTAAACAGTAAACAGCATTTAGAACCCATTGGTGCAACCACAATTTCCATGATTGTTCTGTAACTTTTTGAACTATGCTACTTATAGCTCGTGATGTTTCTTTACGTCACGCAATGCGCATGACTTTTAAAATTTTACAATTTATTATTTTATTTAGTTTCCCGCGCGATTGTGAAAATGACAGTTGTTTCTATTGACTAATTTATCTGATTTAAGAAAAAAAGGAAAGAAATTTCTCGAATTTTTAAATAAGGTTGGCTAAATAAGAATAAGGGAATTATTCAATATGTGTGTCGTCAATAAGCGCAGATCGGCTGTGTCTCCTTCTGCATTTTATTCTTCAATAGTCGTCTTATTGTTCAACAGGTATAACTAAATTTATTTAACTTTGTCTCGATATCGTTGTCCTTCCTATATAAGATATCATATTCTGCAAAATATTCTTAAACAAAATAATATTATAGTCGTATAGATCTACTGATGGTTTACATTTGAAAATTGGCATTATTGAATAAAATGAATTCATTATCTAATGAATTAAATCTTAAATTAACATTCAGATTTTAGAGAATAAATATGTATGTATTAATTTCTTTTAGAAGGTGTATTATTTTATTTCCTGAGTTTTCGCGTAGCCCGCAAAGCATTGCCGGGAACCCCATTTAGAAAATCACTAGAGTACAGCGTTTGAAAAATTGTAGTTCACTGACAGTTTAACTTGTAGTGTTGTTAGAGTATGTTCGTTACTCCATTTTTGTTAGAACGGTATTTAGGCAACTCAATGCGTAGCAATTTAATTATTCCATTGATTCGTCTCTGTGACATATGATAAAAGCGTTCCTTAGACTGAGATTTCATTAAAAAACAAGAAGCTTTGTATTTCTTTTAAACGATAAGTTTGAATCACATAAATTTTGGAATGAAAGACAAAAAGTACATCTTCCGAAATTACTTTTACGCAACATGACTACTGCTCAAAACACGTGTATGCAGTTGGATACACTTTAAATTAGTTGACGTATAAAAACTCACACACTCATTAACTACAAAATAATTATCATTGTTATATATGGAAGCTATATGGAGGAAACATGTTCTTTGAACAGAAGATGACTCTACACCAAACGTCTCATCTTTTTTCTTGCTCCAAAAATTAGTCGTAACATTTCTAGTTCAACTCATGATATTTTTAAATTATTCATTAAAGTTTGGAATGTGTTTAAGCCTTGTGAAACCAGAAGCTACACCTACTCCAGAATGGAAAAAGAAGATAAAGGAGAAGAAGAAGACAAGCAAATGTCATTTATACTTATTTGTATCTCACGACTATGGTGATGTGGCTCATACCAAAAGTAGGATAGTCGTATAAGTGGCTCTAAAATAAGTATTACCCAGGAAAAAAGAAAATTAGTTGTGTCGGACGCTTGTATAGGTTTTACAATTGTACATATGTTTTTGTGAATTTTAATATTTGATGATCTCCTTGTGAGTGATAACTATCTGATGAAAGGTCATATGACTCGAAACGCGTCATAAATATACAACTTGAAGTCAATGGACGGTTTCAATAAGGTAAATCATTAAATTTAGTTGCAATTATGGGTCAAAACAACTGCTGACAGCCGAATACAGTTTGGGATAAAGGCCCTCATATCTTATAGAATTTTGATCAATACAAAGGTTAGTTGTATAATTCAGAAGGCTTAAACAACAATTATTTGAAATAACAGTTTTCAGAAATATTATTCTTCAAAATAATGGATGGGCAACAGATACTTTCATCCATTTCATCTTGCAATGAATTTAAATTTCTTGTCACTATCCTTCTGTAAAAGAGAACAATTTTCTAAGTAGTATCTGTGTAAGACGTTTACACTTGATGGTAGGTATTTGTCACGATCAGCTGATAAAAAGTATTTAATTAATTCTGTTATTTGAAATTTCAGCTTTAAATGTGAGAGTATGAATATGCTGCAAACAGTTAATTTCTATTAAAACGCAAATTTATTTCGTTAGTATACGCATAAATATCCTTAATATGTGTAAATTATGTAATCATCTAACTTGGCTATATATAGAGAGAAGAGAATGTGGTAAAACGCCATTAGGCCAGCATGCAATAATAATTAGGACAACTTGTTTCAATTAGAAGCGTAACTGAATGGTGATTTGTGAAGGATAATTAATGATTAGCATCAATTCCCCAAAACTACTATCGAGCTTATTGTAATACACAGTTACTGTCAGTTAGTGTGGCAACTGATTGATGGCGTTATAATTGCGGAACAGCAATAACGTCAATTATTCCACAATATATCAGACAACGGGTCGTTCATTTCCTATATACGACAGCCGGTGTGGTAATGTACTTAGCTTGATTTACGTAATGGCCTAGTGTGGTGGATTGTACGGACAATTACGTAGGGACGAATATACAGACGGATTCTAAAAAACAAACAATAGAAGCTACTATACAAGAGGCAAAAAAACAGAATAGACTATTTATTTATGAAGTGTTTAGCTTGAAACAGCTTTATTAGAAGGCTGCCAGCCGTGTGATGGTATTCAGGGTTTCTCATACTTTTCCACTTGGCGACCCCCTTACACGAGCAAAAATTTTCGCTACCCTGGGTACAGAGGTACTATAACTAGAAATACGAATTAATAATTTGGTGATAATAAATCATACGGTAAATTTATTTAAAAACAATTATATTAAACAAATATAATTTTACCAAATATTCATACTAATGAGGTGGGTGTGGTTGTTTACTCTTACGTAAAGACTTTAAATCTTTGATGAATATTTGATACTGCTGTACTACGAGATTCTTCAACGTTTTGCAGAGTTGACCAATTTTTTGATCTTATAAACTTTAATGCTGAAAATGCCGCTTCCCATAAATACGTAATACAAAATGGTAGAAGTGTGTTTAGGCCCATTTCAGAAAGTATTAGAAATTTTGTGCGAATGTCGAGCAAAAAATTCATTGGATAAGAATGCTGAGTCAAAACTTTTTTTTGGGAAACTCAAGTTTTAAACCTGTATCGTTCGATAACTCAGCAAAATCGTCTTGAGCGTTTCATGGTAAAATGACTGACATTAATCATTCTAATTGCGTATGGTTTATGGACCCAGATTTCTTTTTCGACATCAAAATTTGAAGCAGAGAAGGCTTATTTTTAAAATTATGTCTCCAGACACTTCAAATTATATTATAACTTTTAGAATTAAATCTTGGAAAGGTTATTTTTAATTATGAGAACATCTAAAGAGGTACATATATCTAAAATTCAATTTTTCATTTTTTTTCTATATCTCAACTTTTAAACAAAATTTTTAATTTTATATTTTAACGTAAATGTGTTACAAATATTTCCTTGAAGTGACATGTTTAAATTATTAAATTTTTCAAAAATTTTTTTTAACTCCTAAAGGCAATACCTTGTCGCTGTAGCCACGTCACTCTATCCCTTGCGATATTCTTCATTTCTCCATTGGACCCACTATTCACGACACTCATTGTGCTGCGGAAGTACGCAGTTCTTGGTCTTCCTTTGGGCTTCTTCCCCACTACTTTTCTCTCAAAGATGTTAGTTAAAAAAGCACTATGTCTGATCACATGCACTATCAACTTAATCTTCCTCACCTCTATACTCCTAAGGAGTGTTCTATTCTCATTTATTTCCTCTAAGATCTGTTCATTCGTCTTCCTATCTGTCCAACTAGTTTTTGTCATTCTCCGCCAAATCCACATCTCCATTGCCTGAAGTCTGTCACTCTCCACCTTCCCTAAGATCCACGATTCACACCCGTAAATTAAAACACTCCATACAAATACCTTAACAAATTTTTCCTTGTTTCACTACTAATATGGTTGCTTGTTAATAAGTTCCTTTTGCTCTGGAATGCTTGTTTTGCCAGAGCTACTCTCCTCTTAATCTCTGCCAGACACTTACTCCCACTTGTAACTATGCTACCCAGGTAACAAAATTCAGTAACGTGCTCCAATATTGTGTTGTTCAACATAATGGTTGATTTAATGCCTTCTCTTTTTTACTTACAACCATTATTTTAGTTTTCTTAACATTTCTCCTCAATCTCCAAGCGTGAAGAATTTTGTTAAATGTACCTAACACTGTGGTCATATCCTTTTCTGAGTCAGCCATCAGTACAATATCATCTGCGAAACGAATACTGTGTATCTGTTCCCTATTTTTTTTAATTCCCCTAGAAATCCTTTTCATCTGAGTTACAACATCTTCTATAAACAAATTAAACAAGTACGGTGACAGTGGGCAACCCTGTCTCACCCCTCTTCTTATTATTGCTTCCTTTTTACATCCATTTATGTCTATTTCAGTACTTTTCGACCTATAAATATTGAAGATCCCCTTTCTAACTTTCCAGTCAAGTCCTGACTTCCTCATAGTTTGAAACAACAGCTTCCAATCAACATTGTCGACGGACGCCTTCTCGAGATCCACAAATACTAAATAGGTTTTCCTATTCACTTCAATTCTCCTCTCCAAGATCTGCCGCAGAGCCAAGATTGCTCCTCTGGTTCCTCTACCTGCTCTAAATCCAAACTGATCCTCCTCCAAAGTGTAATCAATCTCTCCTTCCAGTCTATTCTTCACTATGTTCAGCAAAATCTTAGCAGCATGAGATATTAAGGCTATCGTTCTATAATTAGCACAGTCGTCTACTTTACCTTTCTTGGGTATTGTGATTGTTCTACTTTTAATGAAATCAACTGGCAATACTCCCTCTTCATATAGCACCCAGTAATTATTCGAAATAGATGGTCTTCCGTTCTCTCCCCTACATTTTTCAAAAGCTCTGCTGGTAGACTGACAGGCCCTGTCGCTTTTTTCATACTCAGACCTTTAAGGGCATAATCAAATTCCACCCTGCTAATTGGCGGTCCTACCATATCTCTATCTACAGCATTCTCATTTTCTAGAAACTCTTGCGTGACTACCACAGCTTCCCCGTCATATAGTTCCTCTATATACTCCTTCCAACGCTCGCTGACCTTATCATTTTCGAAAAGTATTTTACCATTTTTATCCTTAACAACATTACTTCGAGTCTTATGCTTCAACTGTAACGATTTTATCCTTAAATATGCCTTATCACATTTTCCTCTACTGAAATCATCTTCTATTTCAAGACTTAGTTGTTTCATCCAATTTTCTTTTTCAATGCGACACATAGAGGTAATCTGATTTTTTATTCTCTTGTAGTCCTGATAATCCTTATTTCTCAGCTTATTACGCCTCCTTATTAGATCCAACATTTCCTGTGTCATCCATGGTTTCCGTGGTTCTAACTTTCTCTTCCCTAAAACACGCTGTGCTGTTGCCATTAATCCATCTCTTACTTCCTCCCAACTTGGCCTTCCTTCCATCAACATGTCTGTCTCCTCTTCCAATTGTTTTACTATTTTGTCATCGGTCAGTTTTTCTAAGCACCAGTTCCTTTGTGTAGATTTCCTGATTTTCCTAAATTTAATATTGCACTTGGCCATAACGGGAATATGGTCACTATCTATATCCATACCAGGATATGAATGACTAGATTTGACTTGGTTCTTATATCTTTGTCTGACTAGAATATAATCGATCTAATGCCTCCTAACATCCCCCGGTGCTTTCCAAGTGTATCGTCGTCTTTTGGGGACTTCAAAACATGTGTTTGTGACGATCATCTCATACTGCTCACAAAACTCAAGTAACCTTTCCCCTCGTGCATTGATGTTCCCCAAACCAAACTTCCCGGCACATTTTTGACTACTGTTAGCACCAATAGATGCATTAAAGTCGCCCATTATAATACATTATCGTCTTTCTTTATTATCTTGAGCAACTCTTCAATCTGTTCATACATTAATTCTATATCCTCATCGTTACTACTTGTTGTTGGAAAGTACACCATAATTATACACAAATCAACTGGCTCTGCCCTAAGTTTTATCATCAGTAATCTATCACTTCTGTGACATGTATTCAAGACACTACTCTTCCATTCACCTCTCAAGAACAATGCTACTCCATTTCTTCCTGGTTCTTCCTTACCATATAAGGAAAATAATTCTGAAATCACCTGATACGAAATCACCACATCCTGCCCATTTTGTCTCGCAGACACCTAATACATTAAGCTCTGCCTTTATCATAGAATGCTTTACCTCTTCCATTTTACCAGGCTTCAGTAATGTTCTAACATTCCAAGTGCCGATTTTGCATCCTTTTCCCCGTTTGTAGGCAATAGGATTTACTTCTTCAAAATTGACTCTATCCAACACCTTCCCTCCCCCCGGAGAACCGAATGCGGGAATTGAAACTCCGGAATATTTTGCATTAGACGTAGCCATCATGCTAAAACCTGGGGATACCCTCAGATCTTTAATGCAGTGGTTTCCCGTTGCCTTCTGCATCCTATGCCGTTGACCATCTCTGGTTCATCCGCCTTCTGGGGTATTTTCACACCCCAAGGACAAGAGAGTGCCTTAACCTACTACCCGCTCATCCGTCTTCAAAGAAGCCGTTGGCACTTGGTAGTAGGGGGACCACTTATACCGGCGGTCACTCGGTCGTCAGAGCCTCGTTAGTGTGAACAGGGTGCACCAAAAATATTTGAAAAATAATACAGTTTTAAAAACCATAATTCATTATTTAAAAAAGCAACGAAATCGGATTTCTGCTCTGTCCACATCATGGACTTGGTATATAATTTACATTTCGCTTGACTGCACTCATTAGTGACTTCACTTTAGTAGTGATCATTTATAAAAAACTTTTATTTTATATAAACCTACCTTTAAACCTCTTATATAAACCTTATTTAAACTTTTATTATATATACCTACCTAATTCTACCTATTATAGGTGTTTTATAATACGTGATTATATCGTCCTTTCTGCACGGAAGATATAACAACTTCATCTGTCAACTGTAATAATGTGTATAAACGTCGTCCTCTTGAGAGCCACCGTACTTCTGGACGTAGCAATAAGATTTGGTAATCGGAATTCATATCTTTGAAAAAGTTTCAAAATGGACGACTGTTAAAGGTTTGACTTTTTATGAAATGTATGATTTTGATAGCATCGCAAAACACATCATTTAAATCGTGTGATATTTTTGTAGCTACAAGTGCTTTCCGATGGATCATGCAGTGAGTAAAATTGATTGTTCATTCATTGTCATCAGATTTAACTTTTGATACAAATCCAATATTCTCACTCACCATTTTCCCCACCACCGTCTGTACAGACACCGACGCAACTACTCCATTGTAAACCATAATTTATGAAAAATTCATCAACTGTTAGGTAAATGTCTTCGACTCTTGTGCGCGCTCCCAAAGGACAACAAAACAATAATTCTTCAATTGTACTTCCTTCATAAGCATATCTTAGGTAAAGAAACAATTGTGCCATGTTAGAAATAGGACACTCAGTTGTTTCATCTAATTGTATTGCAAACTTTAGGCTGCTCTTAAGCCTAAAAATAAGCTGCAATTGATTCTTACTAATAATAAGAGTGGCTTCCATGTGTACCACAGAAGCAGCTTAGGAGTCAGGCAGGGTAGGCTGCCTTATGCGAGCCGTACGGCATACAAGGAATGCAGTGTGGCCAGCACTACGCTTCACCCGCCCATTATTATCCCCCGGATGTTATCCCAGGTACTCATTTTCAACAGGCTGAGTCGACCTTGATTTTATAGTGCTGGCCCGGGAATCGAACCCGGGACCTCTAGATTAGTAGCCAGGTGCCATATCCACTGGTCTCTTAAACAGCCGGTTATTACTAATTTCAGAAATTCTTCTGGAAGCAGTATAATTCGATAAAGGAATTTCATCTCCATATTTTTCACATTTTTGCCAAGAACAACTTCCGACATTTTTATTGAAGCAGGCAACACGCTTTTGATATAAAAACGCAACACGATATCTGCTCTTGTATTAAATGCTCTTTTCATTTTTTCCAATTAAATAAGAAGTTTTGTTAAGCGAATAAATACTTTTCGTTGACAGCAACAAATTTCTCTGTTTTTCTGTATTTGAGTATTATAAAGTCGTTCAAAGTATTTCTTTTCTTAATTGCATTACGTTGTATGCTTGGTACAGAGATATCGTTTTAGTTTGGACGGTTTCATGCTGTCAACAGCCAAAATTTCTTTACAAATTAAGCAAGTAGGTTGTTGCACATCATTACGATTAACATAAGAAAATACAAATGACAAAGACGAATATTGTCATATATTATTTTCCTTGTCGAGTTAAGTCCCACTTTCTGAGTAATAGAACCTGCTATCGAGGAATCTGCTCTACTGTCATTAAAATTTTTATGCTTTCTGTTTAAATTTAGCCACTTATCCATAACAAAAAACTACTTTTCCTCTGAATAATAAACATCATAATTAAAAAAAAAAATAAAAAAATATATAAAAAACCTTCATAAATATTAGGATTTTAGAAACTTAGTTCGTTTTACTCGTACCCTTACCTTAGAAATTTTTAAGAATCTGAAATTTTATGAATATGTGAAACTTAAGTTTTTAACAGAAACTTTCAGGCCAAGTCGACGCAAAGACTCTAAAAAACGAACTCAATTTCGAAAAAACCGCCCTCGCAATTAATTAAGGCATTTCATTTGAAAACTTTTTTGTTAATATTTGTGTTTAGAACTAAAATAAAGAGAACACTTACATTATTAAAAAGTCCGATAATTAACTTTTAAAATAATATAGAAACCATAGTTATTTATAAAACACACACGCGATTTATTGTTCTTGGAATAAATACTAGCTTTAATTTATGAAATTAAATTTGTTTGAAAACAGCCGATTTTTATCCTATTCTACTTATTGCTTCTGTTTACAACAGATAACTCATGAAAGAAAACATTTCATACAGTTGAAAAGTTGAAAGGACCTGTTAGTTTTATACTTACGTACTTGTCAAGGAGTAACACTAAAACAGTTTTACAATAGAACACTTACAGGGCATGCAATAGCCTCAACTGTGCAAGCGGAGGCAACAGCAGAATGCATAGGTCAAACAGGGGGGTTACGGTGACCAATTGCAGTCGGCGACTTGGCACAGACGCTCTTTCACTATCATAAACTCACAGACATACTACCTTACTATACGTGTAGTGTTGCCAGATTGGTTTTGAATTAATTTTTGGTCGTTACGCGGCTAGGAATTTTTTATTTTACTAAAATTTCTGCGACCCCATACGGGATCGCCACCCACCCTGTTCTATGCCACCTTTATTGAATTGCATAAGGCTTATTGTCAACCGAAGTTGACTCGGAAATATTACTTCAGGAAAATATTCATGCGAATGCATTGCTTTATGCAGATGACAAGGAAATGATACAGAAAACAGAAGACTAGATACAGCGATCGATATTTACGTTCAATAGCATCATACAAGACTACGGACTACATATCTCTGCTAAAAAACTAAAACGATGGCATTTCAGGGCAGGTATTCTGTAAGAACTAAGGATAGTCGTGAATAATTAGATTTTGGATCGGGTTAGTGATTTTAATACCTTGGTTGTAGTATCTCATATGGAACTGATATTGATTGGGATATTATGCTAACAAAATTTAGACGCAACAGTGGAACGATTCATAAGTACCTGGAAAATAAAACACGGAAGGATACCCGAATGAAAATTTCTAAAACTGTGGCTGTCCAACATTTCTGTATACTAGCGAGACATGGACTCTTGATAAATGTCCAGAGGATTCAGGCAGCACAATTGGAATTTCTAAGAGGGACGCAAGGTTGTTCTCTCTTGGATCGGCGAAGGAACGAGGATATTAAACGCAATTTAAACATTGTATCATTTCACCAGAAGACTTAAGCCACAGCCGGAGATGGTATGAATACTTGAATCGCATGCCTGATATCCGTATACGTGTGGCAGCCCTGGGGTATCACCCTACTGGAAAGAGAGATGGCTGTAGACCGAGGAGGAGATTGGTTCCCGAACAGGTCTAAGGCCTAGTCCTTGGAGTGGTGATGATGATGATAAAGCTTATGGTTGAGTTTCACTATCAAAGCTCTCGCCAGCCATACACCAAGCTAATGTTAGCCCTACTTAGAGTAGTACATATGTTTTTTAAGAATGTGTTTGTACAAGACAAATCTATACACAGCGCCTTGTATGGTACGGCCACGTGCAACAGATTACCGTTCGGGAAAAATGCTGTTAGACCGGGTTCCATCTAGATCACGGAAACGCCGTAGAGCCAGGAGATCACTGAAAGAGGACATATACGATTGAGAGGGGGGCGGGAGAAATAGGTTTGCAACGTGCTGATTGTTGCAACAGAAGCTTCCGCTGTGCAGAGATTTTAATTTTATTAAATTTTGAATTATCCGTCTGTACTCCTCTTTCCCATTCTACACGCTAAATATTTTTAGAAAGAACGTCATTTCTCCCGAACATGTAACTTCAACGATACGCACACCACCAACGTATCCTCCCACACAGGTTTTTCACAGACACAACACTGTATTTTATGTCAGTAACTTCTTAATATTGTTAACATTACTTACCGGGCTGTTTGGCAGTGGTCCAAAGTTTTCGACAAAACCACAGCTTTCGGCAGTCCCATCGACTGCCACCTTCAGTGAAAATCGTGTACGCTAACGTCAGTCACACCGTGCCAGTTGTTATCGACACTGATGATAGTGAGGTCGAAATGTCTCTCACCGTAGACTCTAGACCACACCTGCCAATAATGTTTCTAACTATGTTGATGCCGGCACTGAAAGCCTTAGGAACGATACGTTCCATTTCTCGCTCGCTTTTTAAATCGCCATCCGTCAATATTTAAACGTAATATTCTCCAATTACATATCGTAAATCCTTATCGTACTGAAGTGCATCCTCAGTATATGTCATTATCGTCTTTTAGTAAGACGATACGTTAGTGACTATGGAATCACTAGCACTGTGGTCAGTAACGTATTCCACCTCACGTTAGCGTACTCGATTTTCACTGAAAATGGCAGTCGATGGCACTGCCAACACGTCTGGTATTGTCAAAAGCGTTGGACCACTGCCAAACAGCCCGGGAAGTAATGTTAACAACACTGACTCCGGACGTGTGAGCGTTCGTAACACACTAACGTCTTAATACTTTGTTAAATCTTAGTCCTGAAGTTACTGACAATACGTTTTTGACAATTCACACTTTAGTCAAGGATAACAGTGTTCTTCACCCATGATAGGTAAATATTAGGCGTTTTCTATTAAACACTCGATGAAATGCGTGAGACATTGCAACATGTAGCACGCATTGTTAAAGTAAAACGACTTATGACTCCCATTTGTCGCATCAATCAGTTGCTCGGAAGAGTGACACGGTGGCGATACTTATGTCATGCCAAAAAAAAACCAATTTGAATTTACATGCAACAATTTTTACAGATTTAGACTTTAAGTCGTCAGGGACTCGGCGGCTAGCTACTGTGTACTTGTTATACGGCAGTAATGAAAGCGCATGCGCCTGTAACGCTCATTGTTGTTCCATTGTCAGTTGTATAGAGATCTATCCATGCGCAATATTGCAGTGTGCATGTGCATGTCAGTATTTTGCAAACACGCGTCCAAGCGCACGTAACACACACACACACACACACACACACACACACACACACACACACACACACACACACACACACACACACACACACACACACACACACACACACACACACACACACACACTTCTGTAAATTGTAAGGCAGCTAAAAATTATTTTATACCGAGACATTTCAAATATTTTTATACTACTACTATATTTTGCTACATCTTACGGGTGCAGCACACATAATGTATTTTTACTATATTCAGAATTGCGAGCTTACTAAAAGACGATAATGACATATAGTGAGGATGCACTTCAGTACGACACGGTTTTACGATACCTAAATGGAGAATATTACGTTTAAATATTGACGGATGGCAATTTAAAACGCGAGCGAGAAGTTGAACGTATCGTTCCTAAGGCTTTCAGTGCCGGCATTCAACATAGTTAGAAACATTATTGGCAGGTGTGGTCTAGAGTCTACGGTGAGAGACATTTCGACCTCACTATCATCAGTGTCGATAACAACTGGCACGGGTGTCCGCCAATAAGTCCCAATGATAAGGTAGAGACTGAGTTAGACACTAGACCACGGCCTAACGACCCGGCCAATAATATTTTAACCTATTGATAGTGGCGCTTAGAAAATAACTGTCTTGAAGCAACTGTCAAGGTGCAAAATAATTTCATGAGTCATGAGTTGCGAATAGAACGTTCATGAACTCCCCATCGATTTGGACGCCAAAACTCTAGATATTTGCGTTAGTTGTCTAATGCATTATGTTACTATCTTCGTATAAACTGATACATTAAAAACCTTGCAAAGAACTTTTGTAAAATAAAAGAGAAATTTTTAAAGACGTAAATCAACAAAAAGGCAGCGGACGATGAAAGTTACTGTAGTCTTTGTTCAAACGGATTTTTAATAAAATCATCAGACTATATTAAACTCTAAAAGTTTTGTCCTTTACAGCTAAGGAATAGATTTATTAAACTTGCAACATTGCTGTATCGCTTGGAGACTAGCGAACTACATTTTACTGGATAATATAAGTATATAAGCATTGTCTGGGTCTGTGTTTAAGAGAATAAATATAATATTGTAAAAAAGGTATTAGCCAAACTAATGCAGCACATGACAAGGGTATATTGTTTTGCTATATTCCACTATAGCTTTTTCTTATACAGTAGCGTGGGTATATTGAGTGATATGCCTGTTTGTCTCCTCGTGTAAAATTAATTAACCAAGTGAAATGCTTATCTACCCTATGATAAAGCAACTCTTACAGCTTGATTCATATAATTTATTTTAACCACAGTAATCTCTTATTATCCGTGGTTACCAAATTTTTTATATTTTTCTTATACTAACTCTTTTCAATGTACGTACATTTTGAACGACAGAATTTCTAGTACCGAAAGCATATTATAGTCACGTTAACAGATTTCATTAACTGGTAAGCTTCTGAGCTGCAGAACTTGGTCACTACTTAGAACAATTGACCCAAAAAGTTTTGATCATTGAAACCCTGAATCAGAGCACTGTAAGTGTGTTACAAAACCTTTTTGACGTTACCAAAGTAATTTAGACAGAGACATTTCTAGATACGTACCTATAGGATACAGGTGTGTGGGTAGACATAGGAAGAGATGGTTGGAGGATCTTTGTAAGGAGGAACAGGCAGCACCTTGGCTATACCGTGTTGTGAAATTGATGATTATAAAGTTTTAAATGGAAAGTTGCGAGATGAGGGATCTGTCCAAATAAAAACCATAAAGAACAAAAGGTTGTTATGAGAAGAACAACAGGCAAGAGTGGGCCAGAGAATGAAATCGAATGAGAAGAAACTTCAGAAGGTGAAAGTGGCTGTCTAATCACACATCATAAGTAGCAGAAATTATTGATAAAGAAAGGAATTAAATTTAGTCAGGCAGTTAAAGCAGGCTGTTAGTCAGTGCGTAAGACTAGCAGAAGAAGCCAGTAACTTTAGTTCCTATTGTTCTAGATACACTTAGTAGGTCACTTTAGGTGATTTAGATTTTCTGGAACTGAGTTTTCAACACACCCGCTGATCTATGTGCAACCATTTCTACACTTACGGGTATCTATCGAATCCTGCGCGCCAGAGGCTGCTGTTGTTCCAGTCACCACTGTGTAGACATCTTTTCTCCATCTCGTCATAGATAGCCCCTTTTTCCGTCTTCTAGTTGAAACCCAGCTTAGAGCAACGATGCCAAACCATTCGTTTCACTTTGCCATGCTTAGGATGTCTAAAATTGTGCTATTTAAAATTTTCGAATATTTGTTTTCTTCTCCGCCTATTTTAACTATATGGTATTTACCTATATAAATAAAGTGCTTAGAAATTAGAATAATGAAAAAATTTAGTAAAACCTCATCTCGCTCGCAATAATTGCTGTATGATCCGGTGGTTGAGAAAAACCAGTAGAATGTGTTTAAATGATAATAGAAATAACCCATTACTGTCAACAATTGAGGAAATCATTGTTATAGTAGCCTGTTGTTTAGACTCCAGATGTGCCTCGTTTACCGAGAGCTGAGAATAATAACAAGACAAAATACTTTTTCGACGGTCTCTCGGATCGTAAATTGTGCAGTGGAAACAAAATACAGACACCAATGAAGTCACTAATTACTCGTTTTAATTAGTCACATGTAACAATTTTAAATCAACAATGTACTCTTATACAGTAATTCAAGTTAAATCTGTCTATACGCAATAATAATGTGAATTATTAGTGTGCATATTCACAGTAAATTATAACACAATAATTACTTTCTAGTAATCATTTGAAAGGTACTCTATAATCTCGTCAGATGTAACTACGTTCTAAGGCAGCCGCTGTTATTTGTGTAGGTCCCTCAGATGTTCCAGTCTAATTTCTCATTCTTTTGGCGGCGTGCCAGAATAATTTGCGTAATTAAGAAGTACTCGAACAGTCCAGAGGGTACTTTTCTGCGCGACCTTGATACAGACATTGCACCTGCTCGGCTAGCCGAGAAACGGGTAGCACTTAAATGGACCTGCTGACTTTTTGAGAGCGTTGTATATAATTGTCGTAGCAATACAATCAATTGAGCAACAAACGTAACATTTATTGTACATTAACACCGTCTTGTAAACACTGAGCTTATCATGTCAACTTATTTGTTGTACGCACATTTTGTTATTATAGTTTAAAAATAAGAAAGATGGTTTTTACTAGCAGCAATTAACGTCAATTTTTATGCTGTGTTGTTTAAGGCATGTATTATTATTCAATTTTTGATTTTGTCTGACTATGGACCAAGTGGAATCACTTCTTCATGATTTTTCTTCTGTTTTTGTTTTTCTGTCCTCTCACTATTCTTTCAGCCGTTTATTGCGCTCCTTTTTTCCTTTCTCCCGTTTAGATAGGTTTTATTTTTTGCTTCTCTTTTTCCTGAAACCCCCCAAATTTTTTAACCATTTTTCCAGAGATGTGCCAGATTAAAACAGCTTTTCTAAGGTTCATTTCTCTGAGATACTGTTTCATTCATATAATCGGGCTTATGTTTTCAAGTTTTTATCAAACTATTTGAATATACATTTTTCAGAATATCTGGCTTTATCCAGAGCAAGTGACGAGAGAATATGATCTTTATTTTCCTAATTTTTATCTGAATGTTTTTTATTTCCCAATTAAATTTATTTATCGTCTCTTTTAAACCATTTATTTTTATTCTTCTTTGTAATAAGAAATTTTCTTCTTACTTTCCATTCCCTTTTCTAATTTCTCTGTTTCTCCTTTTCTGTTCAGAGCTAAAATCCTGCTGCGCACAGTCATTTTGTTTTAATCACTGTGTTGTAGCCATAGAGTTCTGTTATTTTAAAATAAAATGTGTAGTCTAGCTTTTTCTTTGAACACTTGCAAAAGATTGATTTGTATCGTGCCTGCATCTGTGTTTTCGTACAAAATTGCCGTATCGTCGGCGCTAATCTGATCAGTTTGAGGTTTGAATTCTTATGTTCCAGACTAATTTCTTGAATATCTTTTGCTTGAAGTGCAACCTTCCATTTGCTTTTCCAAAGAGAAAAGAGTAGTATTGGAGAGAGGCAATCACCTTCAATCACCTTGTGTTACTCCAGTTTTGATTTTCAAGGATCTGATATTTCCCTGAGAAATTTCATTTTGGATTTTATGTTTGCAAATGTTTATTTGATGATTACAGAATGCAGAGTCTTTTGCTTGATGTTTCTATTTTGTAAATGCAGAGTTTCTTGAGTACGTTGGTGAGTGTATTTATGTCAATAGAACTGTACGCTTTCCTGAAGTTTACAAAAGTTATTACCAGACTCTTAGTTCTAACCCAGTGGTCTTCATTATTTTTTTAACTTATTTTTCAAAGGTTGTAATATGACTTTTTTTATTATTTCTGTGTTCACCTCCTATAAACTATGCGTAGGTCATCATATGAGCTCCGTAAAAAGTATTTCACATCAACTCTAACTAATCATAACTTTATTCCTCTTTACACATCATGAAGCCAAATGATTGGTTACGGGGATTACAACCTCGTTCTACTGGGATGGTGGCCAAAGGAATTTTGTATGCAGGCAAAATAGCTCGCTAGATACTGAGATACAAAAAACACATACACAAAACTAGCGAAGTGGTCTCTAACCCTGTAAACTCCTCTATTAAAATAATTATTGTCAAAACCAACTCTCTTGAAAAGTCATGTTCACGCGTTGAGTCACAGCGCTGGTACTGGTGCAGTGGCAGGTTTGTGGTGTTGGCTTCTTCTAGCATGTGCGCTGCCCTTTTAGTTGCCATCGTAACGTGGACTAGTACGCATCTTATTTTGTTTCATATTACATTAATTATCCAAAATAATAAATCTGTGTTTGCGAGTACATTTGGCGCTTATCGACAACTCTATAAACCATCCTAAAACGGGTAGAACGTTTTCGGTCTATAAGATCGGCGTTTAAACAAAAACCATCTGGATGACCAAGAATTCTCGGACACCAAAATTCTCCTTGTTTTCACACAGTGCATTATGCAGTCTACTACACCTTTAGACTGTAAACTTGCTTGTGCTTTAGGGGTGTACATTTGAATAATTAGGAAAAATTTATACGTTAATTTTAGACTGCATTCTTAAAAATTATAGTTGTTAAACAATTTGAGACCGAGACTGATAGAACCAAATGGGATGGTTTGAGGTTATTACTGAAAATGACGATCGTTGTTCTAACAAATTATGTGTTGCTCTCAAGAGACAAAACTATCTTTTATTTGAATGGCTTCCAAACAATTTGAATTTTCTCTTTTGCGCCCAAAAATCCTCGCCTGTTTCAAGAGAGGCCTTTACACAGTCCACATGTTACTGGCTAGTGTGCTGTTGGAATTTGTAGTGTTTATGATCATTTCTTTTTGAGGATGAACACCAAACAATTTCATTTAATTTCTCTCTGTACCCACAAACGTTGCCGTACTTTCTGCAACCAAATCTCACTTCATATGGAAATTGGAATATCTGGTTTCAACAGGATGGTGCTACTTTGCACACAGACATAAATGGATGTATGAGAGATAGCGAGCCCTAGACATTAAGTGGCTCGCACCATCACCCGATCTTGCGCCTTGCAATGTTTTCATCCCCTGAATGTTTATTTATATCGACCAAGAACTATTGATTCTTGCCACGATACTGGAGCAACAACCCTACGACACTCCCAGCAAGTGATGCAAAACTTCAGACACTTCAGAAACCTTCGACTGAAAACTCGTACCGTACAAGAAGATTGCTGTTTAGATGGTGCCAGCTTCAAACCAAATCTGAATGTACCTTTTATATCGTATTGTAACGAGGACCCTATCGAACAGCCTAGAACCTCCTCCACCCATTCCTTTACCAGCCTAGCAGGTGTGTGTTTCAGTCAAGGCCGGAGTCAAGTACGTTCCAGAGTCCTCAAGAGAACACTTGAATTACGAATTAAGTGGCGTATAGTTAAGGATGGAAAGATTCTATCCTTACTTATAGGTAAGGATGGCTTTTGTATAAGGCTACGTATATAAGGGACAGAGGCTGGCTTTGTTGATCAGTTGACAGTGAGAGATTTCCTTAGCGCGGATCGAGTGTTTGTCAAAATAAAGAATTGTTGTGTTATAGTTGGAGTGGAATTATAATTATTGACATTATTATTGCGTGTGCACAAATGTAGCTTGAATTATTGTATTGTAAAAGACTAATCTTGTTGAATAACTTGTTGTTTGCTAATTATTTATTGTAATAATTGAAGTTGGTGATTAGTGACTTGATTGGTGTCTATATTTTGTTTTCCACTGTATCTTACGACGATCAATGGACCGTCGTAAAAATATTATACAATTTTGAATAGCATTGTTCTTGTTTTTAATTTTTAGCTTCCAAAATATGCCATGTTTCTGTTACACTGATATTACAAATTACGTTTCTACGGTGAACAATCACGTTTGAACATAAAGCGCTGTTTGGGTTGGTTAGTTTTGGTTTAAATTTCATTTATGTTACGTAAATACGGCTTAATGGATTTACACATCTGTGTGAATTTCATACACGTTCATAATAACGTATTGAAACTCCATTGCACACGCCATTAATCCGTATAACTTATTTCAATTAGAAACACACTTCAGAGCAGCTAATAAGAAGAAAATTAACGGTAATGAGCTCGACTCGACTCTGTCTAGCTTATTGCAGTGTACTGTCTCTGCTCGTTGTCATGGTAACTGATTGATGGCAGACTAATTGTGAAACAGCAGTAACGACGAGATTATTGTGCAATATATCAGACGATTATATAGAACAGTCGGGAATGTAATATACATAGTTATTCAAACATGATAACACAGTCGTACGGACATAGTCATGAAAAGTGAAGAAACCTTTTGGATATATTTTTGGTTATGAGGTTTCTTATTTAGTATGTCGCAGGCTAAACCTGAGCGACAGAAGGGTAGTTCATCTAATACTAGAAAGGACAACTAGTATCTGCAAGCCAGGAACATGAGATAGCTCACTGGGCAAAGTAAGCCTTTTCAGTATGCTTTCATTCATTTACTTTCTTTTCAGTTCACTAAGTAACCCTCGAGGTAAGAGAACCGAGGAATCTGCCACACTGTAACTATATCGCAGCCACCAGGAACGTCTGTTGAAAGCAAGATTAATCTCTTCCAGTCGCTTTGTGACTATTCAATTAAACACTTAAAGAAGAAAACAAGGAAAGAGACGCAATTAAAATATTATAATGTAATGGTCATACCTCAACTACTGTATGGTAGTGAGACTTGGGTTAGAAAGGCCAAAAATATATCTCGAATACAAGAAGCGGAAATGATGTTCTTGAGGGATGTAAAGGGTAGTACCAAGAGAGATATTATCAAAAATGATCATATTAGAATAGGGCTAGGCATAGTTGAAAGCTTACATGTGAAAACCTCTAGGTAAAATATGGAGTGGCTGTTACACTTAGAGAGAATGGATCCAACTAGGTTTTCAAGAAGACCCCTTGACTATCTCCAAGGGAGGAAGAGAAGTGTGGGAGACCCCGTAAATGGTGGTTGGATGAATTCCATTGAGTATGGAACAGGCTACTAGAATAAGCCGTAAAGGATGACAACGACGACCAGCAACGATATACTGAGGCTCACGTTTCTTGCGCGAGCCGGTACGGTAGTATCGTTGACGACTCGTAATCGTAACTGGTGTGCTGCGATCGCGGAATCGAGTCAAGATTGCATTCCTGCCTGCCTGACATACCCGCATAAAAAGTTGAATTTATAAAGCCTATTCATCACTGTTATGAAGCCTAGGTGTCATTGTTCGTAATACACGACATATCGTAGCCCAGCTATTCAAAATTTCTTACCTGCTCCGAACAGTACAATCTACAACAATTTTTCGTTAGTATGAGACCAACTCCACGAAAAGCCGTCACCTTGGTGGGAATCTGTAATCCAATATCTTTGTAGTTTCTATGTGAGTAGCGGATTCTTAGAACAATATTTAGAGAGTACAAGAAAATGGGATGTGGCGCAGGTGCTAAAATTATGAACTATACCATCTGTACAAAGAACCGGACATTATTAGGATAATCAAAATACACAGGATAAGGTGGGTTTGACACATGGAGAGAATGGTGGAAGGACAGCCTGCGAAATATATTTTCTACCAGAAACCAATGGGTAGTAGAAGAAAGGGAAAACCCCGAAGTAGATTCAAAGACCAGATAGAAGAAGACCTCGAAAAGCTGAACATAGGAAACTGGAAAGCCAGGGCATGCAATAGGGAGGAGTAGAATCGATTCTTCGAGCAGGCCAAGATCCACCAAGGGTTGTAGAGCCACGGTTGATGATTTTGGTGTGAGGAGCGTACAGCCATCTGTAAGCCGTTTTCAGAGCTCTCAGAATGGGTTGGTCATCAGCAAACCACACCGTGTCAATCGCTGTGAGACCAGACATTAATTTTTTTTTCAAAAATTTCACCTTATTGACGTTTATTACATCGTTTGTATATAAATTAGGATCATAAAAAAAGAAGAAGTTCCTAACTGTTTGAAGTTTAGTTGCATGTTCTGTGATTCTAAAAACACATTTCTTCTTTTACCGTCTGTGACATTCTTACTTCTGCTTCAACGAAAGAATATGAATTTGAGTAAGTAGATCTGTGTATGTGAGTGCGCCCCGTGCGTGCGCGTCCCTGAGTTTCAAAAGAACTGTCTGTAACGTATAGACAAGTGTCTGCCGTGAGTAGCAAGTAGAGCGACTCAGACGCAATACGCCTACGTATTCTGTCTAACACGATGGAGAACCATTATATGCAATATACCAAGTAATTACAACGCCACTTTATATCCTGTGGGTGCAATATACGCCGGCTTTGTACAGCAGGAGCGTCGTCACTGCCACTGCCTCCTGTAATTGCAATATTAATTACGGCTGTAGTAGTGCTGGTGTAAGGTCGGCACGACATCTTGTCAAATTAAATGGAGGCCCACTTCCAGCTTCCAACGTACATTTCTGTATGAAACACAAGGTTTGTTTTATAAATGATGAATCTGGCTTTCTAACTATTTGTTGGCATATTAACTGCAATGCAAGGTTTTCCTTCAAAAGCCACACATCTAGGAAGATAGTGGTGTAATTTCAGTCTGTGTGTAATTTTCACAGATTGAAAATTATTGGAAGTCTTGAACTTTCAACGCCGTTAACCGATAAATTAAATTATTTTTCCGATGTTATCCGTAGCTTAAAAACAGCGATCCGCAGCTTTTAGCCTTTGGACATACAAAATAATTATGTGCACTACATTTAGGAGAGTAAATGGGCAGATATCCTGTAGGAATGTTCAAATATAAGTTAAATTTGAGAATATTAAAATTTAACTTAATAAATATTCTTACAATTTTTATAGCATTCCCCGATCTCATCAAAACATTGATTGTACTAGCTGTTTTTCAGTTTTGTTTATATAGATAAGCAATTTAATTAAATCTTAAAATATATATACTTAAATGTTATCTAACGATTTGATGTCCTATCATAAATGTAAGATGAAGACTAAGAACATAGATTAAAATATAGTTCATGGTTTTGTGGTGTACAAAGGATATCCATCAAACATGCTATTCTTAAACTACGGTGCAAAATGTAAATCTATATAGTTGTGTATTTATTAAATAATAAGTTAATCAAATTTGATATACATAAATGGCATCCGACGGGTCGACGCACTGTCAGGAACGTAAGATGAAGGCTACTAAGAATATAGTATAAATTACAGTTCAGGGTGTTAATGGTGTATACAGGATAGCCGTCAATTGTGCGATTTGTTAAATTAACAGAAGAAAATTTATCAAGAAGCCTGAAGGAGAAACTAAACAGAGTACTAAGAAGTTATTTAAGTGGGAAGCACAATCTAAGTTAATGAAATTTACGTTTAAGTTAGGAAGACGTTTAGCACTCGGAATACACGACTTATATGCGTCTGATATAGCCGTAATGTCAACTAACGCAGATCAGTAAGAAAAAAAAAACAGGTATTGACGCTGCTAAAACTTTTGAAACTAAAGGGTTCTATGGAAGTCGGACACCAAACATGAACATACCTATAGGGGTTTAGAATTTGAAAATAAAGAGTTCAATTCAATACTGAAAAAATGTAATAGAGTTACTTAATGCAGAAAAAGTGTTACGCCATTACGGAACGTTCTGGTACATTGGGGAACGTTGTTCTACTGTATTCCCGCACCTGTAATGCGTACGTGACGCTTAACACGCGAGGAAGTGTTACGTAATACGCAACAATTTCCATATTCGATAGAGTCGTTCGAGAAGGTTCTCAATTAGCCAAACGGTGCGTGTTTCTGCGAAGGTCGCGCTGAAATGTCCTCTATAATTTTCGATGGGTTGTTAAGGACGCATATTATGGAACGCTACAGACTATAAATAGCTCATTTCTGCTGCTTAGTTCTTAGTTATTGTCGGGCGATTACTATGTGCGTTCAAGTGGTTATTAGTGAAAAGTAATTATTGTGGCGAAGTGTTATGTGTTTTATAATCGTGAGGGACAATTGTATTACAATTGTGTTTTATATTAGTTGACATTTTATTGCGTGTGAACAATTTTTTTTATTTGTTGTAAGAGACTATCTTGCTGATTACAAACTGTTCAATTGTGATAATTAAAGCTGTTGATTAGTGACTTAATTGGTGTCTTGTATTTTGTTTTCCATTGTACCATACGACGATCAGTTAGACCGTCGTAACAATACTATGATCTACTATACAGTAAACGAGGGAAAGCTCTTTATTTTTATAACCCAACAATGGGACTTGGATCGATCGTATGAAAGTAACCTTTGAAGTCAATAAGAACTACACATGAAGAACATCGTGCTGTAGCATAGCGTACATCGTAAAATTGTAAAAATTCTCCTCACACAACGGTCGGAATAAAGCCAATAACAGTTATATTAACACAACGAAAAAGGCTTATTGAAACGGTCTTAAAATGTACGCCACCGGATTTTGTATGTAAAAATTTGAAATTGGCTACAGGGTTCGAATTGCATATAAGAAAGTTTACCGAAAAATCTTTGACTCAAATCTTCGTCATCAATGGAAAAAGGCCACGACTCCTATAACATATAAGAAACAGAAGCGTGGAAGAGATGAAAGGTAGCTTTTACGAGGACAAGTTAAAAAAACAATTGTTTAGCTGAAAGTTTATCTATGTAAATAAAATATAGAATCAGCTGTGAAAAACGTGCAGAGCTCTCAAGGATATATCCTTCGTTCATAAAAAGAAAAACTATAAGGATTATTATAGTAATATATTATTATTACTATATTATTATGTAGAGTATTATATTACTATGTGAATTATTATAGTAAGGACTTCTTCAAATTACATCTGACGAGCCATTACAAGAATACTGATCCAACTGTTATTAGAGATCACAAAAAGTGCTCTATTTGTAAAAGAAAAAAGGATATTTCAAAGTTTATTAAACGTACGTGCTGCACCAACAAACGTTCTGAAAAATCGAGGAAATTGATTTTATGCAAGTGTGGAATAATACTTGGAACTACAGTAGTTATTATTATATTTTCAAACACCTAATAACTAGTATTTCTATAAACGTAGGAGTTAAATAATGTAGACTTAGACTTAACTTAAATCAAATATCTCCATAAAATTATCTTTTCAACTAAGTTTATTTTCATATAAATAACAAATTATTTTAAAAAATTTACAACTATGATGAATAAGATATTTTCAAGCTACCTACGAGAAATTTTCTTTAAGAGAAAACCTCTATAAAATTTAAATTAAATTTGCTTACTTTTAAATAAGCAAATTCAAAATAAACGTTGGCGGATTTAATATGTGAAATTTTAAAAGTGTTAATACATAATTTATATTTTTTTCCGATAGTTTTACTTAAAGAATGTTTATGTTTGGGCGAAGAGAACCATATCAAAGAAAAATGTAAGTATTTTGTACTTTTTCATATATGCCTTTCTGTATGTGCATTCAAAATTATATACAATACACCCTAAAAATGCATTGATATTATGTATACATTATGTTTCGTAATGAGTACATGAAGGGTGGCCGACCTTTTTAAACCTAGGGAACAGGTGCACAGAAAATAAGTTTTAAACTTTATAGGGATGACCAATTTTTAATATGCAGTCAACTTGTTATATTTGATGCAACCATTTGATGAGTCCTTAGTGTTAAGGATGTGTTATTACCACTACCGCACTGCTCACTCACTGATGGATTTACATGACTCCGTACATTTTTCGCGGCGTTATTTAATACTTCCACCGCACTCGTAAAGTTAGCTGGACAACTCCTCATGGTGTCCTTCGAGAGAAAGAAATACAAGCGCTGATGCTTTTTCTACCCGTTCAAGGGTACAGTCTCATTGATCGTACTGTTTTGATGTTCTTTACGACTGCATTATCCCTTTATATATCTTTCTCGCAATTAATGTATAAATTTTAATCATGTTACAATTTTGCCTCCTCTAAAATTAGCTATACATGTTTAATAAATTCAAAATAGCTAGCGACAAAATACAGTGTCCGGACTGTGTTGTTGATATCACTAGAAAACATTGCGATAGATATTTATAGTTTAAAAGCACCTGAGAGTGCTGTTATTAACCTTAAGGCATTTAATGGTTTAAGAAATTAGGCAGCTAACGTAAATTATTTTGAATATTAACAAGTTTCTAAGGAACACGTTTCTACAGACTTCATTTAGTAGTAGATTAAATTATTACAAAATTGTATAACGGCAGAAAGCTAAAGGAAATTGGAAAGAAGCTAGCAGTAAGAAAACTAAAAGGGCTGAATAGTGAACAACTTGTTGATAAAATGAATAAGGTTTCTTCCAAACCAACGAGTTTAATACTGAGTCATTTAAAGTGGCCTACATTGAAGATCTCGCTACATTGAAGATCCAATGTAGTGGCCTACATTGAAGATCTCGCTACCAGGCATTCTATCGATATACTCAACTAATAAATCTTGGAACAAATCATAGCTGATGTTTATCAGAAAAATAAGAATATATATATTAAGAAATCTGCAGAGGATATTTTGAACATTCAGGCGAAAGTATCTAAACAGGAATATTTTAGAGTCTATACTCTCATGATTTCTAGTTAAGATATCGATGACATCTTAGCTTAGAGTTAGATAGAAAAAAATGCGTAGGTTAATTCATGACATGCTCAAGTAAAATAAAAACTTAAAAGGACGGTTATCTTTAGAGTGCGCCTACCAGAAGACCTTAGTAATCGTAAACGTTCAGGGGACAAAATGCATTACGGCTTATGAGTTACTGATATTTATAACGTCCATGATTTCCTTATAGTTGAGCTTCAGAATTTTCAGTTATGTTTGCAAAATAGTTACCGGAATAGAAGCCGACTAATTCTAATGCATACTTTCCATCTTCGTCTAAATGAACATTTTCTTCTAAAATTAACTTATTTGTGAACGTAGTCTCGGTTAATTAAATAGGCATCAGTAGAATCATTCTTACAAATTTCTTCAATTTGAATGTAGAAGAAATATATGAAGTAGGCTGTTAGTACTTCAAAGTCTGATTTAGAGATAACTGCATATGATTCTGAAGATAATGAAAACGGTAAACTCTCATTTCATATCCTCCGAGGTGCCTAGTACTGGGCTCTTCGGATGTGGATAATGATCTTATTATCAAACTCTGTATATTAAAGTTGGGTTCTCTTCAGAACTCTATATGCTTCACTGCAATAGGAAACTTATAACATTGCGAGGTAGGTATAAGAACGTTGAAAAAATGATCGGTCAGCACGCAAATATTATTTTTATTTTAACTACCAAGACTTGAATAGCGTTGACAATCGCCGTTATATTTCATTAGTTAAAGGCGTCTGAGATCAGGATCATAATTTGATGCAGTTAGTACCGGCTGCCAAGCAGTTCGCTGATATGACTGTGTTTCGTGATTCGAGATATTTACAGCTTCCTTCGAATTAACTGCCCGTATATTCGCGATACATCGAGTACGCCGCTTACAAAGATTGTTGATAAACCCGAAAAATTTAGAAATGTCAAAGGTAATGAATTCGGTTGCTCTTTCTTTCATTCTGCCAGTGCTGTAGGTGATCTACTTTACTCCGTTTCTGAGATTCTTACCGTTGTTTTTCTTCTAGTTGTTTCCATGACAATGTTCTTTTCTTCTGTTAGGTTCCTGACTATTGGTGGCATTCTGAACTCCTTTGTTGTTCTTCTCAAATAATCAGTTTCTATTGGTAGCAATTTGTCTAGTTCTATCGACCAAATTTCAGTACCACACATCATTATGTTCATTAGAATTCTCCTGAAGACCAAAGGTTTTGTCTGTATTTTTTTAACATAATTAAAATATAAGTTACTAAACATCCATATGCAAGTCAATAATAATTTTCTTTGTTATCGTGACTAAGCACTTTACAATACCGCCTGCTTGCTATGGAGTACTAGTGAACGTTACGCGTTACGCGCCAATAATTTCTATTGTTGTTCCGTTGCGCATTGTTGAGATGCATCGACGTGCAATAATTGATAATATTGTGGGTTGGCGGGCATCGACAAGCACGCGTCCAACCGTTCATAATCGATATTCATAGGCTTCACAACTCTCTCTCTCTCTCTCTCTCTCTCTCTCTCTCTCTCTCTCTCTCTCTCTCTCTCTCATTCACTCACCACACACATACATGTTTTAACAAATAGTGAGACAGCTCCAAATACTTGTACGAAGTGTTTCGATTCCTTTTTTATATTTTAAAAAATACAACATATTTTGTCTGCGATTCATCTTAAATTTGTTACTTTTTCCAGTTTACGTTTATGACTAGTAATTACACATATTACACGACAGTCTGTAATACGAATTAGCATCTTTTTTAGAAATACTACAGCCGGGAGGAAGGCAACAGAGGGACTCTAGACAAAGACAGGTGATAAACATAAATAACACTATGTTTTCGAAGTCTTCTTGGGGTGTATCCGCTTCAAAAATGTCTTGCATGACAACGTTTCACTCATATTACAATGAGTATCCTCAGGCCTAAGTGATTGAGGTCACTATGAGTGAAACGTTGTCATGCAAGACATTTTTGACGCGGTCCATACCGGAAGGAAGACGTCAAAAACATAATGGACACCGGCCGCGGAAGCCTATGTGGGAATATAAATATCACTGTTGCACACCACTATAGAGAAAAAATCCCGATTAGCGCTTTCAAGCTTCGCAGCTCATCAAAGATGATATTTCCGATCTGATGATGAGCTGTGAAGCTTGAAAGCTCTAATCGGGAATTTTTTCTATAGTGGTATGCAACAGTGTTAGTTCTTTTTGTGATTATAACCGCTAACACGACTTTAATAACTAAAAACCAAAGACAGATGATGTTCAATAATTTAAGCTGAATAGAAATACAGATGCAAGAAAAAATACTAAAATCAGACAATTTGTCTATATAAAGTGTTAAGGTGTATATAAAGTTTTAACTACGTTTTATTTTCTCACTGTACTACAATGTATTATAAAAATATTTTTTCTCATTCTGCATCTTTCCGTTATCCAGATTTTCCCTATGGTATCTTTTTATTTCCGCCATTCGTGTAAATCTTTTATCCATTTTAATGTTTCCATGTTGTTTATTTATAAGCTGTTTTATTAAAACGCACTAATCGAGTTTTAAGTCGACTAAATTCCAGTAAATCTAGTCTTTGGTACTTCTTAAAAATGTTTAGCGCGACAGTTTGAAGTTACAGACTAAATATGTGACTTTTACGTTTCTTTGTTTCTATATCCACGAAATGTTAATTTTTATTTCCGAAATTATTAAGTACCTGACTATTAGACCGTGGCCAGTTGCTGTGAATTGTCGACATCGTCGGCAACGTTTCGTAGGGGATCTTCTTCATGCGACCAAGTGTACAAAAACAGTTACACCAGATATTAGGTCAAACGATGCCCGACATACATATCTTTCACCCGATACCCGGGCTACCCGATTCCCGATACCCGTTGCCCGATACTTGGGTTATTTTTACTCAAATCAAGTGTCGGGTATCGTTCGGCCTAAGATTTGCCGTAACTGTTTTTGTAAAACTCTGTCACTTTCTGCGGTCTGAAGAAGATCCCCGAGGGAAATACGAAACGTTGCCGACGATGTCGAAAGTCCATAGCAACCGACCACTGGTTAACAGCCGGGTATTTAATAATTCTGGAAATAGAATACTGACACCGGCCATGAAAGCTTAAGACAAAAGTTAATTTTTATATTCAATGATATTATTTCTTTTGGTGAACCCAAAGTAAATTGAAACTAATTTAAGTTATAATATAAAGCACGCAACTCACTTTGTTTCTTATAGCCCCGTAGTTGATATCAGTTATAGGGCAAGCAGGTCTCGAAGGAAAAAAGGATCGATGGAAATATGGGCTGTATGTATGACATATGGAATATGTATGTATAGTGGTGAATATGTGTAGTGGTTATAAGCAATGGTTGATGGTCCTTAGGGCATAACTAACTTGCAAAGCTGTTGGCTACGTGTTGTGCAAACAGTCACTGTGCTACTGCTTGCCTTGACTGACCAGGCGTGCATGGGAACCATTACTGGAAGCTAGATCGCGTGAGTCGATCTATGGACTCGATAATCGAGATCAACTACGCATAAAGCTTACGAAACCCAAAATACCGGACATTACGTTTTATCAAGGTATTTAATAAGCATTTGTTTTTGTGAACAATATTTTACTTCTGAAGACAAATATCATATGATATTAAAAGGCGAGAAGAAAATATTTGTAGTTCAAATATAAAGCTGAATACATAAAACGACACATTAGGAGTTTCACTCCCTCTCAACCTCCTCCTCCCCCCAAAAATAAATCCTGAGATCCTTCCATGATTCCCAACACAAATTCTCTAATTACATCGTGCAATTTGAATACAAAAACAATTGGAGCGTCCCAATTAAAATATCTTTAATCACCTCAGCGTGTGTGTAGACGATTAGATTCATTTGTCCTGTATGTTTACAACAATCCTTTATCATGACAATACGTTTCAATGACAAACCTTATCATGACGTCTCTGTGGGCTAATATCTTAAAAGTAATTTGAACTTTCTTTACCCTCAAGTTAAACGGAGTTTGAGGAATTAATGAATTAATTACAATATGTCTCATGTGAGCCTAGTTTTACTTGAATATTTATAATAATTAATGCAATTGCTTTCTTCTTCTTCTTCTTCTTCTTCTTCTTCTTCTTCTTCTTCTTCTTCTTCTTCTTCTTCTTCTTCTTCTTCTTCTTCTTCTTCTTCTTCAAGCTGTGGACCTTACGATCATTAGTGCACTCTTTGTTCCGACCATATTTTCTTTCGTCTTCCAATATTCCGCCGTCCCTTTGGATTATAAACCAAAATTTGTTTTGATATCCTGTTTTGTATCCTTTCAACATGGTATGTCCAGTTCTGTCTGTATTGCTTTATCCTGTCGATTAGGTTGTGTATTCCGAGGAGGTTCCTTACTTCATCATTTCTAAGCCGGTCTCTCCGTGATACTCTTAGTACTGATCGTAAAGATCTCATTCCGCTAGCCTGTATCCGGTTTTGTGTCTTTGCGTTCAGTGTCCAAGTCTCGCTGTCATAACGGCCGCATGACATTCTCATTACTTTATAAAATTTCAAAAGGGTATCTCTTCTGACCTTTCCTTACAGTATTCTTTTTATCAACTTTATTATAATTTATATTAAATACGTTATATTCATACTGTGTATACGAAATGTCTGTAAACGTGAATGACTGTATCCAAGAGATAGCTGCGACAGACGACCAGTAGAATTAGATTAGTTAAGAGTTAAAGTTTTACATAAGAGTAAACAAAGTTTTCAGTGCTGAAGTTGTCCAACAGTAAGTCTTACTTGAACGTGACTACAGTAAGACACTGATAGACTGACATTAGTAAACTTTATAAAAACGAATCATTATAAGACAGCATAAACTACACTGCAAATAATAGAAGAAGACCTATTCTATTCATATTACACGTTTGTCACTTTTTCATTACAATGTCGTCATTTTAAGTAACTGAAACTGTAAGATAGAATATATGCTACTTACTGATCTTGTTAATGCTACTCTAAGACTTGTTAACTAACAGTGATTATATTATGGCAATCTGTAAATTGTTAAGTTTACTGCAGAATGGGAATGTGACTCCGTGTGTATGACACTGATTAACGGAACTGTACGTTAGACAAATTAAAGCGATATGGAAACTAAAACTGCTAGAAGAGTAACAAGGAAACTTTTTTTTATACGTTATACATTTTCTAACTCTAGCAATATTTTTATCTTTCATTAAATTAGCTATAGTTTAAGCACTATCTATAGTTTGAAGACTACAAATTTCTTCAAGTGACCTGCCTGCATCATAAAAGATATCTGTTAATGACGCATAGAACAAGATGAGTCTAAAAACACCTAACCGCCTACAAATAAATCTATATAATTTAAAATATACTCAGCAGCTATTAAAGCGGTCAGGTGTTCAAGCATACAAATCACTGTCTCTGTGGTTATGGATAGGCCTACCTCCACATGAAGTCTGAGACCTACGAATCCAACTTATTCCTGCTGACTTTTGTCTAAAGCTTGCAAGGCAGGTTTCAATGTTTTCAAAATTATTTCTAAAAACCGGGCTGTTAGGCCGTGGTCGGTTGCTATGTTTCGTCTCGTCTTCAATGTTTCGATTACCCCCTCGAGGATCTTCTTCAGGCCGCTAAAAAGCGATAGAGTATGCAAAAACAGTAGCGGCAGAACTTTGTCGAACGATATCTAATAAGTGGTTCCTTCTACCCGAAACAAGTGTCGGGTATCTTTCTGCAAAGATCTGCCGCTACTGTTTTTGCATACTCTGTTGCTTTTTGAAACCTGAAGAAGATCCCCAGGGAGGGGATCGGAACGTTGGCGAAGAGATGCCGATAAATCATAGCGATACCGATGCCGATGAATCGACCACGATCCAACGGCCCGGATTTGGGAAATAATTTTGAAAACATTTATTCCTACTAGTTTTACATTCACGCCTGCAGCAACTTTTAACACCCCCTCCCCGAAACAACAACTCTGTTGACTGTGAACACGACCCCCTTATAGGACCTTATAAAACTCATCCCTGGTAAATTGTATCTCTACAGATCTAAAATAAAATAAAGGGTGCACCAGGGCATATTAAGGCTTTAGTTATGTCATGCAAGGTATTCAGAGGTACTGTCTCTTAATAAAGAAAATATCGTTTATCCTGGCGTCAGTTGTGGGTATCTATGGCCAACTTCAAATTAGAGTCTATAACATTAAAGGGGGACGGAAGTATCGAAATCGTCAGTGCAAACGTTTTTTGTTGTTACCCAACATTACGTAAAGAATTTAACAGTGTCAAAGGTAATTTAGAATTTTCTTGGCAAGTACACTTTCGCTAAGAAAATAAATGTTACACGAAATGTCGGTTAGTTCGTATTTAGTCTTAATGAGGGAGAGACTAGATAGATAGATAGACAGATAGATAGTGTAGCATAACGGAAATTTTGCATTATTTACAATTTATTACCACCTAGAAAATGAAAGGAAGAAGCAATCTGAAATGAGTAAAATAAACCTAAATAAAAGTAACATAAAAGAAATAATCACTATAATAAACAAAATGCCTTAACAGTACTATAAAACTCTCGATCCAAAGAAATTAAACACATTCAATTCAGAACAATATGTGTTAAACCATATGGGGTGATTATTATCCCAGTAACATCATCAGTATACACAGTAAGATAAGGAGCAGTAAGGAAATACAACCATGGACATATTAATTAAAATAGAAAATCTCAAAGGGGCCAAAACCTATTTTAAAGAAAGAACACTCTATCAGAGTCAAACAAAATAAATAAATGAACATAAACTATAGTTGTTATACAAAAAATTAGAAAACCATATAAAAAGTCAGAGAATACAATACCAGTAAAAGACTGTAATTAGGCTAAGACCGTAATTTGTTTATTTGTTTAATTATTATGTTCAATTATTATATAGTGGTATTCACTACCTACAATGTTAATATCAGGATATACTAAATGTTAGAGAATACGTGTTTGTTGTATTTAAAGAATGTTAGTTTATGGCAGAATTTTGTTAAGGAAGGAAAAGGAATATATTAATTCAAAAGTCATATAATTAGTAACTGAGAAAAGATAATAATAATAATGTGATATAATTATAATATTGATAGGAAAACTGAAAATCGATAATCAAGCCAAATTCAACTTTGACCCTGTAATCAAATCAGAGGAGATAAATTAATGAAAACCTAGACCAAATTGATATAAATTATTCCTTTTAGCATGCAAATACTTTATTATAATTATCACAACAACCTATAGTAGTAATTAAAAAAGTCAGAGGATAAAATTGACTTAAATAGTGAGTGTACAAGATAATGCCTAAACAGTAAACCAAGTACAATAAAATGTAAATAAATCAGTAAATGTTTAGTATAATGACAAAGTAGTAAAGGCAAATTATAATGATTTAATTAGTGATCTTATTTGAGGACAATGGTAACATGAAACATAGTGTAAACCATTTAATGGATAATTATGTGAATCATGATAAGGCCTAGAAGTAAATTTCAAAGGAATGTAATTTTTAAGTTTAATTCAAACCAAAATAGGTCATGTTTAATATTAATTTATATAAAATCAAAGCAGAAATATAGTTATTTAATTAAAATATCATAAAAATACTAAATAACTAAATTATAGCCAGTAAAATATAAAAAAAGTCATTTATTTCCATAAAATCGAATCGGGAATCAGGCAAACAGCTGACTGTGAACAATGAAAGGTAAGACCAAAATCTTACAGGATTTTCTATATGAAGAAACAAATAAAATTAGTTGATTGTTAAACTCCAAGCAGAACGGACGTGTGAGAGTATTGAGAAGAAATCTGAATTAAATTTTAACTAACTAAAACCAAGATGTACTATGGAAATATGAAGGAATGAAGTATCTACAGTAAATCAATGAATCCAATTTAAATAATCATTGAAATAATAAAACCTATTTGGAAAACACTAAACTAACTCCCAGAACGAACGGTCACGATGGAATTATAGATCTAACCTAATTAATGAACTGCAACTGATTTGAAGAAACCATTTAACACTACACACGTATTACCGAACGAAATCCAGTGGAGGACGAAAACTAAACACAATAACTTGAAGGTCTTCCAATAATTACATCACAGAAGAGGAATTTATCAACTACTGCATTGTATTGAATGAAAATTCCAGAGACAGATTATCCGCGTGTTACAACGCATGAAGGCAGCCATCTTTTAATTTCAACTAGGAGTGACCGGCCCAAGACGGAGACAGCGTGACGTCAGAACCGTCAGCTTGTGGTTCGAATTCCTTTTTAATAATATCTACTATATTTTTAATAATTATATGTTAATAAATAAGTTTTTTCTAATTGTAAGTATTGAATTCTCTAACTTGCCTTTCCTGACTATTTCAACAGTTAAAAGAATCCATGTTAAATAATAATTTAAATTAATATAACTTAACCCAAATGTATTAATCGATCTGAGATCCAGTCTCGACTCCGAGAGCAATAGTCGACGAAGTCGAATAATCGCAATATTCACAATAAATATAATTATTTGTTTTAACTTGGCGTTTTATTGCATAGTTAAGTAGCTAAGTTAAAATACGTCAATTTTTAATTAAAAAACATGACTTAAAAAAGGAAAAAGACGAGCAGAAGAAGAAATAAAGACGTTGAATTGACAGCTACCATCAATCGATTTGTCTATGACATAATATATCTGACGCTGTAAACAAATCTTTCTTTACCAATTCATACAAAATTACTATTTATTATTTTTAATTAAATGAATAATAACAATAAAATAATAAAAACACATAAATAATTAAATAATTAAGTTAAATTAAATAAAAAATATATATATAAAATAATATTTTATTAAGCAATTAATAATAATCGTATTTTGTAAATTATTTTGTTTTATTACAAAATTGGCGCTCACAACAGTGGGGCATAACATAAACACGAGCAAGTCGTGTGTTATTACAATAGAGAGAGAGAGAGAGAGAGAGAGAGAGAGAGAGAGAGAGAGAGAGAGAGAGAGAGAGAGAGAGAGAGAGAAAGGAGTGTCAGAGATAGACAGATTGACATACAGAAGAAAGAAAGGTAGCTGTTTAAAGATTCCTTAACTAAATTACAGTTTGTTTAATGGTGACACTTACTGATAAGGTACTAACAGACAATTATACGCTGAGTATGATCGTCGTTATAAAGACAGTTTAGAGAAAGATGAACAACGATGGTCGACGTATCTAAAAATGGTACCACGGGATCGTGTACAGCCTGGCCGGTGTCCTGACCACCGGCGTTCACGAGTTGAGGCCATTCATCCAGCTAGTGTAGACTTTCCCTGGGAATCTTGCTAGGGGTTTGGGAGCTCAGTAGCCTACAGGTATGGTATGCTGCTCTCGGTTCTGTTTTGAGATCTCTAACTCCAATGGTATTGCGTCTACTTTGGTGCTCCTGGACAAACTGTCGTACATACACATGCGTCGTTTTCTCGTGCTTTAAGTATTGCAGTATAGTTGACATTTTTCGCTTTTACTTCTTTCGAACTCTCGTAATTTGCAGCAACAAACAATGTTATCTTTGACTTGTTTATTTTGTTAACACGACATTTTATCTCTTGAAAAAAAAAGTATGATTTGTCTACGATAAGTTTAAAAAACCATGCTCTTGAAATGGTTAGCGTCCGTAACTGCTCCAAAACATTATCACAGTAGTACAACTGGTTTCAAGCATTCATAAAAGTGGCTAAAAGGTTTTAATTTAAAAAACAACATATTATGTGGGATTCAAACTCTATATTCGAGAGGTCATTTTATAAAGGACCGGCATTTAAGACGTGTAGGAACTGAGCAAAATCATAATAAACGGGAGCGTTTTAACGTGGTTTTACGTCATTGTTTGCCTCCTCATATTGATTTCATTCGTTCCAAAATTCTATTCACGGAGTGTTTGGTCCGGGGCAGAAGAAGTAAGGATTACGTTGAAGGGTGATGGTAAATCCTACTTGAAAAGTGCTGAAAAACAAAACAAACAAAGCGACGGGATAAAGCCGGATAACGGTTGAGTCCAAGTTGGATTTCCTTATCCGCTACACTTCGGACTTGACTGACAGGCTTTTGTGTACCGGCACATTTTGTACTGCATAAATACTGTTACTTTCCAATTATACTGTCTAATGCTGTTATTGCAGAATGTGAGTAACGATTTTCACGAAGTGTAGTCAAGTGTATAAGCTTCTATATTACAATCCTGGATTTTGTTGTCCATGACAGTTGTTATTAATTAATTATATATTACTACCGACTCGGTAGTAATCACTTTTGTTATTCACAAACAATATAAATTTTTTACCCGATGGCCTAAACTAGTTTTTACTTTGTTAGACCTTCGTCTAACGACATTGTGTGCTCCAAATTCGTCTAAGTTGTGTTTAATGTTTCGTGGTGTCTAAACAGATGTGTAGAGAACAAAGTTGATTTATTTGACATCCTTCTGTATGACGATTCAGAGAACATTAAAACACAAGTTTAGACCAAAAACAAAAATTTAATTTCACCAGTTTTTGGCGGTATATACTGTGCAGTGTAATGGACTATACAAAACGCGGATGTAAATACAATTACTGCGGCAGAAATGAGTTTTTTTCAGAATCGTCGAAGGTTTCTCACGATTAGATATGCTTTGCAGTGAATATACACGGAGTAAACTTAAGGTGTACCCATTGTTTAAAAATTTGATGAATACAAGAATAGATGGCAGGAACATGTTCTTCTTATGCAACAGGTTTAGACGCTCTATATCAGAGGCCGCTACTTTTATGTTCCATAGGGTAATAGTAATATAGAAAGGCCCAGAAAAGGTAGTCTGACTTTTAGTTCAACTTAAAATATTTGTAAATAACAGAAATTAAATTTACAATGTATATACGGCTTCTGAAAACGGAACAGGTGTTTACACCTATTCCCGGATAGAAGAAGAAGAAGTAGGTAAAATCTTTCTATTACTGAATGTAATACTAAAGGAAATATAGTTTTCCTAAAAAATGTCTGCAAATGTATATGGAAACAAAAAAAGCTCACTTGAGAAGGCTACGGACTGTCGATGTTCGCATGTTTCCCACTTATCAATTAAAACACTGACACTGATATTACTTTGCTTACTGGAGCAGTAGCCATGGGAGTGCGACCTGACCCGATTTGACCAAATGTGACTTGCAGGTAGACGTGTACAGGATCGACTGTAACAAGGGATTCCGGTAAAATACCTTCGGTAAATTGTCTACAAACAACTACGTACGCGTCACACAGTTAATTACGTCGTCAACGTCATTGATTTAATAATCTGTTGTCGTATTTCTCGTTTGACATGGTGTCAGAGCTGCGGCCATATCAAAGCGACGAACAAAGGCTGCTTGTGCTTAGATTAAATATTAGCAAATACTCAAAAATATATTAAATTTACTGGGTTGCTGTTAACTCTGCCTCGCCAAAAGGATGACAGTCCATATCCGAGCAACTGTTATAAGTGCTAACTACATTTTGTAAATCTCACATCAGTATAGTGATACGACGATCTCACGGATCGTCGTATGGCACAGTGGAAACAAAATACAGACACCATGAAATCACAGACTACCAACTTCAGTTAGTCCAATGTGAAATCAACAAAGTGCTCTCATAGAATAATTTAAGCTACATTTGTCCAGACAGAGTCTCCAGGTGGTCTAGTGGCTAACGCGGGCGATTGATGCGCTCGTGGTCCCGGGTTCAATTCCCGGCGGAGGCTCCGTACGTTGATGCACTCAGCGTCGTGAGGCAGAACTGACTAGGCGCTGAGATAACAGCGCCGCCTCCTGGCTGTGAATACCGCAACTAACGGTTGGTGGCGCGTAGTACTAGCCATACACCGTCACACTAACACAAAAGCCGCGCGGTACGCCTTGTTGAGCGGAGGTATTATTATTATTATTTGTCCAGACATATTTATAATGCCAACTATTAAGAGTTCCGCACTAATTATAACACAGTAATCACTTTCCACAACCACTTGATCAGCACTTTACAATCTCGCCAGGTGTAACTGACTTACTAATTCGGCCACTGTTGTTTATACAGGTCCCGCAGATGGTCCAGAATTATTTTCCATTCTTCCGGTAGCGTGCTACTATAATTTGCAAAATTAACAAGGGCTCGAATAGTCTAGAAGGTACTTTAGTGCGGCCTTGATCGAGACGCTGCACCTGCTTGGTTACCCAAAAAACGGTGCAAGGACGCTCTCGACTCTAGGTTGTAGCAACGCAGAGGCTACATAGACTCAAAACGGTAATCTCTCATTTCTAACGGTGCAGTATGATTTTTGAACAGAGACAGCGTCGGACAGTGCTATACAATTAAGAACCCATTAGTACATCAAATGCTTTCGAGTGTCATCTTCTTAGCCAAGGCAGAATTAACATCCGTCTTTTCAGTATTGTCGCAGTGTGTTGGCATCAGTCTTTCTTCTCCTTTTCTTAAAATTTGTTGTGGTGCATTTAAATTTACTATCTTGTAACTATCTTTTTAAATAACTATCTTTATTAATTAATTTCTTTTATCAGTTTTATCCTTTTCTTTTTTCTGGCTCTTTGTATGTGAGTATCATAAGAAAAGTGAATTCAAAAATACGTATATTTTTTAAATGTCACCTCTATTTAAATTGAATAATTTGACTTCTCTGTGTTTTACAGTATTGTAACGAGAAGCCTACCGAACAGCCCAGATCATTCTCCACCCCCCCGTCCAATGTGGCACGTGTTGCCTCAGTCAAGGCCACACAAAAGTTGGTTCTAGTGTGTTCAACAACACTTGATATACGCATTAAGCCGGCGTGCAGTAAGGAGGGTAAGCTATACCGGACCTTTGCGCGACCTAAAAAGCACGAGCATCTGGCTTAATTGAGTCAGTTACGTGAGCGATTTTCCTTAGCGCGCATCGCGGGTTTATCGAAGTTTTGTGTGAAGTGTTATTGTGTTATAAATTGTGTGGCACTCTAATTGTCCGGAATTTATGAACTGTTTTTACCCTTTAAGAATAACAACACACCAGAACGTATTTTATAATTTTTATCTACATAGTATGTAAAAGATAATACAACACGTTCCAAATTAGTTCACTCTATTGCAAAATATTCCTAAGTTTGACAGTTTTTCTAGTTTCGTTCAATCGACTAATAAGCGACTGTGTATTCGAATATGATTGGGATAGATGACTGTTATAACATTCAAATTTAAAAGTGATTTTTAATATTCAACTTATAACATTCAATTTTTAACAGATTTTTAAAATACAAGAAGTTAATTTCTCCACAATTATGGCACATATACTTTACGTCATAAACAAAGTGTACGGAAGATACTGCAGACTCTTAAAACGTTCAAGTTAGCACATAAATTAGGTTTATGGTCCCCAATGCAGTGTCAGTTCTCGAGGAAGTCTACTGGTTATTATACACAAACTGTTTTATTGGTTCGTTACAAAGTTGTTATTAAGTTTCCACGTTGCGTTGTAGACAGCCTTAGAACCTGCGTTGTAGAACATTTCACTTCGTTTCCTTATAAAATATTCCTTCACAGGTACTAAAAATATTTACAGATTTACGTTATAAAAATTATTTAGGACAGAAGACTTGATATTGATGTCTGTATATTCATTTAAATAATACTAAACAATGTCAGAAAGTAGGAACAGTAAAAAGTGAATTAACTCAAGCTTTGATAAGTCAAGTTTTTGATAATTGGTTAACTTTTTTGTTTCCCTTGTTTAGGTTACATCAATAAAGTAGAAGTGTCCTTTACTTTTTTCTGAGAAGTGTCTTTTCAGTTTGAAGTTTGTTTCGATACTTTTGGTTACTTTGAGTAAGTCTCGCAACAACAAAACAGTACATCTTCATAATTTTTGTTTGGTAAATAAAAGCCTACGATGTAATTATGTTGTTCCGTGTACGTATTTTGGCCAGTATTGTAGGGTAATTTATTGCTATCACCCTTCCTTCATCCTAGCTCTGCAAAAATTCTGCTATAATAAATGTTTAAAAATTTACTCAGAACAAAAAATGAATTGCAGAAAACAATCTAAAATCACAAAAGTTTTAATTCACATGACATAACGCAATACAAAATAATTTCAAATAGACCTGTACTAAATTGTATAATTTATTTTATTGGTTTGAAATGTTATCGAGCTTTATTAGTTAGTACTTCGTAATAACACTGACTTTAGATATTCTTAATGAATTTAGATAGGAAATAAATAAAATAATCATTTTTATTGTACTGAGAAAATGGTTGCTCGGCACTTAATAGAACCTTCTATTAACATCTGAATTGAATAAATAAACACTTGGTATAGTTCTACAGAAAATGTTTATTTTTCCTGACGATTGTTTCACCAGTTACAGCAGTTTCAGAGATTAGATTTGAACTGACAGATTTGAAATGTATGTCAGGCGGGGCAGGGTTGGAGGTAAATTCCAATCCACCCTTGGTCATATACTCCCTCCCTCCCCCGCCTAACATACATTTCAAACCTGTCAGTCCACATCTAACCTCTGAAGCTGCCGTAACTGGTGAAACAATTGTCAAGGAAATACAATTTTCTGTAAACTATAACAAGTGTTTATTTATTCAATTTAATCATTTTTATTTAAAAGCGGTAAGACTTTATTTGCAAAAAAATTGGTTTTATAAAATAATGCTATGTTTTTAAATATGTACTTTATGGACGCCGTTTCACTGGCACTGATAATATTAATGAAATGTTCGTTTCCTAGTAATCCTTTAATTTACGTTGAAATATACGTGAACGATTTTTAGCACCTAAATCTGTGTACAGTTGTTCACGGATTTATGTGCTGATCGTTGTGTGGTATATAAAGTTTACAATAATCAGTTACAAGTACAGTAGTATCTATTTATAATAAATATAGTACAATGTTATTGCAATTTTATTTGATAAAATTAGGATTGCAGCTTTCTAAGACACAGCGGCAACGCATTTCTAATGGACAAAATTAAACTAGCATAGACAATACTTTTAAAAATTAATGACAACAATGTAAAACTATTGTTCCTTTCTTTTGGTAAGGGATACGTTGGACTTTATGCAAATAGTGCAGATTTAGTTGATATGCTAATAGAGTATTTTGTTGGAAATGCTTGGTAAGGCGTTATTGCTTTATAATGTAAATGAGAGTATTGAGTAGGAACGAGCAGGATTATCTAAACTGCTGTGCAATTATGCTATTGGAAACGGCAACTGACTAATATTGCTGTACACACAAAGAGTAACACTACCGCACGTAATCTCTTAGCTGTTAACAGTCTATGTTTAATAACTAAAAGGACGAATCCATAGCTTACGAGTAAGCTACTTACTCACTATTTGTTTCTTCACTTATAACGTTGGTCACCATCATCTTTACTCAGACGATTAGGTACCAGCTGACTTGGTCGAGAACCTAGCAACATACATCATGGCTGTTACTAGCGACCGGCGCACCGACCGCTTTTATTGTCTCGAATCTTCTTCTTGTAATTAATTTATAATATCGTTTAATTCTTGCAGTCAAGGAGGAAACATATGTGTTTTCTTCTTACGGATTTCGTTTCAACAGTCTTCTTCTTCTTCTTCTTCTTCTTCTTCTTCTTCTTCTTCTTCTTCTTCTTCTTCTTCTTCTTCTTCTTCTTCTTCTTCTTCTTCTTGACTCTACGGAGTAGGCACAACGCCTGTTCCGTCTTCAAAGTATACCTCTCCATCTTCCTCTTGGTCTTCCTAAATCCCTTGTTCCAAAGGGTCTGTACCTATATGTTACTTTAGGTAACCGTCTATCCTCCGTCCTGTTCAGATGCTGCAACCATTCCAGGTAATATTTATGATTTGTATCGCTAATGGAGAATATCTATAACTCATTCCTAATCACCCCATTATACAAACAATCCCGCCTTGTATAATCCTTTGTTCGTCTTAGAAAACACATTTATAAACTTTCAAATTGGTACAAAATCTTCCTTGTGGACACCCACGATCCTTACCCATACATTAACTTAGGCAATGCTATTGCTTTTTACAATTTAATACTTGTTCCTTTCCTTGTTTTATTCTTTATTATTCTATGTGTGATGCCACAAATCACATGAAACTTTGATACTTTCATACTGACATTTCGTCCTGTTTTATTTCCAATACTAGTAATAAACCTAAATATTTAAAGTGAAAAACTCGTTCCAACAAAACTGTTCCCTCAAGAGAATTGTTGATCTGACTAGACACTTCGTTGTTTTCTCCTTTACGAACTGAAGAAATCTATGTTAAATTTTATTGGTAGTGGCTTTACAATTGTAGACACACTGAACGCTTTACCATCCAATAAATTGTAACTTGATTAAGAGTTTCTATAGTACACACCAGCTGGTGTCCAGATTAATTAATTTCTGAGAAATGGAGGTGTATAGGCTAAGAGAATATTACGCACAAACTATACAGCAGTCAGTTCTAGTGGTTGCGTCAAATACATTATTGCTGCGGTCAAAGACAATGCAGTTGGACTGTACGGTGACAGTGCCGCGGCGGGAGGTAAACGCATACAAAAGCTATATTAATTTGTTAATAACACGTCAGTATATGCAAACGGCACTTTAATATCAATGCTTTGTGCGTACATTTGTAGCGCGCGTGCGCACGTGTTGACTTAATTAACAGTTGTATGATTTATTTCATAAACAAACAAAACATTTTTTACTTTTTTTCTATTTGTATCAGCCATCTAAGGACCAGATGCCAATCAATATCAGTTCTTTATCCCTTGTTCTTTTCGTTTTCTCCAATATTATTTCATCTTTTTACTGTCTCTTCTTCCTGTGTTAGTCCACTTTAAAACAGCGTTTTTCTCACTCCTACTCTGGACTCCTTCAATTTTTAACACTTTTGCCCAAAAAACGTCTCTTTCAATTGTTTCTTCTGCGTTTATATTATTTTTTTTCTGAATTCATTTTCACTTTTTTAATCCAACTTGACGTTGACTTCTTTCCCTACAGATATTTGAAAATCCGTTTAGTTAACATATTGTCGTCTATTCTATATAATTGTCTAAAAAATACTAGTCTTCTTTTTCTTGCTGTTTCTGTTACATTTTCTATACTTTGATGTATTTCATCATTACTTATTAACTCACAACCTTCTAAAGTTTTTCATGGGCCTTATTAGGCCTAATAATTATTAGGCCTTATTAGGTTTTTCCTAATAATTTGTTTTCCAAAATTTCTAGTTTGTCTAATTTATAATATCAATGCTATTAATTTCTACTAATGCTATTCAATTTTTTACTTTTATTAATACTACAATTTTAATCGATTTCACAGTATTAATTAAGTTCTGTTTTGTTGCAGCCAGTTCAATCAAATTTTAAATTATTAATCAAAGTCTGACAATTGTTTCAGCCAGCAAAAAATGTGTTCAAACAGTTCAGTAATCTCTCTGGCGGTAGTGTGAAGCACAACAGGCCACCGGTTTAATGGTTATGATGATGATGAATTTTTTTAATTGCTAGACGTGTTGTAAATTTTCATAAATCTGTTTCTGTTTTGATTTAACGCAACGTTTTAACCTAGAGCGTTCTTCTTGGCGAATGTCAAAGGTAAGTGTAAACTTTCTGTCGATCTTCAATACCTTGTTTTATTATTCTTATTTTTTACAGTTGTTGATTCTCGATTTGTTTGTCAGTAATAAAGTTTTTTTTTATAAGGATTTTTATTGTATTTGAGAGTCTCTCTTTTACGGTGCCGTGTTCTGGAATAGGTTACCAATTATCGGGCACGGCTTCGATACAGCCGCCCAGAATTGGAATGAATCATTCCGACAGGTTTGTCATCCACAAAGTTATTTTCCTTTCTAACGTTCTTCTGCCTTTTATTTTAATCTATGATATTAGAACTTCATATTTGGGTCGTTGCAAACCATGCATAAATTAATCTACGTTTATTTTCTTTATAGTAATAACAGTAGACTGTATTTACTGTTTTCAGTAATTTCTGTATAAGTTAGTAACCTGATCTCAGTTTCCTTTCGTGCTGGAGATTGTGATTGGTGACGTGTGTTTAATCAACAGTTTATACATGATATGTGATAATGATTAATATATGCTATGTTTACCGTAATTACGCTCTTCATTTTACGTACACACATTATATAAGTTTAAAATTTTCGTTTCATATTATTAAGTAATTAGATATCTTTAATTTTTTATTGGAAATACTCTACGTTTGGGTATTTTTAATATACTTTTTCGCGCTTAGTAAGTTTTATTATTGTAATTGACGGGGACTACATAAATATTAAAACGGTATAAAAGCTTATTCAACGAAATAGTATAGTATTGTTACGCAACACGGAACTTCTGATACTATGGGCAACGTTGTTCTACGCATTTCTCGCTTAGCCCAATACGCGCTTGTTTCCGCCAAGACCGCAATAAAGTATCTCCTAGAATTGTTGAATACTTGTTAAGGACGCATATTATGAAACCCTGTAGACTATAAATAGCCAATACCTGCCATTTAGAAGTCAGTTGGGCGAGTTGTCAAGTGATATCAAGTGGTCGTGTGTTATAATTAATGCGGAATTCTTTATAGTTGACATTATTATTGCGTGTGGACAAATTTAACTGGAATTATTGTACGAGTTGATTACAAATTGTTAATTGTGATTAATTAAAGCTGGTTATTAGTGACTTCATTGGTGTCTTGTATTTTGTTTTCCACTGTACCCTACGACGATCAGTTAGACCGTCGTAACAGTATGTTATTTGATTTAGTGACGCAAATACTGGATTTCAATACAGACACTGCAACTTCACGAGTTTAAATCTTAACTTGAATTTAACAGTTGTTTAAACAAATTTAAAGCTTAAATTTTACGTGCATCCACAGTACCATAAAAAGCCCAGTATATTTTATAATTAAAAAGCGAAAAGAAAAAATACTACTCGAGCCTCATCTCTATCAAGTTTAACAACCTGTTGGAAGTGTACTTGCTCACATAACCAACAATAAATCTATCTCGAGAAAAGCAACTGCTTTTATTATACTGACAAACATGAATAAGTAGTAAATAAAACCTTTAAACCAATAATCACAAAACATTAATAATGAAAAACGATTTGTCGTTCAAAACAGGGCTATTCGCGTTGTTTAATAATAACAAACTAGTGGTCGCCCAGTGGTCGAAATTCGACCGAAATTCATTAAATTTTTAAGTTTGAACGTTATTGAGGTTCTTTTGTCAAAGAGTATACCTCTATAATCATTGCATATAATTTTTTTGAATTTTGTTCTATTACGTCAGCTGCGAGCGTGTACAAATACGTCATTAGCGTGTGTTGTTTGCCTTAATTCCCTGCAATACCTATGAAATTTAAAATTTAATGTTAGTAACAGTTGAAAAAAAACACAATTACAGCTTATATTCGTATTTATTTTTTGATATAATTCATTGTCAGTTTTAATTTTTTCATGTTATTATTGAATCAAATAAACGCTAATAAAAATGATACTTGACATTCATAGAAGTATAAGATACATTGTTTTCAATTCCAGTGGATTACATTTCATTTTTGGTAAGGTACAAAATTCGAAAACAGTTTGAAGATTATCTGCTACAAAGCTTATATAATTTTTTAATTTTTTTTCTGTGCATTAATTTTCGAGTTATTTGAAAAATATGAAAGATAGGAAAAATGAGGTTTAGCTTGGCTAAGCCATATTTAAAAAGCAATAACGCGTTTTTTGACATTTCCTTGGGTTTTTTTATTGCCATACTGACCAGGTTTCGCCAAGGCAACACAGTTATTTTGCCTATCTTTTTCGAATTATATAAAATTTAAATAAAAAATTAATAAAAAATAAAAAATGAAATAAAAAATACGTGCCTCATATTTTTTCATATATTTTTCATTAAATCAAAAAAACCGGGCGGTTAAAAAAATAAATGTTGTCCATTGAACTTAAAATAGTTTGAAAGTGAATTTAATGATTCAGAACTTCTGTGTAAACGATGTTTTTTGTAAAAACTCTTTCATCATTTGCTAAATGCCCTTGGCCATTATATTCGGAAATATAAAATCTCAAACCATCGAATGATCGAACTCTACTTGCTGCGACGTACAATTGACAATGTGTAAAAACTGGCTGCCTCAATAAAATTCCAATTTTTTCGAATGTTTGTCCTTGAGACTTATTTATTGTCATCGCAAATGCAGGTATAATTGGAAATTGAGTTCTTTGAAAGTTAAATGGTAAAACAGTACCGGAATATGTTAAATTTATACGTGGAATCAAAATTCTCTTATTGAGTGCGGTTCCAGTTAAAACTTCGCCATCAATAGCATTATCAATATGCATTACGATGCATACACTTGATGCGCATTCTTGTTTCATTGACTAATGCTTCCTTTGTATTTAAGTTTCTGATCAGTAAAACGATGCAATTAACTTTAATTTCAATCACTTTCTGCTACAGTCCGTTTCTTGATGTATATAATACTATAATACTTATAACTAATTTACCTCAAGATATATTTTTTCCTTTAGGAACATGTTTCGTGAGATCCTGTTCTCCCATCTTCAGCCTTCGCCATCTTGCTTCTGGTGCAGTATTTGTGTGTTGGCTTCTGGATGTTATTAAGGTGGTTTGTTGGTCTTTGGTCCTTCAATGTTGCATTATTGTGTGTGGTTGTGGTATCTGTTTTTGTGGTAGCTAACAAGTTTATTACATCCAATCACTTGGAATAATAAATACAATAACATAGAAAATAAAATAAGATTTGAGAAAAACAAAAAGACTTATACAATCAACAAAAAACTTAACACATTAAAACAACAAAACAAAAATCAAGAACAAAAAAACAAAAATAAACACACATTTTACCCTCGAACCATTAACCTCAGCAATACAGAATTTAACAAAAAAGAAACAGAATATTTAAACAGTATGTCAAAAACTAACATAACCCAAAATGCAAACAAAAATCTAGAAAATTTAATAGTAGAAACAGAATTTGCCATTAACCTTATAAAAGACAATATACAAGAAGAAAAAAGAACAGAAGCAACACATATAATTAAAAAAATAATCACTAGCGAAATGAAAAACAAAGATAAACAAAATAAAAACAATAAAACAATAAAAGAAATTAAAAATAAAGTAAAGAACAATAATTTAATAATAACTAAAGCAGACAAAAGTCAAGCAACAGTAATCATTGATAAAACAGACTACATCAAAAAAACCGAAGACTTCATCAACAATAATAAATGCGTACAACTAGATAAAAACCCAACAGAAAACTATCTTAAACAAACAATAAAACTAATAAAAACAAATAAAAACATTTTCAACAATAAAAACATAGACATATATATAAACAATAATCCAGAACCACCTAAAATGAACAGCCTAATAAAAATACACAAATTAAACAACCCAATACGTCCATTAATCAATTTCAAAAAAGCTCCTACATACAAAATAGCAAGAATAATAGCACAAAAACTAAAAAATAACCATCTAACAAATAACCATCATAACATAAAAAATACATACGAATTAATAGACAAACTAAAAATAATAAATATAAATGAAAATACATTTTTCACATCATATGACATAACAAACATGTACACTAATATCCCAGTAGAAGAAACAATTGACATAATAATAAACAAACTTATAGAACAAAATGAAAACAAACAATATATAACCGAAATAAAAAATAGTCTCCAACTAATACTAAAACAAAATTACTTTGAATTTAATAGTAAAATTTATCAACAGAAAGAAGGTTTAGCAATGGGATCACCATTATCAAGCATAATAGCAGAAATATTCCTACAACATATAGACACCAAAATACAAAACATCATAAAAACACATGACCCGGATGGCATATGGATAAGATATGTAGATGATGGACTATATGTATCAAATAACAAAAACACAAATGCAGAGAACATACTGAAACAAATCAATAACATACATCCCAAAATACAATTCACAGAAGAAAAAGAAAAACATAACAAAATCAACTATTTAGACATAACCATCACAAGATACAACAAACACATAAAATATGCAATATATAGAAAACCAGCTTCCACTAACATCATTATACCTAACCATTCTGACCACCCACCACAACATAAAATGGCAGCATTTTATTCGTTATTTAACAGAATGTACAAAATACCCCTAAACAAACAAGAAACTGTCAAAGAAAGAAACATAATATACCAAATTGGTTATGCAAATGGATACAATAAAAATACTATGATCAAAATAGAAAATAAAATCAAATACAAAATAAAAACTGAACAATTAAGAATTAATCAAACTGAACAACACATAAATAATAACAACAACAAAAAATGGGCCACATTCACATATATAAATAATAAAATGACAAAACTAACAAAACTGTTTAAAAACACAGATATAAAAATAGCATACAAAACTAATAAAAATAAATTACAAAATCTAAATAGCTCACACAACAAAGATAATACAACAACCAACGGTATATACAAAATTGAATGCCAAGATTGCAATAAATGTTATATAGGACAAACAAAAAAACAGCTGAAAAAACGTTATTTTGAACACCTAAATGCATACAAAAAACCAAATATATATAAATCCAATTTAGCCACACATGCAATAAACACAGGACATGAATTCCCAGACATAACCAATGTAACACTAATAAAACATATACCACACAAAGGCACCATAATGAACATTTGGGAAAATTTACAGATTTACAAACATAAAACGCAAAACAAATTAATACCAGAACAAATACAAATCAATACAAAACATGACACAATATTCAAAGCACTCAACGTCGAAAATACACAAAATACAAAAACAGATACCACAACCACACACAATAATGCAACATTGAAGGACCAAAGACCAACAAACCACCTTAATAACATCCAGAAGCCAACACACAAATACTGCACCAGAAGCAAGATGGCGAAGGCTGAAGATGGGAGAACAGGATCTCCCGAAACATGTTCCTAAAGGAAAAAATATATCTTGAGGTAAATTAGTTATAAGTATTATAGAATTAACTTTAAATACTAATTTATGTGGTGGGAAACCACTAATAGTCAAAGAATTCAAAAACTCTACTGGATAGTTATTGATTTCATTGTCATCATCACAAATTATTTTATCGTAGCTATGATATGTTTTCTGTTCACCTGGTATTCGATTAAGTATATCAGTATTAATAAAAGTACAATCATCATTTTTAGGTGCTAAAATAACTGACTTCAATATGTTATCTGAGAGTATGTTTTCGGAAATATTTCCATACACCTCATTAATAATCTTATTTTCATCTCCTATTAATTACTGAGGTATTTCAAAAATATTTTCACCAAACTGAGGAAATTGTGGGGCTTCATCATTACCAATTTTTTTCAAGAATTCGACAAATTCTATTTCACTTGGTAAGGCTCTCATATTTTGAGTAAACGTTACTTTATGAAAATAAACAAATTTATGCCAACTCGTGACACAATTTTCAATTAAAGTTGCACGTGATCCATGTGGGACAACTGGTAAGATTTGCCGAAAATCACCGCACAGAAGTATCGTTTTCACTCCAAATGGTTTATGTTTATCATTTTCATCGCATACATCCTGCAATAATCTATCTATGATTTTCAACACTTGCAGTGGGCACATAGAAAATTTCATCAATAATTATCAATGGTAATGAATTTATGTAACGTCCATAGCTACTATTTGCAGTAATATTCGCTACAGAATTTTCCAAAATGGGTATAGGCAATTTAAACACATTGTGTAAAGTTCTACCTCCAAGTAATAGAGTTGAAGCTATGCCACTGAACGCTGTTGCAATGCAACTAAGATTAAGCGAATTTAATTTGTGAATGATTGCTGTTTGTGTGAATGATTTTCCACAACCTGCATGAGCGGTTAAACAAAAAATATTAGATCCAGTATCATGGTGCAAAACTTCACGAATCACACGATCAATTAGATTACGCTGTTCAATATTTGCAGTTTCATAATGCTCACAAAAAGAAACTTTTGTTCTATTGGATCAATAGCATTTGCTTCGTCTGTTCTCTGCGAATACGTGGGAACTGGTAAACCAAGTTCTTGACATGACAAATTATGAGTATTCAAAATATCTTCAATTTCTAATAGAGCTGTGGTAAAGGATACTTCTTCGTTGAAATCTCTCAAAAAATCTTCACTAAGATATACTTTAAATTCATTCCATAACGCCAATGCATTGGCTGGCACATTTAATGCACAAATGTAACCAAATAAATTTCGCATTTGTTTCGGTGAATGTAATTCTTTTGCTTCATTTAAACATTCGCGCCATTCATTATCATTTGAAGCAATGCCGCGAGCGTGGCACGCTTCAACAAAAGAAGTGTGTATAATTCCATTGTATGTTCTAACATCCTCAAATGATTTTGGACCACAGACATGTAATAAAAGCAATCGTAAATGGAAAAGTTCGATGTCTTTTGGTGATACTACATATATGCGTGTAATGATTTTATCACCTCCACGCCTTCTCTTCTTCCATTTTTTCGGGAATCTTCCCACACATAATGCAAAGGAATTTCCATATGCTTATATTCATGTGCTGATGGATTTGATCGATTCAATTCAAAAAATGCTAATAATTTTGTTTGTCTTGCATTTTCAATTGCTTCACGTTCTTGCCCTTCTCGAAAGTAAACATTCTGTGTACGCGGTAAATGAATGTCAAGTCTAACGATGACATGTGATTGAAAATGCATTGGTAATTCATAGAGCACCATACAGCTTCAGTTGATCCGACATAACAGCCATTTAAAAAATTTTTAACTTCATCAATTTGTATTTCTTGACCTGGTTCACTTCTCTCTGAACCTAATTCCACAGATGCACTGTCATAGCCTTTATACACGTATTTATAAATGTATTTAACACTTTTAACTGTAGTGCATACTTCAACATTTATATGGCAATTAAATTTGGCAAGTAAATACGGATTGTATGGTACAACATAACGATTGTCGATTCAACTACCCCGAACTTCAGCATTAATACCATTATCACGCCTTCTGTATAATGGATATCCATTTAATGATTCACGTTTAAATTCATTAAATCGTTTTGGATAATCTTTTGTGCATTTTCCATCTCTCATACATACAGAATTTGGATTAAGTACACCGCATGGACCATGCATCATGTGTTTTACAACATATTCATTTAATGTAGGATGTGTTTGAATGTTAGGAATCTCCGCAGATACAACTTTATCAATATCGGTAGCATTAACAATTTTATCTTGCTCATTTAAAGAGAGTAAAATGTGAGCATGAGGCAATCCTCTCTTTTGAAACTCAATTGTATAAATGAGTGCTTCAATTTTACCGAAGATTTTTTTTAGTGTAAGGCCCTCAATTAATGCTTTCAGTTTGGACTTGAATACACGCACAACAATATCAGGTCGAAAATTAGCTGACTCACCTACACCAATATTGCTAACTATTTCAGGCCAACTTGGATTGCAAGTAATTGTAATAAACAAAGAAGGCTTTCCGAAATGTTGTACAATTGACATTGCATCTAAATAATTCTGATACATATTTCTTGGAGATCCATTGAATGAAGATGGTAAAATTACTCTACGGCTAACATTATTGGCATTGGGGTTCAATTCTAAATAATCTGTTAAATTGTTTTAAACTTCAGACCTAAGACTTGTTTGATTTTGTCGAATGAAATGTAACCTTGTGCCCTCTATTCTCACATACATATCAACTATCCACTGCAGAAATAATTTTTGTGAATGGTGCAACATGCTAAAATCTTCTCTAATTCCAAGTCGATAGGACTGAAGCATGGTTAATTTATTTCTGGACTCTCTTGAATTAGATGTAGTTGGTACATTATGAGAAATATTGATATGCCACCCAGTATCACCATTTGGAAAAAGTAATGGATACGCTGAAGTCCAATAATGAATCCAAAACAGAGATATTTTTAATGGTACCATTAACTTTTGAAAACGAAACCATATTTCGTTCAAAGGGTGGCTCACCATCAACTGTACTAAATATTACTGCTACATCACTTTGAACTGCATCATTATAAAGGCGTAGATCTAAATCACGATTTACTTTAATGAGCATACAAATTTCTTTATTTTGATTTTCAACTCTCTGACAATGATCTTTCATTGCAATGAATGACCGAACGAAAGGATTAATGCGTTCCAATTCAAGAGAGATTTCGCGCATTATATTGTTATTGCATGTTTGATTATAGTGTTCACGTAATCTATAATTGATAGCAGTGTCAACATCATAAAAATATAATTGCGCATCACATGGTGAGCGACCATATCCAGCAGTCATTGGACCTGATCTGTGATAAAAAACATCATGTATTTTAAAATGATACACTCCACGCGTAACTGTATCCGAAATTTTAGCTTCTGAGCTAACCATAGCAAATGATGAATTGTATTTACGAATGTTTTCAAAATAATTTTTTGACTTTCTTTTTATTGAAGGTTTATTTGAAGTAAGTCCATCATACAATGATTTAAAGTATTAATTTTGACTTAAGGCTGGTAATATTGCTTTACCCTTATGACAACATCAAGTGAATGCTGTCCTTTCACCTAAAGTGACCTCAGATTCGAAATGTTTTGCATTGCAAAACCTGCATTGTAAATGCATTAATCCACAATCAAAAGTATTAAAATTTCTTGGAATGACATTCAGTGCGCATTTAAATGTATCCCTCAAAGTAATTTCATCATTTTGTATACTATTTACGCTATTTAAATTTGCATTTGGTCTATTATCATTTTGACTTTCACGCGAATATATATTCCTTCTTCTTCTTTGTCTCTCACTCCGACCCGTCAATGTTATACTATTTACACTATTTAAATTTGCATTTGGTCTATTATCATTTTGACTTTCACGCGAATATATATTCCTTCTTCTTTGTCTCTCACTCCGACCCGTCAATGTTCTATGTCGAGGCATAATGGAAGTAGGTGCGAATATCTGAATGTAAAAAAAAAACATGTAATGAAATTACTGAAACTAAGATTAGACAGGGTTTAATTTAAAAATAATAAAATGTACTCACTTTTTTGAAACCACCAATAATAATTAGGCGAGAGTAAGTCAATTCAAATTGCTGCTACAAAATTTTCCTTTTGCAACAGGTATATATTAAGCAAGCTGTATTTCACTTTCAACTGCACATTAATATATAAAACACAGATATCTAATATACAAAATATAAAATAAACGCTCTTTTGCCTTGACATACACTCCACAGGCTATTGAAAAAGGAACATTTGAAATCACACAAAATTCACAGCTCATTCAGTCAATCTGTCAGTAATTATTTGTTGGCAACATTTTAAAATTCTTTGGCGACAATCTCTACTCTGTGCGACTGTTTGACCACAGACTATTATGTGTTTGACATTGGCAGTATGAACGTAAACAAACGACAGACTATTATGTGTTTGACATTGGCAGTATGAACGTACACTAAAATGAAAAAATTATAATTTTATTGCCTGGCAACAAAATTATTTTATTTTTAACAATTACCATTGTTTGAAAAGTTTAAATGAATTTTCAAGTGCAAATGAATGTTTTATTTTATTTAATTTAATGTATTTTTAACACATATTATATATAAATTTAAGCTTTCTACACCCCTTCTCCATATAAACTTTAACTATGCTAAATCTCACACTCCTCCGTGCGCGCAATATGCTTAAAAAGGGGTACAAAGTTTTCTCTTCACGTATTAATGTATAGATTACCGATGAGACAGCTTGCGCCTAGCTTGTGCTTTACAGACATTGCACACTGCTCATCTGTCCATCTCTTCCACACTGCTGCTCAGTACTTGACTGTATTCTCAGTCAAGGCTGCACACAATTTTTACAGTACAGATGAAATAGAAAATATGAAATGACACGCGCATATCGTAGCGGGGAGCAGGGAAGTGTTAGAAATGAACCAACCATGCAGGTATTCTGAACACAAAATAATTAAATATAATTATTTAATCAACGGACACGGCATAGAAAACGAAATCCAAGAACAAAATAATTGCTCCTACAACAACGCGTCAAAGCTACTCATGAGCAATGAGATCGTTTCACACTGCGCAACCAGACACTGGGTTTATATCTAATCATTGTAGGTGTACATTAAGTCAGCTTACAGCTACAGCTCGTAACACTAACGCTCGCCGTGCTTCGACATGGCCCCCACCAAATAAACTGCACTGCTAAAAATCAGTTAATTTTTTGACAGGCTTTCGTAACACGTCAGTATTCGACTTTCCCGCCATTCACGATGTTTTGTAAAGCTTTCGATATATCAAATATTTTATACCGTTGAAGTTATTCGCGTTCTGTCCAAATTTCCATGGCATAGAGTCAGATCGAAAAACCTAACTGCGCACCATACTAATCGTCAAGTGTACATTCAACCTATAATCGGTTAGCAGCGTTCTCGTTTAGAGTGTTACGACGGTCTCACCGATCGTCGTGTTGTACAGTAGAAACACAATAACTGATACCAACGAAGTCACTAAATTTTAGACTTCAATTATACAAAACAACGATTAACAAATGAGCTCTTATAAAATATTTCAAGTTACATTTGACCAACACGCAACAATAAATGTCACCACTTTAGAATTTTACGTTAATTAACATAATAATCACTTTCCACTCAACCGTAACAATCACTTCGATCCGAGCTTGTAAAATCGCCAGGTGTAACTGAAACGCGCCGCTCCTAAATCCAGTATTTATAGTACGACCGTCTTGCATAGTAGTAGAATATGGAAGAAAGAAGAGCATTTAGTAGCATATAAAGATGCCGGAAGAGTAGCCGAGTAACATCTCGAAGGGGCATCTCGAATGACCTACAGCGTTACTCAAATCTACCGTGCAAAATGATCTCAAACGACTGTAACAGCCTCGCGCGCACCGCGTGCTAAGAGCTTGAGGCGCTTTTGTTGAGGCGCTTTTCAGCTCAACAAAGCAATAGGAACTCATTTTCCCGTTTGTATCCGTTTATTAAGTACCTTCATATAGTTTATGTACATTAGTTTTCATCAGAATTTGGAATACAGTTGTTTGTAATCAAACTCATATTTACAGCGACACAAACGTAGTGATTTAGCATTCCATTTTAATAACTATTCTACAAAAATGTAAATGATTTGATACCACAGTCTAACACTACAAAGCTGTATTGAAAGACACATAGCGCTGTAATGGGGATTTGTCAGTTTCATCGGATTTACATAAACTATTTCCGTAATGAGCACAGATGCACACAAAGAGGTACACGATTTACATAGAGGTTCAGTGTAAACTAAATGGCATCGCTTTGATCGGAATCAAGGCTTCGGCACTCTACTGATAAAACCAGTTCAATTTAACGGATGCGTGGCTTTGTAAAGTGTTTGTTGGTGATTAAGTAAATGTAATTTCATGTAATTTTAAATATTGTTCTACATAGGTAAATAAGAATTACAGAGAATGATTACAAAAACTCTTTCAAAATAGTCAATTTTGCATGTCCTAATGAAAGAGTAGGAAACAATTGTAGATTTTTTAAAGTAAAAAATATTTCTCTTCTTGAAAAAATTACTCTTGGATACACAAAACATTATACAAATACACTTCCCTTGTTTACTAACAACACAAAAAAGTTATCGAAGGATACATTTACACAAATCTATTTTTTTACTAATTTTCTGCAGTCTTCAGTAAATTTTGGAAAAACTCCTAGAGGCAAGCTTTGAGCCCCTTTATATTGTTACGACGGTCTGCTTGCTCGTCGTAGGTACAGTGGAAAACCAAATAAGTACAAGACACCAATTAAGTCACTATCACCAGCTTTAATTTTTACAGTTAAACAGTTCGTAATTAACAACAGTCTCCTACAACAAATCAAATAAAAATTATTCACACGCAATAAAATGTCACTAATATTAAACACAATTATATTACAATTATCCCGCCCGATTATAAAACGCAACACTTCACTAATAATCACTCGAACGTACCCTTGCGAAAGATAATTCTCCGGTTCTTCGAATTCAGTCTCGTGTGTTCCGAACATAACGTTCCCAGGAATTCGAGTCTTCCGCTCAACCACTAGTTTTGCTGTAATCACTCCCGTTGCGTCATGTACTGATGACCTAAACACCACTGGCTGATCTAAGTTTGTTTGGTTCTCGACAACAACCTCTTGCGTAATCTAATCTTCAGCCACTTTGCTCTCGGGCGCTTCTATCACCTCAGGAACAAGCAAGAGTTTTGTCTCGACACCAAAAGTTGGCTCTCCAATCACTTCTTTTGTCGTTACACTTATTTGTATTTCTTCTGCTAGTTCTTCCTCCATTTCCGCTTGCAATAGGGAGGGTTCCTCTTGACCAGACTTGTTGACTTTTTCTTCGATTAATGCCACTCGCCTAATCGAATGGTTGGTAGACCCTCTCATTTTAACCAAATTCAGGACATTCTCTCTTAAGTCCATAACGAATCCGTAAGCATTCATAATGTCCGTGCCAAGAATCACTTCATCGACAATGTCTGCAACGAGCATTTGGTGGCTAAACTCGAGAAGAGCCAGGCGTAAACGTACGTCTACCTTTCGTAGCACCTTGACGGGGTTTCCAGTCACAGTCTGTATTGTACAAGAGCTAATTAGAGGCTGGCGTCTGCTGACTAAGTCAGGGCGCACAATGGACACTGTTGCGCCCGTGTCAACTGTAAATGATGTTGGTTTACCTTCCGCAAATCCATTAACAATCAAGTCTCCACTGATCTTATGTAGCGTGGAAACGGTGCTGTTCTGGTGCTTTTCTTCTCCAATTGGTGCTATCACTCTCTTCTCTCGACATCTTCTTCTCCAAGCAGTCTACCTGTAGATGACCACGTTTTCCACAGTTGTAACATTTCGGTCTTCTGTCTTTTTCAAATCGTTGCGACTCTCTTGAACTTTTGAATTGTTTGTCCGACAACATTGTTTTCCTGCACCCATCGTAACAGCAATGTGATACAGGGATCTACTGACTGCAATGTGATGGCACAAACCCATTAATGTAGCGGGACGCTAACTTGGCAGCTTCAAACTCTAGGGCGTGAACAAGGGCTTCTGAGCTCTTTCGGTGCCTTGCCATTCGTAACACTTGCTGAAGTTCACAATTTCCGATGCCATCAATAAATGTCTGCACCGCAAACCTTATTCGAAAATTATCTGGTGCTTCAGGATAGGCCAGTCTAATTAGTCTGTCGATACTTGCTTCAAACTCTTGAAGACTCTCCCCGGAACGTTGTCGTCTTGTTCTCAACTGAGCGTAGTACACATCTCGCAAATCATTTTCACCATAGCGTAATTCTAGAGCTTTTATCAACTCGGCATAGATGTTCTGGCTTTGGGGTGGCACTTTCTGTAGTAGTTCTGCCGCGGGTCCTTTTAATGCGAGAACGAGTCAGACTGCCTTGTCTTTCTCTGTCCAATTACTTGCGCATGCAGCAGCCTCAAATTGGCGGAGGTACGTTGCCCAGTACGTTGCTTCCGTCAAAGGTTGGAGCTTTGACATGAACTGTCCCTACTGGAGGCAAAGTGACTTTCTCTATTAACTTATTTTCTGCGTCTTTTTTTGTCTTTATCATTGGTACAGTCTGTTCACAAAGTTGTTTTGGTCGGCACTGCTCGACTTCATTTTATTATCTGCTCTTTTATATTTGTAATCGAGTCTTCTATTTTTGTTGACATAGTTTTTTCCACACTCGTGACTGACTTTTCTACTTCAGCTATTTTTAATGTCATTGATTCTTGTACCTCTGATATTTTAGTAACTTGTTTATTAAGCTCATCTCGTAGGAGGACCAATTCTGCGGTACTGTGTTCTTGGAACTGTTTCTGCATAGCTTCAAAGAGAGCTTCCTTTTTATCTGCTTCTTGCTTATGTCGTTTTTCTGCTTCTTCCGCTTCCTGTCTGCGTTTCTCATCCTGTCGTTTTTCTCCTTCTCCTCTCTCTTGTCTTCGTTCTTCTTTTTGTCGTCTTTCTGCTTCTTTTGCTTCCTGTCGGCGTCGTTCCTCTGTCTGCAACAGCAGCGCCTGGAAATTGTTCATCATCTGACTGGCATCCGTTGTTTCCGATTAATTACGAATTACACTCGTCTTGTACAAAGTGTCTACTGTTTCCACTGTTAACGGTTCTATCACACTTCTGACGCCACTGTTACGACGGTCTACTTGCTCGTCATAGGTACAGTGGAAAACAAAATAAGTACAAGACACCAATTAAGGCACTATCATCAGCTTTAAATTTTACAGTTAAACAGTTCGTAATTAACAACAGTCTCCTACAACAAATCAAATAAAAATTATTCACACGCAATAAAATGTCACTAATATTAAACACAATTATATTACAATTATCCCGCCCGATTATAAAACGCAACACTTCACTAATAACCACTCGAACGTACCCGATAATATTGCGTGTATACCAACTCGAACCGCACTGTAAATATATTGCCACTATACTGACACTGAAGGCCGCTGCCGCCGTATTTACACCTCCGCTCACAGACCAGAACGTTCCTAATGAGTCTTAGCGCCCGTGTGAACTACGTAATTAACTACGGCCTTGACACAGTCCGCGCGGGTGTCGGCTTAAAAAAAAACTCTCCGGATGCGTTGACAGTCACGTATGCCACACACATTAGAGCGAGATTCTTCTGGCACATTCGACAAACACGTAGACTGTTCTGTAATGTCGTAACAATATAAAGAAAGTCACGAAACTTAATTTGGCCCCATAATTCGTGTTTCAGGAATTTCCATGTTGCCTTCGGAATAGAAATATGGGTGAAATCTTTTCCTGGTCGAAAGTGGAGAACAAAGCATTAAAAGACGTATCTTTCTACACCGTTTTCTTGAACGGGAGAAGCGAGTTCTCAGTTTTTATTTGACCGTTTGGTAGTTGTCTGTCTGACTATCTGTTTGGGGTATATGTCGTGATAATTTTTGAACGAATCTACTAAATTTCGTACAACTTGGTACGCGCGCCTGTATTTTACCCTACAGAGCCTTATTGTTTTTGAGACTGATCTCTCAAAAATAGGGGGCAGAAGGCGACATAAAGAGATCAAAAGTTTAGAAAAGTCTCAAGTATAAATGCAGGGTATTACATTAAAGGGAATTTTAATAAAAATGTGAATACCGTTTCATTTTTGAAAACTAAAATATTTTGGGACGCCGTTGGACAAAAAGGGGATTAAAATATTAGCAAAATCGCAAAAATGTAGGAGTTGCAATAAATTGAAGGTAATTTAACTAAAATCTGAATATAGTGTTAAGCTTCGGAAATTTTAAAATTTTAGGACGCTTCGGCCTAAGAAATGGGGACAAAAGTGTAATAACACCGCAAACTCCACGTGGGTTATCAAATAAAAGAGAATTTTAACCAAAATATATATATAGTAAATAACTTCAAAGTGTTTTGGCCACAGAGCTTAAATGTAATCTATAAAACAACACACACACACACACACACACGCACACACACACACACACACACACACACACACACACACACACACACACTGAAAACATATCTATGGTTGAGAAAAACTTCTATAGTTGGTAAGTTTTATTTATTTTTTGGTTGTTGAGTAAGTTTTGACTCCTCTGTCGGTTATGATACACAGTATTTTTTATTCTTTTGTTTGTTCATTTTAGCATCTGCTTTGGCCTGAAGACGGCTACACATTTGTTGCGTAACTGAAACGTCGCTTTATTTAATAAAGGCAATGATGGGAGAAGTCCGTCCCTTTTGTTGGCTCAATTTCAAAAACCCACCACTGGCGTCTTTTAAAGAAATGGAAATTGATTCACTACTTCGTTTTAAAAAAACTAAAATGTACTTTGTTCAAAATAGTGAGTACCCTCTGCGACTCAGTGAGTATGCTTATACATGTTTAACTTTAAAATTGCCTTCTGGAATCGTATTCTTTCTCCCTTGAACATCTTGTTTTTTACTTCCATGTTCCATAAGGTAATGGCAGTATGGTGATGGCGAAAAATCGTGTTCAAGATAAGGGCTGGTTCTGATTTTGCTACCCTCAAAACATGAAGAAAAGTCATTTTCCGAAATGTGTGTGTGTGCGTGTGTGTGCGCTCGCGCGTGTTTGTGTAGAATTTTTTCTATGCGAACTATAACTGCCGCAAATTTAAACAGAATCAAATAATTGTTTGCATTAGTGCTAAGTTGTAGAGGATTCAACCCCTATTGATTCAGGTGAAGATCGGTTAAAGGAAAGCGGTAGTTTACCTGCAACGTTTTATGTTTTAACAAGAGTAAAGTACTTAAATTTGATAAATAAAGTAGCCTAAAAAGAAATCCCCCTTTTATTTTTCTAAGTTTTGTAATTTTTTTTTTGAATTTTATTTAATTTTATTTTTATTAAGTTTTTTTTTTGTAAAAGGGGAGAGACATCATATTTAGAACTATTTAGACCCGGGCTGCCCGACTCGTCGCTCGAAATTAGGGCGTTCTGAACGCCTCCTAGCCTCGCGGGCTCTAATATCGTCATTACCCTGTATAGTGGTCGACTCGGCGCACAGCCGGTCTAAATCAATAAAACTTTGGGGACGGGCAGCGAATGTCAAACGTGACCGTTCCTCCGGCGTCACGCCCTGCAAAATAGTATGAATGACATCAGACTCTGACAACCCCAGCCTCAGGATCCGGGCCGCGTCTTTAACACTGGAAATGAAATGAGCAAGGGACTCTCCGCTTGCTTGAACTCTATAGAAATGTTTGTGTCGTAACCGGTCATGTAACCTTCCCGGTACGAAAGCGTCCAGGACTTCCCGATGGAAATGGTCTATGCCACCACCATCCCTAAGGGTACTTGTCACGCGCTCAGCCATAGATCCCCGACAATACGGGTAAATGAGCTCAAGCAAAGTCCGCTCCGACAGCCCAGGGAAATCGGCCAACTGAAAAAATACGCGCAAGAATCTCAAAAGCGCCTCAGGATCCAGACCATCGACAACTGGGAGACGCTGAATGACATCCGACAGTGGGTTAGGAAGCTTGTGATAGCTTGCGGTGGCCATATCGGAAAAGGCAGGAACATGCACAGGGGGTTCCACCCTGGCTGCCGTCTCAACAGAAGAAGAAGAAGAACCGGAATTCGGATCTACGTGGCGACGCTGGCCGAGAGAAAACTCCCGCAATGCCATCGCCACTTGCTCCCTAAGAGTGACAACATTTTTCTCTAATTCCGAGGTGGTAGCCTGTGATTCAGCATTCTGTAAACGGCATAGAACGTGTTGTAAACGTTGGCGCACCCTCTGTCTAGCCGTAGAGGTGGGTGCCGCCGACTGCAGGCCTTCGGCCAAATCGCGCAGTTCTACAAATTTTTCCGAGCACAGCTCCACCTCGGCGGTGACATCCGTAAGTAATACTCTCCCACTCGGTGCCTCACCGGAGGCAAGAGCCTCACGGAGTTGCTTCCTTAATGAAACAACAGTCTCCTGCGGCTTCCGTCCCCGGAACCGGACCTCCCACTCGAGCTCATCTTTTACAAACAAATCCACATTTACCGAAATGGACATGACCGCGCAATCCACACACACACCAAGTAAAAGCAAGAATTAAAGAGAACGACAGGAAGAACTTGATCATACAAGTGGCTCCAGAATGCTCTAGCGATACGACGAGATGGGTGTCATAAAAGCAGAGAAACAGCCATGCAAAATGCCCAGAAGAGAACACAACACAAAACAACCAAACTAACTCACTAAATACAACACACAAAGTACACATAAAATTCGATATAATCGAAAATATAAAGTATCACATCCATGCCCTTGGTCGGACCATAACCGCATTCAAAATACGATACCGCAACGCAACGCCCTCAATAAACAATTACCATATAACTGGGATGCTACCCAAACACGTTGTCTAATCCAAGAGACAAGTCATAATCAAACTCAACAAGTACCGACGGCCCTCATCATGTCCAGACTCCGTATGAGCTCCAGGGTATGTGCAAGTGCAACCAATGAGCACACATTCATTAAAAAAATTAATCACATTCTCCTAACCCCTTTTCAAAATTCATCTCACACTCAACATCACAAAATAATCACTTAAACACTAACACATATTAAATTATTTTAAACTTCATTAACCCCTTATTCATTTTATAAAATGTGCTTTTTTCTGGTTGTTCATTCTGTTAATTTATTACACTATCATTAAGTTTTCTTACAACACTTGGATTCTAATCCAAAATAATTTGAAGTAATTTGCAAGTCCTAACACCAGCTGACATGTCTGTAGCCACACTAAGTTTCATTTAAGAAAATAAATATAAGTCCCCAGATTCTAAAATTTCTCAAGTTCAACAGAGAAAATAAGGCAGAAATAATACCTAATATCCATCCAGAATCATAAAAACCACGCTCTGAACTAACATTTGAAACCCCCCTTTTATTTTTCTAAGTTTTGTAATTTTTTTTTGAATTTTATTTAATTTTATTTTTATTAAGTTTTTTTTTTGTAAAAAGGGGAGAGACATCATATTTAGAACTAGGTAAAGAAAAAACCTAGAGGAAGCAAAAGTGTGCAAGGCCCAAATACAATTACAGACATGTCCCCCCAGGTGAATGACAGGACTTGCAAATGAAAAACTCTTTTAACCAACAAGCGTGTGCTTTATTCAACCTGTAAGATCTTACATACATAACAAGTTCGTAATTGTGTGAGCACACCATTAAAGGCAGAATTATATATATCTATGTATTTCCATTAATTCATAATGTCCCAAAGTAAGTGAATTGATATTACTAATTGCAAAAATTTCTGCCTGATTATGTATGAGTCAAAGTTAGTCATAATCTCATTCATAAAGCAATATTAATCCATCAGTGTTGTATAATATCAATTAGGCTAGCCTGTTGTCTCAGCAAGCACATTTTTGGTTATTCTCTTGTTTTAAATCAGTTACATATTCCCCCCCCCCCAAAAAAAATATATATATAGTAAAATTACACACACAAACACATATACGACATGAATAACAAAACATCCCTCATTTCAACACTAACCTCCACATAAACCGATTCCCACTACAGTAAATAAATGAAGCCTAATATGTATAGCTAGGTACAAATATAAATGACAACGTAAATGGAATATCTCAGCTCCTAAGCATAGATTTGCCAGCATATTCACAAGCATAGTTCACACCAGAGAATGTAAGTGACCGCCCCGAAACTCAACCAGCCAAACGAACCCTTAGCTTAATCATTAAGCGTTAAGTATGTGTGTGAAAGAAAATCGTTTCTCATCTACAGCATCAGACAACCCCAGCTACGTTATTAAAACTCAGCCGTGACCAGATGACTTGATAGCACGAGATAATTAACTCCCTAATGGTCTTAATTAGATGAAAGTGAGATCTTACAGTAAACTGCGGATGTGTGTGTATGTGTGTAACTTCTTACACATTATACAGTTATAAGATACTTCATTAGGTGTACTGTGGTAATGTTCACACATGCAATAACATGATGACCACACATAATTGAACATGAGAGTTTGTGCTAGAGTATAGTGTTCAGAACTTCACGAGTGAGCTTCTGGCGGCTTCTGTGCATTCACAAGTTGTAGAGAGAGAGAAATATATATAATCAGAATTTTCCCACCTGGATTGTCCGGGGTACATAGTTCGTATAGGCGCGGATCAGTGATGTCACAGTCGTGTCACCCGTCCCTGGTGCAGCTTAGCGTTGGAAAAAGTCCTTGGTGCAGCTTAGCATCGGAAAAAGTCCTCGACTGACGGCATTGTGGCTATAGATCGTCTCTGCCATTAGGGGGGACAGATGTTCGTCCGCCCCTGACACCCATCTCGTCCCTGGTCGAGCACCTGGAGCAACACTTTATCTAGCCTATCATAGTGATAGGTTCGGAAGTCCTGGTTAGAAGTTCGCCGCCAGCCGAGACCAGATGAACAGCTTGGAGGATGAAGCAGAAATGAGAGCGAAACAACGTTTCGCTCCAGCCAAGTAACCTCCGAAAGCAGGAACGTACAGACACACAGCTGGCTGGCAGCGCCAGCTGTATTGCATAGCAGCACAACCATTTGTGTGTATAACCGACCGACAACAAACAATCGTAACAGTGTGGCATTGCGTGACGTCAGCGGCGCTCGTTTTTAAAATACTAATAATGCGTTGCCGAAGCCAGTTCGGCACAATAATACACTGTAGAAAGGTAGATGAAATATCTATAAATAAGAAGGGTAGTTGATGGGGAGGGGGTAATTTTCTTTAAATGAAAATGATAGTTGACTGTGGAGGGGATACTTTTTTAATATGTGTACTGCGTTATCGGCAACAAAGAAGTAGTTTGTTGTTAAAATTGGTTCCCGGGCTGTTTGGCCGTGGTCCAATGTTTTCTGCAAAACCAGACGTTTCGGTAGTGCCATCGACTGCTATCATCAGTGAACATTGAGTGTGCTAAAGTGATGTGGTTTTAACTTAGTGACCACAGTACTGTGGTTAAGGCTGAAGAATGAAGTAATTCCTATGGAAATATTTCATTTAGAAAATTATTTTAAATATAAATCTTAGAACATGGAAGTCGTGTATGGTTCTCCATACCGATATTTTTTTTGGAGGGCGGTTGTGGCAAAGGACAACTCTCCGGAACACCAGGAGTAGAAAACTGCTAACCATTTTAAAACATATGTATACCTAACGGTAAAAGAAGCTATCAGCCAATGTGAATAGGCCTACATTGCGTATATTGTATGTATTGTTATGTAGAGAACGCTGGAGATATGTCGTGTGTACGCTGTACGTTCAGTGTTAACAATCACAGTGAATACACGGGTAACGGAATGTAGCGTTCAGATGTAGAAAGATACGTACGTACAAATATGTGAATGCCACGCGTATTCACCGTCATACTGAATACCGGACGCCAGTTCCGCTCAATTTCGAAACCAATAATCCGTAAGGGCTTCAGTTCACTCATGATTCCATTATCAATTCATGCTTTGTTTCGGAGCGCACTTTTTATACCCACAAATTAACGTAAACCATTTTGTCTGTTTATAGAAATAACGGTTACTACTGCCCGAACATCAACCACCAGTATGTACGTGTGTTAGAATGATCACACTACTAAAACACATTATAAACGAGTGCTCTGGTGTTCTAGTCTTCAGACCGAAATGCGAAGAATAGTTGCAATGAAATATATTTTTCGTTGCAATATATATATATGTGTGTTGTGTCGTGTGTGTGTGTGTGTGTGTGTGTGTGTGTGTGTGTGTGTGTGTGTGTGTGTGTGCGTGTTCGTGTGTGTGCAATCAAACACTATACGCATTAATTAGGAACATAATAATATGTTGTATAGGCATATATTTTAATGATTACCATTTTGTAATAATCAATATATTCCCTGATACAGTAGGCTCAATAGAGTCAACTACTTATGGCAAACCAGTAAGATATAAACTTGCAGAGGTTTTAACTAATGCGTTAACGGCAGAAGAGCTGTATTTTGGGTTGCAAGAGCTTGCGGTATGTTGTTTACTTTGTCTAAGCAAAGCTACCGTAATCTAACTTACACTGTAGTCCAGCAACACTTAGTCAAATATTTGACCGTTTCTGGTCATCTTTAACCAAAGTAAACATGGGACACATCTGCGTGGCCGCAAGTTCGAGCTAAATACACTTTACTATGGTCTGTTACCAGGAAGCGATACTTTGATTTAAATCACAGGATGTTTACTTCTCTTTAATGCCATCTGTCATACCTAAGTTTTCTCTCAATAAAGCCATACTCCGGCCAGTTAAAGGGACATGCTTTTCACCAGTAGCGACTCGTACAGGGAGGACAAAAGGGCGCAGCCCTCCCACTAAATTTGCAAATTAAACTTGTCAATAATATAACTATAATGTGTAGTATTCTTATTGAAAGATATTTTTGGGGCGACTAATAGCGATCACCCGATGTTTTCGGCATGGCCCCGCAGCTGGGACGGTTTGGCTGTCGCCCTCCCTGAATAAGCCGTTCTTTCGGGGAGCGGGGCAAGAGACGTATACACATCTCTATGCATTTAAATGAGCATCCGCCATTACAGGTGGGACTGTGGCCGCTTTCTGTTTCGCAGCTAAATTCATAGAGAAACGGAGCGTTGTTCAAAACTTCTCATAGTGCATATATTTTCTCTTGTGTTTTATATAGTTTTGATTGTGTTCTTGTTGTACTTTTTGTGTAAACGTAATGTTCTAATAATTTATTCTTTATTAGGCAGTGCATTCTGTGTACGATAGTGTTTTTGTCGAACCTTGTGTACATAAACGTGTAACTTATTCTGTGTGTTCTGTGCGTATTTGTTAGAAACGATTAAAATGGCTATGAATTCGGTAAGTAATATTAAACGTTTGATTATTTCAAATTCACTTACTTACGAAAAGAAAATAGAACTAAAAAAATTAGGGCCACCAAAACCGAATTTAGATATTACACAACAAAATTATAAAACGGACAGACCAGCATCAAGTAAAAAAACTACACAAGAAAATTTAATAGAAACTGTTACTTACATGCTGATTGGATATGTGGATGTGAGGTGATCAATTCCTTTTTTTGTTATGTATGTTTGGTGATGAACCTAAACAGTGATTCAGTCTGGACTGAAAATGGAATTAAGGACTTGAAACATTTGGGAGAAAAAATAAAAAAACATAAAATTAATGAAACTCATATGAACAATTGTATTGAATATTCATTTTTAGGAAAAGTCAATATTAGTTGCCAGTTAGACAGTGCATATAGATTAAAAATTAAACAGCATAATGAAGAAGTCTCTAAGAACAGATACATCCTAAGTAAGTTAATTGACTGTGTAAAGTTTTGTGGAATATTTGAACTAGCTTTAAGGGGACATGATGAAACAAACACATCTGAGAATCCAGGTATTTTTAGGGGTTTAGTAAATTTAATGGCAGGCCTAGATAGCACCTTAAGAGAGCATATTGAAAAAACAAACAATAGTGTTTCCGTTGGTCTTTCTAAAACAATTCAAAATGAAATTTTGGATTCTATTTATGCAGTGTGCATTGGACTAATAAAAAAAGAAATAAATGAAACTGTCTACATTTCAATTGAAGCTGATGAAACCACGGATTGTGCCACTCTGTCACAAATTGTGTTAGTTGTGAGGTATGAATTGAACGGAAAATTACATGAGAGATTTATCAGTTTTATCAGTCCACAAGATCACTCCGCTGAAGGTATTAGTAATACTATTTTTGAAGAATTACCAAAATTAAAACTTGATAAGATGCCTAGTAAAATTATTGCACAAAGTTACGATGGGGCAGCAGTAATGAGTGGAAAACATAACGGTGTTCAAGCAAAAGTTAAAGCTGTGTACAAGAATGCCCAGTATATACACTGCTATGCCCATCAACTAAACTTAATTATTGAGCGCGCTGCATCACAAAACAAGCAAGTAAAAATATTTTTCTGTAATTTAGATGGCTTTACAACATTTTTTTCAAGATCTTCCAAGCGAACTGCCATACTTGATGAAGTAGTAAAGAAACGTCTCCCAAAATGTTCTAATACCAGGTGGAATTTTAAATCCCGTTGTGTGACAACAGTATTTATTCATAAAAATGACATTTCCGCTGTTCTTGAAAAAATCGTAGATGACGAGAGTGACAAGTCCACTGTTCAAAAAGCACTAGGACTGAAAAACACATTAAATAATGATGATTTTAATTTTTGGTTAACATTTTTCAACAAAATTATGCCAGCCTGTGACATTTTGTTTAATCAGTTACAGCAAGTAGAAATTGACAGTATTAAAACACACCAGTATGTTGCCTCATTCAAGTCACACATTCAAAACGTCAGAGATTATATTGATTTTGATGCCAGTCTGTCTGCAACAAATGATTTTGGAGAATCATCACAAAATCCAAAAAGGTCACGTTTTGATGAAAGCAAGAAGACTGCAGCTAAAGAAGTTTGTGACATAATAGTTACCAACATAGACGACAGATTTTTATTTAGCAATAGCAGTTTTGTTGCAAACAACCCTGTTTTCTAAACGTCAGCTTATCTTTCCAGAAACACAGTTACAAATTGCTGCTAAAGAATTTAATTTAAATGAAACTGCATTAAGACATGAAATGGTAGTTCTATACAGCAGGCCTGACTTCACAAAGGCAACTGGCGCATTGGTTCTACTCAATTTTGTATATGAAAACAATCTAGTTACTGTTTTGCCCGAACTGGTAAACTATTAAAAATATTTGTACAATCCCTATGACTACAGCAGAAAGTGAACGATGTTTCTCAACTCTCAAACGCATTAAAACTTTACACGTAATACAATGAAAAAGGACAGGCTAAGTGCTCTGGGAATGTGTTCAATAGAACAAACAAATGTTAGAAATAACTCCTAACTTCAGTGAATTAGTTATTGACCATTTTGCCAACAGAAGGAGAGGAGAATGGATTTCATGTTCAAGCAAATAAACTAATCCAAGGTAGGGAACAAATATATTTTATTTAGTAATGCATGCATTTAATAATATAATTTCTTAAATATTTAAGTTTAGGAACGTGAACTGCTTAGGTATATAAATAATTTGTTTCAAACACTGTTTAAATATTGGTAGTTTGCAAGGTAGGTTTTTGATATTAACAATAATTTTAGTAGTGAAGCAAAAGATTCAATTTTACAATTATTTGATGATAATAGGAATAATTTAGTTTCTACTGGTGACTTTTTTTACATAATATTATGGGTACAACTAAATTTTGCCCCCCCCCCCCCAGTCAAAAACATTACCAGCCGCCACTTGCTTTTCACTGTATTTTACTTCCTTCTCTTTTACGTTTCAAAGTAATCTGTCAGGGCCTAGCATGTTTTCTAGGACTTTTCTCATCCAAATTTGTGTCTTCGTTTTTTTTGTGTTTCCAATTTATCCAATGATTCATAGTGCAGTTAATTTCATTTGTCCACTTTGTTACCCGATGGACTCTTCTTCCTGTTAAAACTACGATAAGCTCTTATCCTCCTTTAACATTTTTTTGTGGCACGATCCAGCATAGTGATTACTTTTCCATTCATATTCGCAAGGTTGTGACGCGCAAGGTCGTAGAAATCGAATCAAGGTCACGAGCCATCTACCGCCCTACTCCACTATCACTAACGATAAATAATTCTAATAATGATAGTAAATAATAATTCTAAACAGTTGTTTTATATTTTAACAAAACATGAGGTTTAGAATAAAACAAACTGTTACGCATGTTACTTACAAGATCCAGTCTATTAGAAATGAATCCATAATGGGGATACCGCAAGATCTCTATTGCACAGGAAAAATATTATTGTCAAATATTGGATTTTGAAACAGGAAGAAACTTCTGAAGTTGTATGTTTAGAGCATCACAGAATATAAATGTGAAGCAATGGAGTAAAAGTGAGAAAGAACATGGTAAAAGTATAAATGGACAAAAGAAAAGAGATATGGACAAAGTAAAAAATAATCGGTTTTAAAATAATGTGAGAAAAACAAGACAAAGCCGAGACGGGTTGTGGTGGTGCACTGGTCAAAACATTCAATATTATGAATTTGGCGATGTAGTGAACAAGAAAGGATTACAGGGGAAAGAGTACCTGTGGGAGTGAATGTGATATGTTGTTGGGATTGGTAAATGAAGACATTGGAGGCAGAGATAAGAGGAGAAAGAGAATCGCATCGAATCAGATGATTGGTGGCAGAGATAGAGAGAGAGGGGCACAGAGGGAGGAGCAGAGATTGGTGTACCTGAAACAGAAAACGTGGTATGTAGTAGGCAGTGCCAGATTTAAGACTTTTGAGGCCCTAGGGCAAGTTTTCTGAGCCCCCCCCCCCGGCGGTGACTTTGAAGTAATATATGTACTGTACGAAGTACAAATATAAAGTAATTTGATGTCAGATTAACACTATTAAATTTAAAACCAGAAGGCTACTATATAAAAGCGTGTTTTCTTTTAGCAAACTTCTTCAAAATATTGACAACCATGCAAAAGATCTAGTTTTTGAGTTTATTTATTGTTTTCAAATGAGCTCCCTCTTTAATTTTTTTTTCAGCTTACGTCTGTAGGCACTACTAGCCATGTGAATGTTTATGTTCATGTTCATGATGAATACATTTAGTGTACGGATCCAATTCTATGTTCATAAAGTTTCACACTACGAAACATAAAAATATCAACGAAACAACACTGCCCACCACACAAAGCTAAACACCTTCTTTACATTCAAAACAAAATAAAACATACCTAAAATCGCAAACCGTTCAGTCACAACCCAGATAAACAATGATAACAAACAAGGGTGGTACCACGGTCGTGTAAATTTGGGGGCAAAATAGAGGACGTTCAAAATTTGCATGCGCAGATTTGTTTTCATGGATGCCAATGTCTTAAAAGAAAGTGCGCAATATTTAAATAAGAACTGTCTTCCATTTGTATTATTAACAAAAATTTATCATTTAATTTAAAAAATCATACTTAAATAAATCAAAGTGCCTCCTACTATTATAAAACTACTTCTGTTAAAAAATAGTGTATCTGTAGCTTGAGGCCACATCTGAGCCCGCGGCCTAGTCGGCCTACTGGTAAATCCGGCACTGGTAGTAGGGATTGATAAATGAAGACAGGCTCAACACAAGTGGGGCAGAGAATGTGGTTGAGAGAGAGAGAGAGAGAGAGAGAGAGAGAGAGAGAGAGAGAGAGAGAGAGAGAGAGAGAGAGAGAGAGAATCTGTATTCCTTGTTTTCTTTACAAGAAGGTAATCAGTTATTGTAGAATAAAACACGTATTGAAAATAAAGTCGGTTTTATAACAGCATAAAGTTTTATACTTCTTTTTATGGTAGCGTAAGTCTTTGCAGTTTTCCCTTTACTCGAACGTTGCACGGTGTACGTTGCAATAAATGGTTTTAAATCTAGTAAAATTAAGGAAAAAGTAATTTAAACGTTATAGCGCCTCCATGAACGTGTTAATGTGATTACAGGCCCATCTACGCGTAAACTGATTGGGCTATGTTTTTTGTCACGTGACCACGCTGTCTCTCCTTGATTGAAAACCGTGCGTGCAATAAGTGTAACCAACACAAAATTGTCATCAATATAAAATCTGTCCAAATGAGCGATTTTAACTATTTATGGAATGATATTGGTTGTGTAGCATCGTGGCTTACGGCTCAGAAGTTTGGACTACTAATAAACACACAAGAACAAATTAATTAGAGCAGAAATGGACTTTTAGAGACGTTCGGCAAATATATCCAGACTTGAGAAAATTAGAAATGAAGTCTTTAAGGACAGAATGAATGTAAAAATGCAATTGTTTATTTTATCGAAACAAAACAATTACAATGGTACGGATACAGGAAAAGAATATCACAGGAAAGATTGCCAAGGAGAGTTATGGAATGGACCCCATCAGGAAGAAGAAAAAGAGGAAGACCACCTATCACCATGATAGAAGAAATTCAAACTGTATTGACAGAACGAGAAATTGAAGAAGATCTTTGGATGGACAAGTATCAGTGGAAGATGAGAATTCAATAACTTCTGTAATCTTTGGATATGTCTTTGTTCCGAAAAATGTGTAAACATTATACAGCCGGAGTAAATAAATTATAATATTGGCTGTGTCGAGGATTACTATGGGAGACGTTCAATAATAGAGAGAAAAACAGCTGCATTTCAAAAAATGTCTAAATCCTGTTTACAATACGTTTAAAACTAAATTTGAAATCCTTGAAAGTAATATAAAACAGCTACGGATGTTTCAGTACAAATTAGCTTCAACATTCATAAAACGATGGCAAGTATTATGGAAATATGCCTTTTAAAGAACAGCGTTCGGTGTTATGACTTCAGCAAACGTTTCGTTGCACGTCATTCCTCCTATGCTGTGACAAATTAAAATATCAAATGTAATGTTATATAAACCGTCGTCTTGTTAATATAAATGTTGCACAAGTGGCTTTATGACACAACGGCTTGTTTAGGGATTGCTGAAGATAAAGGGATTGTTGATTTTATAAAGATAAAAATATAATGTATAATATTATAAATACTCGTACATTTATTTGCGATTGTGCGACCCTGGATCACTATCACAAGCCGCCACTGTAATGACGTGCTAATGATACATATATATTTAAAATCAGTGTATTTTGTGGTTTATGTTGCATTTTCTACAAACAAAGAGGTCAAACAATGGTGCTGGATGTCTCTAATACTCTTTAATTTTTATATTGACAATGGTATCAGCAATTGGACATGACATTCAAGGAAGGTATAAAGTTACTTGATGCCACCTTGACTATACTGCTTTACGTAGATGACGTAACTCTAAAAACAAAAACGGAAAATGAATTTTAATTAGGGTTGTATGCACTGACTGAGGTGTGTAAGAATTACAGCATAAACATTTATTTGCTTCGTTCTTTGGGAATACTAAAGTAGGTATATAACTGATGAAAGTTTTAATTTTCTTTTTTAAGCAAATTTATAATCTGTAAGTAAAGAAAAAGAAAAAAGACGGAGAAGAAGGAGGAAGAGGAGGTGGAGGAGGAGGAGCAGTAGAAGAAGAAGAAGAAGAAGAAGAAGAAGAAGAAGAAGAAGAAGAAGAAGAAGAAGAACCTATGTGGGTTGTTAGAAAAGGTCTTGGTCTTACACTGAGCTTCTGCCTTGAGCTCAGTACTTGCCTTGAGTGAGTTAGTACTTCTGTATTTACTAGTAGTTTTAATGTGATGGAATAAAGCAATCTGGCCATTTTGTCATTTTTATTTATTATTTTGTTGTAAAGTAAATTCTCTGCTGAAAATATATATTTTTTGCTAATGAAGACCAGTACACGTTATTGGTTAATTACAATTTCATTATGAGTCAACATTTTTAGTTTTGTTTAACGCGTGACAAAGGACTCGGCAGTACATTTTTTGTTTGTAGCCGTAAAGTAAAATGTGTTACCCACACGTGGGTTATTACGAATGGGATTGGGACTAGTAGAATTCACTGTATTAAAATCCAAACTCTAAAAATTACGAGCTGCTACTTGCATAATATTATATCCGACACCATGTAGAAGAAAAGGAAGGAGACGCCCAAAAATATTGTGGAAAAAATACATCCAATACGGGTGAAAAACCGAAGGTTACATGAGTATGATTGCCATGATCGTTTCAAATGGCACGCGTTAGAATGCAAAAACGTTGTGTATATGTGGCTAGCATACAAAAATGTAAAGAAAAAAATATGCCTTTATTTAATTAATGGGCCGATTTATGCATAAAAAAATCCAGTCTTTTCTCTTTAATAGAAACTTGTTATTATGTAAACTTTGTTTAAACATTTGTAATACCTGGAAGGAATATTTTAGTTTAATATGCTGAAAGCTGAAGCTAAATAAGGCTCTTTTCTTGAGAACGTGGAAACTTCATAACAACTTTGTAACGAGCCAATAAAGCAGTTACTGCACATTACACGGACTGCTTCAGGTACTGCCACTGCACCGTGATCATAAACCTGATTTATGTGTTACATTAAACGTCTTAATGGTTGTCCGTATCTTCCGTACACTTTGCTTATGACGTCAGGTGTAAGCAACATCGCAGTCGTAGATCTCTGCTTTGGGTACTGATACCGTCCTGGTGCGGGGACTCTAAGATCTCGTCACTGATGATGGTTTGACAATTGTGTTTTCAGCAGTGGACCACGGCCCAACAGCCCTGAAAGATTTATACGTTTGATGACACCTACTATGCAAACATAATTTTTTTTTTTATGACTATTACTTATTCTTATTCTTCCTCTCCATTATGGTACTTGGCCTCTTGATCTGTTCTCGGTTCTAGATATTATCTGACCAACTCTTCTTTGGTGTTCTCAGGGTTCAATTCTTAGATGATCTCGGCAGGCTTTTCTAGATTATGTTAACTTATTTGGAACATGCGTTACTAGTATTATCTGCCGTTGTCGCAGCCTTCAAGCAACTACTAGAATTTCATCTTCGCTGCTGGAATCCTGGATTAACCTTAACTTAATAGGACTATGTCTGCTACCGTACAGGGGCAATGTAATGGGCATTATCTTGTATAACCTCATGACTTATTAGTGTATTAATTTTACGTAGTTACTTTTGCGACAAGAAGAATTTCTAATTGAAATCAATTCATGAGAACATTGTTTATGGAAGCAAAGATACCTGTAATCTAATTTTTAATCTGTAAGTAAAGAAAAAAAGAATAAGAAGAAGAAAGAGAAGGAAGAAGAAGAAGAGGAGGAGGAGGAGGAGGAGGAGGAGGAGGAGGAGGAGGAGGAGGAGGAGGAGGAGGAAGAGGAGGAGGAAGAAGAAGAAGAAGAAGAAGAAGAAGAAGAAGAAGAAGAAGAAGAAGAAGAAGAAGAAGAAGAAGAAGAAGAAGAAGAAGAAGAACTCACCAGGGTCGTTCGAAAATTTACACAGAGATAGTGCCTTGAGTATCAATAGCTAAGATTGGCGGTTGTAAGTTCACTCCGTCATAACCACTGTATTTACTAGTTTTGTTGGTGTAATCGAATAAAGTAAAAGAACGCAATGTTTTTCAAAATTAAATAGTAAAGTCGATTTTTTCCAGTGATAAAAAACCTCGTTATAAAAATTCTGGTCTAAACGGAAATAAAAAAAACGTGTTCGATTCCACTTTAGAAGATTCTTCACGACCTTTCCAGCAGTGAAGTAATTTGCTGCTCAAGCCAAACTTGGCTGTTTGTATTTGTGACGATGAACCGGCAGGAATAACGAAACCCAAAACTGCACCACTAATAAAATTATGGAATAAATTAACAACGGCATGTTAGATGATCAACGCTTTAAAATTCTATTGCGTTTCAATAAATCGTGCCCGTAACATACTTCTACATGAAAAACATCTTTCAGAGCTATGAGTGCCACGTTTGTTAACGGTCGATCAGAAGCCCATTACAATGAACGATTCTCAACAGTATTTGGACACGTTTAAACACAATCTACCTGAGTTTAAGCAACGAATTATCACTGATGACAAAATTTAGATACCCCAGACACAGAATAGCAGTCCAGACAATGGGTGGAAGAGAGTTGAAACGCTCCAAAAAATGCAAAACTGTACCGAGAAGGAATTGAAATATACCGGATGCGAGGGTGCGGTCAACGACATAAACGAGTATACAAAACTAGCGACACCTTGGAAATTCCTAACTGACAGTTCACAAATGAACACACAGCATGTTAGTCTGTTACGTGAGGAATTTTTTTGCCGATTTTGATTCAGTGTCCATGGATCCTTCTTATTTTTTTTAAATGTCTTCATAAAAGGTTATAGAATAAAGTTAAGGAAATGTTTTGGCCAGCTCTTAAATTTAATGGTTGTTTCACCCCTTTCTCAAGGGTTAAATAACCAAATTTAGTTATCGCCGGGAACCGATATAAAATCAAATTCTAAGCAATAAAGGCGGTATACACTTTTTCGAAAAAATGCGATGTTTGCGAGTTACAAGGGTTCAAAGTTTTGCCAAAAAACTTTGGCAATTTTTGGCGGAGACACTATCTCTGTGTCTACTTTGAATTCTTTTTTTTTTCTTTCTAATGGGGACTTGTTTCATCATCCAATTCACCTAAGCCAGAGATCTTTACACGACACCTTTTCCTTTCTGGACTCAGGTATCTACACTGCTACTCTCTTCGCAGGCCTTCCAACTTTCGTCATCTCTACAGTCAGTCCTAGCCATTGCATCCTTCTTGGTTTAATCACTATGCCCATTGCTGGTTCGCCGCGGACACTCCACGTTTGTTCTCCTAATATATCCGCGTTTCATTTTTTATATTCCTCCATTATTTTGCTAATCAACTTGCTGTCTTATCTCGTTAGTATATTTTGTTCATTTCTGTTCGTACTCCACAGTCCACAGGTTCACATTCATTAGCTGCTATTAATCTGTTTAATGTTTAAGGGCACCCTGTACCGTGGTTTTGGGCGAAATGTTCAATTATTTTGTTTTCATATATACTATGGAAGTTTAGTATGTTTTTTGTGGTTAAATAATTTTAATTTGCCTGAAAATGTATTTATAATATGTAAAATTTTTCAATTCCTTGCAACATCCAAATAGACACATTTTTTTAGAGGTCTGTTTATTTCAAATGTTATTATAATATAAAAATGTCTTCATTATATTATATTATAATTAGGCCTAAATTTTGCGCATTGTTTTTGTGAGGGAAAAGGAAATTATCGTGCTAATAATTTTTATTTATTTTTGAACTGATTCTACATTTAATATCTGTTTATAAAGTAGAATAAACGTATATTGTGTTTGTTTACTGTAAGTTCCAAAGTGGTTCTGGAAGGGTATAATATATATCAGATCATGCTAATATTTCAAAAAGTGTTCAAGAAACAAAAAGGACGGTCTGAAAGACGAACAAAGACGTAAACATTTGATTACGCCGTCTAGTGTAAGTAGTATAATTCAAGAAGAAGTGATGTTACGTAAACGACAGCACTGATTTCCAAGCACCTCTAAAAATTGTTTCTGTACATACAATAATGCTTAGTGAAGCATTTAATGAAAGTGTTAATAATAATCAATGTAATGAAATATTAATTAGTGGGATCATAATATATCACTTACTCTCAGAACTTTCTTCGTATGTAAACTCTGAAGTACATTCGTTTTAAGATGTCTCAAGGTTGCGTTTCTAGATAACAGCTTTACACTTAGTAAATGATTAATCTTCTCAATACACGTTTTCGCTTCGTCACAATAATAGAAATCTAAGTGTGTAGATAGTATATTGCTGTAGGCCTATAAGTGGAGACGTGGATGGTGTACATAATTTATTAGAAAAGAATGGAAAATATGAAAATGAATAACAATTTTTTTGAGGAAAGAGATAATTAACATACTGAGATGTTGAGGATATATTGAAAAGGTAAAAATTGTGCCAATGTCAGTGATGTTGCGGGAACCAGAAGAAAGGCTTTGTAGAGGAAACAGACCTGGCATTTGGATTGGCCTCCTGTATGTACTGATGTGTTGTTTACAAATTAACATAATTTCCATACCAAATAACGACCGTCGAGGGTTTCTCATCTCACAGTTCCATTGAATCTGCCGCAGATAATTGGTGCGTTGTAATGCAGATATCGTATTGTTGGTTATCGCTGTATTGTTAATTGTATTATTTCATCTTAGCGTATAATTAACGTGCACGCTATTCATGATAAATTTAATAACACAAGTGGTACTAAATTATAGAAATCGATAAGTCACTGTAATAGAAATCGATTCGTAATTTATTTCAATTGTCAAAACTATAGTATGGTTACTATGAAAGCTGAAGTACTGGTCAAGGTAGTACAAGACTATTTATATTATTTTTCTAATTATATGTTGTGTATACTATTAGTGTATGTTATTCGTATTTATAGTGAATATATCGATGCTGTTAAAACATTCAGAGGAAAAACGAAGTGTATTGTAACAAATGCTGCAGATTCTTTGACTGACGGTCAGTGATGTGCTAGGCTATACTACAGAATTCTTTCAAAAGTACAGTAGTATTTACTTAAAAAGTTGCTTCTAACATCTGATCGATGGGCGTGATTATACGCTACATCGTTCTGTTTCTAAACGTGTACTTCCTAAAATGTGCTGTCGATATCTGTCATTTCTCTCTTCTCTCTTGCTCCCGTCCCCGCTGTCGCTCTCTCTCTCTCTCTCACACACACACGCACACGCACACATCATCATCATCATCACCACTCCAAGGATTAGGCCTTAGACCTGCTCCGGAACACGTCTTCTCCTAGCACTACCGACATCTCTCTTCCCAGTAGGGTGCTCGTATGAGTTCTGTAAGTACATATATTTTTACTTAAGGAGGTTACTGCCTTCTGTAAAACACCTAACCTGGAGGACCAGAAACTTTGATTTCGGGCTGCTCTTCCGATAGAGAGTTGCTTTCACCTCAGCTGACGAGCTCTTTCTCTCCGATCACAGTAACTCTGCCCTCAGACTAACTAGCTCGTTCCATGTGTGCAGCCGTTGGCCTACTATAGTCTCCTTCGCCTCCACACTAGATGCGCACCCTACTGCCGATGTCCACCATCTTGCCAGGGCAGACATAGGATACCCCCAGGCTGCCATGACAGAACCTCTATATCTCGTTTATTTATCGATCCACTCCGCCGAAGGGATTGCCTGCCACAACCTTGGAGTGGATTGCTCGGCGTACCAGGGCCCACCAACGTTTAGGCGAGAGTGAAGTTGGGATGGAGAGGCTAGTGCATTTCTCTTAAATAAAAGCCTATGTTCGCGCCACACCCCCTTATGGACACTCACACATACAACCACTATCCTCCAACCACTGTCCGTCCGTCCAACTGTGTTTCTGTCTGTCTCCCCCTCACTCTCTCTCTCTTTCTTTATCTCTCTACCTCTCTCATATACAATCGTGACGCTGTAAACTCTAAACAACTAATAAATTTGAATTTGCTCGTCCCAACTCATTCGATGCTAAAATAAGAATATTCATGAGCCTAGATGACAAACAGTAATTACGTGGCATTTTCACCGATCCCAATAATTTTACACAACGGATGTTTAGTCAGGGAGGACTTGCGTTGTAGTCATCAGGTGAAATGGAGAACTACCTTATCTAAGGAAGCCATTAATAGAAAAAAAACATTAGGTCTACAGTGCGGGCCACTAGATAGGCCAATATAGTTGAGAAAAAGGATGTTGACAAGTCGAGAAGAGTTTGCAAGCTTTCTATACGTGGACATGGAGAACTATAAAACAGATTTTCTGGAAGGGTAGAGTGACGAATGATGAGGTCTGTGGAAGAGTGGAAGTGTTGGATGCAATTAAAGGCAGAAACATAAATTGGTCGGGGACTCCGTATGTAACAGACACAAGGTAATGTGACGGTAAACGGAAAGCAAAGTAGTGAACGCAAGAGAGATCAGGTGATTGATGGTACACGGATGCGATGTGATGAAACGAAGCGAGACGGGAGTATAACCTGTAAGATTTACGGTGGCGTGTGATGGGAAAAGAATTGATAAGTGTACTGAATGTGAGTTTTTTAAACCTTAAAGTGTAAAACCTGGACGGTTATAAGAACATTACAAGTCAGGCGCTTTAAATCTGGGTTATTTATTTTGTCAGTAATATGCAACTTTGCTGTCATTAACAGTGGCAAGGCAGAAGTTGATCCACAACCTTACCCCCTTGATCTAACATTTTCAGGTTTGTTCCTGTTGTACCATGCGCTATAGAAAGATGTTTCTCGACATAGCAAAATACTGTCAGGCAACCTGCTACTTGAGAATCTCAAAATTTATATCATGATTTACTGAAACTCTAACAAAACTGAAAACTAATTAATGTAAAACCTGTTTTCTGTTACTTTAAATTACACAAACACCAAAATAAATTTAAATATATTTTTTTCGTATTCTTTCATTTCTATAAGGAAAATTTTACAATGTTAAGTTATATTTTGTAGTTTATATTTACAGTATTTACTAATTCCTTACTTGAAAAAGTAACGTGTTATTGTAGTACCACAAAATACTACACACACACACACACACACACACACACGAAATTGTATGTGTATATTATAAATAATGATAATAATAATGCTACATTAGTACTAGGCAAAGATGTTCAACAGTTTTGAAAGCGGAAGAGGCATTATTTCATAACGGCTTAGAAGACGAAAGATCTTAGGAGAATAAACTCCAAAGTAAAATTATAAAATGTAGGTGTCTATGTTCCTGTAGTTAGTACGATCTTACATGAAAAGTTTGAGAAGATGTCGACTACAATAAAGAAAAGATGAATAATCTTTTATGGATACCTTAGAAGGGTGTAGTCAGAAAGGATTCCAAACAAGATTCTCACCTTCCCAGAGAACCACAAGACACAAGAACCACGGATGTAAGACGTTCATCAAGATCTGAAAACAATAAGAAATCAGGTTAGAAGATGTAGGCCAGAGAAATGTTCAGACGGAAAATTGCAAAGTAGAGGATCTTTCCCAGGGGAAGCCAAGGAGAACAAAGGGAATGTTAGCCGAAAACGAATAAGGGAGAATGAGCCAGAGAATGAAGTAATACTGACGTAGGAGAAAAGAAATCCAGAAACTGAAAGAAATTGTCTAATTACAGCCCATAAGTAGGTTAATTGCAACAGAAAAACGTAATGATATAATAATGTAAATATTATTAATATAAACATTATTAATTATAATTTCATATAAAATATTTTATAGTAATTATTATAATATCTGATGATGTAGAATTAATAAAACTGTCTGCTTAATGCAAAGTAATGAATATGATCTAACAAGGTCAGTACTGTGTGTTGGAAGTGCTGTATTTTGGGTTACGAGAGCCTGCGATTAGGCTGCACTGTTTATTTTGGCTAAGCAAAGCTACCGTAATCTAACTTATACACTGTAGTCCAACAACACTTAATCAAATATTTGACCATCTCCGGTCATCTTTAACCAAAATCAACACGAGGCACATCTGCATTTGACTACACTTTGAAACTAAGTTATATTTGCTATGCTTTATTACTAGAATTCAAAAATTAACTACAGTCACAGAATTTTCGGTTTTTATCTTTAAGTATTCTTAATGCTATCTGCCATGTCTCAGTTCTGTGACTATGATAGCGTATTGTAACCAATCTATATTCTACACTCTATGTTCTTTCCGTTCCATGTCCCAACCTAATTCGTCTAGACCCATGTTGTCTACATTTTAAATTTAATTTTTTGTGTGTATAGACGATGTCATACACGATTGGTAGATGAACCTTCTACAACATTTTTTGATTAACATCTTTGCAGTTGACACGTAGTTATTTGTTGATGACCAGGCTATTCTGTTAAACTCGGAAAACGGCTTGCAGGTTCTGTGGACTCGTTGAGTCGAGTCTGCAAGTATTTCAAATTACAGATCTCTACACTGAAGACAAAGATGGTGATGAATTTTTATGGAACCGATGCCATACGAAAAGAAATGTTTGTAGATAGTACTGTTCTGAGCAAGTCAGTAATTTTGAATGTCTGGGCTATAATGTATCTTACGATACAAACAATGATGTGGAGAAGAAGTTGCACAAGTTTGACCATATATGTGTGGGACCATCAAGACAACTCTAAAATCACCGAGAAAGGAAACATTCAGTGTTCTGCAAGGTGATGGCCTTCTCCACTATTACTACTACTATTACTCCACGGCGCAACAGCCCGTGAAGAGCCCTGGCCTACAGAACGAGTTCCTCCACTCCTCTCTATCCTGTGCGACTCTGCTAAATTCTGACTACCAGTTTTCTCATATCTCTATCTACATCGTCCACCCATCTTCTTCTTCGCCTCCCACTTGCTCTACTTCCTCCTGGTCCTCCAATGAATACTTTTTTTACTGCCCCTACCTCTGTCATGCTTTATAGGTGACCTGCCCACCTAATTCTGTCTTGTGTTATTGCTGTGACGATGTCCGGTTCCTTGTATAGATCGTAAAATTCGGCGTTTGTTCGCATACGCCACATTCCAGTATCTGGTACACCACCATATATCCTCTTCAGAATCTTTCTTTCCCAACTTCTGATCATATCTTCTTGGGTGAGGTCATGGTCCAGGCTTCTAAAGCATATAATAGTACTGGCCGCAAAACAGTTTTGTAAATCTGGACCTTGGAGGTTCTAGAGATGTTTCTGAACTTAAGGATAGGCATCAAAGAAATGTAGCACCTAATTCCCAAGGTCTGTTTGTCTTGAATTTGCATGGGCCCTCTCCAAACGTCTCTATAAGTCTGAGAATTGAACTTTAACGAAATCCTTGGCCAGCCATATTCAAGCGGGCGAAACAAAATTTCTCAGGCAAATGGCAGGACACATTCTTTAAGATCACAGCATAAATATTTAATAAAATTACCCAATACCGGCTAAAATGGTTAAAATATCTTAACTGAATGGATGACAGCCGCATCCTCGAACAACTATTGAATTAGAATCCGACAGGACGGAGAGGTGTGGGGCGTTGCAAAAGAGTGTTGAAGCAACCAGGTCTGGTGTATCTACTCCAATCTGCTCTAGTATAGCACCGGAACAAAATATTTTTGGTTTAATCGTTTCTGATGATAATCATGATGATGTTGATCTTCCATCTCATTAGGCGTCTCTTTGCGTACCTGTTGAGTCTACAACTCCTTCATTGTTGTATAGTTTATTTTGTCTGTTACTTTGTTGTTTGCTGTGTGTTATCTTTATTCCTTCGTGCTGCTATAACGCGTGCTGTGGCGTCTGCTTATCAGTTTCTCATTCCCAAAACAGTCTCAGCGTTCCTCCCGATCGTTTTCATGTCTTCTCCTTTATCTGGTGCCCAGGATCATCTCTTCATTATTTCTTGAGTATTCAGGTGTCACTTTTTTCTTCGTATGTACTTGCCGTCGAAGACATTGTATTCTGATAGTCTACAATTCTATGTTATTTGTATGGCTGTTGCACTTCGTAATCGGTTCTGATGCGCCATCAATCATTACCCCTACAAGTGCCTTCAGTACTCGACGCATAAATTTACCCAGCATCTCCTTAGTCATCTTTGTTAACGTTTACAGTTTGCACCTGTATGTAAGGATACTCAGTATTACTATCTTATATGTCATTCTTTAGATTTACGTTTACCTATCTTGGACCCTATGCGGCATTGAAGCGTATACAGTGTCCTAGTACTAAATTCTATTCTCCATTTCATGTCTCATATTATCTACTTTTCTGCCAAGGTAGATTAAATGTCGGTTAATCTCTATATTTATCACCTCATATATTCCAGTTCTGGTCTAGTATTATCCGCGTCCTCATTTTCAACAACTTATTTTTATCCGTATTGATTCTCAACCCACATTTGTGTCCTTCCCTTCTGCCCTTTGTACATATCCCAAAATGCTTGCTCTTATGTTGCGACCCAGCAAACAATTTAAAATTTGTTGTCATTAAACTATTAATACAAGAGTAAGACAATAAGTATCAGCAAATAATTTTTATAATTTATTACAACAACAGTACAAATCTAACATTTAACTCATTTTTCAACATAGTCTCCTTGCTTTTTAGTACATTTGGTCTATCGTTACACAAGCTTCCTGACGCCCTTTGGAAAAAGATTTTATACTTAGGCACAAATGCACCGCTTCCTTTACTTCTTGGTATCTGGAGAATCGACAGGCCTCTTTAGGTATGTAAAGTAAGTTAGTATTAGTATTCATGTTAAGTAAAGAGATGGTACTCTAATAGGGCGAGATCGGAGTATGCAGGATGCTCCAACACCTTGAAACACAATTTCTCAACGGTTTGGAGACTGTGGATAGCAGTATGTGGGCATGCGTTGCCACGCAACAAAAGCTTTTCTCCTGACAATAGACCTTGGCGTTTGGATCAAATTGCAGGCTTCAGTTCGTTAGACAGCACCGGACTGTAACTTGCACTATTTACCTTTAAGCACTTCCCCAAGTACTGTTGCAGTATTGGCCCTTGTAATTTCCAGAATAGTGTGAGCATTACCTTTCTTGCAGAGGGTTGACTCTTGAATTTCTTTTTGATTGGAGATTCTGTCTGTTTCCAGTTCATGCTCTGGCATTTGCTTTCAGGCTCAAAGTGGTAGATTCGCATTTTATTTCCAACGATTATTCGCTTCAGAAAAAGGTTTTCCTTCATTATCATAGTGGTCCAGTAAGCGTTGACAGATGGCCACATGTTTGCGTTTCTGCTCTTCAGTGAGCCCTTTTGGGCCCCATCTTGCGCGGACTTTACGAAAGTCAAGCCTTTTATGAATATTTACCTTACACATGCAGAACCATGATTAATTTACAGATGGTACGCAGCTTCGTTGATAGTCACTCTTTGGTTGGTCTGAATCATGGCATTAACTTGTTCAATAATGCTATCAGTAATGGAAGAGGTTGGGCGTCCTGATCTTTCATCGTCCTTGACGCTTGTCAGACCGTTTTTGGATTTTTAGATCTATTCATATACATGCACTTCACTGTAGTAGAATATTATCCCCATATTGTTTTGAAAGTCTTCTATGGATTTAGGATCCTGACACACCTTCAGACTACGAAAACCGGATCACTGCACACTGTCCATTGTTGGTGCAAACGGAGAGAGGGGAAGCCGTGTTTATCGTGCAACAATCCACAGCTGACTGATGCAACGGACGGTCTAACAGTTCACAAGTGGAGAAAAATACACCACCTGTCGCCGTACAAGGGCACTAAGTAGTACTTCCAACCTACAGTCGATTATAACAAAATTGCTGATACTCATGGATATACGCTCGTATTAAAATTTATGTTTCCAATATTCAAGCAACAATTGATGTTACCTTACTTCATAAGGCCAGAACAAAAGAACATACCGTGTCGGTTCCACATCGCAGTATTCTCCCAAATATTTCAGTTAACATCTTTAAAAAGTTAAAATTAATTATAATCTTTTGTAGAAGTAACAGCGTGTATAAAACACGAAGACTAAAATACAATAAACCCTTAAGATAAGAGGCAGGTGTATACAGTATTACAAGCAATTATTGGCAGTGCTTTTATACAGCTCAAATAAAAAGGTCATTTAGTAAAATAATTAAATAACATTTACCAAAAATATATTCTAACAGTGAATTTGAATTTTAGACGACATTTAATAAAATATTAATAATTATAATTACACTGAATATGATTCAAATCTTGAAATTTACATGCACGAAAGAAAGGTTTGAAATGTTTAAGAAATTTAAAAACGATCCCAAATTACATATTAAATTACAAAATCAAGTTCCAATCTAATGATTTGTAGGATACCGCGATGAGTATCTTGTATAAGATACAAGCTTCTTGTATAATCAAGTTCACGCCACATGTTGCGCGCTCCGTTATTCTAAGTCAGTATCCGTCCACACACGACACGGCGTACACCGTTCAAGCAGCGTGTACATGTTGACATGTAACGGCTTTTATTGTTGACATCTGTTGAACTTTGATAAAACAGTAATATATCACGACCTCGTATGAGAGGCACATGTGTCGGAAGAAGGAACGATTATTTGCAAAACGCGTCACAATTCTACTAGATGAAATCTCAAGACGGAACTGAATTAAGGCAATATATTAATTGTTAAATTATCAATTTTTACCATAAGCACAAAACATTCTCAGGTGTTGGTTTGCGGAATCAACGTGTACTAATGTACTGTAAGTGACGCTACGATAAGATTTCGTACGATAAGCATTTTTATTGTTGTTAACTATCTAATTGCTTCTTCACTGTTGCGTTTGTGAACAGAAACAGCTGTAGGCCTATTATAAAAATAGTTATAACGTTCCTTTGCAGGCGTGTTGGCAAGACCAGTTCAGACACCACAAAAACAAAGCTTCTCGTATGGAACGGTTGCCTGAAGATTGTTGAATTTATAGATTAGAATACCGGTCTCAAGACACTCAAAGCCTTGAGACACTTTTGCCTTATATTTTCTTATTTCCACATTTTATTTTTCCTGGTTATTACACAAAAATCTTAAATTGAACTCGTGCCTATGTTTATTTCTCTGGTAATATATTAATTTTGCATACTTAAGAAATCTATCGACATAGAAACTTTAAAAAATAGACTAGTAACATACGGTTGTAAAAGTCTTAATAATTTATTTTTTTCTACAGTGAGGTCTTTACTACATAGCCCAAACTAGAAATTAATTTTATGTTTTAAGAAACAGGCACAGGATGAAATACATAATTACGCTGATTAGTTATTACAAACTAACTAAAAGGCCTCACGATCCAGTCAACTAGAGGGCAAGGAAATAAAGTCGCCTGCAACAATAAAACTTTATTATTGTCAAATATTTGGTCAAGAAATACGAAGGAACTTCTGAACTTTTATTTCGAGTACTGCGCTATATAGATGCAAAAGTTGGCCATTAAGAAATGTGGATAGCAGAAACATTTGAGAAGTGGTGTTTTAGAAGAATGTCCAAGATATGTGGATAAACAAAGTAACAAGTAAGTAGGTTCTGAAAATAATGGGACAAAAAGAGAAAACGAGACAGGTTGGTTTGTCACTGGTTGAGAAAAGTTTGTCGATGGAAGGTGCAATGAAGGGTGACACACAAAGGAACTAAAGTAGGTTCACAATGTATTAGTTTTTGTGTAAAGACAAATTATTTCTTCTAGAGTACCATTTCTTGAGTTCCAACTGTAGCCAGTAGGAAGACTGGCTAACACTGGCTACAATTGGAACTAAAGTAGGACCTACGGGGGAAGAGATTGCAATACTTATAACAGAAGATGTGGGAAATCGTAATATTCGTGTAGATGAAGAAATTAAAGATTAAAGATTAGATAAGAGGAGCTGGAGTATGTAACCAGTCAGGAGAGACTGATGAAGGAGAGATGCGGAGAGAGAGAGAGAGAGATTGAGATAAATAGATAGGTAGATACACAGATAGATGGGTAGAGGGGAGACACACAGGCAGGTTACAGTAAATTTATATCTCTTCTTTCTTTATAAGAATGTAATCAATTTGTGCAGAATAAAATCAGGATTGGAAATAAACTAGGTTTTATAACATCACAAAATAAAGTTTTATAGTTCTTTTTATTGTCGCATTGCTCTTTGCAATTTTCTCGTTTATGCGAGCGTTGCACCATGTACACTGCAATAAACGTTTTACAGTCTAATAAAATTGAGGAAGAATTAAAAATTTAACGCGACTGTGGACGTGTTAATGTGATTACACGCCTATCATATGCTCCTGACGTGATTGGGCTGTGTTTGGTCACGTGACTACAGTGTCTCTGCTGATTGAAAACAATCATCTCGCCGATCTGTGTCCTTGTTACCGTACAATGAGAGTAAATAATACAATATTTTTATGACTATAAAGTTTGTCCAAGTGAGCGATTTTAACTACTATGGAACGATATTAGCTCTATTAAGAATAATTATGGGGAACGCTAATAATTCGAGAGAGAAACACCTGCAGTTAAAAATATATCTTATCCAAATGTACAATACGTAAAAACTAAGGTTGATATTGTAGCATGACAGATAATCCACTAAGTTATAATTCAAATATGATCATAATTACATTTAAATTAATTAAATCAAAAGAAAGTTCGAAGCAAAATAATGAAAAATCGAATGAAAATAATTACAAATCAAAGTGAACAACACCACCATAAAAGAAAAAGTATAATTGAATTAATAAAATGCAATGATAAAGTATCAAGGAAATTAAATCAAAAGAAACTCATATAAAATCAGGAGAATACCCAGGAAGGTTAGGAGCAGATGATAAAGAAGATACCCCGAACCAACCAAAGGACATAATGAAATACTTACCTTGGAAAACCCAAGACAGAAGAAATGAAGAAAATGAAGAGGTAGGATGGGAGAACTACGAAGAATACCCATTAAAAACCTATTAATAAAAATAACAAACCCAGAACCAAATGTTAATGTCACCCCAAAGAAAGTATAACACCCCAAAACCTTATGTAAAATAATTATAAACAAAAGTGTTTAGTAGTAAATAGAAGTGCACCAAAGGAAGTTATTATGTAATAAAATAAACAAATCTTCACAGTCCCTTATAACTAAAAGTTTGGTCTTAGAATATTGTAGAACTCAAATATAAATAAGAACCAACAGTATAAGTGTACCAGTGCAAGTGATTTCTATTTAATAAACTTCAAGTGTAAAGGTGTAACTTATATTTTCACTATGTACAATCAAATAACTTTAAGTTTTATAATAAACACAGAAATGAAATATCATGAAGTATTATTATGGAAATATATTAAATATTTCATAAAAGAGGCCACATCTTTTTATCAAAAAACATTCATAGAAATGCAAATGATAAAGAGAGCTGAGGGGAAAAAAATTACTGTGACAGAGGAATAAAAACTGTAATATACAATTAAACAGAAAGGACTGTAATTAGATTAAGTTTAAAGGAAAATTTAACAATCAAATGGCTAATTATGTTCATGTTTAGAGCCTATGAACTCCACATTTCAAAGTGGTAATATAATATAGAATAATAAGTAATATAAGAATGTTTATTATGTATGACAGTGTGCATACAGCCTAAAGTGTTTCTGTATGCATACTAGACTAATTTGTCAAATGTTTGTTATGTATTTTTAGAAATAGTTAAAACCAATGTCTATCTTTAAAGACTGTTCATTAATTTTTAATATTGTTTTTTATAGTATGAGCACGAATACAATGCTACATGTTTCAATAGTTGTATAAGGAATTTTTATTTGATATTATGTTAACTTTAGACAGTCAGAGAGGGTATAGAATTAATAATATTAAAAAACCAGTATATATAAAACAATAGAATCTAGGCCAAAATGGAAATTTCAATAACATTCATATTTGAGTAAGGAAGTTAAATAAACCAAGCAAACTAATTAGATTTATATAAGGTAAATCAATCACCAACTACTGTAACTGAAACTATACATTAAAAGAATCATATAAAAGGTTGTATTAAATTATTAAAACATTTCAAAATGTAATACTTAACCATTTCAAAGGAGAAATAGTAAATTCATGAATTACAACTAAAAGGATGATCATATTGTTAAATTTATAAGAAATTAAGGAAAGTTAAGGATTTATATCAATCAGAAATTTATTATAATCATAATTATAACACTTAAGATGGCTAATATGTTGAACAAGAACAGGAAGCTGATTTGAGCCTGTATTTCCAAAAAGACAGAAATATAGAAATTTTAACAAAAATCTTTATATATATGGACTATGGCAAATCAAATTAAACAGAAAGAGTTAAAGAAACCAATTATGTAATTACTAGTTCACAAAAGCAACCAATAAATAAAAAATATTCTGGATATAATGTATTTTATAATCACATGAAGAGGAAGTGAAAAATAGTTAAACAATACTTTTTTCATATTAACTTGGCAAGATATTTCAGTAGACGAAGGAAGTAAAACAGTTCTTAATTAACATTCAACGACGGTTGTTATAAAATCGCTCTAAGAACCTATATCGAGTATAGTTAATGGCGTATAAGGTTAGGCATTAAAAAACGAGAGTTACAGAAATTGTCATTTTAAACTTAAAATCAGTGAGACACACCACCACAAACAGTGAGAACAAACAATACTGAACAGAATACTTGTGAAATAAACCAGTAAAACTATCACACATTAAGAATTCACGTTACAACGAAACTCATGATTGTAGCTACACACAAACGAAAGTGAGAACACCAATATACAAAACAATTAAAGCCAGTGAACGAAGAACACTTAAACAGGACACCTCAAACAACACAATAGATATTATACACTATTCCGGAGATAATAAAACAGTTGTGAAGGTAATTTTATTATCAGAATTTCCAACCATCATTTCGCAGTTTCTTCTACAACGAGGCGTGCCGCCATTTTGAACTCCCATCATGCAAAGTGTCCGCCAGCAAAGATTCGTCGAAACTGCATTGGTCTGAATATTTCAATTTTATAAACATTATAGCTTATTATCAACTTTGTTATTTATTAATTATTAAGAATTTTTTTGTACATGTTATACTTTCTATGCTTGTCCCTTCTCTGACTATATAACTACAACCGCTAAAAGAACCATTCTGAACATTCATATAATATAACCTGTTTTGTAAAATCGATTATCCCTAGACAAGAGTCGAACATTATAACAATACCGATTTTCAATCGATATTTTCCAAATAAATGTTAATAAATCAAAATAATTCTATAATCTCATTTTAAAATTATTTCACACATTAATATAAGAGTGTTTATTAACAACAGGACTTACTGGAAGACGACCTTTACTAAAGGAAAGTGATAATCTGGAGTAGAGAAGAAAATCATCAATCGATTACTAAAGTAAGACAATCTGATTAACTCCAGAATCATTTACGGTCAACCAGAAGTGCATATATGAACATAATAAATTCACAGAATTTTGAATTTTCAACGGATTTTGATAACGAGAATTATTTATAAATTATTCAACAACAAAAAAACATAACAATTTTTTTTTCGAAAATTTTTTTTTTTAAACCAATTTAAAATTTTTTTTTGTACAGTACTAAATATTTATTTGTAACCAGAGTAAACAGGTCTAGTTACAAATTGGCGCTCACAACAGTGGGGCTTAACATAGACGAACAGCGGCTTGTTACAAATTGACGTTCACCACAGTGGAGCGTAACAACGTTGAAGAACAAGAAAGATTTTAACGAACCTCTCAATTTATTTGTACTTGTTACAAATTGGCGTCCATCTAGAGGGCTTTAATTAGCGATTGGAAGACTAATTACTAATTGAGCTTGGCAGCGGTTATACCGTCAGGAAGGAAACAACATGCAGCGTCGTGCTACGTCTAAGAAGAGGGCGGCAGAGGTCGAAAAGGAAGTAGATATGGGGACAAGGAGGCAACACCCGTGGAAGACTTAGAAGTATTAGTAACCCCGGTGGAATATAAACAACCCGCACCACCAGAGGAACAACCTGAAGTACCAACGCAAACAGGGGACGTCAATGTCCCAGAGAAGGAGAAACAGAAATCCCGAACAACAGAAGGTCCCATTTTAGATAAGATGATGGAATTGTTCCTACAAATGAATAAGAACCTAGAATCCAAAATGGAAGAAAATAGTAAGAAATTGAATAAAGATTTGAAGGAGGAAATCAAATCCACCAAGGAAGACTTGCATAAGAAAATGGATTCTACTCCTTAAATAAAAAATTGGAAGATTTGAAGGAGGACAACCAGTCTTTGAAAGAAGAATTCAAATCAACCAAGGAAGAATTGATTGACCAAATAGAAAATACTAATAGGAGAATTGAAGAGAATAGTAAGAAGATGGAAGAAAATAGTAAGAAAATGGAAGAGAAGATGGGGGAAACCAGTAAGGAAATGAAAGAGGACAATCGATCATTGAGTCAGAAAATTGACGAAACTAATCAGAAAATGGAGAACAACAACCAACAATTAAAGGAAAAGTTGGAGGAAAACAATCTGAAGATGGAGGAGAAACTGGATGAGAATAACCAACGGTTAAGAGAAGAATTAAGGAAAGTCAACCAGGAAAACATGAACAAGGTAGACGAGAGAATCGAGTTGGCGAAGGAAGAGTTGAACAGGAAAATCAACGACAATAAGAGATCCATAATTAAAAAATTGGAACAAGAGGCAGTCATAGTAAACCAACAGATCAGGGAAGTTGACGAAAGATGTCGTCAAACTGAGAGTGAAGTACAGGAAGTCAGGGAAGAAATAAATACTGAAATTACCAAGATCAAAGAACACCAGAAGACTAAATGGGAAGAAGGCCGAAAGGAAACACAGGAGGAAATAAGTTAGGTGCGAAACCAAGTCACAGAAAGGTGCGACGGGATGGAAGCGGTAATGACCAATATCACCGGACAAGTGCGGCAGAGCCAGGAAGAGATGGAGGTAATCCGAAACCGACCGACTAACTTCACTAATTTCCCCATGAATGATAATCGGGAGTGGTTGAACTTCCGCCAATATAAACGAAAGCCCATGGAGTTCTTGGCCCGAATAGAGGAGTACATGGCCAAACATAGGGGCAACAGATGGGTCAATAACCGAGAGTTATTAGACGAGTCATTCCGAGAAATCACCAATCATTGATGGATGCCAACCGTTCTGACATCGAAGATTACCAGCAGTTCAAAAGCCTATTTAAGGCGAAATACTGGTCTGAGACAACCCAGAATTTAATCCGAGACAACATCTGTCACGGCCGTTACAACCAACAGGCGGGTAGCTCAATGACTGCGTACTTCCTCGGCAAAGTATGTATGGCCAAGCATTTGGAACCAGCCATACCTGAAGAATGCCTCATAAACAAGTTGTCATATCATTATGATGAGGAGGTGATTCGAGCAAGGAGAGGCAGCCAAATTAAGACAATACAGGCCATGACAGAACTTCTCGAAAACTATGAGAACGAGGAGTACTACCGACAAAGCCGGAGGAGGAATGATCGGCCAGAACCTAGAAACTATCCATATACCAACAACGGTACAAACAACAACAATAATGGATACCAGGGAAACCGAGCCAATCCACCGAGTAACAACAACAACAACAACAACAACAAAAATAATAATAATAATAACAATAACACAATTCAAAATAATCCAAATAATAATCGAACAAATAACGGTTATCATGGTAACCGAAACCCCTACTACCCAAACCCTAATAGTCAGAGAAACCCCAATTATAATAACAACGAACGTTATTATAATAATAACCGTGGCAATGCACAAAATAATAACAATAATAATAATAGGTTTTCTCGACCGAGGGTGAACTTATACGAGCAGAAGACGATCGCCAACGTCGGTACTACCATCAGCGACGCAACAGCTATCATGAAAATGAAGATCGGCGAAGGAGCCGAGAACGTGACGTACCAAGGTACAATCCTACTAGACGGAGTACCAGTCTATACAACACAGAACGGCTGACAAACCGCGAACAACCGTTGGATCATCGAACAGAGCGGCAGGGACCCACTCAAGGTCTCCCGACTGATGCGTCAACCAGTGCGACCCAAAATAACAGTGATGTTGAACATTTAAACGGGAGGAGGCAGTAATAAATCACATAGACTCTTTGCTGCTCCTGACCCCTGGGTATATAAATGAGTTACCAAAAGCAACTGAAACTAATCGTATCACAATAATTGGTTGTAATTATCTAAAAAACCTCCGACACGAGTTATTGGAGGAGGACGATACTAGTCCCAAAAATAACATAAATAACGAAATAATACACGTCAATGCTGAGGTAGAAGGAGTCCCCCCTAATTTAATGATCGATACTGGTTCCAACGTCTCTATAATTAGTATGACAGAGTTGGAGAAAATACAGAGGGAATGCGGAAGAATATTACCGACATTGCCGTTGAATAATATTATTTTATTAGGTGCAACCGGCCGCCAAAATAAGACAATAAGAAACAAGTTTCAGCCAATGTTATGAGCTGTGGTATAGCTATTGACATGGAATTCTTAGTGGCAACCGGGCTGCCATTTAACATATTGGTGGGATGCGATGTGCTAAGGCGGAACTCCGCCATAATCGATTTAAGAACGGAGAAATTGTCACTTTTTACGAACGGACAAACTTGGACGGCTGACTTGGTTGGTAGCGACAGAGTAATTCCCAGCGATGTCCACCAACAGAGCCGTAGGATAAATTACATAAACAATAATCCTATGACTGAGCGGATAATGGACGACAACGCTAATGAGGATTTATGGTCACAAATGATCCAGGACATCAGGGATTTCCGGAGCGGTATTACAGGGGAAAGGTTGACCACACACCAAGCGGACAATTTAATAAAAATTTACGAACAATACAGATCAGTTTTTTCTGACGAGCCCGGTAAAGTAAAAAACTTCCAGTGTACTCTACAATTTCGAGACACAGTGGATTTTAACCGGAAGTCATACCCCATCGCGCAATCACAAAAGGAAGCAGTAAGAGCTGAAATAACTAAGATGATTAACCGACATAATAGAGAGTAGCCAATCCCCATACACCAGTCCTATTGTGGCTATTCCTAAGAAAAACGGACAAGTCCGTCTATCCCTAGATGCGCGAGAAATTAATAAGATGATTATTAATGACAGGACTTCGCCCGGTGAGATTGAAGAGATTTTAAAACGTTTCCACGGTACCAAGTACTTTAGTACCTGAGACACGGTGTGCGGCTACTGGCAGGTGGAATTGCACCCACAGAGTCGCCAGTATCTGGCATTCATCTTCGAAGGGCGTAACTACCAGTTTAAGAGATTGCCCTTCGGACTCGTGAATTCGGTCGCAGTCTTTGTACACTTCATGGACCAGATACTTGGCCAGGAAGCCCTACAATTCACCACCGTGTACGTAGGTGATTTGCTAGTATCCTCGGAAACTTGGGAGGAACACTGCTACCGTGTGGAACATGTGCTAAAGAAATTGGCTGCGAATAACATCACGCTCAAGCTAGAAAAATCTCAGTTCATATCCAAGGAAATTCAGTTCTTGGGCTTTATACTAAATGACCAAGGAATCTCACCGTCGGCTGAAAAAGTAGAAGCGATTCAGGAATTTCCAACACCGAAGAATCGCAGGCAATTACAGTCATTCCTGGGACTCTGTAATTACTATCGCAAGTTCCAGGAAAATATTCTGAATTGACCGCCAGATTTCAACCGCAACTGTTATCCAAGAATAAATGGATATGGGGTATAGAGCAGAACGAGACCTTAAAGCTGATTAAAGAAAAATTCCTTGAACCAATAAGACTTCACCAACCAGATTTCAGTAAACCGTTCTTCCTAAATTGCGATGCCAGCGACATTAGCCTCGGCACAACACTATATCAGGAGGATGAGGAGGGCGAACATCTCGTGATTTGCTTCGTAATGTAGGGCATTAAACCAGTGCGAAAAGATCTACCACGTCACTGAGAAGGAGCTGTTAAGTGTAGTGTTCGCGTGTGGCAAATTCCGCACCTATATCCTTTGTTACCCCGTCACCGTCCGGACAGACCATAAGTCCATATCGTTCTTGAATAGGTGCAAACTGAGTCACGGAACGTTGACCCGGTGGATACTGTTACTACAAGAGTACAATCTTCAGTGGGAGTACATCCCAGGAAAGAAGAATGTCGTTGCGGACGTGTTGTCACGAATTGACATAGATAAGCAAACATTCGAGGGGGAGAAAGAAAGTGTACTCAAGATATACCACATTCTTAGCACCAGAGCCGATCTAGCCACAATATTAACCAACCTGAGCACCCACCAACAAGCAGACCCGAAATTACAATCTATTAAAACGAGATTAGAAGCAGGGGACGAGACTATCGCCCGATATTATAAAATTAATAACAATATACTATTCATCAAACCATCTTTAAGAAAGGAAACATGGAAGGTTATCATTCCAACCCATATCGAAAAGGAGATAGTAAAAATCTATCATATTCGATATGGGCATATGGGCGCCTTAAAGGTGATAAAGGCCCTGGATGAGAGCTGCCACATGAAAGATGTCAACCGGAAGATCCGGAAGTACATAAGAAGTTGCCACATTTGCCAACTCGTTAAAAGTAATAATGAGAAAAAGGAAGGCCAGATGATTCCAATCAAATCACAGGCAAAGGTGGAAAAAGTATTTTTGGACATCTGCGGACCTTTTCCCCGCAGTGGTGGTCGTCATAGATATAACTATCTAATCATCGTGATGGACCATTTCACCAAGTTCGTCAAGCTATACCCAGCAAATCGGGCGACTACAAATAAAATTCTCGGCATATTAACCGACCAGTACTTCCCAAACGTCGGAAAACCAGTTTCGATCATTACCGACCACGGAACCCAATTCAAGGGGAAAAAATGGCGGGATACCCTACTGCCTATGGGTGTTCGTACTTATAAAACCTCGGTCTACCACCCGAGCAGTAACCCGGCAGAGAGAGTATTACGAGAGGTGGGGCGAATATTACGAACATATTGCCACAATCAACAGAGGAGGTGGCAAGACTATCTAGAAGCCACAGAAGAATTCCTCAACTTGGCATACCACCCAGCCATAGGCATTACCCCATACTCCGCCATGTACGAAAAACAACCCCCAAGGGAGATCGAAGAAATATTAGAGTTCCAAAGGGATAATATTTATACCTTCGAGAGAATCAAATTTTACAATAAGGTGGCCGAAGACCAGGAGAAACGGCGAAACAAATACCAAAAAGGTATGGGCAAAATCATAACTTATACAAGTGGTGAGAAAGTATTATTAAAAAATAGGGAATTACCAAGTTCACTGGAAGGGATAACTAAGAAGTTGTTACTATTATACACTGGACCCTATATAGTCTCCAAAGACAAAAACAGTAACACGTATGAGATAAAGGAGATGGGTTCTGGTAGGATCAAGGGTGTATATAACCAGGCTTCCATGAAAAAATACCATGAGGAGTAAAATTAAAAAATAGAATTTGAATTTAGAATTAAAACATCAACATTCAAAAATAAAGTAAGTACATCTTACTACAAGATTATTAATGAAACCATTTGGAATAAATATAAAAGAAGAAGAATTTGGAATAAAAATCACCAAAATTCAAAAATAAAGTAAGTACATGTTACTACAAGATTATTAATGAAACCATTTGGAATAAAATCCATAAAATTTCTAAAAATATGTAAGATCACCTTACTACCATTATAAAAGATAACCATTTAAGGTAAAAGAAGATTGAATTTTGTGTATAAACCCCACAAAATTTAAAAATATGAGTAAGAACAGCTTACTACAACAATTTAAGAAAAAACTATTTAGAAACAAAAAGAAAGAATTTTGTTAAAGTCAACAAAAAATTCCAATATACGGTAATATTAAATTACAAGCAATGGTCAATAAAAACCTTATATGAAATTAAATAAAAAGAAATAAAAACCAGTGACACGATTAAATAAATATACTTGTGTTGAAATAAAAATAATAACACTTTGAAGTAATAAAAAGAGAAATAATGACCTCATTAAAAATTAATTAAAGAATTCATTTGAATAAAAAGTCATAGAGAAGTAATTTGAAAAAAGGAACAAAAGATAAATGTAATTAAATAAATCAATAATGAAATGATCATGAAATAAATGTCAAGTGTGATAAAAACAATTTGAAGAAAGTTCTAGAACATGGAACTAGTGGAATAAATAAAAGCTGTGAAACAACAAAAAATGTCATAAAAAATATGCTACCAATAAACAAAAGAAGATTGTAATAAAAACCAGAGAAGAATAAAGAATTAATAACAAAAACATTACATGATAATAAACATTGATAATTATATTAATAAAAGAGTTTCCCACCATAATAAGGATTGAGATAACGATAAAGATAACAAGTCAGAAGAATAACTGAGATAGGAATATTAAAACCTCTGAGCAATATACGAAGTGAAGTATCCAAGGATATTTTTTTTTATATAGTAATAAAAGTGTACTATTCTTAAATAATTGTTTTAATAACAGTCTGCAGATAAGTCCAGCAGTATTAATATGTTTTTGAGCAGAGATGATTTGCCTCTGTAATCAAATAAAAGTGAAGTATTGGCCAGCAGAGTTTGTAGCGTACAGTGCCTTTCTGAACTGCACCAGCTCACGAGTTAGGGAATGATAGGGAATAAATATCCCATGGATAAAACACCAAGAAGAAAAATAAAAATAAAATAATAAATATGAAACTCAGATGACTATTACTATCAAGGAAGATCAAGTAAGAGTGAAATAGATGTAATATTGAATATAGAGGAGAAAAAAATTTAGAAATGGAAGGAAGCCAAGAATAATAAAAAATATAATAGTTATCATAAGCAATTATTTCAGACAAACCAAGTATAGTCTGAACTAATCACTTCTGGAGGAGGGCAATCTGTAGCATGACAGATAATCCACTAAGTTATAATTCAAATATGATCATAATTACATTTAAATTAATTAAATCAAAAGAAAGTTCGAAGCAAAATAATGAAAAATCAACTGAAAATAATTACAAATCAAAGTGAACAACACCACCATAAAAGGAAAAGTATAATTGAATTAATAAAATGCAATGATAAAGTATCAAGGAAATTAAATCAAAAGAAACTCATATAAAATCAGGAGAATACCCAGGAAGGTTAGGAGCAGATGATAAAGAAGATACCCCGAACCAACCAAAGAACATAATGAAATACTTACCTTGGAAAACCCAAGACAGAAGAAATGAAGAAAAAGAAGAGGTAGGATGGGAGAACTACGAAGAATACCCATTAAAAACCTATTAATAAAAATAACAAACCCAGAACCAAATGTTAATGTCACCCCGAAGAAAGTATAACACCCCAAAACCTCATGTAAAATAATTATAAACAAAAGTGTTTAGTAGTAAATAGAAGTGCACCAAAGGAAGTTATTATGTAATAAAATAAACAAATCCTCACAGTCCCTTATAACTAAAAGTTTGGTCTTAGAATATTGTAGAACTCAAATATAAATAACAACCAACAGTATAAGTGTACCAGTGCAAGTGATTTCTATTTAATAAACTTCAAGTGTAAAGGTGTAACTTATATTTTCACTATGTACAATCAAATAACTTTAAGTTTTATAATAAATACAGAAATGAAAGTATATCATGAAGTATTATTATGGAAATATATTAAATATTTCATAAAAGAGGCCACATCTTTTTATCAAAAAACATTCATAGAAATGCAAATGATAAAGAGAGCTGAGGGGAAATAATTACTGTGGCAGAGGATTAAAAAATGTAATATACATTTAAACAGAAAGGACTGTAATTAGATTAAGTTTAAAGGAAAATTTAACAATCAAATGGCTAATTATGTTCATGTTTAGAGCCTATGAACTCCACATTTCAAAGTGGTAATATAATATAGAATAATAAGTAATATAAGAATGTTTATTATGTATGACAGTGTGCATACAGCCTATAGTGTTTCTGTATGCATACTAGACTAATTTGTCAAATGTTTGTTATGTATTTTTAGAAATAGTTAAAACCAATGTCTATCTTTAAAGACTGTTCATTAATTTTCAATATTGTTTTTCATAGTATGAGCACGAATACAATGCTACATGTTTCAATAGTTGTATAAGGAATTTTTATTTGATATTATGTTAACTTTAGACAGTCAGAGAGGGTATAGAATTAATAATGTTAAAAAACCCGTATATATAAAACAATAGAATCTAGGCCAAAATGGAAATTTCAATAACATTAATATTTGAGTAAGGAAGTTAAATAAACCAAGCAAACTAATAAGATTTATATAAGGTAAATCAATCACCAACTACTGTAACTGAAACTATACTTTAAAAGAATTATATAAAAGGTTGTATTAAATTATTAAAAAATTTCAAAATGTAATACCTACAAATTTCAAAGGAGAAATAGTAAATTCATGAATTACAACTAAAAGGGTGATCAAATTGTTAAATTTATAAAAAATTAAGGAAAGTTAAGGATTTATATCAATCAGAAATTTATTATAATCATAATTATAACACTTAAGGTTGCTAATATGTTGAACAAGAACAGGAAGCTGATTTGAGCCTGTATTTCCAAAAAGACAGAAATATAGACATTTTAACAAAAATCTTTATATATATGGACTATGGCATATCAAATTAAACAGAAAGAGTTAAAGAAACCAATTATGTAATTACTAGTTCACAAAAGCAACCAATAAACAAAAAATATTCTGGATATAATGTATTTTATAATCACATGAAGAGGAAGTGAAAAATAGTTAAACAATACTTTTTTCATATTAACTTGGCAAGATATTTCAGTAGACGAAGGAAGTAAAACAGTTCTTAATTAACATTCAACGCTAACGGTTGTTATAAAATCGCTCTAAGAACCTATATCGAGTATAGTTAATGGCGTATAAGGTTATGCATTAAAAAACGAGAGTTACAGAAATTGTCATTTTAAACTTAAAATCAGTGAGACACACCACCACAAACAGTGAGAACAAACAATACTGAACAGAATACTTGTGAAATAAACCAGTAAAACTATCACACATTAAGAATTCACGTTACAACGAAACTCATGATTGTAGCTACACACAAACGAAAGTGAAAACACCAATATACAAAACAATTAAAGCCAGTGAACGAAGAACACTAAAACAGGACACCTCAAACAACACAATAGATATTATACACTATTCCGGAGATAATAAAACAGTTGTGAAGGTAATTTTATTATCAGAATTTCCAACCATCATTTCGCAGTTTCTTCTACAACGAGGCGTGCCGCCATTTTGAACTCCCATCATGCAAAGTGTCCGCCAGCAAAGATACATCGCAACTGCATTGGTCTGAATATTTCAATTTTATAAACATTATAGCTTATTATCAACTTTGTTATTTATTAATTATTAAGAATTCTTTTGTACATGTTATACTTTCTATGCTTGTCCCTTCTCTGACTATATAACTATAACCGCTAAAAGAACCATTCTGAACATTATAACAGAAAGAAAAGATGAGTGGTGTTTGTGTAATAGTGTTGTAATTTGTCGGGCGTTACCTCCGCGCACTTTTGTTTCTTACTCTGTTGACTGGATCCTCTGCAGTGATGTAGTCCTGTAACACAACTTAATACTATGCTTTTTGTGGGCCCCACTTGGAAACGTTTGTTCCAAGAAATAAAATGTGATTGATAAAATTTTTAAATCTACGAAAAAAATTTAAACAAGTCAGTTTAGCTTGGAGAAATCAGTTAAGTTTAATGATTCTTCAAAAACAAACAAATCGTCTGAAGGACTAACATTCACAGAAAAAATTATAAAATTGCAGAGAAAAATTTTACAAGTTATTATTATTGACAATTTTTTTTATATATCCAATCAAGTATCGGCTAGTATATTTCAGACTCTGACTCAGTTGAAAAGCATGAGTTTAATACGTGAAAAATCTTTACTCTCAGGACGTGACTCCTTTGAACTACCAAGACATATCAATTAGATGCCTTACAAGAAAAAAAACTAAGTGATTTGAAGGTGTATGTGTGGCGTGTGAAGTACAACTGCGTGATAACATGTAACCAGGTAACAAATGACTTTAATTTTGGTAACTCACGTTCCAATGGTTATTTATTCTCGCACTGGACACTCCTTTCGGGTAGTTTCTCAATCTCGCCTCTTCGGGTGTACACTGAATCTATTTAAAGTCAAATTTTGCGATCATTACATTTTCCGCACTTTTGTAAAAACGTTTGGCAGTAGAATCTCGTTCAAACGCCGCCAAAAGCTCGTCAGCTGCTCCGCGTTAATTCAGAAATTATCCGCCGCAGCGCTGATTCCCATGTTGTCGAGAAGAAAGGCTTGTTGTGTATATGTTCGTTTACGTTAGGGGGAATTATTGTCACGTTAGTCAGTCTATGCGAACACAGCAGAATTCGTTCTCTATTTAAATTTTTGGTCCCTCCTGGGCCTCCTGACGTTCTGGGTGCGTGATTTCTATTAAAATTTGCCGTATCGCTGCTCTATTTCAGCGATACTTTTGGCGTAGATTCTCGTTGAGGTTAAGTCAGTCGGTATGTCTATGTACGGGAAAAAGCCTTTCTCCGTGTCTTGTCGATTTCTCGCCTCTTCGGTTTCGCCTTAGCTGCGTTGATCAGTGTTGTGTGAGATGCATCAGTTCTGGAGTTCAAGTTTCAAGTGTCTTTCGGTCCAGATTTGGTCTCTCTTTTATACTAATTCAGGTTGACTGTTTTCATCGACTTCCGGTATATTTGTGTAAAAATTCTTTCTAGAATGTTCGAGAATAAACGAAATGGAATGTCATGGAACAATTTTCACTTCCCTAGAAGCTTTTAGAACGAATTTCTTATTCTTCATACAAAGGATATTTCAAAAATTACTCTGGTATTTATCAAACAGTTTTACATTAGTATTCACAATTTGTATGCCATTAATACATTTAGATTCCCTGTTTTTAACTGAATCTAGCAATACTAAATATGATTGGTTTCTAATTAACTTAAGTCTAATAAACAATACAATATACAACCCTCACCTTGAGTTGTTGTCATTGAAAACTCAATTTTTATAACAAAAATTGTTGTGGAGTTACTAAGTTCCTTCCACAAGCTGAACATCTAATACTACTACCTTCCTACAACAAAATAAACAAATTTTAACATAGATAAAACACAAATAAATACAATTTTATATGGCCTCTGCTCATGGCCTAGATTCTTGTCAGTTTTCTAATACAATGATTAGTCTTTTTCTTTAATATATGTATTATTTCACTACTGTACACACAGAGTTTATTATTTTGTCTATCTTTTGTGATACCTGGTTACTCTGTACATATAATATATTTATCACAAGATGACATAGCATCATTGATTGGTCTTGAGATGTCCTTTTTTATGGCGTGACAAATCTCACTCTTATTATTTAAATTCTTTTAGAATTGACTTTACTTTCAACTGAGTTTGTTCCTTATTAAGGTATACTGATGTATTGTACCTTTCTATCTTATTTTTGTTAGCATTATGTAAGTATTTAGCCAGATATGATTATTTTTGTACTGGACGATTGGTTCCAGCCATACATGGTATAAGTAAATATTTTGCTAACTTGACTATTACAATGTTAAAGTTAGTCAGGTATATTAGTATAGTTGCTTTATATCATATTACAGCTTTCTAATGCAATTTGGTTGCATTTTGGCAACATTAAATTCATAAATTATACAATATTAGATGCCTATTACATGTTTTTAGTTAACACTGTTTTTGGCTATTTTGACTGCTTTTTGTTCATTTGACAGCTTCCTTTATTTAAAATAAATTGTCCACTATTGTCTGCTTGACAATTACATATAGTGTTTATTTAAATCTGATAATAATTAGTTTTTTTCATGAAAACTGGGTGTATGGTCTCAAATCCAACACATTAATATTTTTTGTCATAATAAATATATCATTTTTATTTTAACTTAAACTCTTTCTAATAATGTATTTAAATCATTTAATACATTTATTTTATTTACATCACATAATATAATAATGGATCATGTCCATTCATTCACAAAAAATAGTTTTTAATACTCTATTCATAGTTATAAAACTTAATAATTATTGACTTCATTTTGGTTGATTCTGACATTATTTCTCTCTCTTATAGTGTCTTATGGTTTTTTCACTTTTATTCACTTTAATAATATATATGGGGTTTTGTCTTAGTCATAGTTTGGTCGTTTTTTCAAGTTGATAGAAATAATTATTATACAAAATTACACAATTTTTTGGGACTACTTGGGTTCGATACTGTTCACCTCACTTTCCTCTTATGCTAACTTACTATATAAATGATTTATTTTATGGAACGTTTTGTGACGTTACAACATTCATATAATATAACCTGTTTTGTAAAATCGATTATCCCTAGACAAGAGTCGAACATTATAACAATATCGATTTTCAATCGATATTTTCCAAATAAATGTTAATAAATCAAAATAATTCTATAATCTCGTTTTAAAATTATTTCACACATTGATATAATAGTGTTTATTAACAACAGGACTTACTGGAAGACGACCTTTACTAAAGGAAAGTGATAATCTGGAGTAGAGAAGAAAATCATCAATCGATAGTAAAGTAAGGCAATCTGATTAACTCCAGAATCATTTACGGTCAACCAGAAGTGCATATATGAACATAATAAATTCACAGAATTTTGAATTGTCAACGGAATTTTATAACAAGAATTATTTATAAATTATTCAACAACAAACAAACAAAAAATTTTTTTTAAATTTTTTTTTTAATCAAATTAATTTTTTTTTTGTACAGTATTAAATATTTATTTGTAACCAGAGTAAACAGGTCTAGTTACAAATTGGCGCTCACAACAGTGGGGCTTAACATAGACGAACAGCGGCTTGTTACAAGTTGACGCTCACCACAGTGGAGCGTAACAACGTTGAAGAACAAGAAAGGTTTTAACGAACCTCTCAATTTATTTGTACTTGTTACAATATGCTTGCAAAGAATATAAAACAGTTGTTATAAAACAGTTGTTGACACACGACTTAGTACAAACAACTTGCAATTTTCATAAAATAATTGCAAGTCTTATTAAAATATGCCTTTTAAAAAAACAGTGCTGAGTGGTACAATTAAAAATGATTTTTGGCTGTGATAAGAATTACTAAGAGGGACATTAAATAAGTAAAGAGAAAAAACCTGCTGTTGAACAAGTAACTAAACCAGATGTACAACACTTTGGAATCCTAAAGTTAACATTCTTTTTATTAACGCAAAACAGCTTTTTGACAAATATTTCAGTACACATGACCTCTAATATTTATTAAACATTGGGAAATCCTCTTGAAAAGGGAATTTGGGTAACAGAGTTCAGTGATATGTTTCCTCTTTTCTGAAGATGTAAAGCAATCGTAAATTTATTCTGGAATATTTAACAATATGGTGAAGGTTTGTGATTAGTGCAAATCTTTGTAAGCGACTTGATGAGTTCAGTTGCTGTCGCGCACCATGGATGACGGCCAATTGAGTTTTGAACTCCATGTCTGTAATATTGCACGATAAGATTATTCAACGAGTCCGAAGAGTTACTAATGGGAGTTGAAGAGATGGCTAATAATTGGTAACCCAACATAATTCATTAATTTGTAGTAAACTGAACTACCTTTAAACATGTGAAAGGTGGGTTCCGACATAGCTTACAAAAAATCAAAAAAACAATCTTTACATTGTTTTGTGTAAACAATACATTTGCCGAGTATGGTAGATAGTGAAGAGACATGAATTCATAATAATGAATTATTAATTATTAATTTATTTATTAAGTTATTGTTTACAAAACCTTGTCAGTCAGATCGGTAGAAAAATTTTACCAATCGGTCGTTAATCGACTAAAACAGTAGTATAAAAATAAGAAATTCTTGGCATTAAGCCTTAGTGGAAAATTCAAAATTAAAATAATTTGCATAGAATAATTGGTGCCGTGTATAATTTTAAGAGTTCCTAGAAAATAGTACAATCTCTAAAATGTTAACTTTTGATCAAAATTAGTTTAATAATTACTAAAAATAAAAAAATAATTTATCGACCCATAATTAAATTTTTTTTTGCTAAGACGTCTCCCAAAACTATTTTATATAAAGGCTTTTTTCCAATTATCTGATTCATTATTCTTTTTGTTGTAAACAAGTTACTTTTATAGAGGTAATCAGCTATTAATTAACACTATCTGCTGCTTTAAAGTATTTATTTTAATTTGATATTATTTTGTTTGGAATGTTTCTTAAAGTTTAAATATTATCCTACCCGTCAAGATTTTTGTTTTATTGATATGCAAAATTGACTAACAAAATGTGGTTTGTAGAAGCGTACTTTTTAAACTTCGAAAGAAAACCTGAAGTACCGGTCCTAGCTTGGTGCTAGAACGGTGCTACTAAGAACTTTTTGTGCTTAGCTTTTTAGTAAAATGATGTGAAAAACAACATTGAAACGTATTAAGTTGTAAAAGCAGGTTGTTAGTCCGTGATCGGTTCCTGACAAGGTGCAACATTATTCAGCTAACGTTTCGGTCCCAGCCACCGGGTATCTTCTTCAGAGCCGCTGCGAAGCGACAGAAAACACGTACGGCAGATGTTAGCCGAACGATACCTGATTCCTTTCCGGTATAAGCAACCCACTGAATATTGCAAATAACAGAAAGCATTAAAATGAGTACTTTTGCAGAAGTAATTATCAGCCAGTAAAACTGCACAAGAGGCGATCGACAAACTTCAGCAGACAACTAGCTCGATAAGGAAATTGTGTGTAAAGTTAAAGCAGTATGTGTTAATTTCAAAAATGAGACAACGTTAGAACATCACGCTTGGATGTTGAAATAGCAATAGAGATCCACACAAAGCTGCAAATGAGACTTATATATTTATGATAATTGCGAAAAATACGGCACAAAATGTAAAAACTAACAACGGTTAATATACTCAAATGCCAACTGTCAGCAGTAAAACAATTGTAAATGTACCAGCGAATACTGAATACTAAATAATTATTGGAGTTCTGTGTGAGTTGTGGCGTCGAGACGATTATTGGTTGGGAATTTAACTAACTGACGCCCCGTATTCAGAGTAATGGCTACCTCACGGCTGGGTGAGTACGTATGGCATTCACGTGTCTGTACATATGCGTACACTGTACATCGTTCACCTTGCATACCGCATTACACGTGTACGCAATGTTACGTCAGCAAAACGATGATACTGATGTAAATGTCGAATTCGTAGCGAAACATACCAGTCTACGTACGGTAAATCTGCACAGTTCAATACACATAATAATACGTAGACATAGCCTAGTGAGCACGCTATGTTCGCTACGATTGAGACCAGTTGTCACTGATGGTTGTAGATACGTACATCCCAAACAGTAGTAGCTGTTACTGGTACAAAAATCTCTTGGATTGCGATTTTAAAACAGCGATAATTATTATTGAACACCAGATAAATCTATACTCACTATTTTTTTATGAAACAATAACATTAGTGCACTGTGTATAAAGCTAAGGCTAAATAACTACAATCATTATTAATTCAATTTTTACAGATTCCCACCATTGTTAATAATAAAAACCTCACAAAGTTTCGAGCACTAACAATTTGTGGTCGTCTTCAGGTAAGCTAATAAAGTAAAAAAGTGTGTAATATTAAATATATAGCTAATTAAGTGGATGAATTGTTTTTTATTACTTCACATGCTTATATCCGCGGATTCTTAGTAGTCGAAACGTAGTGATTTTTTAAAAGTATTAACAATGGTGGTTGTCCGTAAGAAAACAATTAAAGGTAATTCTTTTAGAATAATTCTTCTAGCCATTCAGTTTTCAGACAAGCAGTATGTAATTTCAACATAAAAAGTGGTCCAGTTAAATAATTACAACAGGCCATAATACAAATGAACTGTTAAATACTTTGCATTAATAACGCTTTATTAATCTAATTGATTTATAGATTTAATTTGAAGGACGCCCAACTAACTGGCAGATGCTATGCAAGTGTACCCAGTCAGGTATCGTCAGCTGTTTATATGTTTAGAACATTCAAGACCTCGTTATTTTAAAGGGGTAACTTCTTAAAATGTGCAGCGTCAGCTGGACTTGGTGACTGCAAAACACTGCGTCTAATGTCCAAATAACGCTACGTGACAAGTGTCGCGAAGCCTATAAATGGTACTGTAATTACTGTCGCGTCGTCTCTAACAGTATACAAGATGAGTTCAAAGAAAGACCGAACTTTCACAATACCATCAACTGCCATCATCAGTGTAAAAATCGAGATCCACTAACGCAGGGTGGTACACGTTAGAGACAACAGTACTGTGGTTAACGTTAGCAATCTCGTAAACAACACTATACTTATAAATTCGCCAAGTGTCACGATGCAGTCATAAATCACCGCCAACCAATCAGAAAGAAGAAGGCATATTAGATGTTTGCAACACACCATGCCAGAGAGTAGTTAATGGCATGCTTTCACTCGTATTTCCCTCACTTTGAGTACGTATTTCCCTCGCTTTCGTACAGAGTTCGTCCAGGTCCAGAAGCATGCTGCGATTGCTATGAATCGCGAGGTGACAGTTAGCGTACTCTCTGGTATGGTGTGATGTGATGTGATTCTGTTTATGTTCATTCTAAACATCGATGTTTACGTGTTTATGATAAAATACGTATAAACACTACGATTTTACTTTAATCAGCTGACTCGCCACTCTACACTGAAGTTCTCACGACACATTTATTTCTTTCAACTCGGAAGTATTTATTGTTTTTATTTTATGTTTGTTTTTCAGTCAAAATTAAATTATTATGTACATAATAAATTGTATTGCATAATTGTGGAAAATTGTATTTAGTAATGAATTGTCCATCAAACGCCTTATATGTTTGCTGCGAATACGCTCATTGCACAGTATAAGTTGATCACGACTATTCTTAAACATAATTTCTGCTGAGGTGACTGCCAAGGACCCCTTCAGTCTATAGTCCCAGAAGAAGAAGAATAAATCGTTGATGATGGTGATACTACTAATTAAATAATACAATAATAATACGATATCATACGTTCTATAATTCACTTACAAAAAGTAATTTTTTTATATTTTGATAATATCATATTGTCTAAATATAAATAAAATGACTGTTGATAACAAATGGGCTGAGCATTAAAGCCTCCAATCTGAAATGATGACAACGCGTATAAGACTGCGGGTTAGGTACCATAAACATATAGGCCTACTATTCCTGTGGAAAATATATTTTTAGAGTTTTACAGTTAAACTGTTGGGATTTGGTGTTTCCAAAAGAAAAACAAATGTTGGTTGCGTCTTTGTGCGTTTGTGCAAGATTTAAATCCTCTCATATGTAAAAAGTAATTTATACCTGTTTTACTAAACGTGTAATTAGTTCTTTTTTGAAGTATGTTGAAACATATTATAATGAAGGAAAATAAAGTTTCAGTAATTTTAGTCTAAGGTGTTATACAGGCTACATCATTAAAAAGTCTTAATTAGAGGCTTTATTAACACCTTTAACTGTCGAGTTTCCTTCTTCAATTATTTTGCTTTCAATTTGACACTTAATTTGGTTCGGTTTTATTAAAATATACAATATCCTCCTACTCCTCCTCCTTCCCCATCTTCTTATTTTTGTTTCTGCTTTCTCTGCTCTACATCTCAATGTGAGATTTAATCTTCTCAATAAACATATACTCTACCCTGCAATATTCATCCGTCTCCTAAATATCATTATGTTCAAATCTTTCTCAAAATATTCTAGCTGTTGAATTTCTGCTTTATCTATTCTGTAAATGTGTACTAGTCGTCAAATTGTCAAGTAGATTATCTAATAGATTTGACTATTTATTAATTCTATTAATTCATACAGATCAAATTTTTGCCGATTCAATAAGAGCCATCTTATTTCTTTACTGGCCAGAACGCGTTCTTTAAATATTTTTATCGAAACGTTTAATTTCTCTTTTACATGGTCCTGTTTTTACATGGTCCACATTTTGTAACCGTAAGTTTATGCAGTTTGCATCAAGTTTTTACATTCGTAATATTGATTTGTGATTCAAGATTTTTCATCACTATTTTATTGCAATGTATACTCAAATTTTAAAGGCCTATAATTTATCAGAATTAATACACTTGACCAGATAAATGTTTTTACATTTTTATCTCTCTTTTTCTTTTTTTTCTACTTCTTCTTCTTTCCAGCCCTTTTTGATGCAAGCGCCTGGGTCCCTTAGTCACTTGCGATACCCTCTTCTATCCTGGAGAAGAGATCGATCTCTAACAGGTTACTACCTTTGTTATAACCAACTGCTTAGTACAGTCGGTCCATTTCAACCTTGGTCCTACACTCCCTCTCCATTCCGTGATGACACGCACCCATGATGAGCTTCAGCTTCCTTTTATCCAACCTTATTACGTGACCAAACAATTGTAGTGGTCTTCTCTCTACAATCTCAACAACTGATTCCTGCTGGTACAGATCTCCACTGGTCATGTTCCGCTGTCGTTATCTCTTAGTCCATTTCACCTAAAAAAAACTCATTTCGTTGGCTTGGAATCTGCGTTATGCTTCTCTAACACGAAGAGGTTTTCTGTCTCATATACATTGTTGCTTGTAAAAAAAACTGTCCTGTATACTCGTAACTGACTTCTTCCGTGATGTTCTTCCTCACCACAGTAGCATTAGAAATCTGATGATGAATTTGATTTAGGCTACTTTTTATAGCCAGTGGCTTTACTTTTTATATCAATATTTCCTCCTGAAAGGATTACTGTTCTAACGTATTCAAAAAGCTTGACTTTCTTCAACCCTCTTCCTTACAAGTTAGTATTCAGGGCATTTACTTTAATTTTATTGTTTAAAACCATTACTTACTTTAATGGCTACACCCAAATTTCTCCTCAGATAATTTAACATATTTACAGCTCACTCAGTTTCATTATAGAAAAAGTAACATTGTTGAAGGGACCAAACAAGTTCAATATTTAATTACAACAGCGAATGTTACAGTTTCGTAACCCAAAAAAGTTTTTTGTCAAGAGTAAAATTTGCACAAGTACACTTAATACGAACTCAAGTTACTATTCTTAACATAATTACAATCATAATACTCATGATGGCTGTAAAGCTACAACTGCTTTTTTGAGAGTGAATCGATTGGAGGAAGTGATTCAGTTTACATCAAAATGTTTTAAACTATACAGAGGTCTAGTCCCACTGTGTGCACACAAAAATGAAGAGTACAAATGAAGTGGCCACGTACGGAACATGGAGAAAGCACGCAAGGAAAAGAGCCGCCTAAAACCACTTGGAGGAGTTCTGTTAAGGAGAACTTAGGAGATTGGGCATTAGTTTGGTTGAAGACGTGATCCAATAGGCTCTACTGTTTGTACCGGCCAAGGATCACTTCAGTCTATAGTCCCAGAAGATGAAGAAGAAAACGATGATGATGTGATATCACTTATTAAATAATACTATACAATAAATATTCTTTTGATCAATTTAATGAAGATTGTAAATATGTTTATGAAAGCAAATGCTTGTAGCTTCCTGTACGGCCGAGGTACGTATATTATAACTCATCCGTCGCAGGTAGTGACAATTTTGATTTGATGTGATGATGCGTTTTGAAGAAAACATGAAAAAGTGAAACAAAAACATTTTTAATGAAGAAAGTTGTGTTAGTGGTTAAAATCACAAGCAGAATTATCACTGTTGCACACCACTATATAAAAATTATTCCTATTAGGGCGTTCAAGCTTCACAGCTCATCCGATCTGACGATGAGCTGTGAATCTCGAAAGCGCTAATCGGAATAATTTTTATATAGTGATGTGCAACAGTGATAATTCTGTTTGCAAAAACATTTTACTAAAGAAAAGTTTTCACATCTTTATTATTTACTTTTGATTAATAAACAAATAAATAAATAAACCTCTGTTCAACAGTCGGTTAAGGATCTAGGTATGCCGTGTGGCTTTTGTGTATAGTGTGACAGTTTCATGGCTAGAACAACGCGCCGGCAGCCGCTAGTTGCGGTATCCGCAGCCAGGAGGCGCAGTTGTTATCTCAGCAGGTTACTCAGTTCTGCTTCACGACGCTGAGTGCACGCCGTACGGAGCCTCAGCAAGGAATTAAACCCGGCACATCAGTCGCCCGCGCTTGCCACTAGACCACATAGAGGCTGTATGTGCTTTTGATTATTTATCGTTAATATTCACTTACTTCGTTGCTAGAGCAGTCCATAAATAATAATGAGTGGTTCTAAAGTTTTACCGAAAGAGATTATATGGTTTGGGCAAATAGGACGACATTTTTCTCGGAGACAGGTGTGAAAAACTGTGTAGACTATTTTAATCGAAGACTATTATACTACATTACTTTGCTGTATGCCAGTAATTTGTATTACACAAAGCTGTTACTGTACAGAGCAGGAAGCCGAGGTGCATCAAATGCAAATAGGCCATCTTAGCTTATCACCACTACCACCAAGCTTCATTTTCACCTTCACCATCACCACCACCACCACCACCACCATCATCATCATCATCATCATCAACTTCTTCTTCTATTTCTTCATCACTACAGCCCAATGTGAGCCCTGGTTTCCAACATCAATCTTCTCCAATGTCTCCTATCTGTTGCCATGTCAGAGTAACTCTTCATATCTATCCTTTGATTTTTTTCCAGCATATTGTCCATCATCTTATCTTAATTCGGCTCTTTTTTCCGCTTTTATAGATTTAGCCCTCACAATTTCCTTTGGGATACGGTGATCATCCATCCGTTCTAGGTGACCTAGCCATTGTGTTCGTTGAGTCTTTTCGAATCTTAGGATGTCGTCATACTCAAATCTTCCTCCTGGTTATTTGTTACTTTCCATTTACAGTCTGCCTTAACCGAGGCGTAAACACGTTGTACAACTTTTCTTGTAAACCCTCTCAATGTTTCTTGTTCCTTATTGCTAATGTCTAAGTCTCACCACCATAACAACAATCGGACTAATAAGTTACTTATATATCTTGATTTTTGTGTTGTGACTAACGAGCTTGCTTCTCAATAGTCTACTGTTAAAAAGTTTAATAGTCTCAGATTATAAAGAATATTAATATATAAATTTTTGTTGTATTTAATAATTATAATTACAAGATGTCATTACGTAGTATTAAACTGGCTGTTATTCTGTATTTAGTATTAGAGGAAAGGATTCACATCAGTTGAGTTGGAAACGCATCTATTACTGAGCAGTGTGCCGGGGTTTAAATTTTCCCGGCGCGGTTTGAATGCGATCAGTGCCGCCAACGCGCGTGGGAGCTGTGCTCGCCACAGCTACCTCGATTATTAACATGTGATTGCCAAGGCCGTGTCTGCGCTCCGGCGACGGAATCTAGCAAGCCTAGTCAAACGTATCAGCTGCTCGCTGTACGCTGTTAGTAAGCAGGTTACGAAGGGGTTATGTTCGGCAAATCGGAACAGGTCGCTTTTTGCCGGATAGTGGGACCGACTAATCTAGGCCTCATTCTCATTCCTTTGCCGACCTTCAAGGAGAGTGTCCAATGGTCTGACGGCCCAGGGTTAAGTGCTTCGTAAATCTTTCCACATGACTTCGTAATCCAGTAAAGGTTTTCAGGTTAGGCTCAATTATATTAGCCTATTCTATGTTCATTTAATGATGGATTATGTGTTATGTTTGTGTAAGTGTGTGTGTGGCCCAGACGTCTGTAAAGCCTATTTCATTGTAAACCTTTGTATTGTAAAATTAACTTACACGTTACTTCCGGTCTGGAAACACGTGGTGACATTGTGTTCGATTGTCTTTGGATAAAGTTAATTAAAAAGTAATGACTATAACTGAATAAAATAAACCATGCTAAATTAATTAGAGCAAATAAAATGTTGATAAAAATTGTGACAGTGAGTGTGGTGTCTGTGTTCCGAGGCGAGAGAGTGTTATGTGTGGGTGTATTGACTGACGGCTAATCTCCAAATAAAAATGTTATAGGGTCCCCTCACCAGCCGGGAGAAAGGGAAAGCAGAGGTAGTTACATCAACACCGGTCACTATCCGCAGAGCAGTGCACCAGGATGCTCCCCGAAGCCGTCAGGTCCAGGAATACTCATCCAACAGAACACCGAAGGATCCACATCTGCCCGGAATGAGACTCGCTGGAGATTCACCACACTCTAAGGACAGTCTGCAGCGCTCATGGCACATGGTCAGCATGGTACCCTTTGAGTTCTTCAACAAAAGTACAGGTGGGAGCGTTCTAATTATTACCCTTCAGTCAACATCAACTCAATAGACTGGCCCCCTGGTGTTCACGTTAAACATCATGTTAATGTTCTTAAAGAAAATGGTACAAGAAGTCCAGCTGTTAAAAAAAATTTGTAACTGAATATTTTGTAATAACGTAAATTAATGCTCTTAAAGAAAATGGTAAAAGAGCTCCAGCTGTTTAAAAAAACTTGTAACTGAATATTTTGTAATAACGTAAATTAATGTTGTTAAAGAAAATGGTATATAATTATGACAGTGTGTCACATGTTAGCACTAATAAAAATTGTTACTTGTTACAAGAGTGTTGATTGCAAGTCCTGTCACTCTGTTTGGGCTCCAGCACAGTTTTCGCTTCCTCTTGGTTAAGTAGCCTAGTTATTAAATTTTGCGTAACGGCCTAAGTGGCCGTTACAGCAGTGATGCGTAAATTAACATTGGAATGTGTGTAAACTGGGCTGGGACGCCGACAAGATTACTGGTTTGGAATTTGACAAACCCGACAACAGTATAAATGTCTTTCTCTGAATACGAGTAGCAAATCAATAACGCATTCTACATATGTGCAATATACAGTGTTTAAATACCAATGTTTCGAATGCGTTGTCTGTAACATTGTACACGAGCTTCAGTTAGTTTACAGAAATTCTCGATGCGTGTATTGTGTATACATTGACGGCAAGAGATTTGTTTCAACAAATTTGTAGTATCCATATTTCAACAGAACGTCTCCGTTCTACTGTGCATTGACGCAATTTATTAAAAACTGCAAAGTTATTAATATTGTCAATATATAGAAATGCATATTGAAAGCTATAAATAACCAGTGAACGGAGGAGACCGAATGAACAGGTCAGTACCAGAAAATCACGCCACACAAAAGCTAAGAGTGTGTATAGTGTAAGTAAGATGTGTGTGAAACAAGTACAAACCAGTTTGAGCCCACCCTTGAATAAATAAAAATTAACAAACTAATTAATTTAAATTTTGGCAAGTGCCAGAAATATTATGACAAAACGAATTACGCCACGGTATTAATAATATAAAGGCGCACACATGTGTAAAATATAGTGCAAAAGAAACAATGCATTTTTATGCAGAGTAAATAAAAGTGAAAATATTCAGAAAAATTAAAATAGCAAAAACTATTTATACACGATTACACACAAGAAAATATCCAATGTTTTGAACATAGTCTCGTAACCAAAAGTCTTCGCATGTTGCGAAAAGAACTACGATAATTGGGAATAAAATAAACAAATTGTAAAAGGACGATTAACAAAATTTGACCATTCAAATCTTGTTCAGATTTATTGAAACATGATTTTTGCGCCCGACACTATCAATAAGCGAGGCATCGCGAGCCTCGAGACAGTCTACTGAAATATTCGTGCAGCCGAAGGCTATACCCGACTCCATAGCAAAGTCGTACGTATCCCATACATATGGAGCAGTAACACTGTACGAGTCAACTGAGTTGCTGAACGGACCAGGTGGACCGGACGACAAATTCCAGGAGGACCAGAGGACGACGGAGAATCGACACTGGACAAAGACACATGACTCAGGATTATGACGAGGAATCACGGAGTATCACCTCATTAATAATAAGGTGACAGAAAACCATATTACCCGTCAACAAATGGTTCATAAATAACATTAAAAAAGAGTATAAAAGAGATAATGATTTACTCTATACGCTAATTTTGTAAATAGTAATAATTGTAAATTTTATATTGTTAAATTTGGGTAATATATTAGACAATTTTTATAACGATTTTAACACTTGCGATTTTTAAAATATTTTCTGTATTTATATTTGTAATTTTATTTTAATTACTGCCTGTATCCCTGCTTCAATATTTCACAGACAAAGGTAACATCTGGGTTTTCTGATGTATTTTTTTTGTGGGTTTGCTCCTGATATCTATCTTCGAATTTACGACTATAACGTTTACTTATTTCTTATTCTTCTTGTAGCTTTCCAAGGTTATCTATTGCTTGTTTCGGTTGTTCAATGCGCTAGTGGACCCAAACGGCACATTAAGCAGTTTAAAGTTCTTGTCCTGCAACAACGTGAACAAGAATCTTGATATGTTGTTGTTATTATTATTGTTGTTTCTTACTCAGCGTGGCAGTTACGATCTGATGATGAACGGGTACGTTCGAAAGCGCTAATCGGTGTCATAGTGACTAGTGGTGTGTGCAACAAGTTAGTGTAGCATAAATTTATTTAACCACTAATAAAATTTGTAGTTTAATTATTGTTGTTGTTGTTGTTGTTGTTGTTGTTGTTGTTGTTGTTGTCTTTGTTGTTGTTGTTGTTGTTGTTGTTGTTGTTGTTGTTGTCGTCGTCGTCGTCGGTCGTTGTTGTTGTTCTTCTTCTTCTTCTTCTTCTTCTTCTTCTTCTTCTTCTTCTTCTTCTTCTTCTTCTTCTTCTCCGTCGTCGTCGTCTTATCCTCCTCCTCCTCCTCCTCTTTCTCCTTCTTCTTCTTCTTCTTCTTCTTCTTCTTCTTCTTCTTCTTCTTCTTCTTCTTCTTCTTCTTCTTCTTCTTCTTCTTCTTCTTGTACTTCTTCTTCTTTCCGATCATCTTCTTCATCGTCGTCAACGTCGTCGATTATCATCTTCTTCTTTCACAAGTTGTATGCTAATAAGTTATACACAACAGACATCTTCTCGTGTTCTTCGACTCCTCTTTTCACTTTCTTCTCTTGTATCTTTTGGCCCATAGGAGACAGCTTATTCAACTACTCTTTATCCTCTCTTTCCCTGTGGCTGTTATTTTCTGTTTGCTGTTCCTTCCTCTATTATTTTGTTTACAGAACCAACATTTAGTTCGCTCCCCCCCCCCCTACCTTAGTGGATTCACATCATATTCAGTCCCAGAGTGCAGACATTTTATCTTTCTCAAAAAATTCAATTTCCTCATATCAGACTTTCGTTTTATAGTGTTCAGTAATCGTGTATGTTTTACATGTTCATATTAGAGTACAGGTGACCCCATTACCTTATGACGTAAATTTTACTATTGTATTCTCCATTCATTGTTATTGTCATTTTATATATTGCGCCAGATATCATCTAAAATCTAGTCAGTTTATTGGTAATATATTCCAAATATTTATAACTAATATCATACTGTAATATCACCGGACATAAAATTTAAGCCGACTGTCTAGCCTTTTGACAAAATAAAGCGATTTGTATCAATTATTGGGTCTGAATTAGAATCGGCATTGAAAATAGCTCAATCACTTATAGTTTTTTTTTTAATTATAAAAACAGCATTTTACTTCTTTAATATATATTTTTAAAAATATAATAATTTTGTTTCATTGTGACTGTTAAATTACAACCACCACATTAAAATGGCGTGTTTGAAAGTTTCCTTTTTTAGGCATGATGTGGAGTGTTTCTTACCATGTCTCTTACCATATTACGTTCATGGAATGTATCATGTTCAACAATATGCATGGAGACATTCCACTTTCCCGCGTATCTCGTCTTTAAGATGGCGACGTCTTGGTAAATTGTTTCTCCATGTTAATATACTGAAGGGGAATATCCACATGTGAGTGAAGGAAATGCAATTTTCATGACATATTGCAACTAATTTTTTCGTGGGCTTTAAATATTTTGCTCAGGATTTCTCGCCAGTCTTCTAATATTATTTCCAATAAAATATACAGACTTGAATAAAGTCCAAGTTCTTTTCTCTAAGTTATTAAAAATTTAGTTTTTAATTCCTTATCTTATAGCACTGCTCAATTTTGGTCATCTCAATGGCGGAAAGTTGTTTTGTAAGCACATTATTGCTTCTGCCTCTTTACTTAGAGCGTTCACAAATATTTTCATCAACCCTACTTTGAGGGAGATATGGTGGGAGATAAACATCTTGGCTTTCACTAATGGTTTACAAAAAGTATTCTTTACTCGAAACAATAATATATAAAGAATTACAAAATTTAAAATTAAACACTCACAAACATATCTGTAACTTTAATAAGTTAGGTAACAGGGGAAAACTAAGTTTACATTTGGAAATTTTGTAGAAAAACAAATAAAACTACTTTCATCGAAAGACTAGAGCATGTGTTGTGCAGTTAATTGGAAGTATGATTCCCGCCCTCTTGGTTGTCTACTTACATTAGTTCTAGAAGGCACAGAAGGTTTCCAACATAAATTGATTACCATCATTTTTTATGTTTTTATTTGTTTAAATATACAAGTTTAATATGAAATTTACTTCTACGTTTTTAATAAGTTGCCTGAAATATATACCATAGAATTTCTGAACTTGAATTTTTGCGATGGAATCTTTGCCTTGTTCTCCTACCCTTCTCTCACTCTCTCTCTCTCTCTCTCTCTCTCTCTCTCTCTCTCTCTCTCTCTCTCTCTCTCTCTCTCTCTCTCTCTCTCTCTCTCTCTCCCCTCTATCTCCCTTGGAACCATCCAACTACGCGTCTCCATTCCTCTCTACCTCTCCCCGCTATCAAACACTTGATCTTCAATTTTCCTCTCTTTCGTCGGAGACAAAATTGTCATCTTCCCCCAGTGGCATAATTGTTACCCAATCATGTTAGTGTGTAATTTAATGTACACCACATTGATTTTGTTGTTCCTCTTTTTTTAATCTTCTGCTTTGTGAGCACATTCATTTGTCAGCGCATATCTCACTCTTAATAATCTTCTCTTAAAGAATGTATATAAGCTTCTCTTCGTTCTCAGGATTGTCATTCTTTGTCTCAATTGATCATGCTTGTAGTAGCCTAATTACTAGGTGTCTGTTTACGGTTTAAGATTTTGCAATGCTTATCGTTTTATATATGGGTATATATATATATGATTTGTTTTTTTTATATGGATTGAGTTTACCATGAACGTGTCCGTCTGACGGATACAACGACACCACTGAAAAGCTGGTTAGATAATATCTAACACGTTAAAAGTTGCCGTTGTAGAGAAAACGGAAAATGAAGAAGAATAAGAAAAAGAAGAAGAAGGAAGAAAAAAGGAAGAAGAAGAAGAAGAAGAAGAAGAAGAAGAAGAAGAAGAAGAGGAGAGGAGGAGGAGGAGGAGGAGGAGGAGGAGGAGGAGGAGGAGGAGGAGGGAGGAGGAGGAGGAGGAGGAGGAGGAGGAGGAGGAGGAGGAGGAGGAGGAGGAGAAGAAGAAGAAGAAGAAGAAGAAGAAGAAGAAGAAGAAGAAGAAGAAGAAGAAGAAGAAGAAGAAGAAGAAGAAGAAGTGATACTTTGTGTCTATTTAAAGACTAAGAGAAATTTAAAAATTCTTCCTTTCCTTCTTCCGCGTTCAAAGATTTAATGTCGAACCCAGGCATTTATTACTTCACTACTCTACATTTCTTTATCTTAAGTTATGTGCAGTCACCCCTCAATCCGGCATGTGTTTTCTATTCCCGTGATGTTCAGGTTAATGTAGTTTCACATTTAGGGTAATGTGTATGGCATTATAGTACGTAAATTACCACTTTAGTTTTGCCGTCCTGATGTTTTGAAACGGCATTCACGTTTAGGCTTTGTACCCACTCATTTCTTATCCTCGCTCAAGACTTCGTGTTTATTGTTTGCATCTCCAAATAAATACCGTTTTTGTTCATGTTTCCTATGTAAATCTTTAGATCTGCATGAGTTTTCATCCGTCAGGTCATCATCATCATCATCATCTTTACAACACGGCATAGGCCAGATACTGCCTGCTCCACCTTCAAAGATCCTCCAGCCATCTCTTCCAGGGTCTACCCACACACTTGTCTCCTATAGGTTTGTATTTCCAGTCTTGTTTGGCCAGTATGGAATCTAACATTCTTTCATCCTTTCTACGTGTCCTTTGCACCGTTGTTTGTAATTTTTTAGTTTCTCATTCAAGTTAAAAATTTGTAGCGCTTCGTTATAGCCTCACTTCTTATACGGTCGAGTTTATAACATCTTTTAACTCCTCTTTCTTAGGCTAGTATTTGTCTGCCTTGTTTCTTGGTTTTCGACCATAATTCAAATTCATAGGACGGTACAGGGATTCCCATAATTTTGTAAAATTCTAATTTTTCATCTCAACGTACCTTATTTCTGAAAATTCTTATTATCTAATTATCTTGATTATCTAACAAATAGTCTGGAACTTACCTAACATAACCATCCGTCAGGTGTTTCAGTTTTTAAATTGTGGAAATACTTCTTATACTTTCAAGATATGGCTTATTTTGCCCAATGCTGTCCACGCTTTTGTTTTGTTGTTTTGTTTCTACAGTTTAATTTACTTTATTAAATTTTACAATTCGTCCTGAATTCCTGTCCTCTGTGACGTTTTTAATGGTGATTTATGTTACTGTAAATTGGGCATTCCGATTGGTGATTATTTTATTTCTTTATACTTTATATTTAGGCTATTTTACATCTTGTACACATACTTCTGTATTCATCGATCTAGGTTATCTGTTGATAACATACCATTGTTAGTATATCTTAGTCGATTCAATTATGTTATTATTTATTTTATCTTTATGTTTTATTATTTATTAAGTAATAACTGTTCTAGTAGTTGTATCCAGAGAACCTTGTAAACTTTGAAAGGCGAACAGTACGAGCGAAGACGTTGTGTTGGCCTACAGAAGACTCACAAAGCAGAAGACCGAAGAAAGGGGAACAACCAAATACACCGTGGTGTTACGCTCAAAGGTTAACATGATTACGACAGATACAAACAGATGAAGCAGATAAAGAAACAATTTTAAAGACAATTTTAAAATGGAAAGACCAGGGAAACGAGACTCAAAGGAAGGTAACGGATTGATCAAATATTTGGTGGTATGAAAGCTGTAAGAGAAATGTTGAGACGAAGGAAACAGAGGAGAAAGTAGTTAAACTGTGCAAAGAGAGAGATAGAAAATTAAGAGACTGGGGACAAAGAGACAGACAGACAAAAACAAAGACAGATGGGAAGCAAATGAGGAAAGGGCTGAAATTTGTTTAAAGTTTAAACATTCTTTGATTTGTTGTTAGACACACAGAAAGAGGAAAATAAACTTCATAAATCAGAAAAAAATAAGATGTCAGATTAAGAGTCAGATTTATCTAATAAGACAGTTACAGACAGTTATCTAATAAGAGGGTAGAGACAGTTACAGAGAGCTCGCGACAAATAGAGTGAGAGGCAGATAGGGAACGACCAAGACAAGCATGGACAGAAAGATGGAGACGGGAGGAGAGAATTACTGGAGCAGCGAGCGACGAGGGAATCGACATGTGCTGAAAGAGAGAGATAAAAACCTATAGAAAGGGGATAGACAGAAACACACTGACTTACGTGTCGACAGGGAACTAAAATGGGAAAAGGGTAGAAAAAGGGACAACCAGTGAGGGGAAGATAAGTAGTGAGTAAGTAGCAGAGGAGTGAGTGAGTCAAAGAAAGAAGGAACAAGCCGAAGGGAGAGACAGAAAAAGAAAGAGAGAGAGAGAGAGTAAAGTGGAGAGTAATGAAGAAAAGAAACTGTGATAGAATGACAGAGAAGAAAAAGAAACACGTATATTTTACTACAAAGGACGAGATTGAGAAACTGAAAAGAGACAGAGTAAGAGAAATGAGAGAAATGAACAGATAGAGTGTGGTAGAAAGGGAGAAACAATCAGAAAGAGAAGTTAGATGATTGGATAGATTGACAGGTATATACATAAATAGAGAGAGAGCGAGAGAGAGAGAGAGAGAGAGAGAAAGAGAGAGAGAGAGAGAGAGGGGGGGAGAGAAACGCAGATGTGATAGAAGCAGCCAGAGACGACAATAGGTCACAAGGCTCAGATGGTGGCAGCTGATGGACAAATAGAAAAACAGGAAGTAAGATAGAGACAGCGAGAGACAAAGATGGACACACACGTCTTCTTCTCCATCTTCTCGTCTTGTGTGTCGTCACAGTTCGGAGTCAACATTTAGCGTCCATAATCATCCGCCTCCATTTCTCCCTGTCCTTGCCGATCGATGTCTACCGTTTCATTTTAAGCAAAGTGTCACCATCCGTCGCCACTGCGTCAATCCAACGATGTTTGGGTCTTCCGATAGGCCTTCTACCCTTGGCTTGACTAAACACGTACAGACATGTAAACAAACTGACAAGGGTAGGAAATGATTGGGTAACAGAATACATAGGCAATATACGGATAGAAGAATGGACAGAGGATTGTACTAGTAAATTAGATTATATAGATGAGATAGCTAGATAGATAGATAAATAAATGGATAGAGATATAGAGGAAGAGAGGCAGTGACAGAGTGAGGGTGACAGAGAGGGAGCGAGAGGGAGAGGGAGACAGAGGGAGGGAGAGGTGATGAGAGAATTATTGTTACTTGTATTCGTTACTATAAGCAAGATTATCTCTACGTGAAAACGCAGTTATTGTTAACTATATAAAACTGTAATCAAACTGCTGGATGTGTCTGGTTTACATTCAGCGTACAATCTGATAATACGGTAATTACAACATTTTCTGTTTTACATCAATAAAACCAACAACAGTCCGGTTTAATTAAGTTTGGCGTCGCAATTTCAAACAAAGATTAACACTTTGTTACTGTTGTGGCGCTTTATTACAAATTACTACGCTTTTTTAATTTATACTGTAGTACTCGTATTTTTGTAAACAATAATAATTTTTATGTTGTTTAATTATAGTTACATGTAAAAATATAACTATATTTCATTACGTACAAAATATAATTTTAGGTCTATTAACCTGTTATAATAGACCAATATGGTCTGTGTCTATGTCGTTATAAATGTTGACGTGTGTTCCGGCTGCTTTCTCGTGACCAATTCGATGCAAGTTTCTTCACCTCGACATATCCCTCAAAACCATGATCAGCAGTAATCTGTCTTAGGTTACCCAGCCTGGTCCTCCTGTACCATCAAACGTCTCCGAATATATTCCGTCAACCTATCTCGTCATCTGGGAAGAATCTTCCATAAAAGTCTTCTCTCCTCAACTCACTAGAAAACCTCTCATTCCTCACCCTGTGTGTTCACTCACTAATCAACATATTTCTGTAGCACTATACAACCAGTAATTCGTCGGCTATATTGTTTCTCAAAGGCCACGCCTCACTGCAGTACACACATACCTCACTACATATATGTACACATTTTATATATTTGTATTAGGTGTACAGGCCTATTATAACTATACTCATCTTCCTTGTCGCCTGTCGTTTAATGTAAACATTTAGAGTTTGACGTTTAGGCGTACTTTAATACTAAGTGTAATATATAATGTTATTTGGTTCTGTTCTGTTCAACTTTTCATATTGTTTACATGTTGTTACGTTGTACAGTGGAAACTGAACAACGGACACCAACGAAGTCACTAATAACGAACTTTAATTAGACACAAACAACAGTTAGAAATCGAGAAAGGCTTTCTCATACAATAAACCAAGTTAAACGTGTCCAACAAATAACAATAATATTCATGTTTAATATGGTAACCAAATCACTTGTACGAATTAATAAATTATTTACCTTAAATTATCCGCCGTGTGATTTCTTGTGCTTCGTCTATGACGCGTTTCAGAGCTTATGCTCCATCATCAGATATTAGAAAGGTAAAACTATCACTCTTGCAAGATCATTAAGAAGTTAAAATGTCAAAATTTGCATATGAACCGTACGCGGATTTGGGTGCGCACCCGTTCAAGTTCATTCTGCCACTGAGCGGTTGCTACCTTATCGTAGCCCCAGCGAGCAGACTCAAGGCGGTATCGTACAATCGGTTGGATACAAAGTTCAGGTGGTCATTTAACACGATATCGCGACACCTTGGGTTTGCATATGCACTGTAAATTTCAAATTCCTCCAAGGCATTCATGAAACGGCCCTTCTTACACACATGTGACGGTATTAAATTGGAACTAAAATCTGTGTAATTATGATTGTGTGAAGTCAGGTCTCGGGCGTAATTTGATTTGATGTTGTCAAAGTTTCTTATTTTATTAGGTAAACGTTCTCGAAATCGTTTAAGGAAACCTCTCCCAGTCTGTCCAATGTAGAAGCACTCACAATCATTGCATGTTAACTTATATATGCCAGTTTTTTCTTCTGGAGGCGTGTGTTTTTTCGGTTTGAGAATATCCAGTAACTTATTATTAGTCCTGAATGAAATAGTGAAACTATTATTATTCAATATAGAAGACAAAACCTTAGGCATAAAGCTAGTGTAATTAGTAGATATAAAAATGTTTTGTGTGTTGTTGATTATTCGGGGTTTAAGCATTCTTTTTTCATGTTTTCTCAACAGTTTGTCAATGGTTAAACTATTGTAACCATTGGCAACCGCGATATATTTTATGACATTTAGGTCATCACGAAAGTCATTATCATCCAAAGGAATTGTCAATAATCTATGAATGAAACTATTGTACGCTGCCATTTTATGTGAAAGAGGATGATGAGAGTCTGCGTGTATTGTGGTGTCAGTGGTAGTCGGTTTCCTATAAATGTTGAACTTTAGTTTATTCATCTGTCGAGTGATGGTTAAATCTAGAAAGTTTATCTTGTTATCAACCTCTGTTTCAAGAGTAAATTGGATATTTCTATTTATTTTATTTAAACAGTTTTTAAATAATTCGATTTGTCTTATAGTACCATCAAAAATTAAAAACCTATCGTCTACATACCGTGCATAAAATATTACTTTATTTGCATATATATTATTGTTCAACAAGTGAGTATTCTCACAATAATTCAAATAAATATCGGCCATTATATGGCCTAAGGTTTTGTCTTCTATATTGAATAATAATAGTTTCACTATTTCATTCAGGACTAATAATAAGTTACTGGATATTCTCAAACCGAAAAAACACACGCCTCCAGAAGAAAACACTGGCATATATAAGTTAACATGCAATGATTGCGAGAGCTTCTACATTGGACAGACTGGGAGAGGTTTCCTTAAACGATTTCGAGAACATTTACCTAAGAAAATAAGAAACATTGACAACATCAAATCAAATTACGCCCGACACCTGACTTCACACAATCATAATTACACAGATTTTAGTTCCAATTTAATACCGTTACATGTGTATAAGAAGGGCCGTTTCATGAATGCCTTGGAGGAATTTGAAATTTACAGTGCATATGCAAACCCAAGGAGTCGCGATATCGTGTTAAATGACCACCTGAACTTTGTATCCAACCGATTGTACGATACCGCCTTGAGTCTGCTCGCTGGGGCTACGATAAGGTAGCAACCGCTCAGTGGCAGAATGAACTTGAACGGGTGCACACCCAAATCCGCGTACGGTTCATATGCAAATTCTAACATTTTAACTTCTTAACGATCTCGCAAGAGTGATAGTTTTACCTTTCTAATATCTGATGATGGAACATAAGCTCTGAAACGCGTCATAGACGAAGCACAAGAAATCACACGGCGGATAATTTAAGGTAAATAAAATAACAATAAATACTACCTGAATACGATTATGCACTAACGAACACAATAATTACTTTCCACTAAACAGAAAGAGTAACTCCAAGCCGTACTATTACTAATATGGCCGTCTAACTAAAGTCGGGCACTTCGAAATCCAGTAGGCCAAATTTGCTAACTCGGCCGCGTTGAACTGTAGTGACACAGTGGGCCTGGATGCTGGTAATACAATCAAAAATCGTGTGAAAGGGGCATCAAATTATCTAGACCGTTACGTAATTCTGCCGTGCAGAATGATCTCTAAACCCCTGGAACAATTTCGTGCGTTGTCGCGAGGTAGGAGTTACTTAGGCACTTTTGGTATTTCCCAGCTCATCCTAGCGATATAATACCATTACTATATTCCTTCCTGGTCATTAATATCGCAAAAAGTGGTGAGTAAATACTACTATGACAATTACGTAACGCGCTCAAGACGTCGGCAGTTACAATTACGTGAAAGTTCTACACGTTTCTCGGCTAGCCGAGCACGTGCAGTGTCTGTATTAAAGCCGTGCACTCAAGTAGTCTGTAGACTGTTCGAGTAATTTTCACACAAGTTTGATTAAATTAATTTTGTTTGCACAACAAAAAATTAAAATCACACGTGAGCCTACGTATTGTAGACGTAGCACATTATGCACTTGAACCTTTTTAATGCTGTTACATGAATGTGTGGATGGTGTTCTTTGATCAGCAAAATATAGGCCCTAAACACCAGATAAATAGATAGTCATAATTTTACTGCCATTTCTGTTAATCAATTATACCAACGTTACACAAGTAGTTATCGTCTGCTATAGGCTTAGAGCTGCACAATACGTTACCCGCTCTCCACAAAGAATAATATAGGTTACTAAGTTCAATAATTTCATTGGTCCGCAGCCTGTAACTACACTCCACTAATAACGTATTTTAATCAATTGTACAAGATAAACAATTCGCAAAGCTGACTGATTTACGTTTTCCTTATATTGTAATGGTACATATAACACACCCAACACCAACGTATCACAAATGGATTAAAAGCCACCATAAATAAATTTATCTACAAAAGTTGAACCTACAATCAAGAACAGAGGAAGTATTATAACCAAAATAGGGGAATAAAATAAACTATGATTTACAAGTAAATGTACAACTGAAGAAAAAGACAAGACTAACGACAAGACAGCGTACCTAATTACCCAATAGATCAAACAGTGAGAAGGAAACCAATGACAACAACACCAAGAAGAAACTTACTAAGAGTGAGAAAGGAATCAGTGCCAATAAGGAGAAAACATAATCAGGTCAAACGCCAAAGGGAGATTAATATAAATGAGAACAAACTAACATAAGAAAATAAAATTATTATTATTGAGAAAGGAAGTAAAAGTCAGTCAACCAACATGATTTAAATCCCTAAACTGTGACTTGACACTGACCTAAACTTATTAATCAAATACATTCAATAACAGTACAATACCAACAGAACTCAATAAAATTAACTATTGAAAACAGAATTAAATAAGGAGAATGAGTACCAGTATGGTAACTGCATAACTAAATGATGTATAAACATTACAAAGGGACAATGTCCAAAGTACTAATAAAATGTTGTAAAGTGGAATTAAAATTGTCAATAACCAATAATTATCAATAATAAAGATTGTGAGAATAACCAAATTGAAATCTAGCTTTAAACAATAATACACAAGTGTTAGATAAGAATAAATAAATCATGCATTATGTAAAAAATTGAAACTGACACTCAACCATTGTTGAGAGACCAAATTAGAACATAACCTAATCTGGCCAAATAGTTTTCAATAAAACAGTAGAAAACTATAACTAAAGTGATGTTAAACCAAAATGTGTTGTAGTATAACATAACTGGATACTATAAGGAACATTCAATGTACAAAAGATAATATGTTAAAGAAACATAAATGCTGAACAAATGTAATTTAATATAACCATATGCATCACATAGGATGATTACCTGAGACAGCAAAAATATCAATTAAACTTGTAATAAAGAATAGGAACTCAACCTATAACACTGAATAATGCAGAATAACGCTTAGATGAGACAATTCAAGGATTATATCCACCTAATTAATAAAAATAAAACGAATAATAAGTAAACACTAGTAACAACTAGATGCAAGAAGTCTGAGTAACTTCAAACCAATGTAATTATCAATATAAAGGCAGAATTAACCAATGATCAGTACTAACAGTGTTATCAGAACACTGATAAGAAATAAAAATACAATAATGAAATAAATGTGAAAGAATTACAACTAACGAAAAATGTAATATTCAAGAGTACTAAAACCTCATCAAAGAGACTATAATTAAAGTAATAAAAACCAGTAATAAATAAAACTGACACTATCAGAAGTGGTAATGACCAGTGAGTTATGCATAGGCCATAATAAAGTTGCATTATCAACAACTAATATTATGAATTAATTAATAAATAATTAATGTGATAATAGGCATAGAGTTTGACCCTAGGAAAATGAATAATTCATAACTGTAAGTAAATAACCATGTGTGAAAAGTTCATAATACAATACTAATAAGTTATCACCATAAACATAGTGAATAAAAACAATGTATTTAATGTTATGTAACATAAGAGATATTATTAATTTGTACGAAGTGCGTTTTTATCAACCCCATATCAGAACTATATGATAAGGGTATGCAAATATGCAAATTACTCGTAATCAAAAGATAGAAACAATGGTAGTTATAAAAATGTTATCAGAGTAATTATAAATAAATTATTTGATTTATAAGAAAAACTAAGAAATTACAAGCCCGTGCCCGTGCCTTTGTGACCAGAAAACCATACTCTCAACCCCAGCTTAGTGGCGCTTACTTGCGCGTCTATTTTGACGAACTTCGCCGAGAGTACACGAAATAAAGACAATTAGCCAATCAGAGCTCATTAAAAGGTACGAAGTGCCGAATCCCGACACACGTAACAATAACATTTCATCACCAGCAATCGAGGCAGACTCCACGTGAGCAGAGTGACCATCAAAACATTGAATTGATAGCCGACAGCTGATAACGCATACTAACCTCGAAACTCATAGTTGAGGTTAGGTCGGGTTAGAGGGACAGTGAAGTTTATTTTGACAGTGTTCTTTAACTGAGTACATGCGTATAGGCGGTGTGTGAAAAGAATTAATAAATATTAATTCAAGTGTTAAATAAATTTTGAAAATTAAAAAAGTTTTGTGATAGTGATACTTCGAGTCAACGGTACACGCAAGTATCAGTGCCAATAGTCATTATATTGTATAAAAAATAATTAATCAAATAAAGAACGCTACTAGCGAATTTGATTTATCCAAGTTAAATAAAATATAACCCTATTTCTATAGGAAAAGGGACTTTACCAATTGAATAAACAATAAGCAACGAAAGCGTTGACTAATAACAATTTTGACTTTCTAGCTTAAAATCAATTGTAATATTTTATAAAGAGACATTGAATAATCAATGAGGGAACCAATGAAATCTAACATTTAATATTTTTAGATTATTATTGTGTTTCATAGTAGAACCTTAACTCAATGTAACATACGAGTTAACCCTAGTGGTAAATGAATTTTAATTACCTATTCTTTGTTTATACCACTTTTAGAAGATAATTCATGATAATATCACTGAATTTAATTAATAACAATGTTGTATAAAATAAGTAATGGATTCAATGAAGCATTAATCAATTAATATCAAATAAGTAAGGTTACGATGAACCCTAGTTAACCTCAATTTCAAATAATGAACAATCGTTCAATATTTGTGTTATGTTAAAGAAACAAATAACATTTTTTATTCTCCGCCTACTCATTATTACAGTAGTGCATTTCTGTAGTTAAAATGTATCTTGCAGACTAAAAGGACTTGCGATTTCTATAAAGAAAAATAACGAAATTGTTTACATCCAGACATAGTCGATTATTAGATTCAGTCTGGCCACCCTGAGATTTTAATTATTTTAAGAGTCCATACTCGAAATTAATTGTTTTAAAAAGAAAATGAACAAAATAATTGTATAACAACAATTATTCAAGTTGAGTTCAATAAATAAGTATTATTTCACGAATGACAAAAGTGTTGACTATTATTTTAAATGAATAGACTTGCAGCTTAGGTGAGCGACAGCAACGGTTGGTACCAGAGGCCAGAGCGAGAATTTGAATCTAATGATTCTCGCCAGTAATATTCTTGCACATTACTAGCATACAACAATCACTAGTAATTATTGTATAAATGTTATACTTATGTCAATTTCAGTGCAGGAATACACCGTTCGAATCACCCATCGAATAGCAGAAGAGTCAACGTAAACCATTAGACAACGAGCTCACAACATTAAACAACAATAGAAAATTTAAAATTCAATAATAACAATAATACTTATATAAAATTTTAACGAGAGTGTATCTCGGCTTCTTACAATATTTATATACGACCAGTCTAGGATATTTGCTGTGTAATAAAAATTAAATGCTGTTTACACATTTGTACATTAATTGGAAGATCGTGTATACACATCGCTATCTGACGGCTGTGAAGTACGTGACACGCTGCATGTTCGCATGGTGTTATGCTCATCGCCGTAGCCGTTCTGTTACGACATTACAGAACCATCTACGTGTTTCTCGAACGATCCAGTGGAATACGGCTCTAATGTTATGTCCGTACGTGATTCTCGACATCCGTTGCGAGATTGTTCCGGACTCACCGGTCCGCGCCTGCTATTTGTAAGGCCGCAACCAATTATGTTCTGGTGTTTTCTAGTAGCATTCTTGACGCGCAGTTAGCGAATATTGTGGAACCTCAGCGGGGTATAAATACAAGTACTCAGAGACGTTCAATTTAGTTTGAGTTGCGAATTATTGGAGTGCGGTTTGTAATATTGTGGAGAAGCGTTATGTGTTTTATAATTGTGCGGGATGATTGTAATACAATTGTGTTTTATATCAGTTAACATTTTTATTCCGTGTGAACAACTTTTATTTGATTTGTTGTAAGAGACTCTCTTACTAATTAAAAACTGTTTAATTGTGATAATTAAAGCTGGTGATTAGTGACGTAATTGGTGTCTTGTATTTTATTTTCCACTGTACCATACGAGGATCAGTAAACCGTCGTAACAATATGGCTAAAATTATCCACGGTTGCCACACGATCATCAATTATTATTACTGATAGAGTAAAGATGTGTTGATTCCATCACCTGACGGTCTTTGTCATGAACTTAAGACTCTACGTTCTGTTGTTTAGGTCTTTATAAACAGAATGAATAGGCTGTAAAGAGTTTACAGAAATTTTTAAACCAGTAAAAGTATTAGAAAACGATGTAAATTTCCTTAAAAACTCAATTATTGTTTTAAAAAATGTGGTAACCGTTAAATTGTTAACTTCCGAAACCAGTAGCTTTGTATAAAACAAAGACGAAAGGTAAATAAGCATCCAACCTAACCGTCAAAGATATGTTTTGACGAATTGGATGCACGAGTGGCAGACACAAAGGTTGTCTAAAAGCATTATTATGTACTATTTCAGGCAAAACTTTACATATTCAGAGGTACTTATGAATTCTCGTGTGACTTTCTACTATTTACCTAAAACAGGTTTTTATTTTCTTGGTAATGCAACGTTTTATATTAAATATCTGCTTTGTTAAAAAAAGTAAGCACGTTCTATTGCACAAAGAGCTTACTAATAGTATAATTTGTTAGTTTTGTAACTGTACCATAACCATTATTTAACGTGATTTTGCGCTCCAGTGCCAATAAGTATATAAAATTATTTGTTTGCTTATGGAATTTTCTCTCTTCAAAATGTTTACTCTAGCCGGTAATGTGAATAGTTTTTATTCATAGACTCGGGTGATCGGAACTTTAAATAACAATCATCATTTTTAATGTTAACAACCACGTTTTAACAATATTTTTAATAATACTAAACGTAACATCAGGGGTCCAGACCTGGTGGATACTGGTTTAGCTCACCCGATGTAGCCTAGCTGGATTCTATCACCTTGCTTCAACACGTCTTGGGTAGAATCCCTTTTTTTAACATTTCCTGTCTGGTCTCGCTTTACCAATTCTTGGTCATTTTCATACTTCAGCTTTACTATGTAATTCTTGTTTTCCGTTCGTACTACCCGGTAAGGACCAGCCTCGTTTTTAAGTTGTCAAATGGTCAACGGTTCTAGGGCCGGAAAAGGAAGGTTCCCCAACGGCACTAGAGGCTGAATAACTTAGGAGTTAGGTCTCTGAATGAAACCCAGAGCAGGACCAGAGCCACAAAAGTAGCATTCCTACTACTCCTATTACTCTAAATGGCCCTGGCAAGGGCCTTAGAGGACATTTATCTTAGTTGTAAGTCACAAAGGAATTTATAAAACTTTGCACATTTTTATTATCCAAGATCGTATTGTAGACAATAAAGCCATATGGATTGCTCGTCTAAATAGGACGCCACATGGCAGGTAACTTACGGAAATTTGGCTATACAAGCCTGTTGGCAAACGAAGCATAGGAAGGCTTTGGAAGCGTTCGTGAAGTGCATATATTAGTTTGGGACCGGGACAGGTGATTTGCTAGTCAATGTTATAAGAAGAATACTAAACGTTTCGGCCATTCTATTACACGCTATGCTTAGTGGTAAGCTTGTTCATGATATGACAATGATATGACATATGTTGAATGTCATGAAATACCATGTAGTTAAAAATAACAATCGTTGATGTTATGGTATGTCAAATGTTTGCTCCTCTTTACTCTCAAAAGATCTAGCAAACTGATTTTCTTGTAAGTCTCCTCCAAGTAGATAATAACCATTTCTAGTCGTCATAGACCTGTGTGTGTTTTTAGACGTAAGCATAACAACTGTCCGGCATTTCCTTTGCCCGCCGGAAGAACAGAGCCAAAATCATCCATCGTTAGCTTACTCAGCGCTTCTGTCTCCTCCCTTCTTGTATTATTTCTGTAGGATATACAGTTGGGGTTCATCAAAAGAAGTTGCTAACCAAATTTTTTACGACGCTGCGTTTAATTTAAACATATCAATGCCACCAGTGAAGATACCACATAACAGAATGGGCGAAACGTTGAGTTTTAATGACGATGTCAGCAAAACGTGGTTTGTCAACAACAAAATATAGTTATTAGTAAGTATGTAGTTTTATCTATTTCGTGGTCAATATTAAAATAACTGTTGTTAGTTATTTTAAACACAAGTTTATAATTTACATTTTCATTTCATATTAAGTGTCCAAAGTATGATTTTTATCTGAACATTATTGCTGTTAATAAGTTAAGGTAGAATATTCTGTAGCAATATTGTGTTATAAGGAATTGAATCCAAGGTGAACAAGTGACATACTTCCTTGAAAGCATTATTATATATTCTGATCACAGCTTCATTTATTGAGAGATACGTCTAATTCTCACGGCATCCTCTAGTAACTAAAATACTTTACATTTTAAAGCGGAGTATAATATTGTACGAGAAACAGATGAAATTGGTGATAATCCAATTTTGATACATTATGTGTTCCTCTATGGCATCAGACTTCCTGTCTACATTTGAAGAAAACGGAAATCGGACCTTAGCCCAGCTGATGCCAAAAATCTTAATAATGTGATGTAAAAAAATTCCTTCCATGGTTTGTTTCTAAAAAGATTCAAATTTATGACTTTTATTATAACTGAATACATACAGACTCATAATTATTTTCTAATTGTAAACAAATTACGAAAACTGATATTTATTATAACTGAATACATACAGACTCATAATTATTTTCTAATTGTAAACAAATTACGAAAAGTCATAAGTTATATCAATGCTGTCGGTGCGCACGTAAGGGTTGTTCACCGACAGTTAATATAGTTGTCATACTACCTTCACTAGAGAATGGCCACCGCGGGTTTGTTACATTACAGTACCCACAACAACACAGTGTTTGACACAAGTAATTGCTCTATTGTTTGTTTTTATTGGTTTTTTATTATTTTTATAAGACTTTAAATCGTGTTTACATATTATATGCAGAATGCTCCTTATGATTCTACCTTAATAATAATAATAATAATAGTAATTTAAATTATTATTAACAGAAGAAGAATAAAAATAACATTAAAGGAAGAAGAAGAAGCAGAAGAAGAAGAAGAAGAAGAAGAAGAAGAAGAAGAAGAAGAAGAAGAAGAAGAAGAAGAAGAAGAAGAAAACAAGAAGAACAAGAACAAGAAGAAATAATGTTACGAGAAGCCTACCGAACAACCCAGAACATTCTCCACTCCCCCCGTTCAGTGTGGCCTCATTCAAGTAGATGTTCTAGTGTGTTCAAGGACACTTGAGATACGCATTAACCCGGCGCGTGAAGCAAGGAAGAAAAACTCTACTGGACCTATACGCGGCCTATATAAAGCGATAGCAGCCGGGTTGTCAGATCAGTTAGGTGAGCGATTTTCGTTAGTGCTTATCGAGTGGTTGCCGAAGTAAAGAATGATTGTGTATTGTGTTTTATAATTGTGCAAGAGTCTAGTAGTAGACATTATTATTACGTGTGGACAACTTTTATTGGATTTGTTGCAAGGTACTGTCTTGTTCATTACAAACTGTTTAATTGTGATAATTAAAGCTGGTGATTAGTGACTTAATTGGTGTCTTGTATTTTGTTATCCACTGTACCATACGACGATCAGTTAGACCGTCGTAACAATAACAAATCTAAAGATAACGGAGAAAAAAAATATATTAATTATTCAAAGCTTATTTATAAATATGGGTCATCAACTTCTATTGGAGCCCATTGAGCGAGCTTCCACTGAGCAGGGAATCGACAACCCGCTCCAAATACCAGTTGTTCTCTTTCGCTGTGAGAGTGTTATGTGAGCTTAAGAATTGTCAAAATGTAAACATCGGCATTGGTGCAGGTGATACAATAAAGCTTATGGTTGTCATTGGCTCGTAAGCGTTAACACACTCGTAAGTTTATCACTCCACAGTAGGGTGGGCCGAAAAAAGTCAACTTTATCCGATCAAAAACGGGTATGTCTCAAAAGTTGTATTTTTGGTCTAGGAAGAACAGCGTAAAATATTAAGCCCCAAAAATAATATCTTCAGTCTGCGCAACTGCCTTAAAAATTCGATTTTTTACCAAAAAAGTGAGAATTTCCGAAATTTTTTTTATTAACTTCTTGAATGTGGACGAAGATCGGGTGATGCTTAAAGTTATGTTAAATGTCACCACATATATCTGAAAAATATTGAACCCGTAATATAACTTCTTTTGTTTGCGCATAAGCCCTAAATTTTAAAGATTTTTTGAGAATTTCGAAAAGAGTACGTTTTTGGTGTAGTTTATCTTATTAGTTTCTTAATTATTTAATAATCACACAGTTTAGTTTCAAACTCTATGCCATAAATAGTAAACACTATGCAACTTTTCGTTATTTCAAACAGAACTACCCAGGACTCACCACGAGGAGGTGGTTGCATGTCGAGTCCCACCCGTGCCCTCCCAACCACCCAACCATGAGAGCACGCTAACTTCTCTAAGCCTTAAATTCCTTCTTTGATTCAAAATTGATCTTATTGTTCTGTCCATAAATCTTGCTCTAATTACTCCGTCCTCCTTTGTTTCATCACAAACTTGTTGAGATGACTTTGTCACTTCTTTGACTGCCCTTTCGACAGCTTGAGTGTTTGATGGCAAATTTTACTTATGCCAGAGACACCATTTGCCTGGATTCTGTTTAGATTTTCTTCTGATAAATACATTGTTACAGGTGGTTATGTTACATTTATAGATTGCCACAAGATCATGTCAATGTAGTCTGTGGCAGAAAAGTTTATCTTTGGAATCTTGAACTGCCTAACACAAGCAGATTCTGCAATGTTCGACTTATTTCGAGCTGCCATGATTCGTCTGATGGCGAGCTTCCGGATTTTTTTTCTGCTGTCAGTTAGCATTGCAACTATCATATTTTCTGGGTGTGCGAAATAACCATTGTTTTGTAAACAGTTATACACCACTTTCTTGTGTTTATCTTGCATGTATGACGAAAATTGTATCATTTTCCACAGATTATTTGCTCTATCTTTCACTTTTGGATTACATTTTATTGTAAACGAGCTTGGAGCATACACTTTCACAACGTAGTTTGTCATTTCTTTTAATCTTTGTGATGGTGAATCTGAAGCAATATACAGTCGCACAATCTGGTTGGCAGTAGTTACCCATCTGGGATGATTCAGCATTCCTAGACTTCCATCTCCGAAACCAGGTGGACATTCTCCAACGGAAACTATTCTACATATGTCAAACATGTATTTCTGATCTGTGCTCAATTCTTTTTTTAGATCAGGAAATAATTCTTCAATAGGACTCTTGATCGGTCTAAACTTTACAAGTGGTAACTTGTGACAGTTAACTAGGGCTTGCCCAATGGGGCCACTATAACCGCTAGGACCAGATGTTTCACCATCTAAACATTCAAAAAGATATCTAAGCGGAAGCTCGTTTGTATGCAGTTGGCATACTACCCATTGAAGTGGTCTGCCAAGTTTCTTTTCCAGGATACTGATAACGCCATTGTTTTTTCTAATATTTGTTGGACAACCATCACATCCAACACAGACAAGCTCGGACAAACTAATGTTTTTCTCAGTCAAATAGTCTAAAATTGAGTTAGCAATGTCAACAGCTTTTCCTGATAAGCGTTTTATATGTCCAATATATTATGAACCAGGCTCTTGTATGAGTGATATGTGGTCTTCTTGGCGTACTCCCCGGTGCTTTTCACAATCTTCACTTCTCTCTATATATAAAGTTTTATCGAATCTACCATCAAAATACAAAGCTTGCAACACTGTTTCCTCACTACAATCATTGTTTAATATCTGGCTGCGGATTTTCTCTCTTTCACGTCTGACTTTATTTTTGTAGTAGCTGTACATGTAAATTCATCATCACCATTCATGCTAATGTCCATTAACAATGCTGACGCCAAAGAAGATGCAGGCCTGTCTGATATCCCGTATCTGTCACAAGTTCTAGCAAAAGTGCTTATATTTAATCTAATTTGACAATTAGTGTTTGTTTGAGAAGAGTTTTGTGGACAAATAATTCGATTTACATCAGGACATTCATCCGAGTCAAGATCTGAGTAGCTTTCTGGTTCAACAGAATCATCATTTTCTTTTTGTATCTTACTTTGTCTAGTAGAATGCTCTTTTTGTTTCCTGGCTTCTCTTTTTCGAATGCGTGATGCAGTTTTGCCATCAATGTTTCCTATCATCATCAGCCGATCTGCTCTTTGGTCTGTTAAAAATTCATGTTCCAATTGTGGCACTTTCTTTCCCGCACTGTTGCAAGAGCTTAAATCACTGCACTTACAAGCACAGACATCAAGTAGTTTACTAGATTTTTCCAAAAACTCTGAGAGGCGTTTTTTAAAATTATGTTTGTATTGGTCTCTTTCAAATGATTTGTTTAATCCTTGCATAATATCTATGCTTTTTTCAACATGTCTTTCATTTTTCTGTAAGACACTACCGGAATTGATGATTTCTGCCACAGTGATTGCAATTTATGCGCATTGCGCACACTAAAGAAGTTGTATTACGGGTTCAATATTTTTTTAGCTGTATGTGGTGACATTTAACATAACTTTAAACATCACCCGATCTTCGTCCACCTTCAAGGAGTTAATAAAAAAAATTTCGAAAATTCTTAATTTTTTGGTAAAAAAACGAATATTTAAGGCAATTGCGCAGACTGAAGATATTATTTTTCGGGATTAATATTTTACGGTGTTCTTCCTAGACCTAAAATACAAGTTTTGAGACATACCCGTTTTTGATCGGAAAAAGTTGACTTTTTTCGGCCCACCCTACTCCACAGAGTGATAAACGTTGACCTACATAGCTTGTAGTACACAAGGGTTTACTCAGCCTTTGTAATCTTGATGTAGTACAACAGCACTTCTTACTCAGATATTTACAGTCAACTTCAATGAATATCGGGTGTACGCAAACACAATCGACCCCCTCCAAACACTGGCCGCAAATTTGAACCTAACACTCCTCTCCATATCTTCTTCTTCTTCTTCAGCACTATAGGCCAACGTGAGCCCTGGTTTATAACATCAATCTTCTCCAAAGTCTCCTGTCCATTGTCAGCTCTGTGTAATCCCTCACATCCATTCTTCTGGGATCTTCTAGCACATCTTCCAAATAGGATATTCTTTGGCATATGCTTATTATCCATCCGCTCTAGGTGTCCTAACTATTGTATTCGTTGGACCCTTATGAATTTTACAATTTCCTCATGCTTAAATAGCTCATCTCTCTTCTGGTTATTTCCTATTCTGCATTCTTCATTTTCTTTAACCGGGCCGCAAACACGTCTTACCATCTTTCTTTCAAACCTTTGTGGTGTTTCTGGTTCTTTTTATCAGTGTCCATGCCTCACCTCTAAAAGTAACAATCTGTCTGATATGTATTTTATATGTAATTTTATTTTTTGTGTTACGGCAAATGAGTTTGCTTCTCAATAGTCTACTGTTGACATAATATCCCCTATTTCCCATTTGTATCCTGCCATATATTGGCGTGTTTATGGACTCTTCATTATCTATCCTGTTACTTAGGTATATAAACTTATTAACTGCATCAAATGAATTATCCTTAGGTAATAGTCGACCTCCCCATGCTTTCTCACCGCACAGGGCTGCACCTGCTTGACGAGCCTCCTTGGCCAGCAATCTCGCCAGCTTTCTTGCACCCAAACTGTCTGCCAGCTCTTCAGCATCTGGCTTCGTGTCTCTTGGTGTCCAGCTTCACCACCTATCTCCTTCTTCCCTTAAAATACGATCTTACGTTCCTTGGCCAGAAGGTGGTCGATAGGCAACACTCCTGCGACGACCAAGGAACCGGTTCGGAAACCGTGCGGTAGGCCGATGCAACTCAAAAAAAATTTTATCTTTGGATCTCCACTAGTTTTTTTCTGTAAATCTTACGATTCAGGAAGTCTGTCCCACTCTTCCTATCAATACAGTAAGCATAATTTGCTAAAAAAATGCTCAACTTGAAGTCGATCATCACTCCGAGGTACTTCACAGGTCACTTTGACTAGACCACTTTGTCTACGACTCGTACAATGGAAATCCTCTTCTTGGTCAAGACCATGACTTCCGTCTTTCTGGAAGCTAACGTCAGCCCGTACGATGCCATCAAAGTGTTGACTAATCGAATCACCCTTCTGAGCTTGATTGGGCCTCGTCGATGGAACGAGAAGCGACAAGCGCCGCAACATAGTCGGCGTACCCCACAAAACACGACTCTTCTGGCACCAAGATTCTCAACAGGATGCCATAGGATGCGTGCCAGATATCCGGCCCAAGGACTGAACACTGGGCCGTCCCGGCCGTGACAGCCATCCGTCGCTGCCCTTCCTGCGTTCCATAAAGCAGCGCTCTGTCCCTAAGGTAATCGTCCTTAAGCAGGTACCTCGGCAGAAAGCCATGGCAAAGTCAACTACTACTACTACTACTACTACTACTACTACTACTACTACTACTACTACTACTACTACTACTACTACTACTGCTACTACTACTACCACTAATAATATGAAGAAGAAGAAGAAGAAGAAGAAGAAGAAGAAGAAGAAGAAGAAGAAGAAGAAGAAGAAGAAGAAGAAGAAGAAGAAGAAGAAGAAGAAGAAGAATGGCTCACTTTTACCGCCTAAGCGGGCTAGGAGTTTGGTTACCTTATGTAAGCCTTTCAACATACAAGAAAAGCAGTGTGGCCAGGACTACGCCTCAGCCATACATTATTACCACAGGATGTTACACACTCACTCATTTCCACAGGCTAAGTCGGCATGGGAGCTGAAAAATTTACCTTGACTGTTGGTATGCCCGGGAGTCGAATCCGGAGTAGATAAGCGGAATAGCCACTGATATATGGAAACCAAGGGGCGTTTGTTCAATAATGAATACAGTATCCGCTTTGGTTGTTGAATGTGATCACTTGATATGAATTACATCATGTGCAATTAATAAAAAAAAGGATAAACATGGATTTGGAATTCTCTCTACGTGCCCAAAGAGATCAGAATTTTCAGTAAAAACATGCAAAAGTATGTACACCAACCGGTAGAGGGAATGGGAACCTAACAGTGTGTTATGTACAAACGTGTACAGACATGGAAATACCACACGCATACTGCATTCGCACTTAGGAGTATGTGAGAGAGAGCCATTCATCCAACTACCCTACTAAATACCAGGCGACCGACAGTTAGTCGAATTCCCAACCCAGTTGAGTTAGCGTCTCTACGCCACATCAATTCACACATTACTCCACTGCTAATTTATGACGCACCGGTCAACAATTTGGGCTTTGTTCACATATTATTCTGAATCACTCTGTGATCACGTAAACAATTGATGTTACCTCGTAATGTAATCAGTATTCCTTGTATTTATTTGACTAAAATTTCTGAAAATCTTCATGAATTCTACACCTTCCTACCTACAGAAATGTGATGTCATACGCGTAAAAAATATTGCAGGATAAACACAGAACATGAACTGAACGTTGTTGTCAACAAATATTACTGAATTAGTCTGTCAAATAATTAGAAGGAAATAGAGACAGTTTCACCATAAACTCAGTCTGACTGGATTCAGAAAGCGGAAAAAGCTCCAGAGGAAAAGAAAGAGGGATGACTAAAGCAGAAGTAACAAGGAAGAAGTAAAGAAGAGTGACAGGAAACGGTAGCAGGAAAAGGTTGAGGGTTAAAATCGAATTAGAAATAAGCATGTCATAGAAGCTTTACATTCCAGCGGAAACAAAACAGATGTTCTGGTGAAATATGCCTACAAGAATAAGGAAATTTAACATTAAACTGGATTCCCTGCATTGTAAATAATTTTGTTTTCTGTACACTGATTGAATTGTCGCTCGGCACTCGGTAGAAGATTTTATTAATATATCAATTTAGTAAATAATCATTTGGTGTTGTTACCTAAAGTCACTTTTTATTTTCATGGAAATTGTATCACTAGTTACGGCAGATTCAGAGTTACATTTAAACTGAGAGATGTTAAGTATATTATCAACGGGGAAGACGTAGAGTTAGTGTAAATGACAAAGGGCGAGAATACGGGAAAATTACAGGTAAACGTTGATAAAGGTGCGTGTTCTACTATTTGAAACAAAATGACGCACACTTATTGAATAATTATAAATTATATACGCGTACAATAAGCTGTTGTGTGAAAGCAGTTTACAAGTCTGAAAATTATAATATACTAATAACAACAACAACAACAACAGCGTGGCTCTTAACTAATGTAAATATGTGTAATATAATTACTAAGTGATTATCAATAACATAGAGTAAACTCTTATGCCTAATAGTAACCAATTTATAAGTAAAGCAATATAATTAATTCCCAGTATAATGTGAAATATGTAAAAAAGATATATAGTGTAGCATAACGGAATTTTCACCCTGAATATAACTTAATACAACCTTTAAAAGAAAAGGAAGAGACAATCTGTAGTGAGTAATAACAAAATGAAAAAAAATAAATTAAATAAATTGATCATTATAGTAAATCAAATGCTGACAATAGACTATACAAAAAAAAAACTCTTGGTCCAAATAAAATGAACAATCTATATAAAACAATATACGTTCAACCACATGATGATTAAAACCCCAGTACATCATCAGTATACCCAGTAAGATAAGGAGCAGTAAGGAAAGATAATCACGGATGAATTATTAAGATAACTACATCAAAGGATCCAAACATAAAACAATACCATACTCATTGAAGGAGAATAAAAGGACAAACTAATTCAAGCTTTGTACAAAGAGGGTAGTATTAGGGAAGGTTACTTCTCAAATCTTATGACAGATAGATACAATTTAATTAGATTCAAAATAATGACACAAAACCCTAAATCCCAGTAACCCAAGTTACAGGATACATTACATATAGATAAAGAATGTAAATTAAATATAGATATAACACCAGTGTCGAAAGTAGAATATTAAGAAGAAAAGATTAAAGACTACCATTAGTTTAGGTGATAAAGAATGCCTCAGTGAGAAGTAAAGTCGTATCAACTATAAACTATAATAGTGAAATACCAAAACTAGTGATAATAAATTGTAAATTTCCCTATTCTTAAAAAAAAAAAAAAACAATCATTATAACAAACTGTAATAGAGAATAATTCGGTTAGGAGGTAGCTTAAAGTGAAGTCACAATCAAACAAACAAAAAGACAGAAAATGACTGAAATATTATTAATTGTAATAAAGTATTTAGATATAAGACGTAAGGATTGTTCCATAATAATATAAATGTGGGAACATGAAATTTCATTATATGTAATCGAAAATGTTAGGTTATAAGATGTTTTGTTATAGTTAAATAATGTTAATTTGTGTTAAAGTTTTGTTAAGGTAGGAAAGGCAAGGAAGTAATCATAATATCTTTTAAATTGTAAACCAGAGAAATAATAAGGAAGCAAACTAGTTATAATATCAGTAGCAAAGCAAAACTGATTTTTAGGCCAAATCCAACTTTTACTATGTAATCAAATCCAAAAGGATAAGTGAGATAAAACTGTATAAAATTAACAGAGATTAGTCAGTTTAGAATAAAGATACTTATTTATAATTATCACAGAAATATATAGCCTAATAGTAAATGTAATGATCAGAGGATAAAATTGACTTTATTGGAAATGTGTAATATAATGCCTAACAGAGGACACAGTACAAATAAAATGTAAATTAATCAGTATCGGTTTGTTGTAACAACAAATTGTTAAAGACAAAGAATAATGATGTAATAAGTAATATTATTTAAGGACAATGATAACATAAAACGACTTGTACGCCATTTAATTTATAATTATGTGAATTATAATAAGGCCTATAAGAAATGTCAAAAAATGCCAGTTTTAAGCTTAATTGAAACTGAAATAGGTCATGTTGGATATTGATTTATATAAAATTAGAAAAGGAATATTGCTATGTACTTAAATTTTCATGAAATTAAAAAGTAATTAAATTATAGCCATAAAATAGAAAAAAATTTCATATATTTCTATGAGATCAGATCTAGACAAAGACGAACAGCTGATTTCAGGCAATGGAATAGGATACCAAAATATTTCTGGAATTACTATATTAAATAACGATTTCATTTAGCAGTTGATTGTTAAACGCGAACCAGAACGGATGGGAACGTGCAGAAGGGAGGTCTAAAAAATATATTAATTTGAACTAAGTTGAAAGTACCCTATGAAGAGTTACAGAAGAGGTTATAAACATAAAATTAATAAAAATAACTCAACCAATTTACGAAATGAAGAACCAGTAAAAAGATACATATAATTAAACACCAAAGACACCAAGAATCATCCGCCATGTTGGAATTTTCAAATTAATACTATTCCATTGAACAACGAACTTAGCCAGATTTAGAACACTTAATACGACACTAGTAATACCGCATCAAACTACCTCTCTGAACGAAAAAGAACATTACAATCGAAGAATCCAGAGGGACTACACTATCGCAGAAGAAAATATCACAATTACATTTGGTGAGAGGAAAAAACCAGGAGCCGGCATAGTTGGGTGAAATCCGAAGTCGATGGCGGCTATGTTTCGAGTTCATCTTGCCAGCAGTACAATGCCACGGTGAGTCGACAGCTACGTGACGTCATACGCAGCCAACTGGTTCGATTTTTAAATGACATTATTTTCAAATATAATTTTCTTTTACGTAATAGTAATTAAGTATTAATTAATTGTAAGTATAGTATTTTGTAACTTGCCTTTCTCTGACCATTTCTACAGCTCAAAGAACCTTGTTAATCAATATTTTAATTTTATATATTTTGATAGTTGACACAATCGACCTGGGAATTGAGTCTCAGCCGCAGCAATAGTCGATGCACATAAGATTATCGCATCACTTTTAATAAATGTCATTACTGTTTCTAAATGCGAGTTTTCTTAATTATTTGAGTAATTAAATTAATTTATTTCATTTTAGTTTAACTTAGAAAATAATAGCTAAAGAAATCGAGAAGAAGAAAAAGAAAAAAGAAAAAAGGAGCTTTGTTAGAAGTGACTACAAATCGACCCAGCTTTGACATAATCTGATTTACACAATAGAACAAATTTAATATTTCTTTACGGAGCCTAGCAAAATAAGACACAGAAATAAATTATTATTAATACTTTTAATTGAATAATATTAAATAATAAAACTAATTAAATAATTAAATTAAATAATTAAAATATATAACTTATAAAAAATATAATAAATTTATAACTTATAAATTTTCTCAAACCTTAATTTTTATTAAACACAAACATAAATTTTATTTCTAACACGAGAGAAGTTACAATAGTTGTCACCGGGCAAACCCAATTTCAGGACAAACTAGTCATTCATTGGCCAAGCAGTATGTCCTAATCAGTAAAGGGCGACTATAGGCCAAATTGGTTCAGACTATGAAATATCAGTTTATCCTAAGATTCCGTCTTAATTTTAGGATAATCTAGTTCAGACCAGGTCAAATCGGTTTATCCTATCGCGTTTTGGATGAATTAGTTTGGCCTAGGAATAAATAGTTTGTCCTGAAATCGGGTTTGTCCGGTAACATAGTATTATTCTCGTATAAAAAATACAGATTTAATGATTGACTAAATGAATGTTGTACCTGCCCTCTATACATAAAATGTACAAGTAAAATAAAACAAATTTAAATTATTGTTTGAATTAACGGGGATATTGCAAAACCTACTTGTCTATTGGTTTTCTGTTGTTTCCAGTTTATTTAATTTATATTACCTCTGTATCTTTGTTTACATTTGTTTTTGTATAAACACTGTACACTTATTAAAAAAACAAAAATATGAAAAATGTTTTACCTTATATTAACCTTTGTTTCAATTATACTTACACTAAACTATGATACACATTTTCAAGTTCTGAGGTCTGTAGGACCCTTGGTTGTTTCGCAGTAGACCTTTGCGTACCGAAAATCTCATTTCTATTTGCGTGACTCGACGGGAGCTAAAGTTCTAAATCATTGTGGGACGTTCTGAATTACTTTAGTCTAGTTCAGAACTTTTCCACTAACAATGTTGGCAAGTATACACATCGCGGATTCCGTTCACGTACACAATGCAATATCACTCTAAACTTTTGCCTATTTTACAATGTGCTTGCGATAATTCACTTTTAATATCGTTTATTAATGTTAACAACGGAAACAACTTCATACCTACAGTTTCAAACCTATTAATAAGTTTTTTAAGATACATATTTAGTTTGAATTCATCAAATGTCTTGACAATGCGGCTGAAAACAACACTTTGAATATTTTTGTTTGCTGAACTTTTATTTGAATATTTAAAATTTTTCAAATGCTGCTTTCCTGGACATCCAACACGCTGAAATTCAAAACTAGAGCTAGTTATAGGGACTTTTAGTGTTAAAGTCGAGACCCAAAACAGAATAAATACTCCCCTGTGTTTGCTTTGTGACAACCAGCTCGCTTGATGATTTATAAATCAGATTGCGACGATTAAATGTTCGATTCCACCATCTAAATTGCTTTTTATATTTATCTTTACGGGCGCAATAATTTTATGCTAACATTCTTATGATTAGTATAGTATTATAAGACAGATAACATCGCTAATTGGAGAAAAAGTTAAATTAAATGTGTTAGCGACTACCGTTTTATTAACGCGATTTGCTTATGTGTCGTCACGTAACTATTGAGTTTCTGCCTAGTGAAAACAAACATCATGCGGATTCAGAAGTAATCGTTCACCGAGTCAGTCTTGAAACCAAATAACGTTAAAAATATTTTCTTCTTTTTGTGTGCTTCGAGTAATGGACTGGCGTGCCGTTACAGTACCTACATGCTGTGGGGTAAATACTGGGGGGGGGGGGAATCGAGTGCTCACTCCCCTCAAAACTATAAAAATGTTTAAAAAAATTCCTTAATTTCTATCAAAATTTGTAAGCCAGTTGCGTGAATTAAAATGAGGCTTATAAATAATTGTAGAAAAAAAGGAATAACAATATTTCCAAATTATAAAATACAATTAGTTTTCTTCTTAATGACAGTCACTCAACATTAGGTAAATAACGTGCGCATTTGCAGCATTAAGAAAAAAAAAAACAATTATACGTGCGCCAATAATGTGAAGCAGAGCCTAGTATCTGTTTTGCCCAGACATAGTTCTCCTTACAGCATCGTCCATGTCCATTACTCCTCTAGTGTAACGTCTCTATGGTTTGAACCGTAGTCTTTGCTCAGGTAAATTAGCAGTTTCTTGGTTTATTCGAAAAAGCTAGAAAATTGTATTCCTTAATTTTACATGAGAAAGTAATGAACTTTAACACACGCAATAGGTTGCCTAAAACTTTCCCAGGAAACATCCTGATATTAATGTGCCAAAAAGTAATAACTCTAAGTTTGTCTAAATATCATTTTTACAAGATCGATTAAAAGTAAATATTTACAATTAAAGTGATTCCTAATGACATGAGATTTATTACCTTTAATTTGAATAATAGTTCACAGTAGACAGAATGTAATAATCACTTTTCCATATTTTTACAATCCTCATACTTCACGTTGATTTACTTGAAAACTCTGAAACACAAAAAATGCATAAATTGTATTTTTAAAAATTATATAAGAAGAATCCTGAATTTCTCATTTGTCCTGTAAAAATGAGGAGTCCAATCGTCAAGCTAGTTTAGTTACCCCCCTCCCATGGCAGAACAGAGTTACGCCACTGCCTTTACATATGGCTTAATCTTCTTTGAAATTTATAATTCAGTATTCTAGAAGGTAACAGATTCTAGACTAGTGCATCAAAGCGTTGATTACTTTTGATTTTCTTAATTCTCTCATCGATGATGAATATGTTTATTTCGTATCTTACATTCTCGTTTCAGTATTTGTCAAGGCCAGTGGACACTTTCCCTCTTCTGAGAAAAGCTCCGTTTCATTTCTTGTGTGTTTGAATTCATTGATCGTCCTTCTTCGTTATTGTCTGTATGCTGCTTTCATGTATGAGGACTGTAACCAAAAGAGTATCACACAATTTCAGTTACATGTCACAATTTCAGTTACTTATTTGTTTTTAACAGATTTATTTATTGTTTCGTATGTTTCCTAAACTTCAGTTCTATATTGCTTTCACCGTTATACAACACATATCATATTAGAGTCCAAATATGTAACAGATTGACAGGCAGACAGAGAGAGAGAGAGAGAGAGAGAGAGAGAAAGAGAGAGAGAGAGAGAGAGAGAGAGAGAGAGAGAGAGAGAGAGAGAGAGAGAGAGAGAGAGAGAGAGAGAGAAACGGTGAGGGAGCGAGACAGACAGATAGATAGACAGGCAGACAGAGAGTATTGTGACTGTATGTGTGGCTCTATTGCAAAAAGTTGACCATTGTCTCCATATTACAGAACGGTATTCAGTAACGCGTTTGCAAATCCAAATTGCCAAGCAGCCAGACATAAATTAACGCTCGCGTCGACAGGATTATTGGCTGGGAATTTGACTAACCAACGCTCGGGCGACACAATGAATGGCTTTTACACGCTTGTACGTATGTCGCCCACGTGTGGTATTCCAATGTCTATATGCATTGGTACACGGTACAATGTAATGATGTAACGATGCATTTCAATGCTTGTTGTACACGTACAATTCGAAATTATGTACATTTTTCGTAATTACTAATGACACACCTTCACTGCAGTCATTCCCACTCTGATTCCTGCTTACGTTTCTTGTCCTGTCTATCCTATCCTTCTAGCATCAGTGTTTTCTGTGTACTTTCTGCTTCTTCAGCTTAAAGCATACACAGCATTTGTTAGATTTGCTGTTCCTCTGTTTCTAGTAGCAGCGCTTTGAAACCGTCCATCGTCTGACTGGTATCGTTTTTAAGTACAATTATGACACACACTAAATTTTTTCTTGAACTGTCACCGTTTTATTGTTGAAGGTCCTATAAATCGCTTTCGATTAACTAATGTTCACAATGGATTTTTCGCAAGGATCGTCGTGTGTAAACAGTGGAAGAAATTATTTAACACAGAAAATTTCACAACTACAGTTTAAACAAACAAAGACAACAACAATCGTATTCGAACAAGTTTTTAAGCTTACTATTGCCCAACACACCCTAATGTAAAAAACTTTAAATGTTACCTATTTGGCACTAATACAAGTCAATGGTTACAGACGTTGGCACATGACAACTGACAAGTTCCAACAACAGTAACACTGGTAACGCCCACCGAATCGCAAATTCAAACTGACTAACTCCGCTTCGGTAACTTTCAACTCGGCTATGTGTCATAGTATGTGACAAAAATGAACGGCTGAGTAATCAACGATAAACTGGAAGGCGCGTGTGGAAATATCAAAACAATGCGCGAGCACTGAATAAAATGCCGCTCAGAAAATGCGTCCAAAATGTCACGTGGCCACGTATGTTATATTTAGTCTCCGCGTAGTAATATGATCAATTTAATGTTACAAGACGTTTTTACATACAGTTTCACAGTTCCTATATTAAAAACAACTTACTAAAATTTAGAATAATATTAGGCAATTACCTGTATTAACTTCCGTCTTGTGACTTCTTTAGTTTTTTCCTTAAAACAACGCGTTTCGAGAATAAATTCTCATCATCAGGTTTAAAAAACTATAAAAACATCAAATTCACCCAAAAGGGGTCGTCAACTATTTAAAATATACAAACACAAGAACACCACACATAATTAAACACCGACACAGTCACGGCACAGTCCGATGCTCATCGTCTCGCCGCCAACGACCAACTGATTTGAGTGTTTTTGTGTTTGTATATTTTAAATAGTTGACGACCCCTTTTGGGTGAATTTGATGTTTTTATAGTTTTTTAAACCTGATGATGAGAATTTATTCTCGAAACGCGTTGTTTTAAGGAAAAAACTAAAGAAGTCACAAGACGGAAGTTAATACAGGTAATTGCCTAATATTAATTCTAAATTTTAGTAAGTTGTTTTTAATATAGGAACTGTGAAACTGTATGTCAAAACGTCTTGTAACATTAAATTGATCATATTACTACGCGGAGACTAAATATAACATACGTGGCCACGTGACATTTTGGACGCATTTTCTGAGCGGCATTTTATTCAGTGCTCGCGCATTGTTTTGATATTTCCACACGCGCCTTCCAGTTTATCGTTGATTACTCAGCCGTTCATTTTTGTCACATACTATGACACATAGCTGAGTTGAAAGTTACCGAAGCGGAGTTAGTCAGTTTGAATTTGCGATTCGGTGGGCGTTACCAGTGTTACTGTTGTTGGAAATATTAGTAACGTGACTTAGAGACAATTAAAACAAAATGAAACTTACTAAATGTTTATTGACAGTATTACTTTTTACAGGAACCTGGTAATTTATTTAAATTTGATTCTTTCATTAAAGTTAAAAATTAATTGAGTTATTGTAAGATACATGAAATCATTCAGCACATAAAGTCCAGGATATTATTCTAAACAAAATTTTGCCAGGTATGAAGACTTGAGCACTAGTTATACCTAGGATCGAAAATTTGAGAGACAGTGAAATAACATTTAAAAGTTTCTGTGACTTCTTGTGCTCTTCAGGTTGAACGATTGGACCTTTTTGTAACTAATAGTATAATGTATTATGATTATCTAAAACTTCCGGGCTGAAAGACCGTGGTCGAGTGCTTGGTGTTCTACAGCTAGACGTTTCGGCCACACCACCGGTGGCCACCTTCAGTAGCAAAAAAGTGTTCGAATAGATGGCACGCCTACGTTGCTTGTTCCCAGTTCATTGGGAGACGTGTTCGGCGTGCCATCTATTCGAACACTTTTTTGCTACTGAAGATGGCCACCGGTGGTGTGGCCGAAACGTCTAGCTGTAGAACACCAAGCACTCGACCACGGCCTTTCAGCCCGGAAGTTTTAGATAATCATAATGACACCGGCCGTGAAAGCCTACGTACTAAAATAGTATAATGTGATTATTATTTCGACATTTTTTTTGAAATTTTGAGTATTGCGAGAGAAGTACACCAGCAATTAGAGCCCGTCAAAAGTGACACATGTTAGCTTTGTTCGAGGGTGGGCGACGAAAAGGAACAAACCTTTCCTTTCCGTTAAAGCGACGTAAAAACCATTAACGAACAATGAGCAGTACAGCACACGTTGCGACAAACTGGACCATGCGTGTGAACGCTTGACTCCACAATTATAACAAAGGAATGCTATCCTTACAACTGTCCAGTAACGAGAAAAATACATAGTCAACGGTAAGAGTTTTGTTCGAAACCATGTGTGCGACTTATAGTAAAACAATAGTTGGTGCACACACAATGGGGCATGCGACTGAGTGACGCTTGTGGAGAGCACAGATGCTATGCCACCCGTAGTTCATCGAAGGAAGTCGATAGTGTCTCAACAATAAGGGAATTTGACACGCTACACCAAAAGTAGCAGCTGTGATTTCGCAAGCAAGGCCTTAACAGAGATTCCAAGAACAGGGCAACGGACGAAAGACAGAAGCTCGTCGAGTCCACGTGGACTGCGTCAAACTCAAGTTAAGAAAGCCAACCAGCCAATGAGGAATGAGGATTCCGAAGGGAGCAACTGAAAGGGATAGTGCTGACAGGAGCCGGCGACCGGAGAACAAATCCCGAGTAAGAACATCCCTCTCCAAACGGCGCTGGCTGGAGAATTCGCCAGAAATACAGACTGGAGACGAGAGGACACAGGGAGGTCCATGCGATAAGCCTATCAGAGATGATTTGGTGGGAAGTTGGAGCGATCATCGGAGTTACAAGAGTGGGAAGATCGAAAGGAATAAAAACTGAATACTCAAGGGGACGCGCTCTCAGTTCTCAGTCATTCGAATTTGTTACTTAGTTCATTCAAAACTTTACCCGGTTCATAAAAACTTTGCGCAGTATTTCAGTTATATCGGTACTTCATTAATTTCAGTGAGTCAAAGTTTTCTTCCATTACATTGTTATTTTCAGTATCTCAGTAACCCAGTAATTCGCAGTATTTCATTAGATACTATAAAGACTTTGTTCAGACTTAATGGAAGTGCGCGAATAAGACTTAGAACGCCAAAACGGAACGGTAGTGTCCGCGATGACGCGCGAATAACGAACTTTATAAACTATATGTAATATACTGTCATAAAGGGTGATAATATTTAGCAGTGACATTCTTGAATCTTTACATAAAGTAGTGATACTACACTATTTCGAATAAAGTCAAGTAATAACAATGACTATAATTGCCTAATGAACTTGAAAGCAATCTAGGCGTCGCAGGAGAGTAAAACGCGCAACATGAAAGACTATTAAGTGCGTAACGGTATCAAGCTGTGAATCGCGTCAATAGACTCACGTGAATACGCATAGTCGACAGATTCTAAGTGCTGTGCCGCAACTTACACTGTGGCAATCTCAAAACTCATAGCCAATGTCGCGGAGTGCGGACTAGTGTTCTCGAACGATGTACGTATAGAAATCTAAAGTGTCAATCACGAGTGCTATACGGATTAACATCAACCGTCAACGAAGGAACCCGCATGGATACACCATGGGAGCGATACATCACGACAGAACGAGTAATGTACAAAATTAACCTCTTATTATAATTATTAATTTACCAAAATACCACTGACCTGACACTTAGAACCAAACCACCTGAGAATTTTACAAACAAGAGTCAGATAGAATACGAATCCATATGTAGGGATCATTATGTTATAGAGTATTGCACATGTATTCTTGTTAGTGTATATATATTGTGGCATAACACAATTATCACGCTAAACATTTAACTTAATGCAACATAAATAAAGAAGAAAAGTTCCATAGTGAGTGAGAAGAATGAATTGTTTTAAGGAATAAACTAGAAACTGTATATTAGTTCAATAAAATGTTAATAAGAATAAAAAATAAGAAAGAAAACCATTGATCAAAATAACTTACTATGTAAAAACCCAATAAACCAGCAGGATACCCAGTAGATTGGGGAAGCAGTAAAAAGGGAAGGACAAGAAAAAGGAAATAAAAGGATGAAAACCATATTAATAATGGAAATTTACAAGGTCACGAAGCAGAGAAACCACAAGACCAGAAATTACTAATATAATAATGAAGAAAGGACAAAATATGTCAAGATTCCCACAAAGAGCCTAGAAACAAGAAGAGTTATTCCAAAAAATGTTAATAATGGAATACATACCATTGAACAAAATTAAAACCAATATATATTTAGACCCAGTAACAAGTTACAAGATACATCCCAAAGAAAACCGGATTGTAAACTAGTTATAAGGGTAATATGTGAAAAATTATTAAAAAGACTACCATTAGTGTAGACAAAAATAAGTGACACACTATAATAAAGTGTAGTGTAAGACCATAAGAAATCTATTAAAAAGACTACCATTAATGTAGACAAAAATAAGTGACACACTATAATAAAGTTTAGTGTAAGAAATCTATTAAAAAAGACTACCATCAGTGTAGGGAAATATTATATAAAAAAAAAAAAATGAAAGACAGTCTAATGACTGAGCTCAATTTTGATAATAAAAGTGTTTTCAAATAATTAAGTAGTATAAGAAAATAATAGGTATAAGATGTTTTTAATTTTTTCATTGTGTTACCAAAAATAATTATAATGAACACTAGAGACAGTTAATAACTGAAGGTGTCAATAATTATAAGATGTTTTTATTTTTTTCATTGTGTTACCAAAAATAATTATAATGAACACTAGAGACAGTTAATAACTGAAGGTGTCATTAATTATAAGATGTTTTTATTTTTTTCATTGTGTTAGCAAAAATAATTATAATGAACACTAGAGACAGTTAATAACTGAAGGTGTCATTAATTATAAGATGTTTTTATTTTTTTTCATTGTGTTACCAAAAATAATTATAATGAACACTAGAGACAGTTAATAACTGAAGGTGTCATTAATTATAAGATGTTTTTATTATGTTTGAGTCATACAAAAAAGGAAGTTAGTAGATATAAGATGTTCTGTTATATTTCAAGTCATGTTATTTAATTTTCAAGTTTGTAAGGCAGAGAGGCAAGTAGGAAATAGAAATGTAATGATTTTATTTTTTAAAACTGTAAACCATATATAATGTACAAAGCAGACTAGCTAAGACACCACTTTTGAAAACACAGACTAGTAATGTAAACCCAAAACTATCTATCAGAGAATCAAACTACATAATAAGGGATAGAATTCAATACATACAACACAGAAATTGAAAATATAATTAATACAGATACAATTAATAGCGAATGGAATGACAAAGGAAAGAAAATTAACTTCTTTTGGAAACAAATAATAATAATAATTTGGCCTATAATGGTAATCAAATCAGACTAAACAGTAAATTAATCAATATTGAAGTGTTTTAACAACAAAATTATTAACAACAAAGATAATCACGGAGTTATTAAGATTATTCCATGGAAATATTATCAGAAAAAACACTTAAAAACCATTTAAACACTAAATTTATACAAAATATGAGGCATACAATAATTATAAAAAATTGTAATTTTTGGGCTTAAATGAACTTGAAACAAACCCAGCTATATATCCAAATATGTAAAATTAATTAATCAATATTACTGAGTAGTTAGATTTATGTAAAATTAAGAAATATTTGAAATACAGTAAAAAATAAGAAAACTTATTATGTATATTCAGATGGTGAACAAAGTCTTAGACAGATATTTTTATAATTGAACAATAGAAAGAGGAAAAAGACATATCACAAATTACCCTAAAACGACGACGTTCAGTCTATTAGTCTATTGTTAATCGTGAAGACGACTAGTTGAAAATGTATTAACAGAATACCGAAAAAGAATAATTTGGTTTAAAACCGAATGTGGTTATGCAGAGTGTAATTGAGGTTAACTAAAAATGAAAATAACATTAACTATTAATATTTAACACCTCACTAATTCCAAACAACAGTAATAACACCATCAAACTCAAACACAAGAAATCAACGGCCATTCTGAGACGATTTTGGACCATATTCGCAGAACACGTATACACATATTTGAACACCGGACACTTCACAAGAAACCCATCACGAAACGACATCGCAGGAGAAGAGAGGACACTCTACACTATATTCCTGGACCAACACTACTTCGCAGAGAAGGGAATATTCATTTCTTTCTGCGGGAGAAACCCAGCAATGCATAGCAGCTAAACTCGAGGTGACGGCAGCCATACTTGATTCCCGGACCAGCACGAGGACACGGCCAGCTTGAAGGGAGTGACGTCATTTCGTCGTATGGTTCGATATTAATTTTCCTAATTGACAATTTAAATAATAATATTGCTTTTATTTCAGCCATAATAATTTAGTTTAAGAATACCTGTAAGAATGTATCTTGTTCCTTGCCCTCTGACCATTTCGACTCGTTAAAAGAACCATAATTACTAACCTTGTAAAAAATATATTTTATTAATCTTGTTAGCTACCGACTGGAGCACATATCAGCCAATGCCTTGGCCATGCGCAGTTTCAATGGCGCATAATTTTGAATCTCAATAAATGAACATCATTATTCTGTTGCAAGAGTTGTGTTTATTTGTATAATTAATGTTAACTATTTTTCTTTTCTAAACCAAAATAATTTACAGTGCTAGAATAAATATCTGAGAAGAGTACACACACAATTAATTAATTATTTATTAATTAATTAAATTAACCAATTAAACCAAAACTCAATATTAGTACAAATTTCATAACTTACAAAATTTTATTTTATTATCAATCCATCACACTTAATTATAAAACATTATTTATATTTAATTTATTCTTTGTAATTGGTGAATGCAAGATGGAGCTGTATCATCGGCGAGTTCAACACCGAGATTCAGACAACACAATTCTTGCTAGCTTTCAGGAGACTAATCTTGTGGGATCACATCAACATAATAACATATATCTATATCTTATTTATTTTATATTTGTAATAAATTATATTACAAATTGGCGTCCAACTAAAGGGCTTTAAATAGGAGGTAATAGAGTTATAAAATAAGGACGATTGTCCAATTTCCTATTTTTAGCTCGGCAGCGGTCAATAGGTCGGAAGAGGGAGCGAGATGCACAGGAGAGCTACATCAAGGAAAAGGGCTATGGAGGCCGAGCAGGAGGTAGACATGGAGGATAAAGAGGCGACACCAGTGGAAGATGTGGAGTCAATGTTACCGCCAGCAGAACCAAACAAGCCTGCACCACAGGAGGAACAGCCGGAGAAATCCACCACAAAGGAAGATACAAAATTGGATAGAATGATGGAGATGTTACTCAGAGAATTTAAAACGACAAAAGAAGAGTTGGGTAATAAAATCGGGGATACCAATAAGAAAATTGAAGAAAACAGTAAGAAGATGGAGGAGAAGATGGAAGAAAATAGTAAGAAGCTGGAAAACGATAACCAACAATTGAAAGAAGAATTAAGAGAAAATAGTAAGAAGATGGAGAATGATAACCAACGATTGAAGGAGGAATTGAGCAATAAAATTGGAGACACCAGTAAGAAGATGGAGGAGAAAGTGGACGAAATAAAAAAAGAAAATAAATTATTAATGGAGGAAAATATTAAGAAGATCGAGGAGAAGATGGAGGAAAATATCCAGAAGATGGAGGAGAAAATGGAGGAAAAAAAAACTGACAATAAACAATCGAAGGATGAATTGACCCAGATAAGCCAGAAACTGGAAGAAACCAATAAAAAGATGGAGAATAATAGTCAGCAATTGAGAGAAGAATTGAAGGAGACGAACCAAGAGAACATGAACCGGTTAGACGGAAGAATGGAAATATTGAAGGAAGAATTGAGCCAGAAGATAGCTGAAAACAATGAGACAATCAGCAAGAAGGTAGAAGAGGAAATAACGGTAATCGAACAAAAGGTTACCAGAGCTGACGAAAAATGGAGTCAAACCGAACGAGAAGTACAGAGTATCAAGACCGAAATAAATACGAAGGTTAACAACATTGAAGAAACGACTAGGAAGACATTGGAGGAAAGACTAAAGGAGACACGGGAAGACTGGGAGCGAGTGCAGGACCGATTCACAGAAAAATGTGACGTCATTGAAGCTACTGTAACCAGTATCAACAGTCAGGTGCGACAGAACCAGACAGATATAGACCTATTCCATAGTCGACCGACAAGCATTACCAGTTGTCCTAACAGCGAGAATCGTGAAGGAATTAACTTCAGGTTTTATAAAAACAAACCAATGGAGTTCCTAGCCAGAATCGAAGAATACTTCACCAAACACAGAGGTAATCGCTGGAGGGAGAATAAAGAAGTGCTTGACGAATCGTTCAAGGAGATAGCAGATAATTGGTGGATGGCGATAAGAGACGAAGTGACCGACTATCAACAATTCAGAAGGCTATTCAAAGCCAAATATTGGTCTGAATCAACACAAAATATCGCCAGAGACGGGATCTGTCATGGAAAATACAACCCGTATGGAAACCAGACTTTAACGGCGTACTTTTTGGGAAAGGTGTGCGTGTCCAAACATCTAGAGCCCCGAATACCGGAAGAATGCCTGGTCAGCAAACTCTCATACCATTATGAGGAGGATATTATAAGAGCCAGAAGAAACAGTCAAATAAAGACTGTGCAAGCCATGACCGAGCTTTTAGAAATGTATGAGCATGAAGACTATTACCGTCAAAGTCGCAGGAGATATGAAAAGCCGGAACCAAGAAGTAACAACAATAATTTGAATAATAATAATCGGCAGAATGTGGGTAACAATAATAATTATAATTTCGCAAATCGGAATAATGCCGAATACAATTATAACACCCGAGATAACAATAATTTACCGAGATTTAACAACAATAATAATAATAATAATATTCCTCGCATTAATAATAATGACAACAACCACAACAATAATAATAATAACCGTCCACAAAATAACAACGGTTTTTATAATAATAATCGTAACTATGTTCCAAATGGTCAGAGGAACCCCAACCTTTCTAATAACAATTATCATGGTAATTATAACCGGAATTACCCGAATGGAGGTAATAACAATAATTACAGGACATATCGACCCAATATTCCGATATTGAATCTCAATAAATGAACATCATTATTCTGTTGCAAGAGTTGTGTTTATTTGTATAATTAATGTTAACTATTTTTCTTTTCTAAACCAAAATAATTTACAGTGCTAGAATAAATATCTAAGAAAAGTACACACACAATTAATTAATTATTTATTAATTAATTAAATTAACCAATTAAACCAAAACTCAATATTAGTACAAATTTCATAACTTACAAAATTTTATTTTATTATCAATCCATCACACTTAATTATAAAACATTATTTATATTTAATTTATTCTTTGTAATTGGTGAATCCAAGGTGGAGCTGTATCATCGGCGAGTTCAACACCGAGATTCAGACAACATAATTCTTGCTAGCTTTCAGGAGACTAATCTTGTGGGATCACATCAACATAATAACATATATCTATATCTTATTTATTTTATATTTGTAATAAATTATATTACAATATATATATATATATTGTAACTATGTATGTGTTTTAATATGTCTGTTGCAGGAACATGATTTTAACTATGTATATGCTTAATATGTGTATTGTTAGTATATGAGTATTTCAGGTATATAAATGTTTAATGTGTTTTGACGTAAAAAAAAACTTAATGCAAATTATGAGCACACCACATTGGTAGCTAGTAACGTCACTACGCACGAATAAGTGCCTATATTTAATTATTCTTTTAATTATTTTAAACTTGTTCATTCAATTATTTAAATGTGGTATAGAATTTTATTGTCTTTTAGAAGATTTGTAAGTGCTGATATTATATGATTTATGTTATGATTTGAATACGGATAAGATACGATATTTTAATAAACGTATTTTAGAATGGATTCGTTCGTGTTATATTGATTTGTGTAAGACCTGACTCGCAAGTTAACTTCTCACTAAATAGGATCTATAACTCATGATTCAATTTAATATAGTTTATCAACTACCTTGCTTACAAATATACTCAGGCTAGAAGCCTAGTTGGCAGTTAAAGTCAAAATCAATTTCATGTTTAACAAGTTTGATTGTGGTTTCTAAATTAACAATAATTTAACTCATGCAATTAACTAAAGAAATACATTTAATTATCATTGTAGATGACATCCAACTGTAGGGCCAAATAAAGTAGAGAAACACGACAGAGTTGTACAGATAGCATTTTCATAAATATAAATGAAATAAAATATAAATTTAGTAAATAAGTTATACAATTAAATCAGCATCATTAATTACATCGTATATAGTGCCCAACGCGTTGCATAATTACAGTGTACATGGCGCAACGACGTGGCGCGTAATTAGATGAAAGATATGCAAAGTATATCTCAGTAATTTCCTATAATTAAAAAGAATGTCAATTAATTAATTTTGATTAATTAATATACATTGTACATGGCCTCCCAACGTGGAGCAACAAGCGAGCTTTAGTGGAAGAATCAACAGTCGTATATGACCTCCCAAACTTGGGGTTAGTTACACTTTAATTACGACATAATTAAAAAGATAATATATTAATTTATGCAATAAATTTGCATAATTAATAACACTGTATATGGCGTCCAACTGCGGGGCTATATGAAACAGTGAGATACGATAAAGTTCGTACCGACATCACCTTCATAAACATAAACTACATTTATAATTAGATGAAATTAATCTATGCAATAAAATTAGCATAGATAATTCACATTGTATATGGCGCCCAACCTGATGGCCGATTAATGGGGTTAATCCTTATTAAACGAGCTGGTTAAGTGCAGGCAGTGGTAAAATAGAGTAGATAGTAGTTTGGTAGAGAATAATATAAGCACTAGCATAGATAATTACATTGTAATAGTAGCTTGACGTCGCTGGCTGTATCCGTTCTACACCGGCAACCGGAATTCGTCCAACGGAGGGTACTCTCCTCGCCTGCTGTAAAAAGGAAACAGCCACTGGCAAACTTTGTTTCCCGGTTCTATACGTTGCTCGAGTAGCGAGGCCAATAGAACGAAGCGACACTACGGTTTCACGGCATCGGGCCCAATGAGAATCCGCCCGACTATTGGAGAGGTGCTGCCATCAGCAGGGCCGTCGTTGACATTAGCTCTACGACACTGAGACTTTATCCGTGAGTATCTAAGGATAGATGCCGTGAGCACAAGCGAAATGTCTGGCACGTCGACTTTCCAATGACGGACCTTACGTAGAATCTGGCAGGCAGGCAGTTATGTGCCAAGCGGGCACACTCGGCCAATACTGGTGACTTTCTATTTCAACCTATACTTTTGTGCTTGCTTTTCATGAATAACTTATAACTATAGACAAATCTTAGTCAATAACCCACGTGTTGAAAAATCATATCTAATAACCTGCTTGGAAAAATATCCTGGCTACTCTGCTGTTTGTTCCAAATTACTATTGTTTCATTAATTGTGTGTCTTTATTGTCTGCAGCTGTGGTGTCGAAAGTTTTTTTCCATGCTTTTGAATACCACTCAACTTTTTTACTTTTTTTTGTATTGTTTATATTGTTAAGACTTGTCCGAAAGGACTGCTTTGGGCTGATCTGGGGTAAGCCCCCTTCAGCCAGATGATAGGATGTGGCGAGATGATGCACGCCACCGCAGTCCGGAAGCGAGGAAGGAGGAAGCACTTACAAGGTATAGTAGTCCATGTGTATGTATTTGAGTTACGATATAGTTTGTGCTATATAGGTGAAGGAAGCGGCTGATGGAAATGCCATTAATTATTGTTTATTTCATTTTTCAGGACGGCCAAGAAAGGGACGTTTAGCGCAGGTGGCCAAAGCTGGAAGGAGGCGTCAGGGTTGGCGGAGGACACAAAAAAGAGGGTAAAGGCTTGGTAAGAAGATAGGTAAACTTAAATTATTGTGTGATCAGAGAGGATGGCAGATTGAATATGTTTGTAATTTGGAATTAGGCGCTTCTATACATTTCTATTTCTCTGAGGTTGACGTCGAGGGGTTCTGGAAGGAGGTCTATCGGATATGGTAAGAAGACGGTTTGTGAAGAAGAAAGGTCTGCAGGTTTTGCGGGTACTATTCCACAATTAGTACAAATCCTATTATCCTTTCCACTGTAGTTGTAACCAAACTGTACATTTTCGTATTGCCAATTGAATGCAACAGTAGTTGGCAACACCAAGCATTAATTTTTGTACGTTCAAACATAGTAAACAATAATTTTTTGATCAGTGTAATTTTATCATTCTTGAACTTTTGTTATCAAAGACTAAATGGATTCAAGAATTTGTTTTCCAGTTCTGTAAGGTCGTTGTCTCAGTGTGAACGTAAATAATAATATTATTCAACTGAGTAGCTCCTTTGTTAGCTGCTTCAGTAATACTTTTAGTACCAGGCGAAGACACAAGAAACAGAAATCTGGTAAAGATGGTAAATATACATTGCGATTTCCATTTCACAGGCCAATAAACCTTGATTGAGTCTTCTGTTTTTCCGCAATACTGATTAAATATTAATGAGTTGTGATTGGGTGGTGTCAACAGGGTTGCAAACATCCCGGGGTAAGTTTGTTCAACACACTGTAACGACTGTTTTGCATTTTAAATTTTACTTATTGAATTGGCATCCGCTGACTGACTTGAAATGCAAATCGCTGGAACCAGCTGTAACAGCCGCTGGTTTCTTTGTAATTGTGGACTAAAATTTATTTAGTGAATCTGTATACACAGCGCGCTGTTGTCACTGTTACTGCACGTAACTTGCTGAAGAAATAAGTAAACGGTAGTGTAGCTTCTACTGTGGACTAGGGTCTCACTCATTACGAGGACTGGGTCTCACTCTATTTGCATGAAGGAAATATTAAGTTACTTTTTAATTGAAATGGCACAAAAACTACGGAATGGTATCCTCGTGTCGGACTGTAGAATTATAACGATTAATTATCAACTAATACACAGATGAATAAATTAAAGAAAATTCAGAAAACAATAAACATGTACTATGCAAAGAATCATAATTTTATAAGAAAAGAAAAAAGTTTCAAGAGAAACGAAAATAAAGATATTATAGACCTTGATTTTGTTGACAATGACATGTCCGTTGTTATTATTAACTGCAGATCGGATTAATACCGAGTCTGATCACAAATTATTATTAACAAAAATGATTAATTTTTACTTTATGGCCTAAAATAGCTTTCGCTTCGTTTGAGGTTTGTCAGGTAAACGAATCTCTAACGGAGCGAAAGCTAGTTTAGGACATAGGGTAAAAAGCTTAATGACGAATTTTCTATTAAGATTTTACTATTACTTTTATATATTATATTTATTCTTACAGTCAAACCAGCATGGGTAATGAATACTATTACTGAGTGAAATCCAGTGACATGCACGAACTGCTTTCAGTGAACAAAATTTATCAAACATTCGTTTCTTATTGTCAATCACATTCTCTTGTGATCGGTTCACTCAATCTTTAGATTTAAAACGTTTCGATGTATGGATTACTCACATTGCTGTGAGAGTCATAATTTAGCGTCGTTTTCTGGGTGGATCAAGTAACAGAGCTATAAAGTAGACAAACGATTACAGTTCTTTACGATTACTCCGACGTTACCGAGGCCCGTTGTGTATTTCTTCGTTCTGTTGTACATTCACAGGCATGTCCGACATTAGCAATTGCACTGAATCATATTTTCAACATTGTTTTTTCCTGATTTTTTTTCAGGAAATACAGTATTTTATAATTAAAAAGACAAAAATAGCTCAACATACTGACTAATCTTAGTGGATATAAATTTCTGAATTTACACGTGTTTTTGTTTGTTTGTTAAAAATCCGTCTACCAGATGACACTACTACACCAGTTTACCTTGCCTACTTTATAATCCAATATTGTTACACAAACACAAAGGATATACTGTGAGCAATCGGCTGTTTACGAAACAACAAGTCACTGCATGGCGCCACCTGTTACAACACCTCTTCCATGACGATAATATTGTGGTTTTACTGAGAACGGCTGTCACATGTATTTATGTATTTTTGCTGTGTTACAATTTCTACATATGTCTACTCTTTATTATATTATCTCGTGAAGAAAAGTGATAATCTTATTAAGCATATTTTATTTATTTATTTTTTTAATGTACTGTAACATGCCGTGGTATAAATTTTTTCATATTATGTTTTCATTTGTGGAATGTTCTATTTCAGGTACGTTATATTTTGTATTTAACATTATCGTAACTATTATATCCCATTTACGTTAGACTACTTTAAGAAATAATAATAAAACTCAGCTCAATTTTGTGCTTTAGAGTTAAAAAATTAACCTATAAAAAAACAAGATGGTTTACTCCCACCTTCTTAAAGCTTACTGGTCTGAAATTTTGGAGATATATCAAAGAAACTCGTCGAAACTCCAAACAGTGAAAATGGGTTTCAGTGGAGTTTTTTTAGAGTGCGGATTCCACTCTGATAGAAGTGAAATATTAGTAGGAAAATTAGTATAAAGAGAATAAAATTAAACATTATAAATACAGAGCATCATGTATGGTATGGCCACGTGGAAGGATAGAATCTGTGAGATAGAAAAAAAGTTTGCAACAAGAAAAATGAAACATGTGACCGCAAGTAAGTGGATGGTTAATATAATGGGATGTTTCAAGGACAAATGGTATGTTGCCTGGCCAATCACCTATAGGTTTCGGTTAAACAATTCCCAGACAGCATAATTAGTACCATAGTTTTTTTAAAGCTACAAGACCGACGTAGCTTATAGAAATCAGTATCTGTGATTTGAATAATAGAAATCATTTCCATGTGGTATAATCGGCGGCTGAAGCGTCTTACTGGTGACACACCCTTTCTTGTATACCAATCTTCTCACAACGTATACCATTCCAGGCTGGCAAAATAAAATTACTTCAGTGATATAAAAGTTAAGTAGTATTATTATTGATACCTGAGGCGTTCACAGCCGGCGTTACAATCTTTTGCCACAGTACATCCATTGTCACATGTGGTTAACTGGTGAAGATCCGTACCAGTTCTGGAATCGTTTTACACTGCAAATGGCCTCCAACGGTGGCGCCGAGACGTCTGTTCCATGCGGGAGTGTCGATCACGGCCTAATACCCCGGAGAGAAGTCAATCAAATTTCAACATTATTATTATTATTATTATTGCCACTATCACTGGTTTTGGCAAACCAGTTGGACGGTCTTTATGACAGGCTTTGCTACTGGGCTTCTGTTGGCATACTTAAGTGTGTTGGAATATTCGGCTTCCCTCCAGAATAACTTATTTCTGATCGGTACTTTACAAATATTCGTTACCAAATGATTATTCACACGGTCCATTGCTGTGGTTATCAGCGATACTGCTTCAAAAGATTGTAAGTTGTGAATCTTCTTGTATTCACCGTCAAGTAGATCATATCCCGTGAAGGTAGTAAACATTCCAGGTAGATTAGTATTATGTTATTATTATTGTCATTTACAGTGTTATTAGTATATTTTTTCATCTTGTTATTGTCATATTTATTGGCACTGTTTTTGCTAGGAGCAACTAACGATGTGCTTAGAAGGAACGGTGAAAACTAATTAACTCTAAAACTCTATTAAGGCAGTCTAGAGAAGCTTCTTGTTGTGGCTGGCCAACGGGGTTTCGTCCTTTCATCGCTAACAGGAAATAGTAAGATCATTCGAGACTTATTCCACTTTCAATCAGAATAACTCACACTGACATAGCTTATTGTTTTTTCATAGAGTACAGTAAAGACTATTTGAATTACTCATAACTATCGGAGTACGAGTGCCCAGCTGTACAAGTAATGTAAAGCACATGGATTCGTAAATGGCACAAAGGTTTATGTAGTTTATGTATCCAACCTCGAATGCTTTATTGGCAAAAAGATATTTCACTCTCCACCAAAGTGTGAGATGCTCTGACTCGCCTTCCTTTGACCTTATTTATTCCGCGTAGTCGATGTATTATTTAACTTTACCTAATGTTTTTTTTCTCTTCTCAGAGTTACATCTATAATTATCTAGAAAATCTCTCAATTTTATGTTTTCAACGTGCATGATATACCTGGGTTGAAGATGAATCGTTCTACTGCAGTTGGTCCTCAGTTCGTCTTTTCTGCTCGAATAGGTGACTTGGCATGATGCAGTGGTGGGTGGGAGCCTTGTCCATTAAATTATTATTGTTATTATTATAAAAGACGAAATTGTTTTATATTCAATAAAATATAAGGGACAATATTCTAAAATTTAAATGTGTATACACCTGCCATATGTAACAAATTATTTGCTCAATATAGAGTAACCTATTTGTGGAAGTGCCTACGTGTAAATAATCCAAGGGGATCGTATCGCGTCGTGTCGTGTCGTGTCGTGAATAAAAAGAAAACTCTAAATTGTGACTCGCAGTGACTAATGAGTTGCAGTATTCTTTAATTGTTTAAATTATATTTGTAAACAATATGTTATATATATATATTTTTTTTTTTCTATATAAGTAACTCGATGTTTCTTGCAGTAATTATATAATTTGTGATGTTTTCAATTTGTTTCTTCTGCAAGTAGATAATATTGTATATTCTTTTTAACACCTGACGCACGTTTCACTGAAAAATATCAGTATCATCAGAGGTTTCTAAGTGTATAAATTCAAAATTCATCTGGTGAAACAAGATGGCGAAGGCTGAAGATGAGAGAACAGGAACTCTCGAAACATGTTCCAAATAGAAAAAACATCTTGAGGTAAATTTAGTATAAATATTAAAGTAATATATATATATATATATATTACAACGGTATATCTTTGTGTATATAGGTTGCAAATACAAATTTATTTGTGTTTGCGGAGCCCCACGTTCTTGGACGTCAAAATTTTATAACACTACAAATTGGTATTTATTTAATGTAATTTAAATGTGTGTGAAAATGTGTGTTATAAAACATAACAAATTCAATTTAATTTATTGAATTGATTTCATGGGTGTAATCGTAATAAGAAGATGATACGTTACTTAAGTTTAAAACTGTTCCATAATTTATTTATTAAACAAAATCTTTCATATCGCATATTAAACATTGACTCATTATTATATCGTTTGTACGAAGTTTTCGTACATAACTTATTGCTAACAAATTACATACACAAGTTATACACAAATCTTATTATCTAATTTTAATTAGCCTACTTTAAAGTATTTATTTTGCTCTCGGGTTAATCATTGTGTGCTCATCTTTTTTTTTATTGCTGATTCATTAGCTTCAAAACTGAATTTACTTCTATTAAAATTTCTTTTATATTACTTTGTTTTAACTTTCTCCTTCATCATAAAAGACTTTACTAATTACGTTAATTCAAAATTTAAATATTTCTCTTATCATTTACGTTACTAATTACTAAATTTGATACAAGAAATATTATTCTAATTTTTATTCTGCTTTTACATTTATGTATACAGTAATTTATTTATTTTAATACTGGTTGAATGTCTTTCATTCCAACTTTAATTAGTGTCTTTCAAATCGCTATAATTACAATGGATTTTTATCACCTCGTTTGACGTGGTTATTCATCAGTACGTCCTCCATCTGGTCCTCCGGTCGTGTCCTCCGAGTCCTTCTGGTTCTCTGGTCGTGTTCCACTGCATGTGCGGATTAATAGTCGTCTCGTCTCACGTCATATGCTGCCGGTGTGTCCATAGACCTCATCGTATGTATTCTGCGGCTCAGGTAGGACATCTAGTTTGTCCTGTGACTCTCACTATAGATATGAATTGGCGTCGTCGAATGACATAGCTTCCTGTCTGAACAATATTCGACCTGTCAGATTCTGTCGAGCGTCACTTACCCCACTCTGGTTCAAGTCACAATTTTCGCCTATCTTCGCGAATTACGAAGTTTGTTTTATATCATTCGATGCTCAATCGATCACTAATTTTTATGTGATTACTATACGTAAATTGCACTTCTTTATGGTACTCACAAAAAGATTTATTAATTTTTTACGTATAGTAATTGCACTTTTCTTTACCTCTGTACGGTTTTTTAACACTTTATTCACCTATAATCTCTATACACTTTGGGTGTCTTTTGTTTTATCCTATCGTACATAGTTTTCTTATAATTAAAATAAACATAACTATTCTACTTGAAAAGGGTTGGTTACATTTCAGGAACGGACAGGTTTCACACACACCAACAAAATACGCGCGTACACAACGCTAGCGAAAGGTGTGTCGAAAATGCATGTCCATGCATGAATTCTGCGCTCCCTATTTTTACTACGATCCAGCTTATGCAATCTGAATTATGTTTATTAATTTATATATATATTTTTTGTTTGTGTGATGTTTTCAATTTGTTACTTCTGCAAGTAGTATAATTTTGTATATTCTTTTTAACACCTGACGCACGTTTCACTGAAAAATATCAGTATTATCAGAAGTTTCTAAGTAAATTAATAACAATCGAAATAATTCTATTAATATAAAATTAACAAATAATCTAATTTGTATCGATTTTAATGTAAAATAAAATAACTGATAATCGCTTTAGGTCGATTAGGTAACGATTGTTTTAATGTTTATTTTCTTCAGCAGCTGTTTTCTCGGTTATATTTGAAATTTTGTTGTTTATATTTTATTCATTTTTATTTCTTAGTCAATTTATAATTTTAAATAGATCGTCTTGTTTTGTTTTTATTTGGGTTTGTTCTTTAATTAATAAGTTATTGTTATTGTGTTTGTAAATGTTAAGATTTTCCCAAATATTAATTTTTGGACCTTTTTGAAAGTTTTTAATTAATTTTATATTTTCAATGTTTGGAAACTGTTGGTTATTATTTAGACAATGAGTGGCTAAATTAGATTTATAAATATTTGGTTTTAAATATGCATTGCCGTGTTGATCGAATCTATCTCGTAGTTTTTTCTTCGTCTGGCCCACGTAAAATTTATTGCAATCTGGACATTGTATTTTATATATTCCATTTTTTATTGTGAGTATTCGATTTAGTTTTAGGTTTTATTTTATTAAAAATTAGATTATCTGTATTATAAGATATTTTGAAATTAGTATCTTTAAATATTTTATTTAGTTTTTGAGTTATATTTCCGTAATAAGTGAAGGTTGTATATTTTATATTATTATTAATAGGTGAATTTTTAAATGTAGTGTTTTTAGGAATTTTATTAGTGATTTTATGTTTAATTTTATTTTCTAATTTATTAATAGTTTTTATTTTATATCCATTTTTAACTGCTATTTGTTGGATAATTTTTCTTTCTTTGTTTCTTGCTGTGTTATTTAATGGGATCCTAAGCATTCGGTAAATCATGGAATTAAATACTGCCATTTTGAGTTGGGGAGGATGATTAGAAGTATTTGGGTATTTGGTAATACCAAATTACTAATTCAGTTTGAGAAGGTTTCCTGTATATTGAGTATTCAAAATTTGTTTCATTTTTCTTTATTGTTAAGTCTAAATAATTTAATTTATTATTAGATTCTTCTTCTAACGTGAATTTTGTTTTGGAATGTAAATTATTTATGGAGTTGAATATTTTATTTATATTTATACCATTGTTTTGGGAAATGTACAGAGTGTCATCAACGTATCTAAAATAACATCCTATTGGGTCGTTTAATTTTATTATATTTATTATTTGTTCGTCGAGTTTTTGTAGGAAGATTTCTGATATGATAGCGGAGGTTGGGGCTCCCATAGCAAGGCCATCTGTTTGATAGTACAATTTATTGTTGTATTGAAAATAATTTTGACTTAAAATTATTTTTAAAGTATTAGTTAACTGTTTAATGTATGTGTTACTTTCGTTATTTGTTTTCAGATTATTTATTATAATATTTATAGTTTCTTCAATGGGAATGTTTGTATACATGTTTGATATGTCGAATGAATATAATTTTGTATTTCTGTTTACTTCTACGTTTATTAGTTGTTCCGTGAGTTCGATACTATTTTTTATATTGTGTTTTGCTGGAAGATCAATTTTATGTTTTAAGATTTGAGTTAGTAATTTTGATATTTTATAATTTGGTGTGGTCCTAGCGTTTATTAAAGTTCTGATAGGTTTATTGATTTTGATTTACTACTTGCAGAAGAAACAAATTGAAAACATCACAAATTATATAATTACTGCAAGAAACATCGAGTTGCTTATATAGAAAATGATATATATATATATATATATATATATATATATATGTATGTATGTATGTATGTACGCAGAAATAAAAAATCATGGCTTTTGTTAGAAAGAATCCAGTCAGATCAAAAATTGTTATTGAGGGGACAGTTTTGGAACAAATCTCTGACCTCAGATCACCTGGGCTGCGCTGTTAGTGTTGGGAATGACACAGGCAGAGACATCACTACAAAAATATCGAGGTTTCAGATGATGTGTGGCGTCATACACAGAACGTTGAGAAAAAAGACAAAGAAAGAGACAAGGCTTAAATTTTATAAAACAATGGCGGTCCCATTGTTTTACTATGCGGATGTGAAACATGGGTTCCTACAGAAAATATTAAAAATCAGATTCAAATTTTGGAAACAAAGTTTCTGAGAAGAACAAAGGGTTGCACGAGACAGAATCGTTTGCTCAATGAGGATATTAGAGAAGAGCTATAGGTATTCTCCACAAATGATAAAATCCAGACATATCCCAAGGAATAGTTACAGCATCTGGACAGAATGGAGGATGGACGACTACCTAAGGTTGTGTTTTGATATAGACTCTGTATGTAGTACAAGAGATGTAGAGAGACCGATACTGAGATGGGGAGATACTCTGTGAAAGACAGAACAGGCAAAGGGCGTACTCCGTGAGGTGTAGAAGAAGAAGAAGTAAAAGAAGTGACTGATGAAAATGAAGCCTGAAATTGAGATGTTTGGAGAGCACTAGCCAGCCAGCTTTAGGACTGTGAATCTAACGGAAAGAGAGAGAGATAGAGAGAGAGATAGAGAGAGAGAGAGAGAGAGAGAGAGAGAGAGAGAGAGAGTGAGTGAGAGAGATAGTAGGAGGGAGTGAGGGGGACGATTGGACAGGATACTGACGCCGATGGGATGGGGGCTGTTTGTGGCTGAAACAGCTGTCTGTTTACTGCGTATGGACGTATATTCTGTTTGAGGCCTCTCGCCAACATTAAGCGTTGATATGGTTACCAGAACCTCTGTACATAATTCAGCTGTGAGTGGTCATGTAACGTGGCCCGGTACAGATTGTAAATAGAATTATTCATCAGTTCTGTATCCCTATATCGTCTCTCTCTCTCTCTCTCTCTCTCTCTCTCTCTCTCTCTCTCTCTCTCTCTCTCTCTCTCTCTCTCTCTCTCTCTCTCTCTCTCACTCTCTCTCTCTCTCACTCCTCTCTTTCTCCCTGTTCATCTCTTGTTCCAACTCCGTCTGTTCCACTCTCATTCCCTCTCTTTCTCAGTTCAGGATGTTTGTATACATAATTACGAGAAGAGTTGTAGACTTAAAACCCCTGTGGATTAGTATATTTTTGTTATTTGTCAATCGCTAATAAATTTCCAGATTACATGAAGAGATTTGCAGTATTCGGCTAAAGCCCTAAGAGTGCAAAACTATGCATTAAAGCTTTATAATTGTTATTATGATGGCGTTGCAGAGGACGTGAGAGACATGGGGATAAGAAACTGGAGGAGGGTTGCAGTGGATAGAGTGGATTGGAGGCGGAGATTGGTGGAGGCCAGGGCCCGACTTGGGCTGTAACGCCATAGGAGAGAGAGAATTGTTATTATAAGTGTAAACAGACCGGTAAAATGTAGACTTTTGTTTTAAAAACATGAAATCTTGCCTCTACATCATCCTGTTTATAATTCGTATAACTAAAATGTGTAAAGAAAAATAACAATTACATGAACAAAATAATTTGCATGACTTTTATTGCATTAGATACACAGATAGAAAAATAGACTTAGAATGAATTACACAATAATCTATAGAAACCCCATTATGTAAACAGAGTCCACACTAGCTGAGAACGATAAATTACTTAAAAATTAATTATTACGTGTATGCTCTATGAGCTGCAGAACTTCCTCACAATTTTGCACAAATTACATTTACAAATTTTGATATTAGACTCTTTCTCAATTAAGGGTATAATTTTAAAAATTCCCACTACTCTACTATTTCCCTAGTAATATAACAATTTTGTAGAGCACACGATCATACAATAAACACTAAAAATATAAAAATTCGGTTTTAGGTTACAATTACTTTTAGTCTGACATTTAGACCTCTCTTATAGGCAGTAGAAGTTCTAAACATGTTCTAAACATTAGATCTCTCTTATAGACAAAATTTTTAAATTTTTAAACCTTAACATTACGTTTAGATATTGAAAAAATTTCTCTTTAATTTCATACACCATATTGGGTTCTGCGACTTTCTCGGAATTCTGATATCCTCTCATTTTTGCCTCCAGTCACCCTATTTTCAGGGTGATCAATCTCACAAACAACAGGGGCTTTTATTGTAACATCGTGGACACGCATGACAATTTTTATGAAAATTACTTCACGCATTCAAAAGTTATCGTCAGAATTACTGAAAATAAGATACGGGCTATTGGATCGTGGTCTACCATAATTCTGATGGATGTTGTTATCAGTCATTTCGGTCTCACCTATCGATTCCACCTTCAGTGGCCACACTACTGTGGTGTATTGACTAACACCGTCAATCGTATTTAAAACCGTGTTCCATTGAAGTTGGCCTCCAGAGGTGAGGCCGCAACGTCTGATAACAACATCCGTCTGCATGATAATTACAGGAAATGATCATTATAATAATGTATTGTAACAATGATAATGATATTATAATAATTACATGTCCCAGTAGACTGGATGTTAATTTCAATAATTATCTCAGAAATAATTTATCGTGAGGCATACTCCAAAATGTAGACATACAGACAACTGACAAGTAAGCAAACAAACAAATTCCAAACGGTCGAGTTAAAACTAAGAACTCGCTTCGCTTTGCTCACCTGGACAAGGATAGTTAAAAGTATTTTTACAAAAAAATGTTTAGCCCGTAAAAATTAATCACTGTATAAAAGCTAAAACAAATAATCCATTCTATAACTCTCACGCCTGCTTCTTCTTTTGAATTCGTTTCACCTGTTTGTTTGCGTGTTTCTGCAACTCCTACAAATCTTCCCCGTATCGCCAGTATTTTTCTTAGTTCTCGACATTGATTGATGACTTGTTGGGCACTTGCTAAAACGTATTACTACAAAGGTTTTTAAGAACACGCAAACATTTACTAAGTCTCACAGTGTTTTATTGTCAGCCTATTTAAGACAATTGTTTCAGCTTAATAAACTATTCTCAAAGAGCTGCTAAGAACAGCTAAATAAAGAAAGTGTAGGATCGTGAACATGTGTAAGGGTCTGTACAAAGACACATATGCGAGGTGTGTATGTTGGAGGGGTGGAGGAGCTAGTATAGGGGAGGTCAAGTGATATATATTAAGTATAATAGGAGGGAAAATTCTAAAAATGAACTAAATTAAATAACAGATTTTAGTCAAGGAGATACAAGGAATTCAGTTCGTTTGTTAAAGTTTGTTACTTTTAATTGATTTCTTAATTTCTTAATTTAACATTTTTTACCGTTTTGTATGTTGAGCAGTAGTATTCAGTTTTTGTGTCTATAAAATTGTTCCGTTTAAAGCAATGATTTGTAAAACCTGTATTGGCCGTACTATTTAAAATCGCTTTCTCAAGTTCTGAAATGCGATGTTTCAGAGCATGTTATCCAATATAAATAGCGCCGCATTCTAAACAGTGTATTTGATAAATTCCTATTTTGTTCTAGTACGTTTGACTTTTTTTATAGTTTACCAGTAATGCAAAAAGTTTACGTTTATTTACTGATAGCATATTAAGACCACGAATTTTTAACCTATTATTAATCCTATCTGATATAAACGGAATGAAATTTGTTAAATAAAATTTGTTTTTATCCTCATCTGCCTGTAGGGAATTTTTCTTAGTAGTCTCCGTTGTTATCTACTAAGGGCAAGTAGGCTATACACGAATACTTACCTACATAATTGCATAGCTGCATAAATACAAAACCAGGATTGGAGGTCACATGGCGTGTTAAGGACAAGTCGGGAGGGAGGCGACGAAGTCTAACGGATGACTTCACTTTGTAGCGCCAAGTAGTTTCACGAGAGTTTTCCTTACCGAGCCGTTTTGCATGCAAGGATGGCAGCGTGACGAGCACCATGTTTCAGCGCCAATTACTAAGTTAGGCTACAATCCCATGGAGCAATTTCTATAAACATGGTATCCCATTTTGATCTGGGAATTGAAAAACGGGCCTTGATTTTATGATCCATCTGGAAGTCGAACCCGGGAAGTCTTTATTAGTAACAACGTGTAACACTCACTGGTCGAACTGTTAATATGCCATCTTTATAATTCATCTTCTTTCTGTCCTGTTTAAATAAATTTCTTTGTATCTAAATACACAATGTAATGCTGTGCATTAAGTAATGCATTGAGAACGTAACGTATGAACGACCAGAACCAATTCTAAAATTCAAAGTCTCTTATGAACTATAGCAACTCCAGCGAACCCAAATGAAACATCAATGTTTGTAGATAAGGACACGCTAACTGTTTAAAAAACTTTTACGTTATTTAAACAACTCAAATGCAGAAGAGATGAGTTTTATAGAAATGCAGATGGCTTCAGTGTGTGCGGTTGTATCATATGATGGGAGTTGGAGCCATGGTTTGCTTTCACTCTGACGAAAGCAAAGAGGGACCCTTCGTATAGAGAGGGTTTGCCACTGGTTTGTAACATATCTCTATGTACATGTTGTAAACTTGTTCAAGTGTGTGTGTGTGTGTGTGAGAGAGAGAGAGAGAGAGAGAGAGAGAGAGAGAGAGAGAGAGAGAGAGAGAGAGAGAGAGAGAGAGAGAGAGAGAGACAGAGACAGAGACAGAGACAGATAGACAGACAGACAACAGCCAGAGAGAGAGATACAGAAATATAGTGATTGTGTGTTGTACTTTTGTTACCGATGATCCCAACCTAATACATGCGATTAGATTCAATGTTCTCGTTACTCGGGTAAAAAAACACCAAACATTTTTCTGTCTCTTTCGTCATAAGCACATGCGCGCGTGCACACACACATTCAAAACGATGAATAGTTAAAAGTCTCTCAGCACATCTAAATGAAACAAACCCTGATCCTGATTCTTTGTCTATATTATACACTGATCCTGATACCCTGTCTACATTTCTTTGTCTGTACCTCGGTAAAGTAACGTTTGAGTCATCGTTAACAAACGATACGTGCTCCGGCTATTTAGCGACCCCGTAGCTGGATGCAAAAACGTTACACTTAACCATCATTTAGTTGTTTTACAAACAGAAACGGAGTAGACAAAGATAAACATAGACATTTGTGTGTGCCTTTTTACTTCCATATTCCTTAAGGAATGGAAGTATGGTGATGGCAAAAAAAAATCGTGTTCGAGATTATTGCAGATTCTGATTCTACTACACTCAAAACATGAAAAAAAGTCGTTTTCCGAAAAGTGTGTGTGTGTGTGTGTGTCTGTCTGTCTGTCTATCTGTAGATTTTTTTTCTATGGCAAACGATAACTGCCGCAAATTCAAACAGAATCAAATAATTTTTTGCATACAGCCCTGATTTGTAGAGTACTCGCGACTTATTGTTTTTGGTGAAGATCGGTTGAGGGAAAGGGGTAGTTTACCTGCAACGGTTTTTTTTTATCAAGGGAAATTTTTTTTTTGGCAAACGATAACAGCCGCAAATTCAAACAGAATCAAATAATGTTTCGCATACAGCTCTGAATTGTAGAGTTCTCAAGACCTATTGTTTTTGGTGAAGATCGGTTAAGGGAAAGGGGTAGTTTACCTGAAACATTTTTTTATCAAGCGTATTTTCTATGGCAAACGATAACAGCCGCAAATTCAAACAGAATCAAATAATTTTTTTCATACGTCCCTGAATTGTAGAGGTCTCAAGGACTTTCGATTTTGGTGAAGATCGGTTAAGGGGAAGGGGTAGTTTACCTGCAACCTTTTACGTTTTAACAAGAGTAAAGTACTTGAAAATTTATTTAAACTTTTTCAAACAATGGTAATTGTTAAAAATAAAATAATTTTGTTGCCAGGCAATAAAATTAAAATTTTTTCATTTTAATGTAAATCATGTATAAGAGAAAATATATCGCGCTTGGCAGGCGATATTAAGATTTAAATATAAATCTTAGAATATGGAAGTCATGTATGGTTCTCCATACCGATATTTTTAATTCGGGGTGAAAATGTCCTACGACGTTCTCCGATGCCTAACCTCTATTGTTGTCTGTCGTTGTAGTTTTCATCGTTTAGTCCTCTGTCGATCATTGATCTTCTTATGCCTTCTATCCATGTTTTCTTGGGTCTTCCTTTCCTTCTGTGCTTTCTAGGTATCCATCTCATTGTTTTCTTTGTTAGTCGGTCTGGTCCCATTCTTTGTACTTGTCCGTACCAGATTAATTGTTTTTCTTCAATGCAGTCGATGATTGTCTTTTGTACGCTCATTTCTTCTTTGATCGTTTCATTTCGTATTTGCTCTAGCCTTGAAGTTCTAGCAGCTCGTCTCAAAGCACACATTTCTGTAACTTCTAACTTTCTTCTTAACTGTTATTTTATTCTCCATGTTTTGGATCTGTACATCAACGTTCTTATAATCATACTATTGTATATTCTTTTCTTCCTTTCATTTCCAATTTCCGTGCTCCATAGAATCCTATTCAATTATCTAATTATTTATTTTGCTTTATTTATTCTTGATTTTACTTCAACATCATCTGTTCTGTTTTCATTAAAGTTCATTCCTAACTTCATTAAAGTTCATTCCTAACTTCATTAAAGTATTTGTAGCTGTTACACTTTTTTATACGTGCGTTGTCTTCTAAGATTAAATCTGTTATTTCTTCTCCGACACACAGATACTGCTTATCTGTGTTTTTATGTTTTTCTATGTTCATAATTAATCCCTAATTTTCATACTCTTCCTTCAGTTTGGGTGTCATATATTCCAGCTATTCTTTTTCATTTGCACATATCATTTGACAGTCTGCAAACTCCAGAGTGTACAAACATGTCTCATCGTCATTTTCAACACCCATCACTTTGGATTTATTCTTCCGATGGGTTAGTGTTTTTGCAACGTAAATTTTGGAATGTGTGAGGGAGATGCAACAGCACTGTCGTAATCCCTTATTTACTCTGAACCGTTCTAACACTCTATTTCTAACTTTTATTGTGGACGTCATAATATTTGTAGACGTTTTTCATAGCCCTAATAAGTATACGGATGATGTTGATATCTTGAAGCACCTCCCTATTGTTTTACGATAGGTATATTATCGTAAGCTCCCTGTAAGTCTATAAATGTTAAGTGAGTTGCTCTATTTCTTTCTAATTTCTTTCCAATAACTTGTTTTAGACAAAACAAGTTGTGTGTACAGAACCTACTCGCTCTAATACCACACCGTTCTTCTTCTTTATAGCCCTCATATTCGTTTTCTATCTTATCTCTGATAATTTTTCCGTATACTCTACTAATTGTACTCGTTACCGGAATTCTACGATAGTTGTTGCTATCTAGTTCGTTAGCTTTCTTATATATTGGTATAATATAGGCATGTTAATTAAAATTAATTTTACTTGTTCTAATTGCATGATCCGATAGTGACGTCCAGATACGCAATCGTAACAATAGTTAAAGAACACGCGTCAAATGGAAGCCGTGGTAATCGTTTAGTCTATGGTCCAGATCAGATAAGCTGCGAGGAAATGTAAAATAATTATAAAGAACCATTGGTTGGAGCAATTAGTCTAAGCTGCTAAACTTGGCGGGATTAGAACAGCCCACACTTGGCGCTGTTATTACTTATGGATAACATAATTCTTCTATACAGCGCTGCGCTGACTTGGACTTTGTAATCTCACGTTTTACGTCAAGTTGCCGGTTTTTTCTTCACCAATCTGGGTCTCATATAGTTAGTGTTTGTTATTCACCTTACTCCTTAAATAGACAAGGCGCTTAACAATTCCATGTTGTCTAGAAGGTAGATATATGCTATCATTGTGTAGAAGCTATTTTAAAGTACGTACTTTGCATGGCTTTGATTTACTGTAGACGCATAGATTTCGTTGTATTTTTCTATTTTGAAAAATAAAACATTCATTGTTGTTTACACCACTTCTATTTAGTTTTTGATACACATATTTTGGCCGTACTTGCCACAATCATAAGACTAATTTAACAACTATACAAATAATGTCAACTTAGTAAACACGACGTTATAAATTATATTAATTTCTTTAACTAGTAAGCTCCCTGATTTGGGTTCAAACCTGTACACGATTTTGAAAGAAATACATTTATTATTAGGTATATTTCCATATTTGATAACATTTTAAATATCAGAAAAATTACGAAAACCCCTATTACTTAACTTGTTTCTAATTAATAAAGTTATGTTACTAACAGAAACGTTTAACTTGTTTCAATAAAACAACAATCGTTAGCACACAATCATACAATGAACAGTAAAATTTTAAACAATTTCATTTGCATTTTAGTTAAATATATGATGAGAATGGCTAAATGAAAAACAATTTAGTCCCAGCAATTTTACTTCTTTTCTGGGACCTAAGGTTTCAAAAACTGTAATTTTCAGAACTGTACTACTTGCCTAATTTATAAAAACTACAATTTCCTACCTCCGCCAGCCTTCAACAATTGAATGTGAATGGGTAATGGGAAATTCAGCGGTGTGTGACTCACAAATACTACTTGGATGATGTGGGGGGGTTACCTAACGGTATTCCATCAACCTGGTACTGACATGAAATGTACGTGTACGTGTTTAACGATATACATGTAGGTAATGGAAATTAAAGAAATATGTTGTTGGTAACCTGAAATGATGGAAATTAGCTTTATTCATTGACACGCTGTAACAATATTTTGGTTGTTAATAACGTCTTTAATGATTTCGGAAAATTCTAATACATCCAGAACGAGTCCTTTGTTGGCTTTGTGTAGAAATTTTACTTCTGTATTTCAGTACAGTTACGAATTCTCGCCATTAAACAACAATTGTCACAATTTAGTAATTCCAATAAAACTATAAGCTAAAATTTAAAAACTCTAATATATAAAAAAATAAAAATTATATCTTGCTATTATTACTGTGTTAAATGAAAACTACAATGTACCGTGATAAATGTGTAAAACGTGTGTGACACCAAACGTAAACATCCATGGAACTTTGACGGTACCCGATCGTTACGTGTACGTGTAGTAAAATTGGCAATTGGTTTTCCCGTAAAACGTTTCTAAAAAAAAACTCAACTAATTACCTTAACAATAAGTTTATTACTTGGAAATGCTGTTCAAATGAGACAAGTCAATGTTAGAATTCCAAACACGAACGTAACCTGAAAACAATAAGTGTCCGAAATACTGTCACTATGACATTACGTTACTGCTATAAGTAATGCTATTTGGGAGTTAGATTATGAAGTAGTAGTTTGTTTTACATTCAACAGTCGGCTAACCTTAAAAATCGTTTGCTGTCACAATAGCCGCGATTTTAAATAACGCCCGTGTCCGTATCACTAAAATTTTGCCTACTATTGTGTTTACTTTGCAGATAAAATATTAATCTACCAGTTACTTATTTCTTTTTGCAGTATCTAAACACAGGCTTATTGTGATTATACTTGACGCTTGAAATGTTTGCATAAATTACGTAATACATGTATACGTTGCCTAATCTTATTGTTGATCTTTGCCTTTAGGTCTTTAGGTGTAGAGTTTAGTTTTAGGTCTGGCGATACGTACGTAGGCCTAGAAAGAAACGTAGTAGTTACGTGAAAAACGTATTCCAAATCTACCACAAAATTCAATATTAGTAATCGACAAAGCGTGTTACCCTCAATCTGGCGCCATCCTCTAACGGCAGATAATCACAGTGATTCAGCGGATTTGTAAGAAGAGTTACCTTATAATGAAAATAGGTGTAAACCAAAATCACACAGCGTAATTAAAAACAAAACACAAATCAGTTTTCAATTCATATGCAATAGACACAATATTACAGCATTATGACGACACAGTAGTTCTGCTTCCACCTTATCACCCGGATGTCAACCAAATTAAGATGATATTGGCCTATTTAAAACAAAACGTAAGTAAAAAAATATACCATTTAGTTGAAGAGAAGTGCAGTATGACTAACGAAGAGGAGTGGTTTTCACGTAATATATTGTTACGACGGCCTCACTGATCGTTGTATCATACAGTGGAAAACAAAATTACACACACCAATTAAGTCACTAATCACCAGCGTTAATTTCTCACAAGTAACAGTTTGTAATCAATAGGTTATTCAACAAGATTATATGTCTACACGAATAATAATGTCAACTAATAGAGTCCCGAACAATAATCACTTTTCACTAATACACCGCTTGTGGCGCACTGAGTAAATCACCCGACATAAACTGATCCTAAGCGGCAGCTGTCGTTGTTTAAATAGGTAGCACAAGTGTTCCAGAATAATCCTTAATACGCGTCAACAGGCACTCGAAACGAGGTCACCTGAGCGCGGCCTTTGCAGAAACACACACTGCTCGGCTGGCCGGGAAACACGAAGAACGACACTCTCCATTGTTTGTGATGTTTCGTCTTTGCAACTTGTAGTGGACAGTCATTTGCTTAGGGAGCCTGTGTGATTGGCGACACAACGGATAAAATTATTACAGTAACAGAAAACGCTGACAGTGATATACGAGTAGTAACCATAACATATATTGACGACGAGAATACATCGAAACTGACGTTAACGGCATTGAAGAAGTTCAGAGACTTGAGAGATTTAGAGGTAATTAAGCCACGATGTTTTCACAGCAGTGTAAAGTTTGTTCACGCTTAGAATGGATCTAAACAAAGCGGAGTAAACTACACAGTGGCATGTACAGTACGAATTTAAAATTTTCTTAGCATATCCAAAGAATTTTGAAATGATTTGCTTTATTTTTAGTTGTATTAATCCCAACTGTATCAAAGGAAAAGTTGGTTGATATAGTTTTAATCAATTTAGCGCCTATTGTAATCGACTGGGAACTACTTTATTTCTAGCGGTGGATTTAGTGATGCGGGAACTCATTTAACCGATCCGGTTCAAGTACAAGAACACGATTTTGTTTACATTGGTCTCCACTTTAAGAGTGAACAAACTTTAGAATCGTACAACCTTAGAACCTCCTACTCCTTACTGAAACTGACACCTAACCCCACGCGTTTGGCGGCAATCTTTTGGACAGGCTAAACGTTCTTGACTTTACAAATCAGTTTCATATTGTTGGTAATGTATTATTATTATAGACTTGGTTTCCACAGTAATGAAAGTATTATTAATATAGTAGCATATAGTGACAATAATTAGACCGAGAGTTCAAGTAAGCAGGGAGGAAAATGTCTGTTTCAGTAACAATATAGTGAGTGAATGAAAATGACTCTGGATATACAATACGTAATACGTAGACTTAATATTATAGTCGACCTTGAAAGAAGGGATGCCTTGATGCCGAAGTAGCGGAAGTCTTTAGTTCCTCCGAGATTGAAGGCAAATTTAAACTATACTTTACGTCTTTTGGCAAGATAATTCGATACTGTCCCAATATGCGTACCCGCAGTCATTTTCGATACTTTGATTACGCGATTATTCGGCTTTGATGTGTAGTGAATATAGCACATAATTTTATGTAGGTAAAAGAAGTATACAAATTTTAATTTCGTATGTTGCAAAATAGTTGGCTTAGGTATGTTTGTAATTTGTAACAGGTGATGTTTGTAATTTTTGAAGTGAAAACTTCTATAGGCACGTTGGGCGATTTTTGGATGGGTAAAATCTTATGATTTCGCGTCACCGACATGCTAATGTTAACAGTATATCTGTAGCTATAAGTATGACGTGTTGCGCGTGGCCAGCAGTGAAAGTATAGATTATACTTGTGTGTAATACTATTATTTATACTATTTAACACACTTTTATCGTTTACGTACTTTATTTTGGAGTTTCTTACACTGCCGAATTTGCTATCGCGTGTTCGATCCCTAGCGCGATTTTGGCTTTCCGTATTAACAATTAACGCAATACTTATGATCTATTTTAAATTATTTTTATTCTTATTAATTACTTATACTATATTATATGATATTTACATAATTGTTATTTGTCCGTCTGGCTGTTAACTTAGGGTTTTTCGTCATGTCTAATGACGAAGTATGTATTTTTAATAGTTTTTTTATTATTGTAAGATTGTAACATTAGTGCTGTGTATATGTATATAAGTAAAGTTAAATTGACTACGTGGAAAGTTTAATGTGTGTATACTGTGCATTGTTTAAATTGTGTTTTAGTTTGATCATTATTTTAAATGTTCAGTACTAAATATCACTCACTGTGCAGTACAAAAGTGAGTACTAAATATGTTAATATTTTTATATAGAAAAATGAATAACATAAACAAAGCATGTATTTTCAAATATTTCCAATATTCGTATCAATATTTCCGTTTAAAAATTTGATATTATTTATTTTTTATTTTTGATATTTGACCTCTGCCATACATCATACAATGAGTATTTCATAGTGGCTTAGGAGTTATCTTACTAGCGTGGTAAAACAAATTTCTAGTTGTTCGATAGTATTTTTGCTGTGGATTTTAAAATTAAAAATTCTATAAAATTTTATAATAATTTTAGATTTATGTGTTGAATTTTGAAAATATGGTTACTAATTCAAAATTATTTTTTATTAGCTTATATGTGAAAACCAGACTGATGTTAAAGATTTTAATTTACAAAAAATTTTAATTTTTGATACTACAATTAATTTGAATATCCAAAAAAACCACTGTTATTTCATAGTTTTAAGTTTTCACTTCTGTCGGCAGTCCTCAATGACTGCCTATTTTGAAATTTTTTTTAATGGAAACTGTTTGTAGCAGTAATATATCACCAACGCGTTCCTGTGACGCCAAAAAGTGATGCTGTAAGGTAACATGAAAACTGAAATTATACATAAAAACCAGTACAAAAAAAAACCGTGACCCACGGGCCACTCTTCCTTATTATTATACATGTGTCCCTATTGTAGCAGAACTCGGTTTGTCAGTAGAACTCGTTTTTCCAGTAGTACTCGTTTTTCACTAATATTCGTTATGTGAATAAATCACTGAAAACCCTCCGAATTTGACAGTAGGCGGGGTGGCCCAAGTGCCACTTTTTTATGGCAAAACTCGTTTTTATCGGTAATATTCGTTTTCCACCAAGTATTTGTATTGTGGCTAAACAAAAACGAAACATCCATTGCGTAGAATGTTGTCATTCCTTAATGCATTGTGTTTTTGTTTTTCTATTAACCATAAATATTTATATTTTTCCGTGTACATTTGCAGTTATAGTTTTGTTAATTTGTCAACTTAAAAACGTTAGGTTCTTTATTTTAAGCATTACACTCTTATAAGCATTGTATATACACCTTAAACGTTATGTTTTTTCTCAACCATGGCTTTTATTTATTTCAACAGTAACGTGAAAACCCAATAACATTGTTACCTAACCTCTAAAATGGAAACAACACGTATTTTTGCTATAGGCCTACATTAAGAAACAGAACAATTTACAATTAGTACACGTCTTCTTCACATAGTAGTAGGCCTATACCGACACAATCGCATTTTAAAAACATGGAAAATGTACTGCAGGTACGCATAAAGGGACAGTTCCGGTAATTGCGCCAAACGGTGTAGATACAAGAGCCGATACCAGAACCAAATCCTTGACCGCTAACGTCGTCGGAAACTTTCTCGTGGCAGGACGTCTAGTTAAAGCTCAAAACAACTATTCTGGTGCTTCTCAATATTGCTATTAATTAATCATTGTTAAATATCATTATTGACATTATTTTTCTGAGACAATGTTATACATACATAAATCATAAATACATCATAGGAAAGAATATTTGAGCGTACAGCGTAAAAAGTGTTTAGGATAGAAATACAATACGGTAGAAGTCATGGACAATGAAATATAAACATATAAGAAACATTACTGTACAACAGCAGTCACATATAAGTGAAGTACAGGTACACAGGTATTCAGTTTCAGGTTAGAAAAGCATCGACTGCAACACCCAAGAAGTGAGGGAAAACCAATTCGGCTGAGGTTTGCACTAAATATGTATGAGCTGAGCAAATCAGAAAGTCGTGAGTGTAGCACGTGACTGAGCTCGCGTTATTGGCTGAAGCAAATTTCACTCTCAATAGAGTCAATATCTTTGGAAGAGACTTTTCTACTATTGTTCGAAGCAAAACTACGCATTCATTTACTTAACTATAAATTTCGTATAAAATAATTTATTGACTAAAAAAGTGTATAGATTTAGTTTCTGAAACAATTCTGTGACCTACAGCTGTCGTGCAGCTTTTGCAGAAACATATCACAATGCAATCAACTGATACTGTTACGACGGACTCACGGATCATTATATTGTACGGTGGAAACAGAATACTGACACCAATTAAGTCGGCAATTACCAGCTTTAATGAGTCACAAATATCAACTTCAAATCAATAAGTTACTCTAATACTTTATCGTCGTCTTCTTAACGGTTTTAGGCTTAAGCGGGATGTTTCTATTGTACAGTCCACCTTTCCTTATGCCTAACAACTTTTCTTCTGCCACTAGGGTTGTAATCATTCGCTATCTTAGGTATTCTACTTTCGTTAATTCTATCTATGTGCTGAATCTATTTTTTCTGTATTCTCTCATTAACTGCAATATCTAAATCACTTCTTATCACTTCATTTCTTATATGATCTCGTCTGTTACACCTTCTAACTAATCTCAGAAATTTCATTTCTGCTGTTTGTATCTTCTGTTCAACTTTTTTCTTTATAACCCAACTTTCATAATCATACAGTAGTGTTGGTATTGTCATTGTTTTATAAAATGTTATTTGGGTTTCTTTTCTACATTAATTTTCTAACGTTCTCCAAATCGTTCCACACATTCTTGTGAAATTCGTCACTTACTCTCATACGATAATTCTAATTAAATTTGTTCACACGCAATAATAACTGTTAGAGTTCCGCACTATTCCATAGCACAATACTCACTTCGCTACTAATCAGCAACAATCACTTGATCCGCACACTACAATGTCGTCTTGTGTAACTAACTTCTTAACCGGCGGTTGCTGCTTATAGGCTATACGTGCATCCCACAAATGTTACAGAATAATTCTCCATACTGCTGCTGGCGGAATGCCAACATAATTTGGTTAGTTAAGAGTGCTCGAACTGTCTCGAAGCTGCTTGATTGGACGGCCTTGACACAGACGCCGCATGCTGGGCTAGTCGATAAACGTGCAGAACTTTTACATAATAGCACCTGCCGACTTTTCGAGAGCGTTACGTGATTGGCTATTTAAAAAATATCAGACCTTTTTCAACAAACCGGCGACTTGGTATAACCTGCCAACTTGATTCTTGCGAAAGTCAGCAAATCGGACAAACACGACGGTAATCGTGAACAAGTCATTCAATCGTTACGATCCAATAAGTTGCAGGACCGTCCTTAACAAAGCCCATTGCATACAACGGGAGTTGAGGAGAAATCGTAGTGAAAATGACAGAGATATAAGTGTCGATACGTTGCGGTAACCCTTTGTGGAAAACTGTAAAATTCAACTCACTTTTATCTTTAACTCTGAAAGTTCTGTAGAAACAATTTGGTGATACTCAGATTTGAACACGTGTTTTTATTTACAGAAAACGGCCTGTATTGTGTTTATGAATTAAATAAGGCCTAGGACAGAGTCTGATAATACCAAGATTCATAAGCGGCTTACACAGTAACACATGCTTCCATCTTGTTAATATACACGTACCTGTGTATAGTGATGTGCGAGGTTTTAGATTTGATATTTGTAAATAATTAGGCATAAAATTACAAGGTGCTGTGTTTCAGCTGCACCAAATGAGAATTTACCTGTCGAAAACCAAATTGATGGCATCCCGTGGCTGTTATTCTGTGCAGACGGAAGCAGTGGTACAACGACTACTGTTTGGAGCAAGTGCGGGATTTCCAATGTCTGGAGTGTAATATTTCGTGGGATGTAGACAGAGTAAACTTGAATCCATCTGCAGGACGATTCAAAAAACATTAAATAAATAAAGTTCGACTAGAAAGGAAAACTAAATATTTTGTGTAAGTTTATGGCGGTACCTACTCTCCTATATTGTACAGGGTCGTGGACTCTATGCGAAAGTCGGATATAAATATAACCAGTGCGGCAAGAACGAAGTTTTTAACTGTGGTTAAAGAATGTTCACGCATACGTAGATATGTTTAGGAATGAGGAATTATGGGTAAGCTTAAATTGTCCTCATTGGTTAAAAATGTAACAAATATGGTCTATATAAACAGATGGAGGAAGCAGTCTTCAATGGATATAACACAATTATGCAAACACTTTTTCAGTCGTTGAAACATATTTGCGTAATATCTTTTGTGTAGAAACTTTTATTTTATATCTTTAATATTTAAAAGTATTGATTGAAAAATAAATGAAATTTAATTTGCAGAACATCTTGGCTTTACTGCCTACAAGAAAGAGTTTGCTAGATTTAACAAATACATTCTACAGGACGCTACGTGTTAGAAGGGTTATCCTAAACATCCAGATAGTAGGCTTAAACGTTATAGAGAGCTTTTACTATTGTAGAAGGATAGTATTGTCTATAGAAGATAATTTGCCAGTGATTTACATTAATAAAGGAGTGCGCTAAGGCTGTAGCATATGTCCAACATTGTTTAAAGTTTATAGTGATGGCATAGTTGTAGAGTGGAACTTAGAGGGGATCCAGGAACAAGAGTACATAATAGAACATGCATGAAAACAGTCCTTACAAAGTAAGATTGTATTGAATAATAAGAATGAGGGGTACGTGACATATTACCCCTACCTTGGTTATGACATCAGTTACGATGTTGATCACAAGTTGGGTAAGTGTTAATCAATATAAGGCACAATTCGTCAAACGTTATCCAGGAAAACAAGGAAAGATACTCAACTAAAATTATACAAGGTAGTGGTTCTGATAGTAGTATTGTACAGATCTGAAACTTTTGTTTTGGTGAAGAAACATCCGAGCGGAATACAGCCATCTGGAGATGCCTTCACTTGAGAGTCTTGCGGCCATTAAAGACTGCACAAGAAGGAATTTGTTTACAATGAAGACATTCGCAAAAACTTGACTATTTTTAATATACAAAATTGTATTACAGAAAGCAAAGATAAATGGATTGCTTATCTGAATAGGTTGTCAGATGGTAAGTTATCTAAGAAAGTTTGTAAATACAAGATAGACATAGGAAGCGTTGCTGAGTAGATGACAATTTGGGGGGCTGGAGCTGGCGATTGGTCTGTTCCGTGATAGAAGTAGAAGAGGAGATCTTCAAGAGTCGCAAATCATTGTATTTTCATGATTTCCTATTACTGAGGAAGAGAAAACGGTTGCTTGGGAGCATATCTGTAACAGCGGTGGATGTTGCGTTCTGCAGTTTTGGGGTTATCGTGGTTGAATTTCTGTAACGTGTCTGTCAAAAAACCGGCCGTTTTCTCTAACTAGCTGAGCGTTGCAAGCAGTGATAGAAAATTGTAGAAAAAAATTTCACCATGTCCATATTACAGATACGATTTTCAACTCGTTCGTTAAGTAATTGGCGTAGCAGAATGTTTATACGGCATTAGACATTTGTGCAACCATCAAAACGAATGTTATTAAAATTCACTCACAAGAAGTAAAAATAATAGGTAGAGAGAAAGTCTTCATAGAATTAAGATTCGTTAAAGAACAAAGATGTGAAAAAATAATCTAAGCGTACATTCCATAAATAAGACGAGTGCTGAACACAAAGAAAATTGAAAACAACGTGTGAATCAAATGGGAAGAAGAAACAATCCTTGAAAAATGATCAGCACTAAACCGAAAGAAAGCAGAAATAAAGTAGATACCTTTTTATGTCTAAACAGGCAAAGCCGTTTAATCTGTATGGAACTGACCAAATTTAAACATTGTTTTAAATTACATAAATTTAGACGAAATTTTAGTATATAAATTTTCAAAATTACAAATACAGTAATTAGTTCTAAATATTTTAACGTAAATTTTATAAATATGAGTGCCTCTTACAAACTGAAAACCGGTTTCAACTGCAACGGAAATGAACGAAACGACTATAAGATGCAGTAGGTCACATGGAATCGAATCCACGGTAAGCGAGACATTACGTTTCCTGAAAGAATTATTACGTATTCCGTTCACAGCTTCGTATATTCAGAGAAACTTTTAGGATTCTCCGGAGACTGACTACTGTAAAATAGCTTTACGGCAATTTAGAAGGGATCTAAAGTTGTATATAGCGCATGGAATCGGTGACAGTCCCACCGCGTTTCCTTCTGAGCCATACGCTTTCTTCATTGTAATGTTTGGACAACACGCAATTTTTTCACATCTTTTAATTCACCGAAGTAATAAAACATTGTTTAAACATATAGCAATAACTAAATTACTGTCATCAGAAATTTAAAAAATATTTTTCAACAGTAACACTTTTTAGTAATAAAAATAATAATAATAATTATCATCATCTTCATCATCACCATCATCATCATAATCCTAATTATAATAATACAATAAAATGAAGAGGACCTCCAGTGGGCGGTTTATTGGCTACACGAATATGTTGTGTTCGTATTATAACATTTAAGTATTTATTTTTTAATTAAAGTTGTTAAAGTCTTTGCTTTCTATTCCGATTGCTCGTGATTGTGCTTCTGTAAATTCAACAGTACATAGACCCTGCCAAAATAAGCTAATTTGTAAATAAGGTGAACGTTTATTTTTACAACAGTAATAAGAGTGGCAACCATAATGAATTTTGAAAGGTGTCAAATTGAAATGTGGTTAGAAATTGATAAAATTAAAGTAACTGTATTCGTAATGTTTAGAGTACCAACTGTATATTAAAAACTGCAGATTAATCCTTTCAAACTATGTGTACAAACTGTAAAACCCAAAATTTTGTAAATACGGTTTATTAAATATGAAATAAATTGATAAAATAAAATTAAAAACAACATAGAATAATCAAGTTTTTACTGGCTTTATGTAAAAGTAGACATTATAATATATTGTACAAGCCACTAATAATTGTAACACCAAAAAATATTGTAAGTTACTGAGAAAGAAGTGTATTTAAATTAGTTGCCAATGTAAAATATCTGTATAGTTCACAAAATTAAAAAATTATAAAATTATTGTAATGTAAAACTAAACCAGAGAGAAGAAGAAAAGTATGGCTTCAAGAATATAACAATTCATTTGTCATTCCTTCCTGAACCACCTGAAAGAACGAACCATCAAAAATAGCATTGATGATAAACACCAAGTAACAAAAACCAAGTAAGCCCTATACTAAGTAAATTATAACCATGAAACAGAACATAATACACTTCGTTAGTGAAAACAAGTGCCAGACATAAAATAGTCAAACATTACAATCATATAACTGTACAAACAGAACAGAATAATTATTAAACTGTGTTACAAACAGAATAATTTTTCAAAATAACGCACCACCAATTTTAAATTGTTAACAAAAGTTAACATTTAGATTTAATTGTAAACCAAAACACAAATGTGTCTTATATTTATCCTCTCGACCATCTTGATAAGCAGTGCTCTTAGTGTAGTGACAGGAGTTTGTACTAGCAATATTTCAAAAAACAAATACAGTTTTAGTAAAAAATATCTTAGGTTAAACTATTGTCAATGAATTTTTGTAATAATCTACATAAGAATTTTTGTAAATCTACATAAAAACCCGAAATACCACTCACTTATTCATACAATCACTCGTCACGAAATCTCAATAACTATAAAGCCTACAAACTTTAAATTTGGCACGTATGTTCCTTTTGGCTTCTAGGTGCTCGCTAAGAAAGGGGTTTGAAAACTTTAACGCCTAACCGCGAAAAAACGCGAAAAACCGCTAAAAACCGTGTCACCGATAATGCAGCTTTTTTCAACTGTACGCTTCCTGGAAGTCTACTGTTTATTTTTTTACTTTGATTAGGCTTTTGGGAAGTTACTAAACAGCATTTTTTCATCTGACCTATAACCATAAAGAGGCGCGAAAATAACAGCGACACCGTTCAACCTGTCCCTCTATTCTTTGCTATGTGACGTTGAGGGTTTTTTTGAGTTCTAAGTTCGGAACATACATTCCGAACAGGGTACGGAGACACTATTTGGACAGTTGCATATGAAAAACGTCCAAGCAAACCAAATAAATCGTGTTTCGATTGTACTACAAATGGTTCAATGCTGGTGAAACATAGCACCTATATGTAGGCCTATCTATATCTATAAAAGCGAAATACCGCTCACTTATTCATACGCTCACTCATCACGAAATATCCATAACTATAAAGCCTACAAACTGGAAATTCGGCACGTATGTTCCTTTTGGCTTCTAGGTGCTCGCTAATTAAGGGTTTTGAAAACTTTAATGCCTAACCGCAATAAAAAAAACGCGAAAAACCACTAAAAACTGTGACAAAGATAATGCAGCTTTTTTTCAACTGTACTCTTCCTGGAAGTCTAATGTTTATTTTTTTACTTTGGTTTAGGCTTTTGGGGAGTTACTAAACAATATTTTTTCATCTAACCTATAACCACGAAGAGACGCGAAAATAATAGCGACACAGTTCAACCTGTCACTCTATTCCTTGCTATGTGTCGTTGAGGGTTTATTTTGAATTCTAAGTTCGGCACATAATATATTCCTCGTGGCTTCTAGGTGCTCACTAAAAAAGAGTTTTGAAAGCTTTAATGCCTATCTGGGAAAAACGCGAAAACTTCAACACCGATAATGCCGCTTTTTCAGTTGTATCCTTCCTGCAGTACTTTTTCTACCACCTTCAAGAGAGCAAGCAGCCGTTGTCGGCAACCTTGAACACCTGAGGGAACTGTCTTATGATACCGTTCAGCTATCTGAAACAGATGCTGTGAATGTTCCAAAATTAAATCAAGAACAGAGGAAAGCCTACGACGAAATCATGCACATCATTGCTTCTGATTCTGGGCAGTTGTTCTTTCTTGACGCTCCTGGTGGCACTGGCAAAACGTTCCTGATCAATCTGTTGCTAGCCACAATTAGGGGCGAAAGGAACATTGCCGTTTCCGTTGCTTTCTCTGCTATTGCAGCTACCTTGATCGACGGAGGCAGGACGGCTCACTCTGCTTTCAAGTTACCTCTCAACCTGAATCATTCTGAGTCTCCACTTTGTAACATTTCTAAGCAGAGTGACATGGCTCAGGTGCTTCGATAAGTCAAAGTTATTGTGTGGAATGAGTGGACCATGGCCCACAAGGGAGGTATTGAGGCTCTGAACAGGACGCTCCAGGACATTAGGGGCCCCAACCGTCTTATGGGTGGAGTTACGGTGCTTTTGGCTGGTGACTTCAGATAGACCTTGCCTGTTGTGCCACGGGAGACAGGTGCAGATGAAGTCAAGGTCTGTCTCAAGTCATCCCTCTTATTGCCTAATGTCAAAGTCCTTTCCTTGAGAGTTAACATGCGTGTCTACCTCCAACCTGACGTGTGGGCAGAGGAGTTTCCTAACTTATTGCTTGATATTGGTGATGGCAAGATTTTGGAAGAGGAAGGAAGAATAAATATTCCTGGGTAACCATTGCGATGTTGTGGGAGATCTGATCAGCTTCAGTGACAGAATATACCCCAACATTCATTAGGCTAGAGATGATTGCACTTCATGGCTGAGGGGAAGGGCTATTCTCACTCCAACAAATGACTCAGCCAACCGTATCAACAACTTTATGTTGGAGAAGCTGCCGACTGAGCATATGAGGTTTGAGTCTGTAGACTCTGTGGTGGAGGTCGAGGATGCTGTACATTACCCTGTGGAGTTCTTGCATACTCTACCCACCAGTAGTACCACGTCACGTCCTCTACTTCAAGGTTGGCGCTCCAATCATGCTGTTGCGCAATCTAAACCCTTCGAAACTGTGCAATGGCACCAGGCTTCTGCACAAACATGTCATCGAAGCCACGATTTTCACAGGCGTCGGTAAGGGAGGAACCGTCATCATTCCCAGAATTCCTCTTATCCAATCAGACTACCACGTCTGCAGTTTCCCGTTAAGGTGTGCTACGCTATGACCATCAATAAGGCACAGGAGCAGAGTTTCATAGTGGCTTGTGTGGATCTGAGAAGTGCCTGTTTCTCCCATGGCCAGTTGTACGTGGCGATCTCCAGAGTCAGTTCCCCTGACAGCCTGGTCATTCTCCAGCCAGAGAGCAAAACCAGGAATGTTGTTTACAGGGAGGTGCTGAACACTTAATCAGAGGACACAACTGAAAGTATAGCTGCTAAGCAAATTATTAGCCTGGCTACATAGGCCAAAAAACCAGGGGTGGTGGTGGGATCAAAGGGCTTAAGCCCGTCTATTTTATTGTTGTTAGACTTACAATAAAGGACTGTCTTAATCTCTAACAGAAACTTATCTTACCCTCTTTAACTACATAATACGGCGTCATATATGATAACTCATTAATTTTCAAGCTTGATCATCTTCAAATTGATCTAGTTTAAATAGCTTAAGTACATAGTTTCTCTTAGTTTCAAAATACCGGTATCTAAGCTTCACAAATAACCTATTTCATTTTTCTGATTTCACATTCCGTTTTCTGATAATCACCGTAACGAAGCACGGGTATCCAGCTAGTATAATATATATGTCCTGGGCCTGAGATTAAGAGTATGTTATGTTCATGTTATAAAAAATAAAACCTATTTGCATTCAGCAAATATTTTGATGTTAATTTTTGAAAGAAAATAAATCCTTAATAACCCCTAATTTGATAAGTAGCAGCACAATATATAACCCAGTAATGGTTTTGAGTAGGGTGTCATGACTCAGAAGGTGCACAGCCAAGGTGTCTCGTCTTTACTGTAACGTTTCCCGCAGGCACGTCTTAGGCTCTTCCGTCACCTGGCCAGTTTATCCACCCACGGAATCTGGAGTAACTTATTCGCCGGTAACATCACAGCTCAAAATCTCTACTCTTCTCTTTTATGGAGAATATTAGCTAAAGGGTTATTGGTTTAAAATTATATACTTTTAGTCGATTATAAAATTATTTGAAAATCAATGACATATAAAATGGAATATAATGATTTTCATAAATATTCCATAAACTAGAGAGTACCCATCTATAAAAAAATTAAAAGTTAAAGGTAAAGTAAGTTAAAAGGTAAAGCAATATCAGAATCAGTAGTTTTGGAATATAGATTGTTCTTTATGCATACTTAAATTATTATAGTTGGTAATTAAGTAAGCAGTAAGTAAAAATGCTTATTTAAAAGTAATTTACTTTAAAACTGTTAACATGTTCAAAATATAGTAATATGTTTTATAATACAGTGCATGTTCCATGATTTCGTATCCTCAGTGCTAAGTCAGAGACTAATAATCTCTAGGTGCAGTGTTGAAGGCATCACTTTACAGAACCAGCGACAGTGTCGACATTTTTAATAAATTAAAAATTGTATTCAAAAAATTGATTATCGACTAACAATAATTTTTCTATTATCTCGCTTTTACAAAATGTGCTGAAACATATATATTTGGCTTTCATTTTGGACGTAACAATAATGGATGTTATTGATGTTTGCATTTTTCTTTCCTTAAAGATGTAAGGGACAAGTTTCCACCTCAGCTTATCGCACTCGGTTGTAAACGTTTATGTAGATATTCAAATTTTCATCGTGCACATATAGCTTGTTCTCCTTGAACACTTTGCCTGAATACCATAATTCCATCAACCCCCTTGGTCGATTGGTAGTGGTTTTACCAAGTATAAACATAACTCTTGCCACCTTTACTCTTCTACCGTACCTAATGGATACGGTGTGTGGTTTGTGTGTCCAGAGACTAACTTAATGGCACTCTAGTTCCCAGCTACTTTCAAGGGTTCCCTCCCTTCTCATGGCTCTGCTCATGTAGGAAAAATTTACTCTGGAAGAGGCCCACAATATGTTTTTGTGCTAACCTCGTCTGCACAGTACATGCCATGGTATACTGCACGTATTACCTGGACGTACACGGTACTTGACGAGTATGTCTGTGAGAGGACTTCCTTAGGGTCTTGCCACTCGTACACAAAACTTACATTCAGGACGCCACACAGTGTCGTCGAAGTACCGCACACTGAGTTCTCTTCTCGACAAGTCAGAAGAAATCTGCGAGGAGGGGGGATTTTGGTCTCTATCCAAAGTTTCCATCGAGGAAGCTTTCCATCTTCCTTTTGTTCATAGCGGGCAGGTATTTCCAGACAGGGGCTGCCTAAAAATAATTGGAACCAGGTATGCTCAGACGATCATTTTACCGAGTTTCCATGTCAGAACTAGTGGAAACAGTTGGCCATAATGAGCGGACGCTACGATAGGTGAGCTCAAGATCAAAGTGAAAATCAAGATACTTAACTTCCGTAGACCAGCGCAAGTACGTTTTGCCAATTTGCAAAGTCCACGAGTATTCAGCGCTTATCGAGTAGCAATGGTTGGACAGGTTTATAGCCATTTTCCAATTATCAGATTAGTCTATAAAGGTATAGGAGCTGATCCTGTAGTCGTTTGGTCACCTTGTCAGCATTACGATCTGAGTTATAGATTGTTCTGTTGTCCGAGAACAGAACTATTTGGACTCCATTCTCCCTGGACAAGTCACTGACGTTGACGGTGAACATGAGGGTGCCAAAATCTGCTTCCAAGAGAGACTCAGGTAGCCACATGCTTCTCGGAAGAGACGTAGCCGTCTGTTCTCATGCAGACGGTTCTCTCTATAAGAAAGGTCCAAACACATGAAAGAAAGCATTCTGGGTACTGAACTTCCCGGCGTTTGTACAATAGCCCATCATGTCAAACGCTGTCAAAGACTTCCCTTCCAGGAAACAGCCCTAACCTATGGTCTCTCCTTCCTGTCATTTAGCATCTATTATGAAAGACTAAGCCCCACATGATAAACACATGATAAAGTACATGATAAAATACATGTATCATGTTACATGATAAAGTAGTAACTCTTATCTTACTACTTTCCCATTCTGTTTTACTATTTTGCAAATCTTGGATTTGATCTATTTCCAAATCGTTTCTTTTGCTGCCACTTCTGACTTCGTCAGAATATAATGTAATAATAATGTAATATATTATTTGTGTTTGTCTTTAAACTTTAATTTCACGTGTAGACAAGAGTCACCTTACTTGTGTCAGGTTTGGTTTCTACTAACTGTGAGTTAATTAGCGTGACAATCTACTTTAATATTGTTACCACGGTCTAACCGATTGTCGTATGGTAGAATAGGAACGAAATACAGCCACCAACGATGTCACTAATTTACCAGCTTTAATTAGTCGGAAATAACAATCTGAAGTCAACAAGGTTCTCTCATAATTCAGGTTAAATTTTTCCACACGCGACAATAATGTCACCTTATTAGAATATCGCACTAATTAAAACAATAATCATTTTTCACACGATTCGCGTTCTACAATCTCGCCAGGTGTAACTTACTGAATAAGGCTGCCGCTGTTGCTTGTATAATTCCACAGATGTTACAGAATAAATTTCCACATTCCTGGCGACATGCTGACATAATTCTCGCAGCTACAAGAGCTCAAACAGTCTGGAGACTACGTGATTGGACGACCTTGACAGAGACGCCACACGCCGGCCTACTCAGAAACGTGTAGAATGGCGCCATCGAACTTATTGAGGGTTACGCACTTGTCGTAGCACATTCTTACCTACCAATAAACTATTCTTTGTCGTTATATTGACGTTCCTCTCTTTGGAATGTTTTTGTCTATTCGGTACGGCTGTAAGTGAAAGTATTTTGAAAAACGGTAAACTAAACAAGTTTGCGAAAATTTGAATTGTTACGTATAAAGGCAAAATTCTCCTGTCTGGTATGGAGACTGCGGAGCAGACATAGTTTAATACTTGTCTTTCAACTACGTTACAAGACAAAGTTATTAAATGTTTACTCTTCGCTTGTCAGAGAGCAGTAACATTTCAATTTTTGTTTTACAAACAAGTGTCAAGCTAATTATAACTTGGCTCTTGTTTATATTGATTGTTGGTTTACAAAGTAATGCATGTTCTTCTGTTATAGTTTTATTTTAAATATATAGAAATGTATATTACCGTAGAATACGTTGCGTTTTTGAAATACCAAGTCGTCGATGTAGTAAAACAATTTTGTTTTTTATATGATTTGTATGAATATTATTGTGTTATTGTATGAATATTGTAGCGTGACAGATGTTTGCATAATATTGAATGGCAATTGATCATTAGAATAATGAAGTTATAATATTTAAATTTGGAAGAAAGCATTAAGTCTAATATAAATAGATTAATTCATATCAACTGTGGAAAGAAATCATTATTATAAAGAAAATACAAGTATAAATAAAAGGAGTTACTAGTGATGAGTCATCCAAAACCAGTATCATAACCAAAGGTTTTCAAACTATAACCCAGGAAGGTAAAATAGTAAATAACAAAGCAGTACACAATATGACCAAACCCACAACGAGGGAGAATAAATAGAATAGAAACCCTAAAATAAGCCAAGATCAACCAATACAGGTTGTGTATTTCTGTAATAAAGAAGAAGATGGAGAAGATCCCAAGAAACCTGATGGCAACAAGAAGAAGATGGAGAAGATACCAGTCCCAGAAGGCAGGAGAAAAGAAGACTGAAGAAAGAAGAAGAGGGCAGCATCCTGAAGAAGATGTCATGCTCTTATAAAAGACACCCAAATCCCTATATCCCCAAAATAAATATCTAAAAACAAAAGTATAACGAAATAAAAACCACATGTATGCAAATTTAAGAGAGAGGAGTGTATAAAGTAAAAGTTTCCTGTGAACTAAGATGAAACAATAATATAGTACCCATGGAACAAATCTCCATTGAAAAAACGCTAACCAATTTATTATGTTGATAAGACTATACGACCATTTAGCATTAACATAATATATAAGTGCAAAGTGAACCAGTGATAGTTTTGGGTATTATAAAAAATGAACCTTGTGTTTCATTCTTGGCAATCACAAACATTGGATGCAATGAAATATGCATTTTTCAATGACTTAAAATATGTACTGTGGCAATATGTTGTTCATAAGACATGAATCTGTTTAAAATAACATTTTGTTTTACATGAAAAAAGAAAAACAGAGTTCATAATACCTTTTGAACATTTAATACTATTTATTTGTTAATGACAGGGTACAATTCCCCAAAGACAATGTAAAAGACGGTATAAAAACTGTAGAATCCTACTTATAATAATAGTTAGAAATAAGAATATAAATATAAGGTTTTTATGTATATAGTACAAGAATGTTTAAAAATGTTTTAGATATAAGGCCATTTGTTTGGGTCTGATACAACTAACATCAGAACTATAAAAATAGTTACCACTTGTAAATAGTAGAGAGTAATTAAGATGTTAGTTAGTACAAAACCTTTGTTGTAAACCATATTTACATGTTGGAAATGGGAATTTTGTTGCAAAATGTCTGACCTGAAGACAACCATTTATTTAAAAAAATGTTCTTTATTCTGTTTAACTATTATTTGTATTGTAACCAATACTAATTGTTTTTGTGTAATTTGAAAACATGTTTAATTTATAATACTATTTGTAAAAAGTCAGAGAGGGTATCACACATCATATATTGTTTGTAAATTATTTTGTAAGAAAAATTGTTAAAAAATCATAGGCCAAAAGAATGGAAACCAAACTTCATCAAAACAGAGAAATTGCTCAATTAAATGCAAATAAACAAAAGGGGTTTAGACAAAATAAACTTGAGATCATGCCATATAATTGCACATACCATTTAGAGAGATTTTAATAAATTATATTCAGAATTATAAATAAAAATAAAATGACTAAACTCAGAAATTTAGACATGGGAGTCATATATTTCAGAATAATGTTTCAGAATACAACTAATTCAATTAATTACCAGAAAATAAGGGAATAGGAACCTTTGAATACAATATAGGATTATTAATATTAAATATAACTGATAAAATGGCTGAATTTATATAATGACAGGAAGTAAATTTTGATGTTTTGACTCTTCACAGTATACCAAACTGAAAGTGAAATTACTATTTTTTTTGACAGAAAACACTATAAAATGGCATTATTTAATCTGAAAATAACCAGAATGAACTGAAAGATTAATTTAAATCAAATCTAGTGAATAAAATTGACAAATAACCAAAGTATAGGCATTCATATAGTGAAAATGTAAAAGTGCATACAGGATGTGAAAAATATTTGAACAATGTTAAGGATAATATTATATGGGCTAAGAGTTTAATTGAAACTGGAGGAAACAGTTAGTTAATTATTGGTAGTTGAACGGTTAACATGACATACCTTTAATAACGTGGATAACCTAACCTATAATCGTCATACAAGCGAGTGTATAGTGAGTTATTGTGAAATCGCGAGTGACTTGTAAAATACTTCTGAAACTATCATATTATAACAGAAACGATCAAGTAACACTCCATAACACAGAACAATATAAATCTACTCCGAAAAACACCATAAAACACTAGAAAACTGCATAATACATTAAACCAAATTAGTGACGGAATCGGAGAAAGTGTTTGAACTAATAATTATACAGATACACTAAATACAACCCAGAATCACTACACCAGTCACTACACAACATATAACAAGAGATTTGCGGACACGAGAACAGAAATATTGCGTCAAAATACATTATTTGGAATGCAGCAGCAACGAGCAACATTTTCATCGACTTGACGGCAGCCATCTTTCTTTGACAATCCCAGTGCCTCTTCTTGGTTCAGCACAGCTGTTTGGTGAAAACAATTATTATATTTACAATTTATTATTCAATGTCTGTGTTTATTAATAACTATTAATTTGATTGTAACGTTATACTTTTTAAATATTAGCCCGATTTCTCTGACTTTGGTAATAACTGGCTGTTTAAAGAACCCTATATAATTTTTATAACATATACTTGTAACTTTTTTCGATATCCTGAGAATCGATACTAATCGATAAGAGTCAATATTGCTGTTACTTAATAAAACATTAATACTTTTCAATACTTAATAGTTCTTTATTTCTTCAATAATACTAATTACCAATAATATAATTCTAATTGATAATCTACAAGGACTTTACCACCCGTAAGTGAAGATAACCTAAAAAATAGAAAGGTAAACAAATATCGATTGGTTTACAGACAGTCTTATGAGTGGTGATAGATTATTTAAATTATACTAAAACTTTAATAAAAATTTTCAGAAGAGCATTACACTGTTTAAAACTTCACAGCCCTATATTAATTAATTGATCCTAATTAATTAATTAATAAAATTAAAATTTTTTTTTATTATTATTTTTTATAAACATAATTTTTTTTTTAATTTTCTTCAAAACAATAATTTTTGTTTTGAAACTTTCGGTGAAGCTGAGCATATATATTTCTTCATCAACTTTACGCTACTCGACCGGTCTTGCTACCATTGGGACTCGACCAGCTGGGAAACTTAAGGAAGGGTTTCAGGCCAGTAAGACGTCGAGAGCCACACCAATTAAACATATTACATTGGACTTGATTACATCGGAGTCACATAATCCACGATAGTATATATATCATCAACACACATTTTTTATTTATTTTATTACAAATTGGCGCACAACTTTAGGGGCTTTAATTAGCGATTGGAAGGCCAATAAATTCTGCCCAATCACTAGTTGGAGCTAGGCAACAGCTACAAAGCCAGAGAATATAAAGGGAAAATGCAACGACGTGCAACATCTAAGAAACGGGCGGCGGAGCCCGAGAAAGAAATAGAAGTTGACATGGACAACAAGGAGGCGACGCCAGTAGAAGCGGAAGAGGTATTACCACCGGTGTTGTCCAAACAAACTGAACAACCGGAGATACCCACGCAAACAGGGGAAGTAAATGTCCAGGAAAGTCATATAGAAAAATCCAAAGTAACGGAAGAGGGTAAAATGGATAGGATAATGGAAATGTTCTTACAGTTAAGTAAGCAAATGGAATCCACAAAAGAAGAAAACAAATCAATGAGTAAGAAAATAGATGCTATTGGAGATACTAATAAGAACCTAGAGTCCAAGATGGAGGATAATAACAAGAAGATAGACGAAAACAGTAAAAAAATGGGAAATGATAACCAGTCTCTGAAAGAAGATATCAGATCCAGCAAGGAAGAAACAAATAAGAAGATAGAAGAAAACAGCAAGAAGATGGAAGAGAAGATAGAAGAAAACAGCAAGAAGATGGAAGAAAACAGGAAGAAGATGGAAGAGAAGATGGAAGAAAACAGCAAGAAGATGGAAGAGAGGATGGGAGGAAAGTTAGAAGAATTAAAGAAGGATAATCAATCCACAAAAGAAGAGTTGACTGGGATGAACAAGAACATGGAAGAATTGAAGGAAGACAACCAATCGTTCAAGGAAGAATTCAAGGCGACTAAAGAAGAGTTGATTAATAAAATTGAAAATACCAATCAGAAAATAGATGAAACCAGGAAGAAGATAGAGAAGAACAACCGACAGTTGAAAGAAGAATTGAAGGAAGACAACAGGAAGTTGGAAGAAAAGATGGGGGAGAAATTGGAAGAATTGAGAGAGGACAATCAAATTCTGAGAGAAGAATTAAGAGAAGTCAATCAGGAGAATTTGGACAAACTGGACGAAAGGATGGAATTGTTGCGAGAAGAACTGAATAAAGAAATCAACGTTAACAAAAAAGTGATGAATAAGAAGATGGAAGAAGAAAATATAATGGTCAATCGACAGATTCGAGAGATTGATGGAAAGTGCAACCAGACCGAAAAGGAGGTGAATGAGTTTAAAGAAGTGGTGAACATCAAGTTCACAAATATTGAAGAACATAGTCGTAGGAAGGTAGAAGAACAGAGAAAGGAAAATCAAGAAGAATTCGGAAAAGTAAGCGACCAAGTCACAGAACGATGTAACGATATACAAGAGACCGTGGCCAGTATCACCGGTCAGGTGCGACAAAGCCGAGAGGAGATGGAAGCGATTAGAAACAGACCGACTCATTTCACCGGATTGCCTGTCAACGAAAGCCGAGAGTGGCTCAACTTCCGGCAATACAAACGCAAGCCGATGGAGTTCCTGGCAAGGGTAGAAGAATATTTGACCAAGCATAAAATTACCCAATGGAGCCATAGCAGGGAGATATTCGACGAGTCCTTCCGAGACATTACAGATAATTGGTGGATGGCCAACCGGAGTGAAATTTCCGACTACCAACAGTTCCGGAAAATGTTTAAGACAAAATACTGGTCTGAGACCACCCAGAACTTGATACGTGACAATATTTGTAACGGAAGATACAGGTCACAATTAGGTAGCAGTATGACGGCATATTTTTTGGGGAAGGTGTGTATGGCAAAGCACCTTGAGCCAGCAATCCCAGAAGAATGTTTAGTGAATAAGATATCTTATCACTATGATGAGGACATTATCAGGGCCCGGAGAGGTAGTCAGATCAAGACGATCCAGGGAATGACTGAGTTATTGGAGGGATACGAGAATGAAGAGTATTATCGGCAGAGCAGGAAGAGAAATGAGAGACCAGAAGCAAGGCCGACTACTTACCCCAATAACGGCAATAACCATACAAATAACCGGAACCAGCCCAGTAATTACGACGGCCCTAACAACCAGCCGCGTAATAACCAGTGTAACGGAAATTTTAACGGCGTGAGAAATAACAACCCCTACCCAAATAATCGAAACCACTTTTATCAACAAAATAATAATGTTCCATACAGTCAGAGAAATCCATATCCCAACAATAATGGTAACAGGCCTTACCCTCCTAACCGAAATTACTATAATGATAATATTAATAATAATAATAATAGCAATAGTAATAACCGAGTGTCGCGCCCTAGGGTAAATTTTATAAGAGCAGAAGATCGCGGACCCAGGAGATATTATCAACCGAGGAGGTGCAGCTTCCACGGCGCTGACCGAAGATGGCGGAGTGCGGAACGAGACGGCCCAAGATGCGAACAGGAAAGACGAAGTACCAGCCTGGAAGATCTTGGCAGACAACCGAACAGGGCGTTAAACATCAACCAGGGTACAGAACGTCAGGAAACAAACCAGAGTTTCCCGAACGATGCCTCGGTCAACAATAACTTAAACAATGACCAAAATGCTTTAAACGAGAGGAGGCAGTAATCAACAACGATGACCCGTTACTGCTTATACTTCCTGGGTTAGAAAAGGATGATTTGCAACAAGCAAACAATGATAAAAACATCACTATTATCAGTAACCATTATTTGAAAGACATACGAACTGAACTTTTGGAAGAGAACGAGAAGAGTCTCAGCAACAGTAATAATGAGATAATTTATATAACAGCGGAGGTGGAAGGAGTTCCCGCTAGAATAATGATAGACACAGGAGCTAATATTTCAATAATAAACTCCAATGAGTTGGAGAGAATACAGAGTACATGTGGTAAAACTTTGCCAATGTTACCAGTCAACAACATTGTATTGGTAGGTGCAACTGGTCGCCAAAATAAAACCATCAGGAAGCAAGTTTCCTTAAGTGTCGTTAGCCGTGATATAGCTTTAGACATGGAATTTTTAATCGCCACCGGATTACCATTTGACATCTTAGTCGGTTGCGATATTCTTCGTAGATATTCGGCAGTAATCGATCTTAATTTAAATAAAGTATCACTTTTCCCAGACGGAGTAACATGGACCGCAGATCTGGTAGGAAGCACAACTATACTTCCCAGCCCAATACATCAACAACTTCGAAAAATTAATATTATAAGAAACAGCCCTCTTTCTAAACCCATAATATACAATAATGGAGGAGAGGATTTATGGTCAGTTAAGATCCAAGAAATACGTAATTTCCAGTGCGGAAGCGATAACAAGAAAATACCAACGCACATGGCTGATCGTCTAATTGCAATATATGAGAAATACAAGGCGGTGTTTTCTGATGAACCAGGGAAGGTAAAAAACTACCAATGCCAACTTCGTTTTAAAGAAAACGTAGAGTTTAACCGGAGGTCATATCCAATAGCGCAGTCGCTCAAAGAAGCCGTGAGAACAGAGATAAACAAGATGATTGAAAACGACATAATTGAGATTAGTCAATCACCTTACACTAGTCCAATTATTGCTGTTCCGAAGAAAGACGGACAAGTCCGGCTCTGTTTAGATGCGCGTGAGTTGAACAAGACAATTGTGAATGACAGAACATCTCCCGGTGAAATAGAAGAAATCTTAAAGCGTTTTCATGGTACTAACTTTATTAGCACCTGGGATACGGTCTGTGGTTATTGGCAGGTAGAGCTGCATCCACAAAGCCGCCAGTATGTAGCGTTCATTTTCGAAGGGCGCAATTACCAGTTCAAGAGACTGCCCTTCGGACTTGTCAATTCTGTCGCCATATTTGTGGCATGCATGGACCAGATTTTGGGACCAGAAGCGCTCCAATTTACCACCGTCTATGTTGACGATTTACTAATCACATCCGGAACCTGGGAGGAGCATTGTTACAGAGTGGAATTTGTACTAAACAAACTAGCGCAGAACAACATAACACTGAAGTTGGAGAAATCCAAATTCATAGCGCGCGAGGTACAATTCTTAGGCTTCAACTTAGACGACAGAGGTATTACCCCATCAGCAGAGAAAGTGGAGGCAATTCAGAGGTTCCCGCAACCAAGAAACAGGAAACAATTGCAATCTTTCCTCGGACTCTGTAACTATTACAGGAAGTTTCAGAGCCGATATTCCGAGTTGACAGCCAAGTTTCAACCACAGTTATCTGCCAAAAACAAATGGATTTGGGGTGAAGATCAAGATATTACTTTCCGATTGATAAAAGAGAAGTTTCTGGAGAGTGTGATACTTCGTCACCCAGATTTTAAGAAACCGTTCTTTCTAAACTGTGACGCTAGCGATCTAAGCTTAGGAACGACCTTATACCAGGAAGATGAGGAGGGACAACATCTGGTAATAAGCTTCGCTAGTCGCACACTGAACCAGTGCGAAAAGAACTACAGTGTGACAGAAAAGGAATTGTTGAGCGTGGTGTTCGCATGCAGCAAGTTCCGGACGTACATTCTCGGATATCAAGTCACGGTACGAACTGATCATAAATCCATCTCGTTCCTTCGTAGGTGCAAATTGAGTCACGGCCGATTGGCTAGGTGGGTACCCGCCCTACAAGAATATGACCTGAAATGGGAATACATTCCAGGAAAGAAGAACGTGGTAGCGGATGTGTTGTCACGTATAAATCTGGAAGATCAGACTTTCGAGGGAGAGAAGGAGAGCTTAGTAAAAATTTATAACATATTCACGACCAGAGCCGATTTACAAGCTTTGTTAATAAATATCCGAATCCATCAGCAGTCTGATCCTAAGCTGAAAAACATTGTGAGTCGTTTAGAAGCCAATGATGAAACCATTTCTAAATATTACCACCTTAACAAGGGAATTTTATTCATAAAAACCGCATTGGACGATGAGACATGGAAGGTGATAATCCCGCACCAAATAGAAAAGGAGGTCATCATCGATTACCATGTCAGGTATGGTCACATGGGAGCGTTAAAAGTGATACAAGCTCTAGAGGAAAATTGTAAGATCAAGAATATCAACCGCAAGGTGAGAACATATATCAAGTCCTGTAAGATCTGCCAATGTGCAAAAGTAAACAATGAAAAACAGAGGGTATCATGATACCAATAACTTCCAACACAAAACTGGAAAAAGTGTTTTTGGATAGCAAACACGAGCAGCTTCCACGGCGCTGACCGAAGATGGCGGAGTGCGGAACGAGACGGCCCAAGATGCGAACAGGAAAGACGAAGTACCAGCCTGGAAGATCTTGGCAGACAACCGAACAGGGCGTTAAACATCAACCAGGGTACAGAACGTCAGGAAACAAACCAGAGTTTCCCGAACGATGCCTCGGTCAACAATAACTTAAACAATGACCAAAATGCTTTAAACGAGAGGAGGCAGTAATCAACAACGATGACCCGTTACTGCTTATACTTCCTGGGTTAGAAAAGGATGATTTGCAACAAGCAAACAATGATAAAAACATCACTATTATCAGTAACCATTATTTGAAAGACATACGAACTGAACTTTTGGAAGAGAACGAGAAGAGTCTCAGCAACAGTAATAATGAGATAATTTATATAACAGCGGAGGTGGAAGGAGTTCCCGCTAGAATAATGATAGACACAGGAGCTAATATTTCAATAATAAACTCCAATGAGTTGGAGAGAATACAGAGTACATGTGGTAAAACTTTGCCAATGTTACCAGTCAACAACATTGTATTGGTAGGTGCAACTGGTCGCCAAAATAAAACCATCAGGAAGCAAGTTTCCTTAAGTGTCGTTAGCCGTGATATAGCTTTAGACATGGAATTTTTAATCGCCACCGGATTACCATTTGACATCTTAGTCGGTTGCGATATTCTTCGTAGATATTCGGCAGTAATCGATCTTAATTTAAATAAAGTATCACTTTTCCCAGACGGAGTAACATGGACCGCAGATCTGGTAGGAAGCACAACTATACTTCCCAGCCCAATACATCAACAACTTCGAAAAATTAATATTATAAGAAACAGCCCTCTTTCTAAACCCATAATATACAATAATGGAGGAGAGGATTTATGGTCAGTTAAGATCCAAGAAATACGTAATTTCCAGTGCGGAAGCGATAACAAGAAAATACCAACGCACATGGCTGATCGTCTAATTGCAATATATGAGAAATACAAGGCGGTGTTTTCTGATGAACCAGGGAAGGTAAAAAACTACCAATGCCAACTTCGTTTTAAAGAAAACGTAGAGTTTAACCGGAGGTCATATCCAATAGCGCAGTCGCTCAAAGAAGCCGTGAGAACAGAGATAAACAAGATGATTGAAAACGACATAATTGAGATTAGTCAATCACCTTACACTAGTCCAATTATTGCTGTTCCGAAGAAAGACGGACAAGTCCGGCTCTGTTTAGATGCGCGTGAGTTGAACAAGACAATTGTGAATGACAGAACATCTCCCGGTGAAATAGAAGAAATCTTAAAGCGTTTTCATGGTACTAACTTTATTAGCACCTGGGATACGGTCTGTGGTTATTGGCAGGTAGAGCTGCATCCACAAAGCCGCCAGTATGTAGCGTTCATTTTCGAAGGGCGCAATTACCAGTTCAAGAGACTGCCCTTCGGACTTGTCAATTCTGTCGCCATATTTGTGGCATGCATGGACCAGATTTTGGGACCAGAAGCGCTCCAATTTACCACCGTCTATGTTGACGATTTACTAATCACATCCGGAACCTGGGAGGAGCATTGTTACAGAGTGGAATTTGTACTAAACAAACTAGCGCAGAACAACATAACACTGAAGTTGGAGAAATCCAAATTCATAGCGCGCGAGGTACAATTCTTAGGCTTCAACTTAGACGACAGAGGTATTACCCCATCAGCAGAGAAAGTGGAGGCAATTCAGAGGTTCCCGCAACCAAGAAACAGGAAACAATTGCAATCTTTCCTCGGACTCTGTAACTATTACAGGAAGTTTCAGAGCCGATATTCCGAGTTGACAGCCAAGTTTCAACCACAGTTATCTGCCAAAAACAAATGGATTTGGGGTGAAGATCAAGATATTACTTTCCGATTGATAAAAGAGAAGTTTCTGGAGAGTGTGATACTTCGTCACCCAGATTTTAAGAAACCGTTCTTTCTAAACTGTGACGCTAGCGATCTAAGCTTAGGAACGACCTTATACCAGGAAGATGAGGAGGGACAACATCTGGTAATAAGCTTCGCTAGTCGCACACTGAACCAGTGCGAAAAGAACTACAGTGTGACAGAAAAGGAATTGTTGAGCGTGGTGTTCGCATGCAGCAAGTTCCGGACGTACATTCTCGGATATCAAGTCACGGTACGAACTGATCATAAATCCATCTCGTTCCTTCGTAGGTGCAAATTGAGTCACGGCCGATTGGCTAGGTGGGTACCCGCCCTACAAGAATATGACCTGAAATGGGAATACATTCCAGGAAAGAAGAACGTGGTAGCGGATGTGTTGTCACGTATAAATCTGGAAGATCAGACTTTCGAGGGAGAGAAGGAGAGCTTAGTAAAAATTTATAACATATTCACGACCAGAGCCGATTTACAAGCTTTGTTAATAAATATCCGAATCCATCAGCAGTCTGATCCTAAGCTGAAAAACATTGTGAGTCGTTTAGAAGCCAATGATGAAACCATTTCTAAATATTACCACCTTAACAAGGGAATTTTATTCATAAAAACCGCATTGGACGATGAGACATGGAAGGTGATAATCCCGCACCAAATAGAAAAGGAGGTCATCATCGATTACCATGTCAGGTATGGTCACATGGGAGCGTTAAAAGTGATACAAGCTCTAGAGGAAAATTGTAAGATCAAGAATATCAACCGCAAGGTGAGAACATATATCAAGTCCTGTAAGATCTGCCAATGTGCAAAAGTAAACAATGAAAAGACAGAGGGTATCATGATACCAATAACTTCCAACACAAAACTGGAAAAAGTGTTTTTGGATATATGCGGGCCATTTCCCCGTAGCGGTGGTCGACACAGATATAAATACTTGGTAATCATAATGGATCACTACACCAAGTATATAAAGCTATATCCGGTTAATCGGGCAACGACAGCAAAGGTTTTGGCGGTGATTATTGATTTGTATATCCCAGAGATCGGTAGACCATTTTCTATTATTACCGACCATGGTACACAGTTTAAGGGGAGGAGATGGCGAGACACTTTATTAGCACTTGGGGTCAAAACATATAAGACATCAGTCTACCACCCAAGTAGCAATCCGGCTGAGAGAGTACTAAGAGAAGTGGGTAGGATATTGCGCACGTACTGTCACAACCAACAGAAAAAGTGGCAAGAGTACCTAGCAGCGACAGAAACATTCCTAAATTACGCCCACCATCCAGCTATAGGAATTCCACCGTACTCAGCCATGTATGAGAAGCCGACTCCCCGAGACATTGAACAAATCATTGAATTTCCAACGAACAACAATAGGAAATTCAACCAGTTGAAGTTTTACAATAAGGTAGCAGAAGATCAGGAAAAACGGCAAGCCAAATACCAGAAGGCAATAGGGCGAATTGTAACATATAAAGAGCGTGAGAAAGTCCTCCTAAAAAATAGAGAGCTGCCTAGCACCTTAGAAGGCATAACCAAAAAACTACTATTACTTTACACCGGACCATATGTTGTGGTAAATGATAAACAGAACAATACATATGAGTTGAAGGAAATCGTTTCAGGAAAAATCAAAGGAGTGTACAATCAAGCTTCTATGAAGAAATATTATGAAGAATGAGTTGTGAGTTTTAGAATTTTGAATTTTTAAAAATTCAAATATATTGTAAGTACATCTTACAACCTAATATTTTGAGAAGAACATTTTGGAGAATTATAAGAAGAAGGAATTTAATTTTAAAAATTTAAAATAATGTAAGTACATCTTACAACCTAATATTTTTGGAATAAACATTATGAAAGAAAAAGAAAGACTTTTGAATTCAAATATAATTATGAAAATTTAAAACTGAGTAAGTACATCTTACTACCACTGAATTATGAGAAAAACATTTTGGAAGAATTAAGAAGAAAGGAATTTTGAAGTTAATATATGAAAAATTTAAAAATGAAGTAAGACCAACTTACTATAACTAAGTTTATGAGAAAACTTTATGGTAAATAATTAAGAAGAATTTGAATTTGGAGAAATACCAAAACATTCAGAAATAATAGTAAAATCACAATACTATAAACAATTCTGAATGAGACAATTCTGGGAATAAATGAATTAAACAGAATTTGAATGTTGATAGAACGTCAGTACTTTGAAACAAGATAAGATCAACATATTACAAGGATTTATGAGAAATATTTTTCAATTAATTAAAAAGAATAGTTTGAATTTTATATTAAAACTAACCAAGTTCCAAAAAATAATTATGGGTCAATTATAATTGAATTGAGAAGAAAATAAAGTGATTAATTCAGAAAAAAGAATTACTTTTAATCCAGAATAAATGCTAGATATTCACAATAGCATTTGAAGGAGTAGAGAAGAATAACAAGAAAGAGTGTAATATGCCAGAGAAGGAAAAAATTTGGAAGCAAAGAGACTAATTACCTATGAAACGATAATGAAAACAGTTAATTAAGAGCAAAGAAGAACAACTCATACCAAGAAGATGGAGAAGATGATTTTGAACAAATGATAATAATAAGACCTATATGAAATGCAAAGAGAAGAAATACCACATGAAATATAATATAAATGAATTAATGCTAATGAATGCGAAGGCGGATTAATAACTTTCTAAGAGAAAGGAAAAAACCAAAATGTTTAAATAAAATGATCAATGACAACCTGTATATCTAATGTAAAGATACAATGTTTAAAAAATTAAATATAATATATTAAGACCATTCAAATAATGAATAAGAAAGACTATATATAAAGACCATGCTAATAACCAGAAGAAAGTATAAAGAGAATTCAGATGAAGAAGAAAGAGAGTTACACTGTAAACAGTAACCAGAATTATTAAAAGAAAGGTTTTCAACCATAATTAAAATAAATATATCAGACAAGTTAAGAGTTTTGAAAAAATATATATATAATGAGTATAATAATGATTATGAAGATTTATTAAGATAGAAAATGTGAGATAATCTGAGAGACTACGAAGTGGAGAATCCAAAGATATTTTTATTAGTCGAAAATGAGACTACTTTTTATTTATTTATTCGATGACTGACTGAAGATAATTCCAGCAGCATTATGTTTTTGAGCAGGGATGGATATGCCCCTGTACTCAATTTATAGAAGTGGTGTATGGCCAGCAGAGAAGTAGCGTACAGTGCCCCTCTGATCTGCCCCAGCCCACGTGATAGGGAATGTTAGGGAATTAATATCCCAAGGATACAACACGAAGTTGATATAGAAAGAAAATGTATTACAATTATAATATATCTCAGAAGACACTAACTATCCGAAAAGGATCAGTAGTAAGACAAGTAACCATATATATAAAATTAATAAAACTCTAATATAAAAAAGTGGATATAAAAATGGAGAAGAAAATGAATTATAAGAAATGATGAAATTATCATAAGAAATTATTTCATCCATAAACATGTCTGAAATAATTACTTCTGGAGGAGAGCAATCTGTAGCGTGACAGATGTTTGCATAATATTGAATGGCAATTGATCATTAGAATATGAAGTTATAATATTTAAATTTGGAAGAAAGCATTAAGTCTAATATAAATAGATTAATTCATATCAACTGTGGAAAGAAATCATTATTATAAAGAAAATACAAGTATAAATAAAAGGAGTTACTAGTGATGAGTCATCCAAAACCAGTATCATAACCAAAGGTTTTCAAACTATAACCCAGGAAGGTAAAATAGTAAATAACAAAGCAGTACACAATATGACCAAACCCACAACGAGGGAGAATAAATAGAATAGAAACCCTAAAATAAGCCAAGATCAACCAATACAGGTTGTGTATTTCTGTAATAAAGAAGAAGATGGAGAAGATCCCAAGAAACCTGATGGCAACAAGAAGAAGATGGAGAAGATACCAGTCCCAGAAGGCAGGAGAAAAGAAGACTGAAGAAAGAAGAAGAGGGCAGCATCCTGAAGAAGATGTCATGCTCTTATAAAAGACACCCAAATCCCTATATCCCCAAAATAAATATCTAAAAACAAAAGTATAACGAAATAAAAACCACATGTATGCAAATTTAAGAGAGAGGAGTGTATAAAGTAAAAGTTTCCTGTGAACTAAGATGAAACAATAATATAGTACCCATGGAACAAATCTCCATTGAAAAAACGCTAACCAATTTATTATGTTGATAAGACTATACGACCATTTAGCATTAACATAATATATAAGTGCAAAGTGAACCAGTGATAGTTTTGGGTATTATAAAAAATGAACCTTGTGTTTCATTCTTGGCAATCACAAACATTGGATGCAATGAAATATGCATTTTTCAATGACTTAAAATATGTACTGTGGCAATATGTTGTTCATAAGACATGAATCTGTTTAAAATAACATTTTGTTTTACATGAAAAAAGAAAAACAGAGTTCATAATACCTTTTGAACAATTAATACTATTTATTTGTTAATGACAGGGTACAATTCCCCAAAGACAATGTAAAAGACGGCATAAAAACTGTAGAATCCTACTTATAATAATAGTTAGAAATAAGAATATAAATATAAGGTTTTTATGTATATAGTACAAGAATGTTTAAAAATGTTTTAGATATAAGGCCATTTGTTTGGGTCTGATACAACTAACATCAGAACTATAAAAATAGTTACCACTTGTAAATAGTAGAGAGTAATTAAGATGTTAGTTAGTACAAAACCTTTGTTGTAAACCATATTTACATGTTGGAAATGGGAATTTTGTTGCAAAATGTCTGATCTGAAGACAACCATTTATTTAAAAAAAATGTTCTTTATTCTGTTTAACTATTATTTGTATTGTAACCAATACTAATTGTTTTTGTGTAATTTGAAAACATGTTTAATTTATAATACTATTTGTAAAAAGTCAGAGAGGGTATCACACATCATATATTGTTTGTAAATTATTTTGTAAGAAAAATTGTTAAAAAATCATAGGCCAAAAGAATGGAAACCAAACTTCATCAAAACAGAGAAATTGCTCAATTAAATGCAAATAAACAAAAGGGGTTTAGACAAAATAAACTTGAGATCATGCCATATAATTGCACATACCATTTAGAGAGATTTTAATAAATTATATTCAGAATTATAAATAAAAATAAAATGACTAAACTCAGAAATTTAGACATGGGAGTCATATATTTCAGAATAATGTTTCAGAATACAACTAATTCAATTAATTACCAGAAAATAAGGGAATAGGAACCTTTGAATACAATATAGGATTATTAATATTAAATATAACTGATAAAATGGCTGAATTTATATAATGACAGGAAGTAAATTTTGATGTTTTGACTCTTCACAGTATACCAAACTGAAAGTGAAATTACTATTTTTTTTGACAGAAAACACTATAAAATGGCATTATTTAATCTGAAAATAACCAGAATGAACTGAAAGATTAATTTAAATCAAATCTAGTGAATAAAATTGACAAATAACCAAAGTATAGGCATTCATATAGTGAAAATGTAAAAGTGCATACAGGATGTGAAAAATATTTGAACAATGTTAAGGATAATATTATATGGGCTAAGAGTTTAATTGAAACTGGAGGAAACAGTTAGTTAATTATTGGTAGTTGAACGGTTAACATGACATACCTTTAATAACGTGGATAACCTAACCTATAATCGTCATACAAGCGAGTGTATAGTGAGTTATTGTGAAATCGCGAGTGACTTGTAAAATACTTCTGAAACTATCATATTATAACAGAAACGATCAAGTAACACTCCATAACACAGAACAATATAAATCTACTCCGAAAAACACCATAAAACACTAGAAAACTGCATAATACATTAAACCAAATTAGTGACGGAATCGGAGAAAGTGTTTGAACTAATAATTATACAGATACACTAAATACAACCCAGAATCACTACACCAGTCACTACACAACATATAACAAGAGATTTGCGGACACGAGAACAGAAATATTGCGTCAAAATACATTATTTGGAATGCAGCAGCAACGAGCAACATTTTCATCGACTTGACGGCAGCCATCTTTCTTTGACAATCCCAGTGCCTCTTCTTGGTTCAGCACAGCTGTTTGGTGAAAACAATTATTATATTTACAATTTATTATTCAATGTCTGTGTTTATTAATAACTATTAATTTGATTGTAACGTTATACTTTTTAAATATTAGCCCGATTTCTCTGACTTTGGTAATAACTGGCTGTTTAAAGAACCCTATATAATTTTTATAACATATACTTGTAACTTTTTTCGATATCCTGAGAATCGATACTAATCGATAAGAGTCAATATTGCTGTTACTTAATAAAACATTAATACTTTTCAATACTTAATAGTTCTTTATTTCTTCAATAATACTAATTACCAATAATATAATTCTAATTGATAATCTACAAGGACTTTACCACCCGTAAGTGAAGATAACCTAAAAAATAGAAAGGTAAACAAATATCGATTGGTTTACAGACAGTCTTATGAGTGGTGATAGATTATTTAAATTATACTAAAACTTTAATAAAAATTTTCAGAAGAGCATTACACTGTTTAAAACTTCACAGCCCTATATTAATTAATTGATCCTAATTAATTAATTAATAAAATTAAAATTTTTTTTTATTATTATTTTTTATAAACATAATTTTTTTTTTAATTTTCTTCAAAACAATAATTTTTGTTTTGAAACTTTCGGTGAAGCTGAGCATATATATTTCTTCATCAACTTTACGCTACTCGACCGGTCTTGCTACCATTGGGACTCGACCAGCTGGGAAACTTAAGGAAGGGTTTCAGGCCAGTAAGACGTCGAGAGCCACACCAATTAAACATATTACATTGGACTTGATTACATCGGAGTCACATAATCCACAATAGCTTATATCATCAATCAACTTACAGATTCACACATCAATCTTATTTATTTTATTACAATATCCTTATTCTCAAACTAAGTACAAGCTTTCTTATTCTTTATAATTTCCAGTAATTTAATTTCTGAACCTTAATTTAATGCTGTTATGTTTATTCAATCTTAGAGTTAATTCATCACATCTTAATAGAGTCTATCCTATTGAAGTCAGAAACGTTATAAATAATATCGGTAGCTATTAGACTGTAGTACATTGCCGTTTTTTGATCTTTCTATGTATTTAATTTTCTGTCCTAAGTGCGTTCTAACGACAACTCACCTTTAATAATTTTATTTGATTTAACCATATCTTCAGTTAAATTTTTTATTTTTTCGTCTATGAAATTCTAATTAGACTGAAATATCACTTGTAATTATAGTGGAAACTATAAAGGGATAATTTTTTAAATATTTTCTTTATTTTTCCTTATCACTATATTTATTACAGGCTTAGACGTTATGTTAGTATTTTTATGTTTATTAAAGATTTTGTTTATGATTCTCTTTGTAGACTTCTGAAATGTATGACTGACATCATGAGATGTTGCCTTCACTGAAGCTTAAGAGGTAGGCTTCTTTCCATCTAATTTGTAAGTACACACCAAGCCATTTAATCCTAATATAGATGGTTTATAAAAAAATTTAATTTAAACTTTTAATACTCTGCTGTCTAATCAACGTCTCTAGATTTTGCAAAGACAACTTCTGTCTTATCTGTTGAAGCTTTCCATCACAATATAAAGTGTAAAAATTTTTCCTAATATTAAATAAACTCTTCAGTTCCTTCAGTTTTCTTTAGTTACTTTTCGTAATTATAAATGGTGTTGTTATTTTCCCACTACTGTAATTCATTAAATTCCATAAGTTTCGTATTAACATTCTTAGAGCTGAGATTAAAAATGTGTACTATCAACATCACAGTGCGCACAGTGCACCTTGACTTTTCAAAGTGATATTTTGAATGCTGGCTATTTAATATCAACAAATTCAGCTGGAAGGATTTAAGGTTTTACTCCTCGTTCAATTCTCCGTATGTTACCTTACATTTCATATTTTCTTATGATTCTTAGCTAATAATGGCCTTTTGTAACATGTTGTCTTGACAACTCGATATTCGCATTGTATCGTAGAATACAACTCCTACCTGATTGTAAGGTAGACTTTTGTAATACTCTTTCTTGCTCTAATCATTTTTCTATTAAATTTTCTTGTGATTTACTGATAACCAAACTCTGTGGTGTGGTATTTTTCTTTGTAGTACTTTAAATTTGATCAAGTTTATCAATGTACATATTACGACAACATCCTTTATAATACTAACTGACGCCATCTGTCATTTACTTGAAATTAATAAAACTTAGATAGTAGCCTAACAATTTACATTTAGCCCAATTCTTTAGTTTTCAATTTCTAACCTCGATCTATTTGGATTAAATTATGACACACTTGGGCTTGTAAAACTTAAGGCAAACTAATGTTTCCTTGATAGTGTGTCCTTCTCTTGTGCGGTTGTTAATGTCTACTAGCGTAAATAAAACCGTAGTCTTAATATACTGCCGTGCATGACTGTACGGTTATGTTTGAGAGTTTTGTCCTCACGTTTGCTCCCTTATGTGTTTTGGATTTGTTTGTTTCAGTTTACTTTTTGCGTGTCTTGGAGATTTTTTTTTAGTTTATTCTGAAGTGTCGTAGAGGTTTCTTCTGGAGATAAATCCTATATGCTTCCTTCTTGAGTTTAAGCTTAAGTGTCTTGGTTTTTTTTGTTCTTAAATTTACTTTCTAAGTGTCTGAGATTTTTCTTCTTGAGTTTACTTCCTAAGTGTATTCAAGTATTTCTGTTCCTGTATAATGTTCGAGTAAGAGAACTCTGAAATACGTATTAAACGTGTCCGTGAAAGAATGCTAAAATGCTAACTAAAGCGATAGGTGAATTGATCATTATATAGTGGTCGCTAAAGAGAGTTTCCTCGGTTATTTGTGTTTAAGTTTGTTGCTAGGCGTCTTTTGCGTGATTCTTGGTTATATTGTCAAGTGTTTGTGGCGTTGCTATTTCGCTAATACTTGCCGTGATTTAATACCACTTAGCCACCGTATTTACTCTCGGATATATGTCGTATGAACAAATGTTACAGATTTTTGAACTAAATGTCCATTATTATATTAGCTGATTTTATGTTGGTTTAGCCCACATCTTGTGTGTAAAACATAATTTATCCCATAAGTCGAATATGACCCCCATATTTACATGTACTTATATAATATTCATAATTATGTGTAATATCTAATGTATAAAATATTTACCCTCACACTTAAAAAGTTTAACCGCTCGCTACTGGTTGAAATCAAAACCGGACATATCTAGATCAAACAGGGGGCTCAGCTCGAACCACTGAGAACGAATCAGGTCTGGTTTACGCATTATTATGCAAACTGCAGTGCAGATATTCCGTATATGCATTAGATTTGTGCATGCATTCGTATCTCAGTCCTGAACACTTGCAACGGTATGCGCCAGCATTGACGATGGGTGATTCAGAATGTATTGCGTCCAAACGTATACAGGAGGCTGCGACAGTTGAGCCGAGAGAGAGCCGCATTCAGGCAGACGCCCAACTGAATACCAAGCGGGAGGTGTTAAATTCCCAACCAATAAGCCTGTCATCGACGCTCCAATTCACACATTATTCCTCTGTTAATGTATCTCTCACTGTTTAACAATTAGCTTTATGAATGTAAACAATTCTCTGAACACTGAAACAATGATAAATTTAACTCGATGGCTGCATACGTATCCACACGTTAAATAGTCAGATTGAATGCTGTTAGTCAGATTAGTCAACATAAATGAAATAAACACTAGTTTCAGTGAGGGTACGCAGTGGAGTTTCAAGAGTGTTTCACCTGATGTAGTTTCTTACATACTGTCCCACTTATGGGTCGTGTGGTTGACTGATTTGATTTGAGGAATGAAGCAGTCAACGTTTCGTAATGTGAAGGAAATAAATTTATTCGTCATTAACCTCAAAATCTGATAATAAAAAAAAATTGATTACAAGAATTTAAGTAGTACATTTCAACAAGTAAAATCATCTATTATATATATTGGTATTGCAAATTTGTTTACAGTATAATTTAACTGTTACATTAATAACGCTTTCAATACTTACGACTAGATTTTATTGCCTTCATTTAGTCATGCTTAACTTGTACCGTAATTTTTTAACTATCAAATTTGAAAATTATTTTTCACTTTGGGCGTCAGTAAGTGATAATAATATTACCTGAAACAATCAATATACAAATTAAGCAGTTATTATAGAAATGTTTGTTGTGTATTACTACTGCCAACCCTTGGCAAATGGGATCCAGAATAATCGGATGGTTGTTGGTATATAACAGCCTGTATTTCTTCCCGCTACAAGGTATTGGACAATTTATACAAGCACAAGTTGCTGGATAATTGCTTAATCACCTGCGTAGAAGAAAGATGTGATCAGGGTTTCCTTTCCCTTAGATGGGTTGCTGTCTCTGCAGGTAAGGAAATCCTTGATTTATATTCAGAATATCTGTGTTTTTTACGGACTCATGAAAAGGACACTAATGAAAAGGAGTATTTATTTTTAACTTTACCAAATCAACAATTTTAAAAATGTTTTAATTTTATTTCTAAATTTAAGTATTTGTTATTTAATCGTCATCATCTTCTAGAGCTAGTCACTCAAGCGCTTCTTAGGACGTCCACACCGCTCTGACTTTTCGCCTTATACTTCAATAATTGTTTAGGATGCAGCAGACATCCATTCGGTAAAGCCGTTTTAATAATATTCATATATCTGCCGTATATATATCCCATAAATCTGCATATTGTCTACGATCGTGAAGAGTTCTACCCGTCACGTGCTTGAGGTATCTCATGGACGGCGCTTGAACAGATAATCTGAGCTGGAATTTCGGTAAAGTCAAATCCTGAAACCCATATAGGAGAGTAGGAACAGATATTTATATGTGTTCCTATACTCGTTCATTTTAGTCTCCTGATAGTTTCACACATTTGGTTGAATTTGTGTACATTCTATACCACATTATTGTATATCTCGTAATATAAGACAAATTACAGCCTAGTTATACAAAATTGCTGTTCGAAAACAGTATCATCAGTGACAAACTTTGCCCTTATGGGATCAGATCGTTGAAAAGCTCTCAGAGGTCTGTAATGCGAAAATTTTGCGAAGTCTATGTAACAAGTGCACTGACTTCTGGAAGTTGCTTTCCAAGTTCGACAGGATAGCCTGATCATCAGCAAGCAACTACGTGTTTATGCAGAGTGACCGATCATAAAGTACGAATGAAGTTTTACTTTCTAATTGTATATTACATTGTCTACATACATAAATTAACAGGGAAGGTAAGAGCGTACCTTAGTCGTACTCTAGAACTGACAAGAGCCACTGAACGGGTGTTGTTTTCCGTCTTCCTGTTCACGTAAAAACTTTGTATGGCTAATGAAGTGTTGCGGGATCCCTTCCGTTGCCATTACTGGCCATGACCTGTACTGTCTAGTAACTGTATTATATGCCTTTCCAAATTTGGGGAAAGCTATGTATCTGGGGAACTGATATTCTCAGTGTTTTCAATGAGATGTGCAAATGGCAAGGTGGAATCTAAACATGATCATCTCCATCTTTCCATTCAGTGGTTTTGCTAGGATAGATGCAAACTACTTTCAAAATGTATTAAGCAGGTTGGTGTTACTATAATTATCAAATCATTACGATCTCCTGTCTTAAATGTAGACCTTTTGCCAACTGCTAATCCTTGGGAATATGACCAGTGGTCTAACACAGATTAATAAATTTCAATTAACAGTCATCACTAAGGCTGGCAAATATTACGTAATCTCAAAATTCAGCCCATCAGTGACTAATGATTATCTATTATTACATCATTGTAGAGCAGCTAAAAATGTATCTATTCAAAATTCACTAATGTCCTATAACTTTGTTCTTCTAGTTGCTTCTAGGTTTACAACCACTTATAATATCTAAGCCATTCGGTTTCTCACATTACTGATTTTCAGATAGTTACTGATCATCTTTAATTATTGTATTATTTACTTTGTGTTTATATATTTATATACATTCTTAAGTTTACTTTTTGGTCTTTAGATATAGTTAAGAAAGTTAACTTTATTTGATAAAGTTATCGCTTCTTAATTGTAGAATGTAATATTTTTTGTTAAGCAAATAGATGGGTAAATTACACTTATAAATTTCTAGGTGTAAATAACAATATTGCAGTTATTAGATTAAATCTACCTTATAAACTTTTAGGTTGCCTTAATTTAAATTTTTTCGCAGAACAGAACTTTCACATAAATAAAGAAATTTCATAAATATTCCACGTATATTTTTTTATGTTAGTACAATTAACTTGTTGACTGCCTATCGTATTAAAAAATAAAAAGTAACTAAACTAAATATTAACACTTTCCTGTATTCAACTAGCACTCTTGTTGACATTGTATCATTATTTTGACTGATTTTGTTTTAAAAATTTTATTTAAATTATAAACTTTATAGAGTCTTTTAACTTTCAGTCTCTGCTAAATCTGTGATTACAACTCAGTATGTTCATAAAGATGCAATAATATTCTGAATGTGTTTTACAACATGTTAGAGAGCGCAACAATCGCCCATGATGCATACTGATGGACTGCAGAGTGTAACTGAATTCTCTCGCAACAATTTAGTCAAAGGCAATTAGAACAGCGAATTGTGAGTGTACATTATAGCTTATTGTACACAGTCTGTACTAGTTACCAAGAGCGTTTGTGTGTGTATGTGGGGGGGGGGTACGATATGATATGTGTACGTTGATTATGTGGTGTACAGTACCTATATAAAACAGTATTCGCATTGTTTCACTCAGTCCCACGCTCAGGGACGCACATCGCATGTACATATTTAATCATAAATTGAATATATTTATCACCTCCCAAATCACAACCTAGTGGGAATTTGTTGTGTATGATTTAATTTTTATTCGTTTGTTGTTTATAGGCCTAAATGCCTCTGTGTATATGTATCTCATAAATTATGGTACTCCTTATTCACTGAAAGTTGAGCCAAACACCAACAACTGAGCCTCATCGACAACAACGTTGGCGATTATTTCGTGTAGTGACTGTACGTCTAAGCTTATCGGGCAGTTTGTTTGCCTTTCTTCTTCGTTATCTTCATCCATTTATAACTTACGCTTTTGTATTCTTTATCTTCATTGCGTCCGTGTTTCCCTGTCTTTTCACGTGTGTGACGTTCTTCTTTTTCTATTTGCCAGAGCACTAAAGCTAGCTTCCGTCGCATTCTGGGTCGGCTATCTGAGTCTTTATCAAATACTTTCAGTTCATATTGTCTTTGTAAATATATTCCACAATTATGGAAGAAAGAAGTACATACGATCCTCAAGTCTAAGAGTGGATGGCATCAAATTACAGACGTCCACCATCAATAATCATTTAAAAAGCCATAACGTTTCTACAACTAACTACAGGTGAAACGTTATTTGAATTTCTGTTCTTATCTTCAGGTGAAATAATAAAATTCAATTACGCAGTAGAACAAACTCTCTATCACAATCACGACGACGTTGAAATGACAATCTATAGTAATCATACGACAAATCAAGAATTAGTTAAAAATTAATTTTAAAATGTTACGACGATTGCACGGATCGTCATATTTAAACAATGGAAAAATAATTAAACACCAGAAAATTAGTTACTAACAACATTAGTACCAGTTTTAATAAACAGAAAGCTCATATATAGTAACTGTTTAAATATAAGATTGACAGACACAATGAATGTAAAAAGCAATGTTAAAATTGTAAAAAACAATGAATACTGCCGAATTAACACTGTCGTAATAAGTAATACGTGTCATCAGTAAGAGACTCATTTACAAAATAATTCACAAATAATATCAGCGCTTTACCCAAAATACCACTGCTTAATAATGAAGGCCAATATTGGATAGCAAATTCAGAACTAACAAGTAGTAGCTACAACTCTATACCTAATTACTTTTAATAAGTAAATCAATAATAACAAATTATTTTAACTAGACATGGTCTTGTAGGAAAACCTATGAAATATTAATATTTACTGATGCAATAATAACATACAGTAGATTTCACTTTTTTTGTTTTATGGGAAGTCTCCTTGCTCTGGTACTTTTCTTATTATTATATTTCGAGACACAGTATATTTCATCTCAACCCTCGGCTAGACAAACCAGAAGCGATTGTCCGATTTTTCGTCATTGATTCGGAACAGTCGCTTTTTTTATTCAAAATTGGGTTTAAGTAGTTTCAAACTACAAATTGCATACCTACTGACCGGCCCAAAGACCCACTGACCGAGGTATTAGAATTGAGCAATCTATCACCGTACAATTACACTTGTAAGCTTAAGCAACCACCAGTGAACAGTGTTTGACGGCAAATAGTAACAAGTACACGGAAACAAACATATACATGGAACGACTAATGATTGTTTACATCTTTTGTGTCGGATTGTCGGCTAGTTAAGCAGAAATATTCAAAAACCGCAAAGCAAGTAACACTCGTGTGAAAGGAATGAATCACCTTATACGTGACTTACGTCAATCGGCCTCAAACGAAGAAACAAGCTACTTGTAAAAAACATTACCTCTTTTGCACAAGCGTAGTCCGGTGATAACAGACGTAATAACACATTGAACGTGTTTCACAACAAATCGTTAGAAAGCGCAGTAACTGGAAATGACGAATACAAAAATATTGTCTACTTAATAGCTATGACATTTGTCTAGCAACAATGTTGCCAGAGCTAATTAGAACAAAGGATTTTTGAAATTTAATAATTTTACGCAGTACGAGATTGTATGTATCGTTTACAATGGCCGTTTGTGTGTGTTTGTTTGTTCGAGCGCGCTCACATAATGCTGACTTTATGCGCACAGTAAATTATATATATATATATATATATATATATATATATATATATATTTGACTATATATGTAGAGGTATATGCATTGTTTTATGCAGCCGCATGCTCGCAAAGCACATATACTACATATAAAGTCCACGGTATTGCGTACGTTTATTATGTTTCTTATAACAAAGAAGCGGTTATTGCATTGCTGACTGTTAAATATATTGGTTACTACGAATGTGTGTTTGTATGAAACTCACACTATTAAATTGTTTGCATGGCATGAGATGCATTTGTAAAGTTGAATGAAAATTACTCGTCATAGGATAACAATCTATATTGTTTTGAAAAAAATTTGGTTGCCTAATTAGTAATTACATTTTAAATTTCCACGTTTGTCAAGGTAAACAAGGAAAGAGACTTGGCTAAAAATTTTATAAGGTAACGTTTGTGCTAGTGTTGTGTTAGGTTCTTATATTTTGATCCCGGTGAAGAAACAATAATAATATTTGTATAATTTGTGTGCGTAAGCTAAGACAATAAAGAATACAGGGAATGAGATTTTTTGTGTCTGGTAAAGGTTGCAAACAAATGGATCGCGCTACGTGGCAAAATATGTAAAGGGTTGAACATTTTTAATATTCAGGATCTCATTGTGGGGAAAAAGTGTGATGGATCGCGCATGTGAATAGGATGCCCGATGGCAGTCGTCCAACAAAATTTGGCATATAAGCCTATTGGGAAAATAAGTACTGTATAGGACTAGCAAGCGTTGCCGGAGTGGATGTAATCCATTTGCGCATGAACAGGGGATTCGCTTACGCCTTGATACAAGATGAAGAAAACTACGCTAGAAATAATAAACCGAGACAGAAAAGCAATTAAGTGGTTACACAAACTGGAACAGGCCCAGTTACGTGTAGTTGGTAGCTGGGCGACTAAAGCATAGTGCTGATCACGCTTTTCTCCTTGTATGCCGTCAGCTAACGCAGGGGGCCTACCCAGATTGGTTTTATTAATAATATAAAGAGACGTTATTAAAACCTTCGCGTCAGATATATTAATCTGTTAGCAAGTAAAGTCCGACCGCTTCGGATAATGATGCACAGCATTACAATTCATGTAAAACACAGAAGGTCCGACAGCAAGTAAGTGACGACTTCTCATGTCAGTTACGCGTTCTATTCTCCTGTATGGGTGCTGCGGGCTGATCCATTTCAGCAAAAAAACTACAGGAAAAGAACGATTACAGTATACAGACATGAAGCTCTTAAGACAACGCCTTACCACAGTTGCAGAATTAGCAAGAAAGTAACCGTTGTAGAAACAAAATAGTTCCCTATGAAACACTAGCAAGTACATTCGGTTATTACAGTCTGCCATAGGAACATCCACTGCCAGGCTACTCGCAAACATTTCTTTTTAGTGTAATAGGTAGATGGATGGCTTGTAAAAGTACTGTGGCCCTGGGAAAACAGAAAACGGGTCCTAGAGGTCACAAACGAATTATGAACTAACAGAAAGAACACTGTTGCACACCACTACAGAAAATATTTTCCCGATTAGCGCTTTTAAGCTTTACAGCTCATCATCGGTTCGGAAATAAACAATAACAGAATGAGACAACTCCTTTATATCCCCACGTGCACTACAGCGAGAAGCCTACACATTTTTGTAAACAAGTTTTAGGGTAAACACCCTTACTCTTTGGCCATTAAGTTACTGGTGGATTCAGTCAGCCGTGTCGGTATTTTTACATCTCTTTGTAGTACATTCTGTTTGTGTGTGTGTGCGCGCGCGCGCATCCTTTTCTATACCCAACGTTTTAAAACCTCTCTCATTCATTACTTTCAACTATTTTATATGCTCTTTTACGGCATAGTTTTGGTATGCATTACATTGTCAAAACCTTTCCTATTTCTTCCAATAATTCTAACGTACGCAACAACGAAGGTAAACACTCTTTCCATGTGGTCTTATCATCGAGTATGGGCGCGGTCACTCACCTTTTTCAGTTAGTTCGAAAATATTCCATGTGTACTAATTACTTTCTATTCCCAATGTTCTCTATTCGCCCACTGCCTTTTGCTTTTTAATTAAGTGGTGTGCAACAGTGTTATTTCTGTTTGTGATTATAACTACTAACACAACTTTATTAAAAATTGTGAACCGGATCAATGCTGACATAGTCCGATTTTTCAATAGTAGACGATCAGAATGTCTGGGTCACGTAAGGCGATGATAGCAGAACAGTTAAAAGAGTCCCAGACTGCAAACCAATAAGCATAAGAAATAGAGGAAGATCTGGGCAAAGTTAGATAGACGACGTAGTGGTTGATGTAAGAAGTATGAATGTGAGAGACTAAATACAGTTGTGTGGTGAGAAGACGAAACGGAATAAAATCATTGAGCCAGCTGAGACCCACATTGGGTTGTGATGCCAAAACAAAAGGAGATGGATGGCGCAGAGGCAATGTTTTAAAATAAGTATGAGTAAAGTAACTTCGGTTAACCCTCAAGAAATGGTGCTCGCACGTGTTCAAATTTTATTTGACAATTCTACTTGTAATATATTATAAAATTAGTAATTCGGTGTTTTGTCTGAAACACATAAACAAGTATATCTATAAATAACTGTAAACGAACAATTTCAAGATCAAAGTATAATAAGATGTTCAAACCTACAAACGAGTTAATCAGCAAATAGTTTCATAAGTGTTTTCTGATTACAATTAGCCGCTTATCAAACAATCTTTCCCAGGTTTCTATTTTGAATTATTTCATTTCCATGAAACATTTTATTAGCGTGAACTTTTCCTTAATATTGTTACGAGAGTAGCGTAGATAGCAATATTAAAACATTAGAATTAATTGTAATACGTCATAGAAATCAACAGTCGCAATGTTTACTCCATAATCGTATAACAATTAACTCCACTCGAATTACGTTGTTTCTTCGGTAACTGAATTTGTTCTATACACACAGATAACAACAGTTAATAAGTAAATAAGCATTTAGTAAAATGCATGTAAACCTTCCAGTTAAATTGTAAAAAATATATGTGAATGCGACATATATGAATATCTTGAAAAGTTGTCAATATTTCTAGTTCTTTGATCTTCCCTGCACATACCCATCATGGTGTGTACGTTACAAACTCTCTCACAGGTATATTGTAGCTACAGTTTAACGCCGGATCCAAACGTAGTTGGAAAGGGTTTATACCAGGCACGATAACATTTCCCTGGGATGTAATCGCCTTGAGAGGGCGATTGACCGTACCTAAACCAGATGACCGCGGCGGGAATCAAACTCACACGCTAGCCATGACGTCACGGTCACTACAATATGAATCAAGGAACGGCAATTAATAGAAGTAGACGAACTGAAGAGGATACAGAACACAAGATAGTTAAAGGTATACAAAAATATTATCCCCTCATTAACTCCATACTATGGTCGAAAAGAGTTTCCGATGAAAGGTTGCAGCACATCTAAAACTCTAGTTTAGGTGGCGGCCTTCTACAGTTAAGGCTGAAGGCAAATGAAGTGCCAATAAGGCCTGTAAGGAAAACTGACTCTCCTACAGACAAATTCTTGGTGGAGGGCGGCAGGAGCGTCAAGGCCAGACAAATGAGATATGAAAGTATCAGAGAGGTTTTATTATAAGTTGAAATTACTATAATAAAATCAAAGGGAGGTGTCTTGGTAATGTTCACATGTAAATAATGCCATATAGACATTGCAAGATGGGTATTTACAATTTTCCCTAAAACAGAGGGCTAAAAGTACTATGAGCGAAAGGAATTTATGTTGAAGACAAGTTTACGACCAGGAGATTGGCAGGATAAAAGGGTGTGAAGAATAGAAATCAAAAGGGTTGCTCGCTGTATAGCCGGAATGGTTTGAGGGAAGAAAGCTGATAGACAACAATATCAGTACACACTTTGTTGAATAGTTATAAAAATTAGTAAACTTGAAAATATCTTAACACAGTTATACAGTTATAACAACAAATGATACTCAGCGGGATTAATACTGGTCACTGATCACTGTAAAACGATTCGCAGACATGACTTTTGTCACAAAACCCTCTATGATCACTTACTGATTTTCCCATCGTCATATAAAAATATAATCGCTGAATAGGATTAAAATTTTTGTACTCTGTAGTTTTGAAACCATTGTGGTACTTTCGTCATCAGTAATGATATCTCTAGAAGGTTTTGCTGGTGATTATTTATGCTGCTCATGACTGTTTGATGACTAACGTAATACGAGTCGTATTACACAAAAATTGTTAAAATATATAGAGTATTGTGATATAAAATACTATGTGAGTATTAATTTTACTGTTTCACGTTCACCTGCGTTTCACTGAATATTCTTTTCAATGCGTCAGAGTAATCTTTTATATAAGTGTAAAATTTTGTGAAGTACGAACGCTTATCGCCTTAACACCGGGTTCCATCCCCACCGACCCGACGGAAGTCACTTTGGACTGCACTAGATGCAGATATGAGCTTACTAATTTAGTATAAGAATTCCTACTTCGAAATGCTGTTTCTTATTGTTTAATGAATTACCTATAGGACTACGTTCCTCATAAGCCGTACAAACATTGTCGATAAACGCGTCCCATAGCAACTGACATTATTTTAAATAACGTATTTCTGTTTCAAGTTTTCATCTAAATGGAACAATTGTTTTATTACAATCAAGCAACATTGTTCTAGTTCCGGTTTACACCGGGTCTCTTCGTCTTGGTGAAATTAGTTTTCTGTTTTAATCGGAAATGTCCAAGTCGGTGAGTGACTACATTTAAACACCGTGTTAATTTTTGATAAGCATTATGATTTAATTTAGATACACAAAGAAAAGTTATAATATATTATAATGTACAATAGGTTATTATTAAGTAAGCCATGCAGGTTTTGAAAATGTAGTTTATAATTTCAAAGAAGTGGTCCATTTCACAACAATACATGTCTTTTTTCATTTATTAATAAATATTTGCTTTTGTATTTAGAAAATACATAAACTATCTTTACGTACATTTTATCTCTTTAGAATACATTTTATATTAATTTGATATAATTTAAAACAATCACAAATAATTTCTACCTGTTTGTCTGTCCAACTAACTGCCCTTCTCTCTCATTCCCTGCCACATTCTCTCTCTCTCTCTCTCTCTCTCTCTCTCTCTCTCTCTCTCTCTCTCTCTCTCTCTCTCTCTCTCTCTCTCTCTCTCTCTCTCCTACCCGTCCTTTCGTCTATTGCCTTACTGGGTAAAGGGGTGCTTCAGTTTCTTCTATCCTGCATCAATATCTTCAAATCCGAATATCTACAGCGTCAAAGATCTTCAGCAATATCTCTTTGTTACTTCATCCTCCGATTTCTTCTAAAGTTCTTCCCCTTTATTGTACCCTTCTCTTTTTATGAAGTCGTTAATCCTGGTGTCTTAATCAATTCCCTATTAAATGTCTTGCTTAAGTGTTATAGTTTTAAACTAATGTATTTTTGTTTTTTGTTTTAGTATAAATAGAAAAATTATTGAGTTACGATAAACAATGCTCTGAAAGTACATGCTCTATTTCACGTTTACGTTTACACAAATTTTGATAAACATCAGTATGATAGTCTTAATGAAAATATTTTTCTGTTCTTGCCGGAAGTGCCAACAGTCGGAATTCGCATTTCTCTAATCCGGTGATCGACTACATTCAGATACTATGTTAATTTTAATCAGCCTTCAGATACATATTGTAACATTACATTTGGAACAACATAATATCGTACCTGATTTAATGAAGACTTTGGTTAAGAATCTAACAAGGAGAACAATATCTTCCAAGATGATAGTGAAGAGGAACGACTAACAATTTTAGACTGACTAGTAAGACAACTGACCGTACCCAAATTAATGATTATGGCTAAGTGATGCAAAATACCTTCAACCCCAATTATGACATGAATTTTCAGTATTGACCAAATAAAGAATTATAAAGACAGACGTCTTATGAACCAGTACTATAAAGAAACAAATGGTTTCATTTAATGTATCATAATATCTAGATAATCAAAATACAAATTGAGGGATAATAGGCCCAAACATGTAATATTATGTAAAAGAAATATTAGTAAATAATTAAGTTAATTGATGTAATGAAAATATAAATACACCTGATTATAGATACTTGAACCATACAAATAATTGTCACATATAGCGTTCATAAGATTGTCCAGTAAATAACAAGGAATAACTTGGTCACAATAACATTTATAACAAGAGTGAAACCCAGATAAACAGTAAATGTAACAAGATTATTAGAACTGTGTGGTGAGGTTTAGCAAAAGTGTTCAATTCATTGTAATTTTTGCAAGTCAGACATCAGTAAGTATACAGATGTTGAAACCCATATAAACAGTAAATGTAACATAGACAGTGTCAGAGTAATTAGTAAATTAACTGACAAAAAACCAATTAATTAGTGTAGAATTTGTTTTATAAATGTGCATATTTTATGTTTTAGCACAGTGTTTTATATCATAGTATTTGTGTTGTGTTTTTTGTATGTAGCAGGTGATACAGTTAGTTTAAAGGAAAGTCAATTTAATGATATTAATTCCATTTTTTTATGTTGTGTTAACAAATATAACCATAGAACCGGTGTTAAACCATGGTAATTGATTGACAAAGCAGAATGGACTATATAAAGATGTTTTGTTAAGTGTCAAACACTTATACAGTTTGAGTAGAAAACAGTTATTTGTGCAAGGATTTGGTAAAATCATAGCCATGTGGGCATGAATTTAACTATTAGAATAATATATCTTTTGTGTTGTTAAAATAACGTTATATGTTAAACAATTTTGATGAGTGTTAAAAGTTAATTTAATTGTTAAAGATTTTAAAATATGGTGATGAAAATAATACCAGTGCATGGGCCAGGTGAAACCAACTTTAGTAAATTTTGAATAATAATGTTAGAAATTTTGTAAAACAAATGTGAAAGGGTAGATGTATTTATAGGTAATAATGTATACAAGGAATATAGAAACAAAATAACACATATCAAGTTATTTAAGAAAATTTCAAATAACAAAATTGTAACATCTATAGTTCTTAAGTAAAAGTAGGCATGTTTAGTGTCTAAATATAACAAATGTGAAGATCAAAATAATGCTGATAATGGTTTTAAATTCCCATTCAGTATAGAAAAGTTATGTTAATTTAAAGATTTTGAACAAATTTTAGACTTTGAAATAATGAAAGTATATGACAATGTATATCCGAATTAGCCAACCAGATTCCAAGTTTACCCTTAGCAACCAGAAATTTCGGATAAATAAAATGAGACTTCTTTGACAACGATCTTAGCGGATAGACGCGTTTTTAAAACGTCTTACATTATATGTTATAAATTGTGAAAAAACTATACAACCAGATAAATACAGTTAGAGGTACACTACACGAACTTTTTACAATAACAGAAGAACACCCATTACAGGGAATAGAAGATACAAGAACCAGGAAGAAGATCTGAAGTGGACGTAGGCCGAGGAAGAAGATCTGACGTGTACGTGGGCCCTATCTTCAACCAGGAAGAATACAAGAAGAGGATTTGGTGATTCTGACAAATTATTATATTGTACTTCAACACCCACATTTGTATACACGACTTTTAAGTAATCATCAACTAAACTACAGACACCATATGACACAAACACTAAGAACAATCACTAATAACACTATATAAGATTAACACCTTTTCAAACACAACAAGAACTTTTAATTTACATAATAACTATCAAAGCCTGAACTGGACATAACCTTTTTCAAACTGGTAACCACTATACAACTCCTGTGTGCACGTAACACTCTAACATTGTAATATCCTGTAATTGTAAAACTTGTATTTTGATTAATAGTGTAATATTTTGTTTAATTATAATCCCCGAACCATATACGCCCTGAGATAATTAATATTTTATTAGAAACGTTAACGAAGCATTGTTTTGGTCTCGAAGAAATACTGAATGTTTGGCTACTGCTGCCAACTGGTAAAAGAAGACTTATAATTTGCGCTACAATTGTGATTATCCTGTTTAAATTTATTAAAACAGTTGACCAGTGTTTTTTCCGAATAAAGGATTCCATAAGGATATATGTTTGATGGTATTTGTGTGTCGTTATTATTGCTGTTACATTTAGGAAATAAAATTCACAGATTGCAGCGGACACGACAGTTGGCATCGTTGAGTGACGTCACGGAAACGTGCGGCATAGTGGGAGCAAGCGGCAATTTACAAAACCATTCGCCGTTCAACATAACACATTTATAATTACACATCGACGACTCCAGTGCGAGTTTGTCGCTACATTATTTATCTATATTACAAGTTGACACTTCCAACGGGCGGTGTAATTCAAGTGCACACGACATAGATACAAGTAACCTATTACTAATAACATTGTACGTAAAGAACAATCTGGTTACAAATTGACGAACCTGAAGTGAGGCTTTTTAACATTAGAAGTAACGAAACCCTATTTTATCATATCGTTACAATATATATATTATTTATAGGTGTACTTTCAAGTTATAGTACATAAATGCCTTGTTTAATGGTTTATTATTTAATATTTATTTTTAATTTTTGAATAAGGAGTTTAAAAATGCAAGTAAATAAACAATTTTGTAATAATCTGTGTCGATTCATTTATTGCTATTGGGTTAAAGTCGTTTACCATTATCTCCGAGCCGCTGTGTTCTTTAAATGTAAAATGGTATTTCAAAGCAAAGAGCCAATAAGAACAAAATTAGATTAGTGATCGAATTCTGGAACAGGTGAGTCACTTTAATTTTGGGGGAAATGATACTGATTATGACAGGAATTATGATATTCGCAGTAAGTTCCAGACAACCTGTGGTACAATAAATCGAATTTTAGAAACAAAGTACGACGAGATCAAATTAAAATTGTACAAAGTGTAGCGTGACAGAAAATCCAACTTGTTATAATTTAAAAAATAATCAAGTATAGAATAAAAATAAAATGGGTTAAAGTAAAATTACTAAAAAAATTAATCAAGGACCACAGTAAATTGAAATCATGGTTTCGAAGAAATAAAATAAATTAAAACCAACCATACAATATTTAATAAATTATAGGAAAATAGTGATAATCCAATGTATAGAGTAACTATACCCAGATAGTATAGGAGCAAGTAAGGAAATACCCAGAATAAACAAACCTCCATAATAAAAAGATGACTATTGGAAAAAACCACCACATATTAAAAAAAAAATAGAAACCCCTAAAAAGATTAAATGTCCATAAGAAAAGTACAATACCATAAAATAAGAATAAATGTAAAGTAAGTGTGAGTAAAGTTTCTAGACATATGATTAACAGTGGACCAGTGCATTTTATTTTTATGATGACAAGCAAATCTTGATGATCCCATGTAAGTGATATACTTTATCTTACAAGACTAGATAAAATGAATAAAACTAAGATAAGAGAATGCAGTAAATAGTGAAGTGAACAAGGGTAAATCCCTAAATTAAAACAAAAACAGCAAAAGACTGCATAAAAATTAATTTTAATAAATAATTTAAATGAAAAAACAGATGTGTTTTGTTGATGTTAACAGTTCATTGAACTCAAGGCTTGAATGTTTGAGATTGAGTCTATTTTTTTGTTATAGAATATATTTATTATGTTTTAATGATATCAATTAATAATAAACACTATTGTAATTAAGTAAGGGCAATTTAGTTAAGATTTTATAAGAATTGCATGTCAGAGAGGGTATTAGCAAGCTGAAATAATAATAAGCTTGGTAATTGAACTAACATAAAATGTAGGCCAAATGGTAAATATCACCCACATTATAATTAGTAAATAATATAATGAAATTAATTAAATTAATGAAAATTGTTTAATGTAATTCAATAACCATGTATACTAACTGTAACAACACTTTATGAAGGTATTGAAGGAATGTATAAAATATTATTAGAAAAAATGCAAGGGTAATAACACTGGAATATAAGGAAAAGCCTAAATTGAAGATAATATTCAAATTAGTTAACCAAAACATAACATTAATGAGAATTAAAGAAAACAAACCATGATAATTAAATCAATGACCTTATTCTATGATAATTAGAATCTAACATAAATTGTCAACCATTTAATGTGTAAAGAAATAATAGTGGGTAATGCCTACAACCAAATATACTGTAAATATGACTTTTTGAGTTAAAAAAATACTATAAAGTATATCATGTGTGGTATTAAATAACGCAGAATTAAATAAGGAAATTAATTATGTAATTAGTGTTTAATAAGAATAAATAATAAGCAAAATGTAATTAATCATGTAATGTAAAAGTCAATTATTTGGTACAACATATAATTTAGACTGAGGTGTCAGCTGATTAAAACAATGTGAATTTTAATATTAAATCAGCCAGGACCTTTTGTATGAAGAAGAAAGAGAGTGAGTTGATTGTTAAACGTTGAGATGCACACATCGGAACGAGCTCACTCAAATTAATTAATTAAAAAAGATAGAAGAATAATTTTACATACGAACTAAACCTATAAAAAATAAAACAGAGAAATTTAAAAATAGGAGTCATCAACACTGAGTTAAAATGGAATAATCAAATTAATCTATTTATGAAGATTGGAAGGCGTAACCCAGATATTAGAGCATATAAACGTTAATTCAGAATTTTATCGATACGAAATTTGCCACTGTAAACCTTATGAACTATTTGAACAGGAACACATTTGAACACTGATTGCCGAGCCGAACAACTGATCACTAATCCAGGATAATTACACTGTTATGAAGAGAAATTAATCACTACTGCTTAGATGAGGAACACATAAAGAATCAACATTTATTTGAAGAAATTTCGTCGAGAAGACTTCTCGTACATACAGAACGGGAGCGGCCATCTTTGTTGTAGCGAACCAGACCCGCCAGCTGTGATGACGTCAGGCTATCCAGAGCTGTTGGTTCGAAAAATTTAAATATTACTAACATTTGTATATCAAATATTATTTCTATTTCATAATTAAGAACTTTTTCATTGTAAGTGTTGTACTTTTCAGCGTTACCCTTTCTCTGACTATTTAAATAACAGCTAAAAGAACCTGTAATCCAATATTAATAATTTATACATTATTATATTTATAATTTATGACGAAACCAACTTGCCCTGAGATACGAGTTTGCGAGCTGTGGATTAGCAGATCGATTCAAAGTCGATTCATTGTGATAAATTTAATAAATTCATTTAATATTATTATTTTGAGTTTTATTTCTTGGTAAAAATATATATAGAAGAATTTTAGGTAATATATGAAACCTGGACTCCCAGAAAAGAAGAGAAGAGTATTGCGAAGGAGTATAATCACTGAATAACTGAAAACCACTAATCGATTATTACATTTTATAATCGATTTAACGTTGGAAAACAATTCTTGTTATTCGAACATAATAAATCCGATAAATTAGTAATTAAATAAATAAATATATAAAAATAAATAAATAAAATTTTTTTTATTTTAAAACAAAATTTGTTTTTCAAGTTATATTATAATTTTTGTTTACCCAAAAAATGTGATTTGTTACTAAAGTTATGGCAGTTCTGTATTGTCGTGTTCTATTGGTGTGAATTATGGGCAGCAACCAAGAACAGGATAGTAAAATACAAGCCTCAGAAATGGCGTTCTTAACAGGAGTTACAAGGTGTTCTAAACTTGACCGTATACAGAATGAGGCCATAAGAGAACTGTTACAAGCTTTTAACTTGATAGAAAAATTAAAAGATTACAAACAACGGTGGAAAGAATACATAGAAAAATGTCAGATTTTAGACTGGCCAAACAAGTCTGGAAGCACTAACCTATAGGACACAGTTGTGTGGGTAGACCTAGGAAGAGATGCTGGAGGACATTTGAAAGCGGAACAGTCAGCACTTAGCCTATGCCGTGTAGTGAAGATGATGAGTTGATAATTTTTACTTTCGTATTTAGAAAATATATAAAAAATTTAAAACGCAAACATTTTCTTCGTGAGATTCAATTTTTGTTATTAATTTTATATAATTCAAAACCATCATATATAATTTCTACTTGTTTGTCTGTGTCTCCACTTCCTCTCTGACCGGAAAACACAGACGCGTTTTTATGTCATTCGTTTTTATGCTCTCTCACCGATCGTCGGTTGCCTTTATGGATGATGCAGTGCAGCAGTTTCTCCTATCGTGAGTCAATCTATTCATTTCCGAATACCTACAACGTCAAACATTCTCACACAATTTCCCCCAGCTAATTTAATCTTGTACCCTTTCTTTTTTACTAAAGTCGGTAATCCTGGGTGTGTCAACCAATTCCCACCAAACTATCTTGCCTCCTTGTAACAGTTTTCTACAAAAGTTTCCTTTCTCCCATTATTTTTAGAACCTACTCATTGGTTAACTTGGCCATCCATTATATTCTTAACGTTATCCAATGAGACTACGTTTTAAAATGTTCTATTGCTCGTCTTTCTGCTTTCTCTAACGTCCAGATTTTAGCATCCATGCAATGAGATGCACCATACATTTAGTTTTAGGAATTTTACCTTATTTCATAATTCAATATTTGGCAAAAACCAATTTTTCTCTCTGGTTAAAGCAGCTTCACTCTCGGATTGGTATTTCAATAGGTGAATTTGCTCAATTCCTGTGTGATGTTCTTCTCAATTTTAATATTAAATAATCTGTTGTACTGTTTGTGTAATTCATCATGTGAGAAGAATTAACGATGAAGAATCAACAAAGCCGTGGACAGTCTATTATAGGAGGACGCCGAAGGACAGGCCAGTACATGTAGAATTTATAGATCTGAAAAATTGTAATATAATTCGAAACAGAGATAAGTTTTTTTAATTGTACAGAGTTTGGGCACAGTTTAAGAACTAACAAGAGCTCTTTGAAATTTACACCAAAAGAATACATTATATGTGGAAATCAGGAATAAAGGATATGACAAGTTCAAAGCATTAAAAATTCGCTACTACAGGATTGATTTACATCACCGACAGTTTTCAAAATGTATCTACAACATTCGTTTGAACTTTGGTAAAGGAAATGTAAGCGAACTAGGTTAACGACAAGAGATTCCCACCTTCACACTCTGAGGTTTGTGGACGATCGTCAGGTCATCGCAAACAATGAAGAAGATCTGAGTTGTATGACAAGCAGATGACAAGAGTGATATAAAATAAAATATTGATAAGACTACATATATGACAATAACAGAAGGATGTGTACAGAATCCGAAAGTGGCCGACAGTGTGACAAGAAGGTCAAGAGACAGGGAATTCAAGTACTGTGGGTTTATAATGACAAAGCACGGGAAAACAGAAAAAGGAATAAAGAACAGACTTTAGAAAACAAAGACGTGCATTCGACAACTCTGTTTCATACACCGGGATACCATATTTTGTAGCATACTAAAACAATGACAATCAATATCGTGTTGCGTCGTGTCCTCAAAAATAGAAAAAGGAAATAAGAACAATGCAAATGGACTGCTGGGGCGAAGCTGTATACTGTCGAGAATAAACAGGACAACTAATACTGAAATGCGAATGAGAATGTTCCCATTTACATTGATTTTGGCGCATAGGAAGAGTTGAAAATATCAGATAGTAGGCAGCTATTGCGAGCTGCCGTTCTTTGGGAAGATGAAGAAAAAGTATGCCTTAATCGTCTTTGCGAGATGAAATAACGAGAAAAGACGGGGTCTGGAAAGTAGAGAACTTCTTTCCATTCATTGAATTTTCGATGACTTTTTGTCAGTTTTCCTTTTATTTTAAACATAAAATTAAATATTTTTGTAAATTTTGTATTTACGTAATGTACATACAATTTTTACTCAATAATGAAAATATTATGTTACTAAAAGTATAAAATTACTGTCCGATATTTGACAATAACTATATTTTCTGTTACAACAAACAAAATAAAACTTATTCACTATCGTGACATCATTTGATATTTTAGCTTATTTCAGCACAAACCAAACATAAGTGTATCTGATTAAAGATATATTCTTCAATTTATTAGTCCATTACCGGATTTATTTACTCTCAGTGTACGTGGATCCCATCAATTGGCTCTAAGCAAACCGCGTCATAAAATGGCTGCTGTGTTAATAAACTTTTTCAAATGAGTTGACAGTGATATAATACCATTTAATATCCCGGAATCATCAAACATTTTTTAATGTTAGAAAATACAAATTCTTAGTTAGACACATTCTATAAAATGTAATGAATTGGCTCTAATGAGACTCTTCTTCTTCTTCTTCTTCTTCTTCTTCTTCTTCTTCTTCTTCTTCTTCTTCTTCTTCTTCTTCTTCTTCTTCTTCTTCTTCTTCTTCTTCTTCTTCTTCTTCTTCTTCTTCTTCTTCTTCTCACTTCAAGGATTAGGTTATATAAACCTGTTCCGGGACCTATCCCGTCCTCAGAGGACCCACGTCTCTTCTACCACTGGCTTTATAGCTCAGTGCTTTCGGCAATCGATCCTCTGTCATCCTTTGCAGATGATCTCACCATTGTCTTCTGGAAATTGAAATAATTTTATTTATTTCATTACCTTTACTTCAAAGTCTGCTCTAATATTTTCAGGGTTTATTCTATCTTGCAATGTATAATTTAAAGTATTTTGAAGAAACTGCATTTCAGCACACTGAATCTTCCCGCTTCTCTTTTTTTGTCATGACCCACGCCTCACTTGCATAAATCAATGCGAGTATTACAATTGCCTTATAAAATTTAATACTTGTGCTGTGCCTTGTTTAATTTTTAAGATTTCTACGAATCGTACTACAAATATTCCTAAATTTATTTATACAAAGAAACGTTCAGTATCAGAATATCTGATACAAAGCCACCAAATCCTGTCTCAGAAAGAGAAGGGTGAAGGCGATTCTCCTGCGCCCCAAAACAGGGGTTTTTTCGGCTAAGGTATGGTAACCCTGACAGAAGAGTCCTCCTGGTCCTCCTGGTAGAGGGTGTGCAACAGGCCAGTAACCTGTTCATGTAAAAGTTTGGAATACTTGTAGTATCTAAAAGAACAATGAATTATTTGGTATATTTTATCAACGATTAATATCAAGTTTGTTCATATTCATAAATCCGTTCAACTTGATAATTTTAATAGTTTAAGTAACTATGGGTTACAAAACTATTCCCAGTTTCTCTAAGCGTCTGTTCTATTTCACATCGTAAAAATAGCAAAATATCATATTAATTAGAAAATACTATGTACTGAAATTTGTGTAAATATTCATGACGGTGCAGTAGAAACATTAAACACGTGGAAACTAAAATTGTGCACGCGCAGAGAGAAGAATGCGTCGAAGTAAGAACTTGGATCATACATAATACACACACGGTCAGAATATCTCTGCGGATCATAAGAATAATGAACGTGTTAGACATGTGAAGATCCTACGGGACCTGGATATAAAGTCTTTGATGGATTCACTGGACATGACGCAGTTGTGGCTACGGCATAGAAGTAGAGCAGACCGTGGAATTAAAACCTAAGAATAAAAGACCTAGGCAGTGCGAAAAGTGTTTTATCAGGGGTATGTTGACAGACTAGCAGAGGACTGTGGGAAATAAATGTTCTGTGTAATGATAGGAGGGGATGGAGAAGATAGGCAGAGGGCACGTAAAGGCCGACCCTGAGAAGCAGAAGTGTTGGGTAAATAAGAATAAGAAATATCCACAACTAAAAACATTGTTTTATACGTTTCTCCGTGACTCATATCGTATTGATTCTGAAAAAATCACGACTATGGTAAATTTCTTTGACTGCAGCTCACGTGCGTCCCATTATTAATTGCCACAATGTGCCGTTTCGATAGCGTTCGACTGACCACTAGAATGCCACTATTATTGGTTTTCAGTTTAAATAATTTTAGTTGTGTGTGTTAATAAATAGACGAAACAAGTAATTTGAATTGTTTAATTAATTTGAACAGAATAATTACAACGGATAATTTTAGACACCATCTGTTCACGTATTAAAACTAATAATTATTAGTGTTAGCAATAAAAAGGCAATGTTTAACTTGTGTCGGTTTCCAGGAAAATTGTATTTCAACATCTTTTATGAATTAAATAATTTATTCGTAATTTAAGATTTAAAACTTTCATAAAATCTAAATATTATTAAATTGTTTAACATTTTCCTGTCCTCTTCTTGTTCTTGTTTTCCTTCCTTTTCTTCTTTTTCTTCTCCTTTTATTTTAATCTCTTATATCCCATGGTACACTTCTATTAGAACTACTACTTTCTTGCTGGTAATATTAGTGCTGTTAATACTCATAGTTCTCCTCTTTTGTACAGCTGTTCTTTAACTTTTTCTTTCAGCAGACTCGACTTCCTGTAGTCACTTCCTAGTTTCTCAAGTTGACACGCCATTATTATCTTTAGTTGCGTCAAGAATTTTCCTCAGATCCTCAGGTGTTTCATCCAGTACAGAACAAAGATATTATTAGCATAGTAGTACAAAAATTATCAGGACCAGTAGAAGAAGAAAGTACAAAATAATAGTTTAACCGCTGTTAACTTACGCAATGTGCGAGTAGAACATGAGCTTTACAGAAGACATTGTTGAAAGCTGAGGAATTGTTGAGCGGAAACTTAACTGAGATAAATGAACTATAGGTTACGAAAAATAGAGTATACTGGAAAGCATTGTTGAAAAGAAATGGGAAGGAGAGAAAGAGAAAGGACAATGCAGAGAACAGGATAATGAACATGGGCGGTATACACGAGAAGACTGTACAAGTATAAATCAATTTTAACAAGGAGCCAACAAGGAAAGAAACCCAGAGGAAAGGCAAAAATGGAATGGGCTTTCATATCACGGGAGTGGACGTGAGAGTACGTGGAAAGAAAATTATGGAATAAAGTACATGAAAGAGGGTGGTAGAGAGTAGAGAGAGAGCAAGAGGGAGAAAAAGGGTGAGGACTGAATGTAAAAAATTTAATTTTGAAATAAACAGATCTAGTTTCTAGAAATTTACAGCGTGTCAAACAATTTAGAGTTACACAGAATTAAGAAGGTAAATGCGGACTATCTCTGCTGTGATTTTCATTTCTTTCATGTGTTCAGTCAGCTGTAAGGAAGCTGATGGGGCGTAAAGGATTGCCGTGGAGAAAACACGTTCCGATTGGTGATTTTTGTAAAAACAACTACAACGTCCCGTTCGTAGAAGAAGAATATTTTGGTTAAAATCCGTTGTAACTGTGTCTGACACTTGGTTCTGCGAAGAATTATAAAACTGAATTGTTCTTGTCTAGTATCAGGATGTTTACGTAAAACTCTTTTCGTTAATGTGTACAAGCAACAAACCGCTTAACTGTATACTCAAGTTAAAAAAAAAGATTATCAGGAGTCATTTTAACATAGTAGTTTACATCAATAGGCTTAACGCGGACCGGCATAGCGCATCGTTAGCGGCTCACGATCGCAACGGCTGTGCTGCTGACGTGAGATCCAGTCAGGAACACGACTCGGTCTGCCGCCCTGGGGACAAATAATACAGCAATGCTGACTGGAGTGCTTGGGTTGGGTTGCACACTTACGCTACTCACCTCCCTCTTCCCCGTGCGACTTGACACCGTAAGAGGTCACCGGATGACAGATCCACGTATCAGCTGGGCGTAAATGAGTCCGTCTATGAGGGGGTTTTCTTGACTCCCTGGACGCTCGTACGTAAAACTTACATGCAAGAGATAGCTCCGTGTCGTCAACGGATCGCATGTCGTGTCTTCTTCACAACAAGCGAAAAAAAAATAGACGCGAAAACTTTGATCTGTTGCCGAAGTCTGTCATCTAGGATCCTTTGTAGCTTCCTTTTGTGGATATTGATCTGGTATTCCAGTACGGGGGCTGCATAAGTAATGATCGGAACCAAATATGCTCTGACAATTGTCTTATAGAGTTTGCGTGTCATGACCTGGCTGACAAGAAGTGGAAACAGTTGGCCTAGACGAGAGGACGCTCAGTTGACCTAACTGACAAGATACCTGACTTTCGTGGACCAGCACGAAACTGCGTTATGCCAAATCGCAAATATCCGCGTCGATCTTTCCAGCGCTTAGAGGAAAGCACTAAGAAAAACCGGCCTCTATCTTTTCGAACGTATCAGTGTAAATAATTCCGATCAGCCAAACGGTTAAGATAGCGCTGAGATTAAAATCGCCGCCGAAAGAGGGTTGTGCGAAGCGAAGGGCAAGCCCGTCGCCCGCTCGTTTCCTGCGTTCCGAGATTCAAATTGAGCTCCTGCCGCAGGGACCGTTTGATTATCTGGATTTTTGGGTGTGGCCTGCTACCGGCCGTGCGGATCAATTAGTTAATTTTAATTACTAATTGATGGTGAGAGTACGCCGAGGTCGGGTCCATGATTTACTTGGCACAGATGGGTTGCGACCGAAGGCGCTAATGAGATGATTGCCCTGAAAGCGGGCACAGCGGCGATAAAACTTTCGGAAAAGTGTCTGTATGGTGACGTTCAAGGAACAGACACGCAGGGAATCTCTAATGATTATCTTAGATATCAGATAGTGGGCTTTGCACGCCCAGTACAATCCTCAGTCCAGGAGAGTCTGTAGCTTACGCTTATGGGTCTTCAACAAGATCCCACATACAGGGATCGCTTAGATAACCATCGGCACCACATATGAGTTTCCCTGGGCGGCGGGCCATAGATTTACTGTAAAGCGGGGGACGGAGCTTATATAAACGATAACAATTACTGAGGCCATATTTTGCTTCCTTGCAATCAGTAAAACTTGAATAATCGTTTCATAGTTTACATGGAGCGCAAATTTTTGTTTTTCATTTCTATTAATTTAGAAACAATTTTAACTAAATTTAAGTGCAATCTGTTTGGGTTAAATTATGACACGTTTGTGCATGTAAAACTGAAAGTTAACTAATATTTTTTTCATGGTGTTTTTTTTGTAGTGATGTTAATGTTATCTAGCATTAACATCGTAGTCTGTACCGTACTATTATGTAAGATTGTACGCTTGTTTTAATCAGCGTATGTGTCTGAGATTCTTATCGTCGAGTTTTCTCCCTTATGTGTCTTGGATTTTTCTACTTGAGTTTACTTTTTCGGTGTCTTGGAGTTTCTTTTTCTGAGTTTATTCCGAAGCGCCTTAGTAGTTTCTCCTTGACTTTAATACTGTTTTGAAATTTTCTGCTTCAGTTTACTTTTTAGATGTCTTGGTGTTTTCTTTTTACTTTATTCCGGAGCGCCATGGAGTTTTTTCCTTGAGTTTAATCATAAGTGTTTTGGAGTTTTCTGCTTCAGTTTACTTTTTATATATCTTGGTGTTTTCTTTTCAGTTTATTCTGAAGCCCCATGGAAGTTTCTCCTTGAGTTTAATCGTAAGTGTTTTGAAATTTTTTGCTTCAGTTTACTTTTTAAATGTCTTGGAGTTTCCTTTCGAGTTTATTTCGAAGCGCCATAGAAGTTTTTCCTTGAGTTTTGTTGACGAGGTTTCTCCTTGGATTTTCTTATTGAATTAAATTCCAAGTGTCTTGGAGTTTTCTTCTTGAATTTATTTCTTAATGGAGTACGGAGTCCTAGAGTATTTCTGTCTTTGTATAATGTTCGGTAAGAGAACTCTAGAATAGGTGCTAAAGGTGATGGCGTGAAATAATGCTTAACATGCTATATAAAAAGATTTCTAAATTGATCAATAAATAGTAGTAGTTAGTGAGAGTTTTCTCAAGTATTTGTGCTTAAGATTATTGCTAGGCGTCGTTTGCGTGAGTTTTGGTTACTGTACTGTCAAGTGTTTGTGGCGTTGCTATTTCGATAATACTTGCCGTGATTTGGTACCAAATAACTAATATATTAAAATTTTTAGTTATTGTATTAGACGTTTTTATGTTGGTTTATTCCATAAATCTGTGTAAAATATGACTCATCCCAAAACGGAGTAGGACCCCCCCATATTTACATCTACTTATATGATATTATTATGCATGTCTTGAGTATAAATTACAGTAAAAAATCTAATAGCTTGCCACTGGTTGAAATCAGAACCTGGACGTATCTAGATCAAAGAATTGCCTCACCACCAGCCACTGAGAATGAATCAGGTACGGTTTACCTATTGTTATGGAAACTGCAGTGCAGATGTGCCGTATATGCATTAGATTTGTACGTGCATTCGTATCTCAGACCTAAACATTTCCAACGGTATGTGCCACAATTGACGATGGGAGATTCGGAATGTACTGTGTCCAAAGATATACAGGAGGCTGTGACAGTTGAGCCGAGAGAGCCGCATTCAGTGAGGCGCCCAACTGAATACCAAGCGGGCGGTGTTAAATTCCCAACCAATAAGCCTGTCATCGACGCTCCAATTCACACATTATTCCTCTGCTAATTTATCTCTCACTGTTCAGCGATTGGCTTTGCCCAAATATTAATGTGAACATTCTCTGAACACTGAAATAATGGTAATATTAATTCGATGGCTGCAACGTATCCACTCGTTAAATAGTCAGATTGAATGTGGTTAGTCAGATTAGTCAATATAAATGAAATAAACATTGTAGTTTCAGTGACGTTATGCAGTGGAATCTCTGGAGTGATGTAGATACAGCGGGACACACTGTCCCACTTATGGGTTGTGTGGGTTCCTGATTTGATTTGAGGTAATGAAACAGTCATCGTTTCTTAATGTGAAACAGATACATTTATTTTTCATTAACTTCACAATCTGATAACAACGAAAAATTACAAGAATTTAATTAATCTTTACTATTTTTTACTTTCGTGTTCCATAAGGAAATGGTAGTATGGTCATGGCGAAAAAATCGTGTTCGAGATAATGGCAGATTCTGATTGTACTACCATCAAAACATGAAAAAAGTCATTTTCGAAAACTGTCTGCGTGTCTGTCTGTCTGTCTGTCTATCAGTAGATTTTTTCTATGGCAAACGATAACAGCCGCAAATACTAACGGAATCAAATAATTGTTTGCAAACCGTCCTGAATTATAGTGGACTCAAGGCCTGTTGATTTTGGTGAAGATCGGTTAAGGGAAAGGGGTAGTTTACCTGCAACGTTTTACGTTTTAACAAGAGTAAAGTGCTTAATTTTGATAAATAAAGTATCCTGAAAAGAAGGTCATAATAATCCACTGTAGAAAGGTAGATGAAATATCTGTAAATAAAAAGGGTAGCTGAAGGGGGAGGGGGTAATTTTTTTATAAATTAAAATATTAATTGATGGATGAAGTAAATTTTATAAGTTTTATATGTGTAATACGTTATTGACAACAAAGAAGTAGTTTCTGTGGAAACATTTCATTTAACTTTAACAAAATTCTATATTTTTTATTTTAATTTAAATCATGTGTGAGAGAAAATATATTGTTCGTGGCAGGCAACCATATTTCAATTATGTAATGTTTACGTTTCCATTTTATTATTATGATTACCGCAATAAAAAGGCAGGCAAGACACACACACAATTCGCGTTATTTTTGGCCTCACTTATGTTTATTTTCTTACATTTGCACGCTTTTTAAATGGAAGTGCCGAAACCCACACGAACACAACGCGTGCAAGCCGAAAAAGTGTCCAGCGTGGATAGCGATTTGCTTCTTGTGGATCGCTGGGCAGTGTAACTGCACGTGTTTACAGAGGAACGGTTCATAGACAGACTTTTCGTCTTTATGAAATGAACCCTCTGCAAGATGCTCAGGGTCCATGAATGACTTCGGAGCGCTTCGTAAGAGGGATGATTATCTCCGTAGTTTGGTTTCTTTATAAGAATAAAGTAAGCCTACCTAATTTTTATGGATAAGGTGACTGAAAATAACATTATATTAAACGACTACCCCATAATAACAAAAATATCTATAAATAGTGAAATTAGTTTGAGGGTGGGCGATATTTTTTTAGAAATTACCGAACCGAATTCAAGTAAATTATTGTAAACATAAATATTACAACATGGAAGTCAAGTATGGTTCTCCATACGGATTTTTAACAAGTAAAATCAAATATTATATATATTTTATTGCAAATTCGTTTACAGTATAATTTAACTGTTACACTAATCACGCTTTCAATACATAACTAGCCGTAAGGCTAGACTAGAACCAGATAGATTTATTTATCATTAATCTCACAATCAGATAACAACTAAATATTGATTACAACAATTGTAATAATATTTGCAACTTTTTTTATACATGCAAAATCAACTATTCTAGACATTTTTATTGCAATTTCGTTTACAGTATGATTTAAATGTTACATGAACTACGTTTTTAATTATTAAATCTAGACTTTGCAGTTTTTGATTAGTCATATTGGATTAATATTATTTTGGTTAAATTTTAATTGGAAAAATGATTTCTTTTGTTTACTTTAAGCGTCAGTGAGTGACATTATTATTACCTGAAGCAGTCAAATAATAATTAAGCAGATTTTATAGAAACGATTGTTGTTTATTTTTACTGTCAACTCTAGGCAAATGTAATGCAGAATTGTTATTGGGATATGACATACATTTATCAGGAAATAAGATATAATATAAATATAAGCATATTCGGTCAGGAAGCAAAAGGAAAATTTTTTAGGAAGACGATTTTTGTTCACAGAGAACTGAAAAGTAAAGTAATAAATTGGCTAACAAATTCGAACATAAATTTTTATGGAAAAGGTACATTAAAATTTGTGTCATGTTAGGACAAACGTTTAAACCGGTTTCAGAATCATACTAAAAAATATATAAGTTTATTTTCAAGTGTACATTAATTTTGTAACCAGCTTAGTATTTGTTTTTTAGTTTAATTAAATCCAATTCAATATGCCAATAAACAAAACAAAATATAATCATTTTTATTCACTTAATTGGAACAGAACAATTACAGGCACAGGCAGTTTTCTTGGCAACAGAATTCTTCAAACAGTATCTGTCTACATCAAAACGTCATAATTTATTAATATTGACAAAACGTAGACGTTGTTTAAAATGTGACCGTTGCCAGACTCCTTTGTGTTTTAATATGCTTTTGTATTTAAATAATTTACTTGCAATTATATATATAAAATCAATCAATTTATATATAAATATATATATGTATATATAATTATACATTTAATATTTATAATGAATTTACCTCAAGATATTTTTTTCCTTATTAGGAACACGTTTCGGGTACCATCTTGTACCTATCCTCAGCCTTCCGGTTTTTGTGTCTGGTGAAGTACATATGTGTTGGTTGACTATTATTATTGTGGTTTCCTGTTAGCTTCTGGTACTTCAAATTGGTTTTATTGTGTGTGATTTTGGTGTATGTGTTAGTTTTTTGTGTATTTTCGATGTTGAGTGATTTGAATATTGTGTCATGTTTTGTATTGATTTGTATTTGCTCAGGAATTAGTTTGTTTTGTGTTTTATGTTTGTATATTTGTAAATTTTCCCAAATGTTCATTATGGTGGCTTGGTGTGGTACATGTTTTATTAGTGTCACATTGGTTATGTCTGGGAATTCATGTCCTGTTTTTATTGCATGCGTGGCTAAATTGGATTTATATATTTCTGGTTTTTTGTATGCGTTTAGGCGGTTATTTTGAACACCTAAATGCATACAAAAACCAGAAATATATAAATCCAATTTAGCCACACATGCAATAAACACAGGACATGAATTCCGAGACATAAACAATGTGACACTAATAAAACATATACCACACAAAGGCACCATAATGAACATTTGGGAAAATTTACAAATATACAAATATAAAACACAAACAAACTAATACCTGAACAAATACAAATCAATACAAAACATGACACAATATTCAAAGCACTCAACATCGAAAATACACAAAACACTAACACATACACCACAACTACACACAATAAAACCAATTTGAAGTACCAGAAGCCAACAGGAAGCCACAATAATAATAGTCAACCAAAACATATGTACTTCACCAGACACAAAAACCGGAAGGCTGAGGATGGGTACAAGATGGTACCCGAAACGTGTTCCTAATAAGGAAAAAAATATCTTGAGGTAAATTCATTATAAATATTAAATGTATTTTATACATCAAGAAACGGACTGTAGCAGAAAGTGATTGAATATATATTTATATATCAATGAGAGAAACATAGTGAGAATGTTTGGAGACACATTTTCAATAAGTGTTGATTGGTATCCTGTGCAAAGGATGTAAATGTTATAAGACGACATTGTTATTAGAATAAGTACTGAATGTTAACGTAGTCTAAGACGACAATAAACAATAGAAAAAACAGCTGTGCAGTGTAGAGTGAAAGTGATTAAGTGTTATGCGCATAACGAATTGTGTCAAGATAATTAATAGTAAGGCAATTAACAGACACACTATAAGTTATTTATGTTAATGTGCAAATTGGAATAACTAGGAGTAACTAATTATTTTAAAATTAAATAAATATTAATAGAATTTATTAGCAAAGTAATTATCTATGTAATGACATGCAGTTGAAAACACGTGGTTCGGAAAGGCCTAGAAACCGGAATTTCATGTCCACCAACACGTGGTCGGTTTTCTCGTACAACCTAAAACGACGTCGTTTGCGTATAAGCACGGGTGAGCCGTGTATTAAGCAGCTCTCTAATAGTATCTTGTAGTCTCTAAGAAGACAGTCTCTCATAGTCTCTGGGAAATCGGTAGTGTATCGTCGAGGGAGCGGCTGAATTAAACCACGAAGCCAGACACGGCGTTCTAGATCTGCAACGAACGATGGGTGTCAACGAGGACGAGGACTCAATCAGGATCAACTTGGAAGGACACAACGTCCACGAGGAAACCCTGAGGTTGACAGCCCACCTTAGGAAGACAGCGGGGGGGGGTGTAAAAGCGGAGCAGGCCTGCGAGATCGTCCAGACCAATGCAACTTAACTCAGCAAATCCAGGAAAATGAAATTATGAAAACTATTTATAAAATATAAATCAATTAAAGATTTTATTTTAATTTGCTAACTGTCAAATATTTAAAAAAATACATATTTTTTTAACTCATAACTTCCAGATATAGCTGTATATGTTTTATATTAAATATGTTTTATATAGTAAATATATTAACACCCAATCAAAAATTTATTTACCCAAGTATAGTCATCTTTAAACCTGCTGCCTTGCTATATATATATATCTATATACGTGTGTGTGTAAAACGCTCAGCTGAAGCGTTGTTGCCCGGTTCTTCGTAAAGTAGTTATAGAATTCGTGATTGTGGCTAATGTGTCATCTATCACTTCATGTTTTATCTTAAATTTGATAAACATTTTTTCCTACTTATCGGCGCACAAATATGATTAGATTATCTTTAGTCCAGTTTGTAATCATTTCAGAATTCTCAATTCCATATATGCCAATTTTGGAAGAGGCCTTAAAGAATACCGTGGACATAAAGAGTGACTAGGCTACTGATGATGTACTGAAGAGAGTAGGTGATAGAATGATTCTGTTTGAAACCGTTGCGAAAAGGAGGAGCAGTATGTAGGTTATCTACTACGAAGTTCACAGTTTTTCACCACCCTGATCGAGGGAATGATTTAGGGACGTCGTAAGAGGGGAAGGCCCAGACAGGAGCGTAAGAATAAAAGTAAAAGGAGAGAGAAAGTGCATAGTAATTAACACACTATCTTCGAAATTGTTAAAATTTTAAACCTTTGGATTGAGGAGAAGAAGAAAAGGATCAGACAAAGTGTCAAATTGTCGATGGATTTAAATTTTAATTGAACCGTCTTGAACATAATAGATATTTTGAGCAAATCGAGTGCATTTATATGGTTCAGAATAGCTTATTACATTTTAATAATATTTGTATCTAATACACATTTACGGGTTCGTTGTCATACTGCATAGATTATATAACTGTAAATAAAAATTACGAAGAAACTTTACGTGATTAACATGAAAAATGTTACATAACGTGAAACTGTGACGGATTGTAAACGTGAAACTGTACAAAATTTCCCACAATGAGTGATGTAGGCTAATATAATCATACGCCTGTAAGGAAGGCAATTTGGGATGTTGGCTATTCCTAAGGCTCCAGATTACGACTACCAGAGGCTGGTCGATTGCTCTGCCAGCATCCACGTCGATTCCATATCGTACTAACCCATAATGTAGTTCAGGAGTGTTCTGTGTTGAATATTACGAAGTGAAGCAGTGAGACGTGTTAAGTAATAGCGGTTCTGTCCCATGGTGTTAATTTTTCATTATTTTGTGCGAGTATTCGCAACTTGTGAGTTTCCAAATTGGAGCACTTTTTCATCTGTCCCCACTCAGAATATGGCTGCCTCAGAAAGCGGCGAAACCTCAAGTCGTAACTGTGCGTAGACACTGCACGTTTGACAAGCCGGGAATTTTACTTAATAACATGGTTGACTCGCGCCTTGGAAATCTAGGTAATTACATGACAGTTATTATACTTCATACTTTGGTGTTCAATTATTCGTTGCACTGTTTACACATGAAGATCTAAGTGACAGTCGAGACAATAAAAAATAGAATATCAAAAAGTCTGCAGCAGCCAAACTCTAACTACGTGAATTACGACTATAGGTCTCTGAGTGAATACATTTATGTGGGGGAAATCTGATGTAAACTGTTACCCTGAAGTCGAGAAAGTTTTTAACATTAAGGTTCATTTAGACGATGTGCACCACAGAACTGTGTAATGCAAACGAGATATTGCTGCAGTTATTCTACTTGACGTGAAGGGATGAAAGGAAATAGAGAGAGGGAGAGAGACAGAGAAAGAAAAAGAGAAAGAGTGAGGGAGAGGGGGAGAGACTAAATCATCATTGTAATCCACCTATGTAGTAGATATAACGGATAACAAACTCATTAAATGTATGCAGTAATTTTGTTTTGATGTTAGGCTTATATTTAAGTTCCACACTTTCTACCCAATTGTCATCTGCGTACGCTGTTTTACATACATCAAACTCTACTTATTGTCTAATTTATTTAGGTGCACTGGTAACTACCTGTGGATTCCTAAAGTAACCAGACTTGTGTGGAAAACATATATCATAGGAAGAACACGACATCTTGAATTTAGAAGAATGCAATAAGATCTGTCTTGACGAATGGTGCAGAGGCTGGGTGAGACTCACATAAAGCTACATAGCAGATGCAAGTTCTACAAACATTTGTGGGGAAAGCTTGGTAGACGAAAATACGCAATAAGAACATGTGTGGAATAACGGATGTAATAGAAGGGAAAACGGAAAGAAGACAGATACGGTTTGATCACATACCCAACGTAGATAAAACAGATTAATTGATACTAGAGAAATCTAGCAAACCGTCTAGCGGGAGTAGATTTGGAAGACTTGGCATGAAAGCTTCCGGTACCATATTTACATTCCCCCTACGAGTTGAGCCGTTGGCTGAAACCATTTGGGGTAATGGTTGGTGCGCAAATCCTCCATCCGTTTGAATATTCCCCCAGCGGAGTCAGCCAACTACTAGTAGTGCTGTATTCAGCATAGCACTTAGATATGAGGCGACATAAGCCGTCCTTATTAAAACAATTTTGGTTCAATTTGAAGCAAATGCCAGTTTCCTCATCTTATGTAAACTTGAACTTTCACCCATTTCAACAATTTGTCGTTCTTCGAAAAAATATTCTATTGAGTCCATTTTAATTTTAAAACCCAAATTAATATTATTATCTGAATTATCTTAGATTATTTTTATACAAGTTAAGAATTTTTTTTGTAACAAGATATTTTTGGCCATCTTTAACCAAACTGCAGTCAAAAGGCCATTGAACTTTAAAAACCTAACCGATTCCTCTCAAGAAAAGAAATTTCCCTTCCACCTACGGTCCTAAGGTTTTTGGTGGGAGAGAAGGCTGATATTCTCTTCCTTTCCTAAGAGTGTTGTTTAGTTCTGTATGTATTCATCTTTAATCTTCCACTCTTATTATATCTCACAAAAACTGCCACAAAACAGCCTCGCCAAATTTCATTTTTAGACGCTATTTACGCATGAAATAAAAGAGAACACACACGCTCATTGGAAGCATATTCTAGCACGATGTTTTTAAACAAAATTGTAAAAATAAACTAAGAAGAATGCGTGGTGAGAGAGAGGTAAGTCAGTGGCTGAGATCGTAGGGGGTATGTTAATGTATGTGATCAAGGCTACTACATAGCTCCTCCGAGATTTCAGCGCGCTGAAACCGTAGTGGGAATATAACTACGCCTTCTTGTAACGTCCTGAGTACGTTTTGTTTGCTGCTTTTTAAGGATGTTCTTTTGTGGCATAATTCAACTACGTCTGTTTGTAAATCTTACTGTTGAATATCTAAGGTTAAAATTACACTTCATTGTTTATTTTGGAAGCTTCTTCTCTATTATCAAATCCGTATCCTCAATCTCTCTATATTGGGCGATGGATTAATTTAAAATATGTACAAATTCATCCTTATAACTCTGTTCCCATGTAAGTGTACTCAATTTTACGGATGTGAAAAATGAGGGGTCAGGAGGACGGATAAAATAGAGGCGTATAAAGTCGAATGTGTGTAAAGTTCAGCAATAGGCTATCAAAATGAGACAAGTTCAGAAATTCAGTATGTGCAGGATTCAAGCGGGGTATGGCACAAATTAGAGACAGCATATGATCAGAAACTGTAAAATGATGATTCACAAAACAGTTGTCAAACCGCTGATAACATAGAAAAATGAAACAACGTGTGCCTTAAAAAATCAGAAGAGGGATAAACAAACTAAAGATGGCAGAAGGTAGAGTTTATACAGGGAGATTCAAAATTCCAAGGCAATCTCTCGGGACCTGATTCTATCTATAGCTAAAAATAAGGAAAAACGTTCATATAAACATAGGCCCGAAAATGGTTCGTTACCGAGTTACGGCTCGCGAACCAGTTCGCCCTGATTTATGCTCCCACGGTAAAATAACCCAATACTAAAATTCTTGGGGTATAAAGTAAAGGGTAAATTAGGTGGTTTCTTATAGTTTTTGATCTGAAAAATTGAATGAAAGAGATCCTAGAGCTCTATCGTATTTAGTTTTTAAGAAAAACTGTGTGAAACACAAAACATTGGAGTCGGAAAACAACATTTTTACATTTAGGATACAATAACTTCGTTAATTTGCCAATAAACAACTAAAAATTTCTAACTAACTTTGTAGACAATTTAATTATGAAAACATTGACGTAATGTAATGTTTATTAAAAATAAATACAAATTAGAGAAATTTGACTTTATTTGAAAACAAAACCGAACAAAATACGCCAGAAAAGTGTTACAATTTACGAGAAATGGCATTAAACAATATCACAATATTATATTATTTGTTGCAAGAAACTTTGAATTACGTATATTGAAAATTGTCTGTGTGTGTGTGTGTGTGTATGTGCGTGTGCGCGCGTGCGTGTGACGTAAAAATGGTGAAAGAGATCGAGGGGAGGGAATCAGACAGATAAATAGATAGACATTCAGAGGGAGAGGTGAATGTAAAAACTTTGTTTTGAAAACACAGATTAAGTTCCTTAGTTCCTTGAAATTTACAGTGTGCTGAACAGTTACAGCTACATAAAACAAAGAAGGTGACTGCCGAAAAGTGTTTCTGTGATTTCCAATTGTTTCATTTGTTGTGTCAGGTGGAAAGAAGCTGATGGAACTGGAGCGTAAATGTTTATGTCGTGAACCAAACACGTTGTGATAGATGATTTTGTAAAAACAACCTCTATTTTCCATTCTTGGAAGAAGATTATTATGGTTAGAACCTGTTAGTAATTACGTTTGACATTTGCGACGAATTAGAAAAATAATTTTCTCTTCTTCTACAGTCTCCATATTTTCAATATAAAACGTCTTTTTCTTAAACGGTACAAACAACAACTGCCTTATCTACACTCAAGATAGAAAAGGTTGTTTTCAAGAGTTGTTTTTAATTTTGTCGTTTAAATTTAGAGGCTTGGCGTGGACCGGCATAGTGGGTTCGTTTGCGACTCACAATCGCTCTGCTGCGGACGTAGAATCCAGTCAGTGTCACGACTCGATCTGCCGAATTTTGGTTAATGGAATGATTTTACCAGACTGAGCAACGACGAATTTTCCTTAAAGCCTTTAAGACAGTCACGTTAGATTAATAGTCGTAATCCGTTCTTCAATGGTAAACTACATCAAACAGATTAGATAAATAAATACCGGAGTTTGTTGTTGTTGTTGTTGTTGTTGTTGTTGTTGTTCTTCTTCTTCTTCTTCTTCGTCTTCTTCGTCTTCTTCCCCTATTTATTTTTAACCACTATCCCCTTTCTCTTCTTCTTTCTTCGTGTCCTTACCCGTCTCGCTCCGTTCCATTCATTTCTTTCTCCTCTCCCTTTCTTCTCATCCTCCTCCTCCTTGACGCCCTGTGCTTACTCTTCCTCCACTACTTCCTCATTTTCTTGTTCTTTTTCTTCTTCTTCTTCTTTTTCTTACTAGATTTAATCTTGATTTGGTCCATGCATTTTTCATTCGTATTTTCCCTTTCTTCTTGTTGTTTATTGCAGCTAACACTGATCTCGTTTTCCCTTTTTTTAATAGTTAACCTCAAATAAACTAAAGACATTGGGTACAAAAAGTACTAGTAAATTTAATGTTTTATCCACCTAACGTATTTAATGAACATTTAAAAACTTCAAAATGGGCACAGAAAATGTTAAAAAATTTTTTAGTACATCGGAAGCAGAAATCAAAGTATATTAAGGAAAAACCGTGCAGTCAGCGAAGTGTTCACTCCAGAATTACATTACCGTCAGTCAAAATTGTCTTTTATTGGTTAATATTTTAAAAGCATTTTTGTGTACCAAATGAAAGAGGTCTTTTTGTTTCCGTTCAGTTTTTTCATTTGTTTTTTCGCCATGTATATTGAAAAGCCAGGTTTTCATTTGGCTGAAACTGATTTAATTTGATCTATGAAAATTAACTCACATGAAATACTCGTAAACACTAGACTCTTTATAGGTAGTTTGGCTACTATGTAGGCCTATACGTATTATATAATACTAAATTGTTCATTAGATATGAAAATCACACATATACCTTTAATAATATGGCCGGTGTCAGTGTGAGGTGTTTGTGTATTGGGCGTATACAGTTCTGAAGATGACAATACATTTGGTCGAAACATCGCAGAAGTATATTAAAACTCTATCCTGTTAACTCCCGCTAAACCTTTATCGTTTGTTGGTAAACATCCACTATTATTAACTTTATACACTGTCTGACACTTTATACAGGCTATAACTTATTAAATACTTGAGTTTACTAAAAAATAGATCCTTAAAGTTTCAAAATTAATCTCATCTGAATGAATGTTTTTAAACTTAATTTACATTATACACTATATTTATATAAATTATTAACAATATAAAATAAATAAATATTTTATTTGTAAAAATTAAAATTTTATTGTGCCTGCTTTGCGCGTGCGTGCGTGTGTGAGTGTTCTTTTTTAAATCATATTTTATTTTATATTTTTTGCTTAATATGTAAACTACTTAATTGAACGAACGAAGTGAGGTCTCATTTTTGACTCGATCTTTTGGTATTTTTCTGTCTCTCTATCTACTTGGAGTATGTATCCCGATAACTTTTGAAAGCATCAAACCAACTTGGAATGAGTGTGCATACGTTTACCCTACAGAACCCTATTGATTTTGAGATTGATCCCTGTCAAATGTGGGGACGAGAGGCAAAAATGTAAGTCTTCGAAACTGTCAAAAAATTACAATGTTGTAACTACAGTAATAGGAATTCCATGTGTTGTATTAGATGTAAAGGAATTTTAAACAAAATCTGAATATAATGATCATATTTGAACATTTAAAAACGTTTGGACGTCAGGACCTAAAAAGTGGGTGAAGAGTTTGATAAAAACTCAAAAATTCATTTACTTTATCTGATTTTTAGATAAGTTATGTAAAGTTTTAGGGTACCATTAAAACATTTAGTGAACCCTGGTATTAATATGTAACGGGACAGATATTTGAATGTGCTGTTGTTTGCTGACGACTGGCTTGGAATTCAAAATACACAATCCGCTTTACAAAAATCTGTTGTTAAGCTTCATCAGATTTGCAAACAATACAATACGAAAATCTCTACTACAGAAACAGAGGTAATGCATTTCAAAATAAGGAAAGAATAAGAACAAAAATAACGATTGTTGATCAAATTGTAGAACAGGTAAAACACTTAAACTATTTGGAAAATGATATTGGCTAATTGACTATGAAAAGAATGATGATGTTGATATTAAGTTAGATAAGTTTCAGACGATCTGTGTTTTTATACAGTTAACCATATTCTTAGAAACAAAGTACGTCAGATGCAATATTGAAGTTTTACAAATTTATGGAGCTCCCTGTACTGTTCTATGGGTGTGAATTATGGACAACAACAACAAAAACAAGAAAGTAAAATACAGGCATCAGAAATTGGTTCCTTAAGAGTAGTTAAAAGGTGTTCTAAACTTGGATGTATAAAGAAAGAGGCTATATAAAAAATTTTAATAAAAAACAAAAAGATTACAAACAAGAGTAGAAAGAATATCTGTGGAACAATCAACCGTATTTTTAAAAAAAAGGTACGTCGGAATACAGAATTAAATGTCTGCAATGTTATGGCGGTCCATGTCTATGGGTGTAAATTCTAGACAACAACCAGAAAACAAGACAGTAAAATACAGACCTTAAAGAAAGTACGTCAGATCCCATATTGAAATTTCACAAAGTTATGGAGCTCCTTCTACTGTCCTATGGGCGTGAATTATGGTCAACAAAAAAGGAACAAGAAAGTAAAATACAGACATCATAAATGGTTTTCTTAAGAGTAATTAAATATTGTTCTAAACTTGACCTTATATATAATGAGACCACAAGAGAAGAGTTACAAGTTTTATCTTAAATAAAAAAATAAAATATTAAGAAAACGGTGGAAAGGACACTTAGAAAGAATACCAGATTCGAGACTGTTCAAACAAGTCTAGAAATACAATCTTGCAGGACACAGGTGTGCGGGTCGACCCAGGAAGAGGTGTCTAAAGTATCTTTGAAGGCAGAACAGCCAACACCTTGGCTATGGCGCCTTTGAACATGATAATGATGCTGATATAGCCACTAATTATAAAGAAACAGAATTTTAGAAAAACGAGATAAAAAGAACGATGTAAAAAGAAAAAACACACTGCAGAAATGTAACTGAGTAAATAGGATAGCGTCACTAAAATTGTGTGAATCTGTCTTCTAAATCACAGGATTTGAATCTCTGTTCTAAACATGCAGTACATGTGCCCGTAATTAGGTCAGCTGAAATACTGTGATACATTGCAAGTCTCTCCGTATATTTAGCATTGAACTTCATAATTGTTTCCGTGATAACGGGTATTGGAATGTCGCGTTATATAACGTTTTTGGGAACGGAACATCCGTCGACAATAGTCCCCAGTAGGCCTTACCTTTATCTGATAGCCCTGGACATTTAAAACTGTTGCTGCTGCCCCATAGGTGTATTCCGTACATCCAAATACTCAAAGTACAGTGGGCAATCGGTTAACGAACAGTTTGGACTGCGAGCGAATCGGACAACGAACACGTCGCAAAAGATTTTTATGATCGGACAACAAACACATGTTCGGATAACGAACACCTCACAGAACTGTAATTTATGCCGTGCAGTTGAATTCTGCTTGGCTAAATCTGTGTCTATCCTGTATTCATGGAGACGGAGATAATGTCCCTAAAAATAAGGAAACTGGATAAAATTCTGACAACTGCTAGAGGTCTGCAATTGGAGGTGAATAAAGATTACATTGAATAGCTCATAATGGAACATGAAAATGACCTGACGACAGAAGAAATCCAAGGACACGTGAACGAAGAACACCAAGAACTTCAGCAAGATGTGTTTCTTCTGAAAAAGAGGAATACGAAAAAGGACAAATCATAACATCTGGTATTAAAGATTTTTTGAAAAAGTGGAAAATGTCAGAACAACAGTCTTAGAATGGTACCAGAACCAGGTCGAGGTCAATAGGCTTGGGGATATCTACAAAGACAATGCTATTAAACACACCCGACAAATTCTGAAGAAGAGAAAAAAGAAATCGACATTGCACAGATTCTTTAACGCCCCACAAACCGTAAAAAACATAAGTGATAAAATTGTAAAAAACACGCCTAAAATTCTACAAGGTGATATCCTTCTCACACTTCTTTATAGATCAAAGAATTGGATTTTAACAAAGGCCAGGCCAGTCGTAACCAAGCGGCTGAAATGAGATTTCTCGGGCACATGGCAGAGTATAGCCTACTCACCACAATATAGAAGAAACACGAATATAAAGCAGGAACCGAATATTATGAGTATACTCGACAGGATTGCCCAATATCGGCTGAATTGATGGGAACATCTTTGCCGAATGGATGACTGCCGCATCCCCAAACAACTATGGAACTATAATCCGAAGGGATGGAGAGGTGTGGGACGTCCTAGGAAGCGCTGGAGTGACCAGCTATAGACTTGTTTGAGACCGGAACAAACCATTCTTGGTTTAATCCGTGCAGATGATGATGATGATGATGATGATAATCAAAATGCAAGACTGTGTATGTATGTATTATTGTTATTATATATAGATAATCGTAGTAAGAAATTATATAATTTTGTATTTATTTTTTTACGCTCTTCAGAACGAATAAAAATTCCTATATAAGTAGATCGGCTAACGAACATGTATTAACGATAAGGTTGCTCCATGCGACAATTTTTTCGATGTCTGTATACTTGTAAAAATTTGATAATTTAAGAAGTAAAACTACATTTTTGCTCCAAATAAATAAAAGAACTAATATTGTTCTCCTGTGAGTGAAATCATTTACATCACTCAAGAGACTATATACGATGAAAAGGGAGTTCTTTGAATGCTAGTAGTATGAAATTCTCAGAATTGAAGAAAATTAAAACGCTTTAATAACACCAGTACTATAGTGAATTATTCATCCAAGCGTTACTTTGAATTGTTATAATTTTTTGTTCTAATAAAAATATTTTAAAATTATTTTCATGTTGTTGCTACGCCTTCGGTTCGCTGGTGGAAATACCCTATTATCTTTCTGCACCGCACCGTTCAACTTTGTAAGCGCGAGCGCCCACCAAACGAGGACACGCTCACGCACACACAAGAGAACAAATACTAAATTACTACGTTTGGAAAAACGGTATATTGAAGATGCAGTAAAAAAGAAATACTATTTCTTTTCCAGTTAGTACAGGTAAAGTAGCACCTCTCTTTACACTTGTTTAAAACACTGTAAACGTCTCCTGTGGTAATGCCCACCCCCAAGCAGATCACTCCGGATTATTTCTTCTCAGAATCTACCATACTTCAGACCATATCCTAATAAAACTACACATACCAAAGAGTCTTTAATGCGGTGGTTTCCCCAGTTGGTACTTTTTTAGTGGTATATACTGGAAGGATAGAGAACCAATATAGTAGCTGTACAGTATGAATGGATGAAGACGAAACGGGAGAGATGATCATTAGAAAAGGTATCAGGCAAGGATACTGTTTGTCACAACACTATTCAATATGAAGCCCGAAACGTTGACAGGGGAGCCATCTAGTAAAAGCTAGAGGAATTGTAGTGGCAGGAAAAAGAAGAAGACTATAATGTATGCAGAGAATCAACGGTGTTGGTGGAATCAGAGAAAACTACAATTTATGGTAAAGGTTATTGTAAGAGTGAGAAAATTATTTAAAATTAAGATAATTCTAGAAAAATCTACTAAACGATGAGAATTAGCAAGTTTTCTAATGCAAGAATATGTTTTGATAATATATTCTTGAAATAAAAAAATTATAGAATTAAAGTAACGAATAAACTAGTGAATCTCGAAATAAAGAAAAAATATTTAACAACTTTTATGCACCAGAGAATACAATGAATAAAGATACTGTGTGTGGAACGGATGAATCTGGAGGGTCATCAACCTACACATTTAGGAGGGGAAGAAAAAGAAGAAGAAGAAGAAGAAGAAGAAGAAGAAGAAGAAGAAGAAGAAGAAGAAGAATGAGAAGAAGGAGAAGAAGAAGAAGAAGAAGAAGAAGAAGAAGAAGAAGAAGAAGAAGAAGAAGAAGAAGAAGAAGAAGAAGAAGAAGAAGAAGAAGAAGAAGAAGGAACTCTGTTCAGCATAGCTCTACTGTACGGCTGTAAGATTTGGACAAGTGGGACAGGAAAAAAGTGTGCAGACTACTTGACGTTTAATACTATTTTCGGAGTATGGTCAAATAAAAAGGAAGGTGTATGGAGAAAATATGAATCACAATATTTATGGGTAAGAGAGCTTTTAAAAAAGTAAAAGCATTACTGACAACAACAACAACGACAATCTGAACATTGAGGAAGAGACTTGTTAACACAGACCAGCAAAAAGAAAGAAGAAAGGTACCTAGATCTTGGAAATATAGTTGTGGCAAAGAATAATTCGGGTAAAATAGACTGTTACTGTCAAAAACGTTGAAGTGTTTGCAAGAATAGGAGAGGAAAGAAAACTGCTGTGTTATGAGAAACAGAAAAACGTCTTGTTTTGGACATATATTGTATAGGAATTGTCTCCGGCTAAGGATGGTAGAGGGAAAGGTAAAAGAAAAGAGAAAACGGGAGAAAGAGAAGAAAAGAGGTTGCAATGTTTGATGAGATCAGAAACGGAAGGAGCAATAGTCAGACGAAGATGAATCGACAGGACAGGGAAAAATTGATAGCATCCGCTTGAAGTGTGTTGTAGACAGTGTCAAAAGACAAGAAGAAAAAGATGCCGAAGAAGAAGAAGAAGAAGAAGAAGAAGAAGAAGAAGAAGAAGAAGAAGAAGGTATACTGGTCTTATATAAGTTAGCATTTGAATTGTGGAGAGACAGCAGCTGAAGAACCACCACTTACATAGAAAACTATTATTATTTGAATTCACGACTTATATATGAATTTCATTCTATTAGGCTGATTTAAGTTTCGATCAATTGTAGGATATTTCAAGAAATATATGTCAATCAAGATGTTAGAAAAGGGTCCAGTATGTCACCCACTCTTTTAACATTTGTATTGACGACCTGGTAAGGAAATGGAAACATCCAGTGAACCCTGGTATTAAGCTATCACGAATCAGATATTTAATGTGCTGTTATTTGCTGACAACTTGTTTGTGATTCAAAATACAGAATCTGATCTGTAAAAATCTGTTTTTAAGCTTCATTAGATTTGGAAGCAGTACAATACGAAAGTCTCTACTATAAAAACAAAGGTAATGGCACTTCGAGGCAAGGAACCAATAAGAACAAACATAATTATTAATGGTAGAATTTTAAAAAAAGTGAGCCACTTTAGTTATTTGGAAATGATATTACCAATAAGTCACTAATGTTAAGTCAGGTAATTTCTAGAGGGTATTTCAGGGACAACCAACCGTATTTTTAGGAAAAAAACTTTCTAAGAAACAAGTTTCATAAAATTATGGCAGCCTCTGTACTGTAATATGGATGTGAATTACGGATGACAACTATGAAACAAGACATTCAAAACAGGCCTCGAAAATGGCAGTCTTAAGACGAATTAAAATGTGTTCTAAGCTTGACCGTATAAAGAATGAGGCCATAAGAGAGGAATTAAAAGTTTGTAACTTTAATGAAAAATTAAAATATCACAAACAACTGTGGAAAAAACACTTAGAAAGAATGTCAGATTCCAGAGTGGCCAAACAAGTATGGAAATACACACCTGTAAGACACATGTGTGTGTGTGTGTGTGTGTGTGTGTGTGTGTGCCCAGGAAGAGATGCATGGAGGATTTTTTAAGGTGGAACAGGTAGCACCTTGTCTATGACATGTTATGAAGGTGATGATGATGATGATATTTCAATAAAAATAACCTATGGTTTTAACTAGAAGAAACTTAGTCTGGGCGACTGTTGTGCCAGTCTCGATGTGTGAACGAGCCTCGGATATCTCTACACTCCACACTCGTTTGATAACAGTAAGGAAAACTGTTCGTTCGTCCATAAGACAATATAAGAGACGCAGTGTGTGTAGCTTATAGCACGCTTTTAAAGGAAGACGCCACTGCCGTTTCGCATTTTGCCTGCTGTTGCGATTGATGAGGAAGCGAAAGGGACATGCAGTTACCCGACACTGCGTGAGTTGCGATTGATGAGGAAGCGAAAGGGACATGCAGTTACCCGACACTGCGTGAGTTGCGATTGATGAGGGAGCGAAAGGGACATGCAGTTACCCGACACTGCGTGAGTTGCGATTGATGAGGGAGCGAAAGGGACATGCAGTTACCCGACACTGCGTGAGTTGCGATTGATGAGGAAGCGAAAGGGACATGCAGTTACCCGACACTGCGTGAGTTGCGATTGATGAGGGAGCGAAAGGGACATGCAGTTACCCGACACTGCGTGAGTTGCGATTGATGAAGAAGCGAAAGGGACATGCAGTTACCCGACACTGCGTGAGTTGCGATTGATGAGGGAGCGAAAGGGACATGCAGTTACCCGACACTGCGTGAGTTGCGATTGATGAGGAAGCGAAAGGGACATGCAGTTACCCGACACTGCGTGAGTTGCGATTGATGAGGATGCGAAAGGGACATGCAGTTACCCGACACTGCGTGAGTTGCGATTGATGAGGAAGCGAAAGGGACATGCAGTTACCCGACACTGCGTGAGTTGCGATTGAGGAGGAAGCGAAAGGGACATGCAGTTACCCGACATTGCGTGAATTGCGATTGATGAGGAAGCGAAAGGGACATGCAGTTACCCGACACTGCGTGAATTTTTAATATCAATTTAAAAAATATTTATACGATTGTTGTTACGTAATGTTATTTTTATGTACTACGCTCTATTGTCACTTATGCAACTACAATAACTTTATATACAAAACTGTTCCACAGCTGATAACCCATGGACTGAGGCAATTTCTTTTCAAAAAACCATTTAGTAAGGAAAAATAAACTATTCCAGATCTGGGACATGATGCAGTGTAGGGTTAAGACTGAAAGAAAGAAGTTCCTACTCCTCCCACTTAGACTTATCAAGGAGCACCTTCGTGACACGTGTCGAATGATACGCCTGTTTTTAAATTGTAGGAGTTTCTATTGTTTTACGTTGTATCCTTGAAAACATTGAACCTTGAAAACATTAAAGTAACTACAAATAAGTTCGTGTTTTTTAATTAAATTATGATTCATTACACGACAAATATTATAACTTACTGATTTTGTTATCCAAGATTGTTTTCGTTTCCAATATGAAATTGCTCATGCAAGTTCTTAAAACACTGAACTTGTTCGATACAGTATTTTCACAACTATTTGGGCCCTAACTGGCTCATTGCCCAGCAAAGCCACTGTTTTGTTTCTTTGTTTTATATTTTAAAACTTTAGTCCTTACAGATATCACTCAATGGATATCTTCTCATTTGAAGGTCACTTTCCGTTCCTGCTGTTAGCTTTACATCGTTTGCAAGTAATATATTTAAAGTGCTTTCCCTGAGTATAATTTCAATTCTCCCAAACCGTCGTCACAAATACAAAAACCTTTGATTACAGTTCACTATAAACAATCACCATTATAGTTTTTTGCTTTACGATATGTATCCATATTTTGCTTACCCTACACAGTATATCAAGTTATTTTCCAATACGTCTTGTAACACCACACAACAATGCCTCCTTTTTTCTGTGCCACTAGTCCAGATCTTACAGTCGTCGGTAGAGTTATAGTAAATAGATATTCTCCTTCTCCTTCTTCTTCTTTTTCTTCTTCTCGTCCTTCTCAATCTGTAGTTAGTAGGCCTGCAGCTTCATCCTGCATGTTCTGATAGAAGTACATAACCTTTGTCATTTTCAAACTTTATTGTTAACTTTACCAGTGTCACAAAAAAACCTTCTTTGGAATAGCCACCCGCCCTTTTCGGACTCTTTCTCATTTTCTTCTTCGCTTTTGGTTTTTTCCTTTCACGTTCTAACTTACTATTTACTGTGTCATTTTCTATCATGTTCTATTACACGTCTCCTGTCTATTCGTCTCAACTGTGTCCGACAAAACTTTGTGTAGGATTACTTTCAATTAATTTATTTTTCTAACGTCTAATTTTATTGCATAATCAAATTTCATGTAATTTCTCATTAATATAATTTATGAAACCATGGAGAAAGTGAAATTTGGTAAAATATTTGGCTGCGTGCTTGCCTTAAGAAGATCAAATCTATTCAAAGATTGGCTGGCTAAAATTCATTTGCTAGCAATTCTCCACTCTTTAAAAGTTTCCTTAAAAGGTATGACAGGATAAATAAATACACCTTTAAACTATTTACAAAAATGTATATTTCATGAAACCTTATTTGACACAAACTGTTCAATAAATTTTTTTATATATGTTCAATAAATCGTATACGTAAACTGAACAAAACAATAATATTGTCATTTTCTTATTGTAATAAACACAAAGATATATATTTTTAACTCTTGAACAAAGCTGATGCACACAAAGAACAGAGAACTATTTATCTTCACAAGAACTTGTTAATTTCAGTTCACACAAATTTACAGTTTCATAATTGTCCTTGTTTATTTGTTCTATTTGTCTAGATTTGTATTTATTTAATTCAGTATATATATAGCACAGCACACAACTTTTGTTATTACGTGAAATGTTTTCTTAATGTTTATGAATGTATAATTTTGACTGAGCCAAGTATACTAGACAATTTAGCTTTGACACCACCAAACACACGCCACTTTGCATATACACTTAGCTTTTAATGTATTATATACAAATATATTGTTTATATATATTATTATTATTATTATTATTATTATTTACACTATGTAGATAACACGAGTGATTACAAAGATCATCTCTGTTTTCCGTCCACGAATGAATAACCCGTCTCTTTATTTGGCAGATACTGTTGCGATTATAATTTTAGAGTAAAGAAAAATGTACAATGCTCCGTAGCTTTTATAGATCTAGGAAGGTTTGATCAAAATGTTGGTGCAATTTTTCAATTACTCGTGTTAAAAGTGAATATAATTCTTATGTTATGTAATGTTTGCTCTCATGTCCTAATATTTAATAAGTAAAGTTGTGTTAGTAGTTATAATCACACAAAAATAACACTGTTGCGCACCATTAAAGAAATATTTTCCGATTTGCGCTTTCAAGCTTCACAGCTCATCATTAGAACATTAATTCCTATATCATGATGAACTGTGAATCTTGATCCGTTTATAGCGGTGTACAACAGTATCATTTCTAATTGTCCTGATAAACACATTGGAGTTACAGTTACAATTTTATAATGGCAGTAAGTTATAGTAAGGTGTGTTCTGTGTATTAGGTGATTTAATTAACACTTTAAAGAAAAAATGTTTAATATTTCCTTTAAATTTACGTGAAAAATAAAATTTGGCTGTAACAGCGTTGAAATTGTTGGAGAAGGATTTAGTAAGTCTGATCTGAATAAACAAACGGTTTATAATTGAGTACAAATGATTCCAATATAGTCGTGAGTCAGTTGAAGATGATAATAATATGAAGGCATCGGTAGTGGATTCTATGATTTCTTATCATTAAGAAAGAACGGTCTAATACGGTTAGTAGCGGGGTACTTTTAGGTCGTTGTATGTCGTTTGCCGGTGTATTTATGTTTAAAGACAACTTGTGGTAATTACACCACAATAATAGACTACATAGACTGCCTGTCACGACTTTGAATGTTCAACATGTTTTTGACATTGTACGCATTTGTTCATTTGATATTTATGTTTTCCCATGACGAAGAATCACAGAACGTCCACCTGTTTTGATTGTCGAAGATATAATACAATGGTAGCGAGGCTCAAGATTTTAGCAGAAAATGCTTTCTAGAAATCTGTTAAAGAATGAGAAGACATCGGTATAACTGTGTTGTATCCTTTTTGCACCTTCAGCAAACTTTGTTTGTACAAAAGTGAAGCTCGACATTTAAATAAAGTATTTTGTTTTTAATTTGATACAAATAAAGCATAAATTTTAGGCAGGTGGGGAATCATTTAGGTACATTTAGGATTGTATTACTAATAATAATTTACAAAGCCAAGCCTAAATGTGAACTTTGGCCGTTTTTGCAATTGTAATATTTTTCAATATCTTTGTTGTAGTTTCAAAACCCAAAACAACAGTATAACTGAAAATATATAAATATATACTTGATACTACAGCTATAAAAATAAGTTATGTAGTGACAGTTTTGACATTCAAAGTGGCGTTCAGTAGAACTTAACTATTAACCATTGTATTAACGATTCAAATAAGATATTATTTACAGTTTTATAAATTTATTAAATTACATTAGAAACGGGCAGCAACAGGCACATGTTGTTTTATTTTCTACTAGCTGAATTCTAAAGGAAAAGTATTTAATTTTATAAATTTATGAATGAAAAGTTGAATTAATCTCTATGGATGCCACCTCACATACGATTCTACCCTATCATAGGTATTCTATCACTAGTGATATTTTGTGGTACAGTTCTCTTGCTTCAATAGAGTCCTACTTCTAAAATTACCCTAAACGTAAGCTTCAAAGTGTATTATATAAGGTTGTAAAAAGTTTACGAAAGCAATACGATTCAAGTGAAAGACATCTTTCTTTTTTGTTACTAAGTGCTTATGCCGCCGAATTAAGACATAGGCCTACTATTTTAAATGAACAAAAAATTGCATTGTCTTTTTGACCAAACCCCGTGCGTGTGCGTGCGTGCGTGCGTGCGTGTATGGTTGCACGTAATTCCCCAAAGTCGTATATTGGCCTTACGATTAATAATTTGTATGTTTTTAGATAAACTAACCGGGGTTTATACATAAACTACCTGGCGATAAGCCGAAATATTTTAATAATGTACATTGCGTCACAATTAGAGAGCCATTTTAGTCTGGTAAGACATCATACGGCTTCACTATGAGACGTTTACAAGCAGACGTTCCGTGACGTTGAATACTGTGACCTTCAGACTTGTAAACTGTAAACGAACACATTCTCAACACAACCTATTTCTAAGGCTTTCACGGCCGGGGTCATAATTGTTGAAATTAATATCCTGGTTATTGGGCCGTGGTCTACTATAGTTATAATTCTGAAAGATGTTGTTCTCAGACGTTTCGACCTTATCTCTGCAGGCCATCTGCACTGATAAAACGGTTTTTAATACAACTCCCACTTTGTTCGTCAGTAACACAATACTGTGGCAAAGAAATGCCACATTACTGTTGTAGCAATTTGGATTTCTTTGCCACAGTAGTGCGGTTACTGGCGACCTCCGTATCAGTTGTATTACAAACCATTTTTCTGTTAAGATAGCCTACAGAGGTGAGAGCGAATGGTCTGAGAACATCTTTCAGAATTATAACTATACTGTACCACGCTCCAACAGCCCGGATTTTAATTTCATCAACATTTACAATAAACGTACTTTTTATTGTATTAACTAACAATATCTTACAGAATGAGACAGAGGTTTTCGTTTGTTAGACGTATAACAGAGAAGATCGTTACAATATACGTACATAATGTAAAAATGAACGTGACCATGTGTAGGCCTACATGTATACATATATATAACTTCGCCGCCCGCCACCGCCACTGTAATGTCAAGTTTGCAGAGTTCGCGTATCGACTTTACGCTTTCCGAGGTTACCTCGTTATCATACAAATGGCACTGATCAGCACAACCAGCAGTCCCGCGACCGGCAAACTTTTGCAGGATGCGTTGCCTCCGTCGTCGACGGAAGTCGAACTCTGTCCCCTCGCCGTTTCCGCTAGTCCTAAACACACACATAAAACACAAATGAGTTGAGTTTATTTTGTTTACAGTTATAAAGGCTATTCTACATACATGCTGTTCTGGAAGTAAGGGACACCATATTTCACGACGAGGTGATTCCAGAGCTCATTATCGATTTCGAGTTTGTTGAAAATTTCGCTCACGTTTCTCTTCCGCAGAAACGTAAAATATTGCAGTTTGAAAACGCTGTGGCAAAATTATTAGTCCCATATGTCGTTGGACCTGAATATAAAAAAAAAATGTCGCACGCCTGTACAATTGATGGTTCTTAAGACAATTAATGAGACTAAAAATAATTGAATTAACTATATAAATTAACTCGGATCACAAATTCTTATTGGTAGAAACGATAAATTTTTCTCTTATTGTCTAAACTAGTTTTCGCTCAGTTAGAGATTTATCAGAGGCGGCCGCTAGAAAAGCTGTCAATCCTGCTTTTGGTGACGGCGCCAAAAAAAAATCAAAAATCGTTGTTGTATGCGCATTGTTTAATATTTACAAATAGTATGTGTGATTTAAATTGTGTCTGTTCGTTTAGGATGTTGTGCCTTATGCGTTTTTGTGTGTTTGAATATTTCTACTTGTTCAAGAGTTTCTAGTTTTCTACCCTTTCTGTGTACATGTAGGATTTCCATGTTGCTTTTTATGTTTATGCATGTGTAAAGGACAGCGATCCTAGCGGCAGCCTCTGACGAAGCTCTAACGGAGCAGAAGCTATTTCAGTCCATAAGGGAAAGAATTTTTATCAAAATAATTTGTAATTCGAGATTGTATTAATCTATATAGGTAATTGATTACAATAGACACGTCATGGAGAACAAAATCCAGGAAAATAATTGAAGTTAAACAATTTTGTAGATTAGTGCACAGTAACTTTGTTACATTGCAAACAACACTAATTAAAAATAATACAAGTCTGAGAAAGTTTACTTTAACTAAAACCAAAACGTGGCAGAAAATGTTACGATTCTACAGAAAAAACGTGATTTCAGGTTGTGTTTATCAACATTATTTTTGTATTTAATTAGCTTATTTCCATCAATTTTCTCAGAATTGAAATCTCTGCAACAATATGTAATCGTTTTCATTTTGTTTAAGACCATAGATTTCATTTATTCATCATTACTTAGAAACAACTAAGAGGTATACACTGCTCTACGATCAATTTTTACCTATATTTCAGGCCACACAACGTATGACAACTAATTTTGATCCATTAATTGTGTTTCACGAATTTTTGTACAGTATTTTAATTTTAATTTTGGAACAAAACCAAAATTTCTAACAGAGCACAAATCAAAAACAAAGCATTTTCCGGTCTATTATGTGACTATTTTCTTTTTGTAGTTCTTGTGAAATAGTGCTCCTCCCTCCAGGAACACACAATATATAAACTAAAACCGAGTGTTTAACAAAGTGTACACACACATATGTTTCTACCTTTTATATTAGCTTATCTCATATCACTTATCTTATATTTATTCAGACACGTAAAAGATAAGACACAAAACTTGCCAAAAGTAATTGATGAAAGAAGTAATTGAAAGAGAAATCTCCCTAATAGCAAATCCTGTGTTTCGCGATGTTTGGAATTTCATCTGCCCCATAATGAAAAGTGGCAAAATGTAAGTTCAAAAGTTCAAACACTACTTTTCAATTTAATTCTTTTTACTTGGATTACAAAATTTGAATATCTTATAATCATTGATTTAGCCTATACTCACTGTTTATAAATATTTCACATTTCTGAACATTTCTCTATCATACCATGTAAGTATTATCAAAATGTTTAAAAACTGCGCTCTTAAGATGTGGTTGGTTGGTAATGGTTATATAACAGCGACATCGACGGCAACGTTTCGAATCGCACTTTCGGAGATTTTCTTCAGGCCGAAAACAGCGAGAGAGTGTTGTAAAATAGTTACAGTGGATCTTGGCCGAGAGATTCGCGACATTTTTGCTGGTAAGAGCAACACGCGTCAAGTAACACGAGGTTACCTACATAACCTCGGCCACCAGGTCTCGTCCAATTACAGCACCTTGACCTTGACCTGGTCCTATCCTATTGGCTCTATAATACGCCCGAAGATCTTATATTGCAACCAACCACATTCTAAGAGCCCGGTTTTTTAATAATTTTGATAATATTGACACCGGACTTGGGAACTTACGACAAAAATGATAACATGAAAAGTAAAGTGATTTTAGGATTTCCAGCTGAGACTGATAAATTACCAGATTTATTATTCTATCCTTCTTTGCTTTTTCTTATCAGCAATCTGTAGGCTATGATTATACAGCTGCCTTCACTTTCTGAAGTTCTTTTCTCTTTTGCCAGGTCCCCTTCATTCTCTGGCTTGTTTTGCTCATTCTTCTTACGGTAACTCCCTTTCGATTCCCCTTGGTTTCACTTCGAACAAAACCTTCACCTCAACAATTACCCTTCTGAACACTTCGTTGGGTTGTCGGTACTGGATGGGGCCGTAGCCATCTGCCAACCTGTTTGTACCCTTCCCTTCAAGAAAGGTTATTTTTATGGCCACTAAAAAGTGCATCTATTGTTAATATGGTTTTACAGTAAAACCCACAGACTGCGGTGGCTCTATCCAGCGGATTAAGTGGCATTTTAGTCCGTTGCATGTACCTTTAGTTGGTTCAAAAACATTTATACCTTTTATTATTATATAATTATAACAGCGCAACGATTATATAACACGATATTGATTGATGACTTATTGGGCACTTGGCGAAACATATTATTAAAAAGGCTTTAAAAACATACAAATACTTGTTAAGTTTCACAGTTTATTATTTACCTCTGACAATTGTTGCAGCCTATTAATCTATTCTCATAGTTTGTTCTATGATCTCGTTGCTATCACTTGTTGGTTGATAACCACAGGCAGGTAATTAATTTTCCTGTTGGTGAAATTAACGTGCACTGACTTGCCTTCTTCTAGTTTTATACGCAATCTTTTAAATATAATTAATTCACTACCGACTCGGAACACACACAGAGTTTTTATAGGTAAAAACGTAAAAGTTTTACCTTATAGCTTGAACCGGTTTTCGCTTTTGAAAAGCGTCTTCAGAGGCTACCGTTGGGATCACTGTCCGTCTTGTTGTTGGCGACAGTATCGATTTTCGAAAGATCGATGTTGTGTGTGTGGGGTGTGATATGTTCGAATAATGCGTGTGATTTGAATTGTGTCTGTTCGTTTAAGATGTCGTTTTTATTTGTTTTCGTGTGTTTTTATATTTCCAATTGTTCTAGATTGTCTAATCTGCGGCCTCTTGTGTGTACGAGTAGAATGTTCATGTTATTGTCGATGTTTTTGTATGTGTGGTTTGCTTCAATGAGGTGGTTTGGAAAGGTGGATTCTGTAGTGGAGTGGAGTGCGAAATCCAGTAAAGAAGAATTATTAAACAGCTTATTATACTACAGTGTTTTATTGTGTTTTAAAACGTTTATCACTTTTTATAGTAATTAATGAACTTTCTTTTAAAAAGATTTTACAGTATTTAACACATAATTTTATACAATGAGATATTGTATTATCTCACATTACTTGCAAGCTTATTGTACGGTTACAAATTAAGTACCTTTAAGCTTAGACTCATTAAAGCTTTCTCTCTCTATCTTTTTGAACGTATGTAACTTTTCTGTACATTGCATCGTGGAGGCAGGTCGTTTTGCACCTATGTGTTGGATTGTAGCATCTTGGTCGAGTCCAGTAGTTGACAGTAGATAACTGGGCTGGTTACTAAAACTGGAAAGGAAGTCAGCCAACGCGTTTTTGCAGATAGCCAGGGAAGAATGCTTAACGTCGTGGCATTGCGACTGTGTTGATCCAGGTGACAGGTGTCGCTAACTTCAACCAGAGTAGTCAGACGCCTTGATGCGTCGGTCGTTCTCTGGAGGTAGAGAGCCCCTGTGCCGGTGTCAAAGGTAACAGCGGCTTACAGCGTGTTTACCTTGCTAGGAGAGCTCCCTGACAAGAGTTAGGATGAAGGGAGGTAAGCTGTTAAGGGGAGGTAATAGAAGTTAAGACCGGGGGGTTTCTTTACGGCGGGTCATCAAGAATCGCCCGAAGGCGTTTGAACCGGATCGGAGGGGATGATTCTGAGGTGGTGATGGCCCGTAGGTAGAGGTCCAGGCAGCAGGAAAGAGAGATACTGCCAGCGACCGGACAAAGGCAGATAGAGTGGTAACGAATTACGTCATTTCTAACAAACCAAGGAGATCCCGACAAAGAACGGACGGTTATAGATTGGAAATGTTCGACACGTCCGACACTTGTTCGTGGCCGTCAGAAGTGACCACCATCTGTACATTAAATTCACAGAGTAAGCAGCTCTTTTATACAGTGTGTTCCCGAAAGTCATTGCCATAGTTCGGGAAATGATTATACTCATTAAACTAAAGTAAAAATGTCCACTAAACATATGCCATAAGGTGCTTACTTTTCGTCAGTATGTCCTATGTATTTAAAAAAAATTCAATTACTGCCGAATAAAATGAGATGAAGAGTTCAAATTTTGTATACACAGTATATTTACCATTTCTTACAAGCACAAAACAAACCAAAGTATTATCTTAACAATTTTGAAAGTAGTGACACATTAAATTATTTAATACCAAATTGCACATGTCTAGACACTTATACTAAAAAATGGCTTATTACATAATGAATTAACCCTTTTATTCGGGTACCGGACTTGTTAATGGAATGTGGATAAAAAGTAACAGAGACATTACGTCTCTTTTGCAAGAAAACATTTGGCCAATTTTCTCATTCCATCCCAACCAGTATATGTGCCTCATAGGCCCAGTGTTTAACATTTTGAATTTACTGTATCATGCCAGCAGCAAGTGGAAGTAACTTTTGTTCATTTGTTTACATGTTTTTGCCATTTAGTCTTGTAATTTGTGTATCTGTTTAATCTGTTAACAAAAACAAGAAGAGCTGTCACTGGTGTGTTTTGTCAGACAATTTGTTCAATGTTCGCTTAGTCGAACAGATTACAAATCTGCAATAAATTGAAAAAAATTTTACCTCATGAGAACCGCGTTTTTGCATTTACATTATGTTAGCGCTATTATCTGCATGAGTAAGCCAAGTTGTTTGAAGTTTTGTAAGTCATTTACCGCGATTTATAGGTTTTTTCTAATGCTACTTAATAATACTGTATTCTGCTCACATGGGAACTTATGTTCCTATCCATATTTCATATAAATATAACTTGTGCCCACCTCCCCTAAGATGGATGTCTCACAGCCACCAAAATTGATGAATAACCCCCCCCCAAAGAAAAGGTATTTAAAATTAAATGAAACGTCAATGTATTAAGCGTTTTTCTACAAATAAGCTACAGCTAAAAATAGTATAGTTTGCAAATAAATTGTCATTCGAAAGTAAACAAATAAGTAAATAAAAAATCTAATGAAATTAATACGTGTAAGACATACTTCAAAGCAAAGGAACACATTATCAACAAAGCGTATTGTAAAGAAGAATAAAATTGGGAAAATAAGAGTTGATGAAGTCTTAGTTGCTTTGGCTTATATTAGGCATAGTAACTTCTTCCTCTGCTATGACGATAAATAAAAGACATCAATTATTCCTTCATTAGGAGTCGACCCGAATAAGTCTTTCTCTGAAGCTAGAACCATAAATTTCGAAAGCCATGCGTCTCCTGTTGCAGAAATGAGCCTGTTTTTTATTACTTAAACTAGGCTGAAATCTCTTTCAGCCGAACAACTGGTTACGGGCATCTGGTTACGTCGTAGTTATAAGTTTTCGTACTTTCCCAAGGTCTTTTGTCAAACCCCACACAAACATTTCGGTGACGACCGCCCCCTGTGGACACCGCTAAATTATACGAACGTTTTCTCAAAAGGTGTTTGTTATTGTGCATTTTAATTTGATTTTCCACAATTGTTCATTAAAAAATTACAGCATATTAAAATTTTTTGTTCCATTTTTAATATTTAATCTTTTTATACAAAAGAAGTCTATTAAGTCCTATCATATCATTACGTGCGTTTCGTTTTATCTTACTTATACTTAATAGAGGTATAACAAACTCATATAACACTTTTTTGACCCAGTAACTGCTTCTAAGAAAACAAATTGACTAAATTCACAATACAATAAAACGTGTTTCATAAACTTATTTGAGACATTACGTTTCACTTTAGACCTATATGCCTACCCTGAAGAAAAGCATAGCATTCTCTATTCTCTATCGATTTTGTAATTTTAAAGAATCAAGAATTTTGCAAATAAATAAAAAGTAAATTGATTAATTTTAAAATCTGTTCAAACGTGTGATTTTTCGAATCAAAAGAAAATGCCATCACCGGGTTTGTCAAGTACTTTACCTATCTACTTTCGACGCAGGAACTATGTGCACTCGAGTTTCAACATTAATTCCAAGTTAACGGTTACACTAATCTTAAATCAAATTACACCAGTTTTTAGCTTATTTCATTGTGCGTTAATGTCGGTAAACAAAAACGTTTTCGCCTTTTTTTTTTGTTAGAGATGCGTTAGTCGGAGTAAAATGATTGCACGTTTTTTCTTTAACTTATTCTACAGAAACATCAAATTTAAAACAAAAGTTTATGAAAACGCGGCGTCCGACTGCAACAAAATATGGATACATTATAGAATAGAATGTTTGTAACACATATGTGAAGTTAAAATTTGTAGTTGTTAGAAAATTAGTTATCAGTTTTATAAGACATCTTTTTCTCATTACAAAATAATCGGAATAAACCGTGCTTAAGCACGTTTTAAATGTCGTACGTTTTCAACTAATAAACTACAAAAAACGTAAAGGGATAATTGTATTTTATGATGATTTTTATCTGATAGGAAGATAGTAAGTTGGCGTAATTTGATGGGGCGTAAGTTGAACGGAAAAGTGAAGGGAATAAAACACATACTAATGACACTGAACATAAACGTTAGGCGTACAATAAGAACATGAAGTTAATGCAAGTTAGTACAGCGCAATAGAACGTTGACACTATTAAAAACAATAATAAGGACTACTGTTGTACGCGCATGTGAAACATAGACTCTCACAGAACTGAATTCTTGAATGCCTTTAGAAGAAAGTTTATACGGAAGCTATGTATCCTAATCTTTATTAAGTTGAGAAAATTAGGTGGACATAAAAGGGGTGTACATAGAGATACGATTGCTGTCAACAAGTCAGTTGCATTTGCCATAGTTTTTTTGTCATGAAATATTTTGGCGGACGTGGTTTGCAACAGTGGCGTTTCGAGAATTTGGTCTGGAGGTTGGGGGCCCGTCGAGTCGGCTTCATACAAAACGAAAAAACAACTTAAGATTAATCAAGATTACTATCATTAAAGTGGTTTATAAAGTGTGTTATCGTACTTGTTTGAATTTATTTTTCTGGATTTCATATTTAATAAAGAGTTACTCGTATATTAACGTACACAATGAAAACTAATGAAATAGCCTACAAATTAAAGAGATTATCACAATTCGTCAACTTTTTCGACTCTCTGGGGAGGGGCAGTCCCCCCCCCGTAAATACGTATCTGGTTGTTGTAGTAGCGTTTACCATTTCCTAGGAACGGTCAGCCGTTGTTAGCCCCGAAACAAGACGCGTCACATTCACATGTAGCGTTCGAATTAGGAATCCGCGGGCAGTGACTTGTTTTCTGTGGACAGGGAGGTGTATCCCTACTAAAAGTCATCGGAAGTGTATGGTGATAGCATCTTCATGTCAGTCGTTTCCAAAATGGTGCGAGCTGTTCGAAAATGGCCGCACAGATATGGAGGACTATTAACGGCTAGGGAAGAGGCCTTCAAATTCAACCAAAGATGACATCGTTGAACGCTATCACCAATTGTTGCTTACACATAGGCAAATTACATAAATAACTGTTAAGTTCCAGACGATCTGTGGGACAATCAACCGTATTTTTAGAAACAAGGTACGTCGAGATATAAAATTAAAGTTCTGAAAATTAATGGCAGTCCCTGTACTGCCCTATGGATGTAAATTATCTAAAATGACCAAGAAAAACACAGTAAAATACAGGCCTCAGAAATGGAGTTATTAAGAGGAGTTAAAATGTGTTCTATACTTCACCGTATAAAGATTAACGCCATAAGAGAAGAGTTACAATCTTTTAACTTGAATGAGAATTTAGAAGACTACAAACGACGGTGGAAAGAACACTTAGAAAAATGTCAGATTCCAGACTGGTCAAACAAATCTGGAAATACAAACTTGTAGGACACTAGGACACAGATGTGTGGGTAGACCCAGGAAGAGATGGTTGGAGGATCTGCGGAACAGGCACCACCTTGCCTATGATGTGTTGTAAAAATGATGATGATGATAACATAACTAACTGATTTGGGTATTTCGCATAAAAGTGTGTACTGCATATAATTTACGGACGTCTGTATTGCAAAAAAAAAAAAACACTTGTATCATTTGGCACGTGTCACGAAGGAACTACTTGAAAAATCTATGGCGAGCGAAAAATTAAAAAAAAAAATTTCGAATTTTCTTCTCGAACGATTTTGTTCACACTCGATTGTGTCAACGACTTCAAGTTAAAGCAATAAACAAGGCTTAATGTGAAGATGTCAAACCAGCGTCGCTAGCAGACAATAGAAAGATGTTAGACTCCACTCAACAATAGATATGAAAGTTCGAGATGACAGGAGAAGCTTGGCTAAAAATTATTACCCACAACAAACTACACAATGCAGACTAGTGCAATCACACGTGTACGGAGACCTAAGGCGAACGTCCGCTCTGGTTACGTCAGAATACGATGGTACTGCAAAAACGACAGGATGTCACAAAAGAGTTGAGCGTGCGGCACTTTACAGAGACAATGAAAAAATAACTAGTTGAAAAGACTCGAGGATGCTGCACAGCGGGAGGTGACGTTTACGTGACGGGCACAATTTACGGTTAGAAAGTCGGGGTGGCTTCACAAGCCAACGCATGTCAAAAATTATTAATAGCTACAAAAAAAGGGGTGTAAGATAGAACAATACCTCAAGATGACCAAGGAGACAGATGGGGGAAGTCAGAACAACATTACGTATGTCCCAAACAAAAGGGTGATTGACAGACGCGCGACGACCAGAAATTCTGCGAAAAGGATCAACGTCCGAACGAAGAAATCTGGGGATGTCTGACAACCTATCAGAGTACAACGTTTTGCGAAGATACCGGTGGAGAGGAGAGTTTCTATGGTAACCGGGAGTCAAAGCGAATCATTGAACAGAAACCAAAGAACCTGAAGAAGTGGGACAAAATATTCTAAGAAAATATTGAGCTGACCTATCACAAGTAAGAAAATCCATGGACAGGCACAAGACAAAATTTGGGTAGGGATAAGTTGATAAAACTAACTGTCTAACACGGAGGAGAGGCGGTCTTATTACATTTTTTGAACATATATTTTGACTCGATATTACTGTGCTCAGTCTTGTAAAATTTATCAGTCTTAGTGAAAACTCACTTTTATAATATTCGGACTTAGCAATTTCAAACTGTAAGATTCCAAGTGCAACCGGAAGTAATACTCGAACGCAACAGTATAAAATGTGCGAATTAACGAACTTAGTTAAGCATTAACATTATTAGGAATTTATGAGTGAGTAATTCGAGCGACTCAAACGAACTATCGTGTAATCTCGGCACATACACGAAACATTATTAGTGTACTGTACAACTGACAGAAGTACATTTAGCCAGTGTTAATGAATTACACTAAATGTAACAGAACATTTAAAGGCTTGAACGAACTAATCAACCAAGTAGTATAAACGCATATACATCAACACAAAGTCAAGTGAATTTCAGTGATGAACGGACATCGACATTATTCATTGCGAGCATGAACATACACCACACATTTTAGAATGATCACACATTATAAAGCGAAATGATCTATACAAACTGACATTGAAAGCACATCACATCAACACTACTCCATAAATGCCGCGAGTTCACGTGTGTGTAAAAGTGACAGTGCATTCAACTTTATTCAACAAGATGTGTTCTTCAGACTTCACCACAACAAAGAGACCAACCACCGCTGGACCGTGAGTGGATATTCTTATCTCAACTAACAATTATTAATCTATTAATTTAGTAACTACTACTGTCTTGACTCTTTCAAAGAACCCCACCCCGGGAGTTTTAAGTAAATTTGATAAAAGAATAAATTTAAAGTTATAAATAATGAACAAGTAAGCGAAACTATCTGGAATTAATGAACGCATTAATTAATTATTATTTGAATTTATTGTATATCATGATTTATGTATGTATGTCTTTTTTCAGCTATCATATAAGCTAGAACGTGTTTAATGATATATGTGTTATTTGATGTATTTACAGGTACAGCAAACTTTTTGTGTTACGCATATAAATGAACTTAATGAATAATAAATTAGTCATTTAAGTACAGTTAAACAAATGCGTTCATTATTACTAAAACCCGCATGTTTTACACACAACACAATTACATGAATATTTATAATTGTACAATTATCATGTGTAACAAAAGAACATGATTGAATTACTAAAGAGTCTCTTGTCTATTATGCTAATTGGTAATTAAAATTGATAATTTGATCTAACTAATTAATCCACATCGTAATTAGCATAATAACACCGTAAATCTGTGTGGGAGGAGCAGGAACACCTTTCTTTTAGTCACAATTCTATGCCGTGTAATTTTTACGTGTTCTGTCTATCGCAAAAAAGAGACCCCTGCAATGTGGCGATATTACACTGCTGACGAAGTCCAAATTGCAGCGACGGAATGGCTATGAGATGTTGGAAGGAAGATTTATATGATTGAGTAGGCCTATGTCTGGCAATTCTGTAGAACTGTAGATCTTTAAATTTGTGCTTTGAGATAATTAAAAAAAAATGGTGTGCCGTGTGGATCACGCTAGAAGTGGGAATTTGCAGTGTCGAGTGGCGAATGAACTGATTCAATGTGTAAAAGATTGGTGGTATTTATTTGGTGCAAATGAGATTTTACTATAAAGAATTAAGATACAAATAAACGTAGACGGATAATTAAATGGGACGAAGGCATAGTGGTGTTTACGTACATTTTATTATAAGAATTCAGTATTTACATTACTGTAAACATAAATATAATCATTTTACACGTTGTATTTTTTCAGTATACAAACAATATAAAACAAATAATTCTTTCAATGCAATATGACCTAATCAATATTTAGTTGTAATGTAGTAAGTGATAATTCAATTAAGGAAAAAAATTAAAAGAATAATTGTTTTAATTCAGTTGATTTTGTAATAACCAAATCTTATTTGGTATTGCTCTGTGGTGGCGGACCAGAAAGGTAACGCTGATGTAACGTGATAACAGTATAATTAAAGAAATGACCGTAGTGCCGCGCTTTGGTGGCAGTCCTCAAGTAAAGTTAAACATTTATTCATCAGATGTTATCAGATGCTAAACAGATTAATTGAAGAAGAAAATTATTTTTAATATTTATGTTATTTTTGTAATATTATGTAAACATGCAGAATATGCTCACGTTCTTTAAAATGTTACGCTTTGTTTAAAGCACTCATATTCCTGGTAGTGAGGAAAATAGGTAATAACAAGTAAGTAGCGAGGCAGTGGGAATTATGGGTAGCTATGTAGGGCAAATAGGTTTGATTGACCTGGCAACACTGATTTTTGTTTCGTCTATTTCGTGACGTGTTGAATCAGTTTACGACCCAATTATCGTGAGATGTACGAGAGTGAGTTGTGTACCATGGTGCCGTATATGAGAAGATACCGTTTGGAGTTTCATAACTGAGATTTCATAATTTTTGTCTCAATGGTTTTTAAAGCGAAAACCTATATGTCGGAAAAATTTCATTGAAGATAAACGAATTTATCAATTAAGGGTCGTAATAGATTAATCACTTGTTAAAGAAATCACGTTTTGTTGCAGTTCTATGTATTATTTTATTCTCAAAATTTAGCATAAACATTTTTCTTTGTTACTAGTTTCTTGCAGAATTAAAATATTGTTTGAACTTTGTGGTATTTCTTCGTTCCCAGATTATGTGCGCTCACTAGCCTTACAAAAATCATAACAAGAATTAATAATAATGGTTTTGTACAAAAACGATGAGAAAAGTATATATAATTGTTTTTGTTTTTATATAATTAGCAAAAGCCGGTATACTTTAAACAGGAAATTAATAAAATATTAGTCCAAGTTTCAGTTTTTAGGATGGGACTTTTGGCTAAGGACAGAATTTGCGAAATTGAAACTTGCTCCACGCAGAGAATTTTCTCTTTTTTTACAAGAATTGTACATGAAATACTACAGGAATAAAAGTATAATATATTCTTTAAAAAACGAAATTAAGTTGCAAGATGAACTAAGGAAACCAGAAGTAGTTCAAATGTTACCTTACCTTGCTCGTTACAAAAATTAACTGTAAAACTTACTAATCACTTGATTAATAAAATTATCAAATTTGTAAAAGACGTTTTTATTAAACAAAAAACATTGTTTGATTGCAAAATATGTTTAAAAAAATAAGAAAATCAACCCTAAAATGACTCAAAGTGCAGAAACAGAAGTCATTTTTAAATATTAAATTAATATAGTAATTAATAATGAAAAAACAGTGAGGCAGTGAAATGAAGATGTGAGTAAAATAAAAATATCTGCACTCACCTCCTACAAAAGCCGCGTGCTTGTCACCCATCAACTCTGGGTGCAGCTGCGTGTGTATTTTAATTTCTGCAAAAAAAGAAATAAAAGAGAACATTTATAAAAGCTGTTTTGTATACAAAGTGTATTTTTTTCACAAAAGAAAAGAATAACAGATTTTTAGTTGATCATTTATCATATCTTCATTTCTCGGAAAAGTAGTTATGTAGTTACAGCGTCAAGTATGGACTTGAACGTTATCGTCATTTAGTTTTAAAGAAACACGTTTTAAATTATGTAATCTCCTATCGTTTTCATGTGTTACAAAACTTAACGTACCCTCTGATGGAAGGATATATTCGTGTTTTTACGCCTATATGATAGGCACCATGCGTGGCGTGTGTGATGTAATGCGGAAATTTCCAGTGTTTTATAGACGCCTTCAACAATGCGATTATTGGCCACGCTTCATACAGCAAGCGGCACATCCATCTCCCAACCGCGGCGGATACAATTACTGGATTAGAAGCTGACAGCCAGTCAATTTTGGAGACTGCGATTTAGTGTGCGTTTAGTATAAAGAGATAACAGCGAATTACTGTTTGTGAACATCTGTAATTACTGACGTCGATGTTTGCTACCAAGCTGTTAAATATGTTACATGTGTGTGTGCGCGCTCGCTCGCGCGTGTGTGCACGCGCGTGTGGGTGGGTGCACTAAAATCGTAGAGTTGAAAAATATTTTATACGATTGTTACTATTTATTTAAAGTCTAATTGCATTTTTAATTAGCGATTTCTCTATGTTGGGTTCTTCTTCTTCTTCTTTCCTCAGGGATCGGACGAATTATCTGTCCGATCCACATCACCAACGCATCCTGGATCTTCTTATAGTTAGTTCTTCGTGTAATAGGCTTGTATTGCCAAACTTCTTCAGGCAACCTGCCATCTGGCACTCTATTCAGATGAGCAATCCGTCTGCCTTGTTTTCTGCAATACAATCTTGGATATTGAAAACGTTCAACTCTTTGCGAATGGCTTCACTGTAGAAATTGTGTTCATTTGTAGAGTTTAACAGGTAGCAACAATCTCAAATCTGACGCCTGTATTCTAATCAGAGGGTTTTTCACCGTAACCCAAGTTTTAAACCATACAATAATTCTGCCACAGCCATTATTTTATACAATTCTAATCGAATCTCTTTCCTTGTTTTTTCGATTACACTTGATGAAGTTGTGCCACTATTTTCCGAAACTCAGCCAACTTATGATCAACACCAGAAGCCACATTATAAGTGAAGTCGCAAACAAGTCAGTGGACATGTGACACCTGCTCTGTATCCTTATTAACCAACGCGGTCTTAGTTCGCAATTGTATTTTCCCATAAATGCAATAGTTTTTGTCTTCTGCACAGAAATTTTCATATGGAGAAAAATGATTCCCACAGACAACGAGCTGCCTACAACATTCTGACAGAAATGTTATATAACATGTCAAAAGGTTTTGACACTTTTGCCGCAAGACTACTGTGACGATTTCATTAATAAAAATATGTTAATTAATTAAGTTGATAATATATAAGCGGAGAAATTTTAAATTCTTAATAAAATCTCACATTGTAAACTAAATCTTATGGCAATCATTTAATAATAATAATATTTAATATAAGTCTAATAATAAAATTAAAAGGGAATGGAATTGTACAGAAAGGGTAAAGCTCATTAATTTATCCTGCATAAACAGGCGCTGACCAGAATTAACTTGTTTTCTGACCCCTAAATAAACTAAGTATTATTGTAAATTTGTTATTATTTAAATAATTAATTAAGACCATTGTTACGTACTTTGATAACTTCTGTAACTAAGAATATCTCTATTTAATTATTTAATCAACCGTAGTTCTTTAATTTAAATTAGAAACACGGAACTACTTTTATGTAGCCTAGTAATTGTCTTGAGATTACTACGCTCCCCTTAACTATTTTCTGCGACTTGTAATGGAGCGCTCACGCCGTAAGCAGCGTAAAGCGTTGTTTCGCTACGTGTATATATAAAAATGTGAAAGGCTTGATACAATGACTATTTAAATAAGTAAATTTGTGTGGTGATGACATCTCTCTATATTATAAAATAACGGACTATGTAATTTATACAGTATTACAACCTAGAAGGTGATAGTCAACTAATCTATCATCATGTGAAGTGTATAACAGTGAAACAATCTTTCTATCTATGTATTCTAACTACAAGAATTACGAAGAATAACTACAGTCGCCGGAGATGAATGTACCACACCAGGAATGATTTCACATACTTCTAGAACTTCACCATCACAGTATGATAAGGTAACGACTGAACTTCAAGAAACATCAGGAGGACCGAAGAACTAATTCTGCAGCAACTTCAGGAAACACACAGGTGACATGGAGGCTTGTCTTCCATGGTTAAGAGTTACAAAATTATAAACCCCAAAAGACAATTTAAATTATCATATTAAAGACTTTAAAACTTATGTTTAAATGTAATAACATTAAAAACTTTAGAAACCTGACATTTTAGGTAACATGTAGCATAAAATCTAATAACGCTAGTTATAGCAAAAAGGTAAAGTTTAAACTAAAAGTTTTGTTGTTTTTGAAGATTAATAAAAAACCATTCTTCAAATGGTTAGAGTTTCAATATTGTACATGGCAAGGTGACCATTATTCATTTAATATATTTAATCCCGGATCCGTGGAATTAATCAGTAAGATGTACATCATATTTTGAGGCCCCTTTGTAAAGTAGTAATTTATATATTTAATCATATAGTAAACTATATTGTTTGAGAACTTTCAATAGAGAACTTAATCACCAAATGTAATAAAGAGATGTCATCTAAGTACCGAGTAAACTGAGTGCATAAATCAACAGTCTCCCCTTCCTAATATCCTGCTATATAAATTGTTTATTTGTTGTGATTATTTTCAGTGCTTCACAACGAAGGCAGCCGGTATAATTGGCACATCCAATTATTACTGGTTCCCTAAGTTATAACTCAAGAGAAGAGGTTATACTACGCAGACTGTTTGCATTTTATTGATGCCTCTATCAACATCGGGATATTCAAATTTAGTTGTATATTCAGTTACGTATACGCAAATAATACATTACTTGGCTCTTGTTCCATATTTTCAGTGTGACCACATAACTTTTAATATATTACAAGGGTGTAAATGAGGTTTGCTTTGTGTAGAAAAGGAAGCTACTATTACTAAACGAATTATACAGGAAACGAATTGAATTTTTCTATCTTGTCCAAGAATTCAATGTCAGTGTGCTAACTAAACACAGTATTAACACAAATAGAAACAATATTTGATTTACCAGCGTAGAGTAAAATCGAATCAATTATTTGAGAGTTACGAGGAAACTAGACAATTCCTATCTCGATAGAGCATTGAACTGTAGATTCTTCAAAACAGACTTAATTGAACTTTCGACACAGCCGCAAATTTGTTAAGAAACTGTCGTTTTTAGTAAACGGATGCTTTAAATGGGTTCTTAAATAGTTCAGTTTGCTAGAAATTTAACTTAATAGAAAAACGAAAACGAATATGACAGAAAAAAAGAAGAGAAAATAAATTTAAAAGGAATGGGAAAAATGAAAAAAACTAAAAAATGTGAGATAAAAAATAGCAAAAAATAGAAAATTAAAATTAAAATGAAATAGAAAAGGAAAAAACAGAAGAAAACAGAAAAAATAAATAGGAAATGGAAATAAGAATGGAAAGGAAAAAAAGGAAAAGGAGAGAAAATAAAAATTTGTGACATGATCATCCGAGACTGTAGCTTTGCTTAGGCAAAAATTATGATGATCATAGGTTAGTGGTTTTAAAACAATAGTGTGTTATAAACTATGGTTGCTTGCTGTGTTCTACATTGCGAGACCTTTATTGTTTGATCTATCAAACCTTCTTGAGGGGTTTCCACGTCCCGTATACATTGAACGAGGTAACTAACGAATTCGGCCAAAATTGTTCAGCGTTCGGTGTAAAACCCGCTTCGGCGTCCGCACGGTAGGAACCTAATGGTTGTATAGTCGTTCTCTCATTTATCTACTGTTTTGAACTTACTTTTGGTGATTTTTATTGTCTCTGTTTTCTAGAAGTATGTCATCAGATAAAGATTTAATTATTGTTGCAAGTCGTGTAGGTTTATATATCATTATCATTGAGAAAACTGTTCATCCACCAAGCCCAAGAAGAAGGAAACGGCGCTGGTGAATAAAGAAAATATTTTAATAAAATTAGAAACGATATAGTCACTTAAATACCGGCTATCTAACAGGTGAGATGGAAGATAGAGTTTTTTAAAATGTTTAATGGCTGAAGTTTTCAGCTTTGAAAGTTATTGAATCAAATTTGAAAAACAAATACCCAAATAATGGAAGATTGGTTACATGTCATCCATATATAAAAAAAAAGATACGTAAAATTATACAAATTATGTGAAATCACTTTTTATGGCTACCCTGAGCCGGGCGTATAAAGGTTATCACGAGACATCATGGAAGAAGATTACAACGGTTTATGAACCCAAAGAACAAATCTGCTTCCGGACAGAAAGATCGTGTTCAGACATCTTTTGTATCACACAAACGTTAAAGAAGCAAGTATCCGAGAATAAAGAAAGCCATCTACTTTTTGTTGATCTCTCCAAAGTTTACAACAATGTCCCAGTGATAAAACTATGGGAAGTAGGTCGACTACTCAGAGCATAAACCAAACTACTACTGTTCTAGTTATAAAATACCTCTACAGGGAGTCACAAATGAAAACAAAAAATAAAATTTGGGCAACAATATTTGAGTAGCTTCTGCGTTACAAAAAGATTAAAACAAGAGCGTTGTATGTCACTGTGTGTGTGTGTGTGTGTGTGTGAAGAGAGAAGGAGATAGAGACAAAGTACTCAAGCAGTGGGTGACAAAATGTAGAGGAATGGGACTGCACATAAGTGAAAAATATGTTTAGACTTCACACCATAGCTTGCAGACGACCAATTTATATTAGCCAAAAATAAAAAAGATATGGAATATATGAGAAGACAAATAAAAGAGGAATATTAAAAGGATATAAACATTGATGGAACCCAGAATACATCAATAGGAATTTTGCAGAGCCACTTACTATTAGAAGATAATGAAGAGCTCAACGTCTGTAGGACTTACAAGTACCTTAAAGTGCTTGTCAGTAAAAATTGAGTAAGGTAAGTTGGAAATACACAATGAATTGGTCTCGGACGGAAGGCACAAGGAAATATCAAAATGTAGAAAATAGATCATCCATCATTCTCATCTCATTAGTCAACTAAACATTAATCACGTTAATAACCTCGCGTCATAATGTTAGTTTTTGTACAAATATTTTAAAAACGTAGTGCCGGATACTCGATGTGTTTTTAACAATCTCAATATGTTCCGCTGAGTTGATCTTGAAAATGATGGGCAATCCAAATGGCCTTGTTTGGTCAAGTGGCGTCTAAAGTGTGTTAATTCTTAGAGTTTGTCCCGATGTAAACAAAACGGAGTGATACAGATCAGAGGCATGTACAGAATGAAGTTAAAACTTTCTTTACGGGACAAATATAACCCAAAGAAGTACAAAATGAGTTACCTTCTCTGCTATATTACTCCCAACTTTATTAAAAAGGATTTTTGATATAATTTTAATTAATTGCCATTATGTAGTACTAATTGTTTGTGAACTACTTTCTCGAGGAGGATATAGTGGCGCAGCTGCACATATAACAATCCGGTTAATGCACAAGCACATTTTTTTTCTTACATCAGGGTCTAGCCTAAGAATGAACAAACTTTAGCAGTTTTGCAACTAATATTTATAACTTTAGACATCGCATAATAGTGACGAACAAATTATAATTAATAAAAGCTTTATAGACTACGTTTCTATATCTTCATGTTAAACCTCCAATTGCTATGTGACTAAAAAAAATCTGTAGATTAGTAGAAGCTGCAACAATAGAAAACCGATTTTAACAATTGTTGTTAACAATATGGAGTACTTCTGTAGAGCTCAAGGTTCTACAGCATCGGTTGAACTCCGTTTCGCTATGTTAGGGAGATTACATTACTTTTGCCATTAATAAAAGGGATTAGATCATTATTACTTTATCTTTATTATTTTTCTATCGGTATTATTTCTTTTAATGTCATTTAATTTGCTATTGTGTCACACTTTATCAAAGTATATCTGCAAAGAATGTCAGGGTTCCTTTTCTTACACTACTTAAAACATTTGTTTATATGAACATCTTTTTTTTTTTTTTTTTTTTTTATAAAATTGCTAAACTGCTATAATTGTTATTATTTAGACAAAGCTTTTCGTCATCACTGACATCTTCAGGTCTTAAACAACGTTGTTATAATAACAATTATAGCAGTTTAGAAATTTTATAAAAGAAAAGTAAGGATGGCTGCTAATGTAAACAATACGAAGAATGAACATCTTTTACTGAAGTTCAGTAGCGCCATTTGACATTTTGCTTTGTCACCTTCAAAGTTGTTAATGTTTGTATAGGCCTATGGTGCAAATAGGAATCTGAATTCTGTACAAACGTTGTTTGCTTGACTATGAACTGCGTCCCCTAGGTTTTTGAACCCATTTCCCAAAATTAATTTTCCTAATAGATATTATTCCTAGAGTGATTTCCTAATATTTTTACAGTTTTCCTTCTAACCTTTTTTTCATAATCTTATTTCTTATAATTATTTTTTGTAAAACTGTTGTAACACAATTGTAAGTATTAGAAAATTTGTGTTAGTAGTAAATTTTTACGTTACTATAATTCAAACATTTTGCATTGTCGTTGTAAACTTTCTTCTAAAATTAAAAAAGTTAAACAAAAAAAATTGCTAGTAAAAAATTAATTTCTTAAGTAATTGCTTTTGTTTCTTACGTAAATACATTTATACCTGTTTTCTCTTCTGTGACGGTACACGATGTAAAACATCTTTGAGCAAGAATTGTACATAATTAGAAACGTATCAAATGGAAGACAGCTAGCGGTTCCCAGTGCGAAAACGGGGACGGAGACCTCAGGCTCACGGGCCGTCACTTGGAATTTCTCAGATGACAAACAATATTATTGAGGGGGCTTATAATCGTTTTTTATATTTGTCGTCGGAAAGCACCCTCCTGATTTGTATTCCTCGTTAGTCGAGTCTGAATAAAAGGTATCAGATACTAAAACTATTGCAACGGAATTAAAAATGGAAAGAAACGATAAGTTAGGACCATAAAAGAATCGGATTGGTGTTATAATATCAATTAGAAATATAATAAACTTTTACAAAGTTTACAATTATGAAAATCGTGTTTCGGACATCGTCCGTGATTAGCATATTTTGTTGTAATGTAAACTATTGTAAATATATTAATATTCGTTTTAATTTTTGTCTTAAGCTTACACGGCCGATGTCAATATTCGAAAAATTGTTAAATACCGGGCTGTTAGGCCGTGGCCGGTTGCTGTAAATTCTCGATATCGTCGGCATCGTCTCGGGGATTTTCTTCATGCCGAAAAAAGCAACAGAGTGTTACGAAAACTTTTGCGGCAGACTTTAGGCCGAACGATACTTCATAATTTTTTGGATAAAACCAACCGAAAAGAGGTTGCTTTTACCAGAAAAAAGGATCGTGTGTCGTTCGGCCTGAGATCTCCCGTAACTGTTTCTGTAACACTGTCGCTTTTTGTGGCCTGAAGGAAATTTCCTAGAGTGGGCTACGAAACGTTGCCGACGATGTCGAGAACTTACAGCAACCGATCACGGCCTAACAGCCCGGTATTTAACAATTTTTCGAATAATATTCGTTTTGATGTTCTTATCATTTTTTAAAAATTGATTTTAGGACAAAAGAAATTTACCAAAAACGGATTAGGAAAAACGTGCGGGAATATATAAACTTTGATGCTGTAAAACAAACGAGATAGATTTTTGTACTTACCGTATAGCCTTAGTGTGCCTTCCGCGCGACCCAGCGAATTGGTTGAGACACAGTTGTAGGTACCGATGTCGGACCGTCCGAAGCTCTTGATGACAAGCCACATGAACACTTTGTACGTAGAACGGTTCTCATGGATAGAATACTTTACCCTGTAACAAACGCGTACACATTCTGTTAGTACACGTACAGTACACGCGTATGTAGCCTAAGTACACGAATGTGCTACCCCACTGACTATGGTAACATCAGAGCTGAAATTGAAGTGATAATACCAGCTGTCGTGTTGAAATTGGAATAATTAATGAGATAAGTCTCTCTCTCTCTCTCACTCTCTCTCTCTCTCTCTCTCTCTCTCTCTCTCGCACGCTCTCTCTTTCTCATGCACACACGCACACCTACACCGTTTTATACTTTGTTAAAACTACTAATTTTAGGAGTGAATAAGTTATTAGAGGCGCGAAACACAATCGACAAAGCGGGCAAACGCTAAATATAACAATTGTTGTCGTTATTTATTATTATTAATATTATTACAATTATGTGTTATTTATTATTATTAATATTATTACAATTATGTATTGCGTATTAAGCAGAAAATCTCTACGGATAACATAGTTGAAACGATACTTCAAGGCGAGGACACCTGGAACTCTGTGGCTCGCTTCGCTGAAGAGATTCTTTGGGCCAACGTGGTAGATTAAGACAATACAATATCAAAGGAAATAACAAGTCAGATGTGAGCCCTAGGGGCAAGGAACTATTGTTTGTCTAGCCCAAAGTAGCGTGTCAAACGGTTCCAAGTTAGTGTCCTAAGAGAGGAATCGAAGGTGGTTGTTTAGTGGGTCGGGTGTATTGCTCACACTCACAAAAACCGAAACTGTGCTACCTTCAGGAAACTTGTACAGCAAATATTTCCACCTGCCCCCGTTACAAAAAAAGAACAATGTGTTTTGTCTGACGGCAGGTCCTCTGACTTAGTTTGCTTTATATTTTGGGGTATTGTTGACTTCGTCCTTCACTTCCTTCTCCATACTTCCTTCTGTACTTTAAGTCGTCCAATAGATGATTTGTTTTTCTTAACTCAAAAGTTCCTTCAAATTCTCCTTTTACCACATCACGCAGTCCGTTCCAGTTTACTTTTCTATAATAAATTGTAATTAGAATGCATTTATTCTCTGTCACTGTTCTCACAACCCCTTCAATATTCTCCTTATCTGACCACTTTAGTTTTCCAAACAAGCGAGATTACAGGCAATTATAAGTGGTGATATCAATAAAACATGTTCAATATAAATATTAGCTTAAATGCAATTACATCATGAAATGATATTTAAAACTTTTGTGATAAAATAGACAAAGGTTAAATAACTAAAATTAGCTTACGGATAAATTTCAAGACACTAAACAATAAAATAGAAGATTGCCAATTGATATGTGTTAGTGATAAGTAAACGGGAATTGATAGGTTTAACGAAGTTAGTGTGTGTAACAGGAGACAGTAAAAAGGAGTTGAGCCAGTCAAAGTGTGGCAAGCGAAGCAGTGGTGGAAGGAGGAACGTGGATGTATGTTAGAAGACTTTTATAATACACGAAAAAAGGAAAACGGTGACTTCAGACAATCAGCTCCCACCCATCCATTCATGAGCTTACATTCGGCGTAAGGATTAAGAAAAAAAAGATTTTTTTTCAACATGTAATAATGTAAGCAAAAGAAATTTACTGTTACGACGGTCTACTGATCGTCGTATGGTACAGTGAAAAACAAAATACAAGACACCAATTAAGTCACTAATCACCAGCTTTTATTATCACAGTTAAACAGATTGTAATCAACAATATAGTCTCTTACAACGAGTCAAATAAAAATTGTTCACTGGCAATAATAATGTCAACTAATATAACACACAACTGTATTACAATTGTTCCGCACAATTATAAAACACATAACACTTCGCCACAATATTTCGAATCGCACTGTCTAAATCGCCCGACAATAACTGAACTAAGCGTCGCTGAAGTATTGTATTTATACCCCTTTAGATACCAGAATATTCCATACTACGCGTCAAGAAAGCTACTAGAAAACACCAGAACGTAATCGATTGCGGCCTTGGACACTGCGCGCGCGGACTGGTGAAATCTGGATCAGTCTCGGACGCGTGACAAGTTTCACGTAATTGTCCTTCATCTCAAAGTAGCAGCAATACGTACGCACACATACATTACAGCCGGATTCCACTGGAATAGCCGAGAAACACGTATTGTGTTGTGTAATGTCGTAACAGTTTTTTCCGCATTACGTAACATTACGTTATAAATAGCGTAAAGAAAGTTATAAAAGATAAATTTTTAATCGGCTCTACCGATATAGCAATACGTAATTAGTAAAGATAAAATTCGGCGAATAAACAGACGTATATGCTTATTTAACGTTATATACAAATTTTAATTAGAAATATCGTTACGAAAAGCATAAGGAAATAACAGCGACAAAGGACTATGATCACAAAATTAAATTGTATGCTAAACAAAGCAATAAAACTTCAAAGAATTCAGAACAATAGGCTTAAAACAAGAATAATATTGTGTCAGCGTTTAAAAGGATAATGATGTAAAAACCATATAGCTTACATGCGCACCAAGAAAAAATCTAAAGAAAGGGTAGATAATCTTATAATTTTCAATAATATATTGCAACGATACAGCCATACGCTGTATTAGGCATTAATTTGAATAAATATCAAATTTGTATAAGTTACGGATAAATGGACAGGTCTGAGATTGTACAATTTAGGGGATTAATTACAAATTAGGGGATCATTGTTAGATTAGGGGAGAAATTAACCTGTTCCGACAGGCAGTGAACACCTGCTCAATTGTATGTGCGTTACACGTGTATCTTGCGTGTGTTAGTGATCCATGCAAAGACAGGAATCTCAGCAACCCGCCCCAAGTAATTAATAAAATAATTATTTTAATTCACTGTGCGAAAACTAATTAGTGTATGAACAAACCAAAGGCACCAAAGTGTGTGTAAAATTTATAGTTATCCCCAGTGAAAAGATGACGTTAATAGAACACGCTATGCGAAGACAGTGCTAAATAAATGTGCCAAAAAATACGCAAATTACCCTAAGACGCTCAAATTAATATAGTGAGTGCTTAATCGAATTAGCTATGATTTGTGCTATCTCGATTCCGTGCAAAACATTGCTATTTGCTAATAATTCCAGATAGATGAAAAGCTTCGGGAGTGGGGGCTATCACGCGATATGCAGGTATCGACAGGACGATTTTGGAGCCAACTGGCGTGGAATCTCGAGAGGGTATAAATTAAGGGTTCGACCAAAATCCCTTCTCTTCATTTCAAGACACAGTTGCAGTCGGACATGCTGTCCGTCGGCAGAACAGTTTTATTTTTATTTCTATTACAAGTCGCAGTAACGAAAGAATAAAAAGTTCGTTAAATTCGTGACAATATTCCGGAAAACTTAAATACCGAAATCGTAAGTCTACCAAGAGTATCTACAGAAAAGCTACCAGAGCGACGAGGGATGCTGGACGTTAGACGATGTTTAAGATCTACCTTGCAGCAGATAACAACTCTCTGATGAGGACCACACTGCTGGAGAACGACGCTGGAATCTAGATGTATCCACTACCACGCCAGGGCAGGAGGAATGGAAAACTAACTCTGGACAACGCTGGACCCCCGACAACAAGTCGTAAGATCATCAGAACTCGAGGTGACATGCGTAATGCATTTTAAAAGATTTTTAAAAAGAGCTCATAAAGACTATATCAAAAGACAATAAATTAAAATAAAGAAAAATTTATAATTAGTAATAATATTTAGAAATGTAGATAAATGTTTAGTCGTAAGAATGAGCTATCGCTTATAAAAAGAAATAATAAATAAAAAGGGAATTTAAAGTTGAAAGAGTAGAGTTTGTTATCAAAATAAATAGTTAAATTGATTGGATATTTGAATTATAGAAAAGAATAATTTAAATTTGAATATTAAAACAAATGCCAGTCTAAAAGTAATTAATATAAATTTAAATTTAATTTTAAAGATTGGTATAGATTGAGCGAGTTGAGGTCAGATCTGAATTAAGAGAATTAAATTCAAATTACATTTAAATTTTATATATTATTAGTAAATCAAGTTAATAACATGTCTAGATTAAGATTATTAACATGTCTAGATGCAAGAGGTTTTTAAATATGTGTAACACTGCATAGTATAAGATATAAACATTTAATAAGGAGCAGTATCGTGACCGACGATTATTAAGGATGTTTATGATTATTTATAAGATTGAGTAAACAATAAATATGAATTTTAAATACTCATAAATACAATACTCTTATTACAATTACACCTAAACCCCATATACACGTATACGTTATATTAAATTGCAACTTGTTACGTTGTATAAATGGCGCTCCAAGATCGTGGGGCTCCACAAATTTAAATTATATATATATATATATATATATATATATATATATATGTATATATTGTGCCGGTGTTTGCATAACCCGGCAATGGAAGGTTTTATAAATTTTGTTTAACATAAACGCGAGAAAAAATGTCGATTAGAACGCCGATATCTAGACTGCACTGTTGAATCTGCCTGCGCCATCTCGCGTCTAAATTTTGCTGTTGGTTGGATTGTAACTGCACGTGCAGTTCAACTCCAGCGCTCAAAAGGGAATCAACAGGCTCCCCGACCCGGACAGACATTATTGCGTAGTTTCTTCTACACCTAATGGCAAGCTAGATTTTCGAGACTTCCCGGGTTCTCGCTCCTAGTCGGAGATTCTGGTCTCTGCTGGTGTAACGACACCTTCATCAGCCATGAGCCATCCTACACGCACCTGTTCGGAAGGGGGAGTTTGTTGACCAGACACAGGATGCATCCTACGCACACTATTAAGGTGATATGAACTCTTTTATTTTTCGTTGGCCCGGCCTGCCGTTCATCTGAGTTAAAAATTATTTTCTTTTTAAACCATGTGCCCACGCTGCTAGACAGTCCGCTCTGGGGTGTGTCAACTGAACATTCATTATGAACATTATTTGACTTTAATAATATAACTCCATAAATCTAAAGTACTATGATTGTAATTGTGAGCTGCACTGGGGGAGCGTGCCAGAGTTTTTTTTACTCTTAAATATTTTTTATATATATAATCTGTAGCATGACGGATAATCCACATAAATCAATTACCAAATGATCATTAATAAAACTCAAGTATATGGAATATCCCAAAAGATCCAAATGAAAATCAATTATAAAGCACTATAAATTATTATAATAACAAGAAAGGTAAGCATAAAGAAAAAATCTACAACTAATATAATTATACTACAAATTAAATACCCAGAAAACTGAAATTTGAATAACAATATTACCCAGGTAGGATAGAAGCAGGCAATGAAGATACCCAGACCAAATGAACTGACAAAGAAAACAGACCAGAGTAAACAAAAGAGTATAAAAAGAAATGGTACTGAAGAACCAAGAACGAAGAAAGAAGAGATCTGGAATAAACCAATATACTGAATAATCAGAGACCAGTGAAGCTCAAATAGAATAAAGGAGGTGAATCTCGAACAATACCCAATAGAAACCCCATAGGGAGAAAACCACAAAACCCCAAAAATAAATGAATGTTCCACAAGAAAGTATAACACCCCAAAAAACCATATACTAATGTAAAACTGATAAAAACCAAAAGTGTTTAGAGTATTAAGTAACAGTGCACCCCAAAAAAGTTATTGTATAGTTTATATAGACAAATCTTAACAGTCCCCCAATGGTTAAATATTTCATATTGTAAAACTGTAAAAGAACTAGTGATAATATCAATAAATAACCAGGGACAAGTGCAAGTTATTAAATTATAATCAATAAACTCTTAAAAGGTACATGAGTTACCGTGCAAGTAAATAACTTTAAGTGTTTTTGAACAGTATCATAATAGTAGTTACTTAAGTAATATGGTAAAGGAGCAAGGAATAATATTTCTAATGAAATGCCACTGTTTATTAGAACATTCCATAGAATGAATAATAATAAACAGATAGCTTGTGTTTAGCATAAAGTAACGGGGAATGCATCCTTAAAATTGGGAAGTTCAGATCAGACTGTAAATAAATAGTTTTTAAGAAAGTGTTAACCATTTAATGGAACCAATATGTTATGTTCCTATTTCCATATATTAACTAGATAAATAAGATTTAGTATTAAGCAGTATTATAGTTATAAAATATTATTTTGTTATTAATTTAAATTAGGAATGCAATATCTAAATGTAGATACCATTCCTATATTATAAAATGTTTTTATTATGTTACTGTGTGTAATCAGTACACAAAAAAGGTATGATTCAAAGTACCAGATTTAATAGTAAATAAGTGTTATATTTTAATTGTAAAATCAATATTCAATGTTATAATAGTCAAGGAACAAATTGTTAATAAATTATATAAGAATAGAAAGTCAGAGAAGGGTACAAACTAACTATATTAGTAAGAACTTTGCAAATAGCAACAGATCAAATCTAGGCCAGATAGTAAATTTAGACTACAGAATAATTGACAAATCTAGTCCTATAAACCAGTTAAACTGATAATATTTATGTAAGATAAACCCAACATATAGTAATACCATGTAAATAATACTTTATAAAGATATGGTCAGCAGATAAGTAAAATTACAAATAAAAATGGAATGTACTAACTGACATTATCAGGGGAGGAGTCATAGATAAATGAATTATATTTAAAAACAACCATTAATAAACTAAATTGCAAGAAATTAAGTAAGGATAGACAATTATATCAATTTCAGATTTAATAGAATAATATTTATATAAGAGAAAATGGCTATTATCTGCTTAGAGAACAGGAAATACAAAATTAAGCCTACCTTCCAAAATGTAAGAAATATAATTTTTGTAATGAAAACTTTGTAAAACTATATTAATTAGTATCAAAATAAGCAGAATAGAATAAAGAAACCGAATATGTATTTAATATTTCATACAGTTAATTAATAACGAAAATATTTTCCGAGTATAATGTATTCAAATAAAATGTATCGGAAGCTAAGATAATTTGAAACAATGTATAATATATATTAAATTGGCTAAGATTTTCAGGAGACGAAGGAAATGAGAACAGTTCATTATTATCCGTTGAAGAGTATACTTAAACGAGATTTTTTCTCGAAATAACCTATAATGGCGAACTATAAGTAAACCGAGTTCGGGAAAAATTTTTATAAATTTTTATTTTGAGTTTCTTATTTGTGAACAGGTGAAATTAAACTATAAACAGTGCATCACCAATAAACAGAACCACACACGCCCAATTAATTAAAATAACACCAATACAATAAAATTTACAGACGAATAAACCAGGTTAAACCCGACACATATAGACAAAATGAAACAGACATAATCACAACAATTTACACCAAGTGAACTATTAAACAATACACCAGTGACACTCAATTAACTCCAGAACCATGATACACAATTGCTGAGACCATTTAAACGGAGAAAAGGCATCTTTATTTGAACAAATATAACATCGAGGTTAGACGTTTCCACTGCGCATGCGCCAGTCGGCCATTTTGATTCGTCGCCGTTCTTACTACAGCAAGGCAGCGAATTTCTAGACTGCATTTGGTTTGAAATAATTATTATATAAACTTTATTTATCAATTATAACATTGTATTTTTAGTATTAAGGCATTTATCATTGTAAGTGTTATACTTTCCTGTCCATACCCTTCTCTGGCTATTCTTAAATATTCGTTCAAAGAACTATATTTTTATTTAAAAACAATGTAAACTTTTTTATCGACCGGCCCTGAGTGAGCCGATACTGCTGTGTAATATCGATTCTTATCGATAAATTTAAATAATTTATTAATAAACTTTCTGTTTATGTAATTTAGATTTAATTTTTCTTTGAAATACTTAACGAAGAAATTAATCGAGAACTCAGACTAACCGAAAGGCGGTACATACGAAATAACGAACATCGAAGAAGAAGAAGAAGAAGAAGAAGAGAGCCGTCTTTCGACTAGGACTGGAGTTAACCAGATTGTCATAAAGTGAATTTACAGAAAGTGACACTACTACACTAAAAAACATAATACCATTGAAATATTAAACACTAACAATAACCACGATTATTTTTTAAATATTAGGAATAAAAATTACACCAAAAATATTTTTTCAATAACAACAAAAATATTTTATTTGCAATAAAAAAATTATTTTTTTTTTATTTCAAATTTTTTAACAGCAGTCACACAGTTTTTATTTTGTAACCACGAACATTGTTACAATATACAACAGCCTTAGAGTCATCTCACTATTCAATATAAAATTAAGTCATATGTTATGGGTTGTGTTCCGGCTGGTTCAGAACGGGTTCATATATTATTTTCATTTCGGTTTAACATGTAAGGGCTGGGGGTTTCGTTTTTCAGGCTGTTTTCGGGGGTAAAATGGACATGGTTTTTTTTCAAGTTAGGCACATGTTGAGACAGTTTTAGGCAGATCTGATTCCTGTCTCATACAGTCTGGCACATGCTGGCGCGCTTCCACATCTGCTAGGATACAACAGGCGGTTATGATAAAATCAATTATACACAGATGTCTGACTTTAAGAGAAAAAGAAATTTTATATTTTGTGGGCATATACTGATAATTTTGACATTGTAAAAGCATACTGATGCTACTGATTCTTGTCTGTGGAATTAAATCATTTTCATTGAGGAACAATTTCCTGACACATGTATACATCTGGATTTGTAACACAAAAATTAACATTTTAGAAAGTCATGCCAATTGCTTAAACTCAGGTGATGAGGGTTTTTCCCACTTATATACTGTTCAAGAAACTTAAAGATTTTCATATGCTCATAATGGGCAATTTATTAGATGTTATCAATTCCTATGGGCTGTCAGGCCTATCATCATGCTTTTGTGAGTGATTATCATCCTTTTAAGGTTTTAAATTTTTTTTGTTTCATTTAATGGAGTAAATGAATTATGGGTCTTAAAGGATTAATTCCAATTGTGGCTGGGAGTTAATTACTTATGATTGCTGGTTTTGGGGCTTATAGAAATACTGCCAGTCGGCCAGTCGAAAATGAGTATTGTGATGCTATTATGAGTCTCTGTGTCTTTGTGTTTCTATATGTGATATCAACGTTAAGTGTTATTAAAAGGGGGGGAATTTATATTATTTATGGGATGTTGCCCGATATATATATATATATATATATATATATATATATTGTCTGTTTATGTAATTTAAGGAACATGTGGGCACTACTTATTTATTGTGTATTTTGTTATTTATTGCTGATTGTGATACTTGCATGTAATGAATTATGGGGGCAACAATAAAAAATTGTTATTGTTAATTAACAGCCGAGTTTAATTGCAAGTCCCGTCATACTGGACCCAGCGCATTTTTGGCTTCTCTAGGCTCTCGCCTAGTTTTCAATAACTAGTGGCTTTTCTTTCAAAAAAAATAATAAATACAAAAAAAAAATAAATAAATAAATAAAAAAGTTTTTGTATAAAGCATAAAAAGGAAAGAGGGGTTACAAATGGTAGCAGAGAGCGTGGTTCATTCTAGGGTTGAACCCTTGGGTCCTTGGGTGTGACGGGGCTTGCAAACTCGGAAATACTATGCTATTTTCTTTTTAGGTATATGCCCATGTATGCTAGGGTAGGTTGCATAACTTGTGAGTCTGGCCGCACCACGGGGCGGGTATTTGTGTTTGGAAAATTTGAGAGGTTGAACTGCCGGGGGGTCTTAAGCGTTGCCTGGGTGATAGGAGGTTGCTGATTCGAGGTCGGAGTGTAGCGTGTGGCATTGGCGGGATGCGGTATGGCCCGATCGGAAGTCGGTACCGTCACCGACTGAATTCCTGTGTTGCGAATTCTGATTACTAGTTCCCGAATTGGGAAGTCTGATTACTAGTTTGTGTCTGTTAGTTATGTGTTGGTGAGACGTGTGTGTCGGATTGATGTTTGATGTTATGTATGTTAAGTATTGTTGGTTGTTGCTTGTCTCCTTCTGTGTTGTTAGTAGGTGGTTCAGAAGTAGGCCAGGTCTCCGCAGCGCTAGAGAACCCGGGGGTCGCTCAAAGGAAGGACAGTACTTGAGTTTTTTCTGATTCTTGTGAATATGTTTTTGTAGGTCATGTTTGTGTTGGGTGTTTAGTGGGGATTTGTTTTATTATTGTTTGTTTTGAATTGTGCAATTCTGGCGGCGGTATGCTATCAGAAGTTGCCCCATCCCATTTCAGGCGTTCTCCAGAAATTTCCGGTGGTGAATGGATTTGATGAGGACCAGCTGCTGGTTTTCTTGGACCTGGTACTGCAGTTGGCGGATTTCCCGGGGGTGTCCGATGGGGAGGTCTTGTCCCTTATATACCCGTATTGCCGGGGTTCATTGGCAGGGTTGGTCACCAACACTCTGCGTCGGGGCGGCAGTGTCGATGCTTTCCATGGGGAAGTGTAGGATTTCTTCATACCCCATCGACGACGTGCCCAGCTTAAGTTTGAGTTATTCTATCGCCTACAGGCCAACGGAGAGGCGTTGGGGGATTTCGTGCACGATATACGGAAAGCTGCCCGGGTGTTAAGGTTGGGGTTGCCCGAGACAGAAGTAATACAAGTAATACGAGGAGGACTGAATCCCGAAGAGAGATCCCGGCTGGTTTTCGCAGAGCCTCCACGTTGTTTTGCGGACCTGGACCGGTGGTGTGCGCATGCCAGGAGAGTCCAGGAGAATGATGAGTCCCGGGGAAGAGATGCTACAGATGTCCAATACTCCAGTGGTTTTTAGGAAGATCTAAAAAGGACAAACATGATGGTTGGAGGAGAACACAAGAGACTGTCCGAAAAACTGAATATTCCGGAAGTAATGGAGGCTACAAGGGGGTGGGAAGTGAGAAGACGGTGACAACAGCTATAGCACAGAAAACAAATAAGGGTGAAATTAACAGGGGAAGAAGAAAGTATATTAGGGATCAAACATCGGCAAGTAGGAAGCCTGTACCAAGGCGTTATTCCTATTCGGAGAAAAAGGAAACTTTAAAGGTTCCAGAAGAAGTACAAGTGCCTAAGAGAGCAGTAGATGAAGAAGGTGAAGCAGAAGAAGAAAAGCGGAATAACTTCTGTGGATCGATACAGCACGACAAGAATACGTCAGTTAATACTGAGTTACAGGACTCGAAGAGGACGTCATGATTGAATCCAGATGCCGCAGAACTTGTTCCTGTATCTCCATCTCGGTTCGTGACGGATTCAGATCCGGTAACATCATCATCACCTACGCAGGGATATGAGAAGTCACTTGATGGTGTAGCTTTACCATCGCCAGTAGAAATTAATTTAGTCATTGCACATGAACCTGGACAGCTGGATTCCAGGGTGGAAAATGTTGAGGACGTTGTAGTTGCTGAAAGTGGTGAAGGAGTGGAATCGACAGAAGAGCGGTCTGCGGATGCTGCACAGGGAAGTATAAGTGTAAGTGTTAGGGAGACTGAAGAGTTTGAGTTTGCAGATGGAGAAGGGGATGTCCAGGCTGCAAGTGTTTCTGAGGTTGTGGATGGCCAAGGGTATGTCCATGCCGCAAGTGTGGTAGAAGTAGATGAGGCAGAAGTTGAGGAGAAATTTGGTGGCAGCGTTGTGGAGTGTGCGAGTGAGAATGATGTAGCGTGTGAAGATGTGCAGACGCCTTCTGTAAGTAGTGTTGAGGATTCCGAGGAGCGGAAGGAAGTTCCAGGTGGACCAGATGAGCAACTAGAAGAGGATGAGGATGTGCAGTGTTCGGATGATGGTAGTGGACGTGATGGCGATGATGTTGATGAGGAAAGTGTTGATGAAAACGAGATTGGAGAGGAGGTTAGCGAAGAAGTTTGTGAAGCGGCTGGTGACCAATGTGATGAAGAAATTGGTGAGGAGCAGAGGGAAGATGCGGTTGAAGATGGATCAGAGGAGCAACTGGAAGATGCGGAGGAGGTGCAGTGTCATGAGGTTGATTTGGATTATTGGGATGAAAAAGGGGAAATTGTAGAAGAGGAGGAAAAGAAGGAAGGATTGGAAGAAAGACAAGTAGAGGAGTTAGATGATGAGCATAATCCAAAGCGGAGTGAAAGTAGTGAGGTAAGTTGCATTAATGCTGATTCAGAGGAAACCAGCCAGTACAGCTCAAAACGAAATAATTTCGCCGAGAGTGGTGTCCAGAAGGAAAGAGTACCTAAAGTCCGTCATAGAAAGGTAAGAAGAAGCGGTTAACGGGTAGCGGGCAGATGTTCCCCACAGTCCCAGTGGTGTTCGTCTACCACAGGGTTGCGCCCCTGCCCACGCCTGCCTTGGTTTTCTCCAGTCATTCTCCTTTCGGAGGGAGCCATGTCCTTACCCTTACTCCTAGCTGTTGACCCTTTAATGATCCTTGCCCCGTTTCATCTTCCCGATTTTCCTACCCCTCGCCTTAGTAAAAAAAAAAAAAACGATAAGGAGTTAGAGAGACTTGCCGGAAGTGATTAGATTGTGGTCCGGGAGATTGTCAGTTTCCCCTGTTCTGGAAGGTTATCATGGCGAAAGTTAGAGAGTTGAAGAGTGCCCTTAGATTTGTCGTGGTCTTGGAGATCGTCAGTTTCCCCTGTTTTAAAAGTAAGATGGAGAGTGATAGCGTGCTGTTGTTTCTGATTAATGGTTGTAATTCTTGATTGTGGGTTAGTGTAGAGGTCGAGCCATGCCGCATTCTCCGGTTGTTTCCCGGGTGTTTTTGTTGAGAGAGAGAAATGTATTTATTTTGTATCGGCGTCGGTGGAAAAGTGAACCCCCCCCCGCTAGTTACGCTGTTTTTGAAAAAGTAAGAGTTGAGATTAATGTTCGCGAGCCCTTGATGCGGTCTCCTTTGTCTGGCTAGGCGGGGCCGTCCGCCCTTGTGTAGGGATGTGGGCCAGCCATATGCCAAGGATGGAGATGCCTTGTTAGTGCATGTGGCTGGTCGGTCCAAGAGGTGGACGAGAGGTAGTACGGTCACTCACATACCAAGGTGGGAGATACCTTGTTTGGTCTTAGGACGGGTATGTGAGTGGGACCGGTGGGAGTAGGTGATGGTCACCGGAGAGGGTGACGTGTTGGGGCGGTCTCGTGGGGTTGGCATGGCGCAGGGAGTCGCATGGGGATGGCCGCAGTTGTGAGGTTTCTCTGTTCGCCTGAGAGCAAGTGCCGCTGGGCCGCCATGATCGCCAGTCCACTAGGTTCGCTTTGGAAGGGGGTACACTGCAGGGTATCCTTCCGAGTTCAAGTGTGGGGCAACCAGGTTGCCCTTTTGGGGTGGGGGTGTGCCGGTGTTTGCATAACCCGGCAATGGAAGGTTTTATGAATTTTGTTTAACATAAACGCGAATACAAATGTCGATTAGAACGCCGATATCTAGACTGCACTGTTGAATCTGCCTGCGCCATCTCGCGTCTAAATTTTGCTGTTGGTTGGATTGTAACTGCACGTGCAGTTCAACTCCAGCGCTCAAAAGGGAATCAACAGGCTCCCCGACCCGGACAGACATTATTGCGTAGTTTCTTCTACACCTAATGGCAAGCTAGATTTTCGAGACTTCCCGGGTTCTCGCTCCTAGTCGGAGATTCTGGTCTCTGCTGGTGTAACGACACCTTCATCAGCCATGAGTCATCCTACACGCACCTGTTCGGAAGGGGGAGTTTGTTGACCAGCCACAGGATGCATCCTACGCACACTATTAAGGTGATATGAACTCTTCTATTTTTCGTTGGCCCGGCCTGCCGTTCATCTGAGTTACAAATTATTTTCTTTTTAAACCATGTGCCCACGCTGCTAGACAGTCCGCTCTGGGGTGTGTCAACTGAACATTCATTATGAACATTATTTGACGTTTATAATATAACTCCATAAATCTAAAGTACTATGATTGTAATTGTGAGCTGCACTAGGGGAGCGTGCCAGAGTTTTTTTTTATTCTTAAATATTTTTTATATATATATATATATATATATATATATATATACAAGAGCCTTAGAGTCATCTCACTATTCAATATAAAATTAAGTCATATGTTATGGGTTCTGTACCGGCTGGTTCAGAACGGGTTCATATATTATTTTCATTTCGGTTTAACATGTAAGGACAGTGGGTTTCGTTTTTCAGGCTGTTTTCTGGGGTAAAATGGACAAATTTTTTTTTCAAGTTAGGCACATATTGAGAGTTTTAGGCAGGTCTGATTCCTGTCTCATACAGTCTGGCACATGCTGGCGCGCTTCCACATCTGCTAGGATACAACAGGCGGTTATGATAAAATCAATTATACACAGATGTCTGACTTTAAGAGAAAAAGAAATTTTATATTTTGTGGGCATATACTGATAATTTTGACATTGTAAAAGCATACTGATGCTACTGATTCTTGTCTGTGGAATTAAATCATTTTCATTGAGGAACAATTTCCTGGCACATGTATACATCTGGATTTGTAACACAAAAATTAACATTTTAGAAAGTCATGCCAATTGCTTAAACTCAGGTGATGAGGGTTTTTCCCACTTATATACTGTTCAAGAAACTTAAAGATTTTCATATGCTCATAATGGGCAATTTATTAGATGTTATCAATTCCTATGGGCTGTCAGGCCTATCATCATGCTTTTGTGAGTCATTATCATCCTTTTGGGGTTTTAAATTTTTTTTGTTTCATTTAATGGAGTAAATGAATTATGGGTCTTAAGGGATTAATTCCAATTGTGGCTGGGAGTTAAATATTTATGATTTTGGTTTTGGGGCTTATAGAAAAACTTACTGTCGCCCAGGTCGAAAATGAGTATTGTGATGCTATTATGAGTCTATGTGTCTTTGTGTTTCTATATGTGATATCAAAGTTAAGTGTTATTAAAAGGGGGGGGAATTTATATAATTTATGGGATGTTGCTCGATATATATTTATATTGTCTATTTATGTAATTTAAGGAACATGTGGACACTACTTATTTATTGTGTATTTTGTTATTTATTGCTGATTGTGATACTTGCATGTAATGAATTATGGAGACAACAATAAAAAATTGTTATTGTTAATTAACAGCCGAGTTTAATTGCAAGTCCCGTCATACTGGACCCAGCGCAATTTTGGCTTCTCTAGGCTCTCGCCTAGTTTTAAGTAACTAGTGGCTTCTTTTTCAAAAAAAAATAATAAATAAAAAAAATAAATAAATAAAAAAAAAAGTTTTTTTTATAAAGCATAAAAAGGAAAGCGGGGTTACAAATGGTTCATTCTAGGGTTGAACCCTTGGGTCCTTGGCTGTGACGGGGCTTGCAAACTCGGAAATACTCTGCTATTTTTTTTTAGGTATATGCCCATGTATGCTAGGGTAGGTTACATAACTTGTGAGTCTGGTCGCACCACGGGGCGGATATTTGTGTTTGGAAAATTTGAGAGGTTGAACTGCCGGGGGGTCTCAAGCGTTGCCTGGGTGATAGGAGGTTGCTGATTCGAGGTCGGAGTGTAGCGTGTGGCATTGGCGGGATTCGGTATGGCCCGATCGGAAGTCGGTACCGTCACCGACTGAATTCCTGTGTTGCGAATTCTGATTACTATTTCCCGAATTGGGAAGTCTGATTACTAGTTTGTGTCTGTTAGTTATGTGTTGGTGAGACGTGTGTGTCGGATTGATGTTTGATGTTATGTATGTTAAGTATTGTTGGTTGTTGCTTGTCTCCTTCTGTGTTGTTAGTAGGTGGTTCAGAAGTAGGCTAGGTCTCCGCAGCGCTAGAGAACCCGGGGGTCACTCAAAGGAAGGACAGTACTTGAGTTTTTTCTGATTCTTGTGAATATGTTTTTGTAGGTCATGGTTGTGTTGGGTGTTTAGTGGGGATTTGTTTTATTATTGTTTGTTTTGAATTGTGCAATTCTGGCGGCGGTATGCTATCAGAAGTTGCCCCATCCCATTTCAGGCGTTCTCCAGAAATTTCCGGTGGTGAATGGATTTGATGAGGACCAGCTGCTGGTTTTCTTGGACCTGGTACTGCAGTTGGCGGATTTCCCGGGGGTGTCCGATGGGGAGGTCTTGTCCCTTATATACCCGTATTGCCAGGGTTCATTGGCAGGGTTGGTCACCAACACTCCGCGTCGGGGCGGCAGTGTCGATGCTTTCCATGGGGAAGTGTAGGATTTCTTCATACCCCATCGACGACGTGCCCAGCTTAAGTTTGAGTTATTCTATCGCCTACAGGCCAACGGAGAGGCGTTGGGGGATTTCGTGCACGATATACGGAAAGCTGCCCGGGTGTTAAGGTTGGGGTTGCCCGAGACAGAAGTAATACAAGTAATACGAAGAGGACTGAATCCCGAAGAGAGATCCCGGCTGGTTTTCGCAGAGCCTCCACGTTGTTTTGCGGACCTGGACCGGTGGTGTGCGCATGCCAGGAGAGTCCAGGAGAATGATGAGTCCCGGGGAAGAGATGCTACAGATGTCCAATACTCCAGTGGTTTTTAGGAAGATCTAAAAAGGACAAACATGGTGGTTGGAGGAGAACACAAGAGACTGTCCGAAAAACTGAATATTCCGGAAGTAATGGAGGCTACAAGCGGTGGCAAGTGAGAAGACGGTGACAACAGCTACAGCACAGAAAACAAATAAGGGTGAAATTAACAGGGGAAGAAGAAAGTATATTAGGGAACAAACATCGGCAAGTAGGGAGCCTGTACCAAGGCGTTATTCCTATTCGGAGAAAAAGGAAACTTTAAAGGTTCCAGAGGAAGTACAAGTGCCTAAGAGAGTAGTAGATGAAGAAGGTGAAGCAGAAGAGGAAAAGTGGAATAACTTCTGTGGATCGATACAGCACGACAAGAATACGTCAGTTAATACTGAGTTACAGGACTCGAAGAGGACGTCATGGTTGAATCCAGATGGCGCAGAATTTGTTCCTGTATCTCCATCTCGGTTCGTGACGGATCCAGATCCGGTAACATCATCATCGCCTACGCAGGGATATGAGAAGTCACTTGATGGTGTAGCTTTACCATCGCCAGTAGAAATTAATTTAGTCATTGCACATGAACCTGGACAGCTGGATTCCAGGGTGGAAAATGTTGAGGACGTTGTAGTTGCTGAAAGTGGTGAAGGAGTGGAATCGACAGAAGAGCGGTCTGCTGATGCTGCACAGGGAAGTTAATGTGTAAGTGTTAGGGAGACTGAAGAGTCTGAGTTTGCAGATGGACAAGGGGATGTCCAGGCTGCAAGTGTTTCTGAGGTTGTGGATGGAGAAGGGGATGTCCATGCCGCAAGTGTGGTAGAAGTAGATGAGGTAGAAGTTGAGGAGAAATTTGGTGGCAGCGTTGTGGAGTGTGCGAGTGAGAATGATGTAGTGTGTGAAGATGTGCAGACGCCTTCTGTAAGTAGTGTTGAGGATTCCGAGGAGCGGAAGGAAGTTCCAGGTGGACCAGATGAGCAACTAGAAGAGGATGAGGATGTGCAGTGTTCGGATGGTGGTAGTGGACGTGATGGCGATGATGTTGATGAGGAAAGTGTTGATGAAAACGAGATTGGAGAGGAGGTTAGCGAAGAAGTTTGTGAAGCGGCTGGTGACCAATGTGATGAAGAAATTGGTGAGGAGCAGAGGGAAGATGCGGTTGAAGATGGATCAGAGGAGCAACTGGAAGATGCGGAGGAGGTGCAGTGTCATGAGGTTGACTTGGATTATGGGGATGAAAAAGGGGAAATTGTAGAAGAGGAGGAAAAGAAGGAAGGATTGGAAGAAAGACAAGTAGAGGAGTTAGATGATGAGCATAATCCAAAGCGGAGTGAAAGTAGTGAGGTAAGTTGCCTTAATGCTGATTCAGAGGAAACCAGCCAGTACAGCTCAACACGAAATAATTTCGCCGAGAGTGGTGTCCAGAAGGAAAGAGTACCTAAAGTCCGTCATAGAAAGGTAAGAAGAAGCGGTTAACGGGTAGCGGGTAGATGTTCCCCACAGTCCCAGTGGTGTTCGTCTACTACAGGGTTGCGCCCCTGCCCACGCGTGCCTTGGTTTTCTCCAGTCATTCTCCTTTCGGAGGGAGCCATGTCCTTACCCTTACTCCTAGCTGTTGACCCTTTAATGATCCTTGCCCCGTTTCATCTTCCCGACTTTCCTACCCCTCCCCTTAGTAAAAAAAAAAAAACGATAAGGAGTTAGAGAGACTTGCCGGAAGTGATTAGATTGTGGTCCGGGAGATTGTCAGTTTCCCCTGTTCTGGAAGGTTATCATGGCGAAAGTTAGAGAGTTGAAGAGTGCCCTTAGATTTGTCGTGGTCTTGGAGATCGTCAGTTTCCCCTGTTTTAAAAGTAAGATGGAGAGTGATAGCGTGCTGTTGTTTCTGATTAATGGTTGTAATTCTTGATTGTGGGTTAGTGTAGAGGTCGAGCCATGCCGCATTCTCCGGCTGTTTCCCGGGTGTTTTTGTTGAGAGAGAGAATTGTATTTATTTTGTATCGACGTCGGTGGAAAAATGAACCCCCCGCTAGTTACGCTGTTTTTGAAAAAGTAAGAGTTGAGATTAATGTTCGCGAGCACTTGATGCGGTCTTCTCTGTCTGGCTAGGCGGGGCCGTCCGCCCTTGGGTAGGGATGTGGGCCAGCCATATGCCAAGGATGGAGATGCCTTGTTAGTGCATGTGGCTGGTCGGTCCAAGAGATGGACAAGAGGTAGTACGGTCACTCACATACCAAGGTGGGAGATACCTTGTTTGGTCTTAGGACGGGTATGTGAGTGGGACCGGTGGGAGTAGGTGATGGTCACCGGAGAGGGTGACGTGTTGGGGCGGTCTCGTGGGGTTGGCATGGCGGAGAGGGTCGCATGGGGATGGCCGCAGTTGTGAGGTTTCTCTGTTCTCCCGAGAGCAAGTGCCGCTGGCCCGCCATGTTCGCCAGTCCATTAGGTTCGCTTTGGAAGGGGGTACACTGCAGGGTATCCTTCCGAGTTCAAATGTGGGGCAACCAGGTTCCCCTTTTGGGGTGGGGGTGTGCCGGTGTTTGCATAACCCGGCAATGGAAGGTTTTATAAATTTTGTTTAACATAAACGCGAGTACAAATGTCGATTAGAACGCCGATATCTAGACTGCACTGTTGAATCTGCCTGCGCCATCTCGCGTCTAAATTTTGCTGTTGGTTGGATTGTAACTGCACGTGCAGTTCAACTCCAGCGCTCAAAAGGGAATCAACAGGCTCCCCGACCCGGACAGACATTATTGCGTAGTTTCTTCTACACCTAATGGCAAGCTAGATTTTCGAGACTTCCCGGGTTCTCGCTCCTAGTCGGAGATTCTGGTCTCTGCTGGTGTAACGACACCTTCATAAGCCATGAGCCATCCTACACGCACCTGTTCGGAAGGGGGAGTTTGTTGACCAGCCACAGGATGCATCCTACGCACACTATTAAGGTGATATGAACTCTTTTATTTTTCGTTGGCCCGGCCTGCCGTTCATCTGAGTTACAAATTATTTTCTTTTAAACCATGTGCCCACGCTGCTAGACAGTCCGCTCTGGGGTGTGTCAACTGAACATTCATTATGAACATTATTTGACTTTTATAATATAACTCCATAAATCTAAAGTACTATGATTGTAATTGTGAGCTGCACTGGGGGAGCGTGCCAGAGTTTTTTTTCACATTTAAATATTTTATATATATATATATATATATATATATATACAAGAGCCTTAGAGTCATCTCACTATTCAATATAAAATTAAGTCATATGTTATGGGTTCTGTTCCGGCTGGTTCAGAACGGGTTCATATATTATTTTCATTTCGGTTTAACATGTAAGGGCTGGGGGTTTGGTTTTTCATACTGTTTTCGGGGGTAAAATGGACATAGTTTTTTTTTCAAGTTAGGCACATGTTGAGACAGTTTTAGGCAGGTCTGATTCCTGTCTCATACAGTCTGGCACATGCTGGCGCGCTTCCACATCTGCTAGGATACAACAGGCGGTTATGATAAAATCAATTATACACAGATGTCTGACTTTAAGAGACAAAGAAATTTTATATTTTATTTGCATATACTGATAATTTTGACGTTGTAAAAGCATACTGATGCTACTGATTCTTGTCTGTGGAATTAAATCATTTTCATTGAGGAACAATTTCCTGACACATGTATACATCTGGATTTGTAACACAAAAATTAACATTTTAGAAAGTCATGCCAATTGCTTAAACTCAGGTGATGAGGGTTTTTCCCACTTATATACTGTTCAAGAAACTTAAAGATTTTCATATGCTCATAATGGGCAATTTATTAGATGTTATCAATTCCTATGGGCTGTCAGGCCTATCATCATGCTTTTGTGAGTGATTATCATCCTTTTGGGGTTTTAAATTGTTTTTGGTTTCATTTAATGGAGTAAATGAATTATGGGTCTTAAAGGATTAATTCCAATTGTGGCTGGGAGTTAAATATTTATGATTGCTGGTTTTGGGGCTTATAGAAATACTGCCTGTCAGCCAGGTCGAAAATGAGTATTGTGATGCTATTATTTGTCTATGTGTCTTTGTGTTTCTATATGTGATATCAATGTTAAGTGTTATTAAAAGGGGGGGAATTTATATAATTTATGGGATGTTGCTCGATATATATATATATATATATATTGTCTATTTATGTAATTTAAGGAACATGTGGGCACTACTTATTTATTGTGTATTTTGTTATTTATTGCTGATTGTGATACTTGCATGTAATGAATTATGGGGGCAACAATAAAAAATTGTTATTGTTAATTAACAGCCGAGTTTAATTGCAAGTCCCGTCATACTGGACCCAGCGCATTTTTGGCTTCTCTAGGCTCTCGCCTAGTTTTAAATAACTAGTGGCTTCTCTTTCAAAAAAAAATAATAAATACAAAAAAAATAAAATAAATAAAAAAGTTTTTTTTTATAAAGCATAAAAAGGAAAGACGGGTTACAATATATTTATAGAAATTTATGTGTAAGAAATATTTTAGGATAAAAATATGTAACACATAATAAAAGAAAAAATATAATACATAATAAAAATAAAAGGACAAATAGAAAACCGGAAAACATGATAATAACAACTGACAGGAGAAAAGTAAAACATGTAGAAACGGAGAGGGAAAAGAGATAACATAGTTTACCCAAAAAATAGACTGAATAACTTGAACATTGATTGGTTTTACTTCTTCTGTTCAAGTACTGTCACCCAGCAGGAACATCCAGTCTTTTAGAATATACCATGCAACATAATATTATAGGAACTTATCGGAAGAAAAATAATGACAAAGAAAAAGGGGGGTACTGGTTGTGGTATTTATTTTGTAATAGATATATAATTAGTCTTTTATAATTTCAATACACGGATAATTAGTCGACTTTGAGTTTTGTCACATCGTAGCCTACAGTTGCGGGTCACGTAATCAGCTGTCGGACTGGCTGATTGCAGCCCCATTGATGCAGTCTAATTACTTACGATACAGTCTGTCAGTACTTTAACTCCTCATCCCTTCATGACAACATCTAATTAGCCGCTGCAGTCACCACAAAATGAATGCAATCTACAATTACGTCGCGGGTTAGTTTTAGTTGTCAAAGTTTATGCCGCCAGAGAATTGAATTACGCCATTATTTAAATTAAAACGCATTCACAACAATTATTCAAATTTGGTTAACAACGGGCCACATTTACGTACATAAATAAAGAAATGACAAAACTTACAAAAAACTATTTAAAAATAAACTCGTTAAAATATCACACAAAACTAACAAAAATAACTTACAAAAACTAAATAACCCACACAACAAAGATATATCAATGACTAATGATATATACAAAATTGAATGGCAAGATTGCACTTGATGTTATGTAGGACAAACAAAAACAAACAACTGAAAAAACCGTTACTTTGAACACTTAAACATATACTAAAAACCAGAAATATATAAATCCAACTTGGCCACACATGCAATACATACAGGGCATGAATTCCCAGATTTAACCAACATGACACTGATAAAACATACAAAAAACAAAAATATACACCATACCCGCACCCAATAATACTAATTTAAACACCAAAGCCAACAGGAAACCATAACAATAACCAACCGGAACACAAATATTCAAACAAGATTCAAAATTAAGATGGCTGAGGATGGGAAAAGTGTAGAATAAGATACAACAGAGAGGTCTATAGGTTATATAGATTGCCTGATATTGTGTCATCAATTAGGATAGCTAGGCTGAGATGGTCAGAATATGTACAGAGAATGAATGAGGAGAATGTACTTAAGAGGATTATGAAATACACACCAGAAGGAAAAAGAGAAGACCAGATCAAAAACCAGAAGACCAAGACTCCGATGGATTGATGGAATCCTAGAGGATGTGACACTGTTTGGAGTGAAAAATTAGTATAAATTATCTAAGCATAGGAAAGTCTGAGGAAAATCGTGAGGGACGCTGAGGCCCACGGTTGTCTGTGTAGCTACTGATGATGATGAGGAGGAGGAGGAGGATTGGAAAAATATTTATACGACGGTCTACTTGATCGTCGTAGGTACAGTGGAAACAAAATACAAGACACCAATTAAGTCACTAATCACAAGCTTTAATTTTCACAGTTAAACAGTTCGTAATTAACAACACAGTCTCTTATAACAAATCAAATAAAAATTGTTCACACGCAAATAAATGTCAACTAATATTAAAACACAATTGTATTACAATATACCGTCCGATTATAAAACACAACACTTAACTAATAACCACTTGAACGCACACAGTAATATCGCCAGGTAATCACTTGTAATCGCTCGACAATAACTCGGACCGCACTGTAAATATATCGCAACTAATACTGAAAACTAATGCCGCTGCCGCCATGTATTTATACCTCGTCTCACAGTCCAGAACGTTCCAAACTACGTCTTAGCGCCAGTGTGTCTACGTAATTAATTGCGGCCTTGACACAGTCCGCCGGCTGGCGGCTTCGAGAAAACTCTCGCGAATGCGTCTAGAGTCACGTATGCCACACACATTAGAGCGAGATTCTTCTTGGATATTCGACAAACACGTAAACTGTTCTGTAATGTCGTAACACTGCCTCCTCCTTAAGCCTGTTCGTTCCGAACTGGCAAACCGTCTCTGAAGTAATACTCGACCAGGCGATCTAGGTGGACGTCCTTGCGAACAATAATTCTCCGGTTCTTCGTATTCAGTCTCGTGTGATCCGAACATCACGTTCCCAGGAATGCGAGTCTTCCGCTCAACCACTAGTTTTGCTGGAATCACTCCCGTTGCGTCATATACTGATGACCTAAACACCAGTGGCTGATCCGAGTTTGTTTGGTTCTCGTCAACAACCTCTTGCGTAACATCATCTTTAGCCACTTTGGCCTCGGGCGCTTCTATCAGCTCAGGAACAAGCAAGAGTTTTGTCTTGACACACATAGTTGGCTTTCCAATCACTTCTTTTGTCGTTACACTTATTTGTATTTCCTCTGCTAGTTCTTCCTCCTTTCCGCTTGCAATATGGAGGGTTCCTCTTGACCAGACCTGTTGACTTTTTCTTCTACTAATGCCACCCGCTTAATCGAATGGTTGGTAGACCCTGTCATTTTAACCATCCAAAGCTTTATCTTCTCTTGGCTGACCCTCAGGATATTCTCTCTTAAGTCCACACGAATCCGTAGGCATTCATAACGTCCGTGCCAAGAATCACTTCATCGACAATGTCTGCAACGAGCATTTGGTGACTAAACTCGAGAAGACCCAGGCGTACACGTATGTCTACCTTTCCTAGCACCTTGACGGGGCGTCCAGTCACAGTTTGTATTGTACAGGAGCTAATTAGAGGCTGGCGGTTGCTGACTAAGTCAGAGCGCACAATGGATACTGTTGCGTCCGTGTCAACTGTAAATGATATTGGTTTACTTTCCCCAAATCCATTAACACTCAAGTTTCCACTGGTCATATGTAGCGTGGAAATTGTGTGCTGTCCTGGGGCTTTACTTCCCCAATTGGTGCGATCACTGTCTTCTCTCGGTATCTTCTTCTCCCAACAGTCTACCTATAAATGACCACGTTTTCCCCAGTTGTAACGTTTCGGTCTTCTGTCTTTTTCAAATCGTTGCGACTCTCTTGAACTTTTGAATTGTTTGTCCGACAGCATTGTTTTTCTGCACCCATCGTAACGGCAATGTGATACAGGGGTCTTCCGACTGTAACGTAACACAAACCCATTAATGTAACGGGACGCTGACTTGGCAGCTTTAAACTCTAGGGCGTGAACAAGATCTTCTGAGCTATTTCGGTGTCTTGCCATTCGTAATATTTGCTGAAGTTCACAATCTCCGATGGCATCAATAAATGTCTGCACCGCAAACCTTATTCGAAAATCTTCTGGTGCTTCAGGATAGGCCAATCTAATCAATCTGTCGATACTTGCTTCAAACTCTTGAAGACTCTCCCCGGAACGTTGTCGTCTTGTTCTCAACTGAGCGTAGTACACATCTCGCAAATATTTTTCACCATACCGTAATTCCAGAGCTTTTATCAACTCGGCATAGGTGTTTTGGCTGTCAGGTGGCACTTTTTGTAGAAATTCTGCCGCAGGTCCTTTTAATGCAAGAACGAGTGAAACACCCTTGTCTGTCTCTGTCCAATTATTTGCACATGCAGCAGCTTCAAATTGGCGAAAATACGTCACCCAGTGCGTGCTTCCGTCAAAGGTTGGTGCTTTGACATAAACTGTCGCTACTGCAGGCAGAGTTACTTTCTCTATTGACTCATTTTCAGTGTCTTTCTGTTTTTATTATTGGTACAGTCTGTTTAGAAATTTGATTTGGTTGTATCTTTTTTAAAGGGCTTAATTTCACTTTAAATTTCTTCTCTTATGTTTGCCATTGAGTTTTCTACTGCAGATATTTTTGTTGACATAGCTTCTTCCACAGTCAAGACAGATTTTTCTATTCCAGCTATTTTATTTTACATGGATTCTTCTACGTCAGATATTCTGGTAATCTGATTGTAAAACTCACCTCGTAATTCACCTACGTCACCACGTAGGAGATCCATTTCTACTGTAGTATGTTCTTTCATCTGCTTTTGCTCTTGAATTAACGCTTTGATATCATCTGCTTCCTGATTACGTTTTTCATCGTGTCGTTTCTCCGCTTCTTCCGTCTCCTGTCTGCGTTTATCATCCTGCCGTTTTTCTGCTTCTTCTCTTTCTTGTCTTCGTTCTTCTTTTTGTTGTCTTTCTGCTTCTTCCGCCTCCTGCCTGCGTTTCTCATCCTGTCGTTTCTCCGTCTTTAACAGCACCGCCTGTAAATTTTCCATCATCTGACTGGCATCCGTTGTTTATCGATTAATTACAAATTACACTCGTCTTGTATAACTTGTCCACTGTTTCCACTGTTAACCGTTCTATTCCAGTTCTGACACCACTGTTACGACGGTCTACTTGATCGTCGTAGGTACAGTGGAAACAAAATACAAGACACCAATTAAGTCACTAATCACCAGCTTTAATTTTTCACAGTTAAACAGTTCGTAATTAACAACACAGTCTCTTATAACAAATCAAATAAAAATTGTTCACACGCAAATAAATGTCAACTAATATTAAAACACAATTGTATTACAATATACCGTCCGATTATAAAACACAACACTTAACTAATAACCACTTGAACGCACACAGTAATATCGCCAGGTAATCACTTGTAATCGCCCGACAATAAACTCGGACCGCACTGTAAATATATCGCAACTAATACTGAAAACTAATGCCACTGCCGCCATGTATTTATACCTCGTCTCACAGTCCAGAACGTTCCAAACTACGTCTTAGCGCCAGTGTGTCTACGTAATTAATTGCGGCCTTGACACAGTCCGCCGGCTGGCGGCTTCGAGAAAACTCTCGCGAATGCGTCTAGAGTCACGTATGCCACACACATTAGAGCGAGATTCTTCTTGGATATTCGACAAACATGTAGACTGTTCTGTAATGTAGTAACAATATGGATAACAAAACATGTTCCACATAAGGAAATAACATATTTTCATGTACAAAGTTATAAATATTAAATAAATAATATAATATTTATAAAACAATATAATATATATTTAATTATAATACAATCAAGAAAGTTTAATTGTAGCATCAAATTTTTGTATTAAATTAAAGTGTACAAGTGTTTCAAAATGTATGAAAAACTATATTGGTTTTGGATTTAAAAACTGAAAGATAAATAAAAGTTTCCATAGTATACAAGTGAAAACATATTCAAAACTTAAACTGGTTTTGTTGCAGCACCAGAGTATTCTAATGAACAAATTCAATATATAAAATATGTTAAACGAATATTTCCTAACGTTTACAGTAGTAAAATGTAGTAAGTCAAACACTTGTATCAGCATATATTAATAGCAAAAACACTAATTTTTTACGCGGGAAAAAGCTAATTCTACTTTTTTATTGGAAGCTAAAAAATTTCCAATTATTCTCCAATTAGGAGGAGGAGGAGGAGGAGGAGGAGGAGGAGGAGGAGGAGGAGGAGGAGGAGGAGGAGGAGGAGGAGGAGGAGGAGGAGAAGAAGAAGAAGAAGAAGAAGAAGAAGAAGAAGAAGAAGAAGAAGAAGAAGAAGAAGAAGAAGAAGAAGAAGAAGAAGAAGAAGAAGAGTCTACTAGTCTACGAAATAATACGTCTTCTCTTAATTCATCAGTCTGTGTAATGCGTTACAGCCTGTCCGGACTTTACGATGTGTCTGACCATTGTTTCCAGAGCCTTTCACAATCCGTCTTGTTAGCTGGTCTACATATCATTGCTTGTTAAGGAAGACGCGTGTCTACCAAACGCTACACATAAGGCTTCCAATTTTGCCTGTACTCCTTTATTCTATTAATAACTGGTGATACTATGAGGTATTTCCTTATATCGTTGTCCCTCAACCTAATCGATAGCTGCTCATAAAATTTTATTTCAAAGGCATCCATTTTACAAACATCTTTTTGCATGAGGCTCCATGTTTCACTTTCATACGTGTTCTTAGAAAATTGGTCGTAAAACAAAGATAAAATTTTGGCTTGTCTGAATAAATATCCAACTCGGTAAAAAGTAGTACAGTAAAATACTGCTACAGACCACGATAAAAATATAATAAAACAGTTTAACGGAGGAATATGAAAAACACTGGAATGTAGTCTATATATAAATGGGATCGGCAGTGCATGACTACGGGAACTCGAGGTACAAACCTGCTGTCACTTTACATCAATGGATTTCATTCTCAAAAGCGTTTCCGACATCTGTCTTTCCGAACCACGACACAAAGATATCGTATTTTCCAAAAGCTCTTAAAATAATTAAATTCTTTATACATGTGTTTGTGCACCATCAATCCAAAGAGTTGGAGAAAACCGGCGCAATCACTTCAAGAACATTATATTGTATTAGCTCGATTATACATTTCATCCGCATGTAAATTTCTTTTATTATAGAACTTACGTAAAGCTTTATCATGTCTAAATTTAACATTAGTAACATCTACATTTTACTACACATTAGTAACATGTCTAAATTTTTAAGTTTTATGAAATCTTTAACGCTTATTTTAACAAAACGTAAGAATTTCTCTATATAAAAGAACATATTAACCCTATAACTAAAAAAGCACTAGGCGATGATTTCCGCCTTTTAATAACATTTGTGAAAAAAAAATTAAACAAGAAACAATGCAAATATTTTCCAATGTAATGTTTAACTATTACTCTTCTATATATATTCCTACATACAGCACATGATCAAAAGTTCACATAGTGAAAATGAGCAGTGTAGAAATTAGAACGTTCCAATTTGGAGATAGCAGCAATTCTTGGTGGAAATGAGAATGGCGTACAGAAGAAGCTGCTTACAATAGAAAAAGTTTAGACTCCTTTTATATAAAACAAAATAGTAAAAGTTTACGGGGGGGGGGGAGTAAAGTTTGAGTTTATAATATCTCGGGGTAGCACAGTTTCACAAGACACAGGAATTCCTGTTGACACTAAGGCTAGAATAGCTTTATGAGACTTGCCCTTTAAGAAAAAGGAAAGAATGGTAACTTTCCAGGAATACTGGCATTCTAGATCAAGGAAATATCAAATAGAATCCTATATATAGAATATGATAGTCAGTGTATTGAAATATGACGTGGTATTTTAGGAAGATGCAAGATTTGTCATGGTAAGCAATGGTGAGATAGTGAAATTCCTAAATGAAAGACAAAAGTTTTGTAAAAGCTTCGTTATCAGGAAAACTTTGATACTTGGGGCACTTAATGAGGCATAACAGTTGACTACCAATTGGTTGTCTACTAACTGGAACTGCGGTTCTCAGTGTTCAAAGAGTATGCAATCAACAGGAAATCTGATAAACTTTGTCTATAAATCTTTGGATTAACGATAGAAGTAAATTATAAATAATGATTTATAACAACGTTAACGATTCCATAAACAATATTTTTTGTAGTTACTAATTATTTTTTTCCTACTTTTAACCTTAGATAATTCTATGATAAATCGCGTTGTGTCGGCAGACGACGTCTCCTCTCCAAAATAAAATGCCTTGTCTAATTAATTTCCTGTCGACCACGTCATGTAATAAATTGTCACTTTAGCTTACCTAAGACTAGGTAATTGTCTACAGATTGCGGTCTCGGCTTTTTGTGCACCCGTTGTCGCAGTAATTAATGGTGACTGCAACAAGAAGGCTTTGCTGGATCTAATTGCCGTAAACATTAGTTATGTTGCCCCCAACCCCCGCCCGTGTTACACTGACTTTTTGCGGTACAATTCGCACCTGTACAGCGAGGGTAACAGTTTGTAGACCTCAAATTCGGCACAAGAAATCTTTTGTGCCTGTTTAGTGTTACAAACGTAGGGAGAATGCGAGGTATGAATGATGGCTGGCCGTCGATGTTTTGCTGTGCGGGGAATGATTAGTGGTGAGGAAGTTGTTTTTGCAGTTTCCGAGTTTTGGGCATCTGACAACGACTTTGTAATATTATTGTGAAACCTGTTTTACTACTTCCAAACTTGACCCTTAGGCACAATGTGGGTTATCGAACACGGTAATGTATGTAATCTTACTTACACCATTTGAAAAGTAAAATAAAATTTTATTTTTCGGCACATTTAAATGTAACTTTCTTATTATTTTAAATATTTAGGGATATTTAAAGTATATTTAAAAATAAAATGCTTAAGATATTTTGACTTCCTGTAATTCAAATTATTGTTAGGCTAATAGGTAGTATAGAGTATAAGATTTCCTGTAAGTTCAATTATAGGGGGATAGGTTGTATAGAATATAATGATTTCCTGTAATTCCAATTTTTATGGATAGGTTGCATAGGGTATAAAGGTTTTTTGTAATTCCAATAATTGGGGAGAGGTTGTATAGGATATAGCAATTTCCTGTAATTCGTATTATAGGTGATAGGTTGTATAGGATATAATGATTTCCTGTAATTCCAGTTATTAGGGATATGTTGTAAAGGGTATAAAGATTTTTCTGTAATAACAATTATTGGTGACAAAAAGAGACTCTCAATTATGGACAATTTGATTATAGGTAAATTATGACGGAGGTGTTCAGTGCAGCTGACAAATATTTTTAGTAACCTAATGAACTGATTATTAGCGGAAATGACGAGAATGAAAGCAAAAGTGAGGAGATGATCAGGAGGAAATGGCAGACGTAAGAACAAAATTCTCAGACGCTTGTTTATTTTGATAGTATTTTAGACTACCAGAACAGTGACTATAACGGGTACACCGCGGCACAGTACTGTGTTGCAAGACTCGTTAGCTGTGGAGAGAGACTTCAGAAACTATGTGATGTTGCTGATAAAAATAATTAACACAGTCTTATTTAAGAGTCACTTTAAAAAAAAACAAGGGAAAGTTATTCAAAAGCTTAAATATTTCACAGAGGATTTATTGGTCTAGGCCTTACAAAACGTTTGAGTTTTCAATGAGAAATTGAGCTTGTCTTTTTTTACAAATAAAACCTTTAATTCGCGGTAGAATTAAAGATAAACACGCATGCATTTCCTGTTCTACTGAGAGCAGTATCTCGCGTTTTTGTTTTTTATATTTCTTTGTCCCGAAAAGCCCAGCTAGCGCGAGTAGGCAGTATTAAATGCTTCCACTGCTGTTACTGAGTAACCTTTCTTCGCTTACAGTCAAGAAGTGAGAATTAATATTTCACCATATTTGAGTCAAAGTGTTCGGCCTGACTGAAGTTCTACTAGTTGCTCTTCTTTCTATAGAGGGAGGTTGCTTGTGGATTCTGAGGACATAGCATCCAGTCATACTTGGCAACAGTTCTGCTAGTTGCTTTTCTTTCTATAGAGGGAGGTTGCTTGTGGATTCTGAGGACATAGCATCCAGTCATACTTGGCAACAGTTCTGCTAGTTGCTCTTCTTTCTATAGGGGGAGGTTGCTTGTGGATTCTGAGGACATAGCATCCAGTCATACTTGGCAACAGTTCTGCTAATTGCTCTTCTTTCTACAGAGGGAGGTTGTGGATTCTGAGGACATAGCATCCAGTCATACTTGGCAACACTGATGGAAGGAAAAATTGTTGTTAAAACGTACCATGAAAAAAAAATGTTGAGAACCACTAACCTGAAATATCAAAATAATTTACAAGTTGAAATACAAAAAAAGTTTCTAAAGCCAAAAGCAAATAAACCTCACTGACTATTTCAGAATGTATAAACAGCAGATTATTTCCATTTGCGACAGACCTCTTGTTAACACCCAATTCAATCACAGCACGATGTTTGCTTTTGTTCGTTTTTCAAAACTCACGTGACGTATAAATTTTGAACATCTGGTAAACAATGAATAAATTGCCAGATGGAGTTAAAAATCAACAGGTCTTTGCACGAGATATGAATATTAGAATACATGGAAAATTTCAGTTCTAAAGCTAATACATAGAGACCGAACATTTCAATTAACTCACGTTGAAGTCCACTTTTCATACTTACTAGTTATATAGTTACACACATTTTTCATAGTTAAACTGAGAATTGTTAGTCAAACTTATTCTTTAAAATTGTTTTTATGTAACCCAAAGAGTTATTCATATATAACTCTTTAAAAATGGCATAACAGGCTGAAACTGTTATTAGAGTTCGTCAATAAAATGTTGTCAAATTGTCAAGTGTGTTTAATTGCTTATAAATTTATTATGTAAAATATCAAATTAATTAATACTGTCTTACTTTGAAAAGAAACGTCAAACAGGTGGTACAAGACAAAGGGTAGATCTAATGAAGTCGGTAGTGAAACTTTAAGAAAATAAATTAAACAAATTTATTCTAAATAAATTGAAACTCTAAGAAAGCAACTAGACATCGCGCTTGAAACAACACTGTTGCTCAGACGCAAACAAAAATGTTGGCAATATGACAAACAAAATGTTATTACAGTATACTAACTCTAGAATACCTCAAAGATGTTAAAACGTTAAAAAAGAATACAGTCAGTTTTCTTGTCTGTTAATAGTTATGTTAGTTTTACTGATGTTACTGTTTGTTTTAGCTGGTAATAAAGAGAAATTACGGGAACTGTACAGAAGACATTTGAAGTAGGATGTCAAATGGAAAAATAGTTTTTTAAAATGTGAAAGCATTCCTGATGGCGAAACATTCGGATTGGGATAAGAAATAGATTTGGTAAATGTTTTATTTCGACTTTGATTTTATAATAATAATGCCTCCCATGTGTACCACCGAAGTAGCTTATGACTAGGCAGGCTGGGCTGTCTTATGTGAGCCATACGACATACAAGGAAGGCAGTTTGGCCAGCACTACGCTTCAGCCGCCCATTATTATCCCCAGGATGTTACCCAAGCTACTCATTTTCACTTTGATTGTATATGACAGTGAAATATGGGCCATTAAAAAAATACGAGTAAAATGCTACCTAGAGACCTGTAAAATAAGGTTGCGGCAAAGAAAGTTTAAGATGAAATGGACTGATAAAGGAAGAAACGACGAAAGATTGACGATAAAAGAAGAGAAAGCGAATAAGAAAGTGAAAAATGTTTTGGTTAGGGTATATACTACGTAGAAATACGTAGAAACTATCTAGTTAAGGATCATAAAGGTAAGGAAAGATAAGACATCAGAAAGGGAAGGAGTCATATCCACAGGAAGCACAAACCCCAGGAAAATAAAGAACATACAGTTGGAAATTGTAGTACAACAGTTTTCCTAAAAAGCAAGAAGGGAAAAGTGGTCGACGTACACAAAAATCTTAACGTGAAATGCGGAGAATATTAAACTACTATAAAGAAGAATAAGACTAACAATATTATAATAAACGGTAACGAATACAGGTTAAACAGTGCATCGAAAAAGGTAATGTTTAAGCTACGAGTACGATTGTAGAGTCAGAGAGACTGTCGCAGTGTCGTAGTGACAGCACTGAATCGTAAATGATTAAAGACTCGAGGGGGTGAATGGGTCAGAGGGAGTGGCAGTAGCCGGTAGTTAGCAGTTTAACCACTTAATTACTACCCCCGCCGCATTCCGATCACGTCCAGCACCTTGCAATTGTGTGTCAGCCCTTACTGTCGTCGGCCGGAATGCCGTTAATTGTGCCTCCTCTCTCTCTCTCTGTGTTAGCAAGAAGACATGCCTGCCGTGAACACAGTAGGCTGCTACACGATAGCCTTACTAATGACCCACACACAAAGCAGTGTCTCATTAATTAGAATTACAATTTGATAAACAGTAATACTAAATACTATTCGACCTTGTAGATATCGTTCATAATATATAAATGAAGAAGCCGGAAAGGAAATTTTATTCAACACCTTCAATACTCTTCTGTTCACTGTTGATAATTAAACTTATCGTTCGTGTCTCCATGCATATATATATATATATATATATATATATATATATATATATATATATGCATTATTTTTTATCGATTTTATTACGTTAGTTTTCATACCACTAATTTTTGTTCCAATTTGCTAATTTTCGTTCTAAATTTTGCTATTATCACTAATCCATTCATCACTTATTGAGTCTTCTTCACTGCTCGCTAGAACATTATCGTATAAGTATTTAATAACTGTAATTCTCTTTCCAGTAATTACCACTTCATCCACCCCTTCAAAAGCTTCATTCATCGACTTCTCGCTCCTTTTCTGACTTCTCTCCCGATGCAGATTACATTTGTTTCTTCGTTCTCTACTATCATCTCTGTTAACCTTTTTCCTGATAATAATCAGGAACGTATCCTATGTTCTTCATTATTCTCATCAGCCTCAACTAGTTTACTCTATCAATGTCCTTTTCCAGTCTAAAAGGCACGTAGTAACATTTCTGTTTACTTTCAGAAATTTCTTTCCAGTCACCATTCTCATATATCCAATATAGTCTCTTACTTCCACTTCTATATATCATATCAGAACCTTTATCAGTTAGATATGTAATAGGTTCGCTTGAATTCTTTTTTTCTATTTGTATCGCCCATCTGAAGACCAAATGGCAATTTTAATTCTTTATTCCTTATTCTTTTCCTTTTCGTCAATATTCTTTCATCGTTCCACTATGTCTCTTCTTCCTGTCTTCAGTCAACTTTGAACCTGCGTTTTTCTCTCTCCTACCCTGGACTCCTTCAATTTTTAACACTTTTGTCCGGAAAACTTCTCTTTCAATTGGTTCTTCTGCGTTTATATTATTTTTTTAGAAATTCCTTTTGATTTCTTTAATCGCTTCTATTTTATTTTTAATTCCTTTCGAAATTATTCTACTCACAGTCTTTGTAATGTGACTAATAAAACTTACTGATCAAAAATCTTCACAACTTTTAGCACCATTCTTCTTTGACATTTATGTTCAATTTAACGTTTAAGCATAAATAATTTGTTTTTGCAACTACGTAAACTATAGCACACTTAAAACACTGTGTATGTATTACATATTCTATAGCAGTGTCTGTTTCTAATGTTTACAATTGCGTAAACGCAAAGGCAATTATAAAAAGCGGCAGTTCTGCGACGCTCACCAGAACTTTTAACCCCTACTCATCACGTCACCAATATTAAAAGCTAATTTTGTATTTATGATTTAATAAAGTTTGTATTATTGTGTGTATATTAACGATTTTAAAAGGATATTTGTTAAGCACAAGAAAGTATTATCCTGAACACTACATCATAATGTAGACATTACATCGTCATTTTAAAAATCGCGATCAATGCCATACATCTGGTTTAAAATTTGAGTTCACCACAACTAAAAATGTGTTATTTTATATTTATAAAAATGAAATATTGTACTGATTATTTTAAAAGGTATTGATATTGGACAGAAAATGATAGAAGACTAATAAAGGAGCTGTACACAAACAAGAAGTAGGCCTAGCAGTAGGTTTAGATGAGGATGAAACAGAAGAGATGGGCTATTGCAAAAGAGATGTTAGTCAAGGATCTTGTTTGTAATCAACACTATTCAACATCTACGCAAAAGAGTTTATAAAGAAGGCATTTGAGTAAGCAAGGAGAATTAAAATTACAGTAGAAAGAATATAGACCATTAAATCCGCATATGATTATGTAGAATTGGCGGAATCAGAAAAAGAGATACGACTTATGATGGAGAATACGTTAAGTGTTGGGAACGAGTTCGTAATAAAGATTAATGTAAGAAAAAGTAAAGTGATTAAAATTAGGAAGAACGAAGGCTCCGTTAACATATCTTGTAACAGAAAACTTTAGAGTAAGTGAACATTTTTAAGTATTTTGGGAGTATTGTGGCATGGGAGGAAGTCAGATGTAGGATATCTATGGAGTTTTTTAGGTTTCACCTATGACACCAAACTTAGTTAAGCTGGAGGGCTGTTGAAAATGTAAAATATTGCTCGTGTAATTACGTCGTTATAAAACTACAAAGCGGAACGATGAAACCGAGTTTCATTTGCAAGCAAACACGCGTCATTTTGATTGTAGTTTTTTGTAGTTAACAGTAAACGAGATACAAGGAATAACTGTCTTTATTATTTCTTAAAGGGCCTAACTGGTAATTACAATTTGTGATATCTATCACCTCTTTCACTACCGATGTTTGTGTCTCAGCTTCGTACTTTGTTTTCTTGTCTGCCACTCATCAGTTTTTCCAATTGTATGCCGATTTCTCGGACTTTCCGTCCGTCTTTGACTGTACCTCTCTCTTCTTGTCTCTTCCTCTCTTTCCTTTCCTTTCACGTATTGTGTCACTGTTTACAAATATTGTTAAGAAACGTTTATGATAAACAGTCTGCCAATGTAGTATTTCAATAGAAATTGTCTGGAAATCTGTAAATGCTACACTACAAAAACACTCTAGATAAGACGATACATATGGAAAAATAAAAGAAAGTATGACGTATGCACATCTAGAATTGGCTTGGGGGGTGGTTATACAAAGGGAAAAAGTTTAAGACTAATCAATAATACTATCTTTAAAGTGGCGGAAAAACGTGTGATAACTTCCTGAAATCAGTCTCATTAAAGTAAACGGTAGTAACGCTTTAAAAAATACGCGTTATTAAAACACTGTTAAAAGGTACTTATTGACTGAACTGATTTTCCTATTTTCATATTTGAAACGAATACCCTAATGCTCTGTAATAAACCTGTTTGTATATTTAAAAAAGAGCTACCATTATGCTAGCGTACACAGCTAAAAAATTAGTTAATAAAACAGCATTAAAATTAGGAGATTAACAAAATGCGTCAACTTTTTTGACCTTTTTGGGGGGGGGGGGAGTCCGGTCTCGTTCGTCCCACCCGTAAATAAATACGCCCCCTGAAGTACGATGAAACACTGGGACCGGCCCGTGAAACGTTTTTTTCTGCAAGAGAAGAAGAAAAATGTTATTTGAAATACTAAGACGCGCGTAAACAAAACTTGAAAAATACCTAATTTGTTTCATTTCTTCTTATACAAAGGCGTCTTAATACGTGTAATAATTAGTAAAACAATTGCACGCTGTGTATGAAGAGGAAGAGGTAAACATTACCGTACTCATTCGTTAATTTCAGGGATATATGTATAAACATTAAACGATTCACGTGAATAATGCGGATACGTTGTGAAGGCATTTAGTAAAACGTACAGCACAATGCGTACAATACAAGTGTCAAATTGCTTACAATTCAGCAATTGCCGCCGCTTACAACACGGCACAAAGATGGATACAAATTCATGTTATTAGACTGTTGAAAGCGCTGTTGAAAAATTAATTTGTGTGTAATGACTTTGTACAAACGATTCCTCATCGCCATCTTCACAATACGGCATTGGCAAGGCGCTGCCTGTTCCTCCTTCAAAAATCCTCCAGCCATCTCTTCCTGAGTGTATCCACACACTTGTGTCCTGTAGGCTTGTATTTCCAGACTTGTTTGGCCAGTCTAGAATCTGACATTCTTTCTAAGTGTTTTTTCCACTGTTGTTTGTAATCTTTTAATTTTTCATTCAAGTTAAAAACTTGTAACTATTTTTTTATGGCGCATTCTTTATCCGGTCAAGATTAGAACACCTTTAACTCCTTTTAAGAGCGCCATTTCCAAAGCCTGTAATTTACTGTCTTGTTTCTTGGTAGATGTGCATAATTCACACCCACAGGACAGTACAAGGACTGCTATAACTTTGTCTGAACCACTTCTTTGGGACTGTCATAACCAAGCATTTCAATCTCTGTATAATTAAATATGAGCCACTGTAGTTTACATTCATTTCAATTGATTCTTTTTTACCTACCACTCCTTGTTAATTTTCTCTCGGCCTTTCTCTCTTTGTTCTTCAGTCCAAACGACACCGTCTACTTTTCGGGCTTTACCTGGAACCCTCCACAATATGTAAGTTTTTTTTTCAGAATGATAAACGTTCGTTCCTCTCTTCTTCAGTGGTCTACAGTTTGTTACGTCTTTCATTTTTTTTTTAGCTATTAAAAATTTTCAAGATAGACAAAGAGTATTCCTATGAGGCTACTGAGATCCATTCTTTAAAGATGTCTACATAAAGCAATTTTTCATTCCATCATTGTGTGTGTAATTTTTTCAAAATGTGTATAATATTCATTATCATTGCGTCGTCTCTATAGTTCTCCATCTTCTATTGGTCCCAGTATTATTTTTAATATTCTTCTCTCAGTGATTTGTATTTCTCCGAGCTTAATTTCTTATTCAGAATAAGAAGACTATCTGTAGCGATCTGCATTGTTATTATTATTAAGACTCCAGCTGTCCAGGTAATCGCCAAGACAAATCCAATCTTTTCCTTAGCTAGGTAGTAGTAGGGAATCTATCGGAGTCTAGCTGAGCTGGAGAAGAAAGCAGTCAGTAAGGAAGAGAGGATCCACGCACTTACCGGGACTGAAAAACTTCTTGCGTGAGCCCAGAGGACGGTGGACTGAGAGGTTCATTAAAGGTGTTCGATTCAGTGGCGTAGGAAGGGGGTGCGGGGGGCGGGCCGCCCCGGGTGTCAGCACTGAGGGGGGTGACAAAATAGCAAAAATATGTGTTTTTAAAATAAACAAAATTGGGCTCACGACACTTTTTTGGAAAAATAATATTATTTAAACCGAGTTTAATAACTTCGTCTGACAATTGATTAACCTCAACAAGTCAACATAATACGTGTTGAAACTTTTTAGTTCAGTCAACAAACGCAATGAAACTTTGCTGAACTCGACGCTGTGTAGTGGACAGCGTATGGAGAAGGAAGGGAAAGGGATGTTTCTTTCCGCCGAAGTCAACAAAATTTACCATTCCGTGACCACAGAGAGCATAATGTTATCGGAAAACAGAGGGAATTTTCTACAGCTAGTTGAGCTGGTATCAAAGTATGATCCCGTACTAAGAGAACACTTGATCAAACTAGAGCAGGCAGGTCAGTCACAGACAGGCAAAATACTTACAAGCTATCTGTCCCCTACCACACAAAAAGAGTTTATCACAGTTCTAAGCGAGAGTGTTAAGAATAAGATTTTTTTTTATATTAAAGAAGCAAAATATTCGAGCATTATCTTTGACAGTACACCAGACATCTCACACATTGATCAGATGTGTGAAACTGTTCGATATGTTCATATCGAGAATAAAAAAGTAGAAATAGAGGAGTCATTTCTAGGCTACTTTCAGCTAACTGGAAAGAAAGCCCTTGACATAACAGAAGATATTATAAAGGTAATTGAACAGGATGGACTGGATATCACATTGTATCGAGGACAGGGGTACGACAATGCCTCTACAATGGCTGGAGTGCGCTCTGGAGTCCAGGCGAGGATTCGTAAACTTAATCCTTTTAAAGCATTATTTGTTCCTTGTACAAATCACTCTCTTAATCTGTGTGGAGTGCATTCTTTTGCAACTGTTTCAGAATGTGTAACCTTTTTCGGGACCTTAGAAAGTCTATACTGCTTTTTCTCAGTTTCTACACACAGATGGACGATCATTGTAAATAATGCTGGAGTTACAGTCAAGAGACTTTCAGATACAAGATGGAGTGCTCACTACGAAGCTGTGAAACCTGTACGTGCTAATTTCAAGAAGACTGTTGATGCTATAGAAGAACTTTGTGATCCCACAGAAACTGTCGAAACCAGAGGAGCAGCGCAAACGCTTTTGCCAGCAGTATGTGATTTTTCTTTTTTATGCTTTTTGTATTCTGGTGTAGTGTCTTAGAAGAAGTATACCACACTCAAAAATACCTACAGATCGTTGGAATCAGTTTTAAGAAGTGTGTTATCAAAATGAGAAATCTGAAGATCTTTTTGAAAGACAAAAGAAATGAGATCGTGGAGACAGCACTGCAGTTTGCAACGAACACTTGTGAAGGGATGGACATTCCTTTAGTGAAAAGAAGATCCGTCAGAAAGAAGAAAACGATGTCTGGAGAAGAGGCTCAAGATGAACCACTCACGTTGAATGAAGAATTGAAAAGATCAATATTGGAGTGTATTGACAGGTTTTATCAAGAAATCGACGCTCGCTGCAAAACATGGAAAGTATATGAGCTCGATTTGCAGTTCTCGAGCCCAAGAATCTCATCACAACGTCAGAAGACGAACTTCCACAGTTAATACAAAACTTAGACATAAACTATGATGAACTTTCTGAAGATGGTATCCTTAGAGAGATTCCACGACTAAGAAAACATCTACAAGCTGCCGAAGTTTCAAAAGAAGATTATCTGGAATGGTCTTCTTTAAGATTTCTAGAGTTTGTTGTTGAATATGAACTTTCAGATTCTGTACCAAATCTGACTTTAGCCTTAAGATTGTTGTTAACATTATGTGTTTCAGTAGCATCATGTGAGAGGAGATTTTCAAAACTAAAATTTATCAAGAGTTATCTTAGGTCCACTATGAGTCAAGCTCGGCTCTCTGGCTTAGCCATCTTGTCAATTGAAAACAAAGTAGCGAAAGGAATTGATTTTGATGATGTGATTTACAAATTTGCAGAGAACAAAGTTAGGAAAGAAAGGTTTTAAGTGCTTATGCTCACAGTGTTAAGTAAATAAACCAGAAAATAACACTTGCAACTGTAAGTATCTTATTCTTCCTTCCCTTAATAATTTCAAAGTACGGGGGGGGACAAGAAATTTTCCGCACCGGGTACCACCTGACCTTGTTACGCCACTGGTTCGATTACGGACCTATATGCGGCATGGGTAGGTCGACTATTACACAATGACTCAACTTTTAAGATGTCACGGGTATTTTCTATCCTACCTGTTTAAGGTAGGAAAGGTAGCAATAACTGAATTATTTAAATACAAATTCATTAGTAATGATAATTAACAAGGTATTAACATTCAATTTATAAGTACTAACAAGTAAACAATCGCAAGTCTAATGAAAATACTTTTATGTATCAGCGCTGGTGTAAAAACAGACGAAAAACAGACATTTGTTTAAAACCGACCCTTATGCAGGTTGGAACAAAGCTTGACGAGTCTGAAAGGACGCCCAGTAAAATCAGATATGTCTACTTACACTACGCTACAAATATCAGGAATACCAGGGACAAATTCGATCCATGGAGAGAGTCTTCAGTAATAATGACGGAGTGCGTGATTATGTCACTCTACTTCCCGGCAAAGAATCTTTATCATCAACACGTAAGACACACACACAACTATAACGTCGCCACGGTAACACAGTGTTGAAGGAAGGTGTAAAATAAATAATTATTTTTTATAAACAAAGAGTAAATGGCCTTAATGATAGTGTGAAATACTTCATATTCGTATCCGAGCCACAATAGAATAAACTAAATGAATAAGTATTACCTTCTTAGCCCGTACTGTGGCTTCTTAGTCCGTCTTAGACAACAGATGGCGTTATCGGTATTACACCGTACGATATTACATCGATATATACAATTTAAATATAGGGAAGCCACAGGACGGACTAAGAAGATAATATTTATTCATTTAGTTTAATAATTGTATAAATAAAAGGAAAGTAAATGCGTCATTGTACGTAGTGTAAATACAACAATTTTATAAATCAATATAGTTAAAGTATTAATTTTAATATTTGTTTTCCTATAACTTTTCTAATTAATTAAATTAAGTGCACAATAGGCTAACTAGTATTTATTGAAGTAAAGTAAATATTACCTTTTATTATAATATTTTAACTTGTAAATATTTAGGGATGGGTCCTCGATACTTTTGATACCTCGATACTCTCGATACTTGCATGGTATCGACATCGAGCGATACTTCAGAAAACTCGCTCGATACTTTTTCGATACTTATGTTTCTATTTATGTTTCTACATAAATTGTAATTAGAAATTTTTGAGAAATTTCATACAAAAAATCTGAAATATCAGTAGCAGTTTGTTTATAGAAAGATGTTTACTAGTGGAACCTCGTTAGTACGTTTTTGAAGGGACTGAAAATTTTGGACTTCAAAAGCGGGAAAACGTACTACTGAAAAATGCAGTACAGTATTTACCAGCTTGACGAGCGAAGTTGCGCTACCTGTTATGTCGCAACCCTCGCCCGCCCGTTGGCCTTGAAAATTACGACGTGATAAGCGATAAAACGTACTAATGAGGAACGTGTTAACAAGGTTTCACTGTATTGCCCTATATGTGATCGAATCGTAAACAGTAGAAATAAGACGGAGATATGGTCAGGAAGAACCTTCTTTCAATTCCTGCTTATTCACCGTATACCCGAGCATCTAATTACCTCACTGCAAGCCATACTACTACGCTTTTTCGTGAATCGTAACATGTTCACAAAGTGTAGACATTCCAAAATATACGATTCTTGATGTCTAGGCTCGACTTTGGAGAAACATTGCAACAGATAAAACTCGACAAGTCACTGGTTACAAAATTACAAAACAATGGAAAGTGTTGTGTTCATGTTTAGTCTACAAAACAAGACTAAACATTAGTTACAGTACTACGTATGTATAAAGTTCACAAGCCATACATTCTTACGAAACTGCAAACTGTTTATTAAGAAATCATGATTTTAGGGTCATTTAACCAGTTTACCTAAAATGAATCTCATACTCTTCACATAAGCATCTCCATAAAAGAATGATGAACATGAAGTTATGAAAAGGTACACAAATAAACAATGGAGCATTGAAAGCCATAAGATCTAAGAGGTGTTCTAAATTTACCGATATATCGTAATATATCGATATATTTCAAGCAATATATCGGATATATCGATATAGCTGTTACCATAAATCGGAAGACCGATATATCGATATACGAATCAATGTTGCCATGCCTACGTACTAGTCCAATAGTACGTGACTAATTGCATGTTGAGTTGTGGGAAAAATGAAACTCCGCCTACAAGAAATTTTTGACAAATCAAATTAGAGCTTTCAATCATAAGCAATCTATTTTGGTATGTTTTTAAAATAAGTTTGCATGCCGGCAGTCAGTTGCTACCTCCACGTGACAGAAGACTTTGTGTTTTGTGGCACCATATTATATTTATAATTTATATATATTTTTTCATTCAATATGAGTGAAGTGTGGAACTATTTTTAAATAGACCCTCATTGGGATAATCGCGCCATTTGCCGCATTTGTAAAAAAGTTTTTCGCGTGGTGGAAAATCTCACAACACTAGTAACCTAAAAAAACATGTCACATCAGCGCATAAAATTGCTTTTTCAGTACCTCTTAATAAAAAATTCTGCGGAAGTGGAAATTTAACTCCTGAAGAAGTAACAGTAGATGAGCCTGCGACTCTTCTTTCACAGTCATCCTCATTATCGACGGCATCGATATCATCATCATCATCATCATTCACTCAACCTACACTTCAATCATTTATGGACAATAAATCTGCATTTAAACCAGGTAATAGTCGGTCGAAGACAATTACCAGAAAAATTGCGACAATGGTATGCAAAGATAACCAACATTGTTCAGCATTGTTGAGGATGAAGGATTTAAGGAGTTGATTATGTACCTTGAACCTAGATATACTATGCCTACTCGTAAGCACATATCTAATCAAATCATTCCAGAACTGTACGAAGAAGTAGAAAAGAAGAGTAAAAAATGAGCTACAAAATGCGAATAGCGTAGCTGTTACGACGGATATGTGGACATCAACAGCCTGCGACGATTATTTAAGTGTCACCATTCATTTTGTGGACCTGGACTATAATCTTAAACATATTTGCATTGAAGTGAATCCATTTGAAGAAGTGAGCCACACTGGTGAAAATATAGCAAATTTTAAAGAAAACTTTAGAAGCTTGGGGTTTAATTGATAAATTAATGGCCGTGATTCATGATAACGGTCGCAATGTTGTAAATGCTATGACGTTAGGAAACTTTCCCCACCTGTCGTGTCTAGCTCATACATTCCAACTTGTTCTGAAGCATGGACTTTTCACTTCAAAAAGTATCTAATGTCTCATTTCGTCGTGCAAGAAACTAGTTGGGAGTTTCAAACACTCCTCAAAATCCGCCAAGATTCTCAAAGCCGCACAGAAGCATCTTTCTCTACCATAACATCGCTTGATTCAGGATTAACCTACGTGATGGAATTCAACTCTACATATGCTACAAAGACTTCAACAGCAAAAGAGGGCCATAGTTTTTGCATCCTCTGATCTCTCCTTACCAGTGAATCTTACAGTATCGCAATGGGATCTTACTAATTTACTGATTGACAAATTAAATATTTTCAATCAAGCAACACTCACCGTAAGTTCATCCTCAGTGTCAGTGTCCGAAATAATCCCCATTGTGAACAGTGTTATTTCTGAACTGGAAAAGCCGTCATAAAGTGGATCGGGAATTGCGATTGTTCGACAATCGTTGCTGGATGAAATGAACGTGAGGTATAAATCCATTGAAGGCAATGAAATATGTTCCATTGCAACGCTGTTGGACCCCCGCTTAAAAGGACGAGTTTCTCGCAGTCCCAGTGCTCTCAATTCTGCTAAAGACCGATTGGTGGACCTTGCTAACCAACAGGAATGTCCTGCATCCAAAAATGATGAGGTAAGATTTTGGTTTTTTATTCCAAATTTTCAGATATGTGGGAATAGTCATGTAATACTTACGTACTCGTAAAAATCGATCATTCACGAACTTTTTCTTTTATTTTAGATGTCACATACTTCAAAGCCCGATAAATTGCCAGGAATGTGGTATCTGTACAGTAACATTATGCAAGAATATAATGATGCGTCAAATTCACTGCCAGTTAACAGTTCCCAGGAAGAAATTACTGCATATCTCAAAGACGATTTGTCACTTCCTCTTTCTAGTTCATTAGATTACTCGAAAACAAATTCAAAATTTTCAAAACGAAAAAAATTAGCTATAAATATTTGTGTATACCACCAGCAACAGTTTTGTCTGAAAGACTATTTAGCACAGCAGGTCTCATATGTGACAGAAAAAGAAGTAGACTTAACCCCGAAAGAGTGAGAATGCTAGTATTTTTGAACAAAAACTTGTAAAAGTGGACTGTTTCAAAAACTCATTTTAATTTTAATGTAAAGCTTAAAAATAATTTAAATAATTATACTGATGATATTACGTTTTGTCTCATTAAATATGTACACTTAATTAATTTAGTTGATATTATACATTTCTCTGAACATTTTATTTTTAATTTTTAATCTATTTATTGAACCTAGAATGTTGACGGAATCGAGTATCGAAGTATAGAGTATCGAGAAAAAATCATGTATCCAGTATCGAGTATCGACTATCGAGAAAAACTGGTATCGACCCATCCCTATAAATATTTAAATTGTATTTTTATATTTATATGATTTGGAATACTTAAATTATTATTTTAATTCAATATTAAAACAGACACATAAAGAATATTTAATCTTTATGTGAGACACCCAACTAGATGCAACTTTTTCTTTTATCTGTATTTATGTAGCCTATATTTACTATTTGCATATTATATATGTTTGAGTTATGGGAATATGTTTTATGCTTTGTAAACAACTTCTATAAAGAAGGAATATTTAAATTTATATCTCTTTTCAATATTTAAATGCTTTAAAACGTTATTTTAATAAGCCAATGATTTCTATTTAAATATTTAATAAGTTATTTCATATCAGTAAAATCTTCCTTCCTTACAGATAACGGTACGATTTAATGTGCAACATTAATAATAAACGTGACGCATAGAATCATATGACCAGGTAATTATACATGACAGTTGCATTCAGTATTACCACTGAAAAGTCTGAGGATAATTGTAATGCTGGTAGACTATATCTAGCTTATATATAAAGTACACATACCCTATACACGAAAAGTGCATTTACTCAAACATTGCACAGTGTACGTTGGTAATAAACGGTTTATCAGCTGGTGAATGTGGAGAAAATTAAATTAACTAAAGGTCATAGGGACGTCTGTGGACGTGTTAAAGTCCTTAGGGTGTCCCGTGATTGGACCTCGTTTGATCACGTGACTGGAGTGTCTCTGCCGATTGAAAACAAACGTCAGTCCGACAGAGTGAACGCACGCCACACATCCCTGTTGCCACACACTCAAACTGTGACTGTGCAGGCTGTAAGACAACACGCAAATTTATTTATTTTTTTTTTTTGGCTCGGCCATCTAAGAACCACATGCCAATTTCAATTCATTGTTATTTCTTCTTTTCTTTTTCTCCAATATTCTTTCATCTTTTCACTATGTCTCTCCTTCCTGTCTTCAGTCCACTTTGAACCTGTTTTTCTCCCTCCTACCTTGGTCTCCTTCCATTTTTAACACTTTTGCGCAAAAAAATTCTCTTTCAATTTGCTTTTTCTGCATTTATATTATTTTTTCTAAATTATTTTGGACTTCTTTAATCCAACTTCTTCCCCCACAGATATTTGAAGATCTGCTTTGTTGACCTATTGTCGTTCATTCTATATAAATGTCCAAAAAATAATAGTCTTCTATTTCTCATTCTTTCTGTTACATTTCCTATACTTTGATATATTTCGTCATAACTTCTTAATTTCCACCCTTCTAAAGTTTTCGTGAGCTTAATATTTTCATTAAAATTCGTCTTTCCAATATTTCTAGTTTGTCTAAATAATAATTAAATGCTAGACATTCACTTGCATATAGGCATTCTGGCTTCACTACTGTACTGTAATGCTTTATTTTCGCATTTTTAGATATTCACTTTTTATTGTAAATATCTTTAGTTATACCATATGCTTTTTCCATCTTATGAATCCTTTATTATATAGCAGATTTTTCTAAACCATTTTCTTGAATTATTTCCCCAACACGCGAAATTATTTTACTAAATTTTTTTGTCCTCATTGTTTCTAAAACTAAAGTTAATTAATAAACCCCTCAGCTTCAGAACCATCTCTTCTATATCGAATGATATAGTTACTACGGTCTACTGCTCGTCGTATGGTACAGTGGAAAACAAAATACAAGACACCAATTAAGTCACTAATCACCAGCTTTAATTATCACAGTTAAACAGTTCGTAATTAAAAACACAGTCTCTTACAACAAATCAAATAAAAATTGTTCACACGCAATAAAATGTCAACTAATATAAAACACAATTATATTAAAATTATAAAACACAACACTCTGCCACAGTAACCACTTGAACGCACAGAGTAATCACTTGTAACCCGACAATAAATTCGAACCACACTGTGATATATCGCAACTCTAACTGAAACTGAACGTCGTTGAGTACTGGTATTTATACCCCCCGCCCGAAATACTAGATTATTCCATACTGAGCGTTAACTCTACACTACGATGTAATTAACTGCGGCCTTGACACAGTCCGCACCGCTGGCGGCTTCCAGGGAAGTCTCGGGAGTGCATGTTGCAATCACGTACGCCACAAAATTTAGCCGTATTCCACTGGGTCATTCGAGAAACACGTAGATTGTTCTGTGATGTCGTAACAATATGTTATTATTTATTACTTGAATAAATTTAGTACCAGATAATTTTCAATTATCAGACAAATTACTGAATTAATCTACTATTTCTTTAACCAAATAACAATTTTGAAGCAGACAATCATGCAATAAAGACTAAAATAAGTGTGTTGGTTTTGCTAAATTTGCAACTAGGCCTATATTTGCTAAGTGGCAACTAATTTAGTTCTAAATTTTAAGTTTATATATGTTCCATAGAAATCGACATTCCTGCATTTTTACAAAAATATACAATACTGACACACAACTGATAACAATGATACGAGTGTTATTCAGAAAGAAATTTCCGTTTTTAAACATTGCCTTGGAATCGATGCCGTCACGCTGTTGCACATACACGGCGAGTTTGTTGATTTGTTGGCAACGTAGTAACGCTGTTTGTAGGCAACAGAGCACTAGTAGCCTTTGTTGGACGTGTTTATAATGTCGAAGAAAATCGAGGCGCCCGTCGCGTGTGGAAGTGGTAGAAGTAGGTGTGTAATTCGTTTCTTGAATGCAAAAAGGCATTAATCCAAGCTGAAATTCAAGATCAAACCTGCAATATTTAATGATAGGAAGCAATGGTACGGACATGATACGACGTTTTAATGAAGAACACGAAAATATTCACGACGATGAACGGAGCGGGCGACTGTCTTTAGTGAACGACGATATAATGCTGGCCACTGAAGAGAAGATTGCACAGAATAGACGATTCACTATGTCATCGTTCTACCTGCATTTTCCAGAAACACTACGTTTACTTGTTCATGAAATTGTGTCTAAAATCTATTATTATTTGGTGTTCTGCCCTAAGACAGTTCTTCAAATGGTAAAAGCTCTTTAAGCTGTCTTATTGCATGCCAGTCTTTCCATTTCTTCGTAACACCCTCTCATTTTAATGCTATCTATTACTTCACTCTTCTACGCATTCTTTTTTCTTATTTTATGGCAGTTGTAAGCAAGCAGTCTCTTCTTGAACAATGACCTAACCAATCTATTTTCCTATTTTCTATTACCTTCAGGATTCTTCTCTCTTCCACTATTCTTTTTAAAACTTCATCATTCCTTACTTTATCAACCCACCTCACTTTTTCCATTGCTCGCCAAACCCACATCTCAAATGCTTCTAATCTTTTCTCATCCTCTTTCCTCAGTGTCCATGTCTCTGCACCATATAAAGCAACGCTCTACAGATAACGTTTGGTTACCATTTTTCTTAAAACTGAGGGGATATTTTACGTCAGGAACATTAATTAGGATGTGGAAGGAATCGGGATACCACGACAATAAGGATCCATGTTGTATATCCCTAGTAGACTAAATGGTAGGCCTCTCTTAAAAACTAAACTACCGAAAATTGTGTGTACGCAGGGATCCAAAGCTGCTTACGGAACAACACAAAATAAAACATTGTTACCTTGCACTGGCTTTTCTGACACGAGTCAGACAGCAAAAGCGTGACTTCCTGCTCCGTATACTCACCGAGGACGAGATATACGTGTCACACGCAACCTCAAAATCAAAACCACAGTCAAAGTGGAGGCACATTTTATTGCCAGCAAAGGAAACACTCAACTCAACTTTTCTTCTCGGAAAGTCAAGCGCAGAGTTATTTGGGACAGAAGAAACGTTTTGCCTGTGAATTTTTTAAACTCAAGCCTCCACAATCAACTCGAATATCTACTTCAAATCGCTTACAGAATTGCTTCATGCTATCCGAAATAAGGGGCGTGAGCTGCTTACATGGGACATTGTGTGAATTCATGGCAATGACCACCCACGCAATGGTACTGCATCGCATAATATCCTAACATACTATCAACAGTTCGCCTTTGCAGCTCAACAAGGAATATGGTGACGTATGCCATTCCACTGCACGCATCACTGTAATACTACACATTTAAAATACGTTTAACAACGTTTCGGTATTACTTGACTGTCTCTCACAACGTATTTCTTGTAGCGAATAAAAAAAAAAAACACTTTAACAAAATATTCAGTAAATTACACTTACATACAATGTACGAACGTTCAATCTAATACGCACACAACATTACCACTAAATACGTGTGAACAATGTGTTTGGAAACAGTAATACCGCACTAACACAAGCACGCACTATCATTCTGTAGACCCCCCGCTCCTCAGGCTTCTCGTCAGCAAAGCTCGTTTACGTACAGTACTTCGTCTGGGAACAATTTAATCACCCGCCATAGCCCAGACTTTACACCAAACGAAGATCACCTTGATAACATCAAAAGCTGAAATTCTTTCTTGATGGCCAGGGGTTCCATAACGACGACAATGTCAAACAAACTGTTGACACTTGGTTTAAATCACAGGAGGAAAATTTCTACTATGAAGATCTGCAGCGTCTGGTTCCCAGCTTTTAAATGTACTTCAACAATTACGGAAACTATGTAAAATATAAGTTTAAGGTATGTTTTTTAAATAGTATTAAACATATTTTGTAAATATGTTCATTGTCTGTTTTAATAACCTATTAAAACTATTTCCTGGATATCTCTCGTATTTTTGTGCAAACATTACAGTCTTGGCGAAGGCGATCCGAAATATGCAAGGGTGCTCAACGCTATTAATTTTGCCATATTATTAAAGATACTGAGTTTTTATATTGAATAGAATTTTTCATAACTTGATGACCAACGTGGACTTTGAAAACATCGTAAACAGTGGACCTACATTTGTATTTAAATAAAAATTCTCTTCAGTCTGACAGACTGTCATACTCAGGACGGTCACGACTACCATCACTACATTTTCGATGTTTTGAATATGCGATTGTATCGATATACTACGCTGTGAATAAGAAGAAGTGTTCTAATTGTAAACTATTCTATTTCTTAATGTAAAGCGAAAATATCTGCTGTTTTATTTGTGAGGTTTGTAATAATAGTTTTTGGTTTACAGCTTACTGTTTGAAGAACTAAAAGCCATCGTTGGGAGAAATTTGACATTTACACACAACGCTTGAAAGACAGAAATGTTAAGAATAAAGAAAATAACATATTTTTACAAAAGCAACGACAGAAAGAAAGTGAAAAATAGTAATAATAAAAAAACAACGTATTAACAAATAAAAACAAGGTTTGTTATTCGTTAGGTGGTTAACAGTCTTATGTTATTCAGTAAAATCTTGAAAAATTCACTGGAAGCAGATTTTGTCCGAAACACAAAACAAATGGGGACATTTATAGCATTCTGCCTTCTTTGTGGTTAGTTGCTTTTCCGTGATCTGCACAAACACTGAGTATTAGTGAAAAAACGAGTATTATTGGAAAACAAATTCTCCCATTGAATTGATCACATGTATATTATTAGGCAAGGGGTGGCCCTTGGGACACCCCGCCTTACTTTGAGTTGTTTTACGTGGCATTCGCATAAGCGAGTATTATTTTAAAGGCATATTGGTTTTCACGTGTAATTTTATTTTTCACGTTAACCTACAACGCCAACGTTTGGAATTACAGGCACACATCTGAGTTATATTATTTGTAGAAACATTCTTCGTAAAAAAATATGACAATGAAACACGATTGCAACCGTTAACAAACTATTTTATAACATACAAAAATACATTATATATTTACTACATATAGTTGCGAACTATCGAAACACCGAAAGTTAGTACGGGTAACGTTATTCAAAATAATTATTATCATTGTTGTTATTATTTAATTAGATCCAGTATCTGATCTGGTGATTTATCTCAGACAATTATTTTCGATTACTTATTTCTACTTCTGTCGTCTATTGTTAAAAGTACACATGTGTTATTGTATGCCTGTACAAACGTATGTAATATTTGTTCCAAGCAAACTGTAGTTAGTTCAGTTAACAGCCGTTGGCGCTACACACCTACAAACGTTAAATCCCTGCTTTTCCCTCTCAGTCAAAGTGTGCTGATCTGTTGCCACGACAGTTAAATCCGACCCAATTTTAGGCCAATTTTATTAAGCCGCCTTACTAGCAAAGCGTATTTACAGAAAACGTAATTACTAATTAACAAAATTACTTATTACTGGGGCTGTAAATAAATCTTCATCCCCGCTAATCCAATTAATTTAAGATGCAATAAGAATGTCCGCATAACTTTTAAACTTGTTTCAAACATGGAAGTATATGTTAAACCTAAAATTATGTAGGTCGCTAACACCTGTGTGTGTGTGTGTGTGTGTGTGTGTGTGTGTGCGCGCGTGCGTGCGTGCGTGTGTGGAGATTTTAACTAGTGGGATTACATAAGCTGGAAGAGGAACGAAGAACTTTAAAATGGGGAAACTTCCTTCGTCTCGTGACGTTTTTAAACATGGTTAAATATTTTTAGAATTTTTTCCGCCATTTCCCAAAAAGGCGACCAACTTGTTATGAGTAGTCTGTAATTATTAAGGAATTTCTAGACAGAAAATATATATAGCAAAATCATTTTTTGCCTTTGCTTGTTTTCTGTAAGCTTAGACGTTTAGTAGCCAAAGCTTTGTGGACCCCCAAAGTTAGGGAAATTGTTTTTCATGATGTTTCAGTGGACTGTATTTTGCCTTCGAATCGGGCTGAAACCGTAATTCCCTACACAAGAGAAGGTGAATTTAATTAATTTTGACCATAATTTTAGTATATTGAGTAACTATGTAAAATTAAGAATATGTAGCCTAATGATCAACGGACTCATTTCCAGAACATTAAACGTGGCTTTTTTGAGGCGTCAACATTAAAATGATATTTTGAGGCCGACTAGACGATCTCTTAATTTATGTATTTAAATAACTGAATCGCGTCATTTTTAATTGCCGGTTAACAGCAGTTATATAATTCTTAATTTTTTTTTAAAGAAAAAGTTTATTATGTAAAATGCAGTTATATTATTTAGGAAATATAATCATTAACTCATTCATATGATACGAATTCAATAATTCGAACAAAATTAATTCATTAGGCCTAACACGAATTTACTAATTTTGTCAACTTAAACGTATAGTATTAAGTGCGCACAGACCTATAATTCAGATTTAACTACAAATAGGCCTACTAATGATTTCAGTAATGTTATGAAATTAAATCAAAATACAACATGTTCACTTTAGATATTTTATTACACTATGCTTATAGGCCTCAGACGCAACTTTACCACGTTTAATGTTCCCATCTTCTACTAGAGCCGGCCATGGTTTGAACCAATCAGAAAGAAAGATTGTTTTTACTTCGACCAGTGTGAAACGAAAATATTAATTAAGCCTAATCTTAGCAAAGAAATTGATATTTTCCTCAGTCCGTTATTTGCTTAGTGACATGTAGAAATTTCAGTTTCAGCCGTACTTGCAGGTGGCAAAGAGCAATTTTTCAAAATCTTGCTGTTGATATCCTCAAAAGATTACAAAAAGGAAGTCGAAAAATTTATATCATGTTTTGACAACCCACAAAAAGTAGGTACAATCTTGTTAAAGTTCTCATATCGAACGCAATTCACAAAGGCCCAGCGGTAATCTGCATGAGTTGAGCTTCTTGTATTTCAACTGCAGCAAACCGAGCTGAACGCGAATATAAAATACCTGATATCTTACATAAACAAACAATGGTACAGGGATGTAGCGGCATGTCGACCTTTACCACTGTAATTAGCATGCTCATTGCTCTACGTCGTCTCTTTATATCTCTTAAGAGCTTTCACTCCAGACTGGCATTCTTTACTCTTATTGCGTAAGTGATTTTGGATCTGCCCTTTCTTGCCTTTCTGTTGATTTGGGCTAGAAATAGAATCTTATTTTTTCAAGTAATGACTACTAATTTATTCATACGTTAAGTATCCTTTGATCGTTTCTTTACATATTCTGTTTTTGACAGCTACGGGTGACAACTGAAGCAGTCTCACTATGGGGTTAGTGTCTCTCCTCCGATTATATGGAATCCTGTCTTTAGATTTATCCCTATGTCCCTTTAAAATTTGGCGAAGTAGGCTCCGACAGTGTAAAGTGTAAAGACCTCAACGGAGCTATTCTTCGGGGACTAATATACGCGACTGACTAAAAGCTGCTTCCGATGCAGCCCGTTTTATACTCAGCTGCGTGGTACTGTATGTGACAAAATAGACCTGGATGTCGGTAGAATAATCGACCACAATCTGGAACGTCTGGAAACGTTGTGTGAATGTGCTAGTGCATTGTGTAATCCTGCCACTCACATAACGCGCGCAAAGCGTCGCATGGCCACCACACATCTCCTCATTGTTACATTGTTACGACATAACAGAACAACATACGTGTTTCTCGAACGATCCATTGGAAACCGGCTGAATGTTGTCGAGTACGTGGTTTCAACATGCGCTTGCGAGACTTTAACGCCGCCAGCCTTGCCGACTGTGTCAAGGCAGCAATTAATTACGTCGTAGTGTAGATATAACGCGTAGTTGTGGAATGTTCTGGTCTGTGAACGGGGTATAAATACTAGGCGGCAGCGGCCTTAGTTCAGTTATTTGTCGGGCGATACTGTGTGCGTTCAAGTGGTTATTAGTGAAGTGCTGTGTTTTATAATCGGGCGGGACAATTGTGTTTTATATTAGTTAATATTTTTTGAGTGTGAATAATTTTTATTTCATTTGTTGCAAGAGACTGTCTTCCCAATTACGAACTGTTTAACTGTAATAATTAAAGCTGGTGATTAGTGGCATAATTGGTGTCTTGTATTTTGCTTTCCACTGTACCATACGACGTCGAGTAACAATACATACTTTTATGATAAAACAAAGAATGTGGAAACAATGGATAGTTCACCTATACCGGACGTTACATAATAGATAACGAAGCAGTAAAGACCGAGTAATTCAAAAGCATGATTTCAGCAACATATAGCCTACTTCAGGTGACAGGCGCGAGAGCGGCACGAAAGTGGTATCACATTTAAGCCCATAAGAAACACAGCGATGGACGTAGAGAAGTAACACGTTTTCCTGCAGAATCCAGTTTGGTAGTTAACATTTTTTCTAGAAGTTAAGTTGTGCCATGTTTGTGTAAGAGCATAAACTTAAGGTTGCAATTGTTTCTATTAAATAATGAATTTTTTAATTAGGATTGGAAGCTGTTACTACTACACCGTAAAACGTATTCTGATCTTGTGACTATCAAAAATCACAACGCACATACTGTACACAGCGCGAAAGAAAAATTGCATCATTTCTCCCAAAACTGTAGGATTCAGTCATATGGAATGATGAAAATTATGGAGTAACAAAGCTGGAGATGTGTTACCATTCATTTTACAAGTAAATTATTTACGCATAGTGATGGGACTAATTTTTCTTTGTATAAAAATTCAGATTTATGTAAATTTTTTACAGTCACGGAACAATGTCAGAGCGGGACGTAAACTTAAAATCTGTCTCAAACACTACTAAACGAAAAAGTGACAGAGCATCTTAACTAAAGACCAACAGAATTTATTGACTAGGAAATAGTTATTTAGCAGTGAAGGACAGTGGTTTTGTAAAATAAATTGGGTAATGATCTATTTAAAAGTTCACTACATTTAACTCACCTTTAAACGAACTACATATAGTAGTTAAAACAGACACGACACGTCTCTAAACCTTTCACTTATTAGGGCCTATGTTGGCTTATTGTACCAGATCTGGAACAATTTATTTTCCCTTACTAAATGTCTTTTTAAAAAGAAATTGTTTCAGTTCATGGATTTTCACCTGTAGAACAGTTTGTTTAAATTGTTGTACTTGTATAAGTGACAATACAGCATAGCACATAAAAATAACATTACATAACAATAATAATGTAAATATTTTTTTAATTGAAATTAACAATTCTGCAGTGGGGGTTAAGAAAGCAAACTCGAAAGTAAAAATGTATTCAGTACTTCATAATTAAAGTATACAACTAACAAACAAGTTAGTAATACAAGAAATTGAGAAATGTCCCTGAACATTAAATATATAACCTTATGCAAGTAGTGACGAAAGTATGCAAATGTGTAGACGAACTCAGCCCGCCTGTGGTAGAAAGGATCGTTGCTTTGTTGCTGCAACTTCTTTGCACGTATTACGCTACCAGTGGGGAAAGTGAAATTATTTCGTGTAATTTAGCGTGCCGCGTTAACGCAGTTGTTGCAGTCAACCCATGCCTTGGTGAAAATTTTGATTTAGCACCTCTCGATCCGCCGACATCGCGATGTTTAATTTTAACGTTAATGATAAAGAGTGTAACATTTTATAACGCAGAGGCTTAGCGGTTGAATTATTTCTACGGCATCACCTGGAGAATTTTCGTAAAGGCGGGCGAAACTCAGCTTTGTACTTTCAATTCTACTAGACGCAACAAGAGTTACGTGTTTCACATCCCGGTCCGCTTAGGCTCTTCTACCATTATTCCGAAGCGTGTCTGCAAATATCTTAGCGCCACGCTCTACTCCAAACTAACCTGGCAATCACACAAATCACTGCCCGAGCCAGCCAATGGCTACAGCCAGAACTCAGAAGGATATAAACATCTTGGCTACGTCCCCTTGGCGTACACACACACAATGCTGGTTACCGTAGCCCACGAACACTTAAGACCCTATCGGGTCATAGAAAGGCGCGCCCTTAGAATTATACTCCTCTGTCCCCCCCCCCACAAACTCGTACCAGCAAATGGCTACTATGTGCCATAAATCCCCTTTTCCCAGACCTCGACTCCATTCTGGCCAAATTAAATGTTAAATATACAAGAATACAAGCACTAAATCCTCCATCCAATTCAATAACCCCTCTTAAACCGCCCTACAAAAAACACGGAACGACCCACTGCTTTCCTCGTTAATCTCCTGCTGTCCCTTGCCAACACACCAAACAGAAACCACAGATGCCTCCACTAAATAACTGATCTGGAAATACCTCAAAACCCTACCCGACTTTCACTTACATGAGTTGCTTAATATTTGTTCGGGTTAAAGTGACAGTTTTGGATCTAGGCATGTTCATCTTGCCTAATTCATGCCAACCGATCAGGACGTGGGGCCCCTGTGTTGGTGAAATCCATGTGCTGGATGATGAAAGTTATTCGTATATTACGTTTCTGGTATGTTTTATCATTGGTACAAGGCGAAGAACGAAATTTTATAACAACACGGATGACAGGATTTATGTGAAAATGAACGAAACTTGACGAAAACTAGGTCTGTTATAATTACAATTTAAACAATGGCTTTAGCGTTACAACATGTCGTTTTATACATGTCGGTACAACAAAGGGAGAGGTAAATCGTGGAGCCATCGTCAGAGCAGCGACAAGACGTGACTGGAATGTGGTATTGTAATTAAGCGGCTAACCAGCAGAGTGCGTGACCACCGTTACCGCTGTCACGTCATGTCACCTCCTCCCAACCAACACACACACACACACACTTAAACCCCTTTATAGCGTTCAACTAGCCACTTTCACATTAAACATTTTACTGTGCCATCCTACTCCTACTTTCAGTTGTAGAATTATTCACAGAACGTTTGCATTTAGATTAAGGGGGATTGTACCAAAGGGAAATGACGATTAAAATATTTTTTACGAAAACCTCTATATTTTTTCTAATGACACAAGATAGGCTATACTGTAAACAACGTTTGACACGTTATGCAACACCAATAATAACAATAAAAAAATTGTTGCTGTACAATAATAATAACAATAACAGTAACAACAACAACAACAACAACAATAATAATAATAATAATAATAATAATAATAATAATAATAGAGTAATACATAATAATAATAATAATCTATTTTCTTTTTTTAAGGACAAGGGGAAATGCATTTATACATGAAATATGGAACTCTCAAGTGGACTACCCATTAACAGCCCTCGTCTGTCGATTGAACTATTCGATCGTTTATCACGCTACTTCAGACTAGACCATTTTCCTGCGACCTATGGTTTGATATCTTCATTTTCCTACTTTATACATGGTCTAAATCTCCCTTATTCACCCGAACAATGTCCTCTGCATAATATGCTACGCTGTTCCAGATACCTCCTCTTCTTAGCATTGCTACTACGATATGTCTGGAGCTGTAATTCTGCAACCAGAGACGCTTTTCTCGTAGCAGACCTGACACAGTTGAAGGTGTACTCCGCGTCATGCTCTATAGCCAGGCAGTACAGACAGTCTGCACACAAGGCTTTAATCATCCTATAGACGTAGGATCCCAGATATCCATGAGCTCCCAGAAGTTGCGCCAGATAGAAACCGACCATCCCATTCTCTCTCTTAATCCACGGCCTCACGTGTTTGGTCAGGACCGTAGTTCAGCGTCCTTTCGTCTCCTCGTCCCAAAACCTTTACCTCTGTAGAGTGGGGAGTCTCCCTCTCTCGATGCTTTGGTGTCTCTTGCCGACCTCGGCTTTCTTAAGGTACAGAGCTGTACACTACTTATCAAGAAAATAGTTAGGGATAACCACAGCGATCACCATATCAGCTGGTTCAGTGACGATGCGGTAAGCAGAGGCTACCCTCAGAGCTAATTAATAATTCATAATTTGTGATTTATGGTCTCCAAGTCGCGTTATTGAAATAAAACTTATAGTTTACATTATTTATTTTCCATCTTGCGACTTCGTTATAATATCATACACGACATGTTTCGGGAAACATGTTCCCATCTTCTAGTTTAAAACTTCTCGCTCTCACATGAAGAACTTGTCAACGCAAATAAAAAACTTTGACTAACATCGTTAAAACACACTAATAAAATGTCACAACTTACCGCGCAAAGAATCAGTGCGCACTGTTCGGGTTCATGATCGCAACTGTTGATTTCTCATTTGTCTGTAATCTGATAAACAAGTTGTAACGCAGTATCGTACAAGCTGTTCGAGTTAAACGACAATTGATCGTGTTGAGCACTAGGTTTTTTTGTGTTCTCGATGCTTTGTAGATTTCGAACTCTTCTAAAGCGCTCATAATTCGCCCTTTGTTGCAAATATGCAACGGTTTCAAATTTTTGGCGCAACTAGTGTATCCGTGGTTACTATTGATCAAATGTAACGCGAAGTTGGAGGTAGTATATCTAATGCTGCCCTTAGGTATGTGTTCACTAAATCTATCTTTAAATTTTCTCCCTGTCTGGCCAATGTAAAACATGTCACAATCATCGCACACAATTTTATACACACCCGAGTTATTTTCGAGTTCTGAACGTTTGTTATGTCTGAAGAAATTCCGTAAGTTATTCGTGGTTTTAAAAAATACATTAATGTTTAGTTTTTTAAATACGTTTTTTATAATGTGTGGAAGTAGATTAGTATATTCAGTCGCGATGAAAGCGTTCTCTGTATTAGATTTAATCACTTTATTTGCTTTGGATTTATGTTTACGAATTAGTTTGTCTATAATTGTGTCTTTATATCCATTCCTTACGGCAATGAATTTGACAGTGTATAACGTCTTACCTACGTTATAACATCGGGAACCTGTGCATAATTGCCTCGGAACAATTGCACTGGCTGCCATAGTCGTAACCAACTTCTAATTATTAATTTTACAAGCTGTAGTTAGAACTAAAGGAAATTTTACAGGGGTGTCTGATGATTTATTCACTCAGTATTATGTGTTATGTAATGACATCTCTTTATTAAACGATTTTTTTAACAGCTCTACATGAGGTTTTCACCATACGGTTTTCTTAATATTTACAACATAGTTGTTGTATTTATAACAACATATTTTCTGAAGGGGCCCTCAAAATAAGGAATGTTAATGCTAGCTTTTCCACGGATCCGGGATATTAAACTGGCGTGTAAGTAAAGCTCACTTACACATAAACTATCATACTATTTGGGGGTCATTTGAAGAATGGACTTAATTTAACTTTTAGTATCAGTGAAGCTTTATAATATAAGCATTACTTGCTACTACAAATATTTTTTAATCGTATGACATACTACATGTTACAAACTGACTATTATTAAAGTCTTTTATATTGTTATTTAAAGTGTCTTTTACAAATCATTTGTTTGAATGTAAATTAACCACGGAAGACAAGTCACCGTGTCACCTGTGATATCCTCCAGTTCCTCGTTATTCCAGTCCTCGGTCCTCGGTTGCAGCATGTTTCATGAAGGTCAGGTATCTCTCGTTATCTTCGTATCCGGTTATGGTGAAGTGCTGAATTTTTTAGATCATTGTGGGTCCTGGTTCTCTGCTCTTTAATAACGGGTAGTAATAGCTCTTTGTTTTGAATGATTAACACAAAATTTTATTCACCTGTATCCACTTCACATGATTGTTTATTTGTTGCATTTCACATTATGGTCATACCACAGTTTTAATTACATAAGTTTTATATTTTAAGATTTTTGTAGAGATGTCATAGGCGCACAATTTTCATTATTCTCTCTTACTCGTTTACTACATATTTATATGAATCGCGGTTCAACTATATTAACGATACACGTGGGTTTAATAGTGTAAAGAGTGCCTCTATGTCTTAACTGACGGGATTATTCACTTTAGGAAACAAAATATTATTATCGTTCCACATTACTGCTGTGCGCAGCTTACGGCTTGACCGCTCCATTTCAAGTGGGCTTCGTTCAGGGGCAATTTTGTAACCTCGCGAAATTTACTCTTCACCATAAAATAGTTCCACCTTTATTCGATATTTACGGTATTAATGTTTGACCTATAAATTATCCAAAGATATGCTTTACTTCAGAATTAATTATGGTATACTACTGTGTTATTGTTTATTTATTTATTTAATTGCAATTTACAGGTATTATTAGTTTTGTTTATGGGTCTGTATGCAAGTTGATTCCGGTTACCGCATGTCAATGCATGGTAAATTATTAAAGGGTTTCCTTACCTTTACACTCGCTTTCCTTTTGGCCTTTTAAATCTCTTGATTAAATATTATTTTGAGTTATTTCAAGGGGTTTAAATTTGTTTAAATGTGCGATTTATTAAAATTTAAATTTCTCTCCTTTATATATATTTTTTTATTTATTTTTTATTAATGAAATCGTCACAAGTGTTTATCTCTTCCTTCAGGTCTTCTTGGCTTAGTGGGAACGACGATAATCTGTGTACGAAAGCATTGAAAGAAGCCAATTTTTTGCGTGTGTGGGTGATATGAATCTGCATGAATAACCGTGTCTGTAGTTGTGGGTTTTCTGTATATCCCAAATTTAAAAGAATCGGTGCATTTCTTGATGCATACGTCCATAAAATTTAAGCTATTATATTTCTCAGTCTCCATAGTAAATTTAATGTTTCCGTTTATGTTGTTCATGTGTTTGAGCATTATATCGATTTGTCTATTTGTGCCGTTGAATATTATAAAGGTGTCATCAACGTATCGGGTGTATGAAATGATAAGTTCGTGCAATTTGTTATGAGCAGACAAAAGATATTTATTTTCGTAATAATTAAGGTATATTTCTGCCAATAGACCACTGAGCGTGGAACCCATCGCTAATCCTTCTTTCTGTTCGAAAAACTTGTTATTAAAAGTAAAATAATTCTGTTGTAACATGACTCGTAACAATGACAATAGTTTTTGAACTTGCTGTTGGCTTAATACTGCGGTATTAGTCAAGTTGGTTTGAAGTATGTTTATAGTCTCATTTACCGGTATGTTAGTGTACAATTTGGTAATGTCAAACGAGACTAGTTTATAGTTCGGGTCAAAATTGACGTTCCTTATGTTGTTTATAAATTCCAGGCTATTCTTTCCGCTATGAACGTTCGTTAGTTTGATACTATTTTTTAAAATGAGTTGTAGTTTTTTAGCTACTATAAACTAGGGGCAGATGCGTAATTAACTAAGGGTCGTATGGGCATGTGTTCTTTGTGTATTATGGCAAGCCAGTGAATATGGGGGCCCGCGGTTTCATCTGTTTAATCTGACGTCTAGTGTCTTTGTCAAACAACGTTATGCATTCATTAATAACGCAGTTTAATCGTTTTGTGTATTTTGTAGTGGAGTAGTATATTTTCTTAATATAAAGCTGTTTAATTTTTTCTTTTAACCAAAAGAATTTAAGTTTACGAAATAAGTTAAATTCGTAGGGTATATCGAGCGCATTTAGAAGTTTTAAATACATTGTTCCCGGCTATTATCAACAATGTTATCGGAACCGTAAATACACAGATAACAAACACAACAAAAGTCATCATAGCCACGCACAATAAGAAACTCACTAAATTACAACGCGAACAACATACACACAGGGACATCAAATGTAAACATGTTTTCCACAAACGGGTAGACAATCACTCTAAAATGACATTCAACGAAGATGAGATAAAGTTATTATCAAAAGGATTAAATTATATTCTTCGTATTGTTTAAATTAGCAGCCATCCTTACTTTTCTTTTATAAAATTGCTAAACTGCTATAATTGTTATTATTTAGACAAAGCTTTTCGTCATCACTGACAAGGTTGTTTAAGACGTGAAGATGTCAGTGATGACGAAAAGCTTTGTCTAAATAATAACAATTATAGCAGTTTAGCAATTTTATATAAGAAAAGATTAAATTATAACCTACCCAAATTTAATAAAAATAAAAATAATTTAGTACGAGAAGTAACAAACGCCAAAGCAGCTCTAAAATACATTAAAATCAAGGAACACAACAGGAGGCACGATCCATAATCAATAACAAACTAACATGACTACCAAAAATCAGCAACAACGATATAATGCCTTCAAAATGCAAAGAGAAATTTCAGACAGCAAAAAGTATCAAACAAAAACTCGAATTAAATGAAGCAGTAATAACAAAAGCCGACAAAGGCAATACATTGGTTATCATGTATAATTCAGATTACATAAAAAAGGGTTACGAGTTCATTACCTGCAACAACATTAAACGCCTAGAGAACGACCCCACTACAAAATACACAAAACGATTAAACTGCATTATTAATGAATGCATAACGTTGTTTGACAAAGACACTAGACGTCAGATTAAACAGATGAAACCGCGGGCCCCCATATTCACTGGGTTGCCCAAAATACACAAAGAACACATGCCCATATGACCCTTAGTTAATTACACATCTGCGCCTAGTTATATAGTAGCTAAAAAACTACAACTCATTTTGAAAAATAGTATCAAACTAACGAACGTTCATAGCGGAAAGAATAGCCTGGAATTTATAAACAACATAAGGAACGTCAATTTTGACCCGAACTATAAACTAGTCTCGTTTGACATTACCAAATTGTACACTAACATACCGGTAAATGAGACTATAAACATACTTCAAACCAACTTGACTAATACCGCAGTATTAAGCCAACAGCAAGTTCAAAAACTATTGTCATTGTTACGAGTCATGTTACAACAGAATTATTTTACTTTTAATAACAAGTTTTTCGAACAGAAAGAAGGATTAGCGATGGGTTCCACGCTCAGTGGTCTATTGGCAGAAATATACCTTAATTATTACGAAAATAAATATCTTTTGTCTGCTCATAACAAATTGCACGAACTTATCATTTCATACACCCGATACGTTGATGACACCTTTATAATATTCAACGGCACAAATAGACAAATCGATATAATGCTCAAACACATGAACAACATAAACGGAAACATTAAATTTACTATGGAGACTGAGAAATATAATAGCTTAAATTTTATGGACGTATGCATCAAGAAATGCACCGATTCTTTTAAATTTGGGATATACAGAAAACCCACAACTACAGACACGGTTATTCATGCAGATTCATATCACCCACACACGCAAAAATTGGCTTCCTTCAATGCTTTCGTACACAGATTATTGTCGTTCCCACTAAGCCAAGAAGACCTGAAGGAAGAGATAAATACTGTCAAATTCATTGCGGTAAGGAATGGATATAAAGACACAATTATAGACAAACTAATTCGTAAACATAAATCCAAAGCAAATAAAGTGATTAAATCTAATACAGAGAACGCTTTCATCGCGACTGAATATACTAATCTACTTCCACACATTATAAAAAACGTATTTAAAAAAAAACTAAACATTAATGTATTTTTTAAAACCACGAATAACTTACGGAATTTCTTCAGACATAATAAACGTTCAGAACTCGAAAATTGTCGGGTGTGTATAATATTGTGTGCGATGATTGTGACATGTTTTACATTGGCCAGACAGGGAGAAAATTTAAAGATAGATTTAGTGAACACATACCTAAGGGCAGCATTAGATATACTACCTCCAACTTCGCGTTACATTTGATCAATAATAACCACGGATACACTAGTTGCGCCAAAAATTTGAAACCGTTGCATATTTGCAACAAAGGGCGAATTATGAGCGCTTTAGAAGAGTTCGAAATCTACAAAGCATCGAGAACACAAAAAACCTAGTGCTCAACGACAAATTGTCGTTTAACTCGAACAGCTTGTACGCTACTGCGTTACAACATGTTTATCAGATTACAGACAAATGAGAAATCAACAGTTGCGATTATGAACCCGAACAGTGTGCACTGATTCTTCGCGCGGTACGTTGTGACATTTTATTAATGTATGGTGTTTTAACGATGTTAGTCAAAGTTTTTTATTTGCGTTGACAATTTCTTCATGTGAGAGCGAGAAGTTTTAAACCTGAAGATGGGAACATGTTTCCCGAAACATGTCGTGGATGACATTATAACGAAGTTGCAAGATGGAAAAGAAATAAGGTAAACTATAAGTTTTATTTCTAATTAATAAAATAATGATAATAACAGCAGTATTTTTTATAGTAGTAGTAGTAGTAGTAGTAGTAGTAGTAGTAGTAGTAGTAATAGTTTTAGTAGTAGTAGTAGTAGTAGTAGTAGTAGTAGTAGTAGTAGTAGGCCTAGTAGTTGTAGTAGTATTTTGGATGAAAAGAAAAAGTAGTACAACTTAATGATATATCAGTTCCTCTTTTTCACAATCGTAGAAGTGTATCCCAAGAAAAAATCAACAAATAACATAAAAATCTACTGCAAAGCTGATGTATGTGGAAATTCTGAACACTCGAAAAATACACGAATACTTATGAGATTCGTTGGCAATTTTCTCGGAAGGAAAAGCGAAGGGTTGCTGTAACAGGTGGCGCCCCATTCAGTTTGTTGTCTGTTTCATAAACAGCGCATTGCTCTCACTGTACCCTTTGTGTTTCTGTAACAATATTAGAATATAAAGTAGGCAAAGCAAACTGGTGTAGTAGTGACATCTGGTGGACGGATTTGTAACCACAATGAACACATGTAAATTGAGAAATTTGCATCAACCGATACTGGAGGAAGAAAAGAAATGTCTCCAGTATTTCAGAAGAAAATTATTTAACCAACGTATTTAAGAAATTATTCCACTTATGTAATGAATATAAGTGCAAAATACATTGTGATCAAACTTTCATATGGTGCTAGTAACTGATAATACGGAAACACTAAAATCGATTATTAAGGAGCTAGGTGAAGAAACTAAAAATCGGCCCTAACCATGAATTAAATTAAAATGAAATTGTAAACCAATGTAAATAAGTAGGATTCACTGAGGCACAATGAACAAATTACCAGGTCACAGGGATACATATGTAAGAAAAATTGTTAAAAAGTGCAAAACAACGAACTAAATTAGTGTTGACGGTGCAGAAAAAAGAAACTAAATCATATCGTGAAAAATAAGCAATATCACAAGCATTTAGAGTCATCAACCTAATTAAGAGGCCACGCATTAAGTAAAAAAATTGTTAGTTTCAGTTTTAATTCATTTTTCTTGTTTAATCTGTCAATATACTATTCACTCTAAGACGTAAAACACAATACGATTTTGTGTAAAAAATGTTTTTTGCATAACGCAAATTCAGTTGTTTCAAATTTTGTTGCCTGTCCGTATGCTAACAACATCTTTTATACAAAATCATGTGGTGTTTTAGTATATCCTAGAATAAGGAACGCGGTCAGTTGCGACCCAATCGCGGTCGGTTGCGGCCGAAGTGGAAATTGAAACCGGTTAATTGCGACCTGGCCAAATGAGTTCGAAAATATCGTCCTATAGCTACAGGCACAGACCGCACCTATCAAAGACGTGTGAAGAGTTGAAGACTCATGCCGGGAATGGTAACAGTTTCCAATGTCTATACACTGTTACGACAAATCAGCTTTCTGTGTGGTATCGTAGAGTGAACTTTACGCTGTCGTAAGGTGGCCAATCGTTACTAACATTTTCATGTTATTATTATAATAATACAGAAATTACCATTATAATTCTATTCATTCTCAGACTAAACAAACTTAACCTAATCTAATCAAACCTAACCGATCCTAACCTAACCTAACCTAAAATAACAAAACCTAACTTAACCTAACAAAAATATTGGAAGGAAGAGGTAACCCGAACAAATGAAATAGTTACAGAACTGAAACTATACAAAAGTTTGGAGTAGGAACGTTTCTACTGGTTGCCACAGATTCGGTCATTTTCAACCAAGCTGGGAGCAATTGACTGGGTAAGAACAAGAAAATACGTCGTTTCGTGGCAACGTCGAGACCGTGGCTCCTACAAACTAAAAAATTAAGTTTATTTTTATGCCATTACGAATAAAGCGGGAAAAATTTACAATTAAGATCAAATGTACAACAAATTTTGCAAGTATTAACTCAAAAACATAAACGGTTTTGCAGATTATGAATTTTTATCCTGTTTGTTGTAAAAAATTAATTTTGAGAACGGATGTAAATCAGTAATTTTTGCGCAACATGTTAACGAGAACAGGGCTATTGTTGGAAGAGGAATGTGTCTGTCGTCTTTACCTTCCCTTCACATAAAGGCTTATTTTCTCTGCTCCAGATGTTGGTTTATCACCATGGCAACCAATGACCCAACTTTGTATCTTTAGAAATAATTAATGCTTATGTTTCGGGAAAAATGGAGATAATCCCTATCGTTAAATAGCAAAAGTAATTAATTGTACATGAATTTTGTACACAATGTGATATATGTTCTATAAATTTTGTACTTTTGTGCGAATGGTAACCAATCTTTTTAAGGGATAAAGTGTCACTTAAAATTTTCCAAATGGTTTCCTTCCTTTGAGCCACGGGTTAGATGCTAATACCCGTCAAGCGACCGTGTTACGTTTTAATTTCTCAATCAGTTCAGTCAGCTGAGTTAATCTTCTTTGCAAATAAATCACGTCCAATACTAATTACTTTATTCCACTTCATAAAATTACAGTTAATTCTGGATTTAGAGAGCTCGGTTGTAGCGAACATTAGCTTGTACGCAATCTAGAAGTTGATCATTTGTCCTGATCCACAGATATTACACATACAGTCTTTATAAACGTAATTTTAAATAATACATTATCGCACTGTAAAGTTTATGTGGGACGTTAACCGTTGTTTAATTTTCATAAAGTCATGATTTTGATTCCAGTACATCGGTGATCGTCTTCAGGTATTAACAATATTATTGTAACCTCTGTTAAAACTAAAAATGTATACGCTGTTTATAAATAGAGGAGTGGATGGATAATAAAACCTAAGCATTAAACATTAACAAAAACTAGAAGTTAACAAAACAATAAATGAAAATTCAAAGTAAAACAAGAATATTAAAATCAAAATATTGAAACGTTTTCTAGCCTTGAACAATTCGCCCATCAATCTTTTAAATTTAACAGTCTGTTAATATTAGGTTAACCTTCGTAACACCTGAAATTGACCCAGAGACATTCGAGGTTTGATAAGAAAACTTCATTAAATTTTTTGTACATTTGAAAAATTATTATAATATAATTATGATCACATGAATAAAGCCTTCCTCAAACTAGATTCAGTCGGATATAACAGGCTTATGCTAAAGTTTGTTTTAATCTTCAAAACATACATCGATTTTAATTTTTGCTACAGCCTTGATTTTTGTAAACATCGATTTTGGTTTTACATTTTTAACAGTTGCAAAACGTTCTCTTTTCCTGCGACAATTAACTGTTGGGAAGAGGAATGATGTGGTGTGGTGTCAATTCGATATTTATTTTGCCAAAAATTTTTACGATCAATGACTTGGTAGAAATTCTATAAATTACCCATCCGTCAATCAGGTCGTTTTCTACAAATAGCTTTACACAAGTGGGGTAAAATGCTCGAATAGTAGGTTGCTTCTGATTTACCCTTGAACGTACTGTTAAAAATTCAAGACACACAAAACCACAATTTTCATCTGCCTATCACAATCCTAAGTTCATTCATGACAGACAGCCTTGATGCTTTTGTAACAGTGAAAACTACTTTCAACGTATATCAGGCTCCAAAGAATTCTTCTGCAGCATTTTTACTTCTATACAGCACCTTATTTGATTCTTTATGCAAAATTTAATTCAAGTTCTTAAATCTCGCGTTGTACAGTGTAAAAATAAATTGTCTAAAAAACCAATAAACAACTTCTCAATTAGTTGTCAGATCTCACGTATGCACCAAACTGGGGCTTTAGATAATTAAAGATCTAAGATATGTATCAACATTATATAAAAAAGTTGTTTAATTGGTAACTTTACCTCGTACACATACTTACATTCCAACTTCCTCGTGCTTACTTTATAAACTACAAGCTGTCATGCTCCGAACGAGGCCATCCATTGCAGGGCCTCATCCATTATCAAGGCCTAAACCAGGATAAGCAAATATACCACTAGAACCCATATAAATATCCGTAAATCCGCCTTTACTAGTAGCACCACTAGTTTACTAGGCGCGAGCACTTCATGGAAACTGGTCATAAATTCATCAACACACTTGAAAACGTAGAAATATTACAAGTGGACAATATTTTGAACAAAAGAAAGTTACATGAAGAATTAGACATTCTTTTAAAAGAAAACAAGAGAAACAGTAACATACTAAGAAACATTAAGACTGAACGTAGCAATGAAGAAATATTTTACCATATTTTGAATGTGAATTGAGATGTGAATTTCGTTACATAGTAGTATAAGAAGTCTTAGGTAAGCAGACAAACTAGGTGTGACATTCCTAACGGGGTGGAGAATGAAAGTAATACCAGACAATGTAGAACTGTCCATAAAAAATATAAAATATGCTTATGGAGTAGAGAACTTACAAAGAAAAAGTTCCATTACCTTCGCCAACAAGGCCACAAATATGATAATAATTATTATTAATTAATTAATATTCTAATATGTTAAAAACTTACATTTAGTGATATCGTTATTCAACCACTTACGTAAATACTCTTATGTCTGGGACTATGTTGAATAAAGTAAGGTTCATATAAATTCGTATTTGTAAGAGCTGGAATGTATATAAACTTCTGAATATTTGTATTCGGTAACCTGGATGTAGGAAATTTTACCGTTTGAAAAAAATAGTTTTCCAAAGTTTTGGATTCCAGATAATCATGTGGAATCATTCATTGCAAGAAATTTAATTTATTTGTTCTAATTAATTTTTTGCCATTTATTTATATGATTTTCTAGTATAACTTTCAGAAATTAGTATTTCATTAAGCACCGAGATTAAAGGTATAAAATTCTTGCCGTATTCTATATATCCGATTGTTACGTCTCAGTCTTCCTTTTTACCTCCACTAGGCAATTATTCCGCTTTGTAATCTTGTATACTTGCTACTTACTCCGTTTTTATAATATTTTCTTGCCATATGTTTACCATATTCGTTGTCCGCAGCTGTGATTATCTGATCTCCAGCAAATATTAATGTATACAGGCAAGACTGGCATACTTGTTTCCCACAGTTCTTTTGAGAACTTTATTATTAAACAAAACATGATTTAATTATTCCTCTTTTTACTTTATACAGAAAATAGAGTTTACTTACAATACTTCTGTAAAATCCTAAGTACTTTTGAATTTTATAATTCCTCTGTATACGAGTTAGTTTATATAAAGTTATATTATATAAAGCAGAGCATTAACCATTCAAACTTAATTCTTTTGATTTATTCCGTGTGTCTGTGTGTCTAGTAATACAGAGCACTTAAACAAACAAGTTTCAATTTTAAACTTAATAACAAGATTTACTTTCTCTAATATTTGAAGGATTAAAGTGTACCGTCCATGTTTTACGCTCATTAATAAACAGCTGACTAGATTAAATGTACTGGAAAGTCGTCAGATTATTTTGCTTTTACTGTAAGCATTATATGTTTCACAAAAGTGGAAACCATTAAAGAGCTTTTCAAATGACGCTGAAAATTGTAAGTAAACAATATTTTTTTTGTAGTACGCACTGAAAAATCTCTTCAAAAGTCGAATTACAGTTGGTGCAATGTGGGGCTATTGGTTGCCATGGTAACTAATCAACAGCCGCATCACAGCAAATAAGATTTTACAAGAGGGAAGCTGCCACAGAGATTTTATCTCAATAAAATACCTATTACTGTTGCCAATTGTAAGCCTATGTATCTGTTTGCAGCGTTTATTAGTTTTACACAAATTTTTAGCGAAGGCTTAAGATATAAATGCATGCCTTCATCTCATCGTCTTATCATCACGGGTTCTACAACCTCATCCTAAATTTCGAAACATCATCAATTAAGTCCACTTTGTGTCTTCGGTCCCAACAGACTTGGAGACACCGAAAAATTAACATAAAAAGTCTACATAACTTTGATTTTTGCGTAAATGATATAAACAATTAAGAAAAGAATAGGAACACAAAAATTAGCATCTTTACAACGAAAATTACTGCTGTTCAGTTTACACTTAATTTTGTAAATGATCAGGTGGTAACAGCGCAAGATGCTTTCAATCTCAAATTTAATCTTTGTAAGCCTTCAATCAAAAGAAGCAGGTTGCGATCTTGTATAATTTTTTCATTATATATACAGTAGTTTTAGAAAATTTTTTATTAGATTAGAATATTAAAAATGAGCAATAGTCTTAAAATTTAAAATCTAAAGAGAACTATGCATTGTAATACTGAAATTTCAAAATAAAGAATGTAAATTATATATCTGAAAAATAAATTTTTGTAATTAACTCATTGAGCAAGAACAAAAGTCTTGAGGAAAGCAGGCTGAAACCGATTATCGCGGCTTCATGTCAAATCTACTTTATTTGAGTTTGGATTTAATTAAATGAAGTACAAGCTACAGTAGGAGGGTCAGTTGAAAAGTTCGCGGAGCGACATCTGTACGTCAGCGGTAAAACTAAAATTTTTCGTGTGCTGCAAAATATGTTTTTTATATAAACTCCTGTTAATTTCCAAATATATCTATCAATTTATTAATTCTTTAGAAGTTGTTTAAAATTGACGTGTCATGTGTGTTTTGAAGAACGGACAAAATCAAATATCGTGGTGTGATTATTTGTTAAAAATTGTTTAGCGCCAACGAAAATTGAGAACGAAATTCTTAATATGTCAGGAGATGTTGCGACTTCAAAACCAACGGTTTGTAAATAAGCACTGGAGTTTGAACGTGGTGGCACGATAATTAAAGATGATCCTCCCCCGCACTAGATGCCCAAAAAATGCAACAACTCTATATGCAGCAACCATCTTGCACAACGCTTTTTCACACCAAGTGCTTGCGTTAAAGTATGATGCACACGCTCACATGAGATGCCTATGATTTCAGCAACGTCATCCAATCCTGAATCTGCGTTACCTATGAAATTTTGTCAATAATGTCCTTTTTGTTGCACTTTTCTGACGTCCACTGTTGGGATCGTCTTCAGTGCTTGCACGACCACGTTTAAACTCTAGTGTGCTCCACTTACCGTTGTTTCTGAAGGCGCAGCATCTCCTAATACATTTAAAATTTTATTTTGATTTTCCATTGGCGCTAAAACGTTTTTAACAGAGAATTAATCACAACACGATTTTTAATTTTGTGCATTTTAAAAACACGCACAGGAAGATTTCAAACAGCTGGTAAAAAGTGAATAAATTGACAGACATATCTGGAAATTAACAGGTGTTCACGCGAAATATACGTCTTCCAGCACACGATAGATTTTAGTTTTACCACTGAGCTATAGATGTCGCTCCGCGATCTTTTCAACTAAGTCTTGTATAAGCTGTAGTTTACCGAGATCGATTCATAGCAATTAATAAATATAGTTATCGTTACCCTTAGCTTTCCCGTTTCGCTTTGCGTTACGTACCAGACCCTAAAAGGCACAGAGGGTTATGTCGCCTGCGGTTTAAAGATATAGGAGCGTTATTAGATTAGACATTTTGTTTTTACCATCCCCACCTCATTACCAGGCATCTAGTAACAACAATTTTACAATACCTATGAACAAAGTGGACTTACAATTATAATATAAATAAAACTGGGTATCAGGTAACAAATTCAAATGCATATTTCACAGTTCAAATTGAGAGTCAGGAACAAGTATAGCAGGTCAAGGAATTCAAACACTTTGGGCTGATGGTCACTACAGAAGATGCAGATAATATGGAAATAAAAAGGCTTGCAGAGTAAAGTTGGAAAGGTAAAGGAATGGTGAATTCCGTACGGCGGGACAAACGCAGTTTCGTAGAGATCGAAAACATATTGAAAAGTCAACTGTGAAATCAAAGGTAAGTTATTATTGCTATGACAATTACACTCGACTTATCGAGAGCGTTATTGTACACGTTTCTCGTATAGCTGTGCAGTAATGTAGCCTCCAGACTGCTCGAGAGCACTTGCAAGTACGCAAATTATGCCGACACGCCTCCAAAAGAATGGAAACTTATTCTGGAAATTCTGCGAGGTATATATAACGTTGCACCTGGGGTTAGTTAATTACACCGGGCGATATTGTAAGTTGCGGATCAGGTGACTGTTACGGATTAATGGAAAATGATTATTGTATTGATATTATAATAAGGCGACATTACTACTGTATATGGACAAGAACTTGAATTATTGAATGACAGTACCTTGGGATTAAAATTGATTAAATTAAATGAGTTCAAATTAATTAAATTTATTGTTTTTTGCGACTGATTACAGTTAGTAATTAGTGACTTTATTGTTGTCTGTACCTTGTTTCAACTGTACAATCCGTGAGACCGTTTCGTCGTAACATTATAAATCAGAAGTATACGGCTTTTAAGCTGCAGCTAAAAAGAAAATAAACTACTTGTCGCAATGCAATTGTATTGAGACTGCTGATGATCGATAATGAGGAAAGCAAAGAAAATCAATTGCCTTTCCATTCCTCCTGTTCGGTATTTTAGGACGTAAAGCATTTACGTGCTGGAACGAAATATTTACGTAGATCGATTCGCGCGCCCTAGCGACAGCTTTCTGTATCGTGCTCAGTTTACAGTTCAGGTTTTAGTCAGTTCAGACTCGGATGCCGAATGGGCAGCATGGAGCTGGGATTGATTCTCACATCTCCGTAACATCTTTTGAAATAATTTGTCTACGACTGAAAAGGTGCTAAATCCAACCGATTCATAGACAATTCCATTTGCTAGTAAGGTTATGACGACTGTTTTGGGACAAATGTGTAATACTCTTGATGGGTTAACTTAAAAAAACAATTAGTGATGAGTACTATGGAAACGTGTGAAAAACCGTTTCTATGTAAACGAAGAAATAAAACAAAATTTATAAATTTTACAAAAATGTTATGATATACGAAAACAATGCATAGCTTTAAATATCAATTGTTGCTCTTGTTTAATCGAAGAATTAAACGATCGATTTGCTTAGTCACCTATCGTAGTTGCCATATTTAAGCCCAACAACTTTTACTTCTTTCTTATCATAAACAATGGCTTCGTAGGGAAAGACTTGCTGCAAAAATCAATTGAGCGATGCTGTATATAGCTATTTTATAGCATAAAACTGAGAAATCGGCTTATCAGTGTGTCATAACCGCTCTAGGTCATCTCTAAGAAATCGTGTCGAGCTAAATAGATTTTATGTTGACAAACAAATGGCAATTTGACAAAAAAGTGGTTGTTTTCTTACTCAAGGATTATATACCTTATCCTTGTAAAGCAAATGAAGACCAGATTTCGCCCCAGGTCGTCGCTAGATTGTTTACATTTTCATCAATGTAGGTAAACCCTGCGATTCCTGATATCCATTATTCCTACATGGTACTCCCCATCCCGGCTTGATATTCCGTCGAGGGGTGGAAACAAGATGTATTATTTATATATATATATATATATTTTTTTAACAGCTCACCACTTGCTCGAGTCTCTCTAGAAAAGTGTAGTATTAAACCATACAGGCTTTCATTACACGTGGTTCTCGTAATTTTTAAAAGACCAGAAAACCTTACACTACCTTTAGGCTGTGGTTCATGCTATGACTACAATGGTGGTGGTGGTGGTTTTGGTGATGATGATGATGGTGGTGGTGGTGGTGGTTATGATAATGATCATGACGACGACGACTACAATAGTGATGATGGCAACTTGTACAACGTTCGTGACCACTTGAGTTTGCTTACAACGGGACGTAACAGTGAAGTACAGCATCACCTTCTAATAAGAAGGGATTAAAGGTTAATTAACCCCTGACCGTAAGCGCAGAACTGGGAAGCCTAAAAGTTGTGAAATTTGATTTAAACGTGTCCAAGACAGATAGAGACAGAGAGAGAGAGAGAGAGAGAGAGAGAGATTAAAAGTTAAGTAGTTAAGCATTTTACTGGAAACGCCGTTCGCTGTGACGCTTCCCCTCCAGCAACCATTCCTGTCTGTTTCCGTATTCTCATTTTCCACTTAACTCAAGCATGCCAATAAAATTAAATCATCTCTTAGGAATTTTTCTCGTACTGCAAAAAACATTTAGTATAAAAAATGTGTTTATGAATAAGTTGACAAAGAAAATCTATAATAAACACCTTTACACATTAATCATGTAAGACTACAAATTAGTATAATAATTCAAAGTCGCCTGATTAATATTTTTCGGGTATGCCTATTTCTGTACAGAAATTCCCCCCATAGAAGTAGCAATTTTTTGTCGAAAAGTCGCAAATGGCTAAGATTACAAAAATATTCAGGATTCGGTGATTATTTTTATACTGCCATATATATTGTACGAAAGAAAAACAGTAAAAAAACAGTCAGACCTGTGTTCCTCTTTCAGTAAATTAGAGAAGTAGCTAAATAACTGAGAGTTGTGACAAAAAGTAATTGTTTCTTTGAATTCGAATTTAACTGAAGGACTTCTGCCAAAGCAGAAAAAATTTTAATGCGACATTGTGGCCACCCAAACTATAGGAAAACGTCTTCGGGCTAATTAAAAACTAACACATGTAAAGAAATAAATCATTCTCTATCAATCAATGATGGATACCGTAGTCAAAAAATTATAATAAAAAACTTCACATAATATAGGTATAATCGAATAATAAAATAATACATATTGTTACGACATTACAGAACAATCCATTTGTGTCTCGAATGCTCCAGAAGAAACCGGCTATAATGTTGTGTGCGTACGTGATTTCAACACGCATTTGCGAGACTTTTCTAGACGTCGCCTGCCGCGCGGACTGTGTCAAGGCCGCAATCGATTACGTCGTAGTGTAGAGCTAATACGTAGTATGTGGAATGTTCTGAATTTTCGGCTGAGTACAAACAGAAGTACTCAGCGACGCTCAGTCAGTTTGAGTTGTGATTTATTGGAATGCGGTTCTTAGTATTATAGTTCAGTTATTGTCGGGCGAGTACACTGTGCATTTGAGTGGCAATTTACACAGTGCGGTTCGATGTATTGTGGCGAAGTGTTATCTGTTTTATAATCGTGTGAGACAATTTAATACAATTGTGTTTTATATTAGTTGACATTTTATTGATTGTGAACAATTTTTATTTGATTTGTTGTAACAGACTATCTTGTTGATTACAAACTGTTTAATTGTGATAATTAAAGCTGGTGATTAGTGACGTAATTGGTGTCTTGCATTTTGTTTTTCTCTGTATCATACGACGATCAGTAGACAGTCGTAACAATATGAAGTACAAGCGCAATGAACACTAACACTTCCACACCAACAAGGTCAACACACCACTGTAACCCGACACTGTGAAATGAATCTTTGACAGTTTATAAATTATATTTGACGCTACAATACAGTTTTCTAAAGTAAAAAACAGAATTAAATATATTTTAATATGTTTTTTGTACAGGTTTCATTTTGAATATTTTTATGAAGTCGTAAAATCTGCAGATAACGATCGAACATGATCCTGCGGTTTTGTGCAAAGTTAGACCATAGCTTCTAGTGATCATTCTGTATCTACAAAAGTAATTTCAAACAATCAGAAACCTCGAGATGTTTTTCAGGTTGCGAAATCGTGCTCTGTGATTACACAGTTCTTCAGAAAGCGTGGACCATCTTCGTATGAGATTCCCGTGCGAGGTACTGAGAGCCAAGTGTCACGTGGTAACTTAATTATTCTTAGAATTTTCAATAATACTAATGTGAGATTAATAGATCTCTTGAAATCCTCTAATATCTGGATAATAATAATAACTAATAATACGGGTCAGTGTCTTATAGTACTGTCCATGTGAGTGGAATTTTTCCGGTAAGGTAAGTCATATCTCATCCAGAGTTAAGTGTACGTGAAAACATTCCAAGATTGTGATAAGTACAAGTACAACTAATAAACACCTATACACTATAAATGCTAAGATACTCGTCTAATACTGAGATAATAGTATTTGTAACTAAGTAATTATTGGCTTTAACTAATAGATGTGCGAAGTTAAGTGAACCCAGTTTGGAAAGCAGAGACATCCGATGTAGGATCAACACACTTAATCAAAAGGGGCTTAGTTAAAAGAGCTAGAATAGTCTGGAGCCTACGTGAGTGTCCGACCTTGGCACAGGCACCGCACGCTGGAATAGTTGAGAAATGGGTTGAACGACGCTCTCGATTTTTCGAGATCGTTATGTAATTGCCGTAGCATATATTGCATATGTTGCAGTCGGCGCCCAATGCTTGGGCAGGGATTGAAGTTTCTAATCAAATGTTTATACAACAAAATTAAGATACATTAGAATATATAAATATACATATGTATATGCCCGCTAGATCGTCCAGACTGTTTCAAGTTAACCAGCAAATCCAAGAAAAGTGCAATTATAAAAACTACTTACAAAAAAAAAAAAATTAAAGATTCTTTTAAATTTCTAACTTTATAATGTTTCAATGTTTGTTTCAAATTATATATATTTTTGAAGTTTTAGTATTCACATATAACTCTTTATCTTTCATATAAAAAAAGAAATAACCAATAAATGTATTAAATCACACAATCAAAATTTATTTCTGCAAGTGCAGTCAGGTATAAACCTCTTACCTTTCAATGTAAAATAATTTTTACTCTACTAAGGTATCATAGTATTTATTTTACGTAACAAGTTGCGACGGTACATAAAACACTTTTTACGCTGCATTTCACGATGAAGACTTTTTTCTACAAACGATGTTTATCAGTTGTTTTATTAAAAATTTATAACTAATTTTGTTTTCTTGAGATTAGCATCTAGTGGCTGGAGAGCTGTTAACTAACAATTCGTTTTATGTTCCTTGTATAATTCAGAAATTAAATTTTTAAAGAATTATATTGAATAGAGTTTCTTGAATCAGTGCTTATAAAAATTCTAATTTTTAAAATGATAAATAAACTTCATTATGTACGCTGATCACACAAAACTGTAAGAAAAGTCCATTTAGACCTACGCACATGTGTCTAAGAAATGACACCTATGAGAAGTCCCTCGTCAATAGGGGTGAGTGTGTTGATCACGGGCCGAGGAGATGGGGTGGGGTGTCGTGGTGTAACAGTGGTGGCAGCGGTCAGCCACCGGGTTAACCACTTGATTACAATACCACAATCCCGTCACCCCTCTGGCTGACGATGGCAGCCAACCCGTTGTTACTAGATATGTACACTTAGGTAGCAATCGCAAAAACCCACTGTCTGTCATAATTTTTATCGCTGATTACCAGTAAAGTTTCTGTAATTTTAGAAACCTAAATACATTTAAACTAATATAATAACGTAAATACATGAAACATAACTACAATAAAACTAATACTAATTCACTTACTCTCAAGAATCACTATGTAGCAAAACGTAATTTTTGTAAGCTAGTGTGGGTCTATAAAGGAAGAGAATATTGGAAGAAAATCACTTGTGCGCTTGATAAATATCATGATTCGAAATACTGCTTGAAAATTTGTAGACAATAGTAAAAAAATTTTAATTTTCCTTTTTCTTCCGTTTCCAGTAGAAAATAAGCCTAGTGGTCTGTTTCGACTAGGCCTACCAAGGATATTCTCCAGGTTGGTTCATAGTTGTAGACCGCTTTGGGTATTTTGTAGTTCACCATTGTGTAAAAATCTCTTCGCCCCTCTGTTTATTTACTTTTCTGTTGACTAAAATCATTTTTACGTCACCTCCAATTTTTCCCTTCCTTAACGTATTCCTTCTCTTAAAATTGTTTTAACACCAAAAGACTTTCGTTTTCGTGGCTTACGTGCACCTGACGTCTTTCATATTCTTTACGCAGGATTGCTCTCACACATCATTACTACGACAGGTATGAAGTTATAAAATATCAGTTGAGATTCTGCAGGGTGTCTCCTCTTAAGTTCTGACTATTTGTCTGCAAATGGCTTGAAATGTTTGGAGCGTACCATTGAGATTTGTGTCAAAGTAGTAATTAACATTGCATAACAGAAATTTTGAAAAAAACCTGATAAATGTTCAATTGTGCTGTCATTTAATGGTGTCTTTATTAGTATTTACCTTGGTTTTACCGGGCAATTTTCGTTGACTCTAACATTTAGGTGAAAGTTTAGCGTTCAAGTTTTACGAATTTATTTAACACCTCTATTAGCTGTGTCAAGATTGTTAGTTAGCCGTGTGGAGTTACTAGTCTCCCATCTGGCGATTACTCAGGTGGCGGGTAGGGGAATGCTCACCAGATATGGTGATACTTTGCTCTTCAGATATGGAAGATATTTTGACACAATCGAGAACGTTTGCAGACATATAGTAGGCCCTACATGACTACAGAAATTGCTACAGGAATATCAGACATGTGGACTAAATGTAAATATGAATAAAACAAAATACATGGCAATAGGTGACTTTCATCAAGACTTGATATTGGAGGAAGACATGGGAAAGATTTTATATACACAGGAATTCAAGTATTTAGGGGTAAAAATTACGCCAGTGAAAACAAGACAAAGAAATACAATACAGAAATAATTTAAGAAAGATAGCTATATCTACATTAAATGGAATCCAGTGGGATAAGCAAATTACAACACAAACTAAAACCAAAATATTTAAAACCATTGTTAGAAATGTCATGACTTACGGCTCAAAAGTTTGGACTACTAATGAACACACAAGAATAACATTAATGACAGCAGAGATGGACTTTTGGAGACGTAAGGCACGAGTATCCAAACGTCGGAAAATTAGAAATGAAGTCATTAAGGACAGAATTAATGTGAAAAATTGAATTGCTGATTTTATCCGAACAAAATAATTTGGACACACGAAAAGAATGGTACAGGAAAGATTGCCAAGGAGAGTTATGGAATGGACCCCACCAGGAAGAAGGAAAAGAGGAAGACCACCTATCACCTGGGTAGAAGAAATTCAGACTATTGAGGGAACAAGAAATTGAAGAAGATCTTTGGATGGACTAGCATCAGTGGAAGATGATAATTCAGTCACTTCTGTAATCTTTTGTTCCAGAAAATGTGTTAACATTGTACAGTTTGAATAATAATAAAAATAATAAAGTTTTTCAGTCAGTACCTCTTTATTGTATTAAATTTTAAGAAGAATTGGCGAACAGTCTCTACATCTCTACATCTCACAGTCTCTACCTCATCAGCGGGGTGAATTGGCGGACACCGTGCCCACTGTTACCGACACTGATCACGACCTCCGATGGTAGAGCCTGTGACGTAATAAGCATAGGCTCTAGAATGCGGCCTAACAGCTCGGCCGGTAATGTTTACAAACACTTTGTGGGCTCCAGCCGTGAAAGCTTAAGAAGATTACATGTTATTGAGAACACATTGTTTTGTGTATTGCTAAAACATAATCGTTTTACGAGAAATAAGAAACTGTTTCACAGAAAATGATATTAAGCAATGATGTCAGACAAGAAATATCGCCAACCAACTAGTCAACAACAAACTGATGACATTATGAAGCACAGTAACGTACTAACTGATAATTTAAAAAATAATCCAGAACGTTCTGAGCACCAAGTTCCTGACATCACAAACAAACCGATTCAAAGAGATATCTTACCATCAAAGTACTTCAACTGTCATCAGGTCCGCTCCACCCTTAACTCTGCAGTATTTGTGTAATTGAAATCACTGCATAAACGAAGACATTTCATTATTTAACATAACTTAATTTTAAAATGTGTCTTGATACAGTTTCGTTTATTTATAAGGAAATTTGTACTTACTTGTAAGTCTTAGCACGCTCCAAACAAAACACTTCATCATCCTCTTCCTTAGTTTCATATCTAGTTGTCCTTACAATAAGTTTTTCTTTCTATTAAGGGTTCCGTTAGCTAAGGGAGTTTTGCTTTTCATCTGTTGCAACACATGTCCTTTCTAACTAAACATCGCAAATATTGAAAAATTGTCACTTGTTCTACTTCCTATTTCTCTATTTTAATCTGCGCAGTCTGTTAATTTTTCTTACGACCATACTCCTTGTCTTACATTTTCGTTCTAAATTCTTCATAAGGTATACTAAAATTATTTAATATGCCATTTAATCCTTGAAAAGTAACACCATATCGTCTTCAAGAAACCTGATGCACTTTATTAAATTTACTCTCTCTTCTCCCATTAGGATATTAATTTATTATTTATTTCAAGGATATGTTAAAGAGCGTAGAGATATACACTAAAGCTGTAGTATAATTTTTTACCTTAGTATACTTTAGACAGTACAATACTACAAATCTATTTGAATACTTCACAATTCCGGCTACTCAAACAGATAATAAAAGTTAACAGAGGAGAGAAATGTAGTCGTAAAAGCAACGCTTTGAAAAGTTTTGATTTTTAGTAAACGTTAAAGAGGAAGAAAGAGAGGAGACGCTAGGAGCTCATTATCAACGTCTTTAGTTAAAATAGCTCTGTGGGAAAGAAGGCTTCGCCCGTGGAATGGTCGTGTATATAATATGTGTTGATTTCCTTAGAGCATACAGTTTGAGATGTTGTATGAAGATATAAAGGCTCAAGAGTAGGGAATGGATACGAATGGAGACGCCACACAGCAGAATATCAAATTATGATATCATATGTCGACGACTGTGACTAGGATGATGATGATGATGATGATAATGATGACGATGATGGCAACTTAAATTGGTTTAACGTTCCTGTCCGTCTAACTCTGCTTACAACGGAACCTTACAATGAAACACCGTATCACCTGCTAACAAGAAGGGATTAAGGGTTAGTTAACCCCTGACCTTAAGCGTAGGGCCGACACACCTAAAAGTTGTAGAATCTGATTAGCTAAGAGGGAAGGGGACCTCAAAGTTACCTGGTTAAACAGTTTATTGCAAACGCCATCCTAGCAGACGATAAACCTGTTATCTGCGACTCCCCTCGAGAAGGCCATACCTTCCATGTGTTCATTTTGAATATAACCCAGACGTGCCCTCCTATCGTATCTTTATACTGTGTTAATTACAATTGTTTTTATTGTATGCGAGTTTTCTTTACAAATATCGGCACTTCTGGTGTCTTCAGCTTCCAGCGACCACACTCCGTGTTCCAGTCGTCTACTTTAATGGAAATGTTTACTTTGCCTTGGCCTGCCTCGTTTTTGTGTTTAGGGGCAATACATTCAATTATTCGTTTAAGGCATCTCTCTACATCCATCCGCTGAACAACACCTTCTTATACCATACCAGTGCCCCTCTATTCCATAAAACCGTAGCCAGCATCATGCACTCTAAGCTTTCAAGCATGTCAATATTGATTCCCACATCCATTATCAACGTCTTTAGTTAAAATAGCTCTGTGGGAAAGAAGGCTTCGCCCGTGGAATGGTCGTGTATATAATATGTGTTGATTTCCTTAGAGCACATGATAGTGTTCCATTCAGAAATCTATGGCCAGTCATGAATCAAGCTATTGTCAGCGCTGCTTGTAATAGAGCAGTAACGCTTATGAGGAATGTGTCGGTACCGTTAACGTTGAGAATAAAGTGCTCCAGTACTTTGTAATAACAATAGATTTAAGGCAATAGTTTTTTATTGCTGCAAAATATACAGTATTAGAGTTGAAAAAATAATTTCTTACGCTTTAGGAATAATAACTTTGCCAAATTTGTAATAAACAAAGAAAACTTTAGAATAAAATTTGTAGAGAACTTAATTCACAAAAGACTATAAGCAACATTAGCTGGAAACAAACGTAACTTTCAGAAACTTTAAGCTTTTAGTTAAAAATAAATCTGAGATAGAAGCTACATTTTAATCAAATTACAAAATTCAGGCGTTTTATTTCCAAAACCCTACATAAAATTACACATGACATCACTTTTAGTTTTAAGAGATTTATAAATTTTTAACTAAAATGTTACTGACTTACCCGTCCAATAGCATTTCTCCCCTGTTCTTCACCCAATAGTTGATGGTGTTTGGGTAAGCTTCGACGTAGCACTCCAGTTGCACATCTGTTCCCAACGGCGCTCCCAGCAGCTGATTGGGCACTTTGATTACCGGTGCAACTTTGAACAAAAACACATGCCTTTCAATGTTGGATAAGGTTGTTTACCATCACAATTTTACTTACGTTATGTAATTCAATGACGATAAAATAAGTAAATGAATAAAGTAAAATACACTGTATATTTCTAAAGATATATATATATATATATATATATATATATATATATATATATTACTTTAATATTTATACTAAATTTACCTCAAGATGTTTTTTCTACCAAATAGATGTTATTTCTACCAAATAGAAAAAACATCTTGAGGTAAATTTAGTATAAATATTAAAGTATTATATACATCAAGAAACGGACTGTAGCAGAAAGTGATTGAAATATATATATATATATATATATATCATTGGGTTGACACCTTTCCTTGGATTCGACACCGATGAACAAATCAACGTCTTCAACTATACTGTTTTTAAGATGTCTTGCAATACCAGTAGCAGTGTTTTCAACATTGTTAGCGCTATATAAAATTATTTCCAGTAATATAAAAATAGGCTCAAGACTATCTGATAAATTTCCAGTCCCCAAGGAATTACGACAAGGATGTTCTATAACTCTGACTTTGTTTAAGATATATTTGAATTCAGCTTTAGAACGTTGAAGGCGCACCTGTGGCAACATGGGGATAGCTGTCAATGACGAAAAGCTCTTCACTTTGCAGTTTGCGGGTGATCCAGTGATTATAGCTGAAGATGAGGATGACGTCTGTTATATGTTTAGAAAGTTAAATGAAAAATAACAGAAATAATTTTTTGGGCTGAACAAAAATTACAAATAATGTTGAAGATATCGTAGTCGGAAGTACGCTTATAGACATGTTGGAACCGGATATGTTGGAATCGGAGGTACATGGTGGAACGGGTAATTATGGGGAGAGTAGATTCATATAAATATCTTAGCATCGTGATTATAAAAGACAACACAAGTGTAACAGACATAAAAAAATCGTATAAGACAAGGAAACTAGTTTTCGAGACCGGTTACAGTTTTTTAAAAATATCAAAAAGTCGCGCCGTTAATCGCTGGAGAAACAGGTCTTGGAGAAGCAGTTGACTAGTGAGGATGACTACCGGGCAACAGTCGAAACGTTTGGGGTTTGTAACAAGTGACCCAATGAATTTCGTAGGCTTTCACGTTCCAAGTCAACCATGTAGTTTGATAAGATTTGTGTTGCAGTCTATTTTTGAAAACAATCTCTTCTTTACTGCCTGACGTTTTGATAGGTTATCATTACAGTTGGGATGTCATTCAGGATGGTATAGGTATCCAAAGACTGGTGTAGACATTTACACTTTTATGCTTTAGGACCCTCGCGCCATCAAAACGTCATTGTTTTTATCAACAGACCGTCATCGACAAGCCCCAGGTGTTTCAATACTGTTACGACGGTTTCACTGATCGTCGTATGGTACAGTGGAAACAAAATACAGACACCAATGAAGTCACTAATTACCAGCTTTAATGAGTCACAAATAAGAAATCAACAAGTTACTGTCATACAGTAATACAAGTTCAATTTGCCCACACGCAGTATAATGTAAACTATTAAGAGTTCCACTCTAATTATAACAGAGCAATCGCTTTCCATTAATCCTCAACAACCACTTGATCTGCACTGAATAAATTTTCAGCTGTAACTAACTGACAAAGCCAGCCGCTGTTACGCATATAGCCTGCAGATGTTCCAGAATAATTTTCCATGCTAGCATATTTTGCGTATTAAACAAGTACTCGAAGAGTCTAGAGGGTACCCTTACTGTGCGGCCTGGTCAGAAACACGCACCTGCTCGGCTAGAGAAACGTGTAGAACTACACTCTCGACTGTTCGAGAGCGTTCCGCAATTGTCGTAACGGTATGCATCAGAATATAAAATTATCAAAATTTAAGAAAAACTATTTTAAACTTTTTTCCCTAATATTCTCTTAAATTTCTTGGAAATCTTCACGATGGACTAGGTATACATAATAAATATATTACAGTGTGTTAAGAGTACTTACAATTTACGCTGAGGGCTATCCTCTTGCTGACCGCTGGAGGCACCTCGTTACTGGCAATGCACAGGAACACACCCATCTGACGCCTGTCGGCTTTCCAGAAGTGCAGCATGCTCCCGTTGTACGTGTCAACTGAAAACAACACAAAGCATGCTGTAATGTAACAAATTATTATGTAACAAGTATTACGTATTCTTTAAAATTAGTAAACGATAGGTGGCTTCTACCGGGTAAATCCTCTACTCGAACTGCCTCCACCGTAATATGGGTCTTTCGACCACCACTCATAGCTTCTGAGGGCGATGCCAGATCCTAGGAGTCGAAACGTCAAGCAAAAAGTTTTACGATAGAGGTAGCACAAGTAAAAAATTTACCAGAAAATATTATATACCATATTTGTACCAGATATACATTGAGGTATGAATTACTCACGAAAATAACTCATTCATCATTTAAACTATCCTCCTTCTCACTGCCACCAGACGGCACTGCCCTCTTCGTAGCTTCATAACTCCGAAACTCTTATCAGGCTCTTGACGTCACCCAAGCATTTCACTCTACTGTGTTTTCAAAACTGTGTTATGCTATATTATATGGCATACAAATTTTTCTTTTTCCTCATCACCATTTTTACCTTCCCTCAACCATTATACAGATGTGCTCTCCAGCCGTGGAACAGCTCGCACCAAACCACTACAAAACAGAAACCTACGCGTATTGCATTACGTACAGTGACATGTACTAATTGGTATGTTTTCACGTGTAGAATGTGGCGTCATGTTGATGTAAGTGTTGATATGTCTTGCAACATTCCCTAAATCAATACACTGTAGGCCTACAGGAGACATAGACTTTCTATATAACAGTAATCTAAAGGAAAACGAATAACACACATATTTTCATAAGGAGAGTTTGGGATTATTTTGTAACCTTGTATACATCTACTGAAGAATGCGAGATAGTTTGCTTTGGGCAGTAAATTGTAACAACTGGTATTTCGCGGACCACATCCCTCAAATAATGCGTCTTTTGTGTTTTTATGGCTAGTATTTTTCTTCTCATATTACTACTTTTTAGAATGAATTCTCTTTCATGGTTATGTGTTGAATATAACGGCTCGTTAGTAAAATCGCAAAATTCGTGTGCTAATCAAATTAAGACGCATTATTAATTAATTTCAATCTTGTTGTCAGTGAGCTTCTGTCGAGTAACTTAATTGTATTTGTTCTCTAAGCGAGTTTTAATTTGAAACGGGTTTGTCTTAGAAGGGAAAGGGATTGAATTTACTTACTGCGAATGTCAATATTGAACCCATGGACGCAGCGGCAGGAGCAGCAGTGGAATGAGAACGGAGACGTTATCAATCAGTCATGGTGTTGGAGAGGGGGGACACGGGACTGACTCCGGCATTAAAATTTTATAAGGTCAACAACTGCGTCTCAAAGCCTTTAATGGACTCAGCTCTTCTATTCGTATTAGTGAGTGAATGACGCTAACAATCAATAAGGTATGTGAAACAATATTCTTGTATTTTCAAAATCGATTGTTACCGCATTCTACTTACGGCATTATAAAGTTAACTATACCAAATATTCACTGTTACCAAATACAGATAATGGATTCAAAATGGAAAAAATAAACTGCCCAATTAGACGGAAGTCTTTTTAAACAGGAGACAACACATTTACTTTATAAATCTAAAGTTAAAATCTATCTATATTGACCTGTTTCATCCGAACAGGTGTAGTTTTGTAGGTGGCCAAGTTCGTGTTTTCTTTACACTACTGATTAAATTTTGTCTCCAACTTTTTTTATACGATGTCATATATGATGTGATCCACTGTTTTTTCTTCTGCATTTTACTGACACATTGGGTCGTTTATTATCTTGAAGCAGTAGAAGTAAAATGTCGTTTTCCGTGTAGTTTTTATAAGAAGTTACTATGGTAACTGAAACAACGCGTCTGAAGCAATGTTACAAAAGCTCTTTATCGTCATTAAAGATTTATGGACAGAAACATTTCGGTTTGTAATACATCCCACAAAAGATTTTAGAACATCGTCATCGTCATCATCATCTTCACAACACGGGGTAGACAAGGCGCTGCTTGTTCCGCCTTCAAATACCCTCCCAGTCATCTCTTCCCGGATCTACGCACAGACACACCTGTGTCCTAAAGGACTGTACTTCCAGGCTTGTTTAGCCAGTCTGGAACCTGACATTCTTTCCAAATGTTGTTTCCACCGTTGTTAGAAATCTTTTAGTTTTTCATTCAAGTTAGAAACCTTTAATTCTTCTCTTATGGCCTCATTCTTTATACGGTGAAGTTTATAACAGTTTTGACCTCATCTCATGAACGCAATTTCCGAGTCCTGTATTTTACTATATTGTTTCGGGTTGTTGTCCACAATTCACATCTAATAGGCCACCCACATTAACCATAGGATACTACAAGGACTGCCATAACTATGTAGGACTTCAATTTTGTATCTCAACGTACGTAAAAAAAGGGGCTGGTATTATGTGGATGGTATTATGTAGCTGGTATTATATGGCTGGTATTAGAGGGCTGGTATCCTATAGTTTAGAGGAAACTAATTTAATTTACTCACAACTATTAAATAACACAGACGGACGGAAAAATGGTAAACTGGGAACACGAAAAATCAATTTGTATCCAGTGTTTAACTCTAAAGTAGCAATGGAGCGTAGGTTTTATGTTTTAATTTTACTGAGTATGTTTTAGGGAGTCACTGGTATCTTACTCTTGTTTTCTTCGTTACAAATTGTTACGGTGGTTGCACGGATCGTAGTGTTCGAACAGTGGAAACGCAATAACTAAACACAGGGAAGTCGTTATTTAGAACTTCAATAACAGCTTAAGGAGAGTGGGTAGGCTCTATGCTGGCAATGTTAAATTGCCCACATTTAGGAACATTTTTCTCTGAAACCTGACGCGGTAACGCCTCCACCTTTTTGTGGATGTTTTGTGTACGTATTTTATGTCTATTGGAGCGAAATTATTAAATGTCTGTTTCTACAACCACATTTTAATTTTTTTTTAATGTTATAAACATTTTCATGGAAAATTAATAAACATTTATTTGTCCAGCACCCAAATTATACACTTTATTTGTAAAATTCTGCTTCAGTAGGTAGAAAACGGTGACTTGTATCAGCCCTGAAAATTTAAATATCATAGTTTCTGAGATATCTGTACCCAGTGTTGAAAAATACGGGTTTTCAAACAACCCGTTTAAAATATATCAATAAGAACTAACAAAACCACATTCATTGCCAAATACTATTTTCACGCACAAAAACAAAACGAACGTGCATCTATATTGTTGACTTCAGAGTTTCCAGCAGAAAGTAGAAAATATACCCTTTTACAATGTAAAACCACGTTATTTTAAAATCAAACGTTTATAAAACATAGGATACTATTTAAAATAATCATGTACATAATTATAATAATTTTACTGTCTCTAGACATACTTCAGATTATTTACAAAATGTGTTTCTGAGTGTATTTGTATCATAACTTGCATACAATTTTATTCAGGAAAGTAAACAACTTTAATAGAACCAAGCATTTTGAACAACTGAGAATGTTTAATTTTTTTCTTTTAGACTCCCCTTATACTAAACAAAACCACTTGTATACCATATAACAATTTTTCAACATTACGATTGTCCAGCGCGCTGTAGTATAACACAGAATAAATGTCTGTTATTGAGCAGTATCCCACTAAGTCATAGAAGTCACCAATTACAGATTCTGTCGGCACTGTCACAAAGTGACACTGCAAGTTAGACTGAAGACAGTTGCATATTTTAGCCACATAAATAATGATGGACACAATGATGATTTTAATACTAATCCAGTCTATAGCAACCGTAGTATATATACCAATCCAGTTTTCCTCGAATAGTAGCGTATGTTACTATCTCTTACTTTTGTTACGCTACGTTTAATTTACTCAAGCGAGGAGCACCTGAGAAAATGAAGTCGGTTGTGGATTACCTTGAAGAAAGTTATTCAAGTGGATGGTCTGCTAGAGGCAAAGGTAGAGGGAGAAGACAAACTGTTCCGCCCCGTTACGCAGGGCTTCAAAGGAGTCACAGGACAAATAATGCAAGCGAAGGGTGTCATAACAGGTTCCGTATCATAATTGGTAAGCAACGCCTGGATCTATACTCTGCTTGAAATGAGTTTCTAAAAGAACAGCAAAACACTGAGATCAGTCTTCCAGAGCTAAGTGTAGCCGAAAAAAAGTCAATATCGCACCAATGATGAAATGGATCGAACTGCAAAGGAGACTGAAAACCATAAGTGAAAGTTACGAAAATTATAAAGATGAAAGGCGTGAAACTGATTTTTTGCACGCAACAGCGCGCAATATTAATTTATAACAAATTACAAATTTGAAATTACCTATATTTTGATTCTTGTTTGCTTTAATTTTTTATAATCCAATAAAGCTATTTTAATAACATGTATATATATATTTTTTTTACATGAACACACCAGCTGTGGACCACGCAAATATAATTACTTTTTCTTCTCCTGCCAGAAGGCCTTCCTTCGAACACTATGCGCCGCCTTCCTTTCAAGTGTTCCACCCCTTTCTCGTCTTCTTCTCACCGCAGAGAACCTCAAGATTTTGAATTTTGTTTCTGAATGTATTTCTATCCACATAGTAGTTCAAAGAGATACCCAGTTTGGTGTAACCGTTCAGACTGGAAAGTTGCCAAGTATATTTAATTAGTAATTCTTCTCTTATGACCTCCTTTCTTATGCGGTAAATTTCATAACAACTTTTAAGAATGCCAATTCGATGCCTGTATTTTACTGTCTTGTTTTTTGGTTGTTGTCCAAAATTTCACCTGTGGAACAATACAGGAATTGCCACAACTTCATAAAACTTTAATTTTATATCTCGATGTACCCTGCTTTTAAAATTACAGTTGATCGTTACACACATCGTTTAGAACTTATCTAACTTAACATCAATGTCATAATTTCTATCATAGCCAATGTCATGACATAAATATTTAAAGTGGTTTACCTGTTCTAGAATTTGATTATCATTATTTTTGTTCTTGTTGGCTCTTTACCTTGAAATGGCATTTACCTTTGTTTTTGTAGAGGGGACTTTTATATTGTATTGTTTGCAAATCTGATGAACCTAAAAATTACATTTTTTGCGAATCAGATTCTGTATTTTGAATTACAAGCAATTCGTCAGCAAACAACAGCACAATCAAATATCTATCTCGTAATAAGAGCTATTATTTACTTATGCATTTATACTATTTATAATAGACTACTAACTGAAAAATTATATCTATCTGTTTTTTTTCTCTAATACTGTTTAGTTCCAAAATCCTTCGGTATCATAATTTTTATCTGGAATTTCCTTAAATACGATACTGACTTTAAATGTTTTTGATATATTTTACTTTGAAATACATTTAGTACGTTATCATCTTTCACTTTTTCACTATTTATATATTTTTTAATCTTTTCTTTTAAACTCACTCTCTTCTGTAGCTCTAGGCAAGGTGCGTGGAAACAATGATACTAGCACGCGTTTGCCGCGTTTCTGCACCTACGAAATACTGGCGTATTATCCCTTTCAGTCATTTTTTTTTTAGTTTAAAAAAATGTTTGTTATTTTCTTATTATAATCATTCATATGAACACTCTTTAGTTACAAATTTTTGTATGTAATTTATAGTTTTTGAAAAATTGAATGTTGCCAATTGACACCGTTGTGACTCCACGGGTAAATTACATGAAAAAATAACATACTACAGATACAGCAAATATTACTCACGTTATGTACAATGTATTACAAATAAATAGATTTTCTCACTTAACATAAAATTTAACAAAACAGTTATTGTTTTTATTGATACAAGGTGAAACATTACATTTGAAACGTTGAAGTCTTCTCGTCGCCTTGCATCCTCCCAACTTGAGCCTCTGTTCCCTTCCCTTAATGTTAATTGGTCAGTAAAAATAAACGTCTTATCTGCCATCTGAAACTATGCTAATTTTCTTCTTGGATCTTTTTGGGTTTTCCTGGTTTTCATATTTATCATCTTATTGTCTGGCTGACCGCTGACGCCCTCTTTTCTTAGCAGCGTAGCTTTTTTCTTTTTTCCATCAGAATTAGTGCTTTGCCAATGCTGTTCCTGAATTTCAATAGATACATATTTTCTTTCATGTTTCTATATAGTTGTGATTGTATATAGTATAATCCCAGTGAAAATTACAAAAAATGCTTTGTAAATTTACTGTATCACGGAAGACAGTTTTTTTTTTATACTTATGCGTAGTTAGTAACCATTAGTTATAGTGGCGTCAAATAACAACATAGAAATTGAAAAAATTCTTGCTCTCAAGCAACAGAAAATATTTTGAAACTATTAAGTTTATGTATTATGCATATCTTTTATAAGCCGTTGTGTTGATTATTTTGTTAGACTCAAAGAAAAGCAACCTTAAAATATAATTAAAAGTACACTATCTTAAAAGTAAGTCGCAACACTCTGACCAACATGGGAAACATAACCACACCATCCCCAAATCAAAACTAATTGCAACTCTGCTTGTGGCAAAAGTAAGAACTATGACGTCAGATGCCACAAAAATAACGAAACGAATACAGCACTCGTATACATGCAATAGTCAACTAAAGACACTAGTGTCAATTGACAACACGGTGAACGGCATATTGTACAATCTCGTTACGTATTACAAGTTTTAAAAGCGATGTTTAAAATTGGCCGGCCATGAGTTGCCGTAATCATGAGGTGCACGTTACGAATCGAAACTATAAGACGTCCGAGGCCTTAAAGTTAACTGCGCATCGGTGCAGTAATTTGTAATTTTCAGTTATTGTAGGTCCGCCAATGTGAACGAGTGTCTGTTTTAAAAACTGTTAGTACGGCTGAAATAATTAAAACTTGAGACGGCTGTCTGGTTGCGCTGTGTCAGAAGATTTCATTGAGCATGTGTAGATTTGACGCGTTGTTTCCGACAAATTATTTTGTATTCAGGTCAACTGCATGCATGGTGTATTACTCGTATGTGTGTCATGCTTGGTCACCTCATACACAACACAACATCTTGCATCCTGGTCACCATTACTATCTGCTCGAACAGTTTCATGTCTAAGTATTTCATCTGTAATGTGAGTAACTAATCACTAAAGTTTAAATGTTTACTACCCTGTTTAAATACGATCTGCGAAATCGCCATGACAATATACAGAAGCAATTAGTCAAAAAGTGAATTTGTTTAATCTGTAAACGATTAATCTGGAAAAGAGAATATTGTCATTATGTAGCGAGGAGAAATAAATTTGGATGCTGAAAATGTCAATAACAAATTGAAGTAGAAACCTTGCTTGGAAATAAGAAAAACGAATTCAAGAGGGAACAGTAAAACCGATTCCTTTATCAAACAGGGAAGAAAGGAACTGGGTGGTAGAGGGACACACAAATAGACAGACAGGCAGAGAAAAAGAGGGCATCGAAGCAACCATTAAACTTTTACACGCTCAAAAGGCTGTAATGGAGTCAAGTCATTCGCTCTCAGAGTAACGCGAGCAATGAATACGAGAAAGTTATTTGTAACACACACACACACACACACACACACAAACTTCATTATGCAATCATTGAACACAAGGCGGCAATATCTCTCTCCCCTTCTTTCTTTGTTTTTCACTTTTTATAAGTGTATTTTCTTTCATTTCCGCGCTCTCTGCCAAAATATGTGCATTTTAATATCCTGCAATAAGTTGCTGCGATTTTTACTTGCTGTAGTTAACGTGTGTTTTCCAGCAAGTGTTATGGTCACATCTGCTGGTTTAAAAATGTGAACTGACAATACGTTTATATCTGTGATTATTTTTTCTCTGTTTTGAAGTTTCGTTAAATAAAAATATAGAATTCCTTAAGTAAATAAATGTTGGACTAATTCAGTTCGCACAAAATTTGTATTGTACACTAAAGGTTACTGTCTTAAATCTACCAAGTGTTGTTTCTGCTTTTCGTTTAAAGCGCCTTATAAACTAATGTGCCGTCTACAGCTACTGCAGCCTGTAATTCTAAAAATATTGTAAGCGATTTAAATTGTGCATAGGTAAGTGGTGAAGTTTTTCAAGACGGTAAAGCCTTATCTGTTTTATAAAGAAAATGCTGAAAAACTTAATCCTCTTTAACAGCTAGATTAATACTACAAACTTGGTATCTTTCTGTAAATTATTAGTAATTAGTTTCATTAAATTTAACCTTTCTGTTTAAAGCAGTGATACAAGCACCACAGTTAACAACTGCTCTGCTGCATCGGCTGGGCTGAAATCCCGTGGATAGGAAACCGCGAGGTACGCAATATCCTAATTGCGGGAGCCATCCCACTTGGCATGGTAACCCATTGTTACGGCCGACTCGCAGTAAGAACCTATCCACCATAACAGCACGTCTCTAAGCTCCCACGGGCGATGCCTTAGGGAACCTTAGGGGACGTGTAGATAGGTTGAAGCAAAATTTTCGAACAATCCTCGTACATGCCCCATCGTGCATAGGAGGCCTTAACTCTAAATACATGTGCCCAGCGAACGACTGCGATGCTCGTTTGAACCTGTAGTTCGTCGGGCTCCGGACCGGACAACGTACACAAACCAGGGAGCAAGACGCCTTCTATCTGTCTTGGTGCTTCTGGCCGTTCGGACTGATCTCAGCTTAAGTTATACGCGGGTGTATGTTTCCTCGCCACTGGTGATAAAAATAAGGAGCACGGCCGAAACGTGCTATGTTGCTATGTTGGATTTGTTCAACAACATCCTTACAACCGGAATAATTCTAGTAATATTGAATTTTTTCCTTTCCTCATTAAGACTTTAAGAGTTTGATCTTAGATTATGTAGCCTAGTAATCATAGCTTTTAAATTATGAGTAGGCTATTGTAAATGTTTAATGGTAAGTATATTGTAAGTCATTGAACTAGCGAATCATTTTTCCTTCCTATTCCATGTAATGCCTCACACAGCTTCGTAAGGTTTTTGTGACTTTCATGAAAATATTTTTCCCAGAAAACTGAGTTTGCCAAATATTAAATAATTTTTGTTTTCTCCAATATCTCTAAAGACCAGCATTAAGAAATAGTAAAATAACATTTCTGCGTTTATCTAACAAACCGAAACTTTTTCAAATAAAAAATTGTGCCAAAATCCGGTTTCGCGAGCAAATTATTGACTTGAATTTACATTCAATCAGAAAAGACATAAACAAATCTGTTACTCCAAAGAAATCTTTTATTTATTAGAAAATTAAAAAAAATATTTAAAAATTCAATTAAGCAAAATATAGAATTTATTTTAAAACAAATAAAAATTTGGTAACAAAATATTGATCTGCAAACGCTATTAATAAAGAACGTAGGTTTTCACGGCTGGAATCTGATTGATTAAAATTTCCCGGGATGTTAGGCCATGGTTTATAACTATATTTAAATTAGTGTAATTAGAGTAATATCAGTGTAATATTATTATTATTAATTTTTCTAAATGTTTTTGGGTCTTGGCAAATATGCCTTTTAGCTCAACGTCATATAGGCCTACCTGGAGCATTAGGCTATTTTGAGAACCTATCATCGAGTTCCCGCGATTGTCGGGAAATATCAGAACACAGCGGCAGTGCCGTTGTGTACCACGGCTATGACTAAATACAACAGTGTGCGTCCTGGTGCCCTGAGGCCATTGTTGCGACTCTGTTCCAGGCATCCAACCGTTTGTACGTTCGGTTCCACCGTGGGTTACTGTGTATTTTCAAGCGGTACACACAACGTTGTCAAACTCAATTACCAGTACCCTGCTAGCCAGCTAAAGAGTAACAGCTCCCCCCTCCCCTCCGCGAGGCCAAGATGTTGTAAGCCAGGTGTAAGTTGGGTTTCTGTAAGGTATTATCATTAATGTTAATATTATCATTGTTATTATTATTATTATTTTAATTATTGAGGATAGAAGATAGCAAGGTCGCTGGACGAGAAGACTCATCAAGTAGGTGCAGAGATGGGTGGAGAGGAAGCATGGGTAGATGTAGATCAATCTAACGCAGTTTCTGTCTGAACTCGGGTATTTTCGATCTTCTCTGAAGAATGTTGAAAAGGTCGAGTCACCAAAGTGTCTGTACTATCCGGGAGCGGCGGACTATGTCAGCCATACCTTCGTCATCTGCGATAGATGGGAGCAACACACGAAATCGCTGCAAGAGGATATTAGGCAGGAGATCTCCCCGGATAACATCGTCGAAGCGCTGCTTCAAAGGGAGGACACCTGGACAACTATGTAGCACGTTCCTCAGGAGGGACTCTTAAGGCGATAGTAATAATAATAATATTATATGTTAATAATAATAATAATAATAATAATAATAATAATAATCAATATCATCATCATGATAGAATAGTAATAATACGAGGGTCATTCAATAAGTAAACAGACAAACAGTTGTAGAAAAGAAAATTAATTGTAGCAGCTGACTGAAACTTTCAGGAGCGTTACCTGGCAACGTCGTTGTTAGTTTTGATCAGCTGTTCAATAATATATTGCATAAACATAACCAATAAAGTATTATTTACGATGGCGTGTCCTCTTGAGGACAGTACTTTCGAAAAACAGCGTTCTGTTATAAGATTTTTGAATTTTTGAAAAGAATTTTAACTTGTGATGAAACTTGCATTCATTATTTTGAACCTGAGACAAAGCGACAAAGCATGGAATGGAAGCATCCCAGTTCACCCGCCAAAAATAAATTCAAAACCCAGCTATCTGCTGGTAAGGTGATGTTAACCATCTTTTGTTATTAGGTTAACAGACCAAATTTTCTGTGATTAGGGGTACCTACAAGACCAGCGTACCATCAATAGTCAGTACTATTCTGACATGATTGTGAACAAAGTTAAGCCTGCATTGAAGAAGAAATGTCCGGGAATGGCAGAGGAAAGGTGTGATTCTTCTTCACGATAATGCCCGCCCACACACGGCAAAACTGACGCTCGAAACAATAAAAAAAGTAGGTTGGGAGATCCTGCCCATCTGACTTTTCTTGTTTGGCCCACTCAAGGAGACTTTGCGTGGTGTCAAGTTCAACAGTATAATATGGCGGGATCGTATGGTTTTAAGTTTAAATAACCACAGGTTGATTGCGTCAATTTATAATACACCGAGTGCGTAACTCGATTTGATTATATTCTATGTTAATTTAATTATTTATTATTTAATTTGATTTAATCTTGTTCTTTGGTTTAATTAATTTTATTGTTTAATAAATTAATGATTGTAATCTCATTTAATTGAATTTTGTTCACTTTGGAATCCTCTTGACGTTCCGTCGCACTTCCGTAGACATAAATTGTCGTTGTATAGTAGTAGTGTTGTTTGACTAGATTATAAAGTAATTATAACTTTCACGTACCTTTGGTGTAATACTGGTAGCTTATGTCTGTTTGTACTGGTTGTTCAAATGGTCTCAGTATGTTATAAAACAATGAATTCGTCAAAAGAGTATATCAGCACTGTTTACAAGTAAGTGAGCTAAGTTTGTGTTATTTGGGCGCCATATGGAATCTCTGGCTTTTATTCCATAAAATAATTTATTCGATGAATGAATTGAATAAATTTAATTAATGTCGTTAAATTATTTTATTGATTGTACGATTAAATGAATTTAATTAACTATTTTCTTTTGTTTTGTTTATAAATTTGAATGGTTGGCGCTTCACACGTCCAAGCCGCCAACTTAACTGTTTGAGTGCCTTGAATTTACAACTCTTTTAAATACGAAAAATAACTAAAAATTGCTTCAATAATTTTTTACAACGTTTGTTAATTAATATATTACTGTTTTATTGCTCACTGAGTGCTTATTTTATCTCTATACATTCAACTCAACAATGATTTATGGATTACAATATACCTGGCTTAATTCTCTCCTAACCCAGAAGGTTGGCAATGACGACTAATTAACTATTTATTTATTTATAGATTTTTGTATACCTCAAGGGTGAATCCTTTGGAACTATAGAATAAAATAACTATGCCTCGAGTTACGATGCTTCACTATGGTTTAGTTTAGTAGGTTAGACACCTTTAAAAATTCAGACTTATTAACGAAATGTTCGTCTGAACTCTACAAGTTTTGAGGTTAACTACGGTTAGCCTAAATCGTTAATTCTTGAATTGGAATTTTATAATTCCTTTTGAAAAAGTATGGACAATGTTTAATTCTTATAGTATTAGTGTTTGGTGTTCAGTACATAAGTGTATTATTTCGGAAGTATATCGTATGCTAGTGACAAAATATTTGAACACTGTAATTATATTTGGCACTGTACTCCCTGATTGATAATCTCTTGGGATTATTATTTATTGACTTTACGATCTCAATACACTGATCGTAGACTTCACTTTTCCGCGAATGAACGATTAAAACTTCTTGTGGTTAAATATTTGGTTAGGTAACTCTTTTAACCTCGTTCTTATGGTTTCGCACTACTAGTTAAAGGAAAACTGCTTGTCGTGATGCACTTTACTAAGTAGGTAACTTCTCTGCGGTTGTTTAATATTATTTTGATTAAAATTTTGATATAGAGTCCTTGTAGTATCTGCCGGAATTGAATTCAAAAAATGTGTGTCTGTTCCTTCGTACTTCTGTATATATAGTCCCTTCAGATTCCGCGTGGGGGCGACAATTAATTTCTCATCAAATTTTCTGATTAGTTAAAAATGACGTCATGATGCGGTCATTCTAAAAATAGCTATTACATAATTGTTTCTTAGCGTGGGTTATTATTATTGTTAGTATTACCCCTTTCCCTTCCAAAATTCACAAAATTTATCATATTTATGTTTGTTTCTCATTTATTCTAATTACAAATTTTGATCTATTACTATCATCGTATTGGTCGTTCCTTGCTGGTTATTTTAAGATGAACAGCGGCCAGTTTGGATACATTTTTCATGAATAAACTACATCTTAATGATAGCCTATCTTAAATATTGGTTTATTCCAAATGTCTTCTGCTACAATTTGCAGATTCTATTTCTATATCTATTAACATTTATTAAACAATATTTTTTTACTGCTTTGAACACAATTATATTATTTAAATTAACATATTATTCTCTAAATTTGCTGTATCCAGCTGAACATTAATAATTCTTATAACACAATTGATTATTATCATTTAATGGCTTCGTTCTTTCATTGTTAATTATTCAAAATCACCCTTACTTCCTGTACTTATTTTACTTGACATTGTTTGGTGATATTACACCTTTTACATTATTGTTATTCCTATTTTCCTATACTCTGTATAGTATGGTCTCTTTATTATATTTTGTTATTATTTTCATAATCTGATTTGTCATAATTTGTTTGTCAATTATCTCATGTTTCTTTTTATAATTACTATACTTCTGTCAGTATGCACTCTACATACGTTGTTGTGAGTCATTAATTGTTTTGTCTTTATTTATGCCTTTATTACAGACATTTTACTATTTGTTTTGATTTTTTTATAAATCATGTGCTAGTTATTGCACAATATTATTGTTACTTGGCACATTGGCCCTAGTCATTATTTTGAGCTTTTATTACATTATTTATTATGCATTAAGTTACTTTGACTCATCTTATGTCATTCTCTTATTCTACACAATTCATAATAAGGTTTTGTTCGCCTCGCCTGGTCTTTTTACAAAATTTACCATCTTATAACATTTTTAAATACATGAAGTTCAATACATTGTTGATACATTTTATATCATTTATAATTAGAACATATACAATTTGTTCTTTCATTATTAATTCTTTCATTATTATTCATTATGCCTTAGCATACCTTTCTTTCAATGTTGATCTAACTTTGTGATTATACTGTTAATCTTATTTTAATTGTTCATTTATCATTATTCATCTATAGTTTATTATTATCAACAATATATTTCATTTTATTTCTTATGCTAGTTATTATTTTTCAATTACTCACCTAATGTGCTGTTTACACTACTCTAATTCCTTGTGTAAATATCAGTTAGTTCACCTTTTATTTTATTTATGGTGTTTTATATTGTTTATTTGATTTATGCTCACTTAACTAATCTATTAGGGAACTAGTCTTCGTCAATGTCACAGTCTGTAAGTCAGTTTATTTGGTGTTGTCATTGAATGCTGATAGTAGATTTACTACTGGTCATCATCACTTCTTGTTACTCAGCTAGTTGGTTTTTGTGAGACAGTTTGTACTGTTACAACAGCAATGAAGAAGTGAAGGAAAAAGTCCAAAACTGGCTTCGATATCAAGGTAAAGAATTCTTTGCTGAGGGAATACAAAAGCTTGTAAAGAGATATGACAAGTGCATAGACGTTGCTGGAGATTACGTTGAAAAGTAAAAAAAAAAAATTGTATTGATTGAATAAAACGTTTTTGCTCCACAGCTGTTTGTTTGTTTACTTATTGAATGACCCTCGTAATTACATTACAATAATAATAGTAACCCTAATTTCAAGGTATTTATATCACGGGCTAACACCCCGGCCAAGTTTAACTAAACGCTGATAAAGTTTATTATTTATAACATTATCATTCATTTAAGTAACGTGTCAGCTCAAATAACATAAGCAGGATACACGTTATATTTGTCGATTGCTAATTTTTGTATAGATTTGTGCTTCTGTTATGTATTGAAACAACAAAATAAAAAGCTTCGAAAATTGCGTTTAAATTATTTGTTGAAAATGTTTTTCCATAATACATAAACCGAAATAACTGCTAACAAATTTTGTGCCTGCGGCAAACAATAAAACTGGTCGACAACAAATTCATTGTGATAGTTTATTATTTAAAACAGCTGGAGTTGGATAAACAACAGCATCACCGGAAACCTACATGTATATGCGCCACGTGTTAAAATTTCAAAACGTTTTGTGACAGTGTCACGTTTTTGTAAAAATGTGTTTAAATTGTTGAAACAACAATACGATCTATCATAACAAAACGTAATATACTGTGAAAAATACCAAGATGTCTGAAAAATGCAGAACTCTGGAAATAAACAATGGCCGGACGTGTCATTTGAATATATGTGTGTGTGTGTGTGTGTGTGTGTGTGTGTGTGTGTGTGTGCGTGTGTGTGTGTGTGTGTGTGTGTGTGTGTGTGTGTGTGTGTGTGTGTGTGTGTGTGTGTGTGTTAAGGTAGTAATTTAATCAATAATGGAGCGGTCACTATACGTAATCTAGTACATTAGTGTTTGCACTCAGAAAAATACTTAATTATTTTTACCGCAGACAATATGCTTTATATCTCACTAATATGTTTATATGCACGCTCGCGTGTGTGAAACGTGACGTTATGCGCGCGCATGTGTTGAACCTGCCTCTGTAATAACTTTACGTACCCAACCAACTGGTGGGATTTGAGCTTAGTTCATTTACGTCAAAACACTACGCCACATAAAAATCAATGTTGTAGTGAGGACAGTGAATCGTGAAATAAAATCACTATAAAAAATAATAAAATTTCTGTTAATTTCTTTTTTATTAGGCTATAATTTTTTTAATTCTTATTTTAAAAATTATAATTTTAAATTTGTCTAAATACGCGTGTGCCTCACATATACGTGTTAATAACCGTCGTAATAATGAAATTAAACAACTTTATTAATATATTGTCCTGCGACACAAGGGACGCGCTACTTTACTGCTACTGCATTGTCACACTGGACGACTAGGGCGCTACTTGGTAGCGGCTACTGAGGAATGTGCCCTCAAGGTTGGCTTCTGACTACTTAGTATAGCCAAAAGTTGAACATGTCCAACTTCTCTAGCTACTGATGTTTCACTTGCCGGCGAGCGCTAGTAGCTGCTACTAACTATGTCACATTAGGCTACTTAGTAGCCGCTACGTTAGTAGCTGCTAGTAAAGTAGTGCATGGCTTCGACCGGGACACCACACCTGTTCAGCTAGCAGAGAAATATGTATAAAATTTACGTAACTGCACGTGCCGACGTTTCAAGAGCGTCACATAATTGTCCTTACAGCACTATAAGGAATATATATTATGAGATTTGTAACTAAGAAATTACAGTATATAATCAATATAAAATTCTGTTTACATTGAGTGACTGCAAGGAATTGTAAATTACACAAAATTAAAAACAACAAGATTATAAAAACTGTTTAAATAATTGTGTGAATAATTTTTGTTTCTACATTCAATTAAATTTTCTTATGAAACTACTCAAACTTCATTCATTAAAAAAATTCTTACATCAACTAGCTTACATCATTTTCAGTTTACATGAACTAATTACAGATTTATATTTTAAGCATTCTTCAATGGTAGCGACGACGACGACGACGACGACGATGATGATGATGTTGATGATTATCAGGAGGAGGAGGACGACGAGCATGAGGATGATGAGGAGGCGCAGGAGGGGCGGGGACGACTATAGCGACGAAGATGATGAGGACGTGAGAGGGATGATGATGAGGAGGGGGAGGAAGAGGAAGAGGAGGGGGAGGAGAAGGAGGGCGACTACGACGAGGTGGGGAGGAGGTTTTGGAGGAGGAAGAGGATGATGAGTGGTGGAGGGGAGGAGGAGTTGGTGGAGGGGAGGAGGATGGAGGGCTTTGGGAGGAAATGGGAGGAGGATGTTGAGGTTGAGGAGGTTGTGGAGGAAGAAATTATATAAATACCTTGAAGGGAACATTACAAAAGTCTGTGTAGTCATGAAGAAATGTCTACTATCGCAAATATAAAAGCCATTTGTTACATTTTACTATTTTAATCATTAACGATAAGGGCTTTCTAGCGGTTCAAGTCGTCTTCAGATGTCGAAAAAAGATTCTAATTTTTTTAAATTTGAACATTCAAGACAAGTGGCGTGCAAGACGTGGTAGGCCTACTGTACTTGTAAATTCACTAACAAAGTTGGTAAATTAAATCGCTAATATATCACGGTTGGTTAGGGTTACAATCAGACAATTAAGTAGACTATTATGGCATCAATATTATGAATAAATTAAAAATACAGTATTTATAAATATATCACTACTGACTGGGATCACAATTTTTTGTTGGAGGGGGTTAAAAAATTTAAAATTTTACCTTACAACCTAAATATATCAGTGGTGATATATTTATAATTAATTAATCAACGGACACGTCATAGACAATAAAATCCAGAAATAAAAAAAGTTTACAAAAAAACGTACAAGGCAGATAAATCCAAAGTAAGCCCAAAGTTCAGGCCTGTGAAATTGATTACTGGAGAAGGTGCTGTAGATATACAAGGTAAGATGGGGAGGAATACGTAGAAACGGAATAAATGAATCCTGAATTGTGTTGGAGACCTGAATAGAATGGTGAAATCTAAAATCTCATTTATTTTATTTGTACTGGGTATATTATACATGATTTTCATATAATTTACATTATACTGGGAACTTCATATTGTTTAACTGTCAATCGGACACTAACGCTTATTGTGTGGTAGGCCTATTTATCCTACATATATTTCATATATATTTAGACTTGCATTAGTTTAAGTAACAAGTAATTGACTTGTAATTTTCTTCACAGAAATGTGTATTCTATACGATTCGTAATTCGCCAATAACGGTACTTTTTGCTACCAACAGTAGAAAACGCACCTTTGTCAAAACTCTTACCTGAGACTTTCCAATCCACCCTTATTCATACACTACCTCAAACCCTCCCCCGCCAACATAAATTTCAAATCTGTCAGTTCAAATCTAACCTCTGATCCTGGAGTAACTAGTAAAACATTTGTCAGGGGAAAAATTATTTGTAGAACTATACCAATGCTTATACATTCAAACAAAGCGAAAAAAGGTAGATCTAAGGTAGCATGAAGGATTACAGAAGGAAGCAATTTGAAATAAGGGACTAATGGACAGGCAAAGATAAAACTAAATGTAGGTGTCAGATGTAGGGTATAAATTTCAGTCCGAAATTCAAAGCAAACTTCTTCCTAATAAGGAAAATCGGTAAGGGGAAGATCTTATTAAAACAAATAACATTTAAGCAAACAACATCTTTTAAATTGTTACGACGGTGTACTGATCGTCGTATGGTATAGTGGAAAACAAAATACAAAGCACCAATTAGGCCTAAGTCACTAATCGCCAGCTTTAATTATCACAATTAAACAGTTTTTAATCAACAAGATAGTCTCTTATGACAAATAAAAATTGTTCACACGTAATAATTATGTTAACTAATTATAATGTGAACGAGTCTCGCACAATTATAGAACACATATTACGTCGCCACAATACTTCGAAACGCACTGGAATAAATCGCCACTGAAACTGACTGCTGAGCGCAGCTGTCGTCTTTTAAATAGATAGCACAAGTGTTCCAGAATAGTCGATACTACGCATCAGCAATAAAGGAAAACACTAGAGCGTAATTTATTGCGGCCTTGACAAGTTCGCGCGGACAGCGAAGTCTGGCACAGTCTAGCTAACGGGTTGAGAATCACATACGTACACAACATTACAGCCGAATTCTACTGGAATAGCCGAGAAACACGTAGAATCATCTGAAATTACGTACATTTTTTCCGCATTACGTAACACTGTCCCTCCTTAACCCTGTTCGTTCCGAACTGGCAAACCGTCTTTGAAGTAATACGTAGCCAGGCAATCTAGGTGGACGACCTTGAACTTTTGCTGTCCTTCCTGTTGATTCGAATAAACAACATCGTTGATTCTTGTTTTCATAGTGTAAGATCCTTTCAAGTTAGTTTGAAGATTAGGTGAGCGACCACGACGGCGCTTTGGGTTGAACAACCAAACCTGATCTCCTTCTTGGAAATCCACACAATTACTGTGAATGTCACACCGAGTTTTCATTGTATCACTGGCTATCCAGCCGTTCTCTTATCAAGCGACTCATTTCTCGCAGTTGGTTTTTAATTGCAAGGAATAGTTCTGTGGATCTTGGGACTGAGTCTCAGTTGATCGGAATATCAAGTCCCAGGAAGACGAATCTCCCCCCGAAACACCAATTTTGCTGGAGACATGCCGGTTGTGTCGTGTACTGATGACCTGTACGCCATGGGGAATAGTGGTATACGTTAGTCCCAGTCTGTTTGATTCTCGTCAACAACTTTCGAAAGATGTTGCACGAGTGTCCTATTGAACCTCTCAACCCTTCCGTCCGACTGAGGATGGAGAGGCGTTGTCCTGGACTTTCGAATTCCGAGTAGACGACATAATTCTTTGAACACTCCTGGCTTGAAATTCCTCCCTTGTCTCGTACGGATTTCCATAGGGGCTCCATATCGGTAACAGAAGTTGTGAACTAACTCCTTTGCCACAGTGGTAACCTCCTGATTTGGAATTCCGTAGACTTCCACCCACTTAGGAAAATAGTCAACTAACAATGCGAAGCTAGAAAAATGAGGATCCCTAATTAATGCGATTCCGGAAACTGGGTTCTCAACCAACGTGATGCCGAAATCAGAATTATCAAGCAATGGGATGCTCAAAACAGGATTGTCAAGCAACGCGATGCCGGAGAAAAGAGGGTGCCTAATCAACGCAATGCCGGAGGAATGAGTACTCAAATCAACGCAATGCTGTAAACAGGATTCTCAAGCAATGCGATGCCAGAGGAAAGATTACGCTAATCAATGCGATGTTGGAAACAACATTGTTAAGCAATGAGATGACGGAGGAATGAGGATCCCTAATCAATGCTATTCTGGAAACTGGATTCTCAAGATAACTATAGGCCGGTGTGTGTGTTTGTGTGTGATGTATTCATGAAAACTAAACACGAATTCTTCGTTCATGCACCGTCAGTACAAAGTGACATTACTCTCACTTTAATTAACAAAGGTGAAACGTCTCACGCATGTACAATTTGCACAGATTCAATTTATATTTAACTTGTGATCTAAAACTCTCATAACGTGCTCGTAATAACACACAAGCGGTTAGGGAGGCATTCTAAGGGTACGTGAGAAGAGAGAGGAGGAATGAGAGAGAAGATGAGTGGCTTACACAGATAAGGAAACAGAGAGAGAAAGTGTGGTACAAAGCTGAAGAGGGAAAAAGAGAGACAGTGAGAGAGAAAAAGAAACAGGGAAAGAGAGAGATAGAGGAGGAAAGAGAAGAAGTTATTTAGTTTTAATATATTTTAATTTCCAATTAAATGTAATGAAATAAAGCTAACATTGCTTTGACTATTAGACAAAAACGCATTTAAACATATTAAATTAACCAATACAGTTGATGTTGTCAACTGCTATACTTTCCACGTCAACAATTTTATTGAGACTGTTTATTATTTAAAACAACAGAGACGGAATAACAAAAGCTTTCCGAACATCGAACAGGTGTTGAATAATCAAAACAATTGGTGGGAAAATATTTTTGTTAAAATTTGTTTACACTGCTTACTCAAAAATAACAGTAAGTAGGTTTGAAAACAAAACAAATGACAACAAACAGCGCGTTTCACAAATGTTTCCGCTTTTAGTTATGCAGGTAGTTTTATTTTATTTATGAACTTGTACTGTTGACTTTTGCATCCCCATTCAACACAGCTCTTAATAGATAATTGTACAAATAACATCAGCCTATTGGTCCAAGATTCTCACCCATATGAAAGCACAATTCAACTACAGGATTTGCTTAAAGAGATTCAAGTCTCAATTATAAATGCTTATATGCTTAGTATGCTTATTATATGCTTATTTCGTCATCGCTGTTCTGCTTTCAATCTCTAAATAGCATTTATTTTTAATAATAGTGACACTATTCTGGCAACATAACCTACTATCATTCCTCAGACTCATAGTTCCCAGTTTAGTATTAGTATTACCTTGTTTTTTTTGTGTTTTTCTTAACCTATGATTTTTTAGTTCCATGTTCCATAAATAAATAGAAGTATGGTGATGGCAAAAAATTTGTTTTCGAGATAAGGGCTGATTTGGATTGTACTACCCTCAAAACGTGAAGAAAAGTCATTTTCCGAAAAATGTCTGTGTGTAGAATTTGTTCTATGGCGAACTACAACTGTCGCAAATTAAAACAAAATGAAATAATTTTTTGTATGTGTGCCTGAGTTGTAGAAGACTCAAGACCTGTTATTTTGGCGAAGATGGGTTAAGGTGGAGGGGTAGTTTGGCTGCAACGATTTACGTTTTAACAAGAGTAAAGTAGTTAATTTTTTATAAATGAAGTATTCTGAAAGGTAGATGAATGCATAATAATGCACTGTAGAAAGGTAGATGAAATATCTATAAATTGAAAGGGTATTCGAAAGGGAGGGGGTAATTTTTTTTACGTTTGATATTGATTTAATGAGTTTGACGAAATTAAATAAAAATCGGTATGGAGAAACATAAAAAAAAAATTGTCTCCTCCCCTTCTAACTATCTTTTTATTTATAAAAAGAGTACCCACTCCCATTTCAATTACGCTTTTTATTTGTAGATATTTCGTTTGCCTTTCTATAGTGGATTATTATGACCTTCTTTGCAGGATACTTTATTTGTCAAAATTAAGTACTTTACTCTTGTTAAAATGGAAGACTTGCAGGTAAACTACCCCTTCCCCTCAACCGATCTTCATCAAAATCAATAGGTCTTGAGTCCTCTAAAACTCAAGCATATATGCAAAACATTATTTGATTCTGTTTGACTGTTTGAATTTGCGGCAGTTATCGTTCGCCATAAAAAACATTCTGCATACAGAAAATGTTCCAAAAATGGACTTTCCTTCAGGTTTTAAAGGTAGTACAATAAGAATCAGCCCTTATTTTAAACACGATTTTTTCCCCATCACCATACTGCCATTTCCTTATGGAACACGGAAGTAAAATGCATTTAAACTTTTTCAAACAATGATAATTGTTAAAAATAAAATAATTTTGTTGCCAGGCAATAAAATTATAATTTTTTATTCTAATTTAAATCATCTATGCTTAAAGATGGCCAGCAGGCTACAAAATAATTTGTGGCCACATAATTATATAAATATGTAATCAATGCAGATTATCTGCGTAATTCAGTTTCTTTATTACAATAAAGTACCTAATTTTTATAGATAAAGTGTCAAGTGCCTCATAAATAACATTATATTAAACGACTACCCCATAGTAACAAAAATATATATGAATAGTGAAAACAGTTTGAGGATAGAGGATATTTTTTTAGAAATTATCAAACCAAAATCAAGTAATTTTTTTTTTAATTACAACTGAGTACTACCCATCTAGTAATTTACATTTCATAATTAAAGGCACTAATCAAGAGATATAACCCATTGGCTATAATCTCCCCATTTAACTAATATCCATCAGATCAAGTTTATAGCCTTGATCCATCAGATGAGAGTTTAGTTCGTCTCAGCCTTCTAGCTGCATTAGTTGTATCCAGCAGTCGCCGTATCCCAGGGTGTACACTGTACATGCTGCAAGACGCGTTGCACATGTTTCACTGCCTGATTTTACTTCCATATTCCTTAAGGAATGGAAGTATGGTGATGGCAAAAAAAATCGTGTTCGAGATTATTGCAGATTCTGATTCTACTACACTCAAAACATGAAAAAAAGTCGTTTTCCGAAAAGTGTCTGTGTGTGTGTGTGTGTGTGTGTGTCTGTCTGTCTGTCTGTCTGTCTGTCTGTCTGTCTATCTGTAGATTTTTTTTCTATGGCAAACGATAACTGCCGCAAATTCAAACAGAATCAAATAATTTTTTGCATGCACCCCTGATTTGCATAGTACTCGCGACCTATTGTTTTTGGTGAAGATCGGTTGAGGGAAAGGGGTAGTTTACCTGCAACGGTTTTTTTTTTAGCAAGGGTAATTTTGTTTGTTTGGCAAACGATAACAGCCGCAAATTCAAACAGAATCAAATAATGTTTCGCATACAGCCCTGAATTGTAGAGTTCTCAAGATCTGTTGATTTTGGTGAAGATCGGTTAAGGGAAAGGGGTAGTTTACCTGTAACGTTTTATGTTTTAACAAGGGTATTTCCTATGGCAAACGATAACAGCCGCAAATTCAAACAGAATCAAAAGATTATTTGCATACAGCCCTAAATTGTAGTGTTCTCAAGACCTATTGTTTTTGGTGAAGTTGGGTTGAGGGAAAGGGGTAGTTTACCTGCTACGTTTTTTTAATAAGGGTATTTTCTATGGCAAACGATAACAGCCGCAAATTAAACAGAATCAAATAATGTTTTGCATACAGCCCTGAGTTGTAGAGTACTCAAGACCTATTGTTTTTGGTGAAGATCGGTTCAGGGAAAGGGGTAGTTTACCTGTAACGTTTTATGTTTTAACAAGGGTATTTCCTATGGCAAACGATAACAGCCGCAAATTCAAACAGAATCAAAAGATTATTTGCATACAGCCCTAAATTGTAGAGTTCTCAAGACCTGTTGTTTTTGGTGAAGATCGGTTGAGGGAAAGGGGTAGTTTACCTGCAACGTTTTTTTAACAAGGGTATTTTTTATGACAAACGATAACAGCCGCAAATTCAAACAGAATCAAATAATGTTTTGCATACTGCCCTGATTTGTAGAGTACTCAAGACCTATTGTTTTTGGTGAAGATCAGTTAAGGGGAAGGGGTAGTTTACCAGCAACGTTTTTTTATCAAGCGTATTTTATATGGCAAACGATAACAGCCGCAAATTCAAACAGAATCAAATAATTTTCTGCATACGTCCCTGAATTGTAGAGGTCTCAATGACTTTCGATTTTAGTGAAGATCGGTTAAGGGGAAGGGGTAGTTTACCAGCAACCTTTTACGTTTTAACAAGAGTAAATTACTTGAAAATTTATTTAAACTTTTTGAAACAATGGTAATTGTTAAAAATAAAATAATTTTGTTGCCAGGCAATAAAATTATAATTTTTTCATTTTAATGTAATATAATATTTTTCATTTAATACAGCAATAAAAAGGCAGGTAAGACACAGCCTGGCTGTTTGGCTGAAAATGATTTTAAATATAAATCTAAGAATATGGAAGTCATGTATGGTTCTTCATACCGATATTTACTTCCATGTTCCTTAAGGAAATAGAAGTATGGTGATGGCAAAAAAAACCGTGTTCGAGATTATTGCAGATTCTGATTGTACTACACTCAAAACATGAAAAAAAGTCCGAAAAGTGTCTGTGTGTGGTCTGTGTGTGTGTCTATCTGTCTATCTATAGATTTTTTTTCTATAGCAAACGATAACAGCCGCAAATTCAAACAGAATCAAATAATGTTTTGCATACAGTCCTGATTTGGTGAGTACTCACGACCTATTGTTTTTGGTGAAGATCGGTTGAGGGAAAGGGGTAGTTTACCGGAACGGTTTTTTTTATCAAGGGTAATTTTTTATTTTGCAAACGATAACAGCCGAAAATTCAAACTGAATTAAATAATGTTTCGCATACAGCACTAAATTGTAGAGTTCTCAAGACCTATTGATTTTGGTGAAGATTGGTTAAGAGAAAGGGGTAGTTTACCGGCAACGTTTTGTTTTAACAAGGGTATTTTTTATGGCAAAAGATAACAGCCGCAAATTCAAACAGAATCAAATAATGTTTTGCATACGTCCCTGAATTGTAGAGGTCTCAAGGACTTTCGATTTTAATAAAGATCGGTTAAGGGGAAGGGGTAGTTTACCAGCAACATTTTACGTTTTAACAACAGTAAAGTACTTGAAAAATATCGATATGGAGAACCACACATGACTTCCATATTCTAAGATTTATATTTTAAAATCATTTTCGAAATGAAATATTACCATAGAAACTACTTCTTTCTACTTACTGCTTCAGCCTTAACCACAGTACTGTGGTCACTAACGTATACCACCTCACGTTATTGCACTCGATTTTCACTGATGATGGAAGTCGATGGCATTGCCGAAACGTCTGGTTTTGTAGAAAACATTGGACTACGGCCAAACATCCCGGGAAGGAATTTTAACAAAAACTACTTCTTTGTTGCCGATAACGTTGTACACATATATATAAAATATATGCATAAAATTAATGGCTTGTATAAGTTAATGGTTGATCTCCTTTAAGTAGTGCTCAAGTTTCCAAAGTTTTAATATTATGATGTCCGTAATTAAAACATCAGAGCAGGTTTATTGTGTATGAGGGTACACCGTGGACAAAAACTTTCAACATTTCCTATTGAGCGTTGCTTAGAGTAACGCTGCGAATCTACAGTGTATGTTTCACAGAACAAACACGGGGAAAAGAAGGAGCGCTCCGAAGTCACTCATGGACCCTCAGCATCTTGCAGAGGGTTCATTCCCTAAAGACGAAAAGTCCGTCTATGAATCGTTCCTCTGTAAACACGTGCAGTTACATTGCCCAGCGATCCACAGGAAGCAAATTGATGTCCATTTTTTCGGCTTGCATGCGTTATGTTGGTGTGGGTTTCGGCACTTTCCATTTAAAAAGCGTGCAAATGTAAGAAAATAAACATGAGTGAGGCCAGAAATAACGTGAATTCTGTGTGTGTGTGTGTGTGTGTGTGTGTGTGTGTGTGTGTGTGTGTGTGTGTCTTACCTGCCTTTTTATTGCTGTAGGCATAATAATAAAATGGAAACGTAAACATTGCATAACTGAGATATGCTTACCTGCCACGAACGATATATTATTTTATACATGGAGGAGTTCAGTGACATGCACACGTACAAAAGAATTATATATATATATAAAGATATTAACTCATACATAATTTACATTAAAATGAAAAAATTATAATTTTATTGCCTGGCAACAAAATTATTTTATTTTTAACAATTACCATTGTTTCAAAAAATTTAAATGAATTTTCAAGTACTTTACTGTTGTTAAAACGTAAAACGTTGCTGGTAAACTACCCCTTCCCCTTAACCGATCTTTACCAAAATCGAAATTCCTTGAGTCCTCTACAATTTAGGGATGTATGCAAAAAATTATTTGATTCTGTTTGAATTTGCGGCTGTTATCGTTTGCCATAGAAAATACCCTTGTTAAAAAAACGTTGCCGGTAAACTACCCCTTTCCCTTAACCGATCTTCACCAAAAACAATAGGTCTTGAGAACTCTACAATTCAGGGCTGTATGCGAAACATTATTTAATTCAGTTTGAATTTGCGGCTGTTATCGTTTGCAAAATAAAATATTTCCCTTGATAAAAAAACCGTTGCCGGGAAACTACCCCTTTCCCTCAACCGATCTTCACCAAAAACAATAGGTCGTGAGTACTCTACAAATCAGGACTGTATGCAAAAAATTATTTGATTCTGTTTGAATTTGCGGGAGTTATCGTTTGCCATAGAAAAAATCTACACACAGACAGACACACAGACACATAAACACACACACAGACACTTTTCGAAAAACGACTTTTTTTCATGTTTTGAGTGTAGTACAATCAGAATCTGCAATAATCTCGAACACAATTTTTTTTGCCATCACCATACTTCCATTTCCTTAAGGAATATGGAAGTAATTCATTTCAACTTTTTGAAACAATGGTAATTGTTAAAAATAAAATAATTTTGTTGCCAGGCAATAAAATTATAATTTTTTCATTTTAATGTAAATTATGTGTGAGTTAATATACATGTATAAAATAATATATCGTTCGTGGCAGGCAAGCATATCTCAGTTATGTAATGTTTACGTTTCCATTTTATTATTGTGACTACAGCAATAAAAAGGCAGGGAAGACACACACACACACACACACACACACACACACACACACACACACACACACACACACACACACACACACACACACACACACACACACAAAACTCGCGTTATTTCTGGCCTCACTCATCTTTATTTTCTTACATTTGCACGCTTTTTAAATGGTAAGTGCCGAAACCCATACCAACATAACGCGTGCAAGCCGAAAAAGTGTCCAGCGTGGATAGCGATTTGCTTCCTGTGGATCGCTGGGCAGTGTAACTGCACGTGTTTACAGAGGAACGATTCATAGACAGACTTTTCGTCTTTAGGGAATGAACCCTCTGCAAGATGCTGAGGGTCCATGAGTGACTTCGGAGCTCTCCTTCTTTTTCGCGTATTTGTTCTGTGATACATACACTGTAGATTCGCAGCTTGATAGGAACGCTGCAACTAGGAACACTGTAGCAACGCTCAATAGGAAATGTTGAAAATTTTTGTCCACTGTGTACCCTCATACACACTAAACCTGCTCTGATGTTTTAATTACGGATATCATAATATTAAAACTTTGGAAACTTGAGCACTACTTAATGGAGATCAAACATTAACTTATACAAGCCATTAATTTTATGCAATTTTTTATATATATTGTACAACGTTATTGGCAACAAAGAAGTAGTTTTTGTTAAAATTCTTTCCCGGGATGTTTGGCCGTAGTCCAATGTTTTCTACAAAACCAGACGTTTCGGCAATGCCATTGACTTCCATCATCAGTGAAAATCGAGTGCGATAACGTGAGGTGGTATACGTTAGTGACCACAGTACTGTGGTTAAGGCTGAAGCAGTAAGTAGAAAGAAGTAGTTTCTATAGTAATATTTCATTTCGAAAATGATTTTAAATATAAATCTTAGAACATGGAAGTCATGTATGGTTCTCCATACCGATATTTTATTTCCTGAATAACAAGATTAATTTTTAAATCCCTATGTAAGTTGTCGTTTCTTACATACCATGGTGCATCAACAATGCACCGAAGCACCTTGTTTTGAAAATTTTGAATTATATTTATGTTCGATTTCTTTGCACAGCCCCAGAGTTGTATCCCATAGGTCCAGATAGGCTTTAGGAGAATTCAAGTAAATGATTTTAAATATAAATCTTAGATCTTGGAAGTCATGCACGGTGCTTCCTGTATATAACTGTATACATAGGAAGTGCTTCCATTTTGTTTTCTGTGTATAACTTTGAGTTTTTTCTAGAGAAGTGTTTCACAGAACCTCCCAGTGCCCTGTTCACTTCCCAACCCCAAATTGCTAGCATTGCTACTGTCATGAAAACGATCATTGTGAATCTGTTTTTATGGCTATCACAGGCGGGGTCATAATTATTGATGGTGTTCGATAGTGAAACCGCAGTACGATACACATCACAGTCTCGGCCACAGTACTGTGGTTTCACTGATAAACACCTTGTCATTTGTACACAAAACCGTATTCTCTAAAGATTTTCTCCAGAGGCGAGGCCGAAACCTCTGATAATAACATCCGTCAGCACGGTAATCATAGTAGACCATGGCCTTACAGTCCGCATCCTAATTTCAATAACTGTGAATCTTCTTACAATTAATTTTTACACCTTTCGGTTTTCTATTAATCGCTAAAATAATATTTTGTATAAATTACTAGAACACTGCACATTTATAAATTGAATTTTCTAAACAAAAAGTATTACGTAACTCAGTTACGTACAATAACACATTATAATATATATTGATTAAGAATATTTATTAAACAATGTTGTTGTTGACGTCATATAGCAATTCCCTCACGGATATACTATCGTTTCCACGGCATACGTAACTGGTTCTCTACTATGTTCTTTTGTCGGGTGAATTAGAGGGCAGTATTATTTAATTACAAGTTTTTTGTCAACAACATTTTGTTAGCCTACAATAATTGTGTTTATTTTTCAATCAAGTCTTCATTTTAAACGAAAAGTCTCGCGAAAGGAAGTTATTTGAATTTACTGACAGCGAATCTCAATACTGAAAGTAGGCGGACGCAACGGTAGGAGCAGCTGCGGTATAAGAGAAGAGACATTATCAATCAGGCGGTGAAGGGGGACATGGGACTGACTCCGACACTAAAGTTTTATGTGGTCAACAACACTGTCTTAAATGAAACCATTAGTGGAGTCTAGGTGCTGCAAGCCCGTACACTTAATGAGATAAGTAAATAAACTTGGTTTAATCATTACTTGATTATTGCTACGAAATTACACAACGCTCTTGAAAAGTCGGCATTTTAAGCTGAAGTAAAAGTTCTACACGTTTTTGAGCTAGCCGGGCAGCCGTGTACTCAAGTACTATCCAGACTCTTAACTACTCAAATTCGGCTGGTACGCCGCCATAGGAATGGAAAATTATTCTGGAACACCTGCGGGGCTTATGTAAGCTTAGAAGTTAGTTACGCCTGGCGAAATTGTTGAGTACGGATCAAGTGATTGTTGCCGAATAGTGGAAAGGTATTATTGTGTCATAATTAGTGATTCTAATAGTGAACTCTAGTAGCTGATAATTATTACTAGTAGCTGACTGGCCGAGAACAGGGCTAGCCTGTGTCATGCGTACGGGCTCGTGTGTGTCAATGCTAGGTTGACTAATTTATGAGGGAGAATAAAATTCCCTCGTGTAGGTAAACAGGTTAAAAAAGAACGTGTAAAGGAAAATTGTATATTACCACCAGCGTGGTTACGTCAGGGCGGGAATTATTTTGTGAATCTTATCGGCTATACGTGTGTAGGATTATACTGATTCCTTCCCCTCTACCGCCAACTTAATAAAGTTTGAATTATTTGAATTATGATGTGCTCGATCTTCTGCTTCACCTCTTGATCAACGCCGTCGTTGCAACAGGCTCGAATAATTGTGTGTAATCTATTGAATGTATGTCTTTATGAAAAGAAATTAGACTAACTATTCAGGTCCCCCCCCCCCCGCCTTGAAGCAGGCTCCAATAATTGAATTTGTAAATTTTATTGTCATGTGTTTGAATATGTGTGTGTGGACTTCCTTTCGTCTTCATCTCTTGGTCAACGACATCACCGTCGTCGTAGGCTTGTGTGTAATTATGTGTAACTAACGGCAAAGGAGGATTTAAAAATAAAATAATAGGTTTTACTCCGTGTAATTGGTACACACAGACATACCTGTAAGCAGGTGGTGGTGATGATGCTGACTGATAAGAGAAAAATGTATTAAGGATTGGAAAAATTAGTCGCATATTTTGCTTTTTCTACGTTTATTAACATTAAACCGTATTGCAAAGCGTGTATCGAGGGGTTATCGGTAAAACTACCCAAGTCCATTTATGTGAATTTATGGATAACTGATATTAAAGGTTTTCAAGTGCAATGATAAATCATAAAACTGATGTTCAAAGTTAACTTTATTATTAGAGTATTTTTATTTATTACATAGCTGTTGAAAATTAAAAAGAAAAAGAGAAATGCATAAAAATGTCATTTCTGAAACATCTTGAAACACTTTAATACTTGGGCTTGGGTAGTTTTACCGCTAACCCCTCGGTATAATAGTAAGAGCTACAAGCTTTATTCCCCTATTAAGTACATATAAAGCAATTGAATACAAATATTTTATTAGAAACATATAAATAATTAAAACAACATATGGCATGTGATACTATGGCAACTTACAAAGGCGTATATACTAATATATTGACAAGCTTATTTTTTTCTTATAAAATACAGGTAAAGCAAATTGATACAAATATTTTATTGGATACATACAAATAAACTAAACAATATGTGATATTGGTACGATGGTCTAACTGATCGTCGTATAGTACAGTGGAAAACAAAATGCAAGACACCAGTTAAGTCACTAATCACCAGCTTTAATTATCACAATTAAACAGTTTGTAATCAACAAGATGGTCTCTTACAACAAATCAAATAAAAATTGTTCACACGCAATAATAATATGAACGAGTATAAAACACGATTATATTACAATTGTCCCGCACAAATATAAAACACATAACACTTCGCCTCAATACTTCGAACCGCACTGGCATATATCTCCACTAAAACTGAAACTGAGCGTTGCTGAGTACATGTATTCCAGAAACATCCATACTACGCATCAGCGCTACACTAGAACGTAATTTATTGCGGCCTTGACACAGTGCGGGCGGCTGGCGACGTCTAGAAAAGTCTCGCTAACGCATGTTGAGATCACCTACGCACACAACATTACAGCCGAATTCCACTGGAACATCCGAGAAACACGTAGAAGGTTTGGAATGCTGTAACACTTTTCCGAATTACGTAACAATATGTTATACAATGATAAAAATGTAAGTATTACAAAGCGTAGCCTATATACTAATAGAAACATGCTCTATTTTTTTAATCCCATAAACATAATTGAAGCAATATTTATTGAATTAACTGAAAGTAAGTAAAACAACTTGTGTCATGTGACACAATAATACAATGAATACAAACGCGAAACGGTTGTTTACGGGTGTTTCAACCATACCAGTTACAACTGTAATGATGTTTAATTAAAGCTATTTTCGAGTTTTAAAAACATGTCAGGTACAACCGTAATGATGTTAAGTTAAAGCTGTTTATGGATACATACTTCTAAAAATGAACATTGAGATCATCACGAGTAACATTATCATTCTTATAAGCTATAACACACACACATGCATAATCAAAGTATAAACATTGTTACTGTGATAAATACATGATTATCACCCGCGCGCCCACACACACACACACACACACACAGAAAACAAGATTTAACATTAACATCGTCTATTGGTTATAACTGTATAACAATGAGTATTTCTAATTTTTTTTCTGTGAAAAAAATTCGGCAGCGTGCATGTAAAAATAACGTTTTTGCACATACATTGTTTTTTAATGTTTTAACTTTACGTTTCTGATTATTGATTTTTTGTTATAAATGTCTGTTAAACGATATACAACTTCCATCTTTTACACTTTTCTTTCCATACCTTCTTTTTGTTGCTAGTTTTTTTTTTACGACTGTTATGATTTTTGTAGCATATGTTGAATTTTTAAACATCTATCCGATCTACAGTCTCTTCGCCACATCTCAATTTCTGAAATTTCCAATTTTCATTTTCCTTCATTTATTAATATAGACAAATCTTTCGGAAATAATTGTTTCTACACAGGTCGATACATTAATTTCTATACTAAAAGTACTAATCACTTAAAATAAAAACATAATTTTATACCAATAAGAGTTCGACAACATTTAGACAAAGCCAGATAAAACAAGTCTTACTTTAACACATTTTAATTAATAAACTTAAATACCGAGTATTAAAAATAACTTTACTACTAAAAAATTTTAACCAAAACTAACAATGAAATGTCGGACATTAAAAGCAACTAGTAGCTAAATGTTAACGTACTCGAGCTTACCCGTAAATGTAACATACAAAATGTATCACTTTTAAACAAAAGTAACATAAATTTAACATATTATGTAACAGTATTAAGAGATAAACAAACAGATTCAAGCAAAATATAATTCACATTAAATAAAACGTTGAAGAGATGTAGTTAGTGCACATCTCAAGAAACCAAAGTTACAACATAAACATTTTTATTTTTTTAATGCTTGGTTGCAGAAATCAAAAACACTTTTCTATCTGTGCCTGCACAAAGAGTGTCACTACATCGCTGACATGAGTCGCATTGAATCCACTCTTCTCCTTCATGATTCTCCGAAGATAATTCCGACCTTATGCCGGTAAAGGCATTCAGCATCATTGTTAACTTAGAACATACTTACGTGATCGTCAATGTCATGATATTCTATTTTATCATGACATTTATTTCAGTGTTCTGAATCTGTCTCATCTTCAAAACGTTTCTCCTTTAAATGACGTTTATAAATTAGAACTGACTTTCTCTTGTTACATTTTAAGCCTTTCTTTCTTTTTTAGCTTTTGACTTTAGACTGCTCCATGTTCTTTCTCTGTATTGTTCTCCGACAGCTCCGAAAGGTTGAGTGTCAGGTTGTACGGTGTTCAAAGCTTTGTTATTATCATTATTGTGGACTATGCTGAATAGCAGGCTACAACCCAGTGTGTAAAATTAATTCCGTATCTCATACATGCTACGACGACTTGTGGTTTGGGGGAGGCCGGAAACCACCCTGTACGTTGGGGGTTCGCCCAGGCGTTTTACGTGGTTGAAGAGTGGTGGTTTTATGACAGCTGAAGTCGAAATTTGTTGTCCTGTAGGTTTAAAACGTTTGGTTGTCCTTCCCTGTCTCCGTCTTCTAGTATGATCTTGCGATCGTTAACAGTTGTACGTTATGTAGCTTTAGTGTGTTACGACAATACAAGTTTCTCATAAGTTAACTTGTTTTACTCGCTCGTGCTCTTAAATACGCTATCTGATGTTGCAATTGGTCTGTCCTACTTAGCGTTAATCTCTGACTGTATGCTCATAACTGATCCGACTGTAGGCCGTACCAATTTTGCGTTCCCGTAGTAAGTAATGCTTGTAAGTAAGACAGGAGCGGATGTAAGGTGCGAACCCTGTAATATAAGTTGGTGCAGCTGTTACTGTGACTTCGGCGTATTCCGTTGTCGTTTCCTTCTTTTCTGTTTCTCCACGTAAAATCGTGGTTTGATAAAACTTATACTTTGCAGAGTACGTGGAATCAATACATTTGTGCCAGGTTTCCGCCAAGTACGACACGCCATAGAGACCTCCGGTCTTGTCCTCAGGGTAACGTTTACTCAACGCTGTACTTTGTCGCTATCATCGTCATTACGATGCACGCGACAAAGTTGAATATGACGTACAGCAGAGGAAAGTCGATGTCGAGGAACCCGGACGTAAGCTTTGTCACTCTGTGGCAACACTCGTACACACAATGCTTTGCCTTACGTTGGACCGACGGCGGACCAGCGACGCTCGCGTACAGACCGCCGACTGACCGTTCTACCTCGTTGAACTCACACGCTGTCCGGATGCACATGGCCATCGCCAGCACAAACGTGATCAGTGACTTTGTCGACACCAATATGAATGTTGCGTGCTTAACGCTCTCGAAATTATCTTGAGTTAGTTTTGCAAGCTTAAGGAAGCTGGTAGGAAGTCAGAAAGTGTTTTGCATGAATTAGTGGACTGTAAATTATGATTAAGTAACGTTTATTGAAATCATTCAGAAGCGCAGGCCCACGCAATTACGTCTTAGTTCATAGCCAAAATATAAGATGTGGCGTAAGTTAGCAGGCTACATAATGTGTAGCATTGAAATTAGATCAAATAAGAAGAACATAGAAAATTTAGGTTGCCGCGGCTTGGCGAGAAAACAAAGGTGCAAACGCACTGTTCAAAGATTGAGTGAAGACTGATTAGTCGCAGCAGCGTGGCCACGTGGAACACCGCTACGGTGACGTAAGTGCGCGGGGCAGATTGCGCGTGAGCAAGTACAATGTACAATGCATTAACATACTGCCCGCCTCAAAATCGGCGATTTTGACATAGTTTGCAGTAAGAAAAAAGAACAAGTTATTTAGCGCATACAAGTATACATGAATATTGGCAAAAATACAAATATAATATAAACGAGTACATCATTAATATAATTAAATACATCATTAATCGATGCTCCATAAGTAATATGTAACAATAATCCAAAGGATTGAATATGCGATAAACCATAAACACTAATAACAATAATACATGGCAATAAGGACATCGTGGGTGGCCTTGCACAAACATTAAAGAAATACTACCAATTTAAAAATAACAGCGTAACACTTAGCGTGTAATAAGCAGTACTGCTCAACAATACAAGGTAATATACCAGGAAAATTTACTATTACAATATACAGTAGAAGTATGCCACAAATATTGATAATAATGTACAATAAAAATACCCAAAAATTTTAGTATAATAATACAATGAAAATACCCAAAAAATTTAGTATAATATTACAATGGAAATACCCAAAAAATTTAGTATAATAATACAATGAAAATACCCAAAACATTTAGTATAATAATACAATGAAAATACCCAAAAAATTTAGTATAATAATACAATGAAAATACCCAAAAAATGTAGTATAATAATACAATGAAAATACCCAAAAAATTTAGTATAATAATATACACTGCACCACACCATAATTGACCTCACACTAAGAAAAAGAAAAACGTTTAAATGTTCACCAATGCACCGCTACATGGCGTCCATTAATGATACAATAAATACAAGTGCATAAATGGTATACCTTACATAAGTTACATAATATAAATTACATAAACAACATAGTAGTCAATAAAATGTGCATGTGCTCGACTGGCAATGTCCCGGGCATGAAACACCGAGGCGCAATCAGTCTGATGCCACCGGAAGTGGGCACAGCTTATGAATGGGGTCTACGCAGAATGCCGTTAGCAGTGCGGACGTCCGCGACACGTACCAACGAATCCTGCCCAAGATATGTCTGAGTGACAATACTGCGCTTCCAAAGCAATGGTAGAGCATTGTCATCCAGAATAAGGACCAATTGTCCTACCGATAAATTTTTAGACTGCTTTTTCCACTTGTTTCGCTGCTGCAACTGGTGCAGATATTCTCTGGACCAACTCTTCCAAATGGAACGAGTAAACCCTTGCAAAAGCTGCCATCTCCCCAAGCGACTCATATTTGTATCCGAATAATCGGGTTCCGGAAGAGCGGTAAGGGGGGAGCCAACCAAAAAGTGAGCTGGAGTCAACGGCTCGGGATCCCCGGCGTCATTTCACATGGATAACTAGGGACCGGCTTGACTTGGCTTGGCTTGACTTAGTCCCACGTAGACTGGCGAAGTCTTGATCGGATTTTTGGAATTCGTCCTGCTGGAAGAGCTTGTAAATGCTTTGGACCGCTGCCCGCCCTGACGTAGAAACATAGGACCGGCGTAGTCTACGGCGCGTTGCGAAAATGACTTGGAGGTAGTGACTCTGGGAACGGGTAATTGACCTAAAGGTTGGCGTGAACCAGTAAGGACCATGCCACCGTTGCTGGTGGCCATGTAACAAACAGGGTTAACAGCCGCGGGATAGGATGTCCGCGGGATTGTCATGCGAGGCGACATGATACCAATTGCCCTTTGCAGAGAGATGCTGTATCTCGGAGGCGCGGTTGGCGGCTGGCGATTGGCGGTTGGCGCGCGGTAATTAGTGCGAGTAGCATTAATGTCGTCACGAGCCATGAACGAGGAGACCGGTTTGGTCATGTCCACGTTGAAGGGTAGATTCCCGGCGAGTATAAACCCTAGCTTAGTTTCTTGGATTGTCGGAAAATGTGGATTTCGAACGAATTTAGTCGGCTCAATTAACTGCAAAAAGTATTGTGCCCCAAGTAATATGTCAATTTGTAACGAATTATTAAATTGCGAGTCAGCTAAAAATATCCCTCTAGGAATTTTCAAGGCAGCGATGTCAAAGGATTCGGTTGGAAGATTGTTTGTGATTCGGGGCAGAACAGCGCAGTGGACATTTAAGGTGAAGTCCTTATAACGTGAGTTTAAGCGCACGCGCGTGCTAAAATTGGCCTGACATGATGAGTTATTTATACCCGCGATAGGCAGCTCGGATTTGTTTAGTTTTAGGCCCATGCGGCGGGCGAAACCCATAGTACAAAAATTAGCTTGCGACCCTGAATCCAGCAGGATTCTCACCGGGCGCCTTTTACCATGATGATCAATAGTAGTGAATACGGCGGTGGACAATAAAATTGATTTATTCGTCTGTAGCTTCAGGGAACATTGCTTATTGTTCCTATTGCTAGACTGATTTATCGAAGCATGGAGCATAGTGTGGTGCCTTTTCGCGCATGCCTTGCATGAAAATTTGGAAGGACAACACGAGCTGTTATGGCCCGAGAGAGTACAATTCAGGCATAGTTTATTATGTATTAACACTTCTTTACGTTGTATAGGCTGTAGGGCGATAAATTGCGGGCATTCAAGTAGTTTGTGACTACCACGACACAGCTGACAAGATTTATTGTTTGGTGAAGTGTGCACTAGTGACCCAGTGAACTCCGCGGAGCTTAGTTGATTTGCGATAAGAAGCATTATCGCTAACCAGTCTAAAGCCAGACGAACCGGTCGGTGTATTTATGTTTTGTAACACCTGACGTCTTGAATTTAAAAACTTAATGAAATTATCATAAATAGGAAGTTGTTTTTCGCCTAAGGTTTCCTTCCACAACCTGCACGTATGCTCGTCAAGTTTTTGGGATAGAAAGTGCACAGAAATAAGCTCGAACGTATTTACAGAACGTTTTAATGAGTTCAGTGCATTTATGTTGGCGGTGAGCTCATCTATAAATTTTTAATGCTGAGCACGGACTCACGTTGAATGTGTCTCATGCCCAGGACGTTTGCTGCGTGGTAAGTGGTTACAATCAATTTATTGTCATAGCGCGCCCTTAACAACTCAATGGCCACCGTGTAATTTTCGTGCGTGATTGGTAGCGATTTTATGACATTCAGCGCCTCGTCTTTTAATGATAAGTGAATATAGTGAAGCTTCTGGATGCCAGTCAGGTCCGTTCGGACATGCACTAGCTCCAAAAACATGTGGTAAAAGTGTTGCCACTCAATTATATCACCTGAGAAGCAGGGTAGCTTAATAGGTTGCAACTGAATGGGAGGCGTGCTGAATGTAACTACCTCAGATGGACTTGCTGCCTTCCTGGTCATTTCCTCGGCATGGTCTATTAAATTTTGCAGCTTGCATTCTATGCTGCATAAGTCGTCTTCTGTTTGAACCCTATCGCTAGCAGAAGCAAAATCTGAGTCCTCAGACTCGATTTGTGTTTGGATCTCATCATATTTAGCCGATAGTTCTATAAGGTGGCGAAGCTTTATTTTTAATGCATGATTGTCATGCGTATTATTATCGAAATTGTCGGCATAAGTATTTATGCGCGATATAGAGGCCTTGATCATGCCACGTTTCTTGATCAGCGCCTTCATATCCGCCATGATTGGGTATGAACAAATAAAAGAGAACAAGAATTTAAATGATGCTACAAAGCCCAAGTTAATGCAACGAGATGAGCCAGGCCAGGCAGGAAGTCCAAATCATAAAGTCACGCAACGACACGGTAATACTTACTAACATATCTTAACTAAATTTATGTGACAATAAAATCCTGAATTAGGCATTACATACAATATAGCGGTAATCATTAATGACATGAGTGCTGTTTGAAAAGATATGACTTACAAATACAGAGAATACTAATTGAGTTCGCAAAAAATTATAAGTTCATATCAAATTATTGAAAAATATTTTAAATTATTTTAAATTATTAGATCATATTATTATTTCTATATTGCTTGTTTAATTTAATGGTATTGAGAAAAAATATGCGAATTATGCAAGTTGAAACTAATGTAAAACATGAGTTCAGTCAGTTGAAATGGTACTTATCGGCACGTTCTAGAATGCATCGAAAGCCTGTCGGAACCCTCGTAGTCGTGTCAGGTACTCAAGCATGGATAATGTAGACATGGTCGTTGCCTGTCCGGTGATGTCCAATGCGGTGGAATCCTGTTTAGATAGGCTGCTCTGGATTTTCCCAATGCTTCATGCCACGTGCTAGATATGCTGCAATGATGATTCCAATGTTCCGCTTGGCGAAATATGACGTCCCCATTATCGTGTGATACGATTCCCAGATGTAGGTGCTAATTGACGAGTTGTTGAATTTAAATTGAAGAAAAATAAATGCTGATAGGCCTGCTTAATGCCCTAAACCATGAGACGAATTGTCCATGGATTTAGTCACGTCCGTGAAATACATATCCGGGTCGGAGGACCATATGTTGAATGCCGCTGGACGAGAATGCTGTCGCTGGGCAAAAGTGCGGTCGCTTGCGGGCCGAAAATGTTGTTGCTTGTGGACAAAGAAATGCGGTCGCGTTGGACTAAAAATGTTGCCTGTAAGGCTGAAATAAAATCCGGTTGCGGAGGACCATATGATGAAGCGCAGGCACAAGCAATTACGTCTTAGTTCATTGCGAAAATAAAAGATGTGGCGTAAGTTATCAGGCTACGTAATGTGTAGCATTGAAACTAGATCAAATAAGAAGAACATAGAAAATTTAGGTTGCCGCGGCTTGGCGAGAAAGCAAGGGTGCAAACGCACTGTTCAAAGATTGAGTGAAGACTGATTAGTCGCAGCGGCGTGGCCACGTGGAACACCGCTACGGTGACGTAAGTGCGCGGGGCAGATTGCGCGTGAGCAAGTACAATGTACAATGCATTAACAATGAAATTATAATTATCCTTTGTTATGCTGAAGTACAGCCGTACAGCTAACGCATAAGTGCATAGCATAACATAAACATTGAAGAACACTGAATACATGCTGCAGACTTGACGAAAGTTTTCGTAAACACAAGTGTTGAGCGATCGCAACTTGTCGGGAACAGAACGTTTGCACCTGACAATGGCCACCGAAGTCACGTTCCACAATGTACCAATGCTGTTGTCGATCGTCTCAATCGCGTCATATATTTAGAGCAACCTTTTTCGCAACGTGCAAATGACGTAAACTATTCTGATCAAGATAACCGTTTGCGTAAAATGAAAGATTGCGCATGTCAGCAAGAACTTGTACCAACATGTGTTGCTCACATGGTTTAGTTTGCCACCACATTTATGGTAACTGAAGGTGTAAACACTGACGCAGGTCTCAAGCGTCATGCATGACATTGTGGCTGCAGTGTACGCTACGAAGCTGAATCTCGACGCTGAGAGCCGTACTACGTCGGCGCCGACGAGCTCTGCCACAGACTTTTCCACATAGTCCACATTGTCCAATACGTCGAAGTATTTCTCTGGATTGGGGTTAGACTCGACACGATAGTACGTGTACAGGAATACTTCGTTAACGATTGGAAATATTTCCGTGAACGACAGCCCGCTGAAGACGAGCATTCTTTATAAACCGTACGTCCCCACTGCAAACAGCAGTACTGTAATCGACCAACAGTACAGAGTCATCAGCATTTGCAGTTTCTTGGTCTGGCAACGAAATGTCAGGAACCCAAACCCTGTGATCAGTACGGACACGAACGTCTTAAGCTGAAACATTGGATGGACTCGATCCAGCCACGCTGACAATACAACTTTATATTAGCTCTAAAATATTTGTCTTCTTCTACTCTTTGTTGTTCTTATTTCTTCTCATTAATTTTGTTGCAGTTATTGCTAATGTACTTGTATTACAGATTTGGATAATACAATATAGAAGGCTAACAAATCAGATCTGAGCCCTAGGGATGAACAACAGGCGTAGCCCGAAGTAATGTCAAACAGTTCTACGTTAGTGTCCTAGAAGAGGAAAGGGAGGTGGTTTCTTAGTAGGCCGGGTGTATTATTCAAACCCACAGACTATGGAATGTGGATCGTCCTGGACAATCTCCACCTGCCCTCGTAACAATTTTTGTATTGTCCTCGTTCTTCTATTTCTTCTGCTCTTCTCTCCTTTACCTTCTTCTTTCCATTTTTCGTTTTAAATTTTTTAAATTTTACCCTCAAGTAGGCATACAGTTATCTTTGCCTGCTTGTTGATGTTGCGTTTATATCTTTGTTTATCTTTTTTTGTCGTTTTCCTGTCTTTGCTTTTCTCAAGTAATCAACAACTGATTCCGTTTTTTCTTACAGTATTTTTCTATTTCTCCTAATACTTTGTCCCTTTTTCATATAGCCTATGACACAATGTTGTCCGTTTAGCTGAAAATGTTTTCTAACGTTTACTACTTTTCACTTTCCATCCAATCGTGTTCAGTCACATCACAACCGCTTTTTGGCGTGTATGTACACAATCACCTTTGTAAAGGAAAAATATACAAAAACTCACTAAAACTACATTAAAGTGTTGAAGGACATTAATGTACAGACTAGACAAATTCTACTGTCCCTCCTATTATCACGAGCACTCTTAGACGTCTGTATGCAACAGAAAAACTTGACAAACGTATGTAAACTTGGAAAATTAGAAAAATGCCACAAAATTTGTTTGGTGCTCTTTCACTGGACGAGTTCTTCTCTCAGATGTAGTGTTAAGACTACTTTGTTAAAGTCATTAATTTCCAACAATTTGTTAAATTTCTTTGAAAATATTAATTAGAAACGATAAACATGTAAGTAATCTTAAGATATCAGCTCACAGACCTTGGTACCATAGAGTATCAAATGTGTGCAGTTTTAAAAGACTTTTTCTTTAGCCACCGGAGACAATAAAATTCATTTACACTATATGTTAGCAGTACTAACATTAACAAATTTATATTGTAGTTTCCATGGCGATGAATTACCAAACAAAATTTCAAAACAATCGACCAACATGTCAAGTTGAAATCAACTGCTGTCCTTAAATGGTAACATGTGGAAGGCTTAGCAGGTCTTCATTGAAGTAGAACCGTCAACGCTTTATAGTTATTAAATTATTACAAAAGTAAAAATCAATATTAGGAAACTGCAGTTATTCAATAAAACGAACAAATTATTCTTGTAGGCTTTAAAATCCAGTGGCTACGGTGGTTGACTGCAAATGTAAAAGTCCTGGGTTGAATTGTCGCCAGTGCCATAACGTTAATGAATTCAATCGGTAACAGTGTGTACTTGAGATAACATTCCGAGGAACACTGCGCCGCAGAGGCGTAGACTACTATCTACTCTTGTGTGCAAATTAATTTTCTATATAAGGCCTGCTATCCCCAGACAAATATGTCGGCGTATTGGAGAATATGGACTATTCGCCTGCCACTAAAACGATGCCGTTGACGAAGAGACGAAGAAGAAGAAGAAGAAGAAGAAGAAGAAGAAGAAGAAGAAGAAGAAGAAGAAGAAGAAGAAGTCTACATATACACACAATTATTCAAGTACATACAATATAAGTTCTTCTTCTTCTTCTTCTTCACTACATAGTTTGGGCTATAGCCCGTTTCGACTTCACAGAGTCTCTGGTCATTTTTTCCAGGGTCTCCCATGATCATTCGCCCCACTGGCCTATATTCAAAACCTTTGTTTAGGAATCCCCGTGTCTACCATACGTTCCATATGGGACTTCCAATTATGTCCGTTTGCCTTTATTCTATCCAGAACCGACTGTAACTTCAGGTCTTTCTTTATGTCGTCGTTTCGTAGACGATCACTCAAATTGTATCCCTTCACTACTCTTAAACAATTTTATTTCCGATGCCTGTATTTTTGAAATATCTTTTTGCAAGTGAGTCCATGTTTCACATCCATACATTAAAGTCGGCACAACCACAACCTTATAGAACTTTAGCTGTGACTTCCTCTGCGTTTTGTTCTCATAGTCGTCTTATTGTTTCCCAGGAATAACTATATTTATTTAACTTTCTCTCGATATCGTTGTTCTGCCTATATAAGATATCACATCCCAAATAATTAAATGTGATACCTGCTCCAAAACACTATTATAAACTTACAATATAAGTTACAAATACAACTATTGGAGCCTACTGGAACTAGGACGAGAACGAAAACCTGAGTACTTCGACTACTTTTTTTCATACACGCGTACATACAATAAGTTACACACATTTATTGATGTCAATTGCAACGATGATGTTGATTAATATGATAAGACAGAGACATGCACGCAGTGGTGAAAAGGCAACAAGATTGCGAATAGGGTTGCCATATAAAAAATCAGAAAAGCCGAATACACCTGTTAATTTAACCGGACATTTTACCCGAAAAGCCGAACAGCAGATTTTTACATTAAAAAGCAGCATTTATTATGTTTGTTCGATATTGGGTGCTCGCGTATATATAGGCCTGCAACATATTAAAAACTAAAACAACAGCTTGTTTTATACATGAGAGGTTTATTATCATTACCCATACAAACATACTAAGATTATAAATTAAAAACAAAAAGACAAGCTCTGTGATCATCATTATGAAGAAATCAAAGTAACTCCAGTCTTTTATTATTTGTTTACATTTTCTTAGAAATCGAAACAATGGGTAGTGTTGATACTGCTAGGCAAAGATTCATGAGTAGTCTACGGTTGCCCCTTTGTTGGCGGATAGACGTTCGCATAAATGATGACAGTGACGTTGATGATAATGCAGAGATTAACATTAATATCATAAAAGGCCTAAAGATTTTGAAATAAAATGAAATTTGAATCTAGTACGTACATTTTTTCAGCTCTAGTACCTTTTTGAAGCATAAAAATGTGTTACACTTTTATCAACATACTACGCAAAAAGTCATAAAAAAGGCCTAACAAAATTTGGACAGGCTGGACATGCTTATTTTTAGCCGGACTAAACTGTAAAAAGCCAAACATCGTTTAGGGACGTCTCGCAACCCTAATTGCGACAGAGTCGAGGAAAAATTATTCTACACACGTACTGCCGTTAAGTTCTAAAATTAATTCTCGCCTTGACACTGGCGGTAACGCAAAATTTTCCCTCGCACATTCTTTTTTAACCTAGTTCCCTACGAAATGGAAATTTTTTCTCCCTATTTATAATTTTGTCAACTTTGGAATAACACAAAAGCGCGTGTGCGTGTGCGCGTGTCACAGTCTGGAGGAATATGAAAACAGTCTGGTGATTGTGATGTCATAATCTGCTAATGTCAGGAAGACGTCCATGAGTCGTGACGCCATGACCGGCAAGGTCAGAATGAGGTCAAACGACCTTGACTTTTCGTATTCTCTACTGCATACTATTTTCCTGGAAAGTGAAGTTTAGCTATTGAGCTCGCATGGTAACCTTGTTTCCGTTCCCACGTTTATATAAAAAACACATTTACGGAAGAGACGGAACTATCAGTGTGGAACTTATTAGATTGTGGGACGGTTATTGGAATGTTCTGTCGAGCTCGATCGTTGGCATATTGGCATATTGTGTAACAATTATCAATATACAGTACCTGCTGCTGAAGGTTACTTTCGTGAACCGTATCGCGCCAGAAAAATATTCAATATGCGAAATAGTTGTATATCGTACGATACTTATAAATTCTGGGTATACGGGGTTGGAATACTTGCTCGGAGTGACAATTGCTCTTAGTGACATTTGCTTTGAATCTTCATGTGTTATCAACGAGCTGACAAAACGCGCGCACGAACACTCTCTCTCTCTCTCTCTCTCTCTCTCTCTCTCTCACACACACACAGACACACACACACACACACACCGCGCGCGGTCGCTAGCGCGCACGCACACGCTCACGCACGTACACACGACACAGGTATACCAAATGAACAAGTACTTTGTCTACTTCATTCTTCCTAAATTAATAGTCTAATATAACCAAAATTAATATAAACAAAGTTCGAATCTTAGTGGCCGGACAAGAAGGATTCTGATTTTTCCACAAATGTGTAAACTTATATAATGCTAAATTATATTCTACGTGCGTGCTTCTTCATCTGCGATATTCTAGTATTACGACCTAGATACTATCTAGGCGAATGAGTTGATATTATTTTCACAACAGGGGTTCCCCTCTTCTTGTCTTTAAGGTTGACGGAGCTTCTGTCAAATATGTAACCGTTGCACTCAGTGTTTTTTTCAGAGAGCGTTAATCAGCAAGTACAGTGAAAGAGAATTAATGAAAAATTGTGAAAGGTACATCAATAAACAACAATTTCACGGTATCACAACATGGAAAGAATATTTAGTTTGTAAATTAAATGGTGTGACGACAGAAGCAGTCTAAAAGGTAACATATTGGTTAGGCTCCTTCAAGTTTCCAGTTTTCAGATCGATTGGTAGTACTTTATAGAAAATTTTATGAAATAAAGCAAAGTCTAAAAATAACTCCTGGTACACCTGAAAAGTATTTGTGGGTGAAGCCTTCAATATGAGAAGTATTCAAATTGTAATTGTGTGTGTGTGGCGCGCGCGCACTTAATAACAACCAAAATAATAACAAGAATGATATAATAGTAATAATAATAATAATAATAATAATAATAATATTAACAAATCACGATGTGTTCAATGTTAAGAGTAATAAATAATGCATATACTTGAAATAAATTATATGATTATAATGTAATATGATATAATAATTAAAATTAATTATATTTAGCTGTAATTATTATAATTAATAATGTCAATAACAATATAAAAATATCTGGGACTTAGGCGCAGAAAATTTGATCAGGCTAACTAAAAGAACTGCAAATGATGTTTTCAAATGAATAGTTAAGTGTCGTCAATAAGAACGTTCTATTTTTTAGTTAAGTGTTAGATAAAATAAATAACCTATTGTTGGGCTTATGAGGTCAGGTTGACCAGGTAACAACCAGGTTTTTCCGGTTGAAAATTCATCGTTGGTTTCTGTGGAAATGTAACTGCCTTATAATGTAACTACTCTTCCGGGAATCATTATGAATTTCCTAGAACCACTGTTTCTGGAAATGTCACTACATTCGGTCTCCGAGCAAATGTCATTCAGAGCAAGTGTCACAACTTCGATAAATTCTAGCAGCAAAGATTCGAAACTACATACACGGGGCGTAAATTGTATTGCGATACAGAATCGTTACTAATTACCAGCTAAACAACATGCTTTGCACGGTTTAAAACGAGAAAACTTTATTACGTTTTTATCCAAAACCATTCAGTACTAAACAACCTAAATTAATTACGCTTATTATTGATTAGAAAATAAAACGTTTCGTACAAATACAATTGCTTTATATTGTGTAATACAACATCACGTCAAAAAGTGTTTACGAATTTAAAAGGGATCTTATCTGTTATGTGACCAGCAACTAAAACCATGTCGCAATCAAAGGTGTGGTGCACTGTAGTTTGTTTTTGTTGTCATGCTTCTTTATCTTCACCGTTATCTGTGTACTGTGTCATTATTAGTGAGCACGGTGTGATGTGGTTCAGCCTGTTTTCTTTATCCTTCTATATGCTTCAGTGTGCTGTGGTCAGCTACGTTGATTGGTCAAAATTTGTTCAGTTTAACTCACTACTCAACTACTACTACTACTTACTACTCAGCCCAAAAGTGAGTAATGAATATTTCTGGTCTAGCAGACAGTACACAAACTAATACTGAATGCATGAAGGAAGAATCCAGGGCAAAAGTTAGTTCAGTCATTCATGGCACGGTGTGATTGCTACTTCTGCCAACTGCCAACCAACTAAACAGATTTTTTACAAAATCGGAAGTATCAAAAACAAAAACAAAAAAAGAATGATATTCAAATAAAAAACCAAATATTATTTAAAGTATTTTGTAAATTTTAGTTGCTGACGCCTTACAGCTATTTTGTATATAACGAAAGTTTGTCGCATGTTGAGAATTTCACTACAAGAGAGTTATCAAAGACATTTCATGGCATAATTTAAGGCTCTGTTCTTTTGAACTGTTAACCTATTCGGTTCAAACTTATGTCTAATACCATCCGTAAACTTCAAGAAACATTGTGGTGAATGAATTTCTTAAGTCAGATCAGCTCTTTCCGAAATTTTCCGGGACAACGAAACCAACAAACAAACTTTACCTCTTTTTAATAAATGTGTCGGTGGACAGGTATCAAATAAGAATATTTAAAGAAAATGTGAAAAATTTAATTTCGCTAAAGAGTAGAGTAAGAAGACTTTAGTGAATTTTATATAATGCAAGCGGAGGATATAATAAGTTTTTTTCTTTATTTAACTTACTCAGGCAGTGTAAAAATTTTTGATAACATTGATAGGATGCAGCTGTAGAGTGTAAAGTGGAACGAGAAGGCCTGCGGAGAGTTTCTACGCAAATAAGGCAATACGTTCTTTGTTGTATGAGACATACACTCAATTATTATGTATACAGCCCATATTTTAATAGAAAGTACTTTAAGTTTATGAAGTAACACTCTTTAAAATGAGAAAAGTTATCTACGAATACGTTTTGAGTTACCAGCGTGGACGCACAGAACAGTCACTGAATAAATATAGTGATCACAGGATTAAGGAAGAAGAGCATTATTTACAATTAAAAATGTGGTCTAAATATACATTTTTTTATTTACTGAATAAATAAAACCGGTGTTTGAATAAATTGACAGGACTTTTGGCTGGTTCAGAGATGTCCGACATGACGAAACCAAGATGAAACAAGGTTTCACCCCTTAACTTTCAGATCTACAGAACATAAGTGCAAAATTTAGCTTTATGTTCAACGGGTAAATCATTAATTATTTCAATTTACTCGTTCTGTAGTATTAAGTATTAGACTATTTTTAAATCGTTTTTATTATTCAGTAAATACCATCATTAATCTTGCAACAATTTGCAAATAATAATTGTAACAGAAATTACTATTTTTTTTACTAACTACAATAATTTAATATTTTTAAAAATAAATGTATTTAGTTTTTATTAGCGTAATATTATGAAGCATGATCTACAATAAATTAAGTTAATTGTCTCTGTTTAGTCTTCTACAGTATTGTGTATAGAAAGGTTATGTTGTTTTGTTGTTTGTAAATATTAATAGTTAAACCTGGGATAATAAGGAAAAATGTTGTAACTCGTAAACAGCATTAGAAGTGGAGAGACAATGTGTAGTGGAAAATAAAAAAATGTAGGAGACAAGAGTAAGGAAGGAATTACAAACGTTAAAAAGGTAAATTGAATTATTGTACTATTTGATGCATATTACTTTTTGTGTGTGTGTGGAGGGGGTCTGTAATTTGAGTAATATTGAGTCATAAAATGTAACATTGATCCGTGTAATATAACTGTAGTAAATTATTGTAATTCCTCTGCAATTATCACAGATGTTGAAAATTTCCTTTTCCGCGTACATCGTTAAAAATTTTCGTACCTTATTTCATTCAGTAATGATTATAATTATAGATGAATATTGAAGAAAGTAGTTTTCTTGTGTTCTCCTGTTTGCAAGATGAAGGTCTGAACTGGTTTCCGTGAAAATTGACTTACTCTGATTAGCATATTTTTCAACGCTACATGTAATTCTGAAGAAAGTAATTATGGAAAATCTGTTTACCTATGAGAATACTAGCTTTTATACCCACGGCTTGCCCTGCTTTATTTTTACTTTTAATTGACATTTTTAAAAACATAAGTTTCTACAATCAGCATCAATAAAATTAACTTTATTTTTGTGTTTTCTGCGTAGCTTTGTTTCAATTTGAAGGGTTTTAACCGCGTTGTATTACTTGTTTGTTTATTGTGATGGGTCGTTAGGGATTAAGATTTTCAGAGAGGTGAGAAAAATGTAAACGTATAAATGAAATAACATATGTCTTCGTAAGTTACATTTATTTCCCAAAATATTTTCAAAATAGATTATGTTATATTTATAAAGTTACATTTATAATTTTCAAAATATTTTACATTTTACAATAATATACCTTGAGCCTTTGATATTTATGGGGATACAGATAATGTTCTAGCATGTCTCTACTATCATTCTAACCCTTTAAGGTAATCAGTATTTTTAGTTTCTCCCTCTGGTGCATATATGTACAAATGCTTAGGCGTGCCTATACTTGAACAGGTTACATACAGCTGGCCATGGGAGAAGCATGCATTTCCTAAATTGATTCCGGCTACTCTGAGGGACTCCCCTTGCGCTTTGTTTATTGTCATCGCAAATGCAAGCCTAATAGGGGGAGCTGTAGCCGCTTAAAACCGAAGGGCATGTCGCTTGGTATTAATAGAATACATGGAATAAATACATCTTCTCCTTTGGCGTACCCTGTTATGATGATAGCTTCTATTACGTTCGGCAGGAGGGTCTTAACGCATAGTCTAGTACCATTGCACAATTTTGGTGGATCGATGTTATGTAATAATATTATCAGCATTCCAACTTTTAAAGTGATAATGTGCGGGGGTGTTCCGGGAGGCTCCAAAGAATTGAGGAATTCTGTGGGATAAAACACAGCTTGTTCGTTGTCTACGATTGTGTCAATGGACTTGTTAGTTGTCGCGGAGCCGGTTCTGTATTCTGTTATTAATGTTATTCACGCTGTCATTCTTGGTGGCTAAAATGGCACGTTCACTAAACTATTGATGGTTTTTAAAAATGGGTTGCAATGTTTGGGAAAACGTTGTCAACAATAACTTGAACAGATAGCAAAATATTATAAAAATCTTCCAGGAAGAAATTAAGCCAGTTACTGAGTCGAATTGAAATTTATTATCTCCAAGGCACAGTAGTTGTTTTGCAGACTTTTCGGCAGTAATAACTACCGGTAAATAAACTCGCATATTGGTGCATATTGGTCGCAAGTGTTCCCTTTTGAATATGTCTAAACAGATATGATTCTTTGAGGCAAGCATTAAGTTCGTCAGCAGGTGTTCTTCGTTGTAAAACTGGTAAGGTCTAGCGATCATCTCCAGCCAAAAACCACAGCAGCTTATTACATTATTGTAGTGTTCCTTTGTAAATTCTTTATTGTGTCATCAAGGGCATCAAGAACTCGCTTGTGTGCCATAACACACAAAAACAAAATAATAACTTTTCACATTTGTAAATTTTTAGCTTTTCCTGAGCCTTTGCTAACGTTAGGAATAGGAATTTCTGATAGTGTAAAATGAGCTATTTGCCCTCCTTCCTATACCTGGCGATGCAACAGGAAGATCACTTTCATTTTGCGGCCGAATTGCCGCTAGTAATAAATTAATTCAAAATGTTTTTCCTGTCTCACTCGGAGCACCGATAAAAAAATATTGGTATGGAGAACCATACATGACTTCCATGGTCTAAGATTTATATTTAAAATCATTTATGAAATGAAATGTTTCCATAGAAACTACTTCTTTCCACTTATTGCTTCAGCTTTAACCACAGTACTGTGGTCACTAACGTATACCACCATACGTTATCGCACTCGATTAACACTGATGATGGCAGTCGACGGCACTGCGGAAACATCTGGTTTTGCAGAAAACATTGGACTACGGCCAAACGGCCAAACAGCCCGGGAAGGAATTTTAACAACAAACTACTACTTTGTTGCCGATAACGTAGTACACATAAAAATTATCCCCTTCTTGAGTAAAAAGAGGCTTTGAGTAGTCTACAATTTAAGGATGTATGCAAAAATTTATTTGATTATGTTTGAATTTACGGCAGTTATCGTTCGTCATAGGAAAAATTACCCTTGTTATCACATAAAACGTTGCTGGTAAACTACACCTTTTTTTTAACTGATCTTCACCAAAATCAAAAGGTCTTGAGTCCTCTACAATTCAGGGATGAATTCAATACATTATTTGATTCTGTTTGAATGTGCGGCAGTTATCGTTCGTCATAGAAACAATTACTCTAGTTGAAACATTAAAAGTGGCCGGTAAACTACCCCTTTCCCTTAACCGATCTACACCAAAATCAATAGGCCATGAGACCTCTACAACTCAGGGACATATGTAAAAAATTATTTATTCTGTTTGAATTTACTGCAGTTATCGTTCTTCATGGAAAAAGTTCTCTTGTTACAACATAAAATGTTGCAGGTAAACTACCCCTTTCCTTTAACCGATCTTCAACAAAATTAACAGACCTTGAGTTATCTACAATTGAGGAAGGTATGCACAAAATTATTTGATTGTGTTTAAATGTGCGGCAGTTATGGTTCGTCATAGAAAAAATTACCGTTGTTAAAACCTAAAATGTTGCAGGTAAACTACCCCTTTACCTTAACCGATCTTCACCAAAATCAACAAACAATGAGGTCTCTATAGCTCAGGAAGGTATGCAAAACATTATTTGATTCTGTTTGAATTTGCGGCTGTTATCGTTTTCCATAGAAAATACCCTTGTTAAAACATAAAACGGTTCAGGTAAACTACCCCTTTCCCTTAACCGATCTTCACCAAAAACAATAGGTCTTGAGAACTCTATAATGTAGGGCTGTATGCAAAACATTATTTGATTTTGTGTGAAGTTGCGGCTGTTATATCGTTTGCCATAGAAAACAAATCTATAGACTTTTTTCAGGTTTTGAGGGTAGTACAATCAGAATCTGCAATAATCTCGAACACGATTTTTTTTTGCCATCACCATACTTCCATTCCCTTATGGAACATGGAAGTAATAGACCTCCATTTTCACTTTAAATGACGTCCATTATTGCATTATATGCCGCCATCTGGTCATCGAGTAAGAGAGGCTTATTGGTAAAGACGAATGTTTTTAATTGTTCAGTCTGATAGCTTTATTCTTGCAAAACATCTCTGTCAAGTACATCAAAACCTGTTCGGACTAGGGTTGGTAAACCTAATTGACAAAGAGGTTTGCCGTTGATCGATACAAATTTATCCTTAAACAAAGTAAGAGCGTCATTAAATACATAGAAATTAAAATTAAAATCTAATCGGGTTTAGCTCTTTCTCGCTTCCTTAGAAGATCTTCGATGAGACTTTTCTTGTGTTTGTCCCAAAAACTACGCAGATTCGACGGCGCGCAAGCCGTTATTATTACAGAGAAAAGAATTTGTAGCTGAGTTGGAAAGTGTGTGAGAGAGACGATTCGAAGAACGTTAGGTCCCACTGTTGATCATCTTCAAGTAACCCACGCCTTTGGCATGTCTCCCTGAATGTCTCACATGCCTCCCTATCTACAGTTTTCAGATATGCTTGTATACCATTTATTTTGTTATACTTATCAGTCGGCATTTTCTCCAAACCTGTTTGGAACACTTTTACCAAATTATTATGTTGGTGCAACAACCTTTAGAGATTCAAAACAATATCCTTTCTTGTATTGGGGATGGCTTCACAGCGTCGATCGGCCTGGGCTTGATCGTCTCCCATGAAATAGATTTGTAAAAACGTCGGATTTTCATTTAGGACAAGAAGCAACGACCCGTCTTTGTGAGAAGTATTCGTTCACTTTAAAAGTTAGCATAAAACCATCAGTTCCTTCGATTGCTGCTGTCGTACCAAAATATGTCATCTGAAAGCATGAATTGTATCTGCGAAAATTTTGGCGAATATGCTTGGACTCTGAAGTTGTTCCTGACATGTACGAACAAAGTGGTTCTGGTAGCTGATTCAGTGGCTGTAAAATTAATTTTCCATTAGAGCAGCACATCACAGGTAATTCAGTTTTAATTTTTCTGCCTTGACAGAATTCGCATATCACATCCATTTTTCCAATTGTAATTTTTGGATGTGACGAACAGTCATAATTCGGATCATATTGAAAAGCCTCTAAAATCAAATTACCTTGTCTGCTCACTTGTCTGACTTGAGCGTGCCGTATGCGATTATTTTCAATGCAATATTCACGTCGCTCTGGTAATTCTACATTCCTTAATTTAGCTTGCCTCACGCGTTTCCCATGCTCCGCAGGTGTCTCTGCAGCCCTAATCTCTGCCTGTCTTCTTCTTTGTTGTCAAGTCGGGTCTCGCGTTCCTCGAGTGTCTCGGCTGCTTGCAATAACCTTGCTTGCTTAGCGTTTGGAAGGACCTGCCCAATGCTTTGTCGTTTTTTTGGAGGCATTCCGGAAAGTAAGGTGATAAAGTACTCGTACTTTAAAGGATTGTTGTTTTAAAAGGACGTGAAGAATAAGGAAAACAAATAAGATTGTAAAGTTATTTAAAGGTGAAGTTTAAAAGGAGTATTTTTATCTGGGACTTGAAAGGAGGGTCGGTTTGATAGGAAGTAAAGAGTACGGAAAACAAACGGGACTGTAAAGTTATTTGCAGGTGAAGTTGAAAAGGAGTGTAGTTAAGGAAAACAAATAACGGAATACAGAATAACTCGACAGAATACAGAATAACTGATACGACGATGAATGAACAACTCAATAGAGAAACAGCAATGGTAACAATTTTGTGAAGGTGTTACTCTCGTGTACTGTTTACTTGTCTTCAAAGTCGAAGTAAAAACTGATCAACGCAAGCGATCGCAGCGTCTCATAAACCCCTCCACCCGGATAAAAGGTAGGAAGATGTAGAATGTTTTAGAGGCGAAAGGAGATGTGGGAAAGCGTCCCGAATGCTCGTGAAACGCCTACACAAACGGACGGAGCGGTAGTGGGTGAAGGTAGAAGGCAAGGCTCGACATAGGATTATGGTAGGGAGAGAGGCAAAGAGACAGAGATACCGAAGAGAGGAAGGCGCAAGGCAGCACTTGTAGGCACCCAGCATGACATATCTTTAAGAGGGCCTAAGTCGTGCGAACGGGGCAGAATATAAAATTTTAAGTTACACAGAGTTTTTTGCCTTGTGTCAAAGGTGCAAAAGACACAAGGTGCTTTGTGCAAACTTTGGTCGGAATCGGTGCAACGATGTGGATTTGTACTCAATACAAGCAAACAAATAAATCCTCAGTTTTACATATATAGATAAAGTGGCAAAAATACTGTTAAGTTATTTACATTAATCGCTTATTTGTTACTTATTTAAGTAAGTACATTGTTGTTGGGTAACCGGTTGAGACGAGATGTGAGAAAACAATGTGGTAAGAAATGGCAGAATAAAGTAAGTAGAATACAACAGGGAAAGGCAAGAAAAAATAAACAATTAGGTAAAAAATTTAAAACTCCCACAGTAACGTGCAGGACTATTTTAAATTAACTTTGTTTTATGACTGCAGTTATATAGACAATAAACAACGACTTCTCAAACAATGACATTTTACAATTTTAATTTAGAACTTTTTATTAGCTTCTGTCACAAATGGAATTCATTTTTTTAATTATAAAGGTCATCACTGTGTATTCACAAAACGTGTCAAATTAAACATAAGAAATTAACTACAAAATTAATTAGACAAATTTAGTTCTCACTTTTTAAAATTTATTTTATAAATGTAAAATGCGAGAGTTTAGTTTTTGGTTCTAGCGTTCAATGTTTTCCAGAATATTTTGACTAAGCTAAGACTCTAGTGTTTGCCTTGAACAGTTTTTGACAAAAACGTGAAAACGTACGTTCATTATTTTAATATGCAGAATATGGTACTCCGTAGATACTAAAGTGTAATAAAACGGAGTGTTTGTTTTGGAGAATGCCACTGAAGGATGAGTTGGAGGCGTCAGCTCGTCAGCGGACAGATTAGAGTTATCAGTTGTATATACGGTACGGACACACCGCGAAACTTGTGTACCACACACACACACACACGAAATTAATACGACATTAGACAATAAATCGGCTAGTTTTAATATATATAATATATATTATTATATATATAATAATATATAGATGGAGTACTATCTTCTGCATATTAAATTAATGAACGTACGTTTTCACGTTTTTGTCAAAAACTGTTCAAGGCAAAAACTAGAGTCTTAGCTTAGTCAAAATATTCTGGAAAACATTGAACGCTAGAACCATAAACTAAACTCTCGCATTTTACATTTATAAAATAAATTTAAAAAAGTGAGAACTAAATTGTCTAATTAATTTTATATATATTAATTAATTTTATCTAATTAATATATATAATATATAATATATATATTATACATACAATGCTATTCGAATACATTAATCTTTGTTTACTTTCTAAATAACCGTTTTAGAAAAGAACTGTCATTATTTTAGGAAGGGGAGAACTATGCTCCTTGCCGAACGTCAATATTGACATTCACGTCGGTTTGAAACGAGAAAGTAGAACTTCAATAATGTACAATTATCAGCCAAACTAAACAGAAGAGTGAGAAAGAGTGAGGAGGGGAGAACAGAGATAAATAAAGGAAAAACAGTGAGAGAAAGAGAGACTTGAAGAGGAAGACGGCGCGAGACTGAATAGAAATGGGACCAATATTAAACTTCAATGCATTCAAAAGCCTTTAATAGAATCAACGAGCTTGAAAGTCGCAGTCGCTCTCATTTCGCTACAAGTGAGAAAAGTCATTTTGTGCATGTACACATTGTTAGGCTCTCGTCGCGCGCGGGCACTTACACAAACTCAACTTTATATTTATTTCTTATTTTACTGGCTAGCTGCTACACAAACTTTATTCAATGTGCCTCCATTCTTCCCTTTCTCACTGATTCTCGCTCTCTCTTTTTCGCTCTCTTGCGAATCGACGCATACCGACACAAAAAGTCTTTCGTCTTCTGTTCAATTTCGTATCCGTATTTCGAAATGTAGTATCCCACCTTGAGTACTAAATTACGATATTCGGGTATCTTAAAATTGTCACTCCAAAAGGAAAGCACAGACAAAAGGAGAGGTCAAAATGGAAAACGGTATCAGAAGCAGTAGAGCAAGACGAGAAGGAACCTAATCTTGAAGAAGGAAAAGCAGGATAAACCCCGAGGCAGATTTTAAAACACATTCAAGATAATGTTTTGGTTTTCGAAAAAGAATATATGGTTTTCTTGTTCACCGTTCCAGTGTCATGTACGCGAAAACTTATGCGAGAACCATTAACGGTCCAGTTTTCACTGGCCTTATCAAGCATAGAAACTGTGTGCTGTGATATTCTCAAGCCTCATTTCTCCTTGAAGAACAGTGCCTATGACTTAAATTAAAGGTCACGAAATTACATTTCAAATTAATTTTTCGTTTATTGTAATGTCAGTTCAAGTTTTGATAAAAATCTGTATTCAAAATTTTGTATGAAATGTTTTTGAAAATTTTTTGGTGTAATTTGCTACTGTTTAAAAATTAGAAAAATCATAGTCGTATATAATTGAACTACAGTACATTACTCTGAGTAAGCTAAAATATTTTATGTTTTTTTTAAGTTGTTCATTTTGGTACTGTTGGATTTAGAATTTTTAAACAATTTAGTTATTTCGCGAAATACCATGCAAATTAAGAAAATAACGTGGACAGATAAGTTATTAAATAACTCTGAAAATATTAAATTTAGCAAAAGAAAGAAACACATTGAAAATAAGGCGCTTTTTATGACAAACAACATTTTATCTTTTTATTGTAATAAGATAAAAATATGTTACAAGATATAATTGTTTTAAAAAGGCGCTTCGAATTTGTATCTCCAAATAAAATTTTTTGGCTTTAAGTAACTCAAAAGCCACATATATAATTAAAACATGTAATATAATTAAATAAATATACTGCAAGTAGGTTTATTTTCACCTGACGCACGTGTCACAGAAATTATTCTGTATCTTCAGAGATTTATTTGAATTGTAATTGAATGTTTCGCTTACAATATATTACAATTCAAACAAACCTCTGAAGATACAGAATAATTTCTGTGAAACGTGCGCTAGGTAAAAATAAACCTACTTGCAGTGTATTTATTCGAAGATATTACATGGAAGGCCTGCAGGAAACTGAACGAGCTACTTACAAAAGAATAATTAAAACAATACTAATAAATAGATAAATAATAATAAATACTAATACTAATAGATTAAAGAAATTTATAGTGTCTTTCTATTATAATATTAGAAGTTTAGCGTTTCTGTATAGGCGTAATATATGCCTGCTACCTGACAATAAGATGGTACTATCGAAGAGAGCAGTATACCAGTTCAACGTAATATCAAAAGACTACAGACGTAAATTTTGATATTTCAAAATAAGATTAATTGTATTTTGTTTGAAGAACACTTTTCAATTTCATGTATGTGTTTTGTGGGAAACGCAAATCACTGAAACTTGGGTTGTAATATCACTTGAAACTTATAGATTTCGCAGGAAAAATAAAGATCAGGTAGCTATATTTTCTACAATGTGTGGCACTAGAGAATTCCGGATGGACATGCTGTAAAAGTTAAATTTTATAAGGTTATAGTGGTATCAGAGATAGCCTACTTTACGGGCGTGAGACATATATGATAGACAGAGTGATAAAACCGGTATTCAATCAGGGGAAATAAAGTGTCTCCGATTTGATAAGGTTTTCACTAAAAGAGGTCATCTTACGTCTTGGAGAACTCAACATTTTTATGTTTATCGTGAGGTTATGTTTATCGTTAGCGATGGCATGATCTTGTGTAAAAAATTCCAGAGGATAGATTAGCAAAAACTAGCTTTCTAGCATACACCTGTAGGAGAACGCAGTGTTCGACTGTCGTAGGAAGAGATTACTTGTAGAGCCAGAAAAGTTTTCAAGGTCTTATTTTTGAAAAGATCTATGACAATTTTCATTGACAGTCACGATTTTTATTGACAGTCCCAATTTTCATATTATTTTTTTTTTTTTTTTGTATTTTGGCACGTAATGCACACACGGTATTAACCATATTTATATCATATAGATGAACGATGGACTGCAAAGTTGATTAACAGGGTGGGTCGGACGGGAGTGATGGTAACTTCCGAGTCAGATCATCATTGTAGGATTGCCAGTTGACTCTCCTAGCAGGACGATCGGGAAGTCGAGATGAGACCGACGGCGGCTACACAGTTACAAGCAGGGGGTCGTGATCGGACGAAAGGTCCGACATCACGCTGACTTGTAGGTAAGGGGACGGCCTTGGCAATAACTATGTCACAGTCAGGGGGATGCTCAGCTTAGGAAAATGGATTGGTTTGGTCGGGCCGATAAGGAGGACACTGGAGTCATCTTCGACAGCCCTACGGAGAGAATTACCGTAGGGTTTAAACGTTCGACTGTTCCACGTTGGATGCTCAGAGTTAAGGTTTCAGGCTGTAATAGGCTAGTTGGGCGAGCGCTGTCGAGGAGCGGAAGAATGGGTAGATAATTTATTATCTGACTCAGCTCCTCACTGCGCTCGGTTGTAAAGACGAATCAACACGTAAATTCTTTGAATGTAGAAGATGGCATGCGGACAAACTAAGACTAATGACGGAGATATGAGACATCGCTGCGGAGACTGTAGTAATGACGATGCTCGTGTCAGAAGATCACTGCAACCGCTTTAATACTAATTTCGAAGGTATCTTCAATGATGAGAAGAGAGGTTACAAGTAATAACATAAGCTTAAGTAATGTAGGAATATTAGAAAGGGTTCTTGTGACCACACAGATGCGCTGCCCTGAAACAATGCTGGCAGCGGTTCCAGAATGGAACGACGACTGACGAAGGTGAGTTTTTTAATTTGTAAGAGTCAGACACAACGAGTGTGTGGGAATTGAGCACGAGAGGAACGGGACCGGAAGGTCAAAAAATTTCAGAAATTTTGTGAATTTCTTAATTTTTGGCTGATTTACTATTTTATAAAACTGAATGCAAATATAGTATTAATTCTTATTTAAATGTGCTAACGGGTTTATTACACAGCATTAGCGTATACGTTTGAAATATGAATTACAGGAAAATCAGTTCAGTCAATAAGTATCTTGTAAACAATGATTCAATAACGCGTACTTTTATTTAAGCGTACTTTTAATATGACGAAAGTACGGTTGGAAAGCCCTACGTTGTTGGCGTCAATTTGTAACTAGACGAGATTGTACTCGTTTAAAGACTTACAAGTGTCGAGTGTCTACTCACCAGTTCGGCCGTTCAAGTTCGTATTTTCTGCCTCAACGTCGGGTTGGCCAACTCTTCTTAGTAAACCTAAATTGTAACGTTTAATTTTCTATATTGTGTGCTCAAATTTTAAATATTAGTTGAATAAAATCAAACATACAGTTTACTGTTTCTATTATGTTTATTAAAAATTATCAATTGGGTTTGAATTCTACAATTTCTTCAAAATTATAAATCATATTTTTGCGCCGGCATGTTTAATTATTCGCGGTTGGTTATTCTGTCCGCCGTTGTTTATTCACTACTCACTGTGATGGAATTGGTTTTTCTTCGTTTATTTATAATCTCAGGTCGAAGTTCTTGTGACTACAGAAAATGTTGTTAAATGGACTAATAAAAGTATAAAATTTTACAAATGCCATATAAATCTTATAGAACAGGTGGTATACAGTGGTAAACTCTAGCTACGGGATTTAGCGTTTAGAGGTTATTTACGTTTAGTAAATTTTACGTTTTAAAATATATTCTCTTAAAGAATCAATATTGGATTGAGATAGTTATTCAGTTTGAGGTGTTCATTAAATAAAAGAAAGTTCAACTGTTTGTTAAAAAGTGATAAATGATGTAGAAAGTGTAGTTTCACTTATTGTTGATTTTCTTGTGTTTTTACTGTGAAGTCGTATTTTAAAATATACTTAACAATCCTCCGTCTCTGCTATCCAGGTAATATTTCTCACGAATACTGCTGCTTGTCCTTTCTTGGGTGTTTCGGTTAATTCCGGGTTTCAAGTTTCGTAGTTCTCTGGTTAAGATATTTATTTTCCATCAGTCATCCTGATTATTGTAGGTTCCATTGTTCATTTATGTGTTTCATATATTTTCTTCCTTCCGATCGTTCGTATTCCGTCACTTGGGATTCTTCAGCAATTCCTACTGGATACTTTTAATTTCTTCTTGTAAATTTTTTAATTCGTTTAGTATTTCCTTCTATGATTTAGTTTACTAGTTTGATTATTAAATTTGATAAATTTTCTTGAACTAATTCTTTCTTATTCCTGGTGGTTTTAATACAAATGCCCTCATCAAGCTCTAATAATGGACTGATACAAATTATTAACGGGTTTTTTCTAACAAAGTTTCGTTTTTATGGTAACTCTCATCCCAAACACTAACTCCCATTGGTTGATAATTTGCAACATTGTTATATAAAACTAACGTTTTTCTATACAAAATTATTTAAAATCTTTACCATATTATAACTCCCTTATACTACCTGTAATCTTAAATACAATAACACCATTAGTTTGCTTTTTGTTTACAAATTATTTTGATACCCCACAAGCTTACCTTTTTTCAAATTATAACAGATTACTATTTTTTCATTTGGTTTTTCTTTTGTTAATTACCTTTAAACTAATTATTTTCTATCCAGTTTTGTATCCTATACTATTATTATGAAACCTAAACAGATTATGTACTTTATTTTATCAATGGTTATGGTTTTGTCTTACACTTCACAAATTTCTGGTTACCAGTTATAGGCCTAATGCCTAGAGTTCACAATTCACCTACCCTATACTCATTACAATTGTTTATAGTCAATTTTGTTAATTTTATATGTTACTAAACATAATTACTGTAAGAACCTAAATTAAATCATAACATTTGATTATTTTTAATCATCATATAACATAATATAACTACTTAATAACTCTTTTAGGCCCATTCCTGTATCTACAGTATTACACGTTCTTTAAACGGTTTTGTTAAACATAATTTTCAACATAATAATATTTTGGTTAATTACAATCTAAGAAACTTATAATAAAATTGAACATTAGATGTGCAATAATATTTCCTTATAAACTCACTTTAGAGAATATAGTGTCTAACTCCCCTTACTGTATTCAGCCTAACATATTAGCCTTTTACCCTTATTTTAAATGTGGTTAATATAAATTGGTAACTTTTATTCCTTAACATAAAAACAATATATCCCTTATCATCCTTATACTATACTAACAAACTTCTTTAACATAATGGAAAACAATTTTCAGTGGTTTGCTTCCAACTAATATTCTTGTATATTAATACAACTTTTCCTTTTTCCATTACACTAGGCCCATGATTACTTATAACTGTCCCTTATAATTTATACTGTTTAATTATTATATTTGGGTTAATAGATTACTTATAATCTATTATTACAAGTTTATATCTTTATTTCTTACTACACTGCACTTTATTAACTAATGTGCTTAAGTAGTCATTTATTAACACTGGGTCCTATTATGGTTCATTTTTGATTATTATCTTTCTTATTCATTTATCACTTTTGTGTTCACCTCCTAACATTTTATTCTATATTTCATGTATTTATTATCACTGGGTCCTCTCAATGTTTATTACTTATCACCACTTTCCTAATGAATTATTGTTATTCAAGTTTATTTTATATTAGTGTCTTTTGATAGTTTACTTATTAACATTCTTTCTATATTTTATCAGTATATTTGTTTTTACATTTCATTTTCTTTTTATCTTTCCTACAGATTACATACTATTTATTTTCCTATCTAATTTTGTACTTTTATGTATATATAATTCTTTTTTTAACTCTTGGGTGTTGTTAGATTGTGGCTTAATTATTTTCTCTGTCGCACCTTATCCAAACTATTGGGTCTCGTCATCGTCATTGTCTTTGTCTAAGTCAAAATCAGTTAGTGGTGTTGTTCTATCTTTCTCATTTAATAATATTTATTTTCCTTTAGTATACAGCTTTTCTTCCATTAATTATACTTGTAAGTCTTGTACTATCGTATTTCAGGGTACACCGTTTACATTAATGGGACTGATTTCAGTCACTTTTAAGGTAGTGATGTTGACAGCCTTAACTTGTATTTTCTTTTGTATGAAGCAGACCTGACCCCTATTCCCCCCCCTATTCTATATACGCCACTGGTAAGCATCGGGCCCTCTGACGGTATATAACTCATTTTCCGTACTCCGCAAAGAGATATTATTCTTGGTAGGTGAGCATCTAAACATCGGCAAACTTTTTCTTCTTCTTCTTCTTGTGTCTTCAATCCTAAGATTAGTTTGCAACAGTCTTCCATTATGATCGATCTTGTGCTTTCCTTTTCATTTCCTCATAGGTTTCACAATTTACATCCTGCATTATTTGCTTTATATACTGCAAACATGGCCTTCCCTTATACTATTATCCTTTACCTCCTATTGTTCCTTCCATTACCAATTTTAGTAGTCCTTCATGGAGCAGTGTACGTCCAATAAGTTCTACCCTTCTTCTAATTATGCTTTTCAGCAAACACCTCTCATTTCTCCCTTTTCTGTTCAGCATCTCTTCATTTGTAGTTTTGTCATACCATTTCATTTTTAGCAACTTGCGATAACACCGTACCTTAAAGCTGTCAAGTTTCCTTTTTTCCTTCATAGCTATTGTCCACGACTCACAACCATTCACGACAATGCTCCACATAAAACTCATTTCGAAATGTCTCCTTGTTTTAAGGGAGATACTACTTGTTAGTATACTCCATTTTTTGTTAAAAGCAATCTTAATCTGGTTTATAATTTTAATTATATACCCTTTGTAATTTTAATGCCCAACTACGTATATTTTCTCACATCCTGAAGGGTTTCTCCCCCAGTGCAATGTTTGGCTTCAAATTTTCTTCTCTTTCAGAGGAGAAACTTTGGTTTTAGTCCTATTTACTTTCATATTATATCTCTTTTGGTCAATATTATGTCTATACTGTGTAAAATGTTACTCAGATCCTACTCATTTTCTGCCACTACAGCAGTATCATTGGCAAAACGCAGCAAGTTTATTATTTCTCCGTGGATTGTTATTCCCTCTTTGCAATATTCGTTTACTACGTTGAGCCTATCCTGTATATATGCGTTAAACTATGGTGATGAGAGGTTGCATCACAGCCTAATTCACCTTTTTAATTCTTACTTCCTTTTTTGTTGTTTTGCATCTCACTATCGGCAACCTGTAACGTGCAAATTGTCGTTTCTTTGTCTTTGCAAATACTGAAAGCAAAATATTCTATTCTTCTTACCTTATTCAAGGCCCTATAGGTTCTACTTATATTTTAAAGAAACGCGCGTTCATATTCAGTTCAATAACAAGTTACGAGTAATTTGCTAAAATGACACTTACCTCTGACACTCTCCCTGAGCCCTCTCCTCAGTATTATGGGGTCTCCATCCTCTCGCCTCCACAGTATCCTCGGTGGCGGGTGTCCTGTCGCCTGACATACCAGAGTCGCGTTCTCTCCCTCCTGTACCGACAAGTCTGTACTCGTTTCGTCATTGATGATGTCCGGTGGTACTGCAATAAAAGAAAAACATTCTTCATGTACGACGCTGAAAAATATTATAAAGTGTTAACTACTATATAATATTTTATTGTTAAGGTGAGTGATGGTACGCGTCTCCAGTTGCCTTTTATATTCGAATTTCAGAATAGAAATTTTTAGTGATGTATTTCAGAGGAGTTGTCTGTCGGCGGAATGACCCCAGATGTAAAACGTCCCTTATTTCTTCAAGTATTTAGGCTCGTGGTCTGTTGCGCTCTCTACCAGTGGGACAACTCATATTGCATCACTACCAGATAGAAATCTGTCTGTAGTTGTGTGTGTGTGTGTGTGTGTGTGTGTGTGTACATGTCGCTGTAATACCGCAGTAGATCACTTCTCTTGCCACACTGTTATTCTGCACCAACAGCTGGTAGACGGGGTTGAATGGCCTCAACATTGAGCCAAGCCCAACACTGTGCAAACCAAGTTACCCTCCCCCGACCATAGAAAGAGCAGTAAATTTTCTGATTTGAACACTATGCACTCTTCTTATTACAGCAATTTAAACAGATTGAAACCAAGGCTGTGTTAGAAAAGCTGTAGCGATTCGACGCTTTATGACGATAAAGTCAATCTCTTTTAAGTGCACGGACGTTTTCAACATTATTGAAATTGCCATTATTGACCGGGATGTTAGGCCATGGTCCACAATTGTTGCCGTTGATAAACAATATTGTGGGGCCGAAACGTTTATCAGCGGCAACGACTGTAAATCACGACCTAACACCCCGACAGATAATAGCAATTTCAACAATTGCTTTTCATTTATCATGCAAGTAGATCAATGTTCGTCTTACTGTCTTCAGCCTCCAATTATTATTAACGCAGTTACACATAATTTTTGTAAATATATACAAATATTCCAATAAATTTGCTTGTATTAAGGAAAAAAGTGTAGATTTACTTACTTATGTGAGTCGACAAGGAAATGAGAAATTACAATCGCAGACAACACGTGCTTACATAACAAACTCTCACACAGGAGTGAAAACTCCAATATATTTAAGAATCTTCAATCGTTAGTCAAAACGTTTCTTCTGGCCGGCTAACGAGTTACAATTCTGTTACACAAACGGATCCCCTAATATTCAAACTGATCGGATACTTTTAGGCCAGACCTCGTATTTCTGATGTTCCTCATACAATTTGACATTCGTCTTTGTACGGCGCAAAAATAACCTCGCCGTCTTGAAAATCGAGGGATTATATATTAATACTTACTATTTGAAGTCCCATACAAAGACATTTTCTGCTGTATATTAAAACGCTTCATTTAAATATATATTTCAGTGGTACTACACAACAACCTTTTTGAAGAACTTTAGATACCTCAAACACGTCCCAGACAAGTACGGCCTAATTTTAACGCCTAAGCGTTTCGACTGTATAGCTTTATTTAACTTCTTTTACAAGATATTGAATTATACTGTACGGTTAGTATCAGAAACGAAGCGATATTGGATTATCTTTACTGACCCCGTTCTAAGAAAATGAGGTACTCGTATATAGGTTAGCGCTACTGGCAACTGAAAACGGGGATTTAATCAAACACTGGTAAACAGCGAAAGGAAGAGATGGACGGGGGAACAGAGTTTGTTCATAAACAAACAAATCGACAAGTTCTTCTTCGTAGTCAGAAAGGAACAGCTGAGAGTTGAGTCCAAATATTGACAGAGACTGCACACACACACGGGCGCGGGCAACACAAACACATTTGTGTTGCAGTCAATTCACACGGTCGTACAGTTATACATGCTTCCTTAGACAAACTTACAAGTACATACAATTACTATCATCACGTCATCATGATAATCATAAACATAATCACAACTGTAGATATGTAGTTTTGTTCCATCTGAAGATGAGCCGAGAGGCTTGAAAGCGCTTATGGAGAGTATAATTGCGTGTTAGTGGTTGCAATACAAGTTTAGTAAAAATTAGACTTAACCACTAAATAGTGTTTACCTTTTAATAAACATAACCGTCATCATCATCATCATCGTCGTCGCCGCCGTCGTAGGTCGGTTGACGACTTTCTCCCATTTCTGTCAATAGTTTTAAGTTTTGTTTTCCAATTCAATTCGGTTGTTCGTTTTAATAATAAATTTATATTATTTATAAAAACGTTTGCTGTATTTCAAGTTATCCTCTTCGCTTCTTCTTGTTCTCCTCAACACAAAGATTGGTTGGCTTCAAATTTCTTCCCCTCCGAAGACAGTCAACCACCACATGTCTTCTCCCAGCTTTTATCTCATGTGCATATTTCTGTCTGGAGCTTCTCCTCCCAGCACACCCGTCAATCTTTCTCTCGATGAGAGGTGAACCAGTGTGAATAGCGTAGCAAGTAAAAAACCATACTGTGTCTTCTTCCCTCAATGGTTTTGAAACAGAATCTTTCTTTCAACTACTCTCATCAAAACCACATTATTAGGTGCTCTTTCTCTTCACGGCATTCTTAAGGCTCTTTTCAAGCACGACATTACAAAAGCTTCAAGTTAGTTTTTAACCAGTTTTCTAATGATGCAGGATCCTGAACCATGTACATCTTCTTCTCGTTCTTCATTCCAGGATTGGGCGACATCACCTGTTCCGGTCTCTATTTTCAAGATGTCTTTTGCGTGGGTTTCCCACACCTCTTTTGCCTTTAGGCGCATATTGTTAAAACGTCGACGTAGCCTTTTCTTTTCCATTCTACCTATATGTTCAATCCATGTAAGCTTACATTTCCTGATACTTGCATTACAGAGAATATAGCCAAGTTATGTCTTATTACATAATTCTATTGTTTTGTGTACGTCACTTTCCGTATCTCAAGAAATTTATCTCTGCAGCTTGTATGGCTTGTATCTTTTTAAGATAATACCCATGTTACGAAACCGTATAAAAGAGTGGGGACTTCCGTAAGCTTATAGAACTTCATTTGAGTTTAAATTTTTGTTTTTTCCCTAAAGTTCTTTTAATAGTGTCACTATCGCCTATTACAAGCGTCTATGTACATGTGCTCCAAATAAAACACTTTATGGATTTCTTCCTGGTTTTTAGTGACACGTTTCTATACTGCTGCCGTAATATTTTTGTCCTGTACCTCTTTAGGGCAACAACGGCAATTAATTTTTGTTGATAATGAATACAAGAACCTGCAAGTGTGCACCCACCGAGGTTGCGAGATAAGTCTACGTCTTTTGGGATGATGCGCTAAGAATAATCGTTTAGTTTAAGGCGCCTAGAAAACACTGAAAGATTCCGTACTTCGTCATTGCTAACCTTGAACATATCCGTATGGTACACACGCCACGCATGTTAGTTATCTCGTAAACGTAAGAATGGGTTACAAAAAGTGCACGATGGGTACAGAACATGGGGTCTGCAGTAAAGATGGCGGGGTAAATGGAGATGTGTGATGAGGAAAAGATAAACATTTGTACGATGTGTGATTAATTTGAGTGCAGGGGCAACAATATCGGAATCAAGGGGATAATAATCAAGAAATTAAATATCCACTAGGCGAAGGGAAAGTGGCAACTCGCAATATGTACTAGATTCTGTGGGACAAGAGTATTACGAATTATGTAAAAGCAAAGTTAATAAACAGTAATAGAAAGTGTTGTACTGCAATACGACGAAGTGTGGGAGGCATCAAGTAAAAATAAGGAGAAACTAAAATAATTTAACACCGCTGCACACAACTATAAATACACATTCCCGATTAACGCTTTTCAACTTCACAGTTCATTATCAGATTGGAAATATCTGATCAGATAGCTCCTATCTGATGATGAGCTCTGATATTTGATAGCGCTAGTTGGGAATCTTTATTTATAGTGGTGTGCAACAGTGTTATTTCTGTTTGTGAATATAACCACTAACGCAACTTCAATAATTAAAACCGTTTAGATGGACTTCAAGCAGAAGAGCTGTTTTATAAAAAGGAGACAGAGATAGAAATAACAGACCAAAGAGGATTTGTGGAGGTTACTGAGAATATTTTGAAACCGTGGCCAGACATTTAATTTTATTTGGGCAGCTAAGAAGGTTGCGAATTGACATGGCTGTCTACACTATGACACTAGACAAGTATCCACCGGATAATGAGAGGTAAACCGCGACTCTTCAAGTATGATAGAGTGAGACAAGGAATATTGCTAAGAGACACATGCAAGAGGGTGACTGGAAGAACAGAGAAATATGGGTGCTTGGACGAGAGACAGCCTCTAGGTGTAGTGTTACTCGCTGTAGTAGTAGCAGTAGCACTAGCAGTATCAGCAGCAGTACTAGTAGTATTAGTAGTAGTAGTAGTAGTAGTAGTAGTAGTAGTAGTAGTAGTAGTAGTAGTAGTAGTAGTAGTAGTAGTAGTAGCAGCAGCAGCAGTAGTAGTAGTAGTAGCAGTAGTAGTAGTAGTAGTAGAAGTAGTAGTAGTAGTAGTAGTAGTAGTAGTAGTAGTAGTAGTCGTAGTAGTAGTACTAGGAACAGTAGAAGTAGTAGCAGCAGCAGCTCTCGTCTACGTTGAAAGATAAAAAAAATATTGTTTTTTTAAGAACAAAGCACAAGTTCCGTTACAAAACTTGATGTTTTTTAACTTAAGAAGAAAAATATTTTCATTGTATCTTGTTTTTGATTTACAAAATTAAACTAGAATTAGTCTTATAATTTATGTTGAAAATAGGGTTTTTTTTTACTATAAAACAAATTCAAAGAATACTACGTTACGATAATGTCATAGTATTTGACAACAGGAAATATCATTCTTGTTAGATAAGATTCGTTTGTTGTGTTAACACGCTATTGTTTTTCTTATCACCTAGAGAGTCCACTTTTTCATGATGGCGTTTCTTCTAACTGGAATTCACTTAACTGTATTGAATATCGCTGCTGCTTATAAAACAGTTGAATCTAGGCTTTCTCAGTCGTCATCACTATCATCGTCGTCGTCATCGTCATCATCATCATCATAAGACGTATGGGCATAAAACGTATGGGCCCTTGCGCCGTTATACGCTTTTAGTGACGATCGTTGGCTTTACGGAGAGCCGCACAGCTTACGACTGACAAGGAGGAGAAAACTAATGACCTCCTATTACTGAAGCGTGATCGATATGGTTACGACGGTCTCACTGATCGTCGTATGGTACAGTGGACACACAATGCAGATACCAAAAAATCATTAATTTCCAGCTTTAATTAATCACAAATAACAGTTTGCAATCAACGAATTATTAAAAAAGATTATACTCGTACAATAATTAAAGTATAATTCGTACACACGAAATAATAATGTCAAGTAATAGATTTCCGTACTAAGTATAACACAGTAATCGTTTCTCACAATACTTCGACAAGCAGTTGATCCCCGCAAAGGAAATCGCTCACTATAAACTCACTGCCAGCCTCTGTCCCTTTTATAGGTAGCGCACGTGTTCCATAAATTTTCCTTCCTTACTGCGGGGTGTCATATAATGCGTATTGTAAGTGCTCTGCAGAGCACTCTGGAACGTACAAGAGAGAGGCCTTGACTAAATCTACACCTGCTCAACTAGCGGAGACAGGCGTGGCTCCGCTGGGCTGTTCGACAGGTTTTCATTGTTTTACTGCCCCTCCTTAAACCTGTTCGTCCCGAGTTGGCAAACCGTCTCTGAAGTAATATTTGGCAAGGCGATCTAGATGAACGACCTTGAATTTCCGCTGTCCTTCCTATTGAATCCAATAGACAACATCGTTTATTCTTTTTCTCACAGCGTAAGATTTTTCCCAGTTAGTCTGAACTTTAGGGAAGTGTAGACATTACCATCTGTTATGTCACTGGGTCTAGTAAAGACTCCTATGTAGCCTTTCCGTAAGCCGGGGACCGTTAGTCACAGTTGCAACAAAGTCTCACACTAGATACTGTGGAAATAGAGCGCAAACTCTTCTTCATACCTCACTGAAGCGGGAAGTTGAAGTTGAAGTTGAAGAAGACGTGTCTTGCACCCCCAAATACACTATGACAGTGTGACCAACTTAAATTCTGCTCATTGACCGAATTTCAGTTAACGCGCGCTCGTGTGTTTGGGTGTACGTTAGTTCGCGCACACGAGAACGGACGCGCTTGTAACTATTATTGGCCAGCAATATTTAATATTAACAGAAATAATAATAATAATAATAATAATAACTATAATAATAATTGTCATTATCATCGTTATCATTATTATTAGACTAATGTTATTATTATTATTATTATTATTATTAGTAGTAGTAGTAGTAGTAGTAGTAGTAGTAGTAGCAGTAGTAGTAGTAGTAGTAGTAGTAGTAGTAGTAGTAGTAGTAGTAGCAGTAGTAGTAGTAGCAGTAGTGGTAGTAGTGGTAGTATTAATTGTACAAACCGAAAGGCCCGAAGCCTGATGCTGAAGAGTCGGAAGAGAGCTTGGGCGCAAGAAGAGCGAGGTCGCTGGACAAGAAGGCTCATCAAGCAGGTGCAGCCGTGGGCGGAGAGGAAGCATGGCGAGATCGACTATTACCTCACCCAATTTCTGACTGGACACGGGTATTTTCGATCTTACATGAAGAAAGTTGGAAAGGCCGAGCCACCAGAATGCCTGTACTGCCAGGGAACTGCGGACGATGCCAGCCATACATTCCTCGTCTGCGACAGAAGATAGCGATATAGAAGATCGTTGCAAGATGATATTAAGCAGGTGATCTTTCCGGACAACATCGTTGCAGCGATACTTCAAGGGCAAGACACCTGGAACTGTGTGGCACGCTTTCAGAGGAGATTCTTCGGATGAAGAAGATATATTTGAATAATAAAATATATAAGGTTAAAAAGTCAAATGTAATTAATAGAGCTGAAGAACAATAGGGCTATTTCAGAACAATAGACCTAAAGTAGTGTGTCAAACAGTTTCATGTTGGTGGCTTACAAGATGAAAGAAACGTGGGTTTTTAGTGGGTCGCGTATAATACTCAAACCCACAGACCCCGAAAGTGTGGACTCTCTCGGACATTTGTACAGCCAATTTTTCCATCTGCGCTCGTAAAAAAATTATTATTAAATAATAGTTATCTCTTTAATTATATTTGAATATATCTCGGACATTTGTACAGCCAATTTTTCCATCTGCGCTCGTAAAAAAATTATTATTAAATAATAGTTATCTCTTTAATTATATTTGAATATATCAGTGAAGGCTAGATGAATGAAACACACAATCATCCATACCCATGTTCAGCACTGATAAGTAAGTAATGCAGTGCAAAATCGATTATATTTTAATCGCTCGATAAGTGAAAAGCGAGAATGAGAGGAAGAGACGGTCGACTGCAGATGTGGCCTTTGATATCGAGTAATTGATTACAGTGTTGCCAAGGGGTAGTTAGTTACGTAGTTCAGTACCCCCTAACTGCTGCCCCGCATTCTAATCACGTCCGTCGCCGACTTGCAGTTGTCAGCCCCCCAATGATTAATTATATCTTTGTCATTTCTCTGTGTGCACCATCTCCTGCCTAGAGAGATGTTTTATGTTCAGTGAATTAAATTTTCACGCTATTCAAAAAGTAGTTTAATAAACTGTGGATGTATTTAAAATTCTTACAAACCGCTCTATTGTCACTTACGGGCAACGACCTTTGCTATGGTAGAATTAAAATTAATCAGTTAAAAATATTCTAACCTGTGTATAAAAAATGCATTAGGACGTCTATAAGGCTACTGATTATCAAGAGTGGTGAAAAATTAGCTTTTGGGAACAGGTTATGTTTGGATATTGTCTACTGTTTAAGGCAGTTAACAAAGACCGATTGGTAAGTATGTGCAAAATTCTACTTGTATTCGGTGAATTTCGAAGAAGTTCATGATATCGTAACTGGACATGAAGTAGTAGAAATATTGGAGAAAATTCACGTATCTAAATTTATATACGGACGAAAAAGTGATTGTAGTTAGCTACAAACATTGACAAGGACGGTAAAAACGATGTCAGATGCAGTAAAGTTTAAAAATGAAGTTTTAGCACTATATGAAACTACAAAACTTAGGATGCTCCCTGTCACCTTATTTTTTTTTAATTTCACTTATTTCGGTCTAAGGCAATAGGATTTACAGGTTACGCGACGGTCGTACAAATATACTGGTAAAATCTGTATACATTACGACGTAATGTTGACCTGAAAATCATACCAGCAGACAATATGTTAAGAAAACTATTGCAAGAATACGGTTGCAAAAGAAAACAGTACACATTTTACCTAAGGAAAAGGAGAAAAATTAAATGTAGAAAACAGATACATTGAGACTTGCAGTAACTGGGAGTATAACTAGGTATGTAGACTCAATATTATTACATTGATAAATAACCGGGCTGTTAGGCCGTGGTCGGTTGCTGTTCACTAGCGACCTCGTCGGCTTCGTTTCAATCCCATCCTCGGGGAGTTTCTTCAGGCCGCAAAGCGACAGAGTATGGAGCAAGTGTGGGGGATCTTGACCGTACGATACTTGACAACATTTTCCGGGTACAGCAACTCTTACCGGAAAAGTTGACAGGTACCTTTCGGCCAAGATCCACCATACTTAGCCTACTTCATACTCGGCCGCTTTCCGGCTTGACAAAGATCCCTGAGAGTGGGATTGAGACGTAGCCTACGATGTCGCTAGAGAATAGCAACCGTTCACGTCCTAACAGCCCGGTTAATTATCAATTTAATTATATTGAAACTGGCCCTATGAGTTTACAATATAAATTCTGTAGGCTCAATATTTAATGACAAGAGGGACGTATAAAATTGTATAAATTAACGGCAAACAGCTGTACAATAATTAATTGTAATTTTGTTAAAAAATAAATAAAATAAAACGTCATACAAGAGAGAATTTACCATTTTATAATAATTGAAGGCAGATATCGTTTATAAATGTCAAGTAAAATAAATAAAAATAACATAACATAATAACATTAAAGAAGATAGTGTCAGTAGATGTTAATTAAGTAGAGGTGATCAGTATTTATGACTACAGATATTATTTTATAATAACAGATAACAATTTGTGATTATTCAGGTTGATAATAATTATTTTTTGTGATTAAACTGTTCGACATGCTACAGTCAATTAGAAATATATAAAGATGATCAGTACAGTAAGACGACTTGAGTGGACGGTTTTTCGATAAAATGGAAGATGAAGCGGCACACTCGTTATAATCGGATTTATTACTAAATTGATAGCTGTTTACGTATGTAACATTATCGTGTCGTATCCTCTTAGATCAATGGATTGTATTGTGCCGTACTTTGTTCGGCCAATGGAAGGCGGTTGCCGAGAGGGGTGATGTGTTTTTAAAACGGGCGGGTTCCTGACGTCACGGCGTGCCACTGCATCGCGTTGTCGCTCCCTATGTAGACGGTTTGTTGTGTAGTGACGATATTCAGTCCGCAGGCCCAGCTGTCATCTGCGTTAGCCTGCATTGGCCAAACCTTCGTGGTTAGACATTTCCATCAAATCGTCCTAATTTCTGTTTGAACCCTCAACTAGGTAGCCTGCTCTCGGCTGACGGCACTCACCGGTTCAGACTCCGTTGTTCTTCTCTATGAGACGCTAAATAAAGTTCTGCTCCAGGTATGTATTATTTAACGTGCTTTTAAAATATTTTAACCCCAAAATATATTTTGTCTGTGTTTCAGCTTTAATGGTAAACGATAACTTGTGTGGGCATGTGTGTTAGTCTTCAATTCGGGCATTAATTCAATTAGAAATTAACTCAGTATGGAAGTGAATGTAGCGGGTTAAATTGACTATAGTAATGTAAATGATAATAGATATCTTGCACTCAGCTGTTTGTTTTTTGTGTCATTAATAATCATGGTATACATAAGAGAATCATGTTCTGAATGAAATACTTAAACATAATTAGTTGTTAAATGAAATAAGGCACAGCTGGTGGTTCAATCGAGGTTGATACGAATAAGTGGTGATGTGTTTATAGTGGCTGCTGAAGCATTAGAGTGTGTGGTCGCAATTTAATGATGATGGCGTATGTGTGCGAGTTGTGGTGAGATCATGTTCCTTATGACACCCTATACAACTCATTGCCTGTCACAGGTGCTCGAACAAGGGCGAGATGGGTGTCGGGTGTGGACGTCCAGCTGTCCACCCTTCTGGCAGAGATGCCCCTATCCGCAGGCTCTGCTCTAAGTTAATTTTATTGAGTTAAATCTATTTGAGAGTTAGTTACTTTCTGCTTGTTCAGGTCATACGGTCAGGGCAGAATTCCGGACTAAAGGGGGCTGTCTGATTTCTTTAAGTTTTTAAACTATTTTCATGATTATATACGCGAAATTGCTTATTATTATTGAAGTGGTAGTTGTTTAAAATTTTGGAGTCTCTGGTTCGGTTGGGCGCATTTCGATTTCCTGTGTTATTTATATCGGCATATTAATGATGCTTAACTGAGAATTACGAAATTCGCCTTGTTATATGTGTTTGTATATTTATTTGTTCTTTATTGCAAGGGGTTATTGTGAGAGGTTTAGTACAGAAATGGTGAATGTGTGTTATATATGTTGTGTATGTGTTTGTGTGTAATTTTCACTTTTGGAGGGTAATGTGTTAGAAATTATGATATTCAAAAAGGTGCTTACAAATCACTCAAAAGGCTAGCCTCCTTTGATTTCACTTTATATAGCACTCAAGATTAGTAAATTTCAATTTTACTTGTGAACCAGCTCATTGCAAGAATTAAATTGGACATAGCGTGGCAAGGTTTATACAATTTATATTTATATTTAAATTCACTCAAAATCTTATGCGGTGAAGAATACTGACATATATATATATATATTGCGACAACACAAATTACTAAACTATTGGCGCATAGGATATGATAGTATGTGTATTTCAAATTACAAGTCTATATTGGAGGGTTTAAGATTATTTATTGTACAAACACAAGTTATAGTTTATATGGTATATTTGAAATGTACAGAATGTAATGTATGATATAGAGTCTCTCTTTTAAAATGTTAAATAATGTTCATACGCAAGACGTGATACGTTACATAAGAAGACTCCCACGATGATGCTGTTGAAGAGAAGGGCCGATCTTTGCGGTATAGATGGATCGTCAGGTGTGGCTTACAAATGACAGACGTTTCACCAGAAACGTTTACAGCTGGGCTGGCGTCCTGTAACAGCTGGGCTGGTCCTATAACAGCTGGGCTGGTGTCCTATAACAGATGGCCTGATGTCCTATAACAGCTGGGCTGATGTCCTGTAACAGCTGGGCTGATGTCCTGTAACAGCTGGGCTGATGTCCTGTAACAGCTGGGCTGATGTCCTGCAATTCCCACGATGAATCCGACACTTCGCACACACAACGGTACTACGGATTTTATTACTCGCAAAACTTATATAGAGTTTAAGACCAAGTAATATCTCAGGTGACAGTGAGTTTAATCAATAACGGTATATTGAGCTTATACCTCTCCGGCTTCTTCAAGTGTTCTCGCGAATATCAAGGTCTACCGCGATCAGCAGACCACCCTATGAGGAAATCTTGCACTAGCACGGAAACGTCTTGATGGAACTATTGCGTAACAATTTATACTACTGTCACTGCGGAAAATCTCGCACAGTGATACAGTTACACTCACTTCTTACACACGTAATACTACAATATTAATATCGTGTGTAAAGATATAAATCAATTGTTATGCGTCACACGCGTTACTATCCCGAAAAGTCTTAACAGATCCTTGCAAGCGGTAGAGTCTTGTACAAGGATTGTATGTACCGTTCACGGTAGCAGCAGTGAAGAACTGCTTGTAAATTTTCGCACAATGCGTTAAAACACTGGTGTGTGCAAATGTACCACACACACAGTTCTGAGTCTTCCCGTTTCACTAACGACGAATAGTTTTTACAACACCTTGCAAGCGGTAGAATCTTGTACAAGGAGTGCACGTTCCGTTCGCGGTAGATGGCGTAGAAGAACTACGTAATTATACGCGTAATGCGTTTAAACACACCTGTGTGCAGATGTACTACATACACAGTTCTGAGCCTTCTCGTTTCACTATCGACGAATAGTCTTTACAACACCTTGCAAGCGGTAGAATTCTTGTACAAGGAGTGCACGACCCGTTCGCGGTAGATGGCGTAGAAGAACTGCCTGTGTAACGACAGGCTTAAGAAAATTTCCAACCACCAGTCCGCATTCTATTGGTGGATGGAAGTCACATGGTTAGTATAAATGACCATGCACTTTTCATGCATTAGAGTGTATTTACTTTGTAACAGCATGCATAGCGGTAATCAGACTACTCGTATCTCATGCATGCTGCCTACATATTAATAATATACATGAACGTAAACAATAGTCCGACAGGTATAGGGATTGTAGCGATACACATGTCTCAGTTCAGCTAAAGTCAACACAACGATAATAATTCACACACCGCCCGGGAAACGTTTACCACTCGCGCACGCGCGCACATTTCCACAAACACAGTACAAGAATAACAAAAATAAATAATGCACAGTTATTAAACTAAACCCTTATCCTTACTAAATACAATTATAACAACCAAACTTAACCATCTACCAATATAATACGAGTGTCCATTGTCTGTGTAATATATGATTTGCCCCGCCTATCATGATCCTGTGATTCGTTGCAGGATTAACTCCCTCCCGCATAAAAAAAAAATTTTTTTTTTTTAGTTAACTAACAAAAATAAAAAATTTTTTTTTTTTTTTATATAACCAAAACAACTTCCTAATCCTGAAATAATAATAATACCCTCAAACTAAAATCAAATAAACATCCTCAATTAATACTAACATTTCCAACTGTCACTTTGACAGAAGCATCAAATCAAAAGACACGTGGTAACCTTCAAACCAAAACAAACACACATGTTCTTGACACACAGATAACGACATCTAATGCAGGGTCATAGCGTACACAGACAACATTCCTTATCAAAACTAGATTATTGTTCATTCACAAAGCCATCTTACATACAACATTTAAACCTGAATTGACATATTTACATCACTACACATTCTTACCCCTATATCCTGACATTTATTTCTGAGTTTACGGATCCTTAGTATAATACTTCCTCAATGAGGACGCATGGAATTTACCAATCGCACGGTTGGTATTTGGGTTGGTTAAGATAAAAGTATTTTTCCCAACTTGCTCCGACAGGGTATACGGACCATTATACAGCCTAAAAAACTTCGCGGCTGTGTTGTCCTCCCTTCTTCCAACATTTAATGCTCGTAAAAGCACACTCTCTCCAGTCTTGAACTTGACTAGTTTATGTTCCGCATTAAATTTTTCCGTGCGCTCCTCGGCGCACTTTTTAATGCGTCTTCTAGCTTCGATTTTCTTTATCTCAACTGGTATAGGCATATTATGCGTCGCTATCCTTTCAATGTGTTTACCCCAGACCCGGCCTGGAATTTCTCCGGTTTGGAGTTCATTCGGAGTATACCCAGTAGTAGAATTATAATTTCCATTTATGGCATACTCAAAAAATTCTAGGAATTCCGGCCACTTACTCTGGTTAGTATTACAGTACGTACGGAACAACCGTCCCAACTCCTTGTTGACCCGCTCGGCCAAGTTACCTTGCGGTCTCCGGATCGCAGTCAAGACCGTCTGGACCCCGTGTTTCTCAAGCTCGGAGTGCCACTTGGTGTTCGTAAATTGCTTACCTTGATCTGAGAGTATCTTCCTTACGGGACCATTTTTCGGCATGTATTTATTTAGCATAATGTTTATGACAGCCGACGTAGTAGGTCTACCAATAGCATATAGGCTAACATGTTTGGTAAAGGCATCCGTAACAACCACCAGGTTCTTCATTCCACGTGCCGCCCGAGGAAGTGGACCCAAAAAATCAATGCATACAAGGTCATTTTTATTACGGACGACAATGTTACCCATTTCAACCTGTGTATGTTGGTTCGGATATTTCGCTGTTTGGCAGATGTGGCATGAGCGGAGTATGGCCTTTATTTTCCTGGTCATATTTAGCCACACAAAATCCTCCCGCATTGCCAGGTAACATTTATAAGGCCCAGCATGAGCCAGACTCTCATGACACATCCAGGTGAGGTCTTCCACCATGGCGTCCGGTACCATAATCTTCCATCCGCCATTGATAATTTTATACACTACGTCTTTATATATTCTGTACTTAGGGTTTTCTTGTATCCGGATAGCGTCACATATCCGCTTCAACTTTGTGTCACGCTGCTGTTCCATACCAATATTTCTTAGCTTATTTTTGAGACTGTCTTCTAATTTATATTTGACAGCTAGAATTTGAACCTCCTGGTTATTAGACGCATGACGTTCTTCCACCATTGGAGGGTATCGGCTTAACGTGTCAGCTGCTTGGTTCTCGCTTGCCTTACAGTACTTAATGGTAAAGTCGTACTCTTGGATGGCCATGATCCAACGGGATATGCGAGCATTCGCTAACTTGCAGCGCAACATGAACGATAAGGCCTGGTTGTCCGAAAGGATTTCGAAGTGTTGTCCAACCAGGTAATAACGAAATTTACTAATGCAGTACACAATAACCAATATTCCTTTCTCCGATGTGAAATAGTTACGTTCGGCCCCTTTTAGTGACCTACTACTGTGCGCAATTATTTTGTTTTCGCCCTTCTCATTCCGTTGGTAGAGTACCCCCCCAATGGCATAATCAGAAGCATCGCAATTCAGGACATATGTGCCCCTTTTCTCAGGATGGAACACGTGCAGGTTTCTACTATACAAATTTTTAGTCGCGTCGAAAGCATGCTGATGACGCTCCTCCCATCTCCATTTATTACTCTTACGAAGTAGTTCTAACAACGGCTCAATTGTCCCAGAATATTCTGGAGTAAAACGTCTGAAGTAACCAGTCAATCCGAGGAACGCTCTGATATCCCTGGGTTTTGTGGGTTTCGGGAACTCCATGATCGCATGTATTTTTTCCGGGTCCGTTGTTATACCTTCCGCTGAGATAATATGACCCAAAAATTTAATTTGCGATTTCCCGAATTCACACTTTTCAAGATTGAGAGTCAGGTTAGCGGCTTGCAATTTCTGAAATACAATCTTGAGATGTTCAAGATGTTCTTCAAATGATTTGGATATGACCAAAATATCATCAACAAATATGCTGACGAAGTCCTCCACCTCGGGTCCCAGAGCTAACTCCAAACATCTGACCATGGCCGCTAAACTGGTAACCAAACCAAATGGAACTACTTTAAACTGATAGCATTTATTTCGATATAGAAATGCTGTGTATCTTCTCGACTCCTTGGCAAGGGGAATCTGCCAGAATCCACTTTTGAGATCAAGGCGAGACATGTATTTAACCCCTTGACATTTTATGAATAAGTTCTCCGCATTCGGAGCACAGTCGTAGCATTTTATTGTAATAGAATTTAGATTTCTCATGTCGAGACATAATCGAATGTCGTTATTTTTCTTTTTAACAACAACCATAGGATTTAAAAAATTGCTATCAGTTCGTTCAATCACACCATTCTGAAGCATACTCTTAACTTCGGCATCAACCTGTTGTTGATAGTGAAGGGGGATGGGGTACGTCTTCCGTACAAATTTATTTTCATCCGTGACCTGAATACTGTGTTCATAAACATTCGTGACGGTAGGATTTTTGGAAAACACAGATTCAAATTTATCAAGCATACTTTGCAGCTTATCTTGCTCATTGCTCGTTATCTGCCTGCTGTGATTCCGCAGATTATGTGTTATCTTATCGGCAAGTTGAACCGCTGGGCGAGTTATAGTAATAGGTTCACAATCAGACCCCGCCTTACCCCTCCTGCGTCCTAACCTGATACTGTGTTTACTATTATTTACTGTACATTTTAATATTTTATTTGAAAAATCAATGGTCGCGTGCAGTTTATTTAATGTGTCCACTCCCAAAATAACATTATACACGAGTTTCTTGACCATAAGCACTGTGACCTCTATTTCCATTCCCTGAATGGATACTGTTATCATAGCTTGACGGTCAACCCTCTGAGATTCACCCGTCGCTGATTTTATGATTTTGTGGGCTGCTGGCAGAATCGGGATTTTTTTAAAATGTTTCCTGTGCCTCTCTAGGAATCGCTCATCCATTAACGAAATTTCTGCGCCGCTGTCAAATAAAACTTCGCCGACACATCCGTTAATTTTCGCGTTGACAATGAGGTCAGTGTCATTTTCAACGCTAATACCTTTCTCATTTTCCTTACTATGGTTATTGCAAATTAAACTATCTCTAATTACGGCAGGATATAGGCCGGACACTACAAAATTCTTCTTATAATTAACATCTTTCACATTTGATTTATTGAACTGCTTTTTATATTTATAACGGGCTTTTAAAACTTCATTCATCCCATTATGTTTACACCATTTCCGATTGGTAATTCTATTAGGTATTTTATATTGTTTTGGTGACTGTGTGTGCTTGGTTTGAGTTTGATACTGAAAATTTTTATTCTCCCGTCCATAAAAATTTTGCTGTGAGCTGACGTCATTTAAAGTCTTATATACATACTGGGTACAGTTTAGAGGTGACGAGGTACTTTGCAATCGTGACACTTGCTGTTGTAGTTTTTGAATCCGCAGGTCACGTTCGGCCATTAATTCATTTATCGTAGATATGTGTTGCACTACTTGCTCTGCCGTACCAGAGAGTTTCGCTTCATATTCACTAAGTCGTGACTTATTGATTTCCAAATTTGCCTCTATATTGGCCTTCATAGTTTCCACGGTCTCGCTAATATGCTTTTCTGCCGCTTCTACCATTTGTTTGCTTTGTTTGGATTGCTCCTGTATGCCCACGTATGATTTCTCGTTTTCGTCGTGGATCAATTTACTGCTTTTCTCGGCTTCTGCACTTCTTTTCTCGGCTTCTGCTGAAAACCTCTGTATACTCATTTGCACCTCCTCTTGACGGGCTTTATTTTCCTCTTTATCAGTTTTCATTTCTTCGGACATGGTTCCCCACTTCGCTAATACGGCAGCTAAAAGATTCTTGATTTCTGCAGTATCCGCCATAATGATTAAAATTTAATTTAAAATTTAGTAAATTTAAATTTATTGATTTATACGCAAAGCAAGTTATTATTATCACAACAAGATTAGAACATACGGTAACCAGTTTATATGCACACGGAAAGCAGTTCAAAACATCAACATGTAAATACCTTATCTAACATACAACAACTAATAATCTACCTCCAATATACTGATAAAATCTGTTCATATATGATATACAAGAGAATATGCACTATTGAAAAATTATACCCTCAGATTTTCATATGAACAATACACATACAATTTTTATGTTAATTATATTTATACGTCGGATTTTTCCAACAAATTTTATATTCATAGACAAATATATAATAGCGTAAAATTTCCGCTATTTTACGAGCCCTACGTTGCTAAGCGCCAAAATATCTCTATGCGACAACACAAATTACTAAACTATTGGCGCATAGGATATGATAGTATGTGTATTTCAAATTACAAGTCTATATTGGAGGGTTTAAGATTATTTATTGTACAAACACAAGTTATAGTTTATATGGTATATTTGAAATGTACAGAATGTAATGTATGATATAGAGTCTCTCTTTTAAAATGTTAAATAATGTTCATACGCAAGACGTGATACGTTACATAAGAAGACTCCCACGATGATGCTGTTGAAGAGAAGGGCCGATCTTTGCGGTATAGATGGATCGTCAGGTGTGGCTTACAAATGACAGACGTTTCACCAGAAACGTTTACAGCTGGGCTGGCGTCCTGTAACAGCTGGGCTGGTCCTATAACAGCTGGGCTGGTGTCCTATAACAGATGGCCTGATGTCCTATAACAGCTGGGCTGATGTCCTGTAACAGCTGGGCTGATGTCCTGTAACAGCTGGGCTGATGTCCTGTAACAGCTGGGCTGATGTCCTGCAATTCCCACGATGAATCCGACACTTCGCACACACAACGGTACTACGGATTTTATTACTCGCAAAACTTATATAGAGTTTAAGACCAAGTAATATCTCAGGTGACAGTGAGTTTAATCAATAACGGTATATTGAGCTTATACCTCTCCGGCTTCTTCAAGTGTTCTCGCGAATATCAAGGTCTACCGCGATCAGCAGACCACCCTATGAGGAAATCTTGCACTAGCACGGAAACGTCTTGATGGAACTATTGCGTAACAATTTATACTACTGTCACTGCGGAAAATCTCGCACAGTGATACAGTTACACTCACTTCTTACACACGTAATACTACAATATTAATATCGTGTGTAAAGATATAAATCAATTGTTATGCGTCACACGCGTTACTATCCCGAAAAGTCTTAACAGATCCTTGCAAGCGGTAGAGTCTTGTACAAGGATTGTATGTACCGTTCACGGTAGCAGCAGTGAAGAACTGCTTGTAAATTTTCGCACAATGCGTTAAAACACTGGTGTGTGCAAATGTACCACACACACAGTTCTGAGTCTTCCCGTTTCACTAACGACGAATAGTTTTTACAACACCTTGCAAGCGGTAGAATCTTGTACAAGGAGTGCACGTTCCGTTCGCGGTAGATGGCGTAGAAGAACTACGTAATTATACGCGTAATGCGTTTAAACACACCTGTGTGCAGATGTACTACATACACAGTTCTGAGCCTTCTCGTTTCACTATCGACGAATAGTCTTTACAACACCTTGCAAGCGGTAGAATTCTTGTACAAGGAGTGCACGACCCGTTCGCGGTAGATGGCGTAGAAGAACTGCCTGTGTAACGACAGGCTTAAGAAAATTTCCAACCACCAGTCCGCATTCTATTGGTGGATGGAAGTCACATGGTTAGTATAAATGACCATGCACTTTTCATGCATTAGAGTGTATTTACTTTGTAACAGCATGCATAGCGGTAATCAGACTACTCGTATCTCATGCATGCTGCCTACATATTAATAATATACATGAACGTAAACAATAGTCCGACAGGTATAGGGATTGTAGCGATACACATGTCTCAGTTCAGCTAAAGTCAACACAACGATAATAATTCACACACCGCCCGGGAAACGTTTACCACTCGCGCACGCGCGCACATTTCCACAAACACAGTACAAGAATAACAAAAATAAATAATGCACAGTTATTAAACTAAACCCTTATCCTTACTAAATACAATTATAACAACCAAACTTAACCATCTACCAATATAATACGAGTGTCCATTGTCTGTGTAATATATGACTTGCCCCGCCTATCATGATCCTGTGATTCGTTGCAATATATATATATATATATATATATATATATATATATATATATATATATAGTAGTTAAATTCTACCCATGGTTTTACTCATTGTTGGGTTTACAACTTGTAATGTCATGTAAATGCTTGCATGCTCAATAAAGTTCACGCTTGTTTGTTAACTGAGTTTTTCATTTGCAAGTCCTGTCATTCACCTGGGGACATGTCTGTAATTGTAGCCTGGGCCTGGGCCTGTGCACACTTTATGCTTCCTCTAGGTTCACCACCTAGTTCTAAATATTATGTCTCTCCCCTTTACAAAAAAATAAAATAAAATAAAATAAAATAAAAATCAAAATAAAAAAAAAATTACAAAAAAAACTTAGAAAATAAAAGGGGGGTTTCAGTATTGCGTAGGGAGTTACTCTAAAATCCAGCGGAGTTGAAATTGTTACCGATCGTGTTATCTTAGACCGTATCTGTTCAAAAATTGCCGGAAACAACATCGGACTTAGCTGTTGGAGACAACGGCGGTCTCTAAGCATGTAAGCCTGTTTAGCCACATTAACCGCGTTACATTTGATAAAGTTAGCAGCTGTATAGGTAGAAATGGTCACGAACAACGACGAAATAGAAGGAGATGAAGCAGTAAGATCGAGAACACGATGGAGACAAAAACAATATTTTCTTATCCACCACATTAAAATGTAGTCAACAAAGAACGGTCGGTATTTGACTGGAAAGAACTAACGGGCTCTTAAACCGCGTTCCAATGATATTAAACTTATGGTTGCTCTCGAAAAGCAACATGATAACAACAACAACACTGTCAACATAAAGTATATGCAAACTTAATAAATTCACATAAGGGACATAACCGAAAGACAAAAATTTCGGCAATGCCCACGGCGGCCTTCTTCAGAGCGGTGGGAAAGAGGTAAGTTCCATGAGGGACTGAGAATGTAAATCAACCATGGCACTTACTACCTATGGTTATATGGTATATGTTGACATTGTTGTTATTATAAACCAGCTTTTGGATAGCGACCGTAATTTTAAAAATATTGGACCACAGACTAACAGTCCGGCATTTCTTATCCAATTAAAATGTAATACTTTTAAGGTGTGTGTGTGTGTGTGTGTGTGTGTGTGTGTGTGTGTGTGTGTGTGTGTGTGTGTGTGTGTGCGCGCGCCATCATACAGTCTGTGTCTTGTGTTTCACCGAATGAGAGTTTGAGTTAGCTTCATTTTCACAGACAGTCGGCAACACTTAACTGTTACCAACAAACACACACACCAACACACTCAAAGCGTATAGTTTTACCTACGTAGGCGTGTCAATATTTAGTCACACGACTCTCGAGTGTTTCTTTGTGTCGTCGGCCGCAGCTTGTCCTAAGCAAACACGCTCTCATTGTACACCCCCGCCGCAGTCGTTACCACCATCTCTCTTATTTGTCTGTGTTACATTAATTAAATCCGTTCCACCTTCACAGTCTGTTCTGCTTGTTTGTTTGTTTACTGCACTTGCTAAGCCACATCAATGTTGTAAGAAAATGGTTCAAAGCAACAAAAGTAAACATTCATACCAATTCAGTTAATGGAATGCTAGTTGTCAAGCAAATAATAAATTTAGATTTTAATGATGGAAAGTTAGCGAGGATAGATCAAGCAGTATTTACATTATTTGTGTTGACGTTTCGACAATATTTATTGTCATTGTCAGGATACAAGAGAAAATTCTGTGCGGATACAAGAGAAAATATCAAACACAACAAATCAATTAATTGAGTGAATGTGTGTGTGTGTGTGTGTGCGCGCGCGCGCGCGTGTAGGGAGTCGGAACAGTTTGTTTTACATCATCAAAATATTTGCATTAATTACATATTGTTTTCCTTAAATGCATCGAGAAAATTATAATACACCAGAACATAATTCATACAATATTACAATTTAAATTACTGATAACCCAATAATTAATTAATAATATTTCTAAGTAACAATAGAAGCAGTAATTGAAATATATATTAGAATTGGTACAGATACCATTTCTACATAAACACGTCTACAATTACATGTCTACATATATCATAGTAAAACATATAATAATCATATAATAATATTATCATCATATTTCACTCACTATTGGTATTGAAAACACTATCCATAATTCAGAGAATTCTGTACAAAATAACAGTAATGAATTACAAACTTACATCATAGAACAAATTTATGGTAAATCAATGTATCATTCAAAAATGGTTAATACTTAAAATCATATTGTTGTAAAGTATTATTTACAGATAGGTTAATAAAATTTGTAGGCTTAGCGGAAACATACACATTCAAACAAAGAGTTTTGCTAATAAAAGCGTTTCTCGTTTGAGCATAAAGCCCATAAATGTGTAGTTAACAATAAGGAATATCATTAGATACGTTTAAACCAAAAACCACGTTTCTGAAATATTTCAAATCCCAAAAAGCGATGACTTACTAGCACCAAAATGTTGTAGTGGCGGTGTGTTAATACTGATAAACATATTTATTTTAAATTTGTTTAGCGTATACTGTGACAGTTAAGCTGTTAGTTGTGTGATACAACACAAAAGGACACAAAGGCAGCTTTATACTGTATATCCAGCACATATTCCATTAAACTATAAAACTATAGTAGGCTACAGCGCTCACAGTAACTAACATATTGGATTTGCAGCATTTATCAAGGCTCCACCGTTGGGTTGCAGTAAGCTATATACTAATGCGTTGTTGAGCGCTTCTGTAACGTGTTTTGTTTCCGGTAGATATTATCCTTTATTGTTGAAAATTTTTATTACGTATATCCGCCGCGTTATAACATATCGAATGCACAGGTTTTATGCCAAATCCTTACATAAATAAAATAAAATAACGTTTATGAGTCTCCGATTATGCATAATCGCGCGCGTGTGTATTGTAATTGTACATATACAAATTATTTAAATTGTTATCCGGGCTGTAATGGCGTGGCCTTCCGAAATTTTTGTTGCTGATTAATGTTATTATTATAATGAGATGTTTTGGTCTCACCTCTAGAGGCCATCTTCAGTGAAAGGTCTTCGAAATTTTAAGAGTATAAACAAGTTTATTTATATATAGATAAATATATTTCGGGACCACTCAGCTTTGAGACAGTACTGTGTTTGATTGACGCACATCTTGTCAGCAGTTTCAAAGACCTACTGAAGATGACCTCTAGTGGTGAGGTCGAAACCTCTGATTACGTTAATAACATTAATCAGCTTGGAAATGTCTGAAGACCATGGCCTTACATCGCGGATAATAATTTCAACAGTTATGACGCCGGTTGCGAAGGGCTAAGAAATAGTGAACACATACAAATCGCAAATTGCACCCTTTCCCATACAGTGTGAATTCACACTGCCCGTAGTAGTGATAATGAATCTGCTTAAGGCGATCTTACGCTGTCTATGCAATTGTATTACGTAACGCAACAACAAACGGTTGTACACAGTTAGGTATTAGGTGTGGGCGAGTGACCATCGTTTGTGCTCGGTTTAATCCCGAACCCAAATGTTTTTCACAAAATTGTTGACTACACTCGTGGAAACTCCTGCAGTCCGATTCAGTCACATATATCGCCATCTATCTGTCTTCTCCCTCCCGTTACTTCTTCATCGGAACTCATTCATTTTCTATCACACTTGCATTCTCCCTCACCTCTACCTTGAGATATATTTAAGTGAGTGTAGCAACCTGGAAAGAGTGTTCAGTGAACGATGCAATGTTCTTAGGCGATATAAAATTTTGCTTCTAATGAAGACGACAGAGACATTATAACGCTGGAAATAGAGATGCACTAACGAGACCTGTACGGTAAACGTATACCTTGAGACTAGAGCCGTATTTACGGGGGGGGGGATGAATAAGCCCCCCACCCCAGAGAATCGAAAGTTGTCGACAAATTTTGTTAATCTCTTAATTTTTAATCTGTTTTATTAATTTAAGAAATAATACGTTAATACAGCAGTAACTCTTTTCTAAATGTAGGCGTACAAACAAGTTTATTACACAGCATTTGCGTGACGTTTAAAACATAAAATGTAGGAAGGTCAGTTCAGTAAATAAGTATCTTATAAAAAGTGTTTCAATAGCACTTATTGTTATTGTGTTATTACTTCCATGTTCCATAAGGAAATGGAAGTATGGTCATGGCGAAGAAAATCGTGTTCGAGATAACGGCTGATTATGATTGTGCTACCCTCAAAACATGAAGAAAGTCATTTTTCGAAAAGTGTCTGTGTGTAGAATTTTTTCTATGGGAAACGATAAGAGCAGCAAATGCAAACAGAATCAAATAAATTTTTGCAAACACCCCTAAATTGTAGAGGTCTTAAGGCCTGTAGTTTTTGGTGAAGATCGGTTAAGGGAAAGGGGTAGTTTACCAGCAACGTTTTATGTTTTAACAAGTGTATTATTTTCTATGACGAACGATAACTGCCGTAAATTTAAACATAATCAAATCATTTTTTACATATGTACCTGAGTTCTAGAGGACTCAATGTCTATTGATTTTGGTGAAGATCAGTTGATGGGAAGGGGTAGATTACCAGCAACGTTTTATGTTTTAAAAAGAGTAAAGTACTGTACCTACTTAATTTTGATAAATACAGTATCCTCATAAGAAGGTCATAGTAATCCACTGTAGAAACGTAGATGAAATATCTATAAATGAAGAGGCTAGTTGAACGTGGTGGTGGTAATTTTCTATAAATGAAAATTTTAGTTGAAGGTGGAGGGATAATTTTTTATGTGTACTACGTTATCGGCAACAAAAAAGTAGTTTGTTGTCATAATTCCTTCCCGGGCTTTTTGACCGTAGTCCAATTTTTTCTGCAAAACCAGACGTTTCGGCAATGCCATCGACTGCCATCATCAGTGAAAATCGAGTTCGAAACGTGCGGTGGTATACGTTAGTGACCATAGTAGTGTGGTTAAGGCTGAAGCAATAAGTAGAAAGAAGTAGTTTCTATGGAAATATTTCATTTCGAAAATGATTTTAAATATAAATCTTAGAACATGGAAGTCATGTACGGTTCTCCATACCGATATTACTTTAATGGAATTGATTTTCATTAAACGTCTGCCTACAATAACATTCGACCACGGCCTATCACAATAACAATAATTTTACCAATGTTGACCACGGCCGTAAAAATGTAAGGTATTGCAGTTTGTTTATTATCGTAATCGTTTTCCGCGTCATGTAATTATTATGCGAAGCGTTTATATCAATTACTGTCATCGAAGTATGTTGTTGTTAGGTTCACATGCAAACTGAAGGAACACTCAAACACCAACACACAACAATAGTAATAGTTGTTTATTTTCAATTCACAAAAAGTAGCTCAACTCAAAGTAAATCAGACTAACCATTGCGGCCTACAGGACTCTCAGTGTATTATTAGAGATACCTCACAAAACGAGTGTTTGCATGAAATTTTACTAGTGGGATTTGTTTAAAAATCAGAGAATACTAGCCCGGTCGAAATATAATTAACTTTTGTATCATTTGTTAATCTGATAAAACCTTTTGTGTCTGTTATTTTTTTAAATTTTATTCAAAGCATTGTGTTTGTTATTTAATTGTTGACACCTTCTGTTATTATGTTGTTAAGATCACTCTGTTCTGTTTTCAAATACTCTTGCGTTACAGTTATTCTATTTAGTAAGTAAACGTTTGAATTTGTCATAGTTTACGTAGGTATTGTGTTTTACGTAATTGGTTAAAAAATCATTGATTTTCCTAACGTCATCCATGAAGAGATTACCTACACTTTTCGTATGATATTAAGTAATACAATCTTTTTTAATCAGTACAATTCTTTTTTACAGCGTAACTTATCAAAACGTACCTTACAAAATCGTAACTTACCGTCGCGTAGGAAAAATAACGAAAATGTAGTGCATGAACAGTTATTGGGAAAATACCGGTTTCTCGTTAGTATTTTAACTTGGTTAGTTTTCTCATACCAGCTACTATTCTTTTTCTCAAGAGTATATGACGCCAAAAAAAGAGAATAAAAAGAAGGCTATTGTTATGAGAGGCTTGTGAAATATGCACGTTTTTATTGTTTTCTTTTTACCACGTTTTAAATTTTCAAAAAACGATTTGAGTTAATAGCAATTCACAAAAGTCTAAGATGCAATCATAGCAATGCGAAGATATTTACAGAATTATTTTAATACGGTCAATTTTTACAATTTGAACGTGATGCGAAAGATGAATTTATACACAGCCTCCGAGATCAAGGTTTCAACATGATAACCAAAATCGTGTAAAGTCACGTTTACGATACCCAACCACATTTTCTCCCCATCACATGACGCTCGTCACACGTAGCGTTCTGACTATAACGTAAGCTTGGTTTTGGATATAACACGGAAATTTCAACATTTAAAACCAAGTTGACGGCTTTTAACGAGAAAGAACCTGCCAGATCTAAACAAAAATAAATGACATGCCTACAAAAAATAAACATACAAGTAACCCGCTTCAAATGTCTGGGATATGGTATTATGTTCGACAGCAGAACAACATATACGATGAAACTGCCAAATTTAACTGAACCTATGGTGCCACGGAACAACACGTAGGTAAAAACAAGAAGGTACAAAGAAATACAATTTTGTAGGGTCGTTCCAGTTCCTACTATGTTGAGCGGGTCTGAGAATTGGCAACAACGCAAAGAAATATAAGTAGGAACCAAGCTGGTGAATGAAAGACGTTTCTGAAGAGTATATCCTGCCACGTGCCTGAGAAGTCTCATTTCAGCCGCTTGTATGCGACTGGCCAGGCCTTTCGTTAAAGTCCAATTCTCAGACCCATAAAGAATTTTGAAACGAGCCATCGCCTAGTAGAATTTTAGGCGTTTTCCTTTATTTGCTGACTAAAGGGTTCGCCTAGTATTCCCGCACATAAGGTTGAACTTATTCACAACGACGTTTCTTCCATTATAAGACACACTGCAGAACAGGTATTCAAAATTGCTAACTTGTTACAGGACAGTACCATCTATAACATCTTTTGCCCGTACGGGATTAGTTCTACGAAAAGCCATCACCTTGGTCTTACGTCTGGAATAGACTAAAACTTCCTTAATGCAAAATTCATCGTTTAAATAAAAATGACTCTTGAAATATATTTCTTCCATATAGTTTTTTCATGTCGGTGAGTAATAAACTGAAATGTAAAAGCGTAAATTTTTAACAGTTTTTAAAATAAATTTTGTGTTGTGTTTTTCATTATTATATAAACATTATTCTTATGAAGCGTACGTTTTACGACTCAGCACCACAGTTAATTCTTAAAAGAAGAATGAAAAGATGAAGAAAATGAGTATAGAAAAGAAAAAGAAAAATCAAGAGGTCTACTAAAACAAGGAAAATATTTTGTTATTAGGCCTAAATTAACTTATCTGAAACTACAGGTAGTCTAAAAAAGTATATGCCTATATTTAAACCCTGTTGTCAGCGACGGAGCATTAATGTCTACTCCAATCTGAACACTGCCACACTCATATTAGCCAGAGTGTAATCAATACTATGAACACCAGCAAAGCCCTCTGCCGTTCTTTCATTACAATATTTATAAAAAACAGAAATTACGATCCAATCCAGAACTAATATCTGACTGTGTAATGACAACAGTGAACACACTTTTGTCCTTCACCCACCCTCTCAATCAAACTCTCTCTCTCTCTTCCTCTGATTACTATGCCCATACACATACTTACACCGGAATGTACACGCACGATTACAAGTGCTCGTATTGTTTAATAATAATCCCACTCAATGTTATTATTTCCCACTAGTCCAGTTAACACAAACCCAGGCTAGTAGATTACGTCCTTTAAATTCCGTGCACGATTTAGTGTATATGTTACTGGCAAAGTACAAAATCAGGCATTTTATAAAAAGGGTACGAATTTCATACATTGCCTGAATACAGCCGGCAAAGTATGAAATAAAACACATTTAATACATTGCCTAGGCATAGTTTATAATGCCTAACGTCTTCTAGGTGATGTATATGAGATAATGTGTCCGCTATGGTTTCATGTCACAAAATGAATCCCCCACCCTCACCCCGTACCAATGTACGCACCTACCTTCCACTGACCTTCAGTAACGTCCGAGATGTCGCAACCACGTGCTGAGTCTAGTGCTAATGACCGCGTTACTTTAATGTGAGTTCGATTGGACGTTTACATATCTCAGCTTCGAAGTTCTAGTGCTGAAAACAGTGTTTTTCTCAGTTATGGTGACTATCATAAGCTAGTGTTGGACGTGCTTGCTGCTAAGAAGAAAGAACGGAAGGACCCACGGGATTACTGGCTACTGAATAGGTACGATGTTATGCTTGTTGAAAATAAAAGCAAACTAATTCATACTCTCAAGCAAGGTGATAATGCTATTCAAGGTCGCAGTTCACTGTATGCCCAAGTCCACTAATGGGGTTTGAAGATGTTCCTGAACAAGAAACCGCACTTCGTCCTGCTGCTTCTGCCTAATCATCAGGATCCGAACAAGGGTTCGTAAATGTGTGTGCAAGACTAAATGTCAAAACAAATGTAACTGCGTAAAAAATGAAAGAAAGTGTACTTAAAAATGTCACAGCTCTCTGTCTTGTTGTAATAAGTAGAGTATACTCCATATACTTAGAATTAATAAACACCAATAATATCTAATGTATTTTTTTAACCAGATTGGTTAAAAAAAGTTTTTATACAGCATAATTTTAATAAAATAGTATCTGATCATAATTAAGTAGAGAACAAATAATCTTGAAATGTCAATCATAGTCTTCCTCTTGTGTAAAATCAAACAATTATGTGTGATTTTGTAATAAAATATTTTCATTTTGAATGTAGTAGCCTAAGCTTATTTTACACTTTGCCTAAAAAATCACTGGCTTTATATAGAATGCCTAGAAATGTACAGAATACCTGGGAAAAGTATAAAATCATTTGAAAAGTAGCCTATTCCATTCTATAATTTGCCAAAAATCTCCAGGCATTGTATGAAATGACTAGGTATCTATAAAATGAATGGATTACATACTTTTCCGGTAACATATATACTTATTGTATTTAATGAGCAATATTTCTTCTATGTTGGTGACACCCTGATTGCATACAGTCGATTACCTGGAGAGACGTTGTCCGTTTTGACAGTCAAGGAATGTTCCAGATTGGAAACAAACCAACGACATTACTTGTTCATGATTCGCCCTAACATACCGTATTAAGTTAAGTCAATAAAAAGGAATTTCCAAAGGACAATTTGATTAATTGAAAAAGCAAGGAGGTGCAATTTTTGCGCCAGCCAGTACTGCATTTCATAGTGGGCATCTCGATTATTTTTTACATGGGCCTGTCTTGAAGCACCGCACAGGGTTTGCAAGACCATGCTTCACAACAGGGTCCCAAATGGACCAAGGTTGTCATGGACCTTGTCTTCAAGACCCAGTCCCAGCGGTAGCTGTGTTTTACCTTGTCCGTTTATTTTACCTATTTCTTTTTGCCTTTTGTGCATTACTACACACTAATACACATATAGGTCTACATAAACTAAACATATACGTAAACTAATAACACAATGGTTTTTCTATTTTCATGACTCGCTTATATTATTATATAGATTTATTCGCTTGTTATTTTGAACATAATTCATTTATTATTAGTACGTTCGCTGTGCTGCAAACCTCGCACATCGTTTTGAACAAAATACATGTAGGCCTACAGTACGCCCTCTGTAATGCGGCCCCGGCCCCTCCAGTAGTCCGGCGTTTTCAAAAGGTGCTGGAGAGCGTGGAGTGGGAAAGAACTATAGCGCTGACTATAGGTGTCAGTTGAATCAGTAGTCCCTTGCTGTGTACAGTGCCGTTTATTTGCAGTTTTTTCCTTGGTACAGAGTAATTAGTTGCCGTGTTTACGTAAATACACAAGTTGCGTGATACTATCGCTGAGAAACTAGTACACAAAACAGATGATGTGACAATGGACGATGTAAACAAGTGGCTGGTGTGTGACGAAGATGAAAAAAAAAACAGTTTATGACAGACGATGAAATAGTCGATGTGATGACTAGAGATGAGGAGGAGGAGAAGGAGAATCAAGTGGGAGAAGCAGCGACAGCTGTTTATAGAGTTCCAGAGGCCATGATATGGCAGTGGACGCCTTGGCAAGTTCTATTAAGTGGGCAGAAGGAAATAGCGTGCCTGCGTGTGAAATTATTGTTTTTGAAAAAACTGCAAGAAAAAGCGTTAAAAGTCAAGAAACAGAAGAAAATTGACAGCTTTTTATTCCAATAGAATAGTACTGTACATTACTATGCGAGTTTCATTTTTTTCTACGTTTGACTAAATTATAAACATAAAAATAATTTGAATAATTTTAAGAAAAACAAAAGATAAATTACTATATTTTTAATACGACGTTTTAATCGGCTGTAAGTTTTTTTTTTGTTTTACCATTATGTACAATATAGAGTATATTTGTCATTTAAATTCCTTTTTTTTTAATAATCATCTATTAATCTCGATCTACCACTGATCCGGCACTACCCGGCCTGATATCTGCTGGATTAGTAAGAGTGTACTGTACAAGATTTTATATGAAATTAAATCTTGAATTTTGAGAAAAATTACGAAAATCTTGATTATTCAAAGGTGCTGTTATTAATAAAACAATTGTAGAGAAGACAATCATACTGTTACGTAATGCGGAAAAATTGTTACAAAATTACAAAACATTCTACGTGTTTTTCGGCTATTCCAGTGGAATCCGGCTGTAATGTGTGTATGCGTACGTATTTCTGCTACTTTGAGATGAAAGGCAATTACGTGACACTTGTCACGCGTCTGCGGAGACTGATCCAGATTTCTCCAGCCCGCGCGCTCTGTGTGCAAGGCCGCAGTCAACTACGTTCTGGTGTTTTCTAGTAGCTTTCTTGACTCGCAGTATGGAATATTCTGGTATTTTGGTGGGATATTATAACATCTTAACTTGTGTTATAACTTAGGGAACCCGCAATAATTGGTTCTGACAATTATACAGGCTGCCTTAGCTGTGACGAGCTGAAAATTAATCACAGCAACAAAACAATTAATATAAAAGGATTCTGGGAAGGGGAGACTGTTGATTTATGCACTCAGTTTAGTCGCTACTACTGATGACATCTCTTTATTATATATGGTATTAATTGCTCTACTTAAAATTCTCGACATATATGGTTCAACAGCTTACAGTTTACAAGATGATTATATTTTATTCTTTTACAAGGGCCCTCAAAATAAGATGTACATCAATTTAATTAATTCCCCGGATCCGGGATTGAATATAGTACGTTAATAATGGTCACCTCGCCATATACAATCTTTAAAATTGTGCCATTTGAAGAATGGACTTTATTAATCTTTTTAAAACAATAAAGCTTTCAGTTTAGAGCTATAACTCTTTTACTAAGAATAAGAATTCTATTACTGTCAGTACTTAAAATGTCTTAATGTTGTTAATTTAATTGTCTTTTGTTGGATATAATATTTAGTATTTCATAACCACGGAAGGCATGCCTCCGTGTCACCTTTTGGATATCCTCCAGCTCCTCGTTATTCCAGTCCTCGGTCCTCGGTTGCAGCATGTTTGATGTAGGTCAGGTATCTCTCGTTACCTTCGTATCCGGGGAAGGTGTAGTCCTGAAGTCTTTTAGATCATTGTGGGTCCTGGTTCTCTGCTCTTGGCTAACGGGTAGTAATAGCTCGTTGATTTGAATGATTAACACAAAAGTTTCATTCACCTGTATCCACTTCACATGATTGTTTATTTGTTGCACTTCACTGTATGGTCTTACCACAGTTTTAATTACATAAGTTTTATATTTTAAGATTTTTGTAGAGATGTCATAGGCGCTAAATTTTCATTATTCTTTCTTACTCTTTTACAACATATTTATATGAATCGCGGTTCAACTATATTAACGCAACACATTGTTTAATAGTATAAAGAATGCCTCTGTGTCTTAACTGACGGATTAATCACTTTAGGAAACAAACTATTTTTAACGTTCCACATTACTTCTGTGCGCAGCTTACGAGTTGACCGCTCCATTTCAAGTGGGTTAAAATAGTTTAGGGGTGAGAGTAGTAATCTCGCGACATTACCAATCAACATAAAAGTAGTTCCATGTTTCTTCTTTATTTAAAGGAATAAAGTTTGACTATTTAATTAAACAGAGATATTCTTAGTTACAGACGTTATTAAAATACATTACAGTGGTCTTATTTAATTATTTAAATAATGTCAAAATTTACAAGTATATTTAGTTTGTTAAGGGGTCGGAAAACAAGTTAATTCTGGTTAGTGCCTGTCTATGCAGGATTAATTAACAAGCTTTACCCTTTCTGTACAATCGTATTCCTTTTATTTTATTATTAGACTTTTTATTAAATATTATTATTATTAATGATAGCAATAAGATTTAGTTTAAATGTGCGATTTTATTAAAAATTTAAAATTTCTCCGCCTACACATTACCTATTTATTAATTACCATATTTTTTATTAATGAAATCGTCACAATATAAATACAAGTACTCAGCGACGATCAGTTCAGTTTGAGTTGCGATATATTACAGTGTCATTCGAAGTATTGTGGCGAAGTGTTATGTGTTTTATATTTGTACGGGACAATTTTAGTACAAATGTGTTTTATACTCGTTGACATTATCATTGCGTTTGGAAAATTTCTATTTGGATTTGTTGTAAGAGACTATCTTGTTGATTACAAACTGTTTAATTTGATAATTAAAGCTGATGATTAGTGACTTAATTGGTGTCTTGTATTTTATTTTCCACTGTACCATACGACAATCAGTAGACCGTCGTAACAATACAATGAACACAAAAAATAACCGAACATTTGGATTTCGGTTACAGTTACCTTGACTCTAAAACTTTACAGTGTTTCCGAATTTCCTATGTGCTTTTTGATCCGTGGGTTCTAAATATTTTAAAATTTACGAAAGTGTACATTACGTTTAGATTTTGGTTACAAATTCCCTTTAATCTGTAAATCGCACATGGAGTTTTGCGATTTTTCAAAATTTTGACCCCTTTGCATTTTTTCTTCCAGCAGCCCTTTTTTTTGGGGTAATCAATCTAAAAACGACAGGAATATGTAGAATAATAGTATGGATACTCCTGTAACGTAGCAGGGCTACGTTTTACAAAATTCAGTTGACTGTTCGTAAGTTATCGTGAGACATATCCCAAACGACAGATAGACAGACAGACAATTACCAAACGGTCGAGTTTAAACTCATAACTCGCTTCACTCGTTAAATTACCTTTTATATATTTATTATTGTGTTAATAATTATTAATTTATCATTTATTATCATTTATACGAGGTCTGTCAAAAAATTTATTAAGAATTTTTGGAATTCTTGTGCTAGAAATGCCTGATTTAAATATGCTTTTACTTCATGCTGTTACAGGCCATATTGACAATCCTCCAAAGTTTTAGCCTAAATTGACGTACGGTGTAAATTTTACAGCTAATTGAGTAGCCTAAGTTGTGTTCCGGTGCGTTAGGTGATTTTTTTTTACATTCCATAATGCAAGATTGAAGAACACGGATTAAATTTGTCTAAAGAATGGGATAAACGCCTCTTGTTGGTGAAAGTACTGCGTAAAGCTTTTCTCGAGTCTGATATGAATAAATTAGCAATGTATGTACTACAATAGCTTCTAAACTCTTGTGAGCGACTCTTGACGTGATGGTGATAATCAGATAAAGATTGTACTTTTCCATTCTATGAATGTTTAACACTATGTGCAAGAGCACATTAAGAGTACTATTCGGGCACTTTACGTCATCGGTGAGAAGCTATTCGTAAAAAGAAGTCAGATCTACGGAAGGATAATTTGTAGAACTTGCATACCGATGATATGCCAGAACGCGCGTCGTTTCTCCTTCAAAAAATTAGGAAAATAAAAAAAGTCGCTGTGACTCGTAACCACCGTATGTGTCCGTCAGGTATACCCGTCAGGTATGTCCGTTCAGTGTTGTCTTTCCTCTTCCCAATAATAAAATGTACCACGAGAGAACAACGTTTGCAACTGTTGAAGACGTAAAATAAAACTCGTTGAAATATCTCAAGGCTTTACCAACAAAATTTTTTTTGGTCAATGTTTTGAAGACAACGTTGCATTTGTATTAGAAGTGTGTACCGGGCTGTTTGGCCGTGGTCAAGTGTTTACAAACAAACCAAACATTTTGGCAGCACCACTGGCTGCCATCATCAGTGGAATTCGAGGAATTCGAGTCTACCTGAACGCGGGCTGTTAAACGTCAGGCCACAGTACTGTGGTGAAGGTTGAAGATGTCCCGCGATGCTACCTGTACTTATAAATTCATTAAGTCCCACGTACAGGTAAAAATTACACCATCAGCCAATCAGAATAATGCACAGGTAAAGACTGCACCAGGAGCCAAGCAAAATAAAGAAAGAACAAAATTTATAAATACAGGTAGCATCGCGGGATATCTTCAACCTCCACCACAGTACTGTGGACCTGCCGTTTAACAACCCGCGTTCAGGTAGACTAGAATTCCTCGAATTCCACTGATGATGGCAGCCAGTAGTGCTGCCGAAACGTTTGGTTTGTTTGTAAACCCTGGACTACGGCCAAAGAGCCCGGTACGTACTTCTAATACAACTGACTCAGGTCGTGAAAGGCTTAGAACAATATTACAACGTTCGCATATTCGTGTTGTATCAAAACGAGACTATTTTGAACAGAGCAATTCAAATGTAGATGGATGAAGGCATAGGCCTAATTTCTTTTTAAACAAACAAAAATTGAATAAACTCTTTTGTTAAACCTCATACAATTTTTTATTTATTTATTCTTTACCAGGGAAGCGAAACGTTTACCCGCCGGGAATTTGGAAGATGAATGAAGACATAAGCACAAAATTGAATATGTTTTATGTAAACAGTAGAATAGAGGACACATAACGGCAGAGGATGGACCACATTTTACAGAATGATATATTGAAAAACAGTCTACAGTGTACTGCAAACCGATTAGGAGAATATCTGTGGAATGCGCTTGCAGAAGTGGTCCCACTGAAGACGGATAGGCTAACCTATACCGTGAACTGACGATAGGTCATCATCATCTTCAAGGATTAAAACAAGGATGGTTTGTTCCGGTCTCAAACAGGCAAAGATTAGAGCTGGTCACTCCAGCGCTTCCTCGAACGTCGCACACCTCTCCGTCCCATCGGCTTATAGGTCCATAGTTGTTTGGGAATGCGACAGGCATTCATTCGGTAAAGATGTTCACCAATTCAGCCGATACTGGGAAATCCTGTCGAGTGTACTTCTAACATTCAGTTCCTGCCGTAGCAACTTTTATTATTAATCAAGTTGCAGTATTTAGATTGCAATGTCTAATTACCACAATACATTTTAGTGTATTCTATCAGATTTAGTGCAACCCCAAACACAAATTTAATTTTCTCTGCTTAATTTTTTTTTACATTTTTTTGGTACCGAACATCCGCTTCCATACGTTATCACCAAAAAGACCGTTTCTTTACACAACGTAATTTTACTTTAAAGGTATAGTACTAAGTGCGCACAGACCTATAATTTAGGTTTAGCTACAAATATTATAGCATAACAGAATTATCACATTAAAATTTTAGCTTAATACAACATAAATAAAGAAGAAAATGTCCATAGTGAGTGAGAATAATAAATGGTTAAAGATTAAACTAAAGAAACTATACATTAAGTCAATAAAATGGTAATAAAATCACACTAAATAACAAAGAAAACTCTTGGTCAATAGACAAATAACCTACTATATAAAAACCCAATAAACCAGCATACCAATAAAGTTAATTACCAATAAAAACTAGGCCTAAGGAGTACTCTACTCAAATAAAAAGTAAATTAATCAATATTAGCAGCAAATCAATTAATCAATATTAATTATTTTAGCAGCAAATTATTAACAACCAGCAATAATTATGGAGTGGGTAATATTATTTCATGGAAATATTAACATAAAAACACTTGTAAACCATTTAAATACTAAATTTGTAAAAAATATGAGGCCTACAATAAATATCAAAAATTTATAAATCAAAAATTTGTAAATTGTAAATTGTAAATCTGAACTTAAAACAGACCGAGTTATATATCAAATTATGTAAAATTAACTTAAGAATATTGCTGAATAATTAGATTTTTGTAAAATTAATAAATAATTGAGTTACAGCAATAAATAGGAAAACTTGTTAAGTATATTTAGGAGTTGAAACAAATCCAAGACATGCAAATTTATAAAAAGACAATGGGAAGAGGAAAAAGACATTTAATAAATTACCCCAAAACGACGACTTTCAGTCATCAGTCTATTGTTAATCGTTAAAGTGAATAGTTCAGAAATTACTGACAGAAGACCTAAAAAGTATGAATTAGTGAAAAAACACTGAGTGAAACCTCAAAAGTTGTAACAGAGGTTATCAAACGAAATCTAACACCAACAGTTGAAAATTAGCACCAAAATAGTCCAGAACAGCAGCAATAACATTATCTAACGCGAGCACTAGAAATCAACTGCAATTTTGAGAAAATTTTAAACCATATTAGCAGAACACGAATCCAACACATTTGAACACCGAACACTGCACCAACCCACAATCACAGAATAACATCACCGAAGAAGGAAGAACACTCCATACTATATTCCAGGAATACGACAACTTCGCAGAGAAGGGAATTCTCATTTATTTCTGAGGGAGAAGATCCAGAATCGTGTCGGCATTACATCGCAGAAGTTGAGGTGACGGCGGCCATACTTGAATTACTAACCAACGACTGAACATAGCCTATCGAATCAGTGACGTCATTCGACGGATGGTTCGATTTCATTTTTAATAATTGACAATTTGCATAATACTGTTATTTCTTTTTCAGCAATAATTATTTATTTTAAAATAGTTGTAAGCATTGTATCTTGTTCCTTGCCCTCTGTGACCATTTCGACAGTTAAAAGAATCCGAAATAATTAATTTTAATAACATTATACTTTGTCATTTTGTTCATTAGCGACCCTAGCGGAGCTCAACTAAAGCCTGGTACACGCGCATCAATGTGGCGCATAATTTTAAAATGTTAATAAATAAACATAATTATTCAGTTACAAGAGTTTATATTTATTTTTATAGTAAATATTAGTTAGTTATTTCTTCTAAAAATTATTTAGAGCCGTTCAAAAGATATACCAGAAGGAAGAAGAAGAACCGCTAAGTTAGAAGAGAAGCTAATAAATCCGACAACATAAATAGATTGTCTAGAGAAACAAATATTTTCAAAAACGCAAAATCTCACTTTTTTAATCAGAAGTAACTGAAAAGCATACAATTAATTAATTAATTATTAATTAATTAAATTGATTAAACAAACAATCAAAATTTATAACTAACAGAAAAATTTTTCATTATCAACACATTATTATTTATTATTTATCATTAATTTTATATTTGTAATTTGGTTTAATTACAATGTTCATAATTTCACTTATACTAAAAAATTAAATCACAACCTAACATGTTCACTTTAGCCATTTATTTCTTTAGCCATTTATTTACAATGCCTATAGGCCTACTTAACTACATTCATTCTTTGCTTTTAGATGATGAAAACTAACAATGCACTACTTTCAGAAAATAATAACAATAAATGAATAATCAATGTTGTAAGCCTACTTTTATTATACATATTACATAAAAAATACGTATTACATATTAATACATATTATGTATTCTATTTTATTAAATGTTAATTACTTTGGGTATAGAAAAGCCATTCAAAATGTCTTAGAACACCATTTAATTATAAAATTTGTGTCCCGTAAATATTCATTATTTTAAATTTTATGTAGATTAGCGGAAGAAGTCGGGCAAAAGGAGTCCCCCTGACTCATAATTTCGGACCCCTTTTCTGCTAGATTATGTACCAGTATTTAGCCACACACGCGCGCGCGCGCGCGCGCGCACAGCGTATCGCGTGTAGGTAGCTACGGAAAAGCATTTTAAACATTGCGGTGTAACTTATATTGGGGATGCTCGTATATTTCACTCTCGGGAATTCGTACCAAAAGTAACCGCGCGTGAGAGGCGGTACTCACTGTGTCAAATTCTTCACTTTCTTTATGAGTAGCTCTCACTGTTCCTCGTTATACATAACGCTATCACCTTGCTTACCCTTTCGTACGTATTGGGCCCGACCCGGCGGGGGGGGGGTTGAGCACACGTAGCGGTCCCTCGTATTGTTGATGCGTTAGTACACCTACGTATATGGCTGAGAGCATGAATACGACATCACGTCACGCGCTAAATACGACAATTACATCACTATAATTTCCTCGATACCAACACACGTTTCCCTTTGCTTTCTGGGTTACAATACGTATAATATTTTTGTCCATATCGCAAGAGCAAAATACGTTACGGCATTTCTTTAGTAATAAATAAAAAATATTTGTTTAAAAATATACATTTTATTGTATATTAACATTGTTTCAATAGTTTAAAATGTCATTTTCAGAATGTAGCCTATATTATCCAAATTATATGCAGAATATATTAGATGTGTGTGTGTGTGTGTGTTGCAATGAGTAGACAGTAAAAAAAACTTAGTAATATTATATACATACCACCAAAATCAGTAAAATTTCAATTTTGTTAAATTATTGAATAAGGCCTTTTCGTAATTATTGTAATTTCATCATCACTAGTGTGAACTGAATATAATAATTTCGAAAAGGCCTTATTCAATAATTCAACAAAATTGAAATTTTACTGATTTTGGTGGTATGTATATAATATTATTATAACAAATCAGTGGCATAATGTTTAGCAAAATAAAAACTTTTAGTGTTGTGAAATGGTGCGAAAAAGCGCGTAGCCGTGTGCGAGAATATTTAATTATTTTACGGTATATACCCTAGTAATATAAAACATATTGAATCGAATAACTCTCGTTACATATAGTGTTAAGAATGAGACTTGTATCAAAATCCGCATAATGAAAAGACCTATCTAATGTGAGTTTTGTTTGAGGTTTTTAACAAAGAAAGTTTTATAAACCTAAATAAATAGTAAAATCATACTGGCTTTTGGACTGGCCGTACATTGTTTTCAAGGAATCTTATGCAAGAATAATTTTATCTCGGCTTCCGTAACAGAGAAGGGTTACAAATTACCCAATCAGCGTACGAGAAATAGGGCCAATTTTCATATTAGTTGTTATTTTTTGTCGAACAGACAATCTCTCAGTAAACTCTAAAGCGTGTGGATGTACGTAATAGTATAGGCGTTCGGTTTATTAGGCGTACAAACACAAGTTAAAAAGTTTGTTAGCTACTGAAATCGTAAATTTAAAAAAGGGCTAATACGTGGAAGTAGAAGATTTCCGCATATGGATTAAAAACACTTTAAGTCTACTGAATTTAAATGTGTATGCCAAATACACGAAATTGTAGCAGTAAAAATAAAATATCGGTAAAAATTTAATTCACTGGGATTTACGTAATGGTTTTAACCGAGAATGACCCTGAACGCAGAACACCAGAAAAAATCACATCGGTATCCAGAGCGAATCAACCCATCTATATCCAGAGTGAAGGAACTTACACCAGACTGGATCAACATCTCAGCGAACTACATTCGTCATAAAAAGAAAGTGCCTTTTTATTTGTATCGGCCATCTAAGTACCACATGCCAATTTCAATTCTTTATTTTTTGTTCTTTTCTTTTTCTCAAATATTCTTTCACCTTTTCACTGTGTCTCTTCTTCCTGTCTTCAATCTACTTTGAACGTGCGTTTTTCTCTCTCCTACTCCTTCCATTTTTAACACTTTTGCCCGAAAAACTTTTCTTTCAATTGCTTTTTCTGTGTTTATATTATTTTTTTCTAAATCTTTTGGACTTCTTTAATCCAACTTGATGTTGTCTTCTTCCCCCACAGATATTTGATGATCACCTTTGTTAACCTATTGTCGTCCATTCTATACATAATTGTCCAAAAAATAATAGTATTCATTTTCTCATTGTTTCTGTTATATTTTTTGTACTTTGATATATTGCATCACTAGGCCTACTTCTTAATTTCTAACCTCCTGAATTTTCGTGGGCCTAATATTTTCCGAATAATTTGTCTTTCCAAAGTTTCTAGTTTGTATAAATTATAATTCAATGCTATACATTCACTTGCATATAGGAATTCTGGCTTTACTATTGTACTGCAATGCCTTATTTTTGCATTTTTAGATATGCACTTTTTATTGTAAATATCTTTATTTATTCTATATGCTCTTTCTCTTTTATGAATCCTTTCTTCTGTATCAGATGTTTCTAAACCATTCTCTTGAATTATTTCCCATAGATACTTAAATTTTTATACACCTTAATAAACTCATTAAACAAAAGTAACAAAAGAACTTAAAAAAAAATTCAATTCAATATATTATATAAGAAATAAAAATTATTTTAATTTGAATTCAGGTTAACAGAGACAGAGTAAATAGTTTGTTCTTTTACATAAACTGTATTAAAATCACAATAGTGATATTTGTAGTAAGTCATTAATAAATCCGACAGCATTCCAATACCGACTACTTATTCTATGCGACACCTGTTTATCGCTGCGCTCGCTCGCGCGTGTGTGTTCTGAAGCTGACAGTTTAAACTGTAGAAAATGTGTTAATAAATAAAAAATATGTGTAAACATGTTCTTGTGAAACAAATATTGGGCTACTATTAATTTATTATTTTAAAAAGTTAATAAAAAGTACAATAAGAATCTGCTTAGTGAAAGTCATGAGTTGAATTAGAAACAAAGTTTTGTACGATTGGTTCGCAAGTGACCGCGGTCCGTTGTAAAAATAAGCGATCAAACGGCTAAGGTCTACTCGTATTACGAGATCCATCGGTCATCTGAGCCGGTGGACCGGCTAATTGAAAACCCTTACTCCCATGATTAGTCAAAACTGCAGCTCGGAACTCGACTTCCACCTAGCTTCTCGAGTGTATTTCGTGAGGAAGGTGACTCCACTTGCAGAAATAAATTTTGGTTGTCTAATTTATTTATTTATTAATTGGTTGAGGACTCAAGAAAACTACGCGGAGGTCGACTTCAGAGCTGAAGTTTCGACCAATCATGGGAGTAACGGTTCATTTCGATTAGCCCGCTCACCGGTTCAAATTACCGATGGATCTCGTAATACGATTAGGCATTAGCCGTTTTTTCATTTATATTTACTATAGCTGTTCATACTGGGTAACAGAGGACAGTGACCTACTGGATCTTGTTGATTCGTTCAGTCGCATTACACGTCTGCACTGGCTAATGGAGAACAGTGAGGCATTTTACAGATTTGTTAACGTTCTACTCAACTACTTACATTTCACAAGTCCACACAACCCAGTTCCTTTGTTTTACTTGTGCACACAATTGTGACAGTACATAAAGACCTGTTACCATAATAATGGGATTAAGGGATCTCATATTGTCTTTTTATTATAATCATGAATGTCAACCAGGGCTAGATCAGTTTTACCCATGTCCCAATAAATACGCATATTCGACAAGAGAGGAGTGAATTCAAGGTCACCGGTGGACGAGCGAAGTTTAATATGTATAATGGCGGTGTATGTGAACACGAACTATAAATATGAACTTTCATTGGTCCACGAGGCTATGTCGTCATTATTTAAACGCTGACGACATACAATGGAATACGTACAAACCAGGGCGGTAGCCGTAAAACAAAAGACGGTGACGTCATGTACACTACCACTTACACAGCAATTACGTCTAACTCGTTCTCAGTCTTCAGTAACAACTCAGAGCACATACACGCTCAATAGTGTAGTGGGCAGTTTTTGCCACAAAAATGTAAAATTTGTTTAAAAAATGTAGTCACACAAGTAATGAATATCAGTGGACAACAAATGTAATAATAGTAAATTCAGTGCACTCAGAAAAAACAGAGAAAAGTTCGGCCGAACATCTGCCAGCCAGCATGGGAGTCTTCTGAGGAGAGTCTTCCCCGCATCAGCTCAGGAAAGCCTTTTTTAAATTTTTTTCTAAATCATATAAAGCAGAAAATGAGCTCTAAGTAGAAGTAATAAAAAAAATGTATTCAGTATCAGAGTATGAAAGGTTTGGGTGAGTGTGTGAAAGTGAAAGTTGGCCAGCTTTAAATAACCAATATATGAGGCATTGGTTTGTGATGGAAACTTATATTAGTTATTTGATTTTAAAGTAAAAGGAAATTTTAGAATCATCCTGCACTAATTACGTTTATTTAAAGAATTCATTTACAAAGAAATAAGAGCATGTAGAGATAAAAGCATGGTGAAAGGCGGAAGTCATGAAGCCGCCATCTTGAAATTTGTCAATTGTTTAATGACTCCCATTGTCTGTAACATTTAAGCATTGAAATATAAATAAAACCTAATCTGTTTGTTATATGGTGTGTGAATGGTTATTTCAAAAGACCTGACTACCTCTGTCTTTTCGCTTAACGAAACTCTGGACCCGAAAAGCCTAATTTATGTTAATCATAATAACACATGGTTACACCGGATGTACGGTGGATATCAATTGAGTATCATAAAATACATAAAAATAATTATCAAATCTATTAAAAAGAATCGTCCGTTAACAGATGGCCCCCGAACAGTGGACTTTATATAAAATTTACATTATATAAATAAGCCAAAAGCAGAGGCAGACGGGTAGCAAAATATACGTAACAATATAGGTTACCTGTATAGGTTACGTATGGTATGAATAGAATTATACAACAACTAAAACAGAATTTATTATTATCAGTATAATAAAAATGGCAAACAACAACGAAAGTATTAGTATAGAAAACACAGCAACAGAGTCGCTGTTGTTAAACGAACCACAGGCGAATTCAACGCCTATTATAAGTAATAAGTTATCGCTAGAAGACCTTTTTCAACTAATGAAAATACAGAATGGTGAATTAAATAATAAATTAAACCAGTTTGATGATAAATTTAACGATATTAAAAAAGAAATTAAGAAACAAAGCTGTAATTGTGATAAAAGATTAAGTGAAATAGAGACACGGTTAGACGAAATAGAATCAGAAAATAAGAAAGTAATAGACAAATTAGAATTGAACAAAGATGACAAGGTAAGTAGTAGTGGAATGATGATAAAATAAATAAAAATATAGTAATAGGAGATAATAGTGTGGATGTTGGTAGTAATAATGAGGTTTTATGGGGAATAGAATATAATAATAATGGAATGATAGTGTGTTTTGAAGGGTTAAAGAGAGAGAGATGGTGTGATAGTGAGAGATATATTGAGAGAGAGAAGTGTTGTTGGGAGAGTTATTATGAGAGATATTTTAAAAGTGAGAGAAATTGTGAGAGAAAAAGAGAAGTAGAGATTTTTAAGATATGTAGAGATTATGAAGAGTTTATGGAAAGGTTAGGTGTAGAGATGATATATGATAAATATAATAAGAACTTACCTGGTAATGAAACTGAAGGAGTAGGAGATAATGAGAATGATGACTTTACAAAATACCTAATTATGACTGATTATATTGAAGGTGACAGAACTATACCCGATCATGAGTTATATGAGTCTGAGGAAAAGGATAAAAATTTGAATAGTTGGTACATGTATAATGATAAGATAAGATATCAATATTAAACAATGTATATAGTTTTAAGATTCGACTATTATTTGACGATGGATGGTAAACATTTTATTGTGTTTATGAAGATTTAATTATGTGGACAGTGTTTTAAGATGGACTGTTTATGACTGATTTATGGTAAACGATTTAATGATAATGTGGATTGTATATTTTTGTGTATATTAATGTCAATGTATTGGTGTATTTTTGCTGTTGTGTATTTTATGTATTTTTTTTATGTAAACATGTATTGTAGAATTTTAAATAATTGAAGGAAGTTTAATAATGATTTTGAAATAATTATGGAATTCAGAGTCTAATGGTTAGTAAATGATTACGCATATGATATATTTGGATATTGAGTTGTTTTAGGATTGTAAGATAAGTGATGAATTTTCTAGTGGTATATTAAGGTGAAATGTTGTAAAAAAGTTTGGGGATAGTGATAAATAAAGGCATGGGAGTTAGTTAAATAGAGTTATTGGGAGTTAGTGAAAATAAGAGTGTTGAGATACAGATAATATATAAAGAGGTGTTAGATATTTTAGGGACACAGTAGTTAGTGATTATATGTAGAGGTGAGTAATGTGAATGGTAATTATATTTGATGATGATGATATTTTGTAGTAAGGATCCGGTGTAGGGAGTGATCAGCGTGCGACGTGGCAAGAGACCAGCGTGCAGCTTTGTGGCAGGCGGAGCGATTTTGGGTTAGAGTGTTTGCCGATATTTGGTGGAGGGCAAATGGTTAGGGATGAATTTGGCCAGGTAGGGAACACACATCCTAGTACAAAAAATGAGCGGTGCCAGAGGATTTAAATGGGATTTTTGAATGGGGTTATTATTGAGATATTGGTGTCATAATATGTTAATGGTTAGAAGCGGTTGTTAGTTAGAAAAAAGAGGTGAGTAAGGTTAGATTGACAAATGCCAAAATAAGATAGAGAAAATAGTGAATAATAGAGAGTCACCCAAACTAATAAAGATAAAAGGGTTAGAAAGAGAAAATTCATAGTAGGAAGGTAAGGTAACTGGAAAGGTAATGATAAATTTGAAAATTTCTTTTGTATAGAATCTAAGGATATAATGAATGTTCACTAATTTAAAAGTTAATAGAAAGTTGAAACCGTAATGTCTTATTAAAGTTTTGGTACAAGTTGTGTAAATATAAAATTGTTTAATGTAACTGTAACAATGTTAATGTTTGATGTTCCATGTTTTATTATATTTTATTGTTATTAGTAGTAACGATAACAATATTAAATTTTAAAGAATTAGTAGTGAAATTGATGTTGGTTATCAAATCTATAGTAATGATTCTGTTGCAAAGAAAATTAAGCGTAAAGAAAATTGAGTAAAGAAAAATAAATAGTTTTGAAGTTTGCCATAATAGTTATATGCTGATGTTATTTGAAATAAAATAACAGAGATAGTAGTTGTTGTTTGAGAGTAGAATTTGTTTTTTGCTTAGTATAATGATATGTTTTCTTGTGGTAAGAGAAGTAAGTTGATGTTGATTGGAGTCAGAGAATTGATAAAAAATATGCAGGAGTGTTGAAAAGTGAAGGATTTATCTGTCTTAAATCTTTTTTTCTTTTTCTTGTTGTTTAAAACTTATTAGTTAAGAAAACCAACGCCTCAAAACACAAACCAATGCATCTAAGGGGAGACATATCAGTTGCGGATATGTTGATAAATAAGGCCACTATTTTAAAATTTTGTATTACATGTTTCAGAGTTTTGTGGTGTTGTGACCGCGGTCCTGAGCTGGCCGGAGCGTCAGAAAAGGAGCGTTCAGTGCCTCATGGCCTTATGGTGTAGGGATATCTCCGGAGAAGTCCAGTAAGGTCAGACAGGTACGATCAGCACTAGAGGACCAGTGGTAAGTGATTGAAATTCTTTTATATTAACAATACAGGGGGTTATGGCGACATATCTGAACTGATCCTTTTAGAAACGTGTGAATGAGTCAATGAACGTTTTTGTGTCTCGACACCAAACCTTTCATTGGGGGGGTTTTGTGACAGTACATAAAGACCTATTACCATAATAATGGGATTAAGGGATCTCATATTGTCTTTTTATTATAATCATGAATGTCAACCAGGGGTAGATCAGTTTTACCCATGTCCCAATAAATACGCATATTCGACAAGAGAGGAGTCAATTCAAGGTCACCGGTGAACGAGCGAAATTTAGTATGTATAATGGCGGTGTATGTGAACACGAACTATAAATATGAACTTTCATTGGCCCACGAGGCTATGTCGTCATTATTTAAACGCTGACGACATACAATGGAATACGTACAAACCAGGGCGGTAGCCGTAAAACAAAAGACGGTGACGTCATGTACACTACCACTTACACAGCAATTACGTCTAATTCGTTCTCAGTCTTCAGTAACAACTCAGAGCACATACACGCTCAATAGTGTAGTGGGCAGTTTTTGCCACAAAAATGTAAAATTTGTTTAAAAAATGTAGTCACACAAGTAATGAATATCAGTGGACAACAAATGTAATAACAGTAAATTCAGTGCACTCAGGAAAAACAGAGAAAAGTTCGGCCGAACTTCTGCCAGCCAGCACGGGAGTCTTCTGAGGAGAGTCTTCCCCGCATCAGCTCAGGAAAGCCCTTTTTAAATTTTTTTCTAAATCATATAAAGCAGAAAATGAGCTCTAAGTAGAAGTAATACAAAAATGTATTCAGTATCAGAGTATGAAAGGTTTGGGTGAAAGTGAAAGTTGGCCAGCTTTAAATAACCAATATATGAGGCGTTGGTTTGTGATGGAAACTTATATTAATTATTTGATTTTAAAGTAAAAGGAAATTTTAGAATCATCCTGCACTAATTACGTTTATTTAAAGAATTCATTTACAAAGAAATAAGAGCATGTAGAGATAAAAGCATGGTGAAAGGCGGAAGTCATGAAGCCGCCATCTTGAAATTTGTCAATTGTTTAATGACTCCCATTGTCTGTAACATTTAAGCATTGAAATATAAATAAAACCTAATCTGTTTGTTATATGGTGTGTGAATGGTTATTTCAAAAGACCTGACTACCTCTGTCTTTTCGCTTAACGAAACTCTGGACCCGAAAAGCCTAATTTATGTTAATCATAATAACACATGGTTACACCGGATGTACGGTGGATATCAATTGAGTATCATAAAATACATAAAAATAATTATCAAATCTATTAAAAAGAATCGTTCGTTAACACAGTGACAAACGCACATCGCTTTACGAAAGAAAACAGGACACCAAATATATGCCTTCGTAAAACATAATTTTATTTATTTTTTTCTACATTGCAAAGTGCTTAGACATTGTAGAGCATGTAAACCTTACTATATAAGGATTTCGTCATGCAAGTTTTCAGTTTACAGTTAATATTAGATACAGTACCCTTACACTTTCAAAAATTCTGGTAATTTAAAGTCGAAAAATTAAATATTTCTTTGCAATAAAAAGTAGACAAGAAAATTGTGGATTTTTATAATATATATTATATTTCTGTCATGCATAATACAAATGTGTGTGTGTGTTGAAAAAACAATGTATTGTAATGACGATGTAATTTTTCAATAATGTATATAACACCACCGACTCGGAGCACAAACTTTTTTTGGTAAGTATGATAAACTTTTACATGATAGCCTAAACTAGATTTCGTTCCATTAGAGCTTTGTCAGAGTGCCGCTAGGAGCGCTGTCCGTACTGGTTTATATGACGGCTCTGTTGTTCAAAAGGTCGTTGTGTCCGTTCATTTAGGATGTTGTTGCTATGCGTTTTTGTGTGTTTGTATATTTCTAGTTGTTCAAGAGCGTCTAGTTATCTGCCTTTTTTGTGTACGTGTAGGATTTCCATGTTGTTTATGTTTGTGTAAGCTTATGTGTCGTTTGCAAAGGTGGTTGAGTGGTGGTGTATGTGTGTAGGATTTGGTGGTGGAGTGTATTGTATTTTTCTGTTGAATGTACTTTTGTTTGAAGCTACGTCGTGTCTGGCATATGTAGAATTTGTTACATCCTGAGCAGTTTAATTTGTATACACAAGGTAAACCAAATTTCTTTGATGTTTGTGTGTGTTTTTGACAGTGTGGTGTCCTTTTTTGTTTGTAGTTGTGTATACGATTCTGTATCTTGCTTTTTTAATTTATAGGCTATTTTTTTAGTGTGGTTACAAATATATGTTACTGTTATGAATTTGTTGTTTTCTGTCTTTGTTTATTGTGTGTATAGTGTTTTGTGTAAGAGTTTATTAATTATTGTTTTATTGTATCCGTTGAAGCTGAATGTTATATTCTATGTTGTAAGATGCAGTAAGTTGATCTGAATCCGTTTTATAAAACTCCAGGATATTAATATTCTTTTAATTATTTTTTTACACTTTTAATAAATTCTAATTGTTGAAACGACGTATGGAATGACTGTGCATTAAATATAGGATAACTTATTAAGGCAATTAGTAGATCCGCATCCTTAGGTAAAATTAAAGAAAATAATACACTATTAAAATATAGAATTTAATTATGAGATCCATAAGTGTGCGACAAGTTAAATAAATCTCGTATTTTACTGTTTGATTGTACAAGCTGTATACTTTATGGTTTTGGCTACAAGTCAGCTGCCTGTGACCGAAACAAGACAGTACATGTTGGGTTCGAGTGTCAAAGTGTTTAACTGACAACCGGATCTCGAAACCGTTCAATCTAAAAACCCCCATACAAGAACCGGCTCGTTGACGAATGACCCATCACTAGTTCCAATCGCCTGCCTCTTGGCGCTATCCAAGTGAATCGGTTTTCTCAGAGCTGGCCTACAGCCGCTTGTCGTGCAAATCAGTTAAGGAAAAAAAAAATCTCATCATGTTGGGCTATCACCTGAAAGCATACAACACTTGCCACAGAGATTATCGTCGCCCCTTGTCGGCCATACGCATGATGATACGTAAAACCTACTAGCAATTCGTTTCACTACATCATCCAAGGATCAAAAACGGAATAAGAACAGAACCATCGGCTACTAGCTAAAGCTAGAAAAGGACTTTGGCTACTAGCTAAAGCCTTTTATGGAGGACGACTCTATTGTCAAACAGAGCTCTATTGTCTTTTAAATTCATTCCCACGAAAATAGAAGGTAGGAGACAAATTATAGTTCGGTTAAAATTAAAAACAAAAATTATCAAAAGACAGTGTGAGGTATAAATGATACGTGAGAGTTCGACCACAATCTGAAAATAGTGATGAAGTTTGGATATTCCAAAATTGAATGACATCAAATTTTGCACCAAAATTTTAAAAAATTACTGAATCCATACTGGGCATCAAGTTAATCAGAACTGTAAGTAGAATCTCAGTATTGTATTTTGGTCTGAATATATCAAAATGTTTGAACACCAGGGGCAAGGAAAATGTACGAAAATATTTACATCAATGCCAGGTTTAATTCAGTCTAAAGAGTACCTTAACCCAACTCCATGTGTACTGTTCAGTGTTCACATGATATTGTTTAACTTATGAGCACAATAAACTAAAAATGTAAGTAAAAATTTTCAAGAAAAATATAAAAGTCTCTCTAGTGCATCAAATTATTAGGAGTTTTATTTGATATATTAACTCGCTGTCATAAAAAATTTGACAAAATTGAAATATGTCATGTTACTAAACAGATTTATGTGTAGAAGATATATATTTTTTAATTATTCGAACTGTTATCTTCAATCAATCCTGCCCCGCGATGGAGCGCCAATCTGTTACTAAGCAGATATAGTTGATTGTGTTGATATGAAGATTAGAAGTTGATATACTCAAGTCGAGTACTATTATTGTTTATAATTATTAGATTGTGATTATTAATAAAGTTGGATGAGTGTTCACTTTTAAGTTTTTTAGTTTAAAAGAGTATTTATCACTTCACTGTCGACCTCCCCACTTACTATATGTGGATGTCTTCAATGTTCTTGTTGGTGACTTCTTCTGCTGCAAAAAACACTTGATACACATAATTCTGAATGAGTATATTTATTTTTTATTGAAGAATTCATCAATTGTTGTACATTTCCATGTCGACTCTTATGCTTTTTTCTATATCCCTTCACTTTCTTCTGTTTGAATCATAATTATTTATTTTCTATGTAATTATCTCCCTTGTTTATTTAGTTCCGTAATTCCCTAACATACGTTTAGCTGGGGCAGTTCAGAGTGGCTCACTTTGGCATACAACTCCACTGGCCATACTAACTTCAATAAATACAGAGGCACATCATCTCCGTCAATAATATAAATGATTGCTGGCATTTTTCATCAGTCAAATCATCTCAGATTAATTCAAAATATAAAGTGGTCGTTCTTTCGACAAATAATATATATCCTTGGGATCATCTCACGCATCTGCGGTTTATACATTGTTATATTCTCTTCTTCTTGATACAACTTAACTAAATTCTTCACATTTTACAAGGATAGTTTGTTTTACATTTCATCACTGGTATACTCTCATGATCATCTTCGTTAATATAATATTTTTTCATTCTTCTTTGTCATCAATTAATCTTTTCTCTTGGTATTACATTAAACGTCATTTCATAATCTTCTTCATTTTCAGGATTCACTTCTCTGGATATAATTCATGAATATATTCTCATGCTGTCAAATGAAATATAACCCATTTGATATAGGCTCTCTTCTAGTGTTTTGCCTCGTGGTTGTGTGTCATCTACGTATTATCTACATCAATGATATTTATTCGCTTTCGTTCCTCCAACTTCTTATTTTTTTCTTCTTCTGTATATCATCTAGTCCATTGTCTCCTCTTTTATCTGTACGGGTAAGTTGTTGATTACTGGTTGACTAGGCTCTAGGAAATTTATATGCCGTGGTTGTAAGGCGTCTTTCTCGTATTGTTCTTACACTTGTAGTACGGGTTAGTTGGTGCTTTACTGGTTGACTTGGCTCTCGGAATTTACTGTGCCGTAGTTGTAAGGTGTCTTTCCCGTATAATATTCTTTTCTTGTATGTACGGGTAAGTTGTTGATTACATGTTGACTTGGCTCTTGGAATTATTTGTGCCAAAGGTGGTATTTGTCTGTCTCGTATAATGATTTTTTTTTTTTTATTAGTAGTACGGGTAAGTTGTTATTTTACTGTTGACGTGGCTCTTGGAATTTACTGTGCCGTAGTTGTAGGGTGCCTTTCTCGTATTTTTTTTCTTCTTGTATGTACGGGTAAGTACAATTTTCTTTATCCTTTACATAATTCCTTTATAACACATTTTTATATTACATAATTACAATATAGTCAACATTTATTCTCACAATTATATATTCACCTTTGACTTAGTATCAATAACAAATAATCTTCATCGCAATATTTCACTCTTTCTTCATAATTTAATTTTCACTATACCGTTTCATGGAAGTTTGTGTCAGCATCATCTGTTATCAAAATAATCCGTCCCATATTTCAATGTACTTTTTATTCATTTTTATCCGTAATCATCGCTCTCCTCTCTTCTAGTCGTTCGAACTTCTTCAGTGTTCATACTCCTATCGGTTCTCGTCATATATCTGGCTATCATTTGGTTTTTCCATTTTGATGCTATTAGGGCTTCGTCTGCCTTCCGTTCTTCCGTCTTCTTCTTCTCTTTCTCTTCGGTGTACTTGTGTCCAGTGTTCTCCTGGTTGTTGTTAGTACTGATGTTTGGTATCTCTTCCAATTCTGTTTGACCGTCATCTGTCTTCTGATTGGGTCCTTCCATTAATTGGCTCCTTTTCTTCCTCAGTTCTCTTGTTTCTCTGGCGTACCCTTCGACAATCCGGTCCCATTGTTCTTGGTAGCCTTCCTTTTCCTTAAAATATCTTACTCTCCTTTTGGAAATCTTTGGTTGGAATATTTTATTAGTTATCTTCTTCTTCGTTGTCACATAATTCTCCTCCTCGTCCATCTTCATGAAACCACTTCGGTATTCCTTCCTAAAGATCCCTTCTTCATGGTCGACTATTGGTAAGTTGATCATATTAATCAGACCGCCGCGAGTCATTCCAATTAATTCTTTTGTAACCCTTGTCTTCTTTGGACGTATGGTTCTTCTTTCTTCCATCTTCACCTCTTCCGTTTCTTGAATTAATTGGATCTTCTCTTCTCCCCTCTCTTCAGGCTTTGGACTCACTTGTTCCGAGTTTTTATCTTCGTGTGACACTTCGGTCTCTGATTTGTGGTCATCTATCTTCAGGTTGGATTGTTCCATTGACTGTTCCCTCATGGTTCTTAATTCTTCTCTGAATTTCCTACCATCTTCTATTATTTCGTCCATTTTCTCCATTATTTGCCTCATCATTCCCATGAATTCTATTTTTTGTGCTATTGTTAACACCGACATCTTGATATCTTGGTAATGCACTTGCTGTCTTGCTGACGAATTAAGTTAGGAAATTATTTGTTTAATTAATTAAACTGTTAATTGGTTTCGTCCTAATTCGCGCTCAGACGTTGGGCGCCAATCTGTTACTAAACAGATTTATGTGTAGAAGATATATATTTTATAATTATTCGAAGTGTTATCTTCAATCAATCCTGCCCCGCGATGGAGCGCTAATCTGTTACTAAACAGATATAGTTGATTGTGTTGATATACTAGAAGTTGATATACTCAAGTCGAGTACTATTATTGTTTATAATTATTAGATCGTGATTATTAATAAAGTTGTATGAGTGTTCACTTTTAAGTTTTTTAGTTTAAAAGAGTATTTATCACTTCACTGTCGACCTCCCCACTTACTATATGTGGATGTCTTCAATGTTCTTGTTGGTGACTTCTTCTGCTGCAAAAAACACTTGATACACATATATGGATATTCCGTTTGAATATCATAAATAATGCACATGCACAACAAAGTAAATTAAAAAGTTTAACTGCAATTTGAATGATATTGACCATTCAAATCCTACCGCCACCTTATGATAGAACTGTTCATGAAAAATTAAACTATTTTATCTATTATAAAAAAATCAAAAACTATGTTCCACTGGTAAATAAATTGGGGTTTATTAACAATTGTTAAATGCAATGAACTCTTTTAAAAAACAATCAATAATATTTTTACAAACAATAATTACTTTAAACAATTCCTGAGATCTTTGTACCTCAAGGCTGGTAACACTGATGTCTGGTACAATGGTTTTGGTTAACGAGGTTATGTCCTCTTTATTCAGTTATATTACCAAATTCATGAGTTCTTGGAAGATACATGATACCAGATTACAAGATGTGATCTTATTTAACAATATTTAATAATGGATTACTATAAAAACAAACAAAGATTTAAAATTATAAAATTCGGTACCATAAACCGATATATATCGTACTATCGTACGGTTAGCAAAACGCATACAGCAGTTGTAATCAAAATATGTGCTCTGTGTTTGCACTGTTAAAAATATTAATATTATTTATTCGTTAACTATTAAAATTATGTACTGGCAAGAGAAAAAATCTAGAATAAAAAAACTCTTGTTATAGCTTTCATTGAATTAAAATTATTTGAGAACAGAATCATTACTTGGTGACAAAGTTATAATCGTTATTTCTAGGTTAATTACCTAGCAAACGTAAGTAATTATTTTGAATAAGTTTATTACTTATTAAATTCTTAATACTATGAACATAAACATTTTATTTATAAGTCATCTGACGTATAATTATCGGTCGTTTAGAATATTTTCGCAATAAAACAATTATTCGTTAATTCAAACAAATTTAGTCAAATGAGCGACTATTTACTATACATGGATAGTCGGTATTTAAATTAATTCCGATTTTCTCAATTACGATAAAATCGTAAAATATTTATTTTTAAATTAATAATTGCGCTATTATTCATTTATTCAGTTCTGATAATTTTTCATCATGGTTTAAGCACTTTAATATTTTTGACTAGTGCAGTCCCAAAACAATATCTGTCGTTTACTAACGAAAGTTATTATTTTAATTCAATTCGTTCAAATAATTAAAATAGAGTACTCCCTGATTTAAAAAACACAAAACACGACCTTTATTATACACTGGTCGAGTTATTTTCACTGTTCACTTAATGCACTCATCTATCTTCAGGTTGGATTGTTCCATTGACTGTTCCCTCATGGTTCTTAATTCTTCTCTGAATTTCCTACCATCTTCTATTATTTCGTCCATTTTCTCCATTATTTGCCTCATCATTCCCATGAATTCTATTTTTTGTGCTATTGTTAACACCGACATCTTGATATCTTGGTAATGCACTTGCTGTCTTGCTGACGAATTAAGTTAGGAAATTATTTGTTTAATTAATTAAACTGTTAATTGGTTTCGTCCTAATTCGCGCTCAGACGTTGGGCGCCAATCTGTTACTAAACAGATTTATGTGTAGAAGATATATATTTTATAATTATTCGAAGTGTTATCTTCAATCAATCCTGCCCCGCGATGGAGCGCTAATCTGTTACTAAACAGATATAGTTGATTGTGTTGATATACTAGAAGTTGATATACTCAAGTCGAGTACTATTATTGTTTATAATTATTAGATCGTGATTATTAATAAAGTTGTATGAGTGTTCACTTTTAAGTTTTTTAGTTTAAAAGAGTATTTATCACTTCACTGTCGACCTCCCCACTTACTATATGTGGATGTCTTCAATGTTCTTGTTGGTGACTTCTTCTGCTGCAAAAAACACTTGATACACATATATGGATATTCCGTTTGAATATCATAAATAATGCACATGCACAACAAAGTAAATTAAAAAGTTTAACTGCAATTTGAATGATATTGACCATTCAAATCCTACCGCCACCTTATGATAGAACTGTTCATGAAAAATTAAACTATTTTATCTATTATAAAAAAATCAAAAACTATGTTCCACTGGTAAATAAATTGGGGTTTATTAACAATTGTTAAATGCAATGAACTCTTTTAAAAAACAATCAATAATATTTTTACAAACAATAATTACTTTAAACAATTCCTGAGATCTTTGTACCTCAAGGCTGGTAACACTGATGTCTGGTACAATGGTTTTGGTTAACGAGGTTATGTCCTCTTTATTCAGTTATATTACCAAATTCATGAGTTCTTGGAAGATACATGATACCAGATTACAAGATGTGATCTTATTTAACAATATTTAATAATGGATTACTATAAAAACAAACAAAGATTTAAAATTATAAAATTCGGTACCATAAACCGATATATATCGTACTATCGTACGGTTAGCAAAACGCATACAGCAGTTGTAATCAAAATATGTGCTCTGTGTTTGCACTGTTAAAAATATTAATATTATTTATTCGTTAACTATTAAAATTATGTACTGGCAAGAGAAAAAATCTAGAATAAAAAAACTCTTGTTATAGCTTTCATTGAATTAAAATTATTTGAGAACAGAATCATTACTTGGTGACAAAGTTATAATCGTTATTTCTAGGTTAATTACCTAGCAAACGTAAGTAATTATTTTGAATAAGTTTATTACTTATTAAATTCTTAATACTATGAACATAAACATTTTATTTATAAGTCATCTGACGTATAATTATCGGTCGTTTAGAATATTTTCGCAATAAAACAATTATTCGTTAATTCAAACAAATTTAGTCAAATGAGCGACTATTTACTATACATGGATAGTCGGTATTTAAATTAATTCCGATTTTCTCAATTACGATAAAATCGTAAAATATTTATTTTTAAATTAATAATTGCGCTATTATTCATTTATTCAGTTCTGATAATTTTTCATCATGGTTTAAGCACTTTAATATTTTTGACTAGTGCAGTCCCAAAACAATATCTGTCGTTTACTAACGAAAGTTATTATTTTAATTCAATTCGTTCAAATAATTAAAATAGAGTACTCCCTGATTTAAAAAACACAAAACACGACCTTTATTATACACTGGTCGAGTTATTTTCACTGTTCACTTAATGCACTGGACACTCGTTAGTATTCTGTCGTGTATAGGTTAGTGTATGTAGGCTAACTAATGTTGGTGACGCGCACATTTTGAAATAATTTTGACGACTTCCTTCGTGAACCTTGCCTGTTGAGTGATACGGAACGAATGCTTTCTTCACCAAAGCGTCTCCTTCTCGTCTGGTCATTTTAAGCCATTTGATTGGTTCAAAGGGTCAAACTCTCAACCCCAAAACACTTTGGTTAAATAAAACTTTTAATTTTTTACAATTTTTCGCTTGGGTTCGAGGCTACGGGTGACGTATGCATCGATACACAAAATGACTGAAAAGTTTATAAGTGTCATAACTTTTTTATCAATTATCGTATCGTCGAATGGTTAGTGGCATTAAATCGCGGACACTTGTGGCTTTAATTTAAGTCTAAACAAGGATTATTTAATTCATTGTTCATTATTAACTCACTTAGCCATTTCACAAACTCATATGGTGATTCTTAATATAAATAAGTTTGTTTCACCATATTTTGTTCCAATTACACTATAACGCTCATTACTAAACGTCTCGAGTCCATTTCTCTTTCGTTTTAGTACATAAAATAGTTGTAATTACCATTTAAACAATATTTGGTAATGGCGTCCTTAGCGACCATATTCGATTGTTTATAATTACATGTAACGCTATTATTCCTTACCTAATTACATTTGTTTGACATTCTAACAATAATATATACATTTATTCACATTTGTTCACATTTTATTTTGCAAAAATATTATTTTTCATATATTTATAGTATTATCAGAAATACCTTCTGTTCTCATTTCTCTAAATTGTCACTCTTTTAATTATTTTATCACACAAGGTATATAATGTTATAAATTAAAATAGTGTACAATTGTAGTACCCTGTTGGTTTAATGTATTTATCAGTCTTTCGTTATCTGAAAGCTTTCCAATTCTTAGTATAGAGTTTGTTTACATCTGGTTTTACAATGATAGTTAGTTAGTTTCTAATATTTCAATTACTAAACTACTACTATTACATTTGTGATGTGTTCTCATAGCAGTATCAGATATTTCTCTAACTACTGATAACATTTTTAGTAATCTTTTAATAAGTTTTGATATTGCTTTTTTATTAACTAACTTGTCACATTGGGTTTCTGTTCTTTTGGCTTTATGACATCATATTTAATCTGATTCATTTGCTGTGTATTTCAGTACATATGTTATTTATTGGTTTGCATTACTATTCAAAATTAGTCTTTGTTTGAAACAATTGTTGATAGTTGCTTGGTTTAATTAATATACATGATTTTATGTTATAGGTGCACTTTCTATGAGGTTATGTGTCAGTTATCTGGTAACAATGTGCAACATATTCTTATGCAGTATTTGATTCTACTATTACCATTTCATTATGGCATTCTACTACAATGGTTTAATTATTAAGTAATACACATGTTTACACTATTTGTTGAAACAATAACACAAGTATTCTTAATCTAATAGTATTACATTTCTTGTTGGGTTGTACCTATTTTTTGGTACATTGATCGTTTTAAACCTAACAAACTAGATTATTTGCTACTATTTGTTCTGGATTTTATTTATATTTTATTCTGTCTTGCCGTGGCATTCAGTTACATTTCATTTTAAGGCTTACAAGGCTTTTATTATCAGTCCCTATGAACAATTATTTTACTGTTCTATCTCACATTTCTCTTGGTGGTCTTAATGTTTATCTATGTTGTGTTACAATCTTGATTAAACTGGTCACACTAATTGTCTGTGCATTTTAACTAGTTAATCTTGGATTCTTTCACTTATAATGGTAACTCATTTTCCTCTGTTATAAACATTCTCACTTGTATTGTCTGTGGTGTTTATTTGGGGTAAAATTGGTTAACTTGTTACAGGTTGTCACACTTATATTAAGTTTTCACTGTTATTGTTTGTGATTACTCAATTATGCTAAACACTGGTTTCTTTGTAGTTGATCTTCGAATAATCATTTCACTTCTTCCGGTCACTAATATAGTTCCTTGTATACCTGGTGAATGGTGATTTCTTGTATTGTCCATACATTATCTTCATTCTTCATGTTATGTTTCCTTTGCTCTTCTTCTTCCTTTCTTCTTCTGGTTAATTGTTGTTCACTATCGGTGTTTTCCTGGGTTATACATTACTTGTGATAATCAATGTTCCCTTAGTCTTGTCATATTCTTCAATATTTCTATTCGTGGTAGTCATTGTTCCATAGTATTTTATACTAATAAATAAATTGGTTTGTTTATCATCATTGCGGTTGTTCTTGAGTTGGCTCCTCTTCATTGTAATATTTATTTTTGTCGTTTCCCCTCACTGTTTGGACCTATTGGACCTGGTTTCTAACATTTTATATTGGCTCGCTGTCATTTTCTCTCTCTTCTATACTCGATGATATATTACTCTTCCTTCTTCTTTGTTGGGTTATTTCAATAATATACGTTTGTAGATACACACTTTGTCTATATTCTCCTGTTCCTTATTTTATGTACTTTGAAATATTTTCATGATCTCCCGTCACTTGACGTAATAATTAGTTATTTTATGTAACTGCCAATTTGGTACGTTACATATGCCTTCCTATAAGAATTGATTAATTCTGAATGAGTATATTTATTTTTTATTGAAGAATTCATCAATTGTTGTACATTTCCATGTCGACTCTTATGCTTTTTTCTATATCCCTTCACTTTCTTCTGTTTGAATCATAATTATTTATTTTCTATGTAATTATCTCCCTTGTTTATTTAGTTCCGTAATTCCCTAACATACGTTTAGCTGGGGCAGTTCAGAGTGGCTCACTTTGGCATACAACTCCACTGGCCATACTAACTTCAATAAATACAGAGGCACATCATCTCCGTCAATAATATAAATGATTGCTGGCATTTTTCATCAGTCAAATCATCTCAAATTAATTCAAAATATAAAGTGGTCGTTCTTTCGACAAATAATATATATCCTTGGGATCATCTCACGCATCTGCGGTTTATACATTGTTATATTCTCTTCTTCTTGTTACAACTTAACTAAATTCTTCACATTTTACAAGGATAGTTTGTTTTACATTTCATCACTGGTATACTCTCATGATCATCTTCGTTAATATATTATTTTTTCATTCTTCTTTGTCATCAATTAATCTTTTCTCTTGGTATTACATTAAACGTCATTTCATAATCTTCTTCATTTTCAGGATTCACTTCTCTGGATATAATTCATGAATATATTCTCATGCTGTCAAATGAAATATAACCCATTTGATATAGGCTCTCTTCTAGTGTTTTGCCTCGTGGTTGTGTGTCATCTACGTATTATCTACATCAATGATATTTATTCGCTTTCGTTCCTCCAACTTCTTATTTTTTTCTTCTTCTGTATATCATCTAGTCCATTGTCTCCTCTTTTATCTGTACGGGTAAGTTGTTGATTACTGGTTGACTAGGCTCTAGGAAATTTATATGCCGTGGTTGTAAGGCGTCTTTCTCGTATTATTCTTACATTTGTAGTACGGGTTAGTTGGTGTTTTACTGGTTGACTTGGCTCTCGGAATTTACTGTGCCGTAGATGAAAGGTGTCTTTCCCGTATAATATTCTTTTCTTGTATGTACGGGTAAGTTGTTGATTACATGTTGACTTGGCTCTTGGAATTATTTGTGCCAAAGGTGGTATTTGTCTGTCTCGTATAATGATTTTTTTTTTTTTATTAGTAGTACGGGTAAGTTGTTATTTTACTGTTGACGTGGCTCTTGGAATTTACTGTGCCGTAGTTGTAGGGTGCCTTTCTCGTATTTTCTTTCTTCTTGTATGTACGGGTAAGTACAATTGTCTTTATCCTTTACATAATTCCTTTATAACACATTTTTATATTACATAATTACAATATAGTCAACATTTATTCTCACAATTATATATTCACCTTTGACTTAGTATCAATAACAAATAATCTTCATCGCAATATTTCACTCTTTCTTCATAATTTAATTTTCACTATACCGTTTCATGGAAGTTTGTGTCAGCATCATCTGTTATCAAAATAATCCGTCCCATATTTCAATGTATTTTTTATTCATTTTTATCCGTAATCATCGCTCTCCTCACTTCTTGTCGTTCGAACTTCTTCAGTGTTCATACTCCTATCGGTTCTCGTCATATATCTGGCTATCATTTGGTTTTTCCATTTTGATGCTATTAGGGCTTCGTCTGCCTTCCGTTCTTCCGTCTTCTTCTTCTCTTTCTCTTCGGTGTACTTGTGTCCAGTGTTCTCCTGGTTGTTGTTAGTACTGACGTTTGGTATCTCTTCCAATTCTGTTTGACCGTCATCTGTCTTCTGATTGGGTCCTTCCATTAATTGGCTCCTCTTCTTCCTCAGTCCTCTTATTTCTCTGGCGTACCCTTCGACAATCCGGTCCCATTGTTCTTGGTAGCTTTCCTTTTCCTTAAAATATCTTACTCTCCTTTTGGAAATCTTTGGTTGGAATATTTTATTAGTTATCTTCTTCTTCGTTGTCACATAATTCTCCTCCTCGTCCATCTTCATGAAACCACTTCGGTATTCCTTCCTAAAGATCCCTTCTTCATGGTCGACTATTGGTAAGTTGATCATATTAATCAGACCGCCGCGAGTCATTCCAATTAATTCTTTTGTAACCCTTGTCTTCTTTGGACGTATGGTTCTTCTTTCTTCCATCTTCACCTCTTCCGTTTCTTGAATTAATTGGATCTTCTCTTCTCCCCTCTCTTCAGGCTTTGGACTCACTTGTTCCGAGCTTTTATCTTCGTGTGACACTTCGGTCTCTGATTTGTGGTCATCTATCTTCGGGTTGGATTGTTCCATTGACTGTTCCCTCATGGTTCTTAATTCTTCTCTGAATTTCCTACCATCTTCTATTATTTCGTCCATTTTCTCCATTATTTGCCTCATCATTCCCATGAATTCTATTTTTTGTGCTATTGTTAACTCCGACATCTTGATATCTTGGTAATGCACTTGCTGTCTTGCTGACGAATTAGGTTAGGAAATTATTTGTTTAATTAATTAAACTGTTAATTGGTTTGGTCCTAATTCGCGCTCAGACGTTGGGCGCCAATCTGTTACTAAACAGATTTATGTGTAGAAGATATATATTTTATAATTATTCGAAGTGTTATCTTCAATCAATCCTGCCCCGCGATGGAGCGCCAATCTGTTACTAAACAGATATAGTTGATTGTGTTGATATGTAGATTAGAAGTTGATATACTCAAGTCGAGTACTATTATTGTTTATAATTATTAGATCGTGATTATTAATAAAGTTGTATGAGTGTTCACTTTTAAGTTTTTTAGTTTAAGAGTATTTATCACTTCACTGTCGACCTCCCCACTTACTATATGTGGATGTCTTCCATGTTCTTGTTGGTGACTTCTTCTGCTGCAAAAAACACTTGATACACATATATGGATATTCCGTTTGAATATCATAAATAATGCACATGCACAACAAAGTAAATTAAAAAGTTTAACTGCAATTTGAATGATATTGACCATTAAAATCCTACCGCCACCTTATGATAGAACTGTTCATGAAAAATTAAACTATTTTATCTATTATAAAAAAATCAAAAACTATGTTCCACTGGTAAATAAATTGGGGTTTATTAACAATTGTTAAATGCAATGAACTCTTTTAAAAATCAATCAATAATATTTTTACAAACAATAATTACTTTAAACAATTCCTGAGATCTTTGTACCTCAAGGCTGGTAACACTGATGTCTGGTACAATGGTTTTGGTTAACGAGGTTATGTCCTCTTTATTCAGTTATATTACCAAATTCATGAGTTCTTGGAAGATACATGATACCAGATTACAAGATGTGATCTTATTTAACAATATTTAATAATGGATTACTATAAAAACAAACGAAGATTTAAAATTATAAAATTCGGTACCATAAACCGATATATATCGTACTATCGTACGGTTAGCAAAACGCATACAGCAGTTGTAATCAAAATATGTGCTCTGTGTTTGCACTGTTAAAAATATTAATATTATTTATTCGTTAACTATTAAAATTATGTACTGGCAAGAGAAAAAATCTAGAATAAAAAAACTCTTGTTATAGCTTTCATTGAATTAAAATTATTTGAGAACAGAATCATTACTTGATGACAAAGTTATAATCGTTATTTCTAGGTTAATTACCTAGCAAACGTAAGTAATTATTTTGAATAAGTTTATTACTTATTAAATTCTTAATACTATGAACATAAACATTTTATTTATAAGTCATCTGACGTATAATTATCGGTCGTTTAGAATATTTTCGCAATAAAACAATTATTCGTTAATTCAAACAAATTTAGTCAAATGAGCGACTATTTACTATACATGGATAGTCGGTATTTAAATTAATTCCGATTTTCTCAATTACGATAAAATCGTAAAATATTTATTTTTAAATTAATAATTGCGCTATTATTCATTTATTCAGTTCTGATAATTTTTCATCATGGTTTAAGCACTTTAATATTTTTGACTAGTGCAGTCCCAAAACAATATCTGTCGTTTACTAACGAAAGTTATTATTTTAATTCAATTCGTTCAAATAATTAAAATAGAGTACTCCCTGATTTAAAAAACACAAAACACGACCTTTATTATACACTGGTCGAGTTATTTTCACTGTTCACTTAATGCACTGGACACTCGTTAGTATTCTGTCGTGTATAGGTTAGTGTATGTAGGCTAACTAATGTTGGTGACGCGCACATTTTGAAATAATTTTGACGACTTCCTTCGTGAACCTTGCCTGTTGAGTGATACGGAACGAATGCTTTCTTCACCAAAGCGTCTCCTTCTCGTCTGGTCATTTTAAGCCATTTGATTGGTTCAAACGGTCAAACTCTCAACCCCAAAACACTTTGGTTAAATAAAACTTTTAATTTTTTACAATTTTTCGCTTGGGTTCGAGGCTACGGGTGACGTATGCATCGATACACAAAATGACTGAAAAGTTTATAAGTGTCATAACTTTTTTATCAATTATCGTATCGTCGAATGGTTAGTGGCATTAAATCGCGGACACTTGTGGCTTTAATTTAAGTCTAAACAAGGATTATTTAATTCATTGTTCATTATTAACTCACTTAGCCATTTCACAAACTCATATGGTGATTCTTAATATAAATAAGTTTGTTTCACCATATTTTGTTCCAATTACACTATAACACTCATTACTAAACGTCTCGAGTCCATTTCTCTTTCGTTTTAGTACATAAAATAGTTGTAATTACCATTTAAACAATATTTGGTAATGGCGTCCTTAGCGACCATATTCGATTGTTTATAATTACATGTAACGCTATTATTCCTTACCTAATTACATTTGTTTGACATTCTAACAATAATATATACATTTATTCACATTTGTTCACATTTTATTTTGCAAAAATGTTTTTTTTCATATATTTATAGTATTATCAAAAATACCTTCTGTTCTCATTTCTCTAAATTGTCACTGTTTTATTATTTTATCACACAAGGTATATACTGTTATAAATTAAAATAGTGTACAATTGTAGTACCCTGTTGGTTTAATGTATTTATCAGTCTTTCGTTATCTGAAAGCTTTCCAATTCTTAGTATAGAGTTTGTTTACATCTGGTTTTACAATGATAGTTAGTTAGTTTCTAATATTTCAATTACTAAACTACTACTATTACATTTGTGATGTGTTCTCATAGCAGTATCAGATATTTCTCTAACTACTGATAACATTTTTAGTAATCTTTTAATAAGTTTTGATATTGCTTTTTTATTAACTAACTTGCCACATTGGGTTTCTGTTCTTTTGGCTTTATGACATCATATTTAATCTGATTCATTTGCTGTGTATTTCAGTACATATGTTATTTATTGGTTTGCATTACTATTCATAATTAGTCTTTGTTTGAAACAATTGTTGATAGTTGCTTGGTTTAATTAATATACATGATTTTATGTTGTAGGTGCACTTTCTATGAGGTTATGTGTCAGTTATCTGGTAACAATGTGCAACATATTCTTATGCAGTATTTGATTCTACTATTACCATTTCATTATGGCATTCTACTACAATGGTTTATTTATTAAGTAATACACATGTTTACACTATTTGTTGAAACAATAACACAAGTATTCTTAATCTAATAGTATTACATTTCTTGTTGGGTTGTACCTATTTTTTGGTACATTGATCGTTTTATACCTAACAAACTAGATTATTTGCTACTATTTGTTCTGGATTTTATTTATATTTTATTCTGTCTTGCCGTGGCATTCAGTTACATTTCATTTTAAGGCTTACAAGGCTTTTATTATCAGTCCCTATGAACAATTATTTTTCTGTTCTATCTCACATTTCTCTTGGTGGTCTTAATGTTTATCTATGTTGTGTTACAATCTTGATTAAACTGGTCACACTAATTGTCTGTGCATTTTAACTAGTTAATCTTGGATTCTTTCACTTATAATGGTAACTCATTTTCCTCTGTTATAAACATTCTCACTTGTATTGTCTGTGGTGTTTATTTGGGGTAAAATTGGTTAACTTGTTACAAGTTGTCACACTTATATTAAGTTTTCACTGTTATTGTTTGTGATTACTCAATTATGCTAAACACTGGTTTCTTTGTAGTTGATCTTCGAATAATCATTTCACTTCTTCCGGTCACTAATATAGTTCCTTGTATACCTGGTGAATGGTGATTTCTTGTATTGTCCATACATTATCTTCATTCTTCATGTTATGTTTCCTTTGCTCTTCTTCTTCCTTTCTTCTTCTGGTTAATTGTTGTTCACTATCGGTGTTTTCCTGGGTTATACATTACTTGTGATAATCAATGTTCCCTTAGTCTTGTCATATTCTTCAATATTTCTATTCGTGGTAGTCATTGTTCCATAGTATTTTATACTAATAAATAAATTGGTTTGTTTATCATCATTGCGGTTGTTCTTGAGTTGGCTCCTCTTCATTGTAATATTTATTTTTGTCGTTTCCCCTCACTGTTTGGACCTATTGGACCTGGTTTCTAACATTTTATATTGGCTCGCTGTCATTTTCTCTCTCTTCTATACTCGATGATATATTACTCTTCCTTCTTCTTTGTTGGGTTATTTCAATAATATACGTTTGTAGATACACACTTTGTCTATATTCTCCTGTTCCTTATTTTATGTACTTTGAAATATTTTCATGATCTCCCGTCACTTGACGTAATAATTAGTTATTTATGTAACTGCCAATTTGGAACGTTACAGTCATCGTCCCTTGAAAACTGTGAACAGCCTTCGAAAATATGTAAGCAATGTTTGCAAAATAAACCTTACATGTTGTTATGGGTTACATAGATTTTTGAAAAGTATTACATATTACGTAATACAAAGCTAGGATTAAATTAGTCATTTAAGTTTTGTGGTAAAGCACGTAATAAAAAACAGTTTAGTGTTCGTGACTTTCATTTTTTACTGTGCACATAATAATAAATAGGGTAATTATTACTTCTACAATTATTTTACTTTAAAAAAAACTGTTGATTAGTTAGCGTTTTTGTAAGTTTTCTGTTTTTTTTTTGTTTTTTTTTTATTTTTAAGGTACAAAATACCTTTATTTGCCGTGGTAACAACGTACGGAAACCTCTTTGTGGTGTTTACCGGTAAACGCCAAACATCGTACATACAAAGAATGTCACTCATAGCTTTTAAAAACAAAATTTTTAATTTTATTTTATCTAATAGCACATGTATCCGTTGAAAATAGTGAGCGTTTTCTGCAGCGTACTTGTTAACGTAGTAATATGTTTTATATTGCATATTTACTTGTAATACTATTAATAGTAACACTACATACTGTTTCACGTTTACTAGTACATACTATTAGGTAACAAAAAAAAATTAGTGAAATGCAAATGTGATTGTTTTTATAGTTATGGTAATAAAATTCATAATGTTGATTTTGCCATTGTTTTAGGATGGCGACCCATCATAACAATATTTTACATCCTATATGTCGTTATATACGCATGGGCTACGCTTACATATTTTTCTCCGCGGAGTTTGAAAACATAACACAAAATAGAGAGGCGGTACGATATATTCTTTCCTTTCTTTACGAGCAATGTTTTAGGCCTGCATTATATGTGATGCTCCAACACTCCCCCTTATTTACAGTGCTGTAGGCAAAGTCATATGCCTAAATTACGTTGATTTTACGCATATACGTACTGGGTCGGAATCAAATACAGCGGTAGCGAACAAGAGTGATGGGCTCCGAGAAGATTAGACTTATTTTATTGATAAATTTCTCTCTGATGTAGTCTTGAAAGAATATTTAATCTGAAAATTGTTCTAAGGCTGTCATGGCCGTTGTCAGTTGTATTAGAAGTGTTTACCGGGCTGTTTAGCCGTGGTCTATGGTTTAAAGACAAACCAAACGTTTTGACAGCACCATTGGCAGCCATCGTCAGTGGAATTCGAAGAATTCGAGTCTACCTGAAAGTGGGTTGTTAAACGTCAGGCCCACAGTGCTGTGGTAAAGCAGTGGTGCTGTCGAAACGTTTGGTTTGTCTGTAAACCATAGACCACGGCCAAACAGCCCGGTAAACACTTCTAATACAATATTTAATCTATATTACAAGGAAATTAAGAGGAAATGTTTGGAAGGAAAAACGAGAGTGAATATAGGGTAGAAGGACAGCGGAATACATTAAAGTCGATGATGATATGCTTGATTTAGTAAACAGTAAGAAGGAAATAAATGAGAGAGTCGGAGAGTTCTTAGAACGAGTAACTGCCATTCTGGGGATGAGTTAATCTTGGTTAAGACTACTAAGACTAGTCCACTAGTGGTTGAACTGTCCCACCTTACTGCATCTTTCCAGCTACGGGATTCTGACTTAGGGCTGTTCTCGTTTAGGATCTTCCGTCTACGCCGGAATTAGGAATTACTTCGTCCTCCGCCACTGAGACTGCTGATAGGTTTAATCTGGAACGTCTACCCGTGGCCCATAACTGAGTGCATTGATATCGAGTCTTGTATCACTTAGATCATCCGTCGCGTCCCATCTATGGCCGGTCTGGCCATTGCTAATTTTTGTTTGCTTTGATTCTTTGTTCACTATCCCTGACAGACAACTAGGAGCTGGCTATAATGATTGTATATGAATATATTAATAAGATATGTTATTGATATAGTGAATAGAACAGGCTGTGGGCAATAATAGCAAGGAAAGACATCCCATTAAACCATGCATAGTTTTTGTGTGTAAAACAAAATCATAATTAAGATTGCAAGACGGAGCACAAGTCTTTGTGTGAGTCTGGTAAATTGTCTAATCACTTGTCGACCATCGTCACCTTCTCCTTTTTAATTTATGTATATTCAATATCACACACGATTGGTAGATGAATCTTCCAGAATATTTTATTATCGTTAACTCTGCAGTAGACACGCTGTTATTATTTGACGACCAGGCTGTTCCTCTCGAACTCAAAAAGCGGCTTGTAGATGGTTGAACACTCATTGCGTCGGATCTTCTAGGATTTTGAACAGTGAACACCAAAGTAGTAGCTTTTCATGACGTTGATTCCATGCGAGCAAAAATTGTTGTAAAAAATAACGTTCTGTAGCAGGTCAATAATTTTGGATATCTGGGTTGTAATGTGTCTTAGACATACATCTGAAACAATTAGCTGTGATGAAGAAGCTGCACAAGTTTGACCATATGTGTGGGACTGTCAGCGGAACTCTAAAATTAACGAGTAAATAAACACGCCGGAAGTTCTAAAACGCTCCTATATGGGTCTCAGAAGTAGACTTTTACAAAATTCCAGGCCAGCGGTATTGTAGCGGCCAAAATGAGATGTCTCAGGTACGTGGCGATATATAATCTTCACGATCGCAAAAGAAATGTCGATGTACGGCAAGAACTGAATGTTATGAGTATACTTGATAGGACTGCCCAATATCGGCTAAAATATTTGAAACATCTTAACCGAACGGATGACTGCGACTGCCGCATCTCCAAATAACTATGGAATTATTAGCCGAAAGGACGGAGAGGTGTGGGGGGTCCAAAGAAGCGTTGAGTGGCCAGCTGTAGTCTATCTGCTTGGGACCAAAACAAACGTTTGTGGTTTAATCTTTAATAAACATTATGACGACGACGATGATGATGATTAATGCATTGAAAAAAAGTCATAGATCAAAACACCAAACAGTGAAATCTTTGCCAGAAACGTAAAGGGGGTTAGGACCATGGTCTAATTCCGAATTACGGAATGTGATCACTTACAGGTACAGATCTGTAACACGTAGGTACTTTACAGGGAGTGCATGAGTAGGCTAATTATCAAGCAGTAAACTAACAGTCAGAATCATAAAGTGAATTGGTTCCATCGTCAGAGTACAGCCTACGCAAAGCGATCAGTATGGCAGTGGTACAAGCAATTAGGCCTACTGCACACCCACAGTAACATCTACTCCATATCGTGTAAAAAACCTGCTGGCTTAACACTTATTGATTATTCAGTAAGGTCTTTTACAATTAAAAAAACTTTAATGAGTGTTCAACTACAAAAAAACCTTGCTTGGTGGGATATTTGGTCATGTACCAAATTATAGAGACGCCGTTTATGTATGGTCGCTTTCATTTTTGCTGCCTGAAGTGTTCACACCGTTTCGTTCAGCGGCGAGCAACTACGTAAAGGGCGGAAGTCAGTAGATTTTAAATAACATTCGGGTGTAAGAATACAAACTTAACTCCTCTCAGTAGCTGATATTTCCTTTTTTTATTAGCTAATAGTTCCTTATTTACGTGAATCAGTGATTTATGTTTATGAATGGTTTGTTGAAGTGACAACTTTATGTACGGCATTATGGTATTGTTTTGTTGTAGTTGATACTTTGGTATAATGTCTATAAGCCTGTGATTATGAATAGTCGAATCGATTCAAACGTTGACTGTTTGTAATGTTTCAGTAATATTAGATGTAGTTTCATTGTTGTCAAACTAGACAATATTGTATGTTAGGAGAAGTGGTGAGCGTATGGAGAATTAGAGACAAAGAGAAGAGGTACATAGTATGAGAAGCAGGCAAACAGACGCAAGAAGCACAAATGTTTGTTAACAAGAGTCGATGTTGTTGTCTGACTAAACAACGTTACACTGAAATCACGGCACGGTGAGAGCAAGTACAATCGTATTCTGTTGTACACTAATAAACCAAAGTGTTTCTCAATACAATTTGGCTCGCTTTTTAACAATTTTTAAGTCGGTTATATAGAGTGAATACAATTTTTTGTGTATATATACAGACTTCTATTAGCTTATGCTAATATGCGTACTAAACGTGTGTAGTGAAATCTTTTTCACTAGTGAAATCCTTAAATAGTTTTAATTTTATTCATAATACCCATATATTTATATATTTAACTATAGGCATATATGATATGTGTGTGTGTGTGTGTGTGTGTGTGTGTGTGTGAGAGAGAGAGAGAGAGAGAGAGAGAGAGAGAGAGAGAGAGAGAGAGAGAGAGAGAGAGAGAGAGAGAGAGAGAGAGAGAGTACCTATGGGATAGGCCTATGTGTATACATATAGATATCAGATATTGATAATGCCAATTATAATACTAATGGAATTCCTTAGGCTTTCAGGCCGACGTCAACATTATTTAAATTGCTATTTCCCGGGCTGTTAGGATGTATACTGCTTGTATTCAACACAGGCGTTTTGGCGTCACCATCGGAGCCCATCTTCAGTATGGAAACAATTAAAAACTGCCACGGTGTTCTATTAGATTGGACATATAGTCTGTACCTCATTACTGAGATAAATTGGCGGACACCGTGCCAAATTTTTAGTCGTTTCTACACTGAAAATACTGAAGATGGCCTTCGAGGGTGGGGGGCCAAAACGTCTGTTTTAAATACGCTTGTATTGTTGGGTGTCATTTCGAAGTAGACCACGGCCCAGCAAATAGCAATTCCAATATTTACCTTATCTCCGGGCTATTAGGCTGTGGACCACTGCAGCCGCTACGAGCAGACGTTTCGGCCTCTTCTCTAGAGACCCTCTTCAGTGAAAGAACGATTCGGTAACTGACACGGTTTTTGCCACTTAACCGCAGTACAAATGTTTGAATGTACTGTTGATTGCTGACGACTTGTTCGTACTTCAAAATACAGAGTCTGATTTGCAAAAATCTGTTCCTAAGCTTCATCAGATTTGTAAGCAATACGATATGAAAATATCCATTATAAAACATAGGTAATAGCTTTTCGAGGTAAGGATCCAATAAGAACAAAATAATGGTAAACGGTCGAATTTAGAACGGATCACCAGTTTTAATTGTGTGGGAAACGATATTGGCTACGGTAAAAATTATGATATTCATGGTAAGTTCCATACGGTCTGTGGGATAATCAACCGTATTTTCATAAACAAGGTACGTCGAGATAGAAAATTAAAGTTCTATAAAGTTATTGCGGTTCCTGTACTGTCCTATGGGTGTTAATTATGGACAACAACAGAGGAAAAGGCAGTAAAATACAAGCCTTGGAAATAACGTTTTTAAGAGGTGTTAAAGAGTGCTGTAATCTTGACCGTACAAAGAATGAGGCTACCCAAGAGAAGAGTTACAAGTTTTTAACTTGAATGAAAAAATTAAAAGATTACAAACAACGGTGGAAAGAACACTTAGAAAGAATGGCAGATTTTAGACTGGCCAAACAAGTCTGGAAAAATAAACCTATGGGACACAGGTGGGTGGGTAGACCCAGGAAGAGATGGGTGAAGGATCTTTGAAGGCGGAACAGGTAGCAATTTGCGTATACCGTGTTGTGAAGATGATGATTATGATGATGATGTTGGAGTAAATGGCCAACCATATTATTTCTCCTCTTCACAGTTGGTTTCAGCAGCGCCCTTTCTTCTTTAGCCCATCAGTATCAGAAATTTGTCATTCGACATTTCATCTACACATGATGTACTCAGTAAAAGTTCCCACCACCACATCCAGAATGACTAAAGCTGTTTCATTTTGCTGCAAATTATTAGTTAGTCCTAATTTCTTAGGCATGTATAACACCTCACCAGATGGTGCTTCGTCGGTCGCTCTTTGTTTTTTTTTTCAATTGGTTCCTCATTACCCATTCATAGTATTGCATTCTAGATTCCATTTCATTCATTCTTATGGCGTTCCTCATAAATGCTTCTTACCAGTAGAGATCTCCGAATAGCTGTTGTACATGTCTTTTGTTCCCGTACTTGTTTCCTCTTGTTTAAGGATTTGCATAGTTTATCCAAACTTTGTTTGCAAATAAACCCTTACAGATCGCGGAAAACTTGGCTTCTTGAAAAACGCTTTCTAGGATTGTGTCATACTCCTATAGTGCTTCATGCTTTGTATCTCCCATTCGATGATATGGAACTCCCTCCCCAAGATGCAAAAAATAATCAACTCTATAGTATTTCCTTTGAAGCTACGTCTTAGCTTTTGTCTCTTGTACACTTCATTATCTGCGTAGCTCCCTATTTATTTTCGTACCACACGTGTCTTCTAAGAGTAACATTAATGTTGTCAAATATTTCTTGCAGCTTTTCCTCAGGACAAGAATACGCATTTTCTAAATTGTGTTATAAGGAGACTGTGAAAATTAAAGCACAAGAAAATATAGATTGTTGAGATACATAATTTGCAAGCAATTAGATTATAACTATGGTGTCAAGGTTGATGGATAATATTCTAAAAAAAGGGTGACTAAGGAGATGCATACATATATAGAAATGTGCCATTATTAGTCTTAAATTTATATCATAATCGCGATCATTCTCAGCTTATGTTTCTACTGCTGAACGTAAGCCACTCTTTATATTTTTGCCTCTAATTCGGTTTGTTTGTTATCTGGATCACACTGTTTACAATTTGTTTTACATTCTCATACTACTTTTTTTTTTGAGGTACAGTTATGTTTCTAAACGGGACTCATCTAGAGCTTTCCTACCTCCGGATTCACAAATTCCGGAATTAGGAAATACTTCAGCCATCGTTTTCTCTATCCAGTCTCTCCACGGTTCATCCTTTCCCTTTGTTCTTCTGGTGTCAAGTTCAATATCTGTTGATGTAGCCGCTTGAATGTCACCTTTATATTTGCCCACGGGCGATTACAAAATGATGCCAAATTTGAGATACTATCTAAATTGGGATACTGGACTGTGACACACCGGAGGAGTAGAGGTTGACCCCGATCAGGAGGGATGAAGTAAACACTGGAAGGTACATTCATGACATCGGGACACTAAGCAGATATAGTACTCTGTAGTCCTATTGGACGTAGTTGCAGTATGTTTAACCCTCGTAGACAAGTGGATACACATTTACAGCGATATGTTACTAATACACGTTTCTCAATTTTTTTATACAATTAAGCCGAAGTAAATGAAAGGTTTTGTCTACTCAACGGATAAAGCCATTGTTCTAGGTTCTCTCAGCGAACAGCGTAAGGATATACAATACAATCTCTACAGCAGTTCACCCCTCTACAAGCTTATATCTTGATGCAGAATTAACTATAAAGGCCTAGTCTAGTCCGTAGTGATGAAACCATTGTTAGAGAAACCTAGTTTTTGTTTTGTTCTTTAAACAACGGTTTTCCTCTAAATAATAAGCTGCTTAAAGAGCTTTTGTTTTTTTTTTTAAATTCCCATTTTTACTACCATTCTTTGCAGATTTTTATCAGTTGTTACGAGAAAGGCGTAATCGTATTTTACATTTGTATTCAAACCCGAGCAGCTGAATTTCGAAAACGAAATCACGGACGATAATTAACCAAGAATTAGGAAATACCTGTGTTTTGCAGTAGACGTATGTAGACGGGAGATAAAGATTATTCAGTTGTAAGTAACGTATGTTTCGATTGCTATATGCCTGTATCGTCTTCAGGTATTGTAAAAATTTGAGATAGCCTCTGTGAAAACTAGTGAGCTTTCGTAGAATCGCTTACTATTTGAACAAAATATATTTATTACTAAATGAATTTTAATATTATATAATTTTTAAACTATAAACAAAAATTACATAATCACCGACTACTTAAATTTTTTTAATACTAATTGTAAATCAGAGAATTATACTGTTACATCACAGAACAATCTACGTGTTTGTCGAATGTGCCAGAAGAATCTCGATGTAACGCGTGTGGCGTACGTGCTTGTCGACGAATTTTCGAGAGGTTTCTCAAAGGCGCCAGCCGCGCGGACTGTGTCAAGGCCGCAGTTAATTTACGTAGCTCACACGAGCGCTAAGACGCAGTCGGAACATTCTGGTCTGTGAGCGCAGGTATAAATACATGGCGGCAGCGGCCTTAAGTTTCAGTATTAGTGCGATATATTGACAGTGCAGTTGGAGAGTTATAGTAGCGATATTACTGTGCGCGTTCAAGTGGTTATTACTTCAGAGTGGTGTTTTATAATCGGACGGTATAATTGTAATACAATTGTGTTTCATGTTAGTGGACATTTTATTGCATGTGAACAATTTTCAATTCATTTTTTGTAGAGGCTATGTTGTTAATTACTAACTGTTTAACTGTAAAAATTAAAGGTGTGATTAGTGACTTAATTGGTGTCTTGTAATTTGTTTTCCACTGTACCTACGACGATCGAGTAGACTGTCATAACAATACATTAAACTACTGCATTGAATTTTTAGTTAAATTTATAATCACAACGCCTAAATGACAACAATTTAGTCCTAGTTTTCAGTTTATGTATGTTTCTATATACATTTATAGACCTACATCTAATATTTTAACAAAAGTGTGTAACGAATACGAATAAAATATTTGTAAGTAGTGTTAAGAGACATAAACCATTTTTAATGTTACCCAAGATGTATTTTGAATACAATTCCTAGTAACTTGATCCCCTAACTTTTAAATTTTTGTAAAATTTGGTGCTCTTAAAGAAAACAATTTTTATGTTAAATGCTATATGTCGATTTAGGAGTGGATGTTGTTGTTCTTCTGATAAGGAGACCTTAATTTTGTGATTTTTATTTCGAACCAAGAAACTGAAGCTGCTGAGATCATCACCCGTGCACTTAGCTGCAAATGTCGATTAAAGGTTTGGATTAATGAGGAAGATAACGGTGATGGTGACGACGACGATGATAAATATACAGTATATGTTATACAACGGACGAGGATACTCCAAACAGAAGACGCTCTATTGAAATCAACTTGCAGGGTTAAAGTCAATTTACGTGTAGAAACATTAGCGACCCAGTTGTCTCTGTTCTGTGCAAGGATTTTGTGTTTGCAAGCACAGTATTCCGTAATATACTGTATACATTCAATGTGTACCGAGATTCGAGTAACAATATTTGGTCAGAATACACCAGCGACTCTCGCGAGCAAACAACTACTATGTGTATACAGTTTGCCTTCCTTTATTACTGATAACCCTCCTACGCACCGCGCCTCACAATCTTATCCTCTCTCTCTTCCTCTCCCCTCCTCCTCCTCCTCTCTCTCTCTTCCCCTTTATCCGACAGTACGTCCCTTACAGACTTTGACAATATTGTAATAGAGGAGATTTGATCAACAGTTAGTACGATTTTACAATTTCTACAGCTAAAAGAGTCCGATTAAAAAACTGTTTTTACGTGATGTTGGTACACATGTTAGTGACAATCGTCTGAAATGTAAGCCCTATTTAAATGCATAATTTAGATTTCACAGATGATTGTGTAAGTCGTCTTTAGGTGTAGGTTAGGCAACTTTTTCTAATTCTACAATGCAAGATTGAAGAACATGGATTAAATTTTGTGTAAACTGTGAGATAAACTACTCTGTCCTCTTAAAGGTGTTCAGCTTCTGGCAAGACTGCCGTGCGTGAACAAGTGGTTCACAAGCTTCAAATATTGCTGTAAATGAGTTGAAGGTCGTTGTTGTCAGATGAAAGTTATGTTCTTGTGTTTCCATCAAAGTCCATGACAGCAAGAGTATTCCCCTTATCTGCCTTAGTAATTAGAGCATTATTATCAACTAATTTAGCTTTGATTTGTTTCAATAACTTAAACTCGTTGGAAAATCTTATATGTTTCTGTAAACCATGAGGTGAATGGCTGTTAAAATTATGGTGTTTTATGGTATTATTAAACTTATTATTTATTAAAATGCGTGCTTCGGTTTGTAGTTTTGGATCGGTAATTGTTTTTACTGCAGTTTCTGCATTGATAATTTCTTGTACAATTTGGTGTTTATTATTAAGAGGCAAGTTATACTTAATGCCTTTATTAAGGATGTTCATTGCGTCTTCATTAAAAGCTGTCGTAGTTAAATTAGACACACGAGGATAAAATGTGTGTTTACAAGTGATGTTGGTTTCTTGGTGATGTTTACTCTTCAAATTATTAATTTTACGCGTCTGTTTAAAGTAAGTATTGTGAGTAACGTCAGAGACGTATTTATGTACTGATTCCATAACATTATTTACGATGGCGGGATGAATATCGTTGAAAATATGTAAATGCAATTTATAAAGTCGTGTATTGAGTGTAGATTTCTTAATATACAAAGATTTGATTTCCTCCTTGATCCGAAAAATCTCAGCATGTTTTTTGGTTGCTTTAGCAGCCCTAGAGAGGGCCTTCATATTTATAACTGCATATTTTGGTATTAGATGATTTTTTAAACGGATATTATTAAATTTAATGTGTAAGTTAGTTTTTGTAACTGGATTTTAACGTTTTGATATTTATATACCATGCTTGCTTGACTAGCCTCCAATTTAAAATGCATATTAGTTCTTGGTATCCAAGTCACGTATGAATAGTAAATTATAGATAAATAAATCACCTTAAATCCGTCGTGTGACTTCGTTACGTCGATTAAAATGACGCGTTTCGGAACAGCTGCTCCATCATCAGATTAAATCGCTCTATTGAGGTCGTTAATAGTTAAAATCACATGTTACACATAATTGTCCACTATGCAATTCACTCGCTTTCTAAATGGTGCGCACCACGACGAAGCCGATCGGACACTGAATTATTATCTGAGTGATTACGCCTAAGCAGGTTCAATGCTGTATCGTATAGCGGGCTGGATTTAAAATTTAAGTGGTTATTCAATATGAAGTCTCGGCTGTTTATGTCATTATATGCTTTGTATATTTCGAACTCTTCTATTGCGTCCATGTAACGGCCTTTGTTGCTCATATGTAGGGGTATTAAATTAGATTTAAAATCAGTGTAATTATGATTCTGTAAGATTAAGTGGCGGGCAAAGTTGGACTTGATATTATTTAACAAAGTGAGATTATTTAGGTGACGTTTTGGTGTGTGCTCTTTAAATAGTTTGAGGAAACCTCTCCCCGTTTGACCAATGTAAAAACTGTTGCAGTCGTTACATGATAATATATATATGCCGGATTTCTTTTCTAAAGGTATGGGTTTTCTATGACCCAGTATTTTTAATAGACTATTGTTTGTTTTGAAGGTAGCGGTAATATTCAATTTATTAAATGTGGATGTTAGAATTTTTGGCGTTATATTTGTGTATGGGGTAGAAATAAATGTTATTTTTGTATCCGTATCTACTGGGGGCTTGGATTTTCGAATTTTATGTTTCTTGATGAGATTATCAATTAACGTGTTTTGGTAACTATTAGCTAAAGCTATATGTTTAATGGTATTCAACTCTTCACGGTAATCATCATCACTGAGAGGCACTGCCAACAATCATTTATTTCTACCCCATAAACAAATATAATATAATACCTTTGTAATTACCTTTTGGTAATCAAGTCCAACTTTGCCCGCCACTTAATCTTACACAATCATAATTATACTGATTTTAAATCTAATTTAATACCCCTACATGTGTGCAACAAAGGCCGTTACATGGACGCAATAGAAGAGTTCGAAATATACAAAGCATATAATGACATAAACAGCCGAGACTTCATATTGAATGACCAATTAAATTTTAAATCCAACCCGCTATACGATACAGCATTGAACCTGCTTAGGCGTAATCACTCAGATAATAATTCAGTGTCCGATCGGCTTCGTCGTGGTGCGCACCATTTAGAAAGGGAGTGAATTACATAATGAACAATTATGTGTAACATGTGATTTTAACTATTAACGACCTCAATAGAGCGATTTAATCTGATGATGGAGCAGATGTTCCGAAACGCGTCATTTTAATCGACGTAACGAAGTCACACGACGGATTTAAGGTGATTTATTTATCTATAATTTACTATTCATACGTGACTTGGATACCAAGAACTAATATGCATTTTAAATTGGAGGCTAGTCAAGCAAGCATGGTATATAAATATCAAACCGTTAAAATCCAGTTACTAAGAACTAACTTACACATTAAATTTAATAATATCTGTTTAAAAAAATCATCTAATACCAAAATATGCAGTTATAAATATGAAGGCCCTCTCTAGGGCTGCTAAAGCAACCAAAAAATATGCTGAGATTTTTCGGATCAAGGAGGAAATCAAATCTTTGTATATTAAGAAATCTACACTCAATACACGACTTTATAAACTTCATTTATATATTTTCAACGATATTCATCCGGCCATCGTAAATAATGTAATAGAATCAGTACATATATACGTCTCTGACGTTACTCACAATACATATTTTAAACAGACGCGTAAAATTCATAATTTGAAGAGTAAACATCGCCAAGAGACCGACATCACTTGTAAACACACATTTTATCCTCGTGTGTCCAATTTAACTACGATAGCTTTTAATGAAAACGCAATGAACATCCTTAATAAAGGCATCAAGTACAACTTGCCTCTTAATAATAAACACCAAATCGTACAAGAAATTATCAATGCAGAAACTGCAGTAAAAACAATTACCGATCCAAATCTACAAACCGAAATAATAAGTTTAATAATACCATAAAACACCATAATTTTAACAACCATTCACCTCATGGTTTACAGAAAAATATAATATTTTCCAACGAGTTTAAGTTATTGAAACAAATCAAAGCTAAATTAGTTGATAATAATGCTCTAATTACTAAGGCAGATAAGGGGAATACTCTTGCTGTCATGGACTTTGATGTGTATAAAACGAAAATAAACGACTTTATTTCAAACAATAATATTAGAACCTTGAAATCTGATCCTACTGATATGTATGTCAAGACATTGAATAAGAAAATTAATAATTGCGTAAATTTGTTTAGCGAATGCACACGTCGCTTCCTAAAGCCTATTAATGCTAAAGCTCCCGAACTCACTGGCCTACCCAAAATTCATAAACACGACATACCGGTCAGACCACTCGTTAATTTTACCACAGCGCCCGCATACAAAACAGCTAAGAAACTCGTCAAAGTAATCAAAGACAACATAAATTTAAAGAACAATCATAGTGTCATAAACAACACGGATTTTATTAATAAATGTAAAAATGTTGATCTACTACAAAATTATAAGTTAGCAGCGTTTGATATAGTAAATTTGTATACCAACATACCAGTAAAGGAAACACTAAATATCTTAAAAGAAAATTTATTAGAGAATAATAAATTAAATATACAGACGATAAACGAGTTAATTGGTTTACTTGAAACTATTTTAGAACAAAATTACTTTGCTTTCAATAACCTATTTTTCATTCAGGATGATGGATTGGCCATGGATTCACCTCTCTCTGGTCTATTGGCTGACGTTTACTTGAATTTTTATGAAAACTCTCATTTGCTCTCACATAACAAATACAAAAATGATATAATATTTTATGCACGTTATGTAGACGATACTTTTCGAATTTTCAATGGTACTGTACGACAGATCGAAAACCTAAAACATTATATGAATAGTATTAATAAAAACATTCAATTCACGTTGGAAACTGAAGTGGATAATAAATTGAATTTTTTAGATTTGTCTGTCATTAAACACATAAATAAATTGAAATTTAATATTTATAGAAACCGACTATCACTGATGAGACAATACATGCTGACTCTTATCATCCATTTTCGCAAAAGTTGGCAGCTTATAATTACTTTATCCGCAGATTGTTGGCAGTGCCTCTCAGTGATGATGATTAACGTGAGGAGTTGAATACCATTAAACATATAGCTTTAGCTAATGGTTACCAAAACACGTTAATTGATAATCTCATCAAGAAACATAAAATTCGAAAGTGCAAGCCCCCAGTAGATAAGGATACAAAAATAACATATATATCTATCCCATACTCAAATATAATGCCAAAGATTCTAACCTCCACATTTAATAAATTGAATATTACCGCTACCTTCAAAACAAACAATAGTCTATTAAAAATACTGGGTCATAGTATACCCATACCTTTAGAAAAGAAATCCGGCATATATAAATTATCATGTAACGCTGCAACAGTTTTTACATTGGTCAAACGGGGAGAGGTTTCCTCAAACTATTTAAAGAGCACACACCAAAACGTCACCTAAATAATCTCACTTCGTTAAATAATATCAAGTCCAACTTTGCCCGCCACTTAATCTTACACAATCATAATTATACTGATTTTAAATCTAATTTAATACCCCTACATGTGTGCAACAAAGGCCGTTACATGGACGCAATAGAAGAGTTCGAAATATACAAAGCATATAATGACACAAACAGCCGAGACTTCATATTGAATGACCAATTAAATTTTAAATCCAACCCGCTATACGATACAGCATTGAACCTGCTTAGGCGTAATCACTCAGATAATAATTCAGTGTCCGATCGGCTTCGTCGTGGTGCGCACCATTTAGAAAGGGAGTGAATTACATAATGAACAATTATGTGTAACATGTGGTTTTAACTATTAACGACCTCAATAGAGCGATTTAATCTGATGATGGAGCAGATGTTCCGAAACGCGTCATTTTAATCGACGTAACGAAGTCACACGACGGATATAAGGTGATTTATTTATCTATAATTTACTATTCATACGTGACATGGATACCAAGAACTAATATGCATTTTTAGATTTTTTTAGTATACAGTCTACTCTACACAACAGTCGGAGAAGATAAACAACTAATAACTGACAAAAAATGGTAATCGCTTCACGGTTTAATTGTTTTTAATTCAAAGAGAGATGGAGTGGGGGGAGAGCGGGAAAAAGAGAGTAAGTTTGAGCGAGAGTGGAGAGAGGGAAGTGTAAGCGCGCGCGTGTTTTGTAAACGTATTTAGTATTTTAATAAGAAAAATGCATTGAATGATATATAAAAATGTAAAAAAACATGAAGAATCAAAATATATAAAAAATAATTGAAAACATAAGTATGTTAATAAAATATCAATTAATAGAAATTGAAAAATAATAAAAACAAAAGAATAGCGAAGTAAAAAACAAAGTAATATAACTACTTTACTTCAGCTGTTATGACAGGGTATATAAGTTTTTAAATTGGTTGTACTTGTACATTAAATAATGTAAATTTTACTGTTCTCATCATTTTTAGTTTAGGAAATGTAACTTCGGCAACTTCAGGTATAAAGACATAACTCCCCTCATCTGTGTACAACGATGTATATAGCCTACATCGTTGTCTGTGTGTTCGCAAGTGCGACGCACTCTAATGTTGTTTGTGTCACTGACGGCACTATGTAGACAGTGGTTGTTGTGGCGGTGAGTACGAAGCTTTTGTCGAGGATTGTCGGAAAAGAGGACGATGAGGTCAAAAGTCGTTTAAGACACAACGGACTATCCGGTTTATAAAACGTTGTGACAGCGACGATATGTTTATGTTGACGCTGTGACGGTTTGTAGAGTACTGGCAGGGGCAGGAGGGTTTAGGATAGGGTCGCCTACGGTATACCAGGCGAAACGATATACAGAAGATAGTGACAGCGAAGACATGACGGTTTGACGAGCATTATTGTTATGAAATGCTGGGGTATGGGGCGACAGACTCATAGCATGAATTCTCAGGAAAAGAAACGTACGCTTAAATTAATTTTAAATCTACTTAAGTACTAACAGACGGCTCTCTTTGTAACAAGAATAGGAAAAGTAAATGATCTTCTTCGGGATAAAGAACAAAGCTTGATTAACACAGAGACTATCGTTTTAGTTTTACACAGAGTGAGGACAGATAACACGATTCTTTTACTAGCCCGGCGCTCTTTTGTTGTTATACTCTATTACAATGCTAAGAAAAAAATGAGTCTTGCAATGGCTCACTCTTTGTTAAGAAAAAACAACGGAGTTCTTTGTAGAACAAATTATTTTCTGTCGGCAATAAGCAGCCAATTTTTTTTTTTTTTTTACACAGTGTATCTACTATAGTTTTTGGTATTAATTACATAAAGTTCTAGACATTTGTTACACAGATACCGATAACGCTTCAAGATTACTAAATTAATGAAAAATTAATTTTTTTTCACAAACCTTGCTTTTGCAGACGACATTATTCTGATTGTCATCATAGAACAGAATCTGCGGCATAACGTAAATGTGTGGGAAGAAAGAATGAGGAGGAAGAATATGATTATTAGCCCCACCAAGACAAAGACAATGATAATTAGTAGACAAGCAAGACAACACAGAATAGTGATCAGCAATAAGGAAACTGAACGAGTGGCGGCATTCAAATATTTAGTTCCCGTTTTCAGTGAAGGTGGGAGAACTGAGCCAGAGTTAGACATGAGGCTCTCAGCTGCAAGCAAGTTTTACGGTGCTATCAACTGGGTGTTTCTGGGAATAAAGTGAAGTGTTATAGAAAACCAAACTGACTGTATACAAATCTGTATATGCTCAAACACTGAGGTACAGTTGCAAGTCATAGACTCTCAATGACAGACATAAAAAAGAATACAACCAATGGAGATGAGATTAAAAAAAAAAAATTTTTAAATATTCTGTTAAACGATAAAATTGGAAGCTTACAAGTGCGTTGGTTTGGCCACGTCTGTAGGATGAATGAGGAAAGGTACCCGAGACGAGCATGTGAGGCAGAAGGCAGAGGAGGAAGACGACAGCCCAGAACGAAATGGTAAGATAACATTCAACAAGAGTGTAGAAGGCAGAGGAGCAGTTTGGGCTCGTGTCAGGGTTTTGGGACTAAACAGGACGAGATTGAGAGCTCTCTCGAAAACTTCCACACCCGACGGATAGAAGAGGATGACTAAGAAGAAGAGAAGAATAAATTCATTACGAAAACAATGAATTAACAACGAGAGCCTTATTGTCAGAGTTTAACAATACGTATAAAACTACCAAGCCCTTGTATTTTTTTAACCTTGTTATATGTCTATACTAGTTGTCCACATAATCAGCATCCGTGAACAACTATTTATTACATCACTGAGCAGCTTTTGTAGTAAACTGTTGAAAAACGTTGCCGTCAAAGTAGTTTACAGCCAAGTGTTGACGCCACTATTGCGATCCACACCTAGGTTGTCCGTCGGACCTTCATCTTGTGACTCGATTGAACCTTTGCCCGGGCCCGGACCGGCGGTGGGAGAGTCGCTGTTCTCACCTGTGAACTTCCCTGACGTGCGAGCATACGAACACGCTGCGCCCATCCTAAGCGACACTATGGCCTGTGACAGTGGGTAGCCGGTAAACCTAGTCTACAGCTGATAGTACCTACAGTCACATCGACATCACTCGATACCCACATTACCAATCCGACAGTGGTTTTTTTTTTTTTTTTTTTTTTTTGAGACCGACCAGTATGGTCGGACTCGGGCTGTTTTGGAGACGAGCTCCCTTCAGCCGTGTGGGTAAGGGGTTTTTGGGGGGACGTACGCCAGACGATCGGAGCGCAGAGAAGGTGGAGGCACTTAGTTGGGAGAGTACTGTTTGTTGTGTTTGAGTTGATTATATTGTGTGAGGTGTAGTGTGTAGCCATACTCGAGCGGGAGAGGTAGATGGATGTGGCCGTTATAATGTTTCTGGGGCATCTTTATTTATGCATTTTGTTTATTTAGTTTATTTCTTCTTCATATCCAAGACTGGGACGTGTGACGCTGGTCGCCAAAGCTGTTGGGTGGCGACAGGGAGCCGTCAAGGGAGGCGGAAGGAACAGATTCGGGTTATGGGCGGGTACGTAAGTGTGGGGAACTTCCCGACAGTGATTGCTGGAGACGACTATTATATACACCGGGGTTATCATGGCAGTGCCCCGCACGGTCCTGGAAGCTGTCAACTATCCCTTTCAACTTTCTATCGACTCAGAGTACTGTCACCCGACGGCGTCCAACAGTTAGGAGACCAATACCGAGTGAACCCCATCAGACGGCTGGATGTTTTAATGAAACCACCACACTCCTTCTAACAGGTTCCGCGTGCCATCGCTCACTACTCGAACAGAAATTAACAAAATGAACCGGTGTTTTCATGTTATTATGTAAACTTATGACGGTCGTCACTAGGCATACGCCGTGTTGCTATGACAACAAGTTTGTGTGTACCATCCAATCGGAGGTTAAATTTCGGATAGCCCTTGTAAACTGAATTGACTAATAGGGGCAGATATTTAGAAATATGTTGCGCATGTGACGGCCAACGTAAATCCATGAATTATAGGCAATTTTTTTATCCCTTTATTCTAAAGAGTTGGGATATTTGAGGCTTCGTACACCTGTCGTCACGATAAAATTGGCCCGACTGTATTTTTGACGTAGCAGGGGTGCTATCCTGCCAGAAGTCTATTCCTTTGGTTTTAACTGTTGTAATTTATATGTTGATATTCAGTTAAAAAGCTACCGAGAAATTAGACGGATCTTTAAGTGTCTTCTTCAATCTCTTGAATTACCTTCAAGGACAGAGTAAAGAATAGAAGTCAAATGTTACCACATTCCCAGGAAATAATAACAGTTAAGTACTGGTTTAAATTCTTTGTAATGTAACGTGTGTAGTAAGGTAGGAGTGTGGATTGGGACTCCATTGTTGAGGTTGTTACACTCCTGTGGCGCGTCGTTTAAGCTTTACAGATAATGGTCTGTTCTCTTTCTACTCATTAAATTGTTAACAAACAAAGTCGTAGCGTTTAGTTTCACTGACAAACCCTTTGTTCCTGCGGCGGGCTATTTTTCATTGCAAACTCTGTGTTTCCTTTTATCAGTGAAATTATGTTTGTTTTCTATTCCGTTTGCTCAACTTTACATTTTTTCCCCTTCTTTGCTTAGACGTGTGCTTATCCAAGTATATGGTAAACAACCAGTGTTCTCAGATTTTTAATTTTAATAATCGGGAGTAAGATTTGCAAATAAAACGGGAAAAAAGGTAATATTATTTTGATACGGCAGAAATGCAAAAAAAAAAATTATAAAAATCAAGTCATAAAATATACAAAATACTTTCTAGTAAATTTCATTAACATTACAACGGAACCTTGTTTTTATCATCATCATCATCATCTTCAACCTCAAGGAGTAGTCTCTATCCCAAACCTCTTCCGGGACCCACTACGCTCTCGGCCGTCCTACATCTTTCTTCCACACACCGGTCTATATTCCATTGCTAGCACTGGAATCCTGTCACCTGCCGAGGGAACTTAGAGAGGTAGGACCTTTCTGCGGGTTGACTGCGCACGGGTCCTCAGAACTCCCAGGGTTTGAGGAAGTGATGGCGCTCGAATACAGCCCGTAGCTTTTGTCCAGCCAAGACCGTGCTGCGTAATGAAAGCCACATCCTACACGAGGTAATCCTGTTTTTGCAGAACAGTACGGATCTAGACCAGAAGGTCGATAAATATTCGTGGTGGAGGGCAGCGGTATCCACCAGTACTATGTTAAGCCGCAAAAGAAGGGTTCCTGGAATGGCTTATATTTGGAATATTGTAGGCGTGAATCTGGATGCTTCAGACGGCTGTAATATTGCGCATAACGGGGAGAGGACCTCGAAGCCATGGAGAAGGCCATGGGAACTCGAAGCTTAGGACAAGGGAAGACGGAATTACATTCCCTCATTCCAGATATTGGTTGTGGGGATAGGGCCAGTAACCCACCCACGTAGAAAAAAATATCTTTCTTGCAGGATCAAAAAACAAAATTTGTTTTTTTATCATTATTACAATTTTTTAGTTTTAGACGATTTAATGTATGCCAGATTATAGTTGTCTTCTTTACTGTGTAGTTGAATTCGTTACAAAATAATTCATACCTGAATGGAACAGATATTTTCGTATTTATATGCTGAAGAGGAAAATTGTTTCTCATTTCAGACCATTGTGAGTTATTTGTAAGATTACTCTTTCTACCAAAACAGTTTAATTTTACTACGCTCTGAAAGTTTGAAAAAAATTGTTTTAGTACTTTTCTCATCTTTTTCGGGCATATAGATTTTTTTTTCCACATAACCTGTGTCTGTGTGACAAATCAATGGTGTGATTATTCTTACGCTAATTTCCAAGAAAATCAAAATAAATGGATTCAAATTGTATTCACTTATGTCTTAGAATAATTCAATATTTAATACTGAATTGAAATGTAGAAATTATTGTGATCAGCCGGGCTGTTAGGCTGTGGACCACGGACTAACAGGTCGCCTGGTAATAATTTCAACAATGTTGAAGCCGGCTGTAAAACCTTAAGAAATTGCATATTGAATTGAATATTTATTTGATAATTCTTCAAATAAACTGTTGGTTTCAAATACATTTTTAGTACAACATTTTGTTTTATTGAAAAGTTAAAAATATTTAACATTCCTTAAATCAAACTTTATGTCAATAAAAATATTCTATTTCTAATACAGAAAAGTCGAAAACTTATAGAATTAGCAGCAAATGGCGAAAAAAGGGTAGATATAAAGAAATAAGAGATATATAAAAACAAGGTATATAAAAACAAGAGAAACAATAGACTAGCTCCTGAACAAATTCAAAAAACAAGTCTAGACACAATACTACGTCGGCCTAAAGATTAATATAATTTATTAACACCTTGTTTTTCGTGCTATTTGCCAAACAAATACCTGTCATGCTTCGGACAAGGCCTTTCAGTATCCTCACCATTATTAAGTCCTAAACCACGATCTTTAATTAATTAACAAATTAATATTACGTCTTACACGCGCGCGCGCACACACACATACATACATTATTGTTTAAAAAGATTACTTAAATTTGGCAGTTGAAATAATTAGTTCACAAACAGTTGGGTCTTGGAACGTATGCTCAAGAAAATATGGTTAGAATGTGTACGAGTCAACTAGCAACCTATTCCTTGGCATGAAGATGATAAAAATTATGTCATCACCTTTATAAGAAAGTACGAGAGTTACCTCTTTCGATTACAAAGCAAATACATCCACATCAGTAACGCTTCCTAAGACTTTCTATATTTCTTCGTCTAATAGGCTTCTATTTCCGCAATTCCTTGTACGATCTGCCATCCGACATCCTATCAGATGGTTCTTGCTTCTATCCGCAATCGATTGATACAAGTTTATAATGCCGGATGTACCCTAACTGGATTCTTACCTTGCTTGATTTTGTCTTAAGCATTTTGTCTTTAATTCTCTTTATCTCTAGCGACATATTGTTCTTTTCGGCAGCGACGGTTTTAAGTTCTGAGGGCTGCAGCATCTTTCACTTGTAGAACGGCGGCGGAATCTTCGTCCATACGACATACCTCTTGTTTTATTGTGTTCTCCAAGAGTCCGGTTAGTTAGGGTTAAATATAACAACTCTTCTAGGGACGGAAGAGGAGGTCATTACATTGGCACTAGTAGCTGAAGAACCAAGGGAGTAGGTGTTGGAATGAATCTGAATGAACCGTATCGCTGCCTTACTCTGCATTACGCAGATAACGTTCTTATATAAAGTTGTTTTTGTTTACAATTACAAAAGGGAAAAGTCGATAAAATTAACCGTTATGGACATAGGACGAACAAAGCAACGCAATTCCAAACTAAATTCCGCAAACTGGAATGTGAGCGGTATAGAGAGAAATAAAAAGTATAGAATTTTGTCGTAGTATGAAAGAGAAGCTCCATAAATATTGCAGTATGAACAGTATGTATGTATGAATGTGTGTGTGTGTGTGTGTACACACACGTACACAAACTTATTTAACGTGGGTATTGTTACGACGGTCTCACGGTTTGTTGTGTTGTTCACTGGAAACAAAATACAGACACCAAAAAAAGTCACTAATTACTAGCTTCAGTGAGTCAAAAATAACAATTTGAAATCAACAAGGTAGGGACTCTCATACAATAATTCAAATTAAATTTGTTCGCACGCAATAATAAGTCAACTAATATAGTTTCGTACTAATTATAACACAATAATGACTTTACACCAATCCGTAACAATCACTTGATCCGCACTCTACAACTTTGCCACTTGTAACTAACTTCTAAGCCGGCCTCTGTTGCTTATAAAGGTCCCGAAGATGTTACAGAATAATTTTCCAATTTCTGGCCGCGTGCCAACATAAGTTGCGTAGTTAAGAGTGTACATTAATGCACGGGGTTAACAGACACTGCACGTGCTTGGCTAGCCGAGAAACGTGTAGAACTTTCAAGTGATTGCACCTGCCGACTTTTCAGGATCGTTACTTAATTGTCGTAGGAGAATTATAACTGCGAAAGGTTTATTTCGAAAACTGTGATACTAGTGTCTCATGTACGGTATTAACAGAGCTTGTCCGAACCTGTCTTTCTACATACTTGAAAAGCCGCTAAACCTCCAGCTGCATTCTTATTATGTTATTTGTGATCCCACCGAATCAGGTGATACTCTTCACTCTTTCAGGAATTTTACTTCCGCTGATTGCAATTTGTTTACCAGTCTCTCAGTTCGTACCCAAATCTCACTTCTATATATTCAAATTTGTCTAAACAAGGTGGGTACACGACAAACTTTGTATTTATAGATAACTCTCTTTGCCTAATAAATAATGAGAAAATTTCTAGTTCTTCATTTCTAGTTCTTTGTATTCCAACAAGAGGAATTACTTGACATCATTTTCTAGTCGACCATATACTTTAACCTCAATCCTTCCAGTTTCGTAATTAATCATTCACAATATTTAAACCTACACAAATAAACGTTTTTAAGCTAACGGTTGTAATACCGTTGTTGTATGGTTTTGAAATAAATTTTTGGTAGAGAAACATCTGAGTAGGATACATACGTCGGAGACGAGATTCTTGCAATCTTTTAAAGTACGCAAGAAGATAATAATTCTTAATGTCCAAGACTGTATTGCAGAAAACAAATAGAGATGCATTATATTATAGTCTCCAAGTCACGTGTAGAAGTATTTAATTGTAGTATTTGTAAACACTTGGTTACTCACCGTCTTGTGACTTCTTTAAAATTCCAATAACAACACGTTTCAAGGATGAATCCTCATCATCAGGTTATAAAAACATCAATCCTCCTGGAGAAGTCGTAAAAAAATCAAAAATTATTATCAAGCATCACAAAGCACTTCACGCCACGTCGCGACCTGGTGCGCACCCTTTATATCAAGCATCACAAAGCACTTCACGTGTAGGGTGCGCACCAGGTCGCGACGTGGCGTGAAGTGCTTTGTAGTGCTTGACAATAATTTCTGATTTTCTGACGACTTCTCCGGAAGGATTGGTGTTTTTATAACCTGATGATGAGGATTTATCCTTGAAACGCGTTGTTATTTGAAGTTTAAAGAAGTCACAAGACGGTGAGTAACCAAGTGTTTACAAATACTACAATTAAATAAAGAGAGATGGATTTCTCATCTGCATAGGATGACAGATTGCTAGGTTTGGCAATACCTTGTAAAGCTTGACAAGTGTTATACGGAGACCTAGAAAACGTTGGTGAAATTGGAAGCGGAACAGATGATTCACCTATTCCCTGCTGAAAGAAGAAGAAGAAGAAGAAGAAGAAGAAGAAGAAGAAGAAGAAGAAGAAGAAGAAGAAGAAGAAGAAGAAGAAGAAGATCATTAACGTCATGGAACATAACATGGAACATAGGCAGTTTTCATACAATGGTTATTTGTCCCCACATTGTTCCTTTACAAAAAATTGAAAAGTTAATATATTAAACACCACAGCAGAAAACAACGGTTATGACAAAAGCATAATAGACTCTTCACTTCTGAAAGAACATTAGAAAATTATTAAACTAATTTGGTTCCATAGAGCGAGATTATGATAATAAAACATATAACTTAACAAATTACATTCCGTTTATATCAGATAAGATTAATAATAGATTACAAAAGCGTGGTCTTAATACGGTACTAGTAAATAAACGTAATCTTTTCTCATCACTGGTAAACAATAACGAAAAATCAAACATATTACAGTAGAAAAAATGAAAGTTTTCAAATACATTGTGCAGTATGTGATGCTATTAATATCGGATAATGTGGCCGTGGTGTTAGTTTTATTAGCAGTCATCTTAACACCAACTTTGTCACCACTTATTGCAAAACTGCTAATCGCTTCGCTCTCGTCGTTTAAGACCTGAAGATGGTAGAAACACCGAAAGGCCTCGTCGAGAGCGAAGCGACTAGCAGTTTTGCAATAATCGGTGACAAAGTTGGGTTTTAACAACTCATGGTAGCAAGTCTTTACAAAGCTCTCATTGTAAAAAATATTAGGCCAAGTGTGTTTACATCTGTAGAGTTTCTACACGGTAAATCACGGTGGAGCCTCCGAATGTTAGTCAGCGGAACCTTAGGCTCAATAAACTTACAAACCAGTGGCTTAATATAACACCGGAAGAAACTACGGTTGTTTTACCTTATAACAAATAACTTTTTAACAAATCCCTGTTCTGACGGCAGGAAGGCAAATGTATTTAAAAACGAATAATCAAATCACATACGTATTAACTTCCCCGTTCAAAGACTTTTCCTTTATGAAGATACAGAGAAAAGAAAGCAATGACAAGCAATCCCCCGTTATAACGGTCCCCTTTAAAACGGACCCCGCTTATAACGGACTGATCTAAGGAACGTGGAATGTTGAAAAAACAAAGTCAATCTGTATCAAAAATGACGCTTAGCAACGGTGGACAATGTAGGCAGGTGTCTAGGGCTGTTGAGACCTGTGACGTATTGCGTTCATCAACTTTCTTGTCTCCCGAGCGCTTTTGTTGAAACCTACGCACCGTTTTTACGTAGATTCTTGTCTAGATGAGCGAAGTAAAAGACAATTTGACTTTGTCACTGAGTATTTTTAGCGATCAAAATCTGAAAACATCGTCATAATAGGATAACGTATGACACTTTCGTGACTTATTGGCAGGGTTGGATTAACCATTAGGCTGACTAGGCTGTACCCTATGACGCGACACTTTGGGGGGGGGGAATTTTATCTAAAAAATAATAACATTTTACAGCTAAATGTAAAATTGGTAATAAATTACAACGATAAAAATTTGAGTTCATTTTGAACACAGGCGCCTGTTTGCGAGAAATTATGGTAAAACTGTACATAAATAATAGAAGTGTTTTCCAAACTGTTTTCTCCGGTTATGAGTCATCGGCGGCCGGCGCTCATAGAACTATGCCCCCGCCCGACTTTTGTGGAATTGCCAACCACGTTATCTATTCCATCCACCTCCACCCCCACTTAGAATCAATGTTTCCTAATGCTGAGATAGCTTTGCGCATTTTCCTTACTATACCCGTCACTAACTGCTGTGGCGAAAGATCTTTTTCAGCTTTGAAGAGGGTGAAGAATTATTTACGCTCAAATTTGCGCCAGGATAAACTGACCAGTGTAGCTCTCTTCTTTATTGAAAGTAACTTTCTGCAAGGACTTGATTTCAGTGAGGCGAGTAAAACGTTTGCTCAATCTAAAGCGCGAAAAAAGAATCTAGCTCGAAATTTACATGAGTCTTAACAAATGCGCAAGATATTTAACTGATTGTCTTCTTTGTGTAAATGATGTTAAATGTGCCCTTGATAAAACTGTTATAATTCTGTAACTACTTAGTTAATTTTTTCCTTATAAAAGCCATGCAAATTACAAATGGTTGAAGGTGTAACTCTAAAACAATCTCTGAAAAATAGTCTCAGTTTTTAATTCTTGAGACTGTCTCCAAAAACAGTAAGATATTTGAAATATTCCTAACTAAGAAATGTATTGTAGGGTGTTTAAAGCTTCATTCAGCCCCTTGGAAATATACGTAAGAGTAGCTTATGGTAGGTAAGATGGCGCTAAATTATAATTAGCCTAGGGCGCCAAGATACTTTAATCCGGCCCTGCTTATTGGTTAAAGAATTTAACAACAAACTAATATAATTATAATTAACTATATAACATATTATTAATTATATGAATGTAATTAATAATTATCTCTAATCTATTGAAAAAAAATTAGTACTTTTTTTAAAAAGATCGACATTGGACTAAATTAAAATATTATAATTATGAATATTTAACAGTAAAATGTTAACTGTTCTTTTCAGTAAACTAAGTTTTTATTGCAGTTATGGATACAGTAATTTGTATAAGACATAATTGTTCTTATTACTGTGCTATTATCTGTATTACATAAATACAGTAAAATAAATACTTTCTATTTTTATCACGTAGTTTAAATGAGTCATATCCATATTATAAGGAATACCACTTGCTATATACGCGTAAAACTACTACGGACTTTCAATACAACGGACACCTCAGAGCCCTTATTAGTCTGTTATAACCGGGATAATTATATAATATTTTCCACTTAACAAATGCTAATCATTTACTTTTAAATGTAGGCCTGTGTTCAGTTACAATAGATTCAGCGGTCTGCTTTGTGTTTCTACAAATTACACAAAGCGTCCTGTGACTTTTAAATTCTGTAAAAAGAAACAATGAATTTCTTTGTTGAAACATCAGTGTGGAGATAAGACAGTGAATAGCGACAATTCCTGTTGGCGACAACGTTGAGCTTGTTAAAGTGACGGTGACACTGTCTCGGCCGTGATGGTAAGTACAGATAACAAGATATCTACTGCTCGTGTTTCTTCTCTTGTTCCTCAGTAACGTGTTAACAACAACAGGATTCCCAGCTTCGCTCTTGACCCGTTTGTTCTATCAGCCCTGATGTAAACTACGTGTCCTGTTACCAATCAATATTTGGATATTTTCGGTTAAGTGGCAGCATGCAGTGAGCAATTACTCTACGTAGCAATCTCCAGTAACAACGCATTTCCCCCTCCACACGTAGCGATAACCAGCGACAGTTTGTATTTTTATTTTCATTTTGACATAATTTTTTACATTTATTTTTATACTTTTTATATTCATATAGTTAAGGAAATTCATGATACGCAACGATACTTCTACAGTTGCGACTGCGGCATACAGAGTCACAGGCACGCTGTCAGCATGGAATAGTTGCAAAATGCGTTGGAGGGTGAATTGCGTTGTTACTGGCGATTGCTACGTAGAGTAATTGCTCACCGCATGCTGCCACTTAACCGAAAAGCTCCCAATATTTTATCGTGTTTAATTTCTTTTCGTTCATTTTTACACTTTTAATTTTTATACGTGTATTTTTTTTCGTATCGGCCATCTAAGGATCACATGCCAATTTCAATTCTTTACTCTTTGTTGTTTTCTTTTTTCCAAAATTCTTTCATCTTCTCACTGTGTCTCTTCTTCCTGTCTTCAGTCACTTTGAACCTGCGTTTTTATCTCTCCTACCCTGGACTCCCTCCATTTTCAACACTTTTGCCAGAAAAACGTCTCTGTCAATTGCTTCTTCTGCGTGTAAATTATTTTTTTCTAAATCCTTTTGGACTTCTTTAATCCAACTTGATGTTGACTTGTTCCCCCACAGATATCTGAAGATTTGCTTTGTCAACCTATTGTCGTCCATTCTATATAATAGACTTCTTTTTCTCATTGTTTCTGTTATATTTTCTATACTTTGATATATTTCATCATTACTTCTTAATTTTCAACCTTCTGAAGTTTAATACGTGTAATATTATTTTAAAGAAGAAAGAAAAGAATATGTCAGTCGAAACTACAAAACTAGGGATCTAGTATGCTCACACATTTGTCCACCGTTTATGTCGTGCATACTACTGATTGTTAGTATTCTTAGATTATAGATTGAAGGCTCGTTGCAGACTTGGTGAAACATATTACTACAAATGTATTTAAAAAAAATACACGCAAACACTTGGTAGTCTTACAATTTATTCTTAACCTCTGAAAATTGTATCAGCCTATTTGAAATACAAAGAATTTTTTAGTTGATGGACATGTGTTCAGGGTATGTATATGGAGATGTGTGTGGGATGTGTATTGCGGAGGTGGTAGAGGAGCTAATATAGGGAAGGTCAAGCAACTGTAAAAGCTAAGTTTAACTGAAAGCAAATTATGAAAATTAAATAAATTAAATAACAGCTACAATAAGGAGATAAAAAAAATTCTGTCTGTCCGTTTGTTAAATTTGTTTACTTTTAATTGCTTTTCTAACTTTTACAATTTTAATAAATTTATTTTTCTACCTTTCTGTATGTTGTGAAGTAGTACGAGGATTATTAAATAGAAAACGTTTCATCTGCGCAGCCGTGTTTATTTGTTTATATTGTCTGTTTACGTACTAATGACGCTTCTGTTAAAAATATTTGCAGTTTACTCTTTTCTAAGTGTTGTGACTGAGTTGAAAAATGGCATCTAGAAAATCCGCCCAAAGATAATCTGCGTGCCGTTATTTAGTTTTTGGCCGCTCAAGGGCGTCAGCCAATGGACATTTAGAGAATGATTGGTCTTAGAGAATATGAGAATGAAAGCTGTATATGGCGACTACAGTTATTCTCATACGACAGTGGTTGAATGATGCAATAAATTTCGACAAGGAAGAGAATCCACTAAAGATTTGGCCCGACCAGGACCTGCACGTGTTGCAGCCATCAGATGAAAATGTGAGACAGCTGGAAACTGCTTTACGCGCAAATAGGCGCATCAAAGTTGCATCCTAGTCGAAAGCAACAAGGAAAATACTGATGTCTTTTAAAGCGTATTTTCTACATAACAAAATGAATCTTTGTCCTCATAACAATGTAAACAATTAAGTGGAGATTTTCCAGACCTATCACTACGTGAAAATTAAATTAAAGTTCTCTTTCTATGTTTCGTACATTTCCAATTTTTTTAGAATATAATCCCAGTACTTTACATTTCTCATGTGTGTACACTAATCAGCAGATTAGTTTAAAGTAAGTATGTAAATCCTTTCTGCGGAGTGGATCAGTAAGCAAACGAGAGATGGGGGCTCTGAGATCAGGGCAGCCTGGAGGTACCTGGATCCTGGCCTGGGAGCATGGTATGCATCTAGTATGGAGGTGGAGGACCCTACATTTGCACACATGGGGTAAGTTATTTAGTCTACTGGGATCGGGCTGAGAGAGCTCGTCAGCTGAGGTGAAAGCAACTGTCTAGGGGAAGAGCAGTCCGAATTCAAAGTTCCTGGTCTTCCAGTTTGGGAGTTTTGCAGCAGGCCAGTAACCTGCTTAAGTAAAAATACAAAACTACATACTTTCAGAACTCATACGATCCTCGAAAATTGGATGAGATATACGGAAAAGACCTAAACTAACGCAAAAGGACAAATTCAAATGGTGTGAAAACATGAATCGCATGCCTGATGTCCCTCTACCTGTGGCCGCCTTGGGGTATCACCCTACTGACAAGAGAGATGGGTTCCGGAACAGGTCTAAGGCCTAGTCCTTGGAGTGATGATGATGATGATGATGATGATGATGAAGGTATTTTCTGATTACTAATAAACGAATAAAAAATTCAGTACTCAGTTCATCCCTACATTCCATTAATGTCATAATTCAGTTATATAGAAGAATGTTTTATGAAATTGTCCATGTAATATTTTTATTGTTTTTAAATTAGAAGTAAGTTTAAATTTATGAAATATATTAATTCATAATAATTAAAATTGTTGTATTCATTATGAAATAAATGAATATTTATTCACTATGGAAAGCCTATTAAAAACTTTAGTTATACAGACAGAATAATCAAACAAATATTGCTGTTTTTTCTAACGTGAAAATAGAACATTCATAACGTGAAACGGAGAAAGTCTTGAGTGACAGACTAATTTAATTTCTGTTTTAACGGAAAACAATTCACGTCAATCCTGATAATACGGCTTATATTTTGACAGAGTTTTCTATTCCGACAGTGAAATTTTTATCTAAAAGCTGACGTACTTGTTCAAATTGAGCCAGTTTGGTTTATTTCTCTCCGGTGACTTCTTAAACCGTCTTGTTCTAACTACTATAAACCAGTTTGCTACAACTTCAATTTTATGTGAGGTGGAAGTCATCTAAGCTTCGAGTTTGTCTTAGCTCTTATCATTATCTGGACGTTTCCACATACTTCCCTTCTCGGCCAATTCCCACCTGTCCTCATAATATTTTCCATTCAAAAGTGTTCAGAATTAATCCACTACGTGTGAAGACACGTTCTATAAATTGTATTTCCTACTAAATTTTTATCACTTTCATAAAGTGTTCTGCTTATCTTGTTGGTATTAAAACTTTAAGTTTCTTAAATTGCTGTGTGTCTTAAAACTCGAGCTTCGATTTTATTCATCATAAAATTGTAGCGGAAATGACGCACAACAAGGAAGAGGGTAGAACGAGAAATCGTACTTGTCATTTTCTATTTCATTAATAAATAGAAATATGAAAAAGAATAACACAAAAATATCATTTAAAAATGTAGAAATATTTTTGAATTACTAAAAAATAAAGATATTTGAAACAGAATAAAACGTCAAAAAAAAAGTCAAGACAACCATAAAACTGAATCCTTTTACATAATAACATAGAGTCAGGTTAAATAATGTGAAGAAGAAAACATATTTACATTTAATTAGAAACCAAAATATAAAGCTGCTACATTTTTGAGAAGTCGACCACGTTAATTAAAAAAAATATATAGTCAATCTAGGCTATCGTATTGGTCTAGTAACGTTAGTTGCAATCAGCAGAAAGAGCTGATTTAAGTTGCAAATTTATGAGAGATTTAAATTTGAATTAGGGTAGAATGAAACAGAATTATTTTATATCAATTGAAATAAGTGAAAAAAGCGTTTGTATTATTGTATGGTTACTTGTAAATATAAATTCCAGTGTTACTTGTCCTGAGATTGAGAATCGATGTGATCATCCTTTCAGTAAAGTTATATATTATATTATATATATATATATATATATATATTGTAAATAATATTTTAAAATAAAACTTTTATTCTTTTGTACTGGTTGGCCCACGTTGGGCACCAATTAGGCCTATGTAAATAAAAATGTTAGTTTAATTAAAAATTAATTACTTAGGCCTCACTTTGTTGCGCCAATTTTGTAAATAAAAATTATCAGTGTAATATTTTAGATATTCGCATTGATGTATATAAATTCTTCTTTAACGCGTCACATTGTAAGCGCCAAATATGTAAATAAAAAATTGTAGTGTTTATTAATTTATATTTAATTATTTTATTTAAATTTGATTTGTTCTTATTAACTGTGTTCTTATTAACACTTCTCGTTGGAGCGCCAAGTTTTGAATGCAATGAATTTTAATTGATGTAGGCCTAACTGGTGTAGAGATAATGACGTACTTTATATTCAATATAAAAATAATTAGTTAGGTATTTGCTTCTTGAATATATAATTAATTCAAAAATTGATTGAAATTAATAATAATTTAAAATTTAAATATTATTGTTGCTTACCTTGATACCCAAATTTTCGCCTCAATTTTCGTCAGCGAAATTTTCGCCTCGTATTTTCGATAATTTACTAATTATTCTAAATAATTACACCAGCCCTAATACAGTTTATTTCAATATTCTTTTATTGGTTTTTTAAACCTTTCCTTTAATATAAAACAAATAAATACTTTCTGAACATTAGTTACCCTAGCTAATTAGTTAATTGCTCAGAGGTTGGCACTATTGAAAAATCTCAGGGTATATGTTATTACATATAGGTTAATTCAACTTAAATATTCAAATGTGTTTTCTTTTGACTACAATATGTTTTTCGAAAATGTCCTCAGTGAAGTTCAAAACATCACAATTCTTCGATATATTATATAAAATAAATAATTGCTTACAACTAAGGAACGAAAGTTTTCAGGAGTGTCAAACAGCGGCAGTCTTTCTTGGTTAACAACAATTTCACTTCTTAATTCTTCGTAGGCTACAAATAAATAATTATCTTACAATTAATAAATCACAACAGTGTTAGTGTTTAGTGTTTTTAGTGTTCGTTCAAGTAATTAAATAGTGTATATTCAGTGTCACAGTTGGGTTATGTTGAAATAGTAATTTGGATTAATCTGACCGATTTTTTATACACTTTCCTATTTCTGGTATGATATTTTTACAATTTAATATGTATACGTCACTATTCACAGTTCACATGGTTGATTATACACTGAATTAAAACCAGTCTTGCGTTCACTGAAGTAAGCTAACCTGTCTTGCGTTCGAGACTTACTAATAATTTACTGCCCACAAGTATTACAGGGATCTCGTTCTTAACTCGTCGAGGTTTAACAATCAACTAACTCTCGTGTGTCAATTTTTCCGGCTTCTCGGTACAGAATTTGCAAAATTCCGATTGTTCGAAGCCTTAGGCTTTGTCATTTTATGGCGTCGGTTTTTCTAGTTCAAATATGCCTCCAAATACTAATTTCAAAACCCCCATCTTATGCTAGATACAATGTTAGTGATACTGTCATCAACGAAATCCCCTTTTTTCACTGATCATTTTGATACCTCACAAGATAGGTTTTTGTTCAGTATCTTTATATGTTACATTTTTGATTTTTGACCCAAATTTATGTTTTATGTTTAAAGTACCCCTTCTGTACCCTTAATGTTATAAACCAATTTCTATTTACTTTAAATAAAATATTAATAGTTAAATAAATTGATATCAGTACTGGTCATGACAAATGTTAATATCATTGTCTTATAAGACCTATTGACTGTGGTACAGACATAATATTGTCTTATGTACACACTAACATCATTAATTGCTTAATACACATTGCTTATTTATAAAATATAATCATACTAATGATCTACTCTGTACCTTAATACTGTTATTTTAAAACTTACACTAATACAAATACAAGTTTTATAGAATAACATTTAACTAAAGAATTTCTTAATTTATCTAACACAATAAACATCATGACATACTCCCTAATATCCTGGTTAGTTCATGATTTACACTACTACTAACACAAATATTATATAACATGATTTAATTAACCATCTTTGTAATTCCTCAAACATAATGATTGTCATCCTGACAAACTCTATAATACAATAGTTAGTTCAGGATTCTACTAGTAATCACACAAGTTTTATGTAACAAAATTTAATTAAAACATTTTGGTATTAGTCTTCCTTCTAATTTAATTGTCATTATGTTCTTTTAGAATAAGTAGACAAAATACCTAGTCAAGTCATAATTTCTAGTTACAGTTTTATACCTACTGATACACAATTATTGTTTCATATAACTGATTCGTGAATTAACACACTTTCCCTTATTATTGTTTCATATAACTGATTCGTGAATTAACACACTTTCCCTTCACAATATAATATTAATCAGTTATACCTAATGTGATATGGCTCTTCCCTATTTTTAATACAATATGATATAAAGTATTTAATTGAAATAAGCGTCAAAATGTTTAGATCTGACATGTATACTTTCCTTGATTATTATATATCAGTTTATAATCTTAACCAAACATATTAAGACATATAACTTACAAAATAAACTTAGTACTTTACTATTATTTTGTACTTCAACTAGCGTTAGTAACCTGGCTAGGTTATGCACTTTGGCATATGTCTATTCTTCAACATGTATGAGTTTTAATATTTATTTTAAGGGAACCGTCACGTTACGTATATATATATATATATATATATATATATATATATATATAATTTGTGATGTTTTCAATTTGTTTCTTCTGCAAGTAGTCTAATTTCGTATATTCTTTAGACTACTTGCAGAAGAAACAAATTGAAAACATCACCAATTATATAATTACTGCAAGAAACATCGAGTTACTTATATAGAAAAAAATATATATATAGTATGTGTGTGCGTGTTTGTATTGTGTGAAGTAAGATGGGAGTAGGAGAGGAACAGTTTGTCTCGTTTGGACGCAGAAACGTAATGGGACACTTTAAATGGACGGAGCCATACACTTTACGTCCATTGTACGTACATCCGGGAAAAGAGGACTACCAAGAAGATATTACGTATCAGTTATATAACCGAATAAGAATAACGACTGTTTTAATACAAGTGATGCTTTCTTTGCGAAAGCGTTATTAACACGTGTATCGATTTTTCTGGCATTCTGTAATTTATTCCACTGTTTTAAGACCACAATTCATGCGATTACTGTTTAAATTTTAATTTCTTCTAATTCTATTGTTTAAGTTAATTTTACCACTGTTAAAACAAACCATACTTTTACGTTTTCCATTACCGTTTCTGTCTTCAGACGTGGGTGTATAGACGAATCTACACGGAGGTCTGTGTTTTATCGTTTGTACTCGAGCAAGGGTTGTAATCGAAACAGATAGGCGGATTTCCAGTTAGGGGTTGTACGTATATAATAATGTGAAAACGTGCCTTAGCATAACCTCACCCCCTGACTGTCTCGTATCGTTTTCCATTATAGCGCAAAATATTGTCAACCCTCCAAGTCGTGCGCGCTTTCTCTCTCTCTCACTGTGTGTGTGTGCGCGCGCGCGTACATATTTTACGATACACGCTCCGTAATACGATTTGTACAAAAATGTGAGATCACAAAACCGATTTATAAATTTTATAGTAATTCTTCAGAATAATCTGTTGTCGATTTTATGAGGGTCGTCTAATGAGTAAAGATACAACTCACAGTAGTTAAAAGTACAATTAAACAAAAATACGATACTTTCAGTAATTACAATCAGTAGCATCCGGTGGTTGAACAACTATTGAAAGAAAAGAAAAGATGAATACACCTTACTAAATTCCGTGAACTGCGGAATATGCGCATTATTTTCAATGAAATACAGTTAATTTAGATAATTTTTCAATTACGAAAAGAGTTACGAAACCGCGGTTACTGTATTTTTAAGTAAAGTAGAAATTGTAGAGCAGACATTCGTATAGTAAACACTACAATTTCTACAATACTGCATTGTGTGTGTGTTTTTTAGTTAACTTGTAACCAGAGTGCCTTAATCAGAAATAATTTAGTCATATCTTCCAAGTTTAAATACAGTTGCAGCTATGTCTGCAGGCTTATGTTTAATTCTTTTATAAATATGGATAACTTATAAATATTACATACTTCTTTTTGTAAACAGAGCTTACAAACTTGTTGATTGCAGTGTAGTGTTTGTAAGTTGACAGATATTAATTTTGACCAACTATTTAAAAAAAATACTGAGTTTCACTACAACAATTCATAAAATAATTCCCCACCTAAACTTACACATCTTACTTATAATTTTAACTTACATTTTTAGCTAGTGGCGCTCATATATTTACAAAAATTGTCAGCGTTAATATTGCGTTCGGATACAGGTTAAAATTCCCTTTAGAGTTGACACCCAGCATAAATGTTTAGACATTTTCAGATTTTTAATTCCTTTTATGTGTCCTAGTGTCCTGACTTTTACAAAACTAAATACTGTGTTTAGACTTTGAATAAAATTTTATATCAAATCGAATTTGATACCCTGCCGGAATTTTGTGATTTTTTTTTTAACATTTTGATCCACATTTTTGTCTTTGCAGTCTAAAAATGTTTGTAATTTGCAAGTTAAACACTGCACTCAGTCTGTGTGTACAAGTAACTTAATTTAACCTTACACAGATTGTTGAACTTTTTAAATAAAATATACTATATTCCAAATAACGCAACGTAGACCCTACACTTACAAACCGTTGGATGGCTTAGTTCCACCATCAACCGTCAACAAGCAATATGGCCGATTTCGTGCTTGTAAAAATGTGTCAGATTTTTACATTTCCGTTTCCACATATGATCTAAATATGGTTGTTATTTTCCAAAATTTGAACTTGGTTGTACGAACGACCAACAACGTGTGAAATGTGTTAACGTGTAAAAATTAGCTTAGATTACACAGTAAATTTGAAAATTTTATTCTTTGAATAAATTAAGGCGGTCACTTATTTTGTACTTATGATGTGTACTTTGTTCGGATTTATAATTATAATTTTCTAAGTATATTTTAAATTCATTGTATGCTTGTATATTTTATTGTTAATTATCTGGTACGTAGTCGTTTAATCTTGTTTATTTAATGATGTTACTCTCGTTTGTTCCTCTAATTGTTATAATTGTTTTTATACGTTCGTCTGTCTCTTCTTTAACTTGTTTATTATTAAATTGGTAATGATTTCTTCTTAATTTATCGAACACGCTTTTTATTTGAAGTATTCTTATCGAAAATTTAAATTAGAGTGAGTTTTCTTCTTGTATGAAGTTTTTTTCTTTTGTTTGTTAGATTGCTGGTAATATTTCTTATTCTTCATCTTCCATAGTATTATATTATAACATTTTATCATTCAAAAGGCCTACTCTTGTGTGTTTAAAATATAGTTTCACCACATCTCTTTTTACATAATTTGCACTCATTTTTAATAGTTTGCATTCGTAAATCACTAATAGAATTTATTACATTACCAAACTTTACATAATGCCTATGACAATTTGACATAGTCCTATTCTGTTTTATGTATTTCAACGTTCAATAAATTGTGGTTTACTAAATTTTGAGAATTCACTATAAATTATAGGCCTATACATAATTTTAAGTGAATCTTTACTGGGATCTTTTCGGTTAAGTGGCAGCATGCAGTGAGCAATTACTCTACGTACCAATCGCCAGTAACAACGCATTTCCCCCTCCAACGCATTTTGCAACTATTCCATGGTGACAGCGTGCCCTGCGACTCTGTATGCTCTGTATGCCGCAATCGCAAGTGTAGTAGTATCGTTATCATGAATTTCCTTCAGTTAACAGCACAGATTCCCGACAAAGATTCAGCGATATAGTTTCTAAGAGACAAAAATATTTTACATAACCCAAGAACAGCGGCGGCTCGTGAGTAAACCTTAAGGGAGGGCGCTCTTTTAAAAATTTACCACCATCTCTCTCTTAACCTTATACCACCATGTATTTAACTTAAAAAGTACACTTAAAAAGTATAAAGTTAGTTAATAAAAGTTATCAAGTATAAAAACTCACTTGGTTCGAATTCGAAGACTGTCCATCGTGAAATCCACCCAAACACACACACACATAAGTAAACAAAAAATATATAAAATAGGTTTTTAACACTATATCGTGCACTATACATACTATATACTATAAGAATTAGTTTATCAGTAAGTTTATCGTTTGAAAGAAAAATCTAATCTTCTGTTTTTGTCTGAAATGAAATTTTCTATTACTAGTTCGTTAAAGTCTGGTACCTCGCGAATCATCAACTGTTCAATAGACAACATAGCCAGAGCAGTTAATCTGTCTTCACTCATGGTGTTTCTTAAGTAGGATTTGATTAACTTCAGAGTTGAGAAACACCGCTCACTTTCCGAAGTAGTCATAGGAATAGTTAGAAGAATTTTCAGTGCTTTTGTGATTTATTTAAATGTACCGTCCAATCCAAAAGAAGTTATAAAATTTAATGTTTTCAAGCAGCCAGCCATATTTTCTTCTGTTATTTCTGACCTCGAGTAAAAAACTTCAAGCTCTGTCATAAATGAATGTTTATCAATCATTGGAAATGCACTGCGAAACTGGTTAACATCATCTACCGGAAGACCATTTTTTTTATGTTCATTGAGGGGTTCGTACTGAAATATCTTTGCTCCACACAGATGGTTTTTGAATACAAAGCGATCTTTTATTTGAAATACAATTGTATCACACGCTTCCTTTGCCGATAAATTTAAATTCTCATCATTCAATCGTCGCCTTTTTCTAGGCGTAGATCCTTCTGCGAGCATCTCAATTCTTTCCTCTTGTCTATCGATCACAGAGGGTCGCTTATTTCTAATTTCGATTATCGCCTTTTCGAGGTCGTCAATAGCAGCATGAATTCTCACTGCATCGGTTTGCAGAACTTGCAACTGATTAAATAATATATCAACCTGAGGCATTATTTTTGAGTAAAAATTTAGCCAAAACAAGAAAGTGCTATTTTCAAGCCAGTTAACAAACCCAGCAGCCAGTGTTACCGTTTCTGAGTTATATATTTTCGGAACGCCTGTCTGTACATTTTCGAAACATTCCAGAATATCGTCTTTGTAAGTGAAGACTGTTTGTATTATCCTCGATTGAAAATTCCATCTAGTTTTTGAGGGTCGGGGTATTTTTTTAACGCATACATACTCTAAAGCCGCTCTTCTGTCTGGAGAATGGGAGAAAAAGGCGGCAATACCATTCAAATTGGCAAAAAAAATTCTCACACTCGTTATATTAGAGGCAGCTTGTTCGAGCAATTTATTTAATTGGTGGGTGTAACAATAAACATAATCGGCATTTTTATATTTCTCTTTTATTTTAACATTTACACCTCCCTCACGTCCGCGCATAACAGCAGCTCCATCGTATGTCTGCGCAATCAGTTTATCTGAATTATTTTCTAAAATCGGATCAACCTGTTGCAAAATACATTGTGACAATCCATCTGCGTCTTGCTTTTCCGGGTTCGAAAAGCCCCAAAAGCGTTCATGAATTCGACCGTTTAATTCATATCGAAAAACCAAGACTGTTTGCGTTTTCGCAGATACGTCGGTTGTATCGTCCGCCATGAGAGATAAAAATGAGGTTTTCTTAATCTCTTTTATAATATGTTCTCGGCACACATCAAGCATGTACTGCAAAAGCTCATTTTATACCGTCTTGGAGGTCCCTTTAAAAACATGGGCTTCTTCCATATGGCTATTGAAAGCAGCATCAATTTTTCTGGTATAATCTACCAACTCCAAAAATACACCTTTATTACTAGAACCTTCCTCTTCGTTATGACCACGAAGAGGAAGATTACAGTTACCACAAAATTTTAAAATGTCTATCACTTTAGAAAGAATCTGTCGATTTTTCTCCACACTTTCATTATGTTTGCGAATATTTTCCGCATATGCTGTACTCAGATTAGCAGAAATGTTAGTTTTTCCTAGCAGCTGAAAGCTGATGAAGTTATTTTTATGCTTTTTAGAGTTTTCGTGCTTTCGTGCTTATTAATTTTCAAAATAAGATGCTTAAGGTCACTTACACCATCTCTTGTCCAACTGTCATCACCAGCAAATAACAAACACACAAAACAAAATAAAGAGTTACTTTCTTCACACCCACATATCCACGGAGTTCTTTCAAACACTTTCCTATTAAAACGGCGCGTAAAGTCTCCTTTTCCTTTGCACTTTTTTTGTACCTGACTGAAGTTCAAATTGGGCACTGGTCTTGCATTATTTTTTATTTCAAGCTTTTCTTCTAATGATAAAGAACAAAAATTAAGTTTTTTAATATCGGAAACTTTCATTTTCAATCAAGTAATCGAAAACTCGAGCGGAAACCGGTAGCGTCGCACTCTCTACAGTTCAAATGCCCTACTGACTGCTCGTATCAGGGACTCTCAATAGCGGAGTCCACATTCCATTTCAAACAGCCGCTCAGCCAGCAGCAGTGACGTCAGGTTGCCATGGCAACCAACCTGTGCTGCGTACAGAAGTTGGGCTCTGCGACCAGCCGCCCACAATCACAGAACGCTTGTTGTAGTGGGACGGCCTACTAATTTTTAGTAGGCGCGCTTGTTGTTTCGCGTCGATGTGATTATGGTTTTACTAATTTCCTCAATAAAATGGGGAAATTATGTAATGGAAAAAATGTTATTCATTTATGTTTTTCATTATGTAACGAAAAATATGAAAAAATTTGTGTGAATTTCAAATACAACGTTTACTATTCAAAAACAGTAAAATATGTATATTTTCTTCGATTAGAAATTATGGTAATACATAAAATATTTATTAACTACACAAACGTTTTTATTTATTTTTAATTTGTATTCTCTCATTAATTGATAGTCCACAGTAGTGTAGCGTTAATCCTGACTTGACGGGACCGGATCCAGTCCTGGTTGACGGAAATCCGGCTTAACCACAAAAGTATAACTAACTACGTAAACCCAAGGCAGCCACATGTAGACGGATATCAGGCATGCGATTCAAGTGTTCACACTGTCATTCCACTATTTAATTTTGTTAATTAAACTGAAGACGACCATAGTTATCAAAACGTTGTGTTTATTAATAATGACAGTTGTTCGAAACAGGACACTCTAATTACTAAGAGTAAAAAGTCTACGATTCTTCGCTCTAGGATTTCAATTTATTAAATTTGTGTGTTAACCGTAACGTAGATATTTTTGAGGTTGGGTCTCAATAATTTATTTGTATTTTGTGAAGTGTGTGTTTGTTATAATAACTATAAACACTTTAGAATTCACTGATGTATTTGATGTAACGCAAGTATTTACAGTAATGTAATTATTTAACGAACGTATAAAACACCGGCAAACGTTTTGTCTGCTTTCGATGAGAATATGGAAACATCAGAAAGAATATCTGGTATTTTCAGAGCTCTTTCCCAGGAAAAACTGAGATTCCGGAAAAGGTTAAAGCAGGAGCAATCAGCAAAATTGTAAAGACAACACCCCTTTACCAAAGCAAATTTAGGGACTGTAAGATAAACACGTGTCTCGGATAAATGCAACGGAGTGCGTGGATAGAATGCCTGATATTTTTAATAAACATTGAGAAAAAAGAAGAAAAGATTAAGTTACAGATGAAGTAATTAGAAGCTAGATTAAGATAGCCTACAACCTATAAGCGGAAGTGGTTTGACCATGTCAGTACGATGGCGGAAATAGAATATTTAATTGAGAAAGTTGTGTTAGTGATTATAATCACAAACAGAATTATCACTGTTGCACACCACTATAGAAAAATTATTCCGATTAGCGCTTTCAGGCTTCTCAGCTTTTAAATAAATCGTGTATCTGTAATTAACTTCACCGACGTACTGCCGGTTCCATCGCACTTCAAGTTACGTAATACGGTTTAAAAACATTACTTAACATTGTAAAATTCCCGGTTGCGAGATGCGTGGATTTCACGTACTGTCTGTTGATGATCTGAGAAAGCGTGTGTCGCTCGCTGGGGTTTTATACTCCTGCTGTCGTTCAATTCCTGTTGGAAACTGTTTGGACAAAGTTGAACAGGTCCGCGCGTCGATTTAATTACTAATTACTACCTACGCGTCTTTCTATGAAGCGCACACTTTTTTATAGATATTATTTTACAGATCGTTAGGTACATTATTAAACTTAACTTATGCAAATTATGAACATTAAGGTGTGTAAACTTTGGAAGTTATGGAAAAATTTCACACGGTAGCTGAACGGTTCCCACGATCATAGACCACTTAATGTCTAATTGTAGCGCCAGCTTTATTTTTACATATGTCTCTGATTCGTGTGACTTCTGGTTTTCGTTCAGTACTTAAAAAACTGTGTAAAATTTTCCACACTGGTATGCATAATTCAACTTGTTCTTCATTTACACACTACCACTAACACACACACGCAGACTGATACACACGCGGCGGCCTGTCGCTATGACGTCACCCTTGCCAGTCGGTGCGTGCTTCTTCTCCCCTCGCTGCGTTTAAAAACCAACTAGGCTTTTAATTCCATATGCAGGCTCACTTACAATTATTTATTTATATAAAATTAATTAATACGTTTATTTCTTTTATTATCTCTTGTACCTAACGCTTAATTATTACATTATTTTTATTATATATTTGAGTGTTTACGTTACGTTCGCGGTTTTTATTTATACGGTGATTTTGTAAATATTAGCTGTCTGAGTGAGCAAATAAACTAAGCAACGTAAGAGACACCGTAGAGAGAGACGTGAACAACACCGATACTACGTAAGCTGCTTATTATCGAGAGAAAGAATCTTGACCTACAAAGAAAATCTCTTTGCTGTTAACAAAGGGCGTGCTGCGACTGTAGACTGTAAAAAGTTTGTTTTAACACTGTAACAAGAAATAAAGTGTGAGACAGAGAGAGAGCGAGAGAGAGAGTGAGTGACATAGTTCTCTTGTTATCTGTGTTATCTACCCATACGGTCTTGGTTCTTTGAAACAATAAACAAGCCTTAGTCATTCGTTGTTACGTCGAAACGAATTGTAACTCATTGTACCTACTACCTACCAAAACATCACACTGATGTAACGGTCCCGCGGCACTTACTGCAATATTTAAATTGAATAATGAAACACTCAATGTAATTCTGTAAATGTGTTATTAGTCTTGGCATTTGTTCACCGGTTATGGTAGCCTTAGAGGTTCACATTTGAAGTGAAGAAGCATCAAGTATGGAACAAGAGCATTTATGGTGGGATGGGTGGGGAGAGTGTTGTGCATGTCTAAAGTATCCAATTGAAAACCTCAGATAATCATTTGGAAACAAATGTTGAAATGTTTCTCTGACTATTTGAAAAGTAAATAAAGTACACTTAAGGACAAATACAAAAATTTACAGTAAATCTTTACAACCAGCAATTTATAAGTTAAACTGTGTGTGTGTGTGTGTGTGTGTGTGAGAGAGAGAGAGAGAGAGAGAGAGAGAGAGAGTGAGAGAGAACTGTACCTGAACAATACGCAGCGCCGACCCAATGCATGAAATACCCGCACACTCAAGTATAGCTAAGTTATCTAGAGAAAAGAGAAGGGAGATGACGCTATAACATTTCTCTATCTCATGTTCATATTATTTCCCTCTCTGTCACACACATGCTTTCATTGTTCTCGCTAGTCTTGTTTCAACCGATGTTCACACTGTGAAAGACTGCACAAGACTGTTGTGCGCATGTGCAAAATAATTACAATTTTGTTAGCCTCACAACGAGGTGTTTGTACAAGTGCATCTTGTACTTGCATCTTGTAAAAATCTCTAGTCGGTTAAGAATTTTATTTTTATTACTACTGTGTAATAATTTTACATTGCCTGATTTTATTGTATAGTTCTTCATTATAAACTTCGGTAAATCTTTGTAGCATTACCTATTCATTATTGATTTGTCGTGTTCAATTAGAAAAATTTGTAGTTAACTGATTATCAAATGACTGTACTTTGTTTAATTGCAAATTGTAGGAAATTTTTAAAATTTGTTTTACCTTTCCAAGTGTCCCCTTGGTCGGATACTATACCGCTCCACCACTCGAGCCAAACATGCTGTTTGTCAATACCTGTTGTTTAAATACAACCACTGAACCTGTCATAGTTGGTGAAACTATTGTCAGAATAAGTAGTATGTTTGTAAAGCTAATACAAGTGTTTATTTGTTAGCTTTATATTTCGAAAAGTATTGAACACATTTAGAATTCTGTATCTTTTTTACTGAAGTTCATTTGTTAACCTTTCGTTTATACATGTTTCAAGACTTGCATCCAGACGTCTTAGGCTATTCTTTTTGTAATTTTTCTAATTCTTTCTTCATCAGGTTATTATCCAGTCGCCCAACAACGCTTGTCATTCTACAAACGCCACTTCCTTCAATGTCACGTTCAACTCTCCTCTTCTTGTTTGCTGTGAAGTCTTTAAGCTTTCACGTCTGGCTTGTATTGTATATTTTAAAAGTGTCTTCGTACATAAATCTTTATTTTCAGAATTCCACATAGACTACTTGCGTTCGTTACGTTATATGTTAATCTTATATTATTGTTTGGCGACCGTATTAATGTTGTTTCTACATTAATGATCGTATAAAATCCAATACGTTGAAATACAAATGTTTTCATACAATTAAGGAGACATTATATAACAATTTAAAAATATTTCTCCAATTCAATTGTTGACTTATGTGCATTTAAAGTAATGTGCATGTAAAATTAAAATGTATCTACATTTGCTGCCTTTTCTCCAGAATCGAGTATATATATGACTGAATGAATTCCAACCTGGTTGCACAGCCAGTCGTTTACTTCATCGCTGAGTAAACAGCTCAACGTCTTGGAGAGATGGAGACGATCTCCGATCTGAACTACTCATCTCACCACAGAAGAAGTCTTTTTGAAGACGGAGCTCAATATGTCATGCGCTAACACTAACCAATCAATTTCTCGAGACTTGTGTAGATAGAGTGCTCATACTTTAAAACTTCCGTAAAAATGTAACACACGGGTAACAGTTTTCCGACTTGTAAACTAAATTTACATACACATTGCTCGATGTGGTGCTTTTTGTCGTCTCCTGTCTATACGAGTCGTCTCCTCAGAAGATGGTTGAAGGCGGAGGCGCTTCGCTGTCACTAAGCTACGACTTGTTTCACGCCTACACTTCACGTTTTCCGCTACAATACAATTTAGGATTACACAAACAAAACTAACGTTTTCGTCTGTAAACAGATTTTTGTACGAAATACGCGTAACGAATTGAATAATTAAAACACTTTGTAGTTTTCACAGAGACTTATTACGAAAAAAGTAAATCATAGAGAAAGAGAAGGTAAAACACATTGCACAAGTTAATTTATTTGACATAGTGTGTACTGGGTAATTATTCAATGACGTAATGATTCGGAACTATACACAGAGAGGTGTAACGCGAGAGGTGTCTTTACTGCACATATTCGGATTCCATTAATGAGTATAAGAGAAAGTTCCTACAAGCATATGCTTGGAAACGTCTCGTTTTCCATCTGACCACCATTTTATGTTTCTGAATTAGAACTTTCTATCCTAAGAAGGGATTCACATATTTTCATAAAATTTGGTACACATTTGTTAAAATTCTTTAATACATAAGCAATTACAATTAGTTTTGAATATATGTTACACGAACGTTTTCTTCTATTGATGCATAAAATCGAATATGTATAGTAAGAACACCTTTTACGTTACACGGTAGTGTATTGTAAACAAGTAATTACAAATACGCTTATTTTGCTGTTTCTTATTTGTAAACGTTCACATATTTTATGTTAAGGTTTCCTTGGGATTTCCTTCCAGTGGAAGCGAAAACCTGACGAATTCATGCGAACGCTGCCCGTCCACTGCCACAGTATTCAGCTTAGTTCAGTTATCCTAACAGTGGTTGTCGAGGATGACCTATACGCGTTAGAAAAACCACTATTAGGAAAGATTAGGAAACAGTTAGAGTTGGATAGTCTGTTGAAATAAAACCAGTTTGGCGAAATTTGATATTTAATGCAAATTACAAATCGATGAAACTCAGGATTTAGATTTGTCCTGCATAAAGACTGAAAAGTTTTTAGTATACTGAACATAACCAGTGATTAGTAGGGAAAATGTTGTAAGGCTGCGGTTTCATTGCATCAGAATTTCTGGTCGTCCGAATTCGTGAGAACTCGCGAATAACGATTCGTAGGAAATCGTAAGAATGTAAGAATAGCTTGGAAACACTTTGTTTCCGAAATCGTACGAGTGTTGTAAGTTGCTGGCGACCGACAATGGTTTCTTGCTATGAGATGACCTACAACTTCCAAAGACGGCAAATTTAGTACGAAAACTGATGAAAAACAAATTATTTTGGTCGCATACGACTAGACGTTCGGAAACACAACAATGTGCAACAATGGACGCGTCTATGAGCAACAATGGGTTTGTTCACTTCTGACGAAATCTCACGAACTCTCACGCTTTCGTACGACCACATTTTCTTACGAATTCTGAAGCAATGTAACCGCCGCCTAACTTTCAAAGGTACAATTAATCCTCAAGAACGACAGACTGCTACAGTAAAGTATGGGTTATGAAAACAAGAAAACAGTGAATAAATCTTAGTTGTATAAAAAAAATATAAATGCTTTTTTAATTCGCACCTCTTTAAGTAAAGAGTAAAGAAAGAGTACAAACGTACTGATCTACTGGTAGCAGTATCAAGCAGTAGATGTGGCAACACTGCGTGTTTCGTTTGGTTTATCTCCAACCGAGCTCTTCCGTGGTAACCACTAATTAGAATGTGTAAGATGCAAATAACGTTTTAAAAGTATACCGACTTGTTTTGAAAAATCACACAATTCACTTCCATGTAGTGATTTTTCGCGCAAAAAACGTTAGACGAAAACGTTACTACCGGGAATTCATCTGGGCTAAGAGGCACAGGTGTTTCGCAAATAGATTACGTTAGGGCGGCAAAACGTTTTCCGCTGATTAAAATCAAAATTTAGGACGCGTTGCTTAGATCCTAAAGGAAGAAGTAATTTATACTGCTCCCTTTGGATTTGCTCACCAAAAGACAATTCCTTTTTTTCGTCCTTCTCTTCGTCTTCTGCACTTTAAGGAACAAATTTTCTGTTTCTTGGCCTCCAAAGACATCTTCTTCCTGATGATAAATAATGCTAGACTTGAACAGGAATTCTGGCTGCTGGGTCCATTCTGGTCTTAAGATTTATTTCACCTCTTCAATTTTCTGTTTATCCAGCAAACTGTATATTTGTAATTTCATGTGTGTGTCCGCGTTGCTTATCCTGTCTTCTCTTCCCATCCCTTCACATCTCTAAGGAATTTCATCTCTACTACCATCATGTGTTGTTCCTGTCTCTTATCTAGAGCCCATGAGTGTTCCATAAACAATTTTGGCACTGGCACTGTAATTATTTATATATCTTAATTATTGTGTCAATTTGTGCTTTGTGTTTAAAATGTCGATTTATTACACCACAGATGTAACCAGAGTTTTTGATTTTGTTGCCAAGATCCCGTTGAATCCATATGAAATTCCCATCCAAGGTAGTTTCAATGCTGAAACTCTCCGATAACTCTTTACATTCCTCAATTTTTGTCCTAACTGGCTCAAGTACCAGGTATGCTATTATGTTTTTGAAGTCTTCTTCCGTTATGGGACGCGTCAAAAACGTCTTGTATGACAACGTTCCACTCATATTACAATGAGTATTCTATCGTCTAAGTGACCTAGTCACTTAGTTACTTAGTCAGGTCAAGTCACTTAGACCTGATGATACTCAATGTAATATGAGTGAAACGTTATCATACAAGACGTTTTTGACGTGGTCCATACCGGAAGAAGACTTCAAAATCATAACGGACACCGGCCGCGGAAGCTTACGGGAGAATACAGGTAGGCTATTTTTTTTTTCGAATTGAGATGTCAATGTAATAATCCTTACAGATTTTACCTAATGAATATATTCCGATTTGTTATTAGGATTACATCGTCTGCAAGAAACAGTGTACTCGAAGTGGCACCATGCAGTTTTATAACTCCATTTAATGTCATTTTCTATTCCCTCAAAGCGTAGTCAATATAAATATTAAATAAAACGTTTCAGATATGCAACACTCTTATCTGACCGCATCGACAAAAAGCGTAAATTTGTATTTAATACAACGAAATATTTAAATTTACAGGTCAACGTTGTAAACAGTTGCACACGTTTAATTGTAATAGACGATGGTTTTCCTTCTCTTTGCAATTACAGAGTCAGCAGTGACACTGAAAGCTCTCACTTGCTCAAAAATTACCGGCTTGTCATTTTCAAATCGTTTGCTTTATTTCCCAATTCTGCTGGCACGAGAGTCCCAACACCTGTATAGCTCTGATTGTTGCGCCACTTCGATTCTGGACTTTATCTGTGCCGTCGATGACCAAATTACACAGTTGATGTCAAGGCCGTAATTATGATACTCCTCATACAATGTGTAGTGAATATAATGAAAATACTGTTTCACATGCGCCAGAAAACCCTCTTTTTGGCAAAATGCAGAAGAAAAAGATATAATCCTTTCTTAATTCAATTCCCGCGTTAGCATATAAAATATATATAGAACGAATATTTGGTAACATTATGGAATTGAATTGTATAATTTTATATTACAATATTAGCGGACTGCATAAACTTTGTGTTAAAATTTACAACAGATCAGTTAGCAAAATCTGAAAGTAGCAACTGGTGATAGGGCTGGAAGGTTAAAAAACCCTCAGAAAAATTGGCTTCTTAGTAGTATGTATAATTTTAAAATTGATTTAAAAGATTTCAAACTACTGTATTTTGAAGAAAAAATTATATACCTACAGGTTTTATAAAAATATGTGCGCTGTAACCAATTCTGTTGTTCACGGTAAACTACGCCCTACGTTCAAGGTTTACAAGATCCAGGCTAACCGGCGTTCGTGAGGTTACTTATGAAACTTTTACAATGACAACCAATATGTGTTCCTACCTGTCATGGGATAGGACAATTAACACGCAACAAAGTCTTTGCTCGGTTTGCAGTAGTTCTGCAATAATCCGGTAAGTCTACGGTATATGATCGTTCACCAGAGACTGTCTTTGTTCACGCTCAGGTGGAGTAAGTGTTTACAACCTAGTAGAGCCTAAGTTCTTTGGACGAGTGCAAATTCTGTGAATCGAGATGTAAAACAACTCTTAGCTAGCAACCACTGACAGTATTAGATAATTTAAACCAAAACATAACGAACACGTGTATGAAGATACTAAAAACTTAAAACTATGTAAATTTTGCAACTATTATATTTGTATTTCATGACTGCAAATGTATGTTTACAGTCAGACGTAGGACTACAAAATACAACATTTAAAAAAATTGTAATGTATTTAAATGACAAATGTTGATACTTTTATAAAAATTATTTACGCTAAAAATATTTTGACTTAATATGTGTGTTGATATAATTTTTATTCTCTATGTCTAAGTTATATGGCGTTCTGTCAGCTCGTATAACAATTTTGTACTCATTAGTCAAATTCTCTCCAAAGCTGTTTTAATTTGTACTAAATTATTATGTTGGTGCAACAGCCTTTGGAGAGTTAAAAGTACCAGTTTATAAAGCCTTTGGAGATATTTATAAAGTACCTGTTAAATAAAAAACGCTAAATTCTTTATTTTAAGTGTTACTGTGTTAGAAGCATTGTACACATTAAACGTTATGTTTTCCTCAACCATGGCTTTTATTTATTTCACCAGTAAACTAAAAACCAAATACCGTTGTCACCTAACCTCACAAATGAAATCAACACGTATTTTCGCTTTCGTAAGCAACATCGTAATATATCGATACAATCGCATATTACATAAAACATCGAAAATGTAGTGCAGGAATGGATTAATGTACAGCTACGATGCCGCTAGCTTTTGTTTATTTACTTGTTACTATGGTAATTAATTCTGGTCTCCATGGTGTTGTTGACATCTTAGTAGTAGTATTTAATATATTTCATTACTTATTCATTGCATCATCAGAAATACGTGTAAACATATATTTTATAATAGTTTAAGACAATTACAAAATATATAGACGTATCTGTATACAAAATTACAAAATATATCTATACAATCGCATATTAAAAACATTAAAAACTCCAGGAACGGATAAAGGTACAGTTCCGATGCCACTAAATAGCATTTGTTTATTTACTTGTTACTGTGGTAATTAATTCTGGTCTGCATGGTTTTTACATCTGTATACGCGTCAACGGAAAGGCATAATTAAAAGGGCTTAAATCGTGCGAACGGTACAAAATATCAAATTACAAGTTAGACAGTATTTTGCGCCTTGTGTCAAAGGTTACCTGTGCAAAATTTGGTGGCAATCAATGTAACGGTGTTAATTTGTATTCAGTACCCATAAGTCCTCAAACTTTGAGTTTTATATAATACATAGATAATGAGGAATATAAGAATTGTTACGTTCATGAAACCTTGCAACCACCAGCTGCTACTACTTTAAAGTTAGATTATACTTTTTTGTCCTACATCTTCTGTCCTCTGATACCACTAAACGTGTGTAGAATACATGAGTGGGGACCATACGGCGCACATAACACAGTCTGGAGAGAACAGTGGATTAAAGAGATTCACCAAGGCAAAGTTTTTTTATTATTAGAAAGGTTAGAAAGCAGACCAGACGAATACATTGTTAAGGTACGGATACACAAGACGTTCGCCACTGCGGCTGAAAAATGTTTAAATATAAGATAAACAAGCATAATTTTTAATATAACGTAGTATAACAAGTATTTTAATTAAAATAAATATATTAATGTCCTGACAATAACAATATTATTTATTTACTAATAAAATTTTTATGCTGTAGAACGCGCTTATATTTTGAGCAAAATACATTTATTATTAGGTAAAATAAAGTCTCTAAATTAGAATATAGGCCAATGAAACTACGTCTAACGTTATTAGTATGTTGATTCCCACCGTTAGCAAACAACCTCATCTCACGATGAGGCCAACGTTCAAGTTCAAGTTTTTCATCTTTATGTTTCTTTACTTTACCGATAATTGCTTCAAAGGGGATACACATTTTTAATAATAGGATATAAATCTAAAAAATAGTGTAATAGTAGGCAGACAATAGTGTATATTAATAAGGCAGTCTGTAACAACAATGGAATGAAAATTTAACTAAATTACTTCGAAACACCAGTGGCGTGTCTATAATTTGGCTTGGGGTCCGGGATCCGAGCGAGTCGGCTTCATACAAACGAAAAAACGAGTTAATAACAATTGACATTACTATCGTTAAAGTGGCTTAAAAAGTGTTTTTTATTATTCTTAAATCAATCCTATTGAAGTAAACAGTAATAACACAATAAAAATACGAGTTACTGAAACATTGTTTAAAGATACTGACTGAATTTATTTCCCTATATTTCTTATTCCAAAACCATCAGCAAATGGTATGTAATAAACCTGGTTGAATACTTTAATGTGAGTTACTAGCTGACAAAATAACAAAGCAGTCTAAAAATTTTTCTTCTTCTTCACTTCATGTTTTAGGCATTCTGCCTGTTACGGTTCCCACATTTTCCTTGGTATACCTAAATTTCTTCTTCCTCTGGCTTTGTATTTTCTAGCTTTTACTGGAATCCTGTATTCTTGCATTCTTTCTAAATGTTCTTGCCACTTGTTTCTATTAAATTTTATCTTTTCGTTTAAGTTGAATACCTGAAGTTCTTGTCTAATCGTTTCTTTTCTATTCTGTTTATTCGACTACAGTCCTTAACTCGTCTTAAGAATCTCATTTCCTGTGCCTGAATTCGATTTTCTTGTGCCTTTGTCGTTACCCATGTTTCGCTGCCATATATAAGTGCGGGGACAGCCATTGTTGTATAAAAATTAAAATATAATAAAATTAGCTAACATTTTTCGACCCTCTGTGGGGGGTCTAGTACCGTTCGCCCCCCCCCCGTAAATGCACCCCTGCGAAACACGTGCCGTGTGTTGACAAAGACATTCCAAAACACCTATCACGAATAACTGTGATTTCCAGTAAACAAAATCACAAAATAATTAGCTTTAAAACACGATTTAATTTAGAACACGATTGAAACGCACTCTCTGATAAAGGAAAACATAGCAGAAACGCTACAATAAACAGCTTGTATTGCAAAGAATTGAACTTGATCTACAAAGAAAAATGTTTTGATCTTAACGAAGGGTGTGCGCCACTGTAAAACGGGTTGTTCTTGTTTTTACAGTATAACAAGGAAAAAGTGCGAGAGAGAGATATAGTGAGTGAGAGAGACTTTTTTAGTTATTTACACTGTCTTATCGTACGGTCTTGTCTCTGTGAGAAGTAAAGCAATACTGATAGTGTATAACAAGCTTAGTCCTGTATCCGTAAGATGATGAGATTCGTTTACTAGCTGCACTTATTCTCTGTATTAGACAGTGGTTTTACGATGTACATACACTTATGAGCTCAACATTTTTTTATGTTTTGCATTTACTTAAAGATATTTTCAAATTCGTATTGACAAAAAAATGTGAATACTTAGTATAATAAACTATATATTTGGATTAGGAACAATAAGTTTCCCGAAACATGTTCCAAATAAGGGGAAGCATCTTGAGGTAAGGTAATTATACATTTTAAATTTATTACATATATAGTACAGGGATCATACATTATTATAGATAAAAATGATAGATTTTTAACTAATAGCCTTAACTAGTTTTCACTCTGCTAAAACTGTGGCCGTAAGACTATTTAAAATAAAAACAAGCGATATTACATTAAGTGGTCAAAATTTGTTGTTTAATACAAATTTCAAAATGTAATACTTTAATTAATTATATATAACGATACCGACTCGGATCACAAATCTTTTATTGGTATAAGTGATAAACTTCTACCTGATAGCTTAAGCTAGTTTTCGCTTTCCTAGAGCTTCCTCAGAGGCTGCGCTAGGAGCGGTGTCCGTCATGCTTTTGGTGATGGCGCCGTCGTTTAAAAGATCGTTGTTTGTGTGTGTGTGTGTGTGTGTGCGCGCGCGCGCGCGCGCGTGCGTGGTGTAATATGTGTGAATTAAACTGTGTTTGTTTGTTTTGTATTTGCTGCTCAAAATGTAACAAACTCTACATAGCCCAAATTGGCCGCAGCTTCAAACAGAGACTCGTTGAACACATAAAAGCATTACACTCTACCACCGAATCCACTTTTGCAAACCACCTCATTGAGGAGACCACACTTACACAAACATAAACTGTAATATGGATTATATAGTAATATAGTCAAATTACATGAAATTCAATTCGTGGCATACAGTCAATTTCTCTTCGGAATCCATAAGGTGTAAACTCTTCTCTGGTCTTTGATTTTTGGTCTCCTAGTTGTAACAAAGTCAAGTTATAAAAGCGAGTAGATTCACTGCGTTAGTTATTATAATTCTGTTCTATCCGCGAAAGTGCAAGATATTTCCTTTAGTATATAGATACTTCACTTTACTGGAGAGGTGGAAGCCCATTGCACCAGTTAAGTAGTTACGGTATTGGATCGCGGTGCAAAAATGTATGTAACCGTGACCGGCGAGAAATATCTACACGCCCGCATAGCCGGACATCTAAGCGACCTCCCCTGATGCCGGCCAGATTAATAAGCTGACCCACGTATTTATCCAGATAGCAGCGACCTCGTCTGAAGAATCTCCAGTAGACATTACCAAGGAAGTGAGATTATATTATTTTATGTACTCATATAGAAACATATTTAAAAGAAAGATTCCTAATTACATCTGTAAAGACTGTGTAGCTTAAGAAAACCGACAAGAACTCTTTAAATACTACAAATTACATTTTAGTTTGCGTTACGAAGGTTAGCAGTGACAGATTAAGTAATTTTTTTAAACTGTATTAAAGCACAGTAGTTTGTCATAAAAATTAATAGTATCATAAATAAATCTGTTTCATTCCAATAAGATCTATGACTACACATTCTATGAAACACTTATACATTGCAATGAGTGGAGACATAATGCATGATATTGTGCAGTTTTAGAACAAGATGTCAATGTAGAATTATCGTAGTTTTAGATGATGTATGGTATCGTACATAGGACACTGAAGAATAAAAAAAGAAAGAAATTAGTATTAAGTTTGATAAAATAATGGCGTCCTGTGTTACATACAGGCGTAAACGTACATGCGTACATGGAATATTATACACAAAATTCAAAGGACTTTTCAGAAACGAGAAAAGCAAGTGTTGTACAATGCGAGTTTATTTGCGCAATGAGGGCATTATGTTTGCTAGTATACTGCGACAATACAAGCATATGCTGTAATGTGCATTTATTAAATAAAATAAATATTTAGATTAATTTTAGTAATATGTAATAGACAAGCAGGTGTGAAGTTGAAAGCTGAATTAGACGCAGGAATGAACATGCACAATCACGCGATTATTGCTGAGAGAGTGAACAGTAGTAAATAGTGTGTGTGCGTGGAGCCTTTTCAAACCTGAAAGTTTGAAATCTCACCCCAAATAGATACTAAATTATAGTTTTATTTAATTCAGCAAACCGTAAAAGTTAGAAAGATTGCAATGACTTCTAAATATGCATAAAAATCATGCACATGTGCAGTGCAAAAACAGTGTGATTATGACGTTCAGTGCGAATTCTGTGCGATTTTAAGAGCATAGTAATTACACTAATTATGCGATCACTATGGTAATTACGTATAATATGTGTAATTAAATCAGACAATGTTAGATCACTTTGAAATCCGCATTAAACATTGCAATTGGCAGAAATGTGCGAATATGTGAAATTGGACGATAGTGGGGGAACTGACGCCACGGACAGTTTCTGACATGCAGAATCCTGAGCCGACAGTTGTGATTTTTTTTTTGGATATAAATACGGGCCCAGGAGAGCCAAATTTTACTCTCAATCAGCCTACAGAAGCAGCGGGACGCTATGTCCGTTAGCGACGCGATTTTCTTTTTATAAACTGTAAAGTCGGATGGACAATACGTTCATCCGAGTATCAAACAATAACTCTTAGTTTGATTATTTTAAATACAATTATCGAACATACACCACCAGTCTACAACCACAAATGTCTAGCACTCTAGGCAACTGGTGAGGTCACATCAAGCAGAGGAACGATATGGAGAGCAATCGAGGCGTCTGCTAGGACAACAGCAGCTGATGCAGAGCGACATATCATTCTACAGCAACCAGAGAGGACCAGAAGGGACGAGTAATTGAAGGACGACAAGTGGAACCGGGGAACGTGCAGGGAAATCCATTAGAAGAGGACCTACCGATTACCGGAGGACAGGGTTACAATCTACAGAATTGAGATGACAAATAACCAATTTATAATTATAAATGAAATAATAAAAACATTGAAAAGTCATTTTAAAATTTAAAAATAAAGGAAATTTGTGTCAAATGTAGTATAGAGATAATAGAATATAATTTGAATTTAGTAAGAATTTTCTTTGATGATGAACAATTAAATTAAAGTGAATTTAAATGATCGCTAGGATGATTGACGATTAATGTAATAAATTTATATTTTCATTTAAAGCGTGTAAAGTAATCAGTGAGTAATATTACACGCAATGTATAAAGTAACGTATTTGGAAGTATAGAAGAAGACTAACAATTCTATTAGTCAATTTAAAATTTTATAAAGCATTAAGATGTATGCAATGCATAGAGTAATGTAATAAAGAAAAAGTATATAAAGCAAAGAAAACAAGACTGCAAATAAAGCACACAGTCAGACTGAGCGTTCGAGAAAGTTTAGAGTAACAAATAAAGGTTTAACATTGATTTTTATGAATATAATATATATGATTTATTTTATGATGAATGTACTGCAACAAAGAAACGTTTAAACAAATGATAATGAATATTTTATGAAGAAGTAAATGCTATTTTAAAAACACTTATAATTTCTTTTGAATAAATTAATGAAAATATGTTACAATTTAAAAATGACTACTCTTATTATGATTAGACCCAAACTCCAATTATACATACACGTTATCAATAATGTTGCATGAGCTATACCACTACACAATTTAGATTACATTTAATTAATACGTTGTGTCGTTGTAATACTTTATAAGCAGATAGAATTCAAAAGCATTGCATGGTCGCAATGTTTGGCCAGTATGGAGGATAAACTGCTACTTAAAGTAACAGATAGGTATAGACGTTTTGGAACAATGTATGTAGGAAAACCGAGAACAAGATAAAAAGATACACTGTGTAAACGGACAGGTAATATGCTTATTCCTTGAAGTGGACAAGAAAAAGAAAAGAAAAATGTAGACTTAGTTATTTATGTAGTTACTTATTATGGAACGAGATTATACGTGGGGAGTAACATAGTAAAGGATAAAAGAAGAGACAAGAAAATCACTGGTAGTAGAATCGTCCAAGCAAAAGTAGTAAAGTTTATTTAAAAAAGTAAAACATCTTTTGACTATAAATAATGTCAGCTGGACGGCCAGGGAAAGAGAGTTGAAAATATCTGGAGAGTGCCCTGTATAAATATGTGTGGGTGAACAATAATAATGAGGAAAAGTACTTAATGCAATCTGAGAGGTGGTATTACATGAAATATATTGTGAAAATATTTATTTAACTTTGAAACTGAATTTGTCTTTAAATTTAGTTGAAACTTTAGTAGTTACAAGGAAAGACTTGACTAAAATTGAGAGGTGGAAATCACCTACCAAGACAGATTACCTAACGAAGAGGATTACCAGAGATCTAGGTAGCGTAACTCTATCTGAAGTAGTATAACAAATAGGAAGATACATCATGTTCTAAGTCATGAAAGCTTTGAACATTATTAAAGGACACTAATAAAGGAATGCTAAATGCTAGAATGTGTTAAGGTATTACTTGTTTGAAACATGTCAATTCCCAGTGTGCCATAAGCGACAAATTCAGTTAATGCCATTGTAACAAATAGTCACTATATGTAATATGAGATTGAAAAGAAAACAGTATTCCCGTACCTGTAGGCCTTAAAGGCAATATCCGGATGAACATGAAATATATTGTGAATGTATTTATTTAACTTTGAAACTGAATTAGTCTTTAAATTTAGTTGAAACTTTAGTAGTTACAAGGAAAGACTTGAATAAATTGTATAAGTTAATGGCTGTGCCTGTGTTATTCCTTGGTACTAAAACTTGGGTCCCGGCAATTAAAAAAAAAAAAAAACAACAATTGAACATGGAAAGTTGGAAATTAAGAAGTAATGATAAAATATATCAAAGTACAGAAAATATAACAGAAACAATTAAAAAAAGGAGACTATTATTTTTGGACATTTATATAGAATGGACGACAATAGGTTAACAAAGCAGATCTTTAAATATCTGTGGAAGAAGAAGTTAACATCGAGTTGGATTAAAGAAGTCCAAAAGGATTTAGAACAAAAAATAATATACACGCAGAAAAAGCAACTGAAAGAGAAGTTTTCGGGCAAAAGTGTTAAAAATGGAAGGAGTCCAGGGTGGGAGAGAGAAAAACGCAGGTACAAAGTGGACTGAAGACAGGAAGAAGAAACACAGTGAAAAGGTGAAAGAATATTGGAGAAAAAGGAAAGAACAAAGAATAAAGAATTGAAATTGGCATGTGGTACTTAGATGGCCGATACAAAAAAGAAGTCACTTTCTTTTTATGACGAATGTAGTTTGCCGATATGTTGATGATCCAGTCTGGTGTAAGTTCCTTCACTCTGGATATAGATGCGTTGATTCGCTCTGGATACCGATGTGGTACTTAGATGGGCGATACAAAAAAAAAAAAATAAATAAAATAATATTTGTCTGTTGTGAAAGTAAATTTCTACCCGAAAGCTCAGTTATTGTCAATATGTAAATGTTCTATTTATTTGAAATAAATATTTTTATATGTCCTAAAATTCGGTTAAATGGATAATTCCAACTGACTTGATCACTAATTATACCGGATCTCGGCACACTAAACTACTACTACTATCTTTGAAAGAGGAGGAGAAATTCGTTTACGCTCGAAATGTGGGACTTTTATCTCAAGTGGTCTACTCATTAAAAACCCCTCCACCAACGATTCAACGGCTAACCTGGAATCGTTTATCACAGTGCTGCAGATTAGGCCATTTTCCTGTGACCAGTGAATTTACATCTTTATTGTACTACCTTATAGACGGTTTAAGTCACGCTCTCAACGTAATGTCCTATCCGACTCCAGTCATCCTCCCCTCATTGCATGGCTCCAACGATGTTATCTGGAACTATAATTTCGCCATCCGCAATCAGAGGGGCTCTTTTTGTAGCACACCTGTTACATTTGAGGAAAGTGTGATCCGCGTGATTTTTTATACCCGGGCAGTACAGGCAGTTCGCAGAGAAGGCTCTACCCATGTGATGGAGGTAGGATCCAAAGTACCCATGGCGCTGAGAAACTTTGTCGGATAGAAATCAATCCCCTTCAAGCTTTACGGCCTCACGTGCCTACTATAACAGCCTCTGAACTTTTCTCAGACCCCTCCGTTCTCGTTTCCCGCCAGAGTGACGTCAGAGTACACAGATTCACGTGGTGGCAGTGTCTTGTTTCGTGTGTGCATATTTGTTAACATTAATTATTGAAAGTTTTCACGTATTTCTTTTAGCGTGGTTGTGTTAACAACTATTTCAAAGAAATAGTGTTAGTTTCGTGTAATTTATCAGTTAGTGTAAAGTTAAATTTGATTTTGTGGACAGTTTAATTTTCTAAAGTTCTATTTAAGGTTAAGTTTGACGTTTTGCTGTTCTGTGCCCAATTATAAAGGAAATTATAGGAATGGGTCAAATGTTAAGTTTTTACTTTTCCTAAAGATCCAAAACTTCTGCAGAAATAAAGAAGGTCACTTAAACGTGATTTTGTGCCTGTATTTCACAGCCGGGTATGTAATTAGATTCACATTATTATTCATTAAAATTTTAATGTAATTAAAAGCTGAGGCAATGAATACTTGTTTTTATTATTTTTCCATTTTGACTATAGTCATATAGAATATGACCTTATTCCATATTTTTATACTATAATTTTCTCTTGTAAATTTTCTTTTTTTCTTTGTTAGAAAAAACACAGTTTTTAATTTAAGGCAGAAAGATAATGAAGTTGTGTTATTGGACATATATCATCATAAACTAAAAAACACGATTTCAGTTACCAAAACTTAAATAAGTAAAGATAATAAAGGACATAATAATAGTTATTTCAATTATTTAACAATTATTTAGCATGACATTAGTGGTATGAGTTTTACTTTTAGAAGTCTGAGTAGAAGAAGGTACGAGTTAGAACTTAAATCTTTACGCTGTATACTGCAGTGTGTAGCATCTAGCGGTGTTCACTACGCCCAATGACGTCATACTTGAATAGTCGGGCCTGAGTTACGGAGGCTGTGTGCTGCTGCTGCTGCTGCTGCAGCTGCTACTACTACTACTACTACTACTGCTACTACTACTACTACTACTACTACTACTACTACTACTACTACTGGTACCATAAAAATCAAAATCGATTGATTTTGTATGTATAACCTACTACTACAAGATTCACTCGCCTCTATCATAGTTACTGTTCGCCTTTTGCTTCCACCTCCTTTAAATATGTCTTCACCTGGTCATTCATCTAAGTTTCTGTCTACTTCTACGTCTGTTGCACTTCAAAATTGTGTTTATGCTTTCTCCATCACCTTTCAGTATTGTATACTTCGTCGAGGCAATCGCCTTCTCTTTGCAAACTTTTTGTATATACTTCTCTTTATTCTTGAAAACACATTTTTCCCCCTTTTTTACCAAACAAAACAATTTTTTTAAGATCTTATTGTATCTATTGGTTTCTAAAGTCATGTTCCCTGGATATCTAGGAGAGTTCAGGCTCCATTGATTTAGACATTAGGACATCAGAAGGTAGAGCATAGGATACAAAGACTACTCCTTCAAATCCTTCAGGTTATCCTTTACTTCTCATATCTGTCTGAATTCAACGTAATTAACTACCTACCCTTGATGATATCCATACTATCATTTCCTCTCATACTCTCCCAAGCATCTCCTCATTCGTCACTCTGTCTTTGCAGGAAATGCGCTCAATCCTTCTTAATGTCCACCATATACAATTCTTGTAACCTCATCTCCTCTTCTTTCTTCAGTGTCCGAGTTTTTGCCCCGTATATGAGCACGGTCCAAACTAAACATTTCACCGTCCTCTTTATCAGCTTTCTGTATAGGAGCCTGAGTTTAATATTGTTTTCTCTTTATTAAGCGTTTCCTTACTAAAGGCAACGTATTATCATAATAGACAGTAATGTTTTATTAACTATAAAAAATAATAGGCCTAACTGCAATAACATATTACAAAATACACTGCAATTAAAACGTCATTATTTTATATTATAAAGCATACCTAGAGTAAAGTGACGTAGGCTTTAGTCAGTACAATCGATAGCTTATTATACCCCATGATTTATGTTAAATTTGTGTTGTACATTATCTTAATTTTGTAGTGATCGTCAGTCAGTAAAATTTAACGATGTAGAGTTTGCGAGGATGGGTCAAAAAAATAAAACACAAGTGTTAAATTATTTGTGTAGACGTTTCGACAATATTTATTGTCATCATCAGGACAATTGTTGCTGGGATGCTACGACGCCAAACACACAACTGTGATTTAAGCTGTGAAATAGTTATGTGTTTTGCGTCGTAACAACTCAGCAACAATAACTGTGATTTAAAGTGTGAAATAGTTATTTGTTGGGCGTCGTAACATCTCAGCAACAGTTGTCCTGATGATGACAATAAATATTATCAAAAAATCTACAAAAATAAGTTAAAATTTGTGTTATAATTTTCTGACCGATCTTCGAAAACCCTTCATTGTTAAATTGTATTCTACTTTTAAGAGGTAAGCTTAAAACAAAGATGACTAAAGAATTCATAAATTAATCCACTGATTGAACAACTAATAATAAGAGGAAGAAAAGAAGAAGAATGGGGAGAGAGGGAAGATTACCTTAAAGAAATTTCCACTTAAAGGCAAGTCAGAATTATAATTAAAGAAAAATCTGTAATGTCAATGCTTAATGTTGCAGTTATTGAAGCAAATACTATTATCGTTTCATCAGTATCAGCTGCCCTGAGTAGGGCAGACTTAACAACACAGCGGTCTATATTACCTGAAAAGGGGTTGTAATCGAAACAAATATCCGGATTTCCCGTTAGGGGTTGGTATTGATACAATATGAAAACGTGCCATCGCATAATATCATCCTTCGTACCGTTTACCGTTAAAACGCTGAATGTTATCAACCCTTAGTTGAACTCCTTCCTTCCGAGTCTATCAAAATATAATCTTTACAAAATTATCTGAACAGCAACGTATTCTGAAAACAATCTTTAAACTGTTCCCCTAATTGTTGTATATACTTGCGTAAAGGGTCACCTATTTTTTCATACGTTGTACTGTAGAGTTAGAGATTGTGAAATTAAAACGTACGTACTAGTACATTTTCAGGTTTTTGTAACATTCAAATACAGTTTTTATTTTAATACCATCTTAAAAATATCAATATAAAGAATAACCACAGAAGAAGACGAAAAGTAGAAATCACTCTAAATACTGAAGACGATAACTTTAAAAAAGTAATATAATTTAAAAATTAATGTTACAATTAATATTACCACCACATTTCCACTGTTCTGTGAACTCTATTTACATCAGAATACAGTCATCCTGCTTACCTGCTAGATAGAATTCTTCGAGGATGTTGGTATGGCTGTAAGGAAAGATGTGAATGTAGTTACAAAGTAGAAAATAATATAATCGAATACTGTAGTGCTCTTGCCGAATTCAGTCAGATATAAGAAGTAAAGGATAACCTGAAAGATTTGAAGGAGTAGTCTTTGTATCCTATTCTCTATCTTCTGATGTCCTAATGTCTAAATCAATGGAGCCTGAACTCTCCTAGATATCCAGGGAACATGACTTTAAAAACCAATAGACAGAATAAGATCTTAAAAAAATTGTTTTGTTTGGTAGAAAAGGGAAAAAAATGAGTTTTCAAGAATAAAGAGAAGTATATACAAAAAGTTTGCAAAGAGAAGGCGATTGCCTCGACGAAGTATACAATACTGAAAGGTGATGGAGAAAGCATAAACACAATTTTGAAGTGCAACAGACGTAGAAGTAGACAGAAACTTAGATGAATGACCAGGTGAAGACATATTTAAAGGAGGTGGAAGCAAAAGGCGAACAGTAACTATGATATAGGCGAGTGAAACTTGTAGTAGTAGGTTATACATAGAATCGATTCTGATTTGTATGGTACCGGTAGTAGTAGTAGTAGTAGTAGTAGTAGCAGCAGCAGCAGCAGCAGCAGCAGCAGCAGCAGCAGCAACAGCAGCAGCAGCAGCAGCACACAGCCTCCGTAACTCAGGCCCGACTATTCAAATATGACGTCATTGGGCGTAGTAAACACCGCTAGATGCTACACACTGCAGTATACAGCGTAAAGATTTAAGTTCTAACTCATACCTTCTTCTACTCAGACTTCTAAAAGTAAAACTCATACCACTAATGTCATGCTAAATAATTGTTAAATAATTTAAATTATTATTATGTCCTTTATTATCTTCACTTATTTAAGTTTTGGTAACTGACATCTTTTTTTTTAGTTTATAATGATATATGTCCAATAACACAACTTCATTATCTTTCTGCCTTAAATTAAAAACTGTGTTTATTCTAACAAAGAAAAAAAGAAAATTTACGAGAGAAAATTATAGTATAAAAATATGGAATAAGGTCATATTCTATATGACTATAGTCAAAATGGAAAAATAATAAAAACAAGTATTCATTGCCTCAGCTTTTAATTACATTAAAATTTTAATGAATAATAATGTGAATCTAATTACATACCCGGCTGTGAAATACAGGCACAAAATCACGTTTAAGTGACCTTCTTTATTTCTGCAGAAGTTTTGGATCTTTAGGAAAAGTAAAAACTTAACATTTGACCCATTCCTATAATTTCCTTTATAATTGGGCACAGAACAGCAAAACGTCAAACTTAACCTTAAATAGAACTTTAGAAAATTAAACTGTCCACAAAATCAAATTTAACTTTACACTAACTGATAAATTACACGAAACTAACACTATTTCTTTGAAACAATTGTTAACACAACCACGCTAAAAGAAATACGTGAAAACTTTCAATAATTAATGTTAACAAATATGCACACACGAAACAAGACACTGCCACCACGTGAATCTGTGTACTCTGACGTCACTCTGGCGGGAAACGAGAACGGAGGGGTCTGAGAAAAGTTCAGAGGCTGTTATAGTAGGCACGTGAGGCCGTAAAGCTTGAAGGGGATTGATTTCTATCCGACAAAGTTTCTCAGCGCCATGGGTACTTTGGATCCTACCTCCATCACATGGGTAGAGCCTTCTCTGCGAACTGCCTGTACTGCCCGGGTATAAAAAATCACGCGGATCACACTTTCCTCAAATGTAACAGGTGTGCTACAAAAAGAGCCCCTCTGATTGCGGATGGCGAAATTATAGTTCCAGATAACATCGTTGGAGCCATGCAAAGAGGGGAGGATGACTGGAGTCGGATAGGACATTACGTTGAGAGCGTGACTTAAACCGTCTATAAGGTAGTACAATAAAGATGTAAATTCACTGGTCACAGGAAAATGGCCTAATCTGCAGCACTGTGATAAACGATTCCAAGTTAGCCGTTGAATCGTTGGTGGAGGGGTTTTTAATGAGTAGACCACTTGAGATAAAAGTCCCACATTTCGAGCGTAAACGAATTTCCCCTCCTCTTTCAAAGATAGTAGTAGTAGTTTAGTGTGCCGAGATCCGGTATAATTAGTGATCAAGCAGTTGGAATTATCCATTTGACCGAATTTTAGGACATATAAAAATATCTATTTCAAATAAATAGAACACTTACATATTGACAATAACTGAGCTTTCAGGTAGAAATTTACTTTCACAACAGACAAATATTATTTTATTTATTTATTTTTTTTGTATCGCCCATCTAAGTACCACATCGGTATCCAGAGCGAATCAACGCATGTATATCCAGAGTGAAGGAACTTACACCAGACTGGATCATCAACATCTCGGCGAACTACATTCGTCATAAAAAGAAAGTGACTTTTTTTTTGTATCGGCCATCTAAGTATCACATGCCAATTTCAATTCTATATTCTTTGTTCTTTCCTTTTTCTCCAATATTCTTTCACCTTTTCACTGTGTCACTTCTTCCTGTCTTCAGTCCACGTTGTACCTGCGTTTTTCTCTCTCCTACCCTGGACTCCTTCCATTTTTAACACTTTTGCCCGAAAACGTCTCTTTCAGTTGCTTGTTCTGCGTGTATATTATTTTTTGTTCTAAATCCTTTTGGACTTCTTTAATCCAACTCGATGTTAACTTCTTCTCCCACAGATATTTAAAGAACTGCTTGGTTAACCTATTGTCGTCCATTCTGTATAAATGTCCAAAAAATAATAGTCTCCTTTTTTTAATTGTTTCTGTTATATTTTCTGTACTTTGATATATTTTATCATTACTTCTTAATTTCCAACTTTCTGAAGTTTTCCGTGAGCCTAATATTACACAAATATTTATAATATACAAAATATAAAATAACAGATTTCAAAGAAATTTTAATTACAGAAGTTAGAAATAAATTATTTTTTTAAACGCTGTAAGTGCCCTGTTTTCTTTGCCACATCTCTGATTTTTTTATAAACAAAAGACGGGTAACGGAACAGTTTCACCCCTATTCCATCCAAGATATAGCAAAGAGTGGAATCGGCGTGTGATGTTAATTATATCTAAAAACTTGATGTGTATAGTCATTGTAATCATTTTCCACTCACTTTTTCTAATAGTTTTTCCTAGTCTTTAAATCCTTTAAAGTTACATCCCAATGTTTGAAGTTATGTCTTCAAAAAAGAAGTAAATTAATCAAAAACATTCTTGTCCCTCTTTTTGTTTCCAACTGGCTTTTCATTTTTGTTTTAGAGACATAATTCGTACACGGTGCGCGCTGCGTTCTCCGTCTGTTACTGTCTCGGATTTCCTATCGTTACCGAATCAACTTTCAGCTGATGAGTCCGGAACTTGACGTTCGGTTTACCGACGCACAACTGTAGCATTTGTATCTCTAATAAAATTTTTTCATCCAAAAATCTGTCTAATCTTTAGTAGTGCTCTATGTAAAAAAAGTATAAAGTCAATTTAAAATAACTTGTTGTGAACACTGTCTGGATAGGAGTGTTGCGGCCAGATCAAAAGAATCCAACACCGTTTCTTTCATTGCGTTTGAAGAAAGTTAATTGAATACATTCTTGTTCTCGTGATTAGCGATATAGGCGACAAAGAGACAGAAAAGTATTTATCTAAATAAGTTTGCCATTGTTATACGCCCACTTTGTACTCCAGCGTAGGGAATAAATCCAATGAAGAGGACACAACAGTGTGTGTGGCAGAGAGAAAGTGAGAAAAAGAAAGACAGACAGACGGAGACAGAGATTATCTGATTACTTCACAAGCGTCTACTGTGCTAATTGTCTATACAGTCTGGTGCCTGCAGACTTCCAGTGATGACTATTTAGCGGTAGAACCTTTAAAAATAGGCAACTCAAAGATGCTATTAGAGACAAAAATTAATTTTTACAATTAGCGACTTTTTTGGGGTGAGTTCAGGCATTTTAGAGGAAATCTGGGTCATATGTTTTATATACCAATCTTAAATAAAATTTGGTAGAAACATTATGACTTGCATTTAATGCTGATTCTGCCACCAATCATAATTTTTACAATAATGTTCTATTAAGCTCTTGGTATGTTAGTTTACAAACTTTTGGGGAGTCAACGGAAGAATTACTACCAATTAATTATCGGGTGTGCAGTGATTAGGGGAAGACCATTGAGGTAAATGTTTGCTGTGCCACAGTCACACACATGTGAACGACCAATGTGTCCATTGTGAATCCTTGTGGAAGACTTCTGTACGTGTGTGAAATGAATAATAATAAATCTATTAGTGCTCCAGGTAGGCCTATATTTCTATATTTTGTAATATGTAAGGATTATAATAGGAACATCAATCACATGAAGGCCGATAAATATTGTTACGACATCACAGAACAATCTACGTGTTTCTCGAACAATCCAGTGGAATATGGCTAAATATTGTGGCGTACGTGATTCCAGCATGCGCTCGCGAGACTTTTCTGGAAGCCGCCAGCTGCGCGGACTGTGTCAAGGCCGCAATGAATTAGAGCTAACGCGCAGTATGGAATAATCTAGAATTTCGGAGGGGGTATAAATACCAGTACTCAACGACGTTCAGTTTCAGTTATAGTTTGCGATATATTACAGTGCGGTTGGAGTTTATTGTCGGGCGATGAAAAGTGATTACTCTGTGCGTTCAAGTGGTTATTGTGGGGAAGTGTTGTGTTTTATAATCGGTGGGTATAATTGTAATAGAATTGTGTTTTATATTAGTTGACATTTTATTACGTGTGAACAATTTTATTTGATTAGTTGTAAGAGACTGTGTTGTTAATTACGAACTGTTTAATTGTGATAATTAAAGCTAGTGATTAGTGACTTAATTGGTGTCTTGTATTTTGATTTCCACTATACCATGCGACGATCACGTAGACCGTCGTAACAATATATATTTATGTTTTGTAACACGCAAAAGTTATCATATCATACTAAGAAAATATTTGATGCACGGTGTAGGCCTCCGTATTGTGTTACCTAATACATGAAATCATTAATACGGATTTAATTTTTGAAAAATTAATATTTTTTAATATGAGCCAGAGCTATTAAAAAATATAATAACGAATCGCGGTGAAAGAATTAAAAACAATAAATAACATATTGTTTTAACTTAGGGGAGTTTTACTTAAAAACGAAGACTTTTAGGGTGACTTTTAGATACTTTCAGTGTGACCGCGTTGACAACACAGCAGACGTATCTTTCCATTCTATAACTCGCAGATTATTCCCGTGTAAACAGCACTGCTGTATACTATTTCCGTTCATAGTTCAATCCTGGTGTAAACAAACGCTCGTGGCAAGTTCCAAAAGCTATTGGTCAAGGGCGTTGACAATGTTCACACATTAATATATTACGCGCATGTGTAGAATCTCTGTTTAGTCACATGAAAGTTATCTTACCACTTAAACACGGCACGTCGTTTTAAGACTTCTTCCTCATCAATGCATTATGAAACTTATTGAATTAATATAGAGCCAGTCGAAAGGTTATATTGTCCATCACAACACAACATATATAAGCTGCCTGATATAAAACAATTGATAGAAAAGTGGGTAAATAAAACAACGGCGGACAAGTAGCGTTAATATGTCGACCATATAATCATGGAACACGATAAGCAATGGCTATTGGTTCACATTACCGACGTAGTTGTGGACAGTCTTATCAATAATAATGTTGACTCAAGTGATGATACAAGTTCTGCCACAGATAAGGAAGTGACTGAATTACTCTCTGACAGCGACTGTTAATATGCATTACACCGGTAACTACCACACCTTCTATTTTCGTTTTAAATAAATTTTGCTTTTTGTTTTGTTGCAATTTTTAAAAGCTATTAACTGGTGTTCTTTAATATTTCACTGCCGTCTCATACCAATCACTTAAATAATACTTTAGTCAGGACAAATTATTACAATTTACAAGTGTTTATAAAGTGTCAATATTATATGCACCCTGTCTGTACTCCTTCTGTTCGAGTGTCACATCTTTAATTCAAGCAGGGAATATTGTTTCATGTGTGCCACGCCTGTTTGATTACATCAGGATTAAACTAATAACGGAAATAGTACACTACAGCTGTCTAATAACACATACTAGATCCAACAACTCAGAACGAAACGACCACTACAGAGTGTTCCCAAAATATGGTGGAAACGTCGAGACACTATTCTACTCATTACACCGATGTCATTAAATAGAGAATTAACATTTTTATTCAGACGCTGTTAAAAAAATTAGGGCAACACTAAATTTTACCAAACCAAAACTTATTATGTATACCAAATTTAAAATCCACATCCATCTCATTCTAAGTCGCATGATATTCAGAAGCATGCAGATGTGGAGATTACTTTTTAGTAGCGGATGTAGTGCAAACATTCTGTTAAGTTTAAAATGTGGATACAGTCCCTGATACAAGAATAAAAGAATTAAAGGATAACAAAGAAACAATAATTGAAAGAAAGCAACAAATAATTCAATTAATTCATGAAACGAGCACCACACGATTGATTCCTGAAGTAACTGTAGCGTTTACAGTGATCAAAGAGAGCAGAACGCTGTAAATATCGAACCTTCACAACAAACAAATGCGTCACTATAATCTTGATTTATTTCTCTACCATACCGTATATTTATATATTACGTTATTTTATAGTGCAGTGAAATCCGAAAAAATCACGATGGTGTTTAATTTATGACACGAGCGTCGATTTAGACAGAGAAATGGTGCGAATAAATCACGCAAAAGTGTGATTTGTACATAGAGTTTATGTCCACTATTTTGTATGACACAGGAGCGTAGAGACGAACGGGTCCGGACCCCCTCCCTGGGTAAGATAAGAGCCCTCAAGAGTGTCGAAAAGGTGATGAATTTTGTTAATGTTTCAACTTTTAAACTGTTTTATTAAGTTTCAGCTGTGTACGGTAATATAGTGGTAACTCATTTTTAAAGAAGCAAACATGTTTATTACACAGGATCAGCGTATACATTTGAAATATGAAGTATAGGAAAATCAATTCAGTCAATAAGTAATCTTGTAAACAATGTTTCAGTAACGCGTATTTTTGTGTGTGTTGTTACTGTTTACTTTAATGCGACTGATTTCAGCCATTTTAAAGATAGTAATGTTGGTTAGTCTTAACTTGATTTTTTCATTTGTATAAATCCAACCGCACCCCGGACCCTCGCAAGGTCAAGTTCTAGACACGCCACCACCTATTTTGTGCCTATAGGTTTAATCGATTGAAGGTTATTAACATGTTTCTTTTATTGTTTGGCTGTGCTACACAAACGCAAATGCAAAAGGCGTAAACTTTAATTCGTTTAAGCAGAATACTTATTCCAAACAACAGTGTTTGAAATATATAACTGTTAGCAATTTTTTTTTAATCATTAGGTATCTGAAACTTGAAAATTTGTATGTCTCGGGAGGAGAAGTACACTCACATGCACTGCTGAATAAGCCTCCTACAGGTGGAGCAGCGTTTCTGAAAACGTAGCTTCACGCGTATTGGAAATAAATACTAACCACTTTAGTTACAAATTTACGAGCTCATGTACTACACTGAGTACTATAGTTAAAGATATACCTACTCGTTTTATGTTGATTACTTCTTTATTAAGTTTGCACTGTGCGTTCTAATACTCTACTTCAAGGTGTAAGATGCTCGCCAACTGTTTCAATGTTTTCATTCTCGCTACCAGAGTATTTTTAATAGTCTCGCTAACTGACTAAACGGCATTCTCAGATAAGTGTTTCAAAGTCTTTAATCTAACACAGAAATATTATGACATGATGTACAGCATTTCTATTCAGTAAAAATGTTACTTTGAATGTTGTTTATTAGATTATATTTAGGTTAGATAAAGAATGTAATTAAAACTTTGTAAAATACAAATTTCAACAAATAGTTTCGTAGGCTCTTTTTCCTTTAAATCGTGTTGCAATTGTCATATATATTTTCTTTTAAACTATATTCATCACTTAATAATTAGGTTAAATAAACATAAGAAAAAATAATGCCACAACAAAACTTATTTATTGAACTTGCATAAAACAAGTTTTAGGTTAATACAATTTTCACCCAAAGACTTTGCTTTTACTTCCAATATACTTTAAATGTCTTCATTTTAACTAATGGTAATGTAATGAATCAAAATATACACACACTTATTGCTTACTAATGGTACCTATAATTTCAATCGTATATTGTAGTGTGTTAGTTGTTCATAGCCTAAAGATACGACTTCATTTTCTTTACGGTTGTCACTTCTATAACCATCTTCTGTAAGAATATTTTGTAACTGTGGAGTCCTTGTAACAAGACGGTTACATATAAATTCAGGATATCAAAGCGGCCGAGTTTAAAGTTAGGCCTGGCCATATTTCAAATGATATTCAAAGTGATTATTGGGGTCATTGTTGTGTTACTTAATACTGTAAGGTAACACTTTTTGTTGTGGGTTGGGCTAATTTAACTTGACGGTCTGTGAGACCGTCGCAACAATTTTGCACCCAGATTTAGCTAAACGTTAATGTACACAACAGTTGGCTAACATGTTTACACATGTTTACAATATGTTTAAGAACAAGAATAACCGTTGTGAAAGGTCACGTTCTTCTATGTCATCCATACCGGCCTGTCTCTTACTAACCTTCAGCACCAACTTGCTCTGAATCTTTATAGTAATTGTAATGGAAACAACTATAGAGGCCGTTGTTGCCGTAAACGTTTCATTAAAAAATGTTTATTTTACTAGTTTCATGTAGTAAAACTGCATAACCAAATAACATAAGATCTGGGTAATATTAAAAAAGTAAAGAAACAATCACTGTAACTCGGTTAAACATTGTGCGAAGGGTCTGTACGGATAAAGAAATTACGCAGAGAAATGAGCCAATTAAGTAGGAAAGTATTAGGGATAAAACATGAGAAACAATAAAAACCGATACAAAAGCAGATCTTCAAATATCTGTTGGGGAAAAGTCAACATCAAGTTGGATTAAAGAAGTCTAAAGGGATTTGGGAAAAAATAATATAAACGCAGAGGAAGCAATTGAAAGAGAAATTTTTTGAGCAAAAGTGTTAAAAATGGAAGAAGTCTAGGGTAGGAGGGAGAAAAACGCAGGTTTTAAGTGAACTGAAGAGGACACACAGAGAAAAGATGAAAGAATATTGAAGAGAAAGAAAGGAACAAAGAATAAAGAATTGAAATTGGCATGCGGTCCTTAGACGGCCGCTATAAAAAAAAGATACAACTTAGATAAAAACATAAACCGACGGATCGGAGAAAAACCTTTAACGTGTTTCAAAACATAACAGAGAAATACTTGGAATTATGAGCAACGGATTAGACGTATACGCAAGACGAATCTGATGAAATTGATCTCAAAAATCATTGAAAGAATTAAGTACACAAAAACGGATTGAAATAGTCCTGTGTATGGATGGAAGAAAGCAAATGGAACGAAAAGTAATTACGTCTGAAAACATATTTCTTGAGTGGGCGAATACGTTGCGGTAGAGGGGTTAATCGTCTCAAGATATTGGTTTACGTTATATTGGGAATTAGACACCTGGGACCCGAGCACAGACAGCGGCAATATAAATTGGAGCAGACAGGGTGACATCGACCGTAAAATACACTGCCAATATCTGACGATATCATATATACGACGAGGAGCGAAGGGTACGTCTCCGACCCGTTTGCCGCTCCATTGGTCCTGTAATAACATAACTTTGGTCGGCGTTGCCACTTGCAATTAGCTGGGCGAGCGGTTTCTTCATTGTTTTCTTTTCTGATGAATTTTGTACAAAAATGAGTATTTATAATTTGAGTTATACATTCGTAATACAAATGTAATTCATTCAGTATAGCCTACAGAGTGGACAACACGTAGCCTGACATCACAAGTTATCCTTAGTTTAGCAATGACTGTGAATTAATTAATGATATTTTTTGGCGTACGGTCATTAACTAGACTCGGTGTTACCCAATTTGTGTTGACGTTTCTTCAACTAAACTCATTGTTAATGTCAGGATATGTATACAGGCAACAGAGAATTTATTAATAGTTCTCCACATATACTGAACGTTACTTGCAGGAACGTATTTAGGCCTATAGTTTATCCATATATATTGCAACAATACGTATATTTGCCCAGTATGTTTGTAAATATTTAGCATAGAAAATATATGATGAACAGTTTTTAACAATATTATGGAGGATAAGAATTGTCAGAAAGCGTACACCTGCCCCGCGAGTGAATACAGCGCTTGTGTATTTGTACGTGTGAACGCAAGCTACGACAGGCAAAGATGGGGTGATGCGTACGTCTGTAATCAAGTTTTAACCGGATAAAAATAAACTAATTAATACATTTTGAACCTGTGAACAAAGACTTAACCCAATTATAAAGACACCATTACATTAAGGAATTCTTAACGAATATGGTGATAAAAAAATTATTTCAGATATGTGCACTAATTAAGACGCTAAGTAATTTAATGTTAATTACTAGTGTAATTAAATAGTAATTAAAAAGTGTGTTATATGCGAGTGACCAGAAAAAAATTACGCAAACGATGATATCGCTCGTGGTACGAGTATGTTTACGAAATTGCAAAAATGAACCAAAAAGTGATTTGTAATTAAAAGGACGCTTTGCACGAAGTCACAATATCTAACAGGTCGAAAACAGTCCTGGACTTGTCAGATCACCGGCCAGTATAAATACCACCGGCAATTTTTGGGGCGGTCTCAGACTCAAGATATCTTCACACAACGTCACGCTGCTGGTCTGCTGATAGATCTTTACCACTCACACCAAGACTTGTGGAGGAACAAACAAGACCATCACAAACAACAAACCGTAGAGACAGAGGACACAGCATCAGCATAATCATCATCATCATCATCAAATTCTCAGGATTCAGGACATACACACCACTCACACGCAATGGTAACGTCGGCAGTACGCAGGTGATGAATAAACACATATGTTTGTTTGTAAAAAGAACTTTAAAAAGAAGAAACTTATATATGAACAGTAAAGACTTAAAGTTTTAAATATAAACTGTACATAAATTTAAATGGTAGTTAAAGAAAATAACTTAATTTAACAAGAAAATTTAAAAATACTAATCTTCTGTTGTATGTTATAATTTGAGTGTGTCAGTAGAAATAAATAATATGTTGGAAGTAAATGTTATATTTTTATTTTGTTTATAACAACAATTAATTTTATTCTTGAGATTTAATATTATTTTTGTTTGTAAATGAGTTGCTATTATTATTTAAAATTGGAGTCAAAGTCAGACACACTGAAATAAAAGTGTTTAGATAATTTGTTTAACATGTCTGTTAGCTAGTAAGATTAATTGGTTGTTTATTTTTATATGCCATGAACAGCATAGAAGGTTATATTGTATTTTTGTAAACTTATAAAAGAGAATTTTTTTTTTATTTTTATAATTCTAAATTTTAATATTTTTCATCTTTCGTGTAATATTAATAAAGCATAGAAAGATTATTTTGAACCGTTTTAATTAATTATTTCATGTCAACAACATCTCACTCCTCTTTGAAAATTATTTTATTATTGTGCAACTACATATACTTGACGCAACGATAATAAAAAAATCCTGCGACCTGGCCGATGTAATACACTTCATAGTTGCGTTGAGTACATGGTAATGTATTTCTGTAATTTTCTCTTAAAATACTTGTAACGTTGCAATATATATTCAAACACTTTTTGCTACAGTCCGTTTCTTGATGTATATAATATATTTAATATTTATAATGAATTTACCTCAAGATAATTTTTTCCTTATTAGGAACATGTTTCAGAAACGATTGTGTTCCCACGAAGGCTGACGATGGAAACACAATGGTTTCCGAAACATGTTCCTAATAAGGAAAACATATCTTCAGGTAAATTCATTATAAATATTAATAATATATATATATATATATATATATATATAATCTCAGTAACTATTACACATGCCCACATATTATTATTATTCTCATATTGATAAGATAAGATTATAATATTAGACACTGAAGTTCGCGGATGACCAGCTTATTACTACGAATAACAATGAAGATCTATGACATATGATTTTGAAATTACGAGAAGAGTGCAAAAAGAAGGGCGTAGTGACACACACACAAAAACGAAATACTTGCCTATTAGAGCTGATATATGTAAGATGAGCTTTGTAAACATAAAAATCTAATAAAATCGCGGTTGAAATCCTTACTTATTCTCTACTTGCCTGTGCAGATTAATCATTTTCACATTTTTTACTGATCTCAAGTAGATCAAATCGTGTCACTGTTTTTTCGCTCTTTGACAGCAATCATCGACTTTGTCTAATTATTGCTAGAAAACAACGTAGGAAAAAGTTTCCTGTCGAAGAATTATTTATACGTAATTTTGTTCTACGCATTATGTCACAATTTTATTGTTTTCTATTTAATATTTTCGAAATTATTACTTCTATTTTTAAATATTGGTAACATCGTAACGGGTACATTTTAAGAGAATTAACAAGAACATATATTAATGTGTATTAAAACACTAAAAATGAAGTAAGCATTTTGGTTAAAATTACTTCCCGGGCGGTTTAGCAATTGTCCAAAGTTTATACAAAAACCAGACGTTTCGGCAGTGCCACCTACTGCCATCTTCAGTGAAAACGAGTAACGCTAACGTAAGGTGGTATACGTTAGGACCACAATACTGTGGTTAAGGCTAGGGAAGTCCCGTGACTAGCACTTCTACTTATAAGTTTCCTAAGTGTCACAATATAGTAGTCCTAATAAAACAACCACCAGCCAATCAGAAAAAATAAGGTGTATTAGAGGCTCGCAACGCGCCGTGCCATAAAGTAGTTAATGACAGGCTTTCACCCCGCCGATTCATAGCGATCGCAGCATGTTTCTGAATCTGGATGGGCTCCATATGAAGGCGAGGGAAGTACTCACTCACCGCCGACAAAAGCTTCGTCTCATCGAAGAGGATCCGACAATGTTCACGGGACTTTCTAGCCTTAACCACATTACTGTAATCCTAACGTATACTACCTCACGGTAGCGTTTCTCGTTTTTACTGAAGATGGAAGTAGGTGGCACTGCCGAAATTCTGGTTTTGGTTTAAACTTTAGACCACGGCCAAACAGCCCGAGAATTAATTTTAACCAAAATGACTCAGGGGCTTGTAAGCCTTCGAAACACATTATGAAGTAAGCATGTTTACCTAATTTATATAAATTAATATTTACACTGTGGCTCTCCTTAAACTTCTTAATGGAAGTGAGTCACGGATAATGAGAAACAAAGATAAAAGGCGCATACAAGCAGCAGAGATAAAATTTCTAAGATCGGTGAAAGGTTTTTCTAGACAAGATCGATTTAACAATTAAAGAAATTAGAGAAGAGCTGGAAATATGCAACTTAAATGAGAAAATAAAGATGCATAGAAACAATTAGAAGGACCATCTGGAGCGTATGGATGATTGAAGACTACCAAAAGCAGCAAGTAGGTACAAAGCAGCAGGAAGAAGAAGCTTAGGGACACCCACGGAAAGATGGGAATAAATCCTATGAAGCCGGAACAGGTCGCCAAGGTCTAATCCTTGTTTAGGAAGGAGAAGAGGAGGAGAAAAATTTACACTGTTGGTTAGCACAATATTAAAGCCAGGTTTGCGGCGCTTGCTTGTACAGTCAGTCTATACTGAGACCATTTTTACGTAACGTCAAAGGAGTCGCTCAAAGTTCGGAGAACTTTAGCTGCCGTCGTAACGTTGGATTGCTAATGACAGATACATGCAGTCTGGTGTATAGTATTTGTGTGTGTTTGTGTGTGTGTGTGTGTGTGTGTGTGTGTGTGTGTTGCGAACAACCTAACATGAGTAACTATGCTAAACCGGTGTAAAGTCGTGTCAATGGTCAGTAAACTATATTTTAAATTTGTGTACATAGGTAGTATATATTGCAAGCACAAAATTATTATTTAAATCCGATATCTGTTTTTGTATAGAGGTTGCATTTAACCTAACATGTGTGTGTGTGTGTGTGTGTGTGTGTGTGTGTGTGTGTGTGTGTGTGTGTGTAATGTATACAACGAATACTGTTCGGTAATAGCGGATCAGTGCTGCTTCGTCACCTACCAAAAAGTCCATATCTTTTATTGACAATTTGTTTGCTTACTGTACAATCTTCATCTTCGCGAATACTGAAAGCATACGGTTTTCAGCACGTGCTGTCACCTTTTTATAAAAGATCTTTCTTATGTGGTATTGAAACTATTGTCCCAACCTTGTTAGATCGAGAAAATTAAGTTTATTTTATATTTCAACCTCGTGGGTAAATTTTATGCCTTCCTGTTGTCCGTCTGTAAATATTTCATTCGGTTAGCAGTTAGTATAGGCTTCAGTGAGCGCATTACTTTTTTTATGCTGAGTATAACACTCCATTACAATTGGAAACATAAATAGAGAAGGAGAATAACAATATGTAATTCTTTGTATCCCCCTCCCAGCGCGCAATGGTTAGGTCCGCGACCACCAGCAGGACTACGAAACCACAAATTCTACTATCATAATCGCACAAGATCCGGTAAAATGGTTTGCATATTAAGTAATGACTGATGTATATAAATTACTCAATTTCAGCATCATCAAAATTCAACCGTTTACTATGAATTTTTATAAAATGTCTATTGAATTATTTATTGCTTTCACAACCTGCTATATTTTTTGTTAACTGCATCGCTAGTAGCAGACACTGATGAAGCTGTCACACCCACCTCGGACTATCTTCCGGTTTGCCTGATTAGAATTTCCCAAACAAAACAGTGCATTCTCTCAACATAGCCAATAAAAATATTTCTTTCCAAATCTGATTAAAGATAGAATCACGTGCCACACTGGTCCGCTTAATGACAGGTCTCCAGTGGTAGGCCTACTTTACGCACGCTACACAACAATCTCATATTTATTTTCAAGTTACTACAACCACTGGATGTAAATGCATATAAATCAGATAACTACCGTCAGCCTCAAACGCCGAGCTCAATTTATGTTGCGAGATATTTCTTGTCGATTTCCATTTCTGTCAGCACTTACTATAAACTCGTGTTGCAAATTGGAGGATGCAGAAAAGCAGAAAATAAATTTATTAAAAACAAAACACGTACAATCTTGATACACGTATCAATAAAAATGATAAAATAAATTAAACTATGGCTTCATAAAAGAGTGCTGGTTTGCTTGTTGCTTTTACATTCTCGTATAAACTAAATTGTAATAACATAAAGTAAATAAAACAAATAAACGTCAAAATGAAAAACAGAAGTAAGAAAATACAGAAATATTAAAATAATGGTATACTTTAAACACGCGCTACCCTGCAATCATAGGCCTACTACTTCACCGACTGAATAATTCATTTTTGCCGACTAGCAGTGTGCATTCTCTCAACATAGCCAATAAAAATATTTCTTTCCAAATCTGATTAAAGATAGAATCACGTGCCACACTGGTCCGCTTAATGACAGGTCTCCAGTGGTAGGCCTACTTTACGCACGCTACACAACAATCTCATATTTATTTTCAAGTTACTACAACCACTGGATGTAAATGCATATAAATCAGATAACTACCGTCAGCCTCAAACGCCAAGCTCAATTTATGTTGCGAGATATTTCTTGTCGATTTCCATTTCTGTCAGCACTTACTATAAACTCGTGTTGCAAATTGGAGGATGCAGAAAAGCAGAAAATAAATTTATTAAAAACAAAACACGTACAATCTTGATACACGTATCAATAAAATGATAAAATAAATTAAACTATGGCTTCATAAAAGAGTGCTGGTTTGCTTGTTGCTTTTACATTCTCGTATAAACTAAATTGTAATAACATAAAGTAAATAAAACAAATAAACGTCAAAATGAAAAACAGAAGTAAGAAACTACAGAAATATTAAAATAATGGTATACTTTAAACACGCGCTACCCTGCAATCATAGGCCTACTACTTCACCGCGCTGAATAATTCATTTTTGCCGACTAGCAGTGAACAATTTTCCAAACCACAATATTATTATTTCAATAACTTTACTACGTTACTAGATACACATGTATTGTTTAAATTTAGATACTAAATATTTTATTTAAATACATACACATGTATTGTTTAAATTTAGATACTAAATATTTTATTTAAAATTTCTTAATAATTTTGTATAAAAAAGAATTTAAAATTATAACTGTAAGATTACTTACAACATCGCTTTTGCATTGTAAATTACTGTAATTGCCGCATATGGAATTTTTATAAACAACACTTCAAGAAATGACGAAATTTTACTTACTGATAAAACTACTTAATGACCAAATAATTGACGCAAAGGATTAATGTTGTGGTCGGAAAAGAAATTTTCCGACAAGTCCTTTATTAAACAAATTCAACACGCCTACAAATTAACCAATACAAATCGGTCTACGTGTTAATTAACAACGATTCCAACATCATAGGTCATATGTAATCCGGTGACGTGGGATTAAGGTTTGTCTTAAAAAATAAATTTAACGGACCTTCTTCTGAAGATAATACGCGTGCCACAAAACAAAACTATGTGTTACACTAAGGAAATGTAAAGACGACAAGACGAAATGTAACAGGCAATCGCTTCGAATCAGCTTCAACTGAAATTAAACAGACAAAGAAAACTGAAAGGCTTCGACAATCGCTGAATAAAAATCAATACAACAATAATCACTGTATAAAGCCATTGTTGTACGATAACGGTGTAGTCCGCATTGTTGTGAAGCAATTGATGTGCACAGCCGTCATGACTCCACAGCTCATTTACATTTCTTCTTACGTACAATAATCATCGCCGCCGCTGTCATGAACTTGTCCGTACGTGTCAAATCTCCTACCATTATGCTGCCTAATTAACCGTTCCGACCGACGTTTCGTTTTCGTTATCACTTTTACTGTATAAATCACAACGCTGTGGAATACATAGTATTTAAACCGGTAAATAACGGCACGTTGGAACGAATCGAAATTACGTTTAGTGCCGCCTGACCATTCAGATAAATCTTCTGTTATTTAAAGCTGGCATAAATCCTCCGTTATACGCAATAATTGTAGTCATTTTGTGGCATTTCATATCGGTTATAACGAAAAGCGATTAAATATAATATTTATTGTAGGTTACTTGGGCTGATAGTTCATGTTCTCTATTCTGTTTACATAACCGTGTACATCAGAAATATATGTTCGCCTGCAGACAGTTTTCGATGAAACAAACCGTTCAAATCATCCCATGAAACTGCTGTCATAAACATGTCCAACTAGCAGCTTAAGTGACGTTATTGCATGCGCATGTTACATTTTCCGTAAAAGCACGCGGAGTGTTGCTCGGTACAATGTAAAGCCTGCGTTGTCGAAGGACTACATAAAAATCAGAATTTCCTTTAGTTGAAGGTAATAATTTATTGCATAGCTAGGCAACAACTACCAAATAACAACAAAACGAACTACGTCGTTTCTTCTTCTGCTTCTTCATTTCATGGTTTAGACATAAATGGTTGTTCCGTCTCGGTAAAGTCACATAAATTTGTTCTCACGTTCCACGACTTCTAATGTCACACTTGCCCGCTGGACTGCTTGCCTGTTTTCGTCCATTCCGTCGACGTGTTACCACCATTTTAATCTGTAATCGTCTATTCGCTGGTTCGGATTATAGACGTTTAGCTCGTTCCGAATGCAGTCGTTCTGTCCAACTGTGTGGAACCCTTGACTCTTCTCAGAGAAAGCACTTCAGCTGCTTCAAATTGTAGACATGTCTCGCTTACATTCCTCACTGTCGTACATCTGAATCGGGACAGCAGTGGTTTTGTATAATTTTAATGATAGCGTACAGTCAGTCGCCCTCTGGAAGGACCTTCTGGGAGGATTTTTGTACTGCACCTTGTGTGTCCTTCCATCAGGGTGTGAGTTCCTTACGACAATGATGAATATGAAAATATTTTTCTACTCCTGTAGTACTGAACAACTTACCTATTACAGTAATTTCTTATTTTCCTTACAATTACCTATTTAGTGTGCACATGTTCTAACCGAATCTCATATCCACTGTAACCTATAACATATGCGAGAGAACATGTCAAAATATCGATGAAATCTTTCCTTCACTATCGTATGACATACTACGGATACCTTTCCTGATATTTTTTCCTCTACCCACAACTACAAACTTTTCAGTGTAGTGTTAAAAGTAATTAAAATGGAGATACTTAATCGGAAACAAAAGCTAATTTTTGTAGAAAATTATAGAACTGGAGAGGCCTAACTTATTACAACCTGACATAACCTGTGTCCGGATCATTTTCGTAGCCACGTACTCAAAATGCATCCATTGATGTTGTTAGCAGGGTAGGAAGTAATTTTTGATTACGCTTACTAGTATTTTAGCCGTACCGTTGTAAATAATAGCGAAAATAAGGCGCTATTTACCCTCACGGCAGATGACACCGAACACTCATTCTCATGGATAAACGAGAGGTAGCTTACACCATGTTATTGTTACACCAACAACTTGACGAATAACTCTACAGAGAACATTTTATCATCGGCAGAAGAATGGCAAAAAGATTCGCTACCTCTAAATTACAGACTGACAAGGAGCATGTCAAAGGTGAAATAATAATAATGTTTGAGCACGCGACCTCTTTATATTATTATTGTTATTATCACATGCATCTGTGCAACTCCGTCATCATGGCACAACAGGTTCATTACGTTTTATAGGTCGCTTAACATCGCACAAAAATGCTACGCGACGTTACACAATTGTACGGAGAAACCTGCGCTCTATGTCATAGAACTTGGTTACCACGCTAATTTCGTAACACATCAGTCCGTAGAATTCTTGTACAGCAATCACCACCGCATATGCTCGCGGTACGCGAACAATACAATGCGGCTTACCTCTTGAAATGATTTTCATGACTGTAAAGACAACCTGCACACAAACGGACGAAAGACATGACAGAAACTAAAATCCGACTACGATTCCCACACAAACACTAAGGGTTACATGACTTCCAAGGACAGCCATTACACTATGGCTTCACGAATACAACCAAAATGGAATATTATCAAATGTCTATGTACGCTGAAAACAGTAGATCTAACATTTTTTGCTACTGATTCAACAAATATCTAAGTTCTTGTACTACTGGATTTAGCAGTCAGTAGTCCTAATGTGATGATCCCTTTATCTGTCAATGACCGAAAAATGCTGACTTGTGTTGTCGATATTACTTACAAACCGTACAATTTTGTTTCCAGAAGTTCAATTTTGTCGTTTTTTGCAAACGTATTGTCTCTTATCTTGAGTGCCACGAGATTTTATGACACAAAGTAACACCAGCGTCTGAGGAGGGATACTAGACATATAATGTCCTTGGCCTTGTTCATATTGTTCTTGCTCTTACCGTTCGAATCACACCTGTTGGAGACCAAATCTGTTACAGAGGCCATGTGTACTGGAAGTAGCGAACTTCAAATACGGATGATGCGAGCGACGGCCATATAGGAGAGTTAGTACTGGTTCGTAACAGACAACTATCCTCTTTTGACATTGTATGATTTTAATAAAAACAGATATCGGATTTAAATAATAATTCCGTACTTGCAATATACAATCCATGTACACAAACTTATATATCCTTTGTTGGGGCTGCAATTATTACTAAACAGTAATACATGCTTAGAATGAAAATATTTGCTATGATTTTAGTAACGTACAACACCAGCTTAACCCAGAGAGAGAGAGAGCGAGAGAGAGAGAGAGACTGCAATGTGTCAGTGTAAAGTCGTGTCAATGACCTCGAATTGCTTCCGACGTCTGTGAGCGAGAGAGAGAGAGAGAGGGCGTTAATATTTGTCGAATAAATATAAACTTTCTAATTGCATATACATGCACGTGGTACTGACCACAGAGACAGAAACATACACAACAAGTGTGAGAGAGAGAGAGAGAGAATTTAAACTGATAATTGTTTTATTAAAATCTTACAATGACGAAATATTATTATTTCATTGTTTACGATATATATATTTAATGCAAAAATGCAAAGTAACACCAGCGTCTGAGGAGGGATACTTGGTAAACCTGATCATATAGATTTAATATACATTATAACAAATTTGAACTCATGCAAGGTTGGTAACCCTGATCATATATTTTAATATACACTATAATACACACACATATCAAGTTTGAACCCATACATAGGTCGGTAAACCTGATCATATAGATTTAATATACATTATAACAAATTTGAACTCATGCAAGGTTGGTACTCACCGATCATATATTTAATATTGCATCAAGTGATAGAAAGTGAAAGTGATCTAAGCTCGCGAAAGGCGGCATATAAAAAAATAAAAAATTATATTCGCGGATGCTGTGGTCCAGATACGCGAAAAAGTCGCGGATCTTGACACAGATCAGCGAAAAAGTCGCGGATGCTGTGGTCCAGTAGAAAGTGAAAGTGATCTAGGCTCGCGAAAGGCTGCATATAAAAAATTATATTCGCGGAAATTAGAAAGTGAAAGTGATTTAGGCTCGCGAAAGGCTGTATATATTCGCGGATATACAAATCAATTTAATTAAAAAATAAAAATATCAAATTAAAAAAATTTATTCACGGAAATTCGCGGTCCAGTAGAAAGTGAAAGTGATTTAGGCTCGCGAAAGACGGCATATATTTGAATTGACGCGCGAAAGGCGCCATGCAATTTGATTGGTCGATGCTGCTGGTCCAGCGGTGGTGGTGGGGGAATAACGGTACTTTGGTCAGAACTGTCATTATCCCTCTACTCGTAACCTTCGTCAATTAGAGGAGGTGATTGATCAAAGTGTATGAATCAGTTGATATCGCTGATAAGATATGAATGTTCATTAATTCTACAAACAAAAGAGTCACCTGTAACTCGATTGCCTTTGTAAGGAAGTAGCCTGATTTCTAGCGTATTAATTGAAGACATTCTTGAACTCCTGATGGAGAGAGAGAGAGTGAGAGAGGTGGTATTTAACTAATTACGTTTGCCATTGTCGTACACCGACTTTATGTACCAGCATAGCGAATACATCCAAAGAAGGGGAAACGGCAGTGTGTGTATGTGTGTGGGGGGGGGAGCGGCATTTTCTGATTAGGCCTACTGAATCAACTGCTTGCAGTAATCTTAATATTGCACTATAAATACAGTCAGGTTTTTAGTGGAATTATAACGTCTCTTCTTGACATTATAACACGGGGAACCAGTTTAATTGGCCTTTGTCAATTAAACCGGCTGCCATTATATTTACTGATTACTTACCAACAAATTGGGAACCTGTAAAGTTTAGGAGTTTGACTGAGGTTTCGTAAATTTACTCACTCTCTTGGGTTTAGCAAAGACATCTCTTTATTACAACTTTCAAAATAAGGTTTGTGATATATCAGGTTGTATACCAACATTCATGATTCTTACGTAATGAATAAATTCATTACTAAATGCGTTCATTCTTTTTAAAACATTATTATGATGAGCTCAAAAGCATACAGCTGTATATTACATTAAATACCACGGATCCAGGTTCTAATTTTTATGATATTCCAGATTATTTTGATATTATGTAAACTATTTGAAGAATAGTTTAATTTACTATTGACTTAGTTATACCTGTAACCATCTTCAGGTTACTATTATTTAGTTACAGTAACTATCCATATTACTACTTTACAATTTATAGTATTATAAGAGTCTTTACGAGAAATATACGGTCTTTACTCTGGGTTGTTAGAAGAAATATAACCACAGAAGTTATGCTTCAGTGTCACCTGGGTATTGGATGTGTCCACGACTGGTCCTCTTCATGATCCTCTACGGTGGTGTTTTCTGGATGTTCTTAGCTGCAGTTTGTGGTCCTCCATTTAAACCGTTGACTCTAAGTAGGTAGTTTAGTCATGATGCTCTGTCTCTGGGTACGTGATGCTCATAGTGTTGTAGTTGATTTCCTTCAGATGGTAGTTTTCACTTTTCACATTTTGTTTAAACTGCACTAATGTTACATTCTGATTCGGTATTGTACATACTTCAATTGTTAAACACTTACTTGAAGAGACGTGATGGCTACACGTTTATATATTTACTTTTTAACTACATAACTTCCTTTACATATTAACTACATATTTGCACTCTCCTCTGCTTATTGCTCTTGTTACCAAGAAGCATCTATTTATTTATACATACTTATGTAATGTAACACGTATTTCTTGTGACAACGCATGGCAAAGCAGTTGGCTTGGGCGCAATTCAAAGACGACTGGGGTTGGTTTTGTGGCCGTGAGTAGGGATCTGGCATAGTTTACACATCGAGAGAAATGTAGTTCGTTCTTTTATTATTATTATTTTACCTTTAATTAGCTACTATTAATTATACCACAGCTTCTTTATTTTCGTCAGTATTTTATTTGTAACTATCACGTTTTTTTAGAGATCATTACAATGATTATTATAATTAGCGTAACAACTGTATAATTTGCGTGTCCGTACTGGCTTTTCACTTGTTTATACAGGTATTTGCCACCGCGGGGGGGGGGTGGATTATTTTATTATGTGTTATTACGAACACAAAAAAATTTTCTGTTTTGTGCTATTTAAAATTTGTTTTAAATCGTCACAGAATTCATAATAGTTTAAACTCTTTCGGCTTTTACTTTTTCCTGGTGTAAACAAACAGGCTGTCATCAGAGGCGTGTCACACTGACAGAAGTAGTACAGACAGGGTACACACAAAATTGATATTTTTTAAACAGAAGTAAATTGTGAATCTTTAAGCAGGGGAGCCCACAAAACGCTTTAATGGTGCAAGTCGCATCACTAGAATTTTTGCGGGGATTTTTTAATGGAAGTGAATCAAACAAATCAGTGAAGAAAAAGAATGAAAAAATTAATGAAGTATATTATTTTGAGAAGGCCTAATATACTACAAATTAAGTTAGGCCAGGTTTGACTAGGCTTTTGCATTTCTCATAATTTAGTTATTCATTAGGTATACTAGAAAATTGTTTGGTGCGAGAATAACATTAGTTTATTCAAGTAATAACAAAACAATAACATTAGTTTTTATTCAATTAATTGCTTAAACGGCTTTAGTTTTTTAAAAACATTTTTGAATAAAACCCAAGATGCACCGCCAACTGGGGTTATTCCATACCCCTATATTGTGGGGTATGGAACCACGAAATCAAATTGGTGGGATTTCGGAATACTGGGGGGGGGGTTACACAATGACCTTTGGGAGGGATAGGATCCTTTGTCTTTAAGAGAATGTTAATTAAGAAGTAACAATCGGAATGTGAGATCCTCCTACTAAGACATGGCCGTCGACGTCCGTCGCGTCAGACTACAGAATGATACGGGGCTGATAAAAAAGAAGCTTAACAACTTGGTGATAATTTAAATTGGTTACGTGGGAAAGAGTGGATGCTGATCAGGAAATAGTGAAATAAACCATAAAGCACCAGAGAAACCACGTATACTCATGAATTTTATTTACACGCCTATGAAAACAATGACGATTCATATAGCTATTCTTTTTCTTACACAGATGTCACATACTAAGTTGTCAGCTGTTATGTAGCAAAACAATTAAGGAAACGCTTACATCAACTCCGTTATATGATCAGCGTGTAGACAATTCGCACAATTGACAAACTAAATAATTAAAGCCTCACTACATTTATATAGAATGCCTGAGTGTAAACAAGTGTGTGTGTGTGTGTGTGTGTGTGTGTGTGTGTGTGTGTGTGCGTGTACGTGTGTGTGATAAAGGACAAAGCACTATAGTTCGTCATTCTCCCACCATTTTGGTCTCTCTTACTTTTGTTAAGGAGAGTAACGATTCACTCGAATTAGTTCAAAGTTCCTTAGTACTATCTCAGTGAGAACAAGAAAAAATTTTCTATTTAAAGTTTTCATTGTTATACACCCACGTTTATGCCTCCAGAGCGCCGTAGAAAATAAATTGAATGAATCCATAGTTGACTCAAAGGTAACTTTTACGGTTTCAATCAGGGAGACTTGTAATTCCCGTACCGCATTTATACTATTATCAAATAAGGAGTGCGGCTGGGCGAGAGTCAGGCTCACTCACAAACACGCAGCCCGCACACACACAACTGCAGGGGACTAGGAACTAGAGTCCACTAGGTGACTAATGGGGCGAGAATCCGGCCGGTCCTAATCACCTGTGCTTGTGTGTGTGCCGGCTGCGTGTTTGTGAGTGAACCTGACCCTCACCCAGCCGCACTCCCTATTTGATAATAGTATAATGTATTTTAAGATGTTCTCAGTCAGCGCTGCAAATATGGGAAAGATTGTATTTATACGATACACGACAAGCCTGCGTTTTTGTTGGATGTACAAAATTAAATGTTAACCCGTGCGTGTATTTACGGTTAGGTGTGGAGCGAACAGCGATTGGTACGTATACTTATTTATTTTTTTTAATTTTTAAGAGGGGAGGTTTAAGAATTTTCTGTACAATTGTTTAGAAGGGTCCACACTTCGGCGACTATAGGTTTAAGTATTGTACTTGACCCACTAAAAACTACCTTCCGTTCCTCTTCTAAGATACTTACTTCGAACTGTTTGACACATTACTTCGGTCTAGGCCTACTTACTTACTTACTCCCCTCGTAAGGCTCACATCTGACTTGTTAACCTGCTATATTGCATTATCCAAATCTATCTTTTTCGCCCACGAAAGAATCTCTTCAGCGAAGAGTTCCACACAGTTCCAGGTGTCCTGCCTGAATTTCCAGGTTGAAGCATCACTTAAACGATATTATCAGGGGAGATATCCTGCCAAATGTCATCCTGCAAAAATATTCTATGTTGTTCTCATCTGTTGCACTCTGGTGACTCGTCTTTTCCAACTCTCTTCAGGTAAGATCGATAATACTCGTGTACAGTCAGAAACTGGGTGAGGTAATAGTCGATCTCGCCATGCTTCCCCTATTTCCTCGGAGCTTCCTGCTTGATGAGCCTCCTTGTCCAGCGGCCTAGATCTTCTTGCTCCCAAGCTCTCCGTCAGCTCTCAGCATCTGTCTTCGGGCCTCTTGGTGTGTCGCTTTACCACCTTCGTCCTTCTTCCTATAAACGATCTTACGTTCTTTGGTGAGGTTAATCGGCATCACTCCGGGAACAGCCAAGACAGCCGGCTTGGAAACCTTGCGGTTGGCCCATGCAACTCGAAGGGCACCTTCGTCTTGGGACCTGGGCTAGTTTCTTCCTGTAAATCTTACAATTTAGGGAGTCTGCCCACACCTTCACTCCATACAGAGTACTAAATGTACTAAATGTATGTAGACTTATATTTAATAATAATAATAATAATAATAATAACAATAATAATACTAGCAGTGATGATGATGATGACCTCTATTTTGACGATCTAGTAAGAAAATTGAAACATCTAGTGGACCATGGTGTTAAGATATGAAAAGACAGATATCTGAATGTGCTTTTGTTTCCTGACGACTTGCTTGTACTTCAGAATACAGAATCTGCTTTAAAAACAACTGGCTTTAAGCTTCATCAGATCTGAAAACAATATAATGTGAAAAAATATACTTTAAAAACAAAGGTAATGGCACTTCGAGGCAAAGAGCGAATAAGAACAAAAATAGTGATTAGTGATAAAATTGTAATAGCCACTTTAATTTTTTTGAAAATGATACTGACTATGATAGGAATATGACATTGATGTTAAGTTAGGTAAGTTCCAGACGATCTGTGGGACAATCGCCCGTATTTTTAGAAATGTACGTCGAGATGCAAAATTAAATTTCTACAAAGTTGTGGTAGTCTGGATACTGTTCTATGGGTGTGGGTTATGGTTAAGAACCAAGAAACAATACAGTAAAATTTAGGCTTTGTAAATGGCGTTCTTAAGAAGAGTTAGAAGGTGTTATAAACGTATAAGAAATGAGACCGTAAGAAAAGAGTTACAAGTTCTTAACTTGAATGAAAAATTAAAAATTATAAACAACAGTGGAAAGCACACTTAGAAAGGATGTCAGATTCCAGACTGGCAAAACAAATCCGGAAATACAAACCTATAAGGCATAGGTGTGTGGGTAGACCCAGGAAGAGATGGCTGGAGGATTTTTTAAGGCGGATCAGGCAGCACGTTGCCTATGCCGTGTTGTGAAGATGATGATGCTGCTGCTGCTGCTGATGATGATGATAATTGGTACATTTTATCTGCCAAACATGTTATGCTGTTTGCAGGACTATGGAAACACGAATTAACGATAGTGGTAAGCTGAGGATGTGCAATCTCCGTGCAATCTTTCAGAAACCAAGTGACTTGTTTGCCTAAAAGAAGTTATATAGGAGGTGAAACCTGTAGTAGTTTGTAGTTCTTATTGATTGGCTGTTCGAAAACTTTACATAGTTAAAACACAGATTCTGCCTATCCTGCCAAAATGTTGGAAACAACTCCCCAGTTTCGTATTGAATTAATCGAGTGAGGTTTCCTCGATGCCACTGAATAGACTTCAGGATAGCAGAAGGACTAGGAGAAAAATGTGTACAAAAGCCATGTCGGTATTCAAGAATTTTCGCTACAGTGTCCTCTTAAAGCAAGTTAGATTAAAGAAATCGTTTTAACGAGCAGTTCCATTCCCGTCGAATCACGATTCGCCCTGAGATTGGTATAGATTAGTTGTAAGTGTTTGCTGTAATGCTACTGGACTTCGAGACACCTGCGCCTGCATTCCGAGAAAAATTATTCGCATTCCGTCTATGTTTGAACCTTTTCATTTGTCAATCTGTGCTGAACGAAAGCAAAACGAGCCGGGCAAAAATATATAATACCAAAAATTGTCTACACAACGCCTCAAGTTTATTGTTTTGTAAACAGAATACGGTGTAAATTGTTTCGTAAATTAACTTTAATACTTAGCATATCATTCGTAATATTTTAATTTGTTTGTGCGTAAAAAATAAATAAATAAAAAACTGATAAAATTTGAGGAACGTAAAGAATCGTTTACGATTTCTGACCCCTTTGTGGTGTTCCTTGGCTAATGAAGAAAATCACATACGAAGAAATTAATCACAACTTAAAAGTTAAAATTTATTAATTTGATTTAATTTAATAACAAATGTAGTTCTTTCAGACCATTAAACGAGTTTTTACTAAAGTAAATCGCATTAGATTAACTATTTAGGGTTAGCCAAGGAACGAAACGTTCCAATTTGACTGAAACGTTCTAGGGGGAAGGGGTCTGATCCCATTTCTTGTATTTCTGGAATGTGCGACAGCACATTGTAATATTGTTTTTACTTGCTAAAGAATTTTACTCCTGCTTGTTATAGTATATCTCCAGTGGCGTCCGTCTCGTTCAAGCCCCGCGATGGAAGCCAATTTATAGTATGACTCGTGTATCCCGTGTTATAGTAATTTGCCCGTGTTATTTTGTAAATGTTAAGTTGTAATAAAAAGTTGTAAATAGTGTATCAGTTGATCGTGAATTATTTATGTTGCGTGTTTTCTAATGTGATTTAATATATAAGTTAAGAAATGAATTATTCTGCCTTGGTTTAATAATCAGAATTATTATTATTCCAATTCAGCAGTTAAAACTCCAAAATCAATTCAAAAATAGCGGTCGAGTCGTCCCAAACAATTCTTTAGTTCACCTTCGATATTAGGCTTAACCCTATTCTTTGAAGTTAATCTTGGTTTTGTAGTCTGTATAATTCCAACGACTCCCCGACGTCTTCTTAGTCTTGGTAATTATAAAATAAATGTTGATAATATCTTATGTTCATGAAATAATAACGCATGGATATGATTTATTAACATAATTGTTTAATCTCTGTAATTTGAGTTCCAATTGATAGAAATTTTCATTCGATACACACGTTAGTAACAATCGATATTTATCTCAGGAGTGAATAATAAAATAGGTTTAATACATTTCGTGGGAATTCTTGTGGCTGCTACGAAAAGTTCCATTACATGATAAATAACAATATAGAGTACCTTTACAAATCTTTCTAGTACTTATAATCTAAAAAAATTACAAAATTAAATAAGAAATAACATACAATGTCTGACGAGATTCAATACGCTTCGTAAAAAGCATGCTGGTTAGAGTGACGTCATCATCATGGCTGCCGTCGTCCGTGTCAGATAATAATTGAAGTTTACTAAATATGTCAAAATAAATGTTTTCCTGGTAACCACTGATTCTTTTAGGTATGGAATTGGTTTTCACTTGTTAAAATGTTCACTAGTGATTAGTGTTAGTGTGATTTAGTGTGTTGTCTAGTGGTTGTTCGTTTTTGGATAAAAAATATTGTCAGTTATTAAGTCAAATTATACGTTACACATCTAGGCGATATTGCTGAACGTCTTCTTGTTTATTCTTTATATTTTCTTGATTGTGTGTGTTCCTGGTTAGTGAAATGATTGTAGTGGAGGAATTATTTATCTTCAGTGGTTGTCATAAAAATTGTCTTTCACAAAACGGTTTAATCTTTTTCATTTTAATAACATCTCGGCACGCACTATTAAACTGTTCTCCGTCACAATTAACAATTAAGTGTCATTTCTTCTTTTTTAGTCACCGAACTGAACAAAACTTTTTAAATTTTGATTGGCCATTTATGTACAGGTTAAGTGTTATATGATCAATACCCATTAATTACTTTACATTTTACAAATTACTTTTAATATATAATTTTATTATTATATCCTAATGATACATGTAATGTTTATACGATTATTAATTATATAATTATAAACAATTTGGTACTAAACATGCCTCAGTTTATAACTGTAAAACCTTAGTAATTAATGAATTTCTCTGATATATGATGGAACAATTTGTTATGGTTGATTGTAATTTCTACCTTGACTCCATGAGATAAATATATTTAAATTAATTAACTGATAACATAAACTCTTATAACATATAACAAAACTCTTAATAATAATACGTGTTTTTGACAGTTTTAGTTTATTTATACTGTTAAACTATTGTCTGTATGATAAACCAATTTTTCTGTCTGTTAATAATAACAAAACACTTTTTTATAAAAAATAAATAGCACACTGTTTAAATGTAGTTTGTGTCACTATTATTATTACTGTAAGGGGTTGTGTCCCTTTTTCTCCCCTTGATTATATACTATTTTGTTTAATACAATTTTATAATATGAATTGGTACTCTTTATTGGGTTTGGTTGGGTTACTCCTGGCAAGTTATTTAGGCCTACTAAGTTTCTTTATTTAAATTTTTTTCTGTTTACTGCCCTATTCTACTGGGTAATTTCTGGGTGTCTTGATGATATTAAATATGTCAAAGGTTGTTTTTATTTAGTTATATTTGGTTCCTTTCTGATTTTTCAAAACTTGGCATTTTCCTTTAATTGGCTATTAATTATGATTTCTTGTTCCCTCTCTGGATAGGGTTTCCATATTATATTTACAATTCTTTTTATAACATTTTGTTTCGTTACATTGTTCAGGTCTTCAGTGTTGGATTAGTAAGTAAATCAAACCTACTGGCTTCCTCAGAACTTCCTCTCCAGGACCATTTCACTTTAACTTCCGTCTGTCACAGTCTCCGTTACTTGTTCCATAAATTGTTTTCTTGGCCGTTCTCTGTATTATCTTTCCTCCTGATTTATATTTTATGATAGCTACTGCGTACCTCTAGTACTGTATTAGACGTCCAATCAATATATTTGTCTTCTTGATGCTTCTACGATACTATTTTTTCATTTAGGTTCTCCATTTTTATCTCTATTCAAGGGTTTCTTTTTCTAAAAAATATTCTGGAGCCGTCTTCAACACTAAATCTCACAACCTCCAGTCTATTCTTCTCTAGCTTACCAACTGCTATGGACCGTACAGGCCACACTCCATATAAGATGTTTGTCACACTTTTTTCTTGTTGTCATACTGACGTTTGATATGACCAGCCTTTTCCTTCTTGTTAAAGGCAGCTTTATCTCGAATTATTCTACATTTATTGAAGTATGTGTGTCTTTCATCAGCTGTTATCCTGCTTCATAAGTAGCTTACATCAAAACATAAAGCTGTATCAGTTTTATAGCATCGATTGACTCATAAATCGAACTCTATAGTGTACTTGCCCGTAACCATAACTTCAGTTTCCTTTTTATTTATTTTAACCTTGGACTCTTCTAAGATTCGGTCCAATGTTGCAGATTTGTTTTCACGTCTTTTCCGCTCTCCGCTACCACAACCACCACCATCGCGAAATCTAGTATTTTATTTTATTTTGAAATTTGTCATTTTAATCCAGTAAAAATTTTTCTCTATATTTTGGTTTATAGCTTATTCTATGGATATATTAAGAAGTAAAGGAGAGGGGAACATTCTTGTCACACTCCTTTCATTATTTTTGTTTCACTTGTAGTAATTTCCTTAGTGAATTTTGTCTGACTTTAGTAGATGTAAAAGATATATTATACATTATATTATATGTCATATTGCTATATTAGGACACACACACACAAACACACACACATTATACTTATATTATCCTCGTGTCTCTATGATTAATTTTAATATCTTTAAGAATCTGAAAGAGTATTTTCCAGTCAATTTTTGTCAAATGCTTTCTTTAGGTCCTACACCTACTGACCTATACAAAGTATTACACTATTTACAATTAATTTTTTCTTACATATCCACTACATTTCATCTGCTCAACTAAATACAACATTATTCTTAACTTCAGTATACTACCGATTTTTAATTGTGCACTTCTCAATCTCTTCAATAGCGTTCAGCAAGAAAAAAAAAACATACCTGACGGCGTGATAATTTATCCAACTTTTATACCTGGAAGGACAGTAAAACTATTTGGCCATATATATTTAGAATATCCTGATAGAATTTCATCTTTGTGTCGTTCCCAAGCTTTAGTTTTCTGAGGATAATCCCGCACATCTGTGAAATTTAATAGTTACTGTTGACATCTCTATCATAGCTACAATATACGCCCGTAATATCATTTTCAAGTTAATGAAAATGGAAAACTTGTCCTAATACGAAGGTCAATTGAAAAGTCAAAGAGCGATATCTATAACTTAGAGGTAGAACTAGAATTTTCCACGTGTTGTAAGATACAAATTCGTTGTAAACACCTGTTAATTTTCAAATTTAAAAATGCACAACAAAATCGTAAATGTGTTGGCAAATGCCACACATTTAAAATCATTGTAAGTGAGTACTCGAGTTGAAACGTGATCGTACGAGGACTGAAGGCGTGGATGCCCAAAATGTGCAAAATTTCGTAATGCGACACCAAGCTCGCAAAAAGTGGTTTTCACACCTCGTTCTCGAGTCACAATGTGACACGAGTTAATGTGAAATATCAGTGACTTCAGCAATGTCACCCAGACTTAGCGTCCACTGCGGGAATCTTGAATGCTTGCACAACCTAATTTAAAATCGGGTGCCCACTTAGGAAAAATTCTTTTTGAAGGCGTGTGAACTTCTAACTTAATTGACTAGTTCATTGTAAATTTCTATTGACGTTAGATCTTTTCCAGCGAACAATTAATTACAGCACGATGTTTGATTTTGTCCACGTTTTAAAACGCGCGTGTTACGTAAATGTTATAAAACTGGTAAACAATGAAAAAGCGACAGGTACATTTGGAAATTAACTGGTATTTTACAAAAAAACATGAATCTTACAACTCACGAAAAATTTTAGTTCTACCGGTAAAATACAGATGTCGCCCCATTAACTTTTCAACTGACTCTCGTAGTCTGTTATGGATGTCTATTTACAACGTATGGATTTCATCCGTTACCTGGGTGGGTGTCATACTGTACTTTGTGTGTAAGCTACAGAGCTTAGTTTTGTTAATATTCGATTGATAATTATCTGTGCTATTAGGCAGTGGTACATTACTGCCGCATGAAACAGACGATTCGATCCCACAGTTGGATGTCATCTCCAGTGTAACGACTTGAGCAACAATTGGTACGCTCTTCACCAATTGTGTCACAGTACAGTGGAGACAGCTTCCAACGATGAGGCCGGTACGTCCGTTTCATGAGGCAATAACGGACCACTGCCTAATGGCACGAAGAAATGTCAATCGAATATTAACAAGGTTGACGACGGTCGTGAAGACACCTAATATTACACGGCCTTAAACTTACACGGCCGGTGTCAATATACTCGAAATTATTAAATACCGGGCTGCTAAGTTGTTGTCAGTTGCTAATAATCTCGACGTAGTCGGCAACGATTTGTATGCCACCCTCGGGGATCTTCTTCAGGCCGCAAAAAGCGACAGAGTGTTATGAAACAGATACGGTGGGACTTGGCCGAACGATACACAACTTTCTCGGGTCAGAGCAACTTTTCCGGGCTTGTTGATCTTACCCAAAAAAGTTGTCAAGCTATTAAGCCGTAGTCAGTTGCTATATAATCTCGACGTCGCCGGCAACGTTTCGTATCCCACCATCGGGGATATTCTTCAGGCCGCAAACAGCGACAGAGTGTTACGAAACAGATACGGTGGGACTTGGCCGAACGATACACAACTTTCTCGGGTCAGAGCAACTTTTCCGGGCTTGTTGATCTTACCCAAAAACGTTGTCAGGCTATTAAGCCGTAGTCAGTTGCTATATAATCTCGACGTCGCCGGCAACGTTTCGTATCCCACCATCGGGGATATTCTTCAGGCCGCAAACAGCGACAGAGTGTTACGAAACAGATACGGTGGGACTTGGCCGAACGATACACAACTTTCTCGGGTCAGAGCAACTTTTCCGGGCTTGTTGATCTTACCCAAAAAAGTTGTCGGGCTATTAAGCCGTAGTCAGTTGCTATATAATCTCGATGTCGCCGGCAACGTTTCGTATCCCACCATCGGGGATTTTCTTCAGGCCGCAAACAGCGACAGAGTGTTATAAAACAAATACGGTGGGACTTGGCCGAACGAAAACTGACTACTTTTTCGGGTAATAGCAACAGGCGGACGGTAACAGGAGATTACCTATATAACCTCGGCTACCAGGTCTCAGCCAATAGAATATCTCCGAGGGTGTGATACGAAACGTTGCCGGCGACGTTGAGATTATTTAGTAGCCGACCACGGCCCAACTGCCCGGTATTTAATAATTTTTAGTATATAGCCCGAGATACCAATTACTACATAGCTTATATGGTAAATAGTGTAAACAAATTGTATTTATTTTTTCATTAGACCAAATTTTTCAGACTACGAAACGATAATGTATATTGTAATAATACGTTGAAGTCCTGGTTTCTTCTAGCCCCGCGATGGAAGCCATTTTTGTAATATAACTGTGAAATTACAAATTATAATTAAATTTATAAAGTGTTGCTTGTATGGTATTCTGCGGTAATCGAGCCCCACAAGTTGGGTTCGCCAAATTTTGTAATATAACTGTGAATGAGTGGGTATAATAAAATAAATAAAAGGTTGATGTATGTAGATTGTGCTCTCCTGTAAGTCCCACTGGTTGTGCTAGCTGATTTTGTAATACAACCCTACTATAATTGTAATTGTATAGTGTTCTGGTATAATATTATCCAGGATAATTTTTATGGTGTGTATGTTCAGTAGTGACGTTCCGCTCTGGGAATCGTCGATTTGGTAAAGTTCCTGGTCTTTGTTATTGGTAATTGGGATGTTATTACCATCAATTAAATAAAGTGTATTTTGCTGTGTAGCAAATTGAAATAAAATATAAATTTAAAATTTATATTTATAAAAAAAAAATAATTTCGGAACAAATATTTTCGAGGTATTTATGTGCTTAATAATAGGAATAAATTGAGGTTGTGGATCGTAATTATAATTATAATAGTAAGGTGTTTAATTTGGTAATAAATTTCTGTTCGGTAAATTTGTTAAAAAGATAATCCAATTAACTTCAAGTTAGGCGAAAACGGCTCTCTTCTTCTTACTCTTGAAATGTTGTAGTTTCGCATATACTGCCTTTAAAGATTATCTATTTTTCTTGGTTAATTAATGATTATGTCCTTTTATAAGAGAAATCAACTCCAATTTACCAAAAAACAGACAAATACGTTTATTAAATACAATAATAAGGTTGGTCGATTAATTAATCGAAGTTACAAGCCATATCGAGTTCTTGCTCAGGTCGGTCGATATTAGAAGTTTTACAATTGTATTATTTAAACAGGTTCTTTGAACGGTTATTTATATAAAAAGCCAGAGAAGGTCAGGGACATGAAAGTATAACACTTACAATTCAAAAAAAAGGTCTTAAATTTAAACAATATACTGGTAATTATTAATAATAAAAGTTTATATATAATTTTGTTCAAACCAGAAAGCAGCCTAGTCGTCTCTAATTGAGGTGACGGAATGGGATCAGAATGGCTGCCTGACGCATGCGCGTTGAAAGCTTCTAATGTAAACAACGTACTTGTTGAGATAATATGTCCCTTCTTTGGTTAAATGTTCTTCACTACGGTATATGATCTTCTGGGGTATAGTTTATTGTCACTGTTGTTAGATGGAAACGTACACTTGGTGTAAAAATGTTGTTAAATAAGTATATCAACTGGTGTTTATGTGTCAGTTAACCTCGAATTTTCACTTGGTGTTTGATGCGATTTCAGTGTTATTTCAATGTAATTGGTTATATGTGATTTCGTTTATAGGTGTTATGTAGTTCGTGGGTCAACTTCACCACTTCACTTTCATTAAAATAGTTAAAAATTTAATTTACATAAAATGATTCAGAACTCCGTTGTAGCATAACGTCCATTAAAGGTTGGTTCAAACAAATATTCACGAGAAGTGCTCTCTTCGAGGTATAATAATGAACTGTCTGTATTTCCATCATCTCATGAAAATCTTAGCCTATATAATATAGTTCAGACATTGTTAAAAATTGCCATAACTTCCGACACGTTTTAAAATAGTACACTATGTTCATAAAATAAATTCGTTATTAGTTAACTGTTTGCAATATAAAATACATATTCGTTTTCACTATTCTATTCTACTTATTTTGATAGTAATTAAGTTAGTATTACAAAGTTTTATCTGAAAATTATTTCTTATAATTTTTTGGGAGGTAGGCCTAAACTTATACTTCCCTGTCTTCTATGTAAATAATAGCCATTTTACCTAATATAATTATTATTCTATAAAATCTGAAATTGTTATAATTGTCAATTCTCACTTATTTTATGGCAATTTAGTATACTAATGATGGTTTTTTAATATAATTCAGTTGTATATGACTCCCCTTCTGATAAAGTTAGTGAACCTATTTCAGTTTCAAATGGTATTTCATTATACAAATAAATAATTTTACTCATAGAATGACCATATCTTTAGAAAGCCTTATTTACATAGTATTTAATATGTTGGGTGTATCTTGCCTAAATATTGTCAGTTTGACTGGTTTATAAGATTAGGTTTATTAATTATTCTGCATTTTAACTTTATTATATTGCCTAGATTTGAATTGTGGCTATTTGCAGAATGTTTTACTAATGTAATTATTTTATTTCCTTCTCTGACTTCTGACTCTGATATATTTGATTACAAATTAGTTCTCTGATCTGGCATAACAGTAATTATAGATTATACAATTAAAATATAACACCCAGATATATAAAACTGGTGTTCTTAATAACATTGTTTTGGTATATCACCAAATAACATAATAAAAAGTATTTCTACAACATTGGAATGATATCTAATTTTAGATAATGCATTCCTAAATTAACATGAACAATAAAATAACAATTATAATACTAATATTTCTTATGACTAACCCTTATTTATCTAAATGTTATATGTAATAGGAACCTAACATCCTGGTTCCATATATAATTGTTAACACCTTCTATAAACTTCTTCATAAACAGTTTGTTCTGTAGTTCCCCATTTATAAAATTTATACCCCCTCTTAAAGTATACCCCTAGCTACCTAAGTTATATTCCATTCTATGGAATGTTCTTATCGCTTTAGTAGCTTTTATTTAGTAATATTACTACTTCATTATCAAAGTAGGCACTGTTCACAAAACTTAAAGTTTGTTACTATGTACTGCAACTCATGTACCCTTTTAAAGTTTATTATTTATAATTTGATCACTTGCACTTGTCTATGGTGAATTATCAATATATTTACTAGTCTTTTTCTAGCTTTTAATATGAAATATTCAACCATGGGGGAACTGTGAAGACTTGTCTATACAAACTAAATAATAACTTTTTGAATGCACTAATATTTAATACTACTAACACTTTTAGTTTTTTGTCAGTTTTACAGTGATATGGTTTTTTAATGTGTTATACTTTCTTTTTTGGGCATTCATTGATTTTGGGGTTTTTTGGGGGTTCTTTCCCTATGGGGTTTTTGTTTTATATGGGTCGTCTTAATTATTCTTCTTTCTTCTTGAGTTTGGTTATTCTTCCTTCTTCTGTAGTTTTGGATTATCCTTCCTTCTTCCTTCTTCTGTAGTTCTTATTTTTATTATTCTTCTTTCTTCTTTAGTTTTAATTATTCTTCTTTCTTCTGTCTTCAGTAGTGGTAGTTTTGACTATTCTTCCTTCTTCTGTAGTAGTAGTTATAATTAGTCTTCTTTCTTCTTTAGTTTTAATTATTCTTCTTTCTTCTGTCTTCAGTAGTGGTAGTTTTGACTATTCTTCCTTCTTCTGTCTTCTGTATCTTTGATTGTTCTTCTTTCTTCAGTAATAGTAGTTTTAATTATTCTTCTTTCTTCTGTCTTCTGTATCTTTGATTGTTCTTCTTTCTTCATTCTTCAGTAGTAGTAGTTTTAATTATTCTTCCTTCTTCTTTAGTTCCAATTATTCTTCTTTCTTCTGTCTTCAGTAGTGGTAGTTTTGACTATTCTTCCTTCTTCTGTAGTAGTAGTTATAATTAGTCTTCTTTCTTCTTTAGTTTTAATTATTCTTCTTTCTTCTGTCTTCAGTAGTGGTAGTTTTAATTATTCTTCCTTCTTCTGTCTTCTGTATCTTTGATTGTCCTTCTTTCTTCATTCTTCAGTAGTAGTAGTTTTAATTAGTCTTCTTTCTTCTTTAGTTTTAATTATTCTTCTTTCTTCTGTCTTCTGTATCTTTGATTGTTCTTCTTTCTTCGTTCTTCAGTGATAGTAGTTCTAACTAGTTCTTCTTTCTTCATTAGATTTAGTTTGTTCTTCTTTCTTCTTTGAGTTTTAATTGTTCTTCCTTCTTCTTTAGCTTTGATTGTTCTTCCTTCTTCATTCTTCAGTAGCTTTGATTGTTCTTCTTTCTTCCTTCTTCAGTAGTAGTAGTTTTAATTATTCTTCCTTCTTCTGTCTTCTGTATCTTTGATTGTTCTTCATTCTTCAGTAATAGTAGTTTTAATTATTCTTCTTTCTTCTGTCTTCTGTATCTTTGATTGTTCTTCTTTCTTCAGTAATAGTAGTTTTAATTATTCTTCTTTCTTCTGTCTTCTGTATCTTTGAATGTTCTTCTTTCTTCAGTAATTGTAGTTTTAATTATTCTTCTTTCTTCTGTCTTCCGTATCTTTGATTGTTTTTCTTTCTTCCTTCTTCTGTAGTAGTAGTTATAATTAGTCTTCTTTCTTCTTTAGTTTTAATTATTCTTCTTTCTTCTGTCTTCAGTAGTGGTAGTTTTGACTATTCTTCCTTCTTCTGTCTTCTGTATCTTTGATTGTTCTTCTTTCTTCATTCTTCAGTAGTAGTAGTTTTAATTAGTCTTCTTTCTTCTTTAGTTCCAATTATTCTTCCTTCTTCTGTCTTCAGTAGTGGTAGTTTTGACTATTCTTCCTTCTTCTGTCTTCTGTATCTTTGATTGTTCTTCTTTCTTCAGTAATAGTAGTTTTAATTATTCTTCTTTCTTCTGTCTTCTGTATCTTTGATTGTTCTTCTTTCTTCAGTAATAGTAGTTTTAATTATTCTTCTTTCTTCTTTAGTTCTAATTATTCTTCTTTCTTCTGTCTTCGGTAGTAGTAGTTTTAATTATTCTTCCTTCTTCTGTCTTCTGTATCTTTGATTGTTCTTCTTTCTTCTGTCTTCAGTAGCTTTGATTGTTCTTCTGTCTTCTTTGAGTTTTGATTAGTTTTGTTTCTTCTGTCTTCAGTAGCTTTGTTTTTTCTGGTCTGGTTTCTTTGACGGGGTATATTAATTGCCTGCTTCTATCTTTCCTGGGTAATTTTGTTATTATTATTTTTAGTCTTCTGGGTTTTTAAATTTGTATTATATTATATTATTTGCAGAAATTTTCTTTATTCAACCTTTCTTGTGAATATATTATTAAACAGTGCATTTTAATTAATTCTCATCTGGATATTCCATATCTTAGAGCTTTATTAATGATCATTGAGTAATGTATTTGTGTGGATTATCTGTCATGCTACAGATTGCTCTCTTCCAGAAGTGATTAGTTCAGATCATACTTAGTTTGTCTGAAATAATTGCTTATGACATTATATTATAAATTATATTTCTTTTACTTCCTTCACATTTCTAAAAAATTTTTCTCCTATATTTTTGAGCTTATCTATATTTCATTATTAACTGGATTCTTACTGATAGTAATAGTCATCTGAGGTTCGTTATTTTTTATTTTTCCATTTTCTTCTTAACTCGTTTCTTTATCCTTGGGATATTTATTCCCTAAAATTCCCTAACACGTTAGCTGGGGCAGTGTCCAGAGGGGCTCTGTAGGCATCTCACTCTGCTGGCCATACTACGTCATTTATTGATTACAGAGGTAAATCATCTCTGACCAATACATAATAATACTGCTGGACTTATCTCAGACAGTCATTAATAAAATTATATAAGAATAGTCCACCTTATGACTATTAAAAAAAAATTAAATATCTTTGGATATTTCACTTCGTATACGAACAGATCTATTTATATATCTATCTTAGTGAATCTCTATCTCAGTTATTTTTCTCAATGGTTAGCTCTGCTGGCATTTTATTTCTCCTTGTGATTGGAAGCTGGTATAATATAATCATCACTTATTATTCAGTGTAAAGTTTTTAATTCTCTGTCATTTTTTGACTGTTATCACAATCTCCTTCTGGTCATTGGTAGCATATATTTTGTATTATATTTTTGTTCCTTTCTTAATTCTTGTGAATCGTTCCACTAGTATTATGTTTTTTCAATTACTCTTTTAATTGTCTTTCTAATAACTGACATTTATTGTATGATCATCTTTTTCATATGGATTTATTTATATATAGTTTTTCCTTTCTTTTTCAAAATTTTATTTTGCTCTTGCTTTTTATCCAAATGCACTCTTTATTATTAATGTCATATGTTTAATATCTCTGTTTATTTGACATAAAATTCTCATTAATTTCACTTCACAATAAGTTTATTCATTTAAATGGTATTAGTGGTTTGTATTGCCATTTCTTTATTCTGGAAAGTTTTTCAGAATTGGTCCCATATATAATTGTTTGTAATGTGTTATCCAAATTCTTTTTCTCCTTGTTCATTTCTAAAAGTTGTTTTTAAAATAAGGTAGTAAATTGTTTTTACTTGGGTTTTTGAATTTTGATGATTTAATTCAAAATTCATTTTCTCTTTGATTCATAAATTGTTTTCTAAATAATAGGCAGTAAGTAGTCATTACTTCATTTTTGAATTTAGTGGTTTAATTCAAAATTCATTTTCTTTTGTCCATAAATTGTTTTCTAAATAATAGGTAGTAAGTAGTCATTACTTCATTTTTGAATTTTTACTTTTAAATTCTTTCTTCCATACATTCGATTATTCATAATATTTTTTCATAAATATGGTTAACATATATTATTACCCTAAATATGGTATTAGCTCTCTTCTTTTCTTTATTTCAAGTGTACTTCTTATAATTATTTTTCTTTTAAATACCCAGGTTGAAGATTTTTATTAGGTTGGACAATTGCTCATAATTTCTTTTTCTTTAACATAGGTTTTTGGCCGTCGTCGGTTATCATAACATCCGTCTTTCTTTGTGGAGGTATATGGTATTAGACTTAACCGTAGTCTGTCACTTCAGTTACTCTCATTGTCCGGATGACCATAGTTTTCATCATCGTTCCGGTACTAGTGACATCTCTGGCCTTTGTCTTGTATTTCATTTTTCTAGCTGCTATTCCTTTGTTTGCTGCTAAGCTTATTCGGCTCCCTCTATCATAGTGTTTTATATACCAGTACGTCTCTGGTCCATCAATGATCAATGATACCATTGACAATCTACCATATATCTCCATCCCTGTTGTATTCCATTTACCTCTGATCACTTCCCCATGGTAAACTACTGTCTGCTGGTAAACCATTTCTGAGATTACCATCAATCTATTTCCATAATTTCTGGAACTCACGATTTCTTCATTGTTGGTAATAGGGATATTATCATTATCAAATAAACCATGGTTCATCATTTCCATTTCTTCCCTTGTTTTCATTAATTTCTTTGGATGCCTTCTTTTCATTCCCTTTTGTTTCACTTCCATATCCTTAGTATTTTCTTTCTTCCCGTTCGTTTTCTTTTCAGGTAACACTATCCCTGGCTCCATTGTTTTATTGTTTGGTATTTCCTTTCGTTCTGGTTTGCTGTTGCCCAGTGTCTTATCCAATTCTTCATCCAAGGATGTGACGTTTTTATCTATTTCACTCAAACCTTCCTTCAAGATTTGTCTGTATTCTTTTCTATCCCTTCTTTCCTCTTCCCTGTCTTCTTTCATTTCCTTATGCCATCGTCGGTTATCCTCCCTTATTTCTTCTCTTAACCGTTGGTAGTCCTCTCTTAACTCTTTCCTTAATTGTTGATGATCACTTTCGATTTTCTTATTGGTTTCTTCCATCTTTTCTTCCAAATTCTTCTTATTTTCTTCCATTTTCTTTTCCACCTTTTTACTGGTTTCCTCAATTCTCTTATTGGTCCTTTCAATTTTACGGCCCAATTCTTCCTTTGTTTCTTGGTTGTCCTTCTTCAATTCTTCCCTTAAAGATTGGTTATCATTCTTCAAATCTTCAAATCTTTTATTATTTTCTTCTGTGGTAGAATCCATTTTCTTGTTCAAGTTTTCTTCGGTGGAATCCATTTTCTTGCTTAATTCTTCCTTGGTTGAATCCATTTTCTTACTGGTCTCTCCTATGTCCTTTTTTATTTGCAGGAACATTTCCATCATTTTCTCTAAAATCGGATCTTCTGTTGTTTTGGATTTCTCCTGGTCTTGGACATGGACGTCCCCTGTTTGAGTGGATATTTCGGGTTGTTTCTCTAGTGGTGCTGGTTGTTGATGTTCTACCCGTTCTAATATCCTTTCCACGTCCTCCACTGGGGTCGCCTCCTTATCCTCCATATCGAGTTCTTTCTCGGCCTCCGCCGCTCTCTTCTTTGATGTGGCACGACGCATTATTTTCCCTGATTCCCTGGCTGGGTAACCGCTGCCAAGCTGAATTAGGAGTTGGGTAAGTAATTACAGTAATTTCAACCCCTAATTACAGCCCTTCAGTTGGACGCCATTTTGTAATAATACGTTGAAGTCCTGGTTTCTTCTAGCCCCGCGATGGAAGCCATTTTTGTAATATAACTGTGAAATTACAAATTATAATTAAATTTATAAAGTGTTGCTTGTATGGTATTCTGCGGTAATCGAGCCCCACAAGTTGGGTTCGCCAAATTTTGTAATATAACTGTGAATGAGTGGGTATAATAAAATAAATAAAAGGTTGATGTATGTAGATTGTGCTCTCCTGTAAGTCCCACTGGTTGTGCTAGCTGATTTTGTAATACAACCCTACTATAATTGTAATTGTATAGTGTTCTGGTATAATATTATCCAGGATAATTTTTATGGTGTGTATGTTCAGTAGTGACGTTCCGCTCTGGGAATCGTCGATTTGGTAAAGTTCCTGGTCTTTGTTATTGGTAATTGGGATGTTATTACCATCAATTAAATAAAGTGTATTTTGCTGTGTAGCAAATTGAAATAAAATATAAATTTAAAATTTATATTTATAAAAAAAAAATAATTTCGGAACAAATATTTTCGAGGTATTTATGTGCTTAATAATAGGAATAAATTGAGGTTGTGGATCGTAATTATAATTATAATAGTAAGGTGTTTAATTTGGTAATAAATTTCTGTTCGGTAAATTTGTTAAAAAGATAATCCAATTAACTTCAAGTTAGGCGAAAACGGCTCTCTTCTTCTTACTCTTGAAATGTTGTAGTTTCGCATATACTGCCTTTAAAGATTATCTATTTTTCTTGGTTAATTAATGATTATGTCCTTTTATAAGAGAAATCAACTCCAATTTACCAAAAAACAGACAAATACGTTTATTAAATACAATAATAAGGTTGGTCGATTAATTAATCGAAGTTACAAGCCATATCGAGTTCTTGCTCAGGTCGGTCGATATTAGAAGTTTTACAATTGTATTATTTAAACAGGTTCTTTGAACGGTTATTTATATAAAAAGCCAGAGAAGGTCAGGGACATGAAAGTATAACACTTACAATTCAAAAAAAAGGTCTTAAATTTAAACAATATACTGGTAATTATTAATAATAAAAGTTTATATATAATTTTGTTCAAACCAGAAAGCAGCCTAGTCGTCTCTAATTGAGGTGACGGAATGGGATCAGAATGGCTGCCTGACGCATGCGCGTTGAAAGCTTCTAATGTAAACAACGTACTTGTTGAGATAATATGTCCCTTCTTTGGTTAAATGTTCTTCACTACGGTATATGATCTTCTGGGGTATAGTTTATTGTCACTGTTGTTAGATGGAAACGTACACTTGGTGTAAAAATGTTGTTAAATAAGTATATCAACTGGTGTTTATGTGTCAGTTAACCTCGAATTTTCACTTGGTGTTTGATGCGATTTCAGTGTTATTTCAATGTAATTGGTTATATGTGATTTCGTTTATAGGTGTTATGTAGTTCGTGGGTCAACTTCACCACTTCACTTTCATTAAAATAGTTAAAAATTTAATTTACATAAAATGATTCAGAACTCCGTTGTAGCATAACGTCCATTAAAGGTTGGTTCAAACAAATATTCACGAGAAGTGCTCTCTTCGAGGTATAATAATGAACTGTCTGTATTTCCATCATCTCATGAAAATCTTAGCCTATATAATATAGTTCAGACATTGTTAAAAATTGCCATAACTTCCGACACGTTTTAAAATAGTACACTATGTTCATAAAATAAATTCGTTATTAGTTAACTGTTTGCAATATAAAATACATATTCGTTTTCACTATTCTATTCTACTTATTTTGATAGTAATTAAGTTAGTATTACAAAGTTTTATCTGAAAATTATTTCTTATAATTTTTTGGGAGGTAGGCCTAAACTTATACTTCCCTGTCTTCTATGTAAATAATAGCCATTTTACCTAATATAATTATTATTCTATAAAATCTGAAATTGTTATAATTGTCAATTCTCACTTATTTTATGGCAATTTAGTATACTAATGATGGTTTTTTAATATAATTCAGTTGTATATGACTCCCCTTCTGATAAAGTTAGTGAACCTATTTCAGTTTCAAATGGTATTTCATTATACAAATAAATAATTTTACTCATAGAATGACCATATCTTTAGAAAGCCTTATTTACATAGTATTTAATATGTTGGGTGTATCTTGCCTAAATATTGTCAGTTTGACTGGTTTATAAGATTAGGTTTATTAATTATTCTGCATTTTAACTTTATTATATTGCCTAGATTTGAATTGTGGCTATTTGCAGAATGTTTTACTAATGTAATTATTTTATTTCCTTCTCTGACTTCTGACTCTGATATATTTGATTACAAATTAGTTCTCTGATCTGGCATAACAGTAATTATAGATTATACAATTAAAATATAACACCCAGATATATAAAACTGGTGTTCTTAATAACATTGTTTTGGTATATCACCAAATAACATAATAAAAAGTATTTCTACAACATTGGAATGATATCTAATTTTAGATAATGCATTCCTAAATTAACATGAACAATAAAATAACAATTATAATACTAATATTTCTTATGACTAACCCTTATTTATCTAAATGTTATATGTAATAGGAACCTAACATCCTGGTTCCATATATAATTGTTAACACCTTCTATAAACTTCTTCATAAACAGTTTGTTCTGTAGTTCCCCATTTATAAAATTTATACCCCCTCTTAAAGTATACCCCTAGCTACCTAAGTTATATTCCATTCTATGGAATGTTCTTATCGCTTTAGTAGCTTTTATTTAGTAATATTACTACTTCATTATCAAAGTAGGCACTGTTCACAAAACTTAAAGTTTGTTACTATGTACTGCAACTCATGTACCCTTTTAAAGTTTATTATTTATAATTTGATCACTTGCACTTGTCTATGGTGAATTATCAATATATTTACTAGTCTTTTTCTAGCTTTTAATATGAAATATTCAACCATGGGGGAACTGTGAAGACTTGTCTATACAAACTAAATAATAACTTTTTGAATGCACTAATATTTAATACTACTAACACTTTTAGTTTTTTGTCAGTTTTACAGTGATATGGTTTTTTAATGTGTTATACTTTCTTTTTTGGGCATTCATTGATTTTGGGGTTTTTTGGGGGTTCTTTCCCTATGGGGTTTTTGTTTTATATGGGTCGTCTTAATTATTCTTCTTTCTTCTTGAGTTTGGTTATTCTTCCTTCTTCTGTAGTTTTGGATTATCCTTCCTTCTTCCTTCTTCTGTAGTTCTTATTTTTATTATTCTTCTTTCTTCTTTAGTTTTAATTATTCTTCTTTCTTCTGTCTTCAGTAGTGGTAGTTTTGACTATTCTTCCTTCTTCTGTAGTAGTAGTTATAATTAGTCTTCTTTCTTCTTTAGTTTTAATTATTCTTCTTTCTTCTGTCTTCAGTAGTGGTAGTTTTGACTATTCTTCCTTCTTCTGTCTTCTGTATCTTTGATTGTTCTTCTTTCTTCAGTAATAGTAGTTTTAATTATTCTTCTTTCTTCTGTCTTCTGTATCTTTGATTGTTCTTCTTTCTTCATTCTTCAGTAGTAGTAGTTTTAATTATTCTTCCTTCTTCTTTAGTTCCAATTATTCTTCTTTCTTCTGTCTTCAGTAGTGGTAGTTTTGACTATTCTTCCTTCTTCTGTAGTAGTAGTTATAATTAGTCTTCTTTCTTCTTTAGTTTTAATTATTCTTCTTTCTTCTGTCTTCAGTAGTGGTAGTTTTAATTATTCTTCCTTCTTCTGTCTTCTGTATCTTTGATTGTCCTTCTTTCTTCATTCTTCAGTAGTAGTAGTTTTAATTAGTCTTCTTTCTTCTTTAGTTTTAATTATTCTTCTTTCTTCTGTCTTCTGTATCTTTGATTGTTCTTCTTTCTTCGTTCTTCAGTGATAGTAGTTCTAACTAGTTCTTCTTTCTTCATTAGATTTAGTTTGTTCTTCTTTCTTCTTTGAGTTTTAATTGTTCTTCCTTCTTCTTTAGCTTTGATTGTTCTTCCTTCTTCATTCTTCAGTAGCTTTGATTGTTCTTCTTTCTTCCTTCTTCAGTAGTAGTAGTTTTAATTATTCTTCCTTCTTCTGTCTTCTGTATCTTTGATTGTTCTTCATTCTTCAGTAATAGTAGTTTTAATTATTCTTCTTTCTTCTGTCTTCTGTATCTTTGATTGTTCTTCTTTCTTCAGTAATAGTAGTTTTAATTATTCTTCTTTCTTCTGTCTTCTGTATCTTTGAATGTTCTTCTTTCTTCAGTAATTGTAGTTTTAATTATTCTTCTTTCTTCTGTCTTCCGTATCTTTGATTGTTTTTCTTTCTTCCTTCTTCTGTAGTAGTAGTTATAATTAGTCTTCTTTCTTCTTTAGTTTTAATTATTCTTCTTTCTTCTGTCTTCAGTAGTGGTAGTTTTGACTATTCTTCCTTCTTCTGTCTTCTGTATCTTTGATTGTTCTTCTTTCTTCATTCTTCAGTAGTAGTAGTTTTAATTAGTCTTCTTTCTTCTTTAGTTCCAATTATTCTTCCTTCTTCTGTCTTCAGTAGTGGTAGTTTTGACTATTCTTCCTTCTTCTGTCTTCTGTATCTTTGATTGTTCTTCTTTCTTCAGTAATAGTAGTTTTAATTATTCTTCTTTCTTCTGTCTTCTGTATCTTTGATTGTTCTTCTTTCTTCAGTAATAGTAGTTTTAATTATTCTTCTTTCTTCTTTAGTTCTAATTATTCTTCTTTCTTCTGTCTTCGGTAGTAGTAGTTTTAATTATTCTTCCTTCTTCTGTCTTCTGTATCTTTGATTGTTCTTCTTTCTTCTGTCTTCAGTAGCTTTGATTGTTCTTCTGTCTTCTTTGAGTTTTGATTAGTTTTGTTTCTTCTGTCTTCAGTAGCTTTGTTTTTTCTGGTCTGGTTTCTTTGACGGGGTATATTAATTGCCTGCTTCTATCTTTCCTGGGTAATTTTGTTATTATTATTTTTAGTCTTCTGGGTTTTTAAATTTGTATTATATTATATTATTTGCAGAAATTTTCTTTATTCAACCTTTCTTGTGAATATATTATTAAACAGTGCATTTTAATTAATTCTCATCTGGATATTCCATATCTTAGAGCTTTATTAATGATCATTGAGTAATGTATTTGTGTGGATTATCTGTCATGCTACAGATTGCTCTCTTCCAGAAGTGATTAGTTCAGATCATACTTAGTTTGTCTGAAATAATTGCTTATGACATTATATTATAAATTATATTTCTTTTACTTCCTTCACATTTCTAAAAAATTTTTCTCCTATATTTTTGAGCTTATCTATATTTCATTATTAACTGGATTCTTACTGATAGTAATAGTCATCTGAGGTTCGTTATTTTTTATTTTTCCATTTTCTTCTTAACTCGTTTCTTTATCCTTGGGATATTTATTCCCTAAAATTCCCTAACACGTTAGCTGGGGCAGTGTCCAGAGGGGCTCTGTAGGCATCTCACTCTGCTGGCCATACTACGTCATTTATTGATTACAGAGGTAAATCATCTCTGACCAATACATAATAATACTGCTGGACTTATCTCAGACAGTCATTAATAAAATTATATAAGAATAGTCCACCTTATGACTATTAAAAAAAAATTAAATATCTTTGGATATTTCACTTCGTATACGAACAGATCTATTTATATATCTATCTTAGTGAATCTCTATCTCAGTTATTTTTCTCAATGGTTAGCTCTGCTGGCATTTTATTTCTCCTTGTGATTGGAAGCTGGTATAATATAATCATCACTTATTATTCAGTGTAAAGTTTTTAATTCTCTGTCATTTTTTGACTGTTATCACAATCTCCTTCTGGTCATTGGTAGCATATATTTTGTATTATATTTTTGTTCCTTTCTTAATTCTTGTGAATCGTTCCACTAGTATTATGTTTTTTCAATTACTCTTTTAATTGTCTTTCTAATAACTGACATTTATTGTATGATCATCTTTTTCATATGGATTTATTTATATATAGTTTTTCCTTTCTTTTTCAAAATTTTATTTTGCTCTTGCTTTTTATCCAAATGCACTCTTTATTATTAATGTCATATGTTTAATATCTCTGTTTATTTGACATAAAATTCTCATTAATTTCACTTCACAATAAGTTTATTCATTTAAATGGTATTAGTGGTTTGTATTGCCATTTCTTTATTCTGGAAAGTTTTTCAGAATTGGTCCCATATATAATTGTTTGTAATGTGTTATCCAAATTCTTTTTCTCCTTGTTCATTTCTAAAAGTTGTTTTTAAAATAAGGTAGTAAATTGTTTTTACTTGGGTTTTTGAATTTTGATGATTTAATTCAAAATTCATTTTCTCTTTGATTCATAAATTGTTTTCTAAATAATAGGCAGTAAGTAGTCATTACTTCATTTTTGAATTTAGTGGTTTAATTCAAAATTCATTTTCTTTTGTCCATAAATTGTTTTCTAAATAATAGGTAGTAAGTAGTCATTACTTCATTTTTGAATTTTTACTTTTAAATTCTTTCTTCCATACATTCGATTATTCATAATATTTTTTCATAAATATGGTTAACATATATTATTACCCTAAATATGGTATTAGCTCTCTTCTTTTCTTTATTTCAAGTGTACTTCTTATAATTATTTTTCTTTTAAATACCCAGGTTGAAGATTTTTATTAGGTTGGACAATTGCTCATAATTTCTTTTTCTTTAACATAGGTTTTTGGCCGTCGTCGGTTATCATAACATCCGTCTTTCTTTGTGGAGGTATATGGTATTAGACTTAACCGTAGTCTGTCACTTCAGTTACTCTCATTGTCCGGATGACCATAGTTTTCATCATCGTTCCGGTACTAGTGACATCTCTGGCCTTTGTCTTGTATTTCATTTTTCTAGCTGCTATTCCTTTGTTTGCTGCTAAGCTTATTCGGCTCCCTCTATCATAGTGTTTTATATACCAGTACGTCTCTGGTCCATCAATGATCAATGATACCATTGACAATCTACCATATATCTCCATCCCTGTTGTATTCCATTTACCTCTGATCACTTCCCCATGGTAAACTACTGTCTGCTGGTAAACCATTTCTGAGATTACCATCAATCTATTTCCATAATTTCTGGAACTCACGATTTCTTCATTGTTGGTAATAGGGATATTATCATTATCAAATAAACCATGGTTCATCATTTCCATTTCTTCCCTTGTTTTCATTAATTTCTTTGGATGCCTTCTTTTCATTCCCTTTTGTTTCACTTCCATATCCTTAGTATTTTCTTTCTTCCCGTTCGTTTTCTTTTCAGGTAACACTATCCCTGGCTCCATTGTTTTATTGTTTGGTATTTCCTTTCGTTCTGGTTTGCTGTTGCCCAGTGTCTTATCCAATTCTTCATCCAAGGATGTGACGTTTTTATCTATTTCACTCAAACCTTCCTTCAAGATTTGTCTGTATTCTTTTCTATCCCTTCTTTCCTCTTCCCTGTCTTCTTTCATTTCCTTATGCCATCGTCGGTTATCCTCCCTTATTTCTTCTCTTAACCGTTGGTAGTCCTCTCTTAACTCTTTCCTTAATTGTTGATGATCACTTTCGATTTTCTTATTGGTTTCTTCCATCTTTTCTTCCAAATTCTTCTTATTTTCTTCCATTTTCTTTTCCACCTTTTTACTGGTTTCCTCAATTCTCTTATTGGTCCTTTCAATTTTACGGCCCAATTCTTCCTTTGTTTCTTGGTTGTCCTTCTTCAATTCTTCCCTTAAAGATTGGTTATCATTCTTCAAATCTTCAAATCTTTTATTATTTTCTTCTGTGGTAGAATCCATTTTCTTGTTCAAGTTTTCTTCGGTGGAATCCATTTTCTTGCTTAATTCTTCCTTGGTTGAATCCATTTTCTTACTGGTCTCTCCTATGTCCTTTTTTATTTGCAGGAACATTTCCATCATTTTCTCTAAAATCGGATCTTCTGTTGTTTTGGATTTCTCCTGGTCTTGGACATGGACGTCCCCTGTTTGAGTGGATATTTCGGGTTGTTTCTCTAGTGGTGCTGGTTGTTGATGTTCTACCCGTTCTAATATCCTTTCCACGTCCTCCACTGGGGTCGCCTCCTTATCCTCCATATCGAGTTCTTTCTCGGCCTCCGCCGCTCTCTTCTTTGATGTGGCACGACGCATTATTTTCCCTGATTCCCTGGCTGGGTAACCGCTGCCAAGCTGAATTAGGAGTTGGGTAAGTAATTACAGTAATTTCAACCCCTAATTACAGCCCTTCAGTTGGACGCCATTTTGTAATAATACGTTGAAGTCCTGGTTTCTTCTAGCCCCGCGATGGAAGCCATTTTTGTAATATAACTGTGAAATTACAAATTATAATTAAATTTATAAAGTGTTGCTTGTATGGTATTCTGCGGTAATCGAGCCCCACAAGTTGGGTTCGCCAAATTTTGTAATATAACTGTGAATGAGTGGGTATAATAAAATAAATAAAAGGTTGATGTATGTAGATTGTGCTCTCCTGTAAGTCCCACTGGTTGTGCTAGCTGATTTTGTAATACAACCCTACTATAATTGTAATTGTATAGTGTTCTGGTATAATATTATCCAGGATAATTTTTATGGTGTGTATGTTCAGTAGTGACGTTCCGCTCTGGGAATCGTCGATTTGGTAAAGTTCCTGGTCTTTGTTATTGGTAATTGGGATGTTATTACCATCAATTAAATAAAGTGTATTTTGCTGTGTAGCAAATTGAAATAAAATATAAATTTAAAATTTATATTTATAAAAAAAAAATAATTTCGGAACAAATATTTTCGAGGTATTTATGTGCTTAATAATAGGAATAAATTGAGGTTGTGGATCGTAATTATAATTATAATAGTAAGGTGTTTAATTTGGTAATAAATTTCTGTTCGGTAAATTTGTTAAAAAGATAATCCAATTAACTTCAAGTTAGGCGAAAACGGCTCTCTTCTTCTTACTCTTGAAATGTTGTAGTTTCGCATATACTGCCTTTAAAGATTATCTATTTTTCTTGGTTAATTAATGATTATGTCCTTTTATAAGAGAAATCAACTCCAATTTACCAAAAAACAGACAAATACGTTTATTAAATACAATAATAAGGTTGGTCGATTAATTAATCGAAGTTACAAGCCATATCGAGTTCTTGCTCAGGTCGGTCGATATTAGAAGTTTTACAATTGTATTATTTAAACAGGTTCTTTGAACGGTTATTTATATAAAAAGCCAGAGAAGGTCAGGGACATGAAAGTATAACACTTACAATTCAAAAAAAAGGTCTTAAATTTAAACAATATACTGGTAATTATTAATAATAAAAGTTTATATATAATTTTGTTCAAACCAGAAAGCAGCCTAGTCGTCTCTAATTGAGGTGACGGAATGGGATCAGAATGGCTGCCTGACGCATGCGCGTTGAAAGCTTCTAATGTAAACAACGTACTTGTTGAGATAATATGTCCCTTCTTTGGTTAAATGTTCTTCACTACGGTATATGATCTTCTGGGGTATAGTTTATTGTCACTGTTGTTAGATGGAAACGTACACTTGGTGTAAAAATGTTGTTAAATAAGTATATCAACTGGTGTTTATGTGTCAGTTAACCTCGAATTTTCACTTGGTGTTTGATGCGATTTCAGTGTTATTTCAATGTAATTGGTTATATGTGATTTCGTTTATAGGTGTTATGTAGTTCGTGGGTCAACTTCACCACTTCACTTTCATTAAAATAGTTAAAAATTTAATTTACATAAAATGATTCAGAACTCCGTTGTAGCATAACGTCCATTAAAGGTTGGTTCAAACAAATATTCACGAGAAGTGCTCTCTTCGAGGTATAATAATGAACTGTCTGTATTTCCATCATCTCATGAAAATCTTAGCCTATATAATATAGTTCAGACATTGTTAAAAATTGCCATAACTTCCGACACGTTTTAAAATAGTACACTATGTTCATAAAATAAATTCGTTATTAGTTAACTGTTTGCAATATAAAATACATATTCGTTTTCACTATTCTATTCTACTTATTTTGATAGTAATTAAGTTAGTATTACAAAGTTTTATCTGAAAATTATTTCTTATAATTTTTTGGGAGGTAGGCCTAAACTTATACTTCCCTGTCTTCTATGTAAATAATAGCCATTTTACCTAATATAATTATTATTCTATAAAATCTGAAATTGTTATAATTGTCAATTCTCACTTATTTTATGGCAATTTAGTATACTAATGATGGTTTTTTAATATAATTCAGTTGTATATGACTCCCCTTCTGATAAAGTTAGTGAACCTATTTCAGTTTCAAATGGTATTTCATTATACAAATAAATAATTTTACTCATAGAATGACCATATCTTTAGAAAGCCTTATTTACATAGTATTTAATATGTTGGGTGTATCTTGCCTAAATATTGTCAGTTTGACTGGTTTATAAGATTAGGTTTATTAATTATTCTGCATTTTAACTTTATTATATTGCCTAGATTTGAATTGTGGCTATTTGCAGAATGTTTTACTAATGTAATTATTTTATTTCCTTCTCTGACTTCTGACTCTGATATATTTGATTACAAATTAGTTCTCTGATCTGGCATAACAGTAATTATAGATTATACAATTAAAATATAACACCCAGATATATAAAACTGGTGTTCTTAATAACATTGTTTTGGTATATCACCAAATAACATAATAAAAAGTATTTCTACAACATTGGAATGATATCTAATTTTAGATAATGCATTCCTAAATTAACATGAACAATAAAATAACAATTATAATACTAATATTTCTTATGACTAACCCTTATTTATCTAAATGTTATATGTAATAGGAACCTAACATCCTGGTTCCATATATAATTGTTAACACCTTCTATAAACTTCTTCATAAACAGTTTGTTCTGTAGTTCCCCATTTATAAAATTTATACCCCCTCTTAAAGTATACCCCTAGCTACCTAAGTTATATTCCATTCTATGGAATGTTCTTATCGCTTTAGTAGCTTTTATTTAGTAATATTACTACTTCATTATCAAAGTAGGCACTGTTCACAAAACTTAAAGTTTGTTACTATGTACTGCAACTCATGTACCCTTTTAAAGTTTATTATTTATAATTTGATCACTTGCACTTGTCTATGGTGAATTATCAATATATTTACTAGTCTTTTTCTAGCTTTTAATATGAAATATTCAACCATGGGGGAACTGTGAAGACTTGTCTATACAAACTAAATAATAACTTTTTGAATGCACTAATATTTAATACTACTAACACTTTTAGTTTTTTGTCAGTTTTACAGTGATATGGTTTTTTAATGTGTTATACTTTCTTTTTTGGGCATTCATTGATTTTGGGGTTTTTTGGGGGTTCTTTCCCTATGGGGTTTTTGTTTTATATGGGTCGTCTTAATTATTCTTCTTTCTTCTTGAGTTTGGTTATTCTTCCTTCTTCTGTAGTTTTGGATTATCCTTCCTTCTTCCTTCTTCTGTAGTTCTTATTTTTATTATTCTTCTTTCTTCTTTAGTTTTAATTATTCTTCTTTCTTCTGTCTTCAGTAGTGGTAGTTTTGACTATTCTTCCTTCTTCTGTAGTAGTAGTTATAATTAGTCTTCTTTCTTCTTTAGTTTTAATTATTCTTCTTTCTTCTGTCTTCAGTAGTGGTAGTTTTGACTATTCTTCCTTCTTCTGTCTTCTGTATCTTTGATTGTTCTTCTTTCTTCAGTAATAGTAGTTTTAATTATTCTTCTTTCTTCTGTCTTCTGTATCTTTGATTGTTCTTCTTTCTTCATTCTTCAGTAGTAGTAGTTTTAATTATTCTTCCTTCTTCTTTAGTTCCAATTATTCTTCTTTCTTCTGTCTTCAGTAGTGGTAGTTTTGACTATTCTTCCTTCTTCTGTAGTAGTAGTTATAATTAGTCTTCTTTCTTCTTTAGTTTTAATTATTCTTCTTTCTTCTGTCTTCAGTAGTGGTAGTTTTAATTATTCTTCCTTCTTCTGTCTTCTGTATCTTTGATTGTCCTTCTTTCTTCATTCTTCAGTAGTAGTAGTTTTAATTAGTCTTCTTTCTTCTTTAGTTTTAATTATTCTTCTTTCTTCTGTCTTCTGTATCTTTGATTGTTCTTCTTTCTTCGTTCTTCAGTGATAGTAGTTCTAACTAGTTCTTCTTTCTTCATTAGATTTAGTTTGTTCTTCTTTCTTCTTTGAGTTTTAATTGTTCTTCCTTCTTCTTTAGCTTTGATTGTTCTTCCTTCTTCATTCTTCAGTAGCTTTGATTGTTCTTCTTTCTTCCTTCTTCAGTAGTAGTAGTTTTAATTATTCTTCCTTCTTCTGTCTTCTGTATCTTTGATTGTTCTTCATTCTTCAGTAATAGTAGTTTTAATTATTCTTCTTTCTTCTGTCTTCTGTATCTTTGATTGTTCTTCTTTCTTCAGTAATAGTAGTTTTAATTATTCTTCTTTCTTCTGTCTTCTGTATCTTTGAATGTTCTTCTTTCTTCAGTAATTGTAGTTTTAATTATTCTTCTTTCTTCTGTCTTCCGTATCTTTGATTGTTTTTCTTTCTTCCTTCTTCTGTAGTAGTAGTTATAATTAGTCTTCTTTCTTCTTTAGTTTTAATTATTCTTCTTTCTTCTGTCTTCAGTAGTGGTAGTTTTGACTATTCTTCCTTCTTCTGTCTTCTGTATCTTTGATTGTTCTTCTTTCTTCATTCTTCAGTAGTAGTAGTTTTAATTAGTCTTCTTTCTTCTTTAGTTCCAATTATTCTTCCTTCTTCTGTCTTCAGTAGTGGTAGTTTTGACTATTCTTCCTTCTTCTGTCTTCTGTATCTTTGATTGTTCTTCTTTCTTCAGTAATAGTAGTTTTAATTATTCTTCTTTCTTCTGTCTTCTGTATCTTTGATTGTTCTTCTTTCTTCAGTAATAGTAGTTTTAATTATTCTTCTTTCTTCTTTAGTTCTAATTATTCTTCTTTCTTCTGTCTTCGGTAGTAGTAGTTTTAATTATTCTTCCTTCTTCTGTCTTCTGTATCTTTGATTGTTCTTCTTTCTTCTGTCTTCAGTAGCTTTGATTGTTCTTCTGTCTTCTTTGAGTTTTGATTAGTTTTGTTTCTTCTGTCTTCAGTAGCTTTGTTTTTTCTGGTCTGGTTTCTTTGACGGGGTATATTAATTGCCTGCTTCTATCTTTCCTGGGTAATTTTGTTATTATTATTTTTAGTCTTCTGGGTTTTTAAATTTGTATTATATTATATTATTCGCAGAAATTTTCTTTATTCAACCTTTCTTGTGAATATATTATTAAACAGTGCATTTTAATTAATTCTCATCTGGATATTCCATATCTTAGAGCTTTATTAATGATCATTGAGTAATGTATTTGTGTGGATTATCTGTCATGCTACAATATACAAAAGTATAAAGACCTTTTTTTATTATCTCTAAACAGGTATTGCTTCTTAGAGGCAATACAATTTTAGGAGATTTGACAAAAGATTACGTCTATTATTGCTATTATTTAATAGATTTTTAATACTAAATGTGGAGCGAACAACGATATGTACGTACATTTATTTTTTAAGAGGGCAGGTGGAAGAATTTTCTGTATAAACGTCCAGAAGGGTCCACACTTCGGAGTCTGTGGGCGTCAGTATTATACCCGACCCACTAAAAAACCACCTCCCTTTCCCCTTCTAGGATACTGACCTTGAACTGTTTGACACACTACTTTGGTCTAGGCCTACTGTCACCTAGATATTATACGTTTGTGTTAATGAATGTTGCAGGTAATTTATTAACAATTTGGTCTTGAGGTTCTGGCCAAGGAGGTAGAGAGAATTAGGAAGAAGGGTCTTAAAATGGCAAAGAACAAGAAATCAACTCTCGATCAGAAACTTTTTACTGCCTATATTTATGTCTACGTGGAGCAGACTCTGGCTGATAAGAAGAGCCCAATGTTAGACGTCCGAATTCGCCCTGTTTAATGTACGCCTGCGGCTGTTACTAATGTTATAACTATTATTATTTTTACTGTGATAATAATAATAATTATTATTGTAGCTTGCTATTTTCTTATTAGCAACTCTAATCCGTGCTCTATACCAGTGTATGTAACACTTTTCAACAACAAATTCTTTATAATTTTGTTTTCATCGTTATTGTCTTGTGTATAAATAAATAAACCAACAATCTGTGTAAATTAATTAACAAATTAGTGCATGTAGAACAAAATACTGAGAGGTGTGGGCCTATAAGCATTGGATAAAGCCACGGGTGGAGGGGAAATGACCACGTCATTAAAGTTTAAAGTTGGAAGGGGTTGTTTGGCCTGCAACAGAAGGAAGGGGTACGCGGCGACAGGTCGTTTTCACGTCGCACGTTCGCCAGGAAATCCGGCTATCTATTTTCTCTGTAACCCCTGTGTTGAAGTAGTACCGAATCGATACAGCGCACGACAGTTTCCGTTTTCTTATGTATACAGTAAGCTGAGCTACAGACCCGCGACAGTTGTGAAATTCATACATAGGTTGATGTGAATTTATTTATATTCAATGGAAATAATCATAAAACTGTCTTCGCTTGAGTATATTTTGTAACTTACAGAAACTTGGAGCTTTCTCATTAAATGGATTTATTAAATAGGCATTGAATTTTTTATAAATAAACAGGGGTGTATTTACGGTGGGACGAACTGGACCCAGCCCACCCACAGAGTCGAAAAGTTAATAAATTTTGTGAATCTCTTAATTTTAGACTCCTTTATTATTTTCTCGTCTGTGTTTTTTTAGAAAGTAACTCGTTTTCAAGTATATATATATATATATATATATATATATAATTATTTGCAGTTATTTTATTTCTATATGCCATACAGTGTGGATGCCATTTAATGTACTGTTATTTTATAATTTGTATGGTATTTCTATCTGCTCATAAAAAGAAAACTCTATCTCAGGGTTAACAATTATTAAGTTGATTTATATTATTTAATACTGTCTATGATTTATTCTTTTCTTTAATCCGTACGAAATAACGTTAGTCTATAAATTTTTTATAAATAACAAGGTAAGAATATCTACCATATAAATGTAAATAGCTTGAATCTGAACTCTTCACAACTGCAACGGGTTCAATTCTAGTTGATGTTTATCATCTTAAAGATAATGTTAGGCTTCGTGGTTTGTTCCTTCTCTGGAATTTCTTATTAGATTAAATGTTGAATTATATTTTCTTCTATTATTACTAAATTGATACTTCATCGGAACATCGAATTTTATTGTATTGACACTCAAACTATCTTCCAGTACAGGCTTCTTCTTTTAGTTCGGCGTTCTATAAATGATATACTCAAACTTCTTGAAATATTGTTGTTTATTAAGTTGTATAAAAATTATAATTCTTTCAATGTTATAGATTTATACTCTTGTATGTTTATTAAATTTAATATCAATGTTAACTCCCTTCCTTTAAAGGTTTCCTTTATTAAATACAAAAGTAAACTCTTTTACAAGACCACTCTTAAATGTTTATGTAATTATATATAAAAATAGACTTTTTGATGTGTATCGTATTACATATAATATTAAACTTTTGATGTGTGTCTTCTGAAATATAAAATTAAACTAAAACAAACTTTCTTCCATTTGAATACAATTCAAATCTAAGAATTTAAAATTTGCCATTTAGATACCTAACTACATTCGTCACATCTTTCCATCATATGACTCTTAACAACATATATAATTTTATTAATTATTATTAAGTACATTTATTTGCTATTTTACATTATCCATATAATTAGTATATTTTAGATTACTATTCTATTAATCTTTCATTTTATTTGAATGTTTATTTCCAATTTAATATAATAATTGTCAACACATATTTCTTAATGCTGTTCTATATAATATTGGAGTCTACCTCTATGTTGGTCGTGACTAACACTCAGTTTTTTGTTTACAATCCTAACATATGTTCACAATACTATTAAATTTATATCTTCTCTCTTTTAAAATTATTATTTCATTCTTATGTACTGTGGTGTATTTTAACAGCAGTACAATATATATAAATCGGTTCATTACGTTATCCTACGTCTTCCGATCCCTAGTCTCCATTGGTCTCGATCTAACCAAGATTCTTCTTCCAATTCCCGGTCTCTCATTGTGTTCTCTCCAACTCAACCTAGGTCTTCCTCTTCGTTTTCAAGTATACAAACAGGTTTATTACACAGCATTTGAAATATAAAATATAGAAAAATCAATTCAATTAGCAATTATCATCTCAACAATGTTTCAGTAATGCGTATTTTAATTGTGTTTTTACCGCTTACTTTATGGGATTGAGGTCAGGATGTTATCACAGGGTATTCAGCCACTTTTAAGGTGGTAATGTTGGTTAGTTTTGACTTGTTTTTTTTTATATGAGGCCGACACCATCGGACCCTGGACCCCCCCCCCCCATTCTAGATACACCACTGTAAATAAGATGTCTCATTATGATATTATAACACTTGAAGCAGACTATATTTATTTATTAATATTGCCTTTAACAGTAAGGAAATCATATCCTGTGTTAGTCTGCGAGGAAGACAGTTGCAGTTGTTGTTACCTAGTGACATACTGAAAGTTTTCGTTCGTTAGGAAGTAGAATACGTAGTTGAATTTAGATATAGAACAAACATGAACTTTTAATAGTAAATAAGACAGTTTCAATTTGAACTGTAAATAGTATTTTTGTAATGACAGTATCAATAGTAAACTATACGGCTGTTAGTATTTAATAAGAAACTAGACGAATCACTGTATTTAGTGTATTAACAAACTATAAAATAAACTCTTTTGTTGAACGAACTTGTGTTCTAAACACTTTATCGTGAACGGACTCGTACCACCAACAACAACAACAAGCTCCCAATCGGCTCACATCGGTATACGCTCCTATAACCTGGAGTACAACAGAGCGTTGTTTATAAATTGCTTAAAACAAATTTTTTTTTGATAAAATGGAGTTTCAGACATTAAATGCTGTAGTTTGTGAGGCTTGGTCATTGAATTCACACGTTTTACATCATTTGTTTCGACGTTCTGACAAAATGTATTGTCATCATCAAGCTTATTTATTATTAGGAGTCCCCATATCATCAATATTGATACAAAATATCAATATTAGTTTTACGACTATGTAATAAGTAATCAGACATACATTATTAGTGTGGTGGCCGTGTTTGCAAGGTAGACTAAAGCCCCAATTTCAAGAGTTGTATCTAGATATTCCAAAGCTTTCAAAACGATGGTCAATTATCATTCACGCGTCAGAAAACTGCTGTGTAACAATCTTCAAACCTTGTTTATTACAAACAGCAGTGTTACAATAGCAATGTACAATTATCAGTACTTGTATTCAGTAAAGACAATAGCTGGTAAAGGACTCTTTTTAAAATAAAAGAAAGAATGGGAACTGTTAAGAAAAATGCTCGCTTCCAGTGAAGTGTCAGTGAATAAGTTTACATTATATCTGAGACCAAACAAAGAGTTACATGAAAAGTTTGTGAAAGTCTCGACAACTGTTTAGAAAAGATGAGTGTTTTTTTTTGGGCACTGCAGAAGAATGGAACCAGAAAGGATAGCAAACAGGATCCACACGTCTCCTTCAGACTCTAGAAAAATGTCGACTCATGTAAGAAGATATAGAAAGATTGTGGTATTTACTGATTGGACCTGTAATTAAAGTTGGGAGTAACAAACGTTCTGGTATCGAATTATTTTATTCCACTGTTATACACGACGATGCAAATAACCATCACAACAGTACAAAGAAATTAAAATAATAATTAAAAGTGGTGTTAATGGAATAGATTTCGTAACACGTAATATCAGAAGAATTCAAAAATTGAAATTAAAAGCAATAATCTTGTTTCTTTGATTTCAGTGGCGTAGCCATAGTTGAATTTGGCATCGTCCTTGCAGGTAAATTATCAGCAGTTTGGTCTTGATGTGGCGGTCAAGGTGACAGAGAGAGAGAGAGAGAGAGAGAGAGAGAGAGAGAGAGAGAGAGAGAGAGAGAGAGAGAGAGAGAGAGAGAGAGAGAGAGAGAGAGAGAGTTATACAGAAGGCCCATAAATTGTCGTAGAACAACAAGTCGACTCACTGTCTTAAAATTTGACAGACTACATTTATCTCTAAGTAAAGCAATTTCTGGCTGATAGGAAGAGCCGAGTGTTAGAAATCCGACTTCGCACTGTTTATCCCTTTGCAGTATTTACCTGTTTCTTAAGGTAAAATCCGTATTCCAAGAGAACCCATTTTAATTCGGTGCACGAGGTAAAGGAGAAGATGCAGAATTTCTGAAGAATTTGGCATATAACGTCAGGACTGTTTCCAACAATGAAAAATTCAAAGAAATTTTGTTTTTCTAGGAAACACCGCTGTCTACAACTTTATCATAGCCTGTTGCAGAACTGCAACTCAGTAGACCTACTGGACGAAGCTGCTCGGTGACTCCACCATATCGATTTCTTAGCAAAACGAGTAGCTCCTTGGTCGTAGTTGATCGTTAAACAATTTATAGTCCCTAGTGAAAACGTTTGTTACGCACAAGGAAAAACTGAAAATTTAAATTCTTTGTTATTTTTTGTGTAATGGTAAAGGGACCCAAAATTATTGGTGATGTAACAAATCTACAAAGACTGCTAGCATGAACCCCACTGTAAACACTGTTATTTCAAAACATCTAATCAAAACAATTATGCAAGCGAAGAGCTTCTACATTCCCAAGTCAAAATATTCAGCCACTGATTAAAAAACCTAGAGACTTTTGTTTCAATTATAATTATTGTTTTATACTTTGCTAAGATTGGACAGCAATTACGTAGTTTCAATTTAATATTGTGGTTTTTTAGAAAATACTATTTTTCGGCTTACCATATATGTTGGCAACATTGTGAACTTTTTGGAACGCTTATACGATATACACATAACCTTGTAGACAATTACAGAATATCTCAAACTAGTTGAAAATGTATTCAGTTGCGTATCTAGAATTTGGCCTTTCAGAGGGAGCACCATGCAGCTGAATTAACTAAGCGAAACAAAGCTTATGATCACTACGCAATTGTTTGGTTTTCTTACGCAGTTATTAACCATGGAAAGTGTCGAGTTGGAAAATTAAGCGAAAGCTCTTATGAAAGTTTAATCAAATGATTTGAATAACGACTTTCTAAAAAAATTGAAACAGCTTGTGTCACGAGTAAAATTGCAAGAAAGATTTTTTTTTCAAATTGTTCGAATGAAGATGATACATTCCATGATACTACAGTTTGCCCAATCAAAGTATTCAACTGGATTATTGTTTATAAAAATGACTTATGTATATCCGAATATATGCATTGCTTATCGTCTGTTTTTAAGATTCCAATAGCTAACTGCGAATCTGAAAGATTATTTTCTGTGTTAAAACGTATTAAACATATGTTGAGTTCAACTATGGGAGATGAGAGATTACCTTCGTTAGCAAGGTTGAAAGCGAGATATAATATTGAAATATAATAGGCCTAAAATGTTATCATTATATCATTATAGAAATAATAATTATATAATATCTTCGCTTTAATATTGAAAGCGAGATACCTGAATCGCTCGATTTAGAAGAAATTATACACGAATTCGTTAAGGCAAAATAAAAAAAACATTGATTGACTAGTTTTTCTAAGCTTAAGTACCACTATGCTCATTGTAATCACGCTAAATATTTGTTGTAATTTGAGAGTTTAATAAATATAATTGTCAGTTTTTGAAATTGTGTATGCCATTTATCATTGTAAACAATGAATAATAGTTTGAATTTTGAATAGAGGGGAGCACCATTCTGATGCCACCATAGGGCACCACGTCCTTTCAATCCGACACTGGGTCCGGGGTCGCGTTGGTTTCATTAAAAAACAAAAAACAAGTCAATACTAATCAACATTACTGTCTTTAAAGTGGCTGAAATCATGAAATCAGCCCAATTAAAGTAAACGGTAAACACACAATACAAATACGCGTTATGGAAAATAGTTTACAGGATACTTATTGAGTGAATTGATTTTTCTAGATTTCATATTTTAAAGTATACGATATTGCAGTGTAATAAACCTGTTTGTATGTTTCGAAAAGACCTACTACTATATTAGCGTACATACCCTGGAACAGTAATAAAAGAGCCTAAGAATTAATAGGTAACAAATTCGTCAACTATTTCGACCCTCTGTGGGTTCTGGTAGGCTACCGTTCCTAAATTTGGCCATGAATGTATTGGAACTTTAAAAATTAAAAGTAGAAAATGAAATATGAACAATAAAATTCAACTCTTTTCTAAAGTTATTGACGCTGAGACCCTAACAAACCTTACAAAGAACCTATATTAAAAGTATATCCAGTGTAAAAAAGGTTAAATTGGAGAAACAATAAAATAATAGAGATATAAACTTATACGTAATTTTTATTATTGACGCTTATGTAAAAATAAATTTCGCTTCTTTAAAATTCGACAGAAATTTTAAATTTTTTTGTCGGGTGGTAACATTTTGGCTCTAGCCCATAAATTGTACTAACAATTGCTTACGTCTTTACACGCAAAACATTCAGAAAGCATAGACGAGATGAACGGTTTGTCTGCGTGTAAAATGTTTAGAGACTTGACTGCCAGGTATACAAAAGCGTCTGTCTCGCTTCCTTTTGTTAGCGCAAATAACGTTTCCAGAGAGTTAATTGCGAGGGCTGCTGTAGAAAAGGAAGGTATTTGTCTAATTAAAGTGAGCCTAACCATTGTGTTACACATCCCTTTGTAGCATGGCGAATAAATCGGCAGAAACAAGTGAGAGAGGGATAGCCTAGAATAGTAAAGAAGGACTGCCCCCTCATCTAATGCACCTTAGACAGTCGAGTTAAAACTGGAAACTCACTTTGCTCGTTTAATTAAAAAATAACTTTTAATTTCTGTTTTATTATGATTTTTCTAAACATTTTTATGTTTGACATACATATTGCTGTTTGAAGGCATTATCCCGTCAGCCTTTAAAGGGTGCTCACCCATACTGACGTGTGTTTTTTAACATTTGAGTAATGTAATTTTAACATTTAACGATCTCAACTGAGTAAAATAATCTGATGATGGAACATACGTTCCGAAACGCGTCATTTTAAATGTAAAAAAAAGTCACACAACGGATGTAAGGTAATTTATTAATTTATAAATCTTTATGTTATATAATTATTAATTTTGCTTGCTAACAACACTTTATATATCTATCTACGCGAATGAGATTATACGATTCAGGATTTCTGGCAACCTAATTACAATTTTTCTCTTTGTCCAGTTACCCTCTAGGGGTCAGCCACCAATCACCGCAGTTGAACATTTAAATCATAAAATTAAAATATAATTTAAATTAGTATGGGCAACGAATTGAAGTTTACGGCTATATAATTTATCAAGCAGAAGACAGTAGGTCACTCTACTTGTGAGAAGAAGAAAGGATCGCCTATGCACCTTGCATTTAAAAAATATTAATTTCAGACTCACCTTACAAATATTTAAAATCTACTTATATTCTACAGCAGACGATGCAGGGAAAGTTGTAGAAAAAGAAATTATATACCAGTACATGAATACACTTTTCATGAAGAAAGATTTTGAACAGCCACTAAATGATAAGTAAAACTAAGTTGTAAATACATAAGCGCTCGTTCACTCTACAGATTCACAGGCCAGTGAGACAAGAAACTGGAGAAAAAACGTGAAAACAACTTGTCGGGTTTTAAAGAAACCTCTTAGAGTAATAAAATTAGCACAATCAGGGAAGGCGGAGAAATTCGTGTCAAAGAAATATTGGTATTTATTACTTTTAAAAAGACTTTCCATTGTTTTCAAACATAAAGTGAAGAGAGTAAGTTTTGCGACCAGGTGATACATTTTTCAAAAAATCATTTGGTGTGTTCAAAAATTATGTGAGACAAAACGCTCAGCTTTCACATTATCATTAGACCAGAGAGCTTTATAATTATCTATCCACTTATGTTCGCGAATGATGTTTAAATTTTCTGGATCATTTTCATTTTTTACATGCCTTTTAGCATTTAATAGGCTACAAGTTGTCTTCCATGTACATCATATTCGGCGCTCTCTATACAGAAACCAACAAATAGGTTACCTATGGGTAAACGTTAATAACAATGGACAAGCTTGAAGAAGCTTTTTGAAGAACTAAAAATCGAAAATCAATAGGACAGGATGGTTTGAACTCAGTAGTGTTCAAATATGTGGGTATCTTGCTTAAACACAGATAATTATATTTTTATAATACATTTTGGAAAAGACAACAAGTCCCATAAAATTGATTAACTGCTCAAAAGATATCTATTTTTGAGAAAGAAAAACTAAATGACTGTCATAACTATTGGAAAATATGTGTTTGGTTGATACTGGATACAAAAGGTAAGCGAGGATCATTAACCACCGTCCAAGCATCTTATTTAAAGGAACAAAACTGCTTCAGAAAAAGCAGATTTTCTACATATAATGCGTTTATTATTACACAGATAAACATATTTGTGTAGCGTGCCAAACAAGATCGCTGTATTATTGCCCACAGAGGTATGCAAGCACAAAGAGTAGTGACGATCCCACGACCGCAGCACAGCCGCTCACTTCTTAAGTAGCCAGCAGAAAGCAGTACGCCGTTCCACGCCATAAGTTTACGTTAACAGTGCAAATGATATATTAAATTGACAGGTTACCGTTGAAAGACCTAAACCTTAATGGAATAATTTGTTCCCTTGACAGACACGATAATTGGGAAATCGTATCGCAACGTGGGGAAACACATCAGACTGGAAATTGACGTGCCAAGTACAAAACCCTGTCAATGCGGATGAAGATTGACGCGAAGTTTTATATAATGAAACGAAAATTGAATTAGTCTTTTACTTAATTCATTGTTTTAAATATTTAGCTGATTTCGCGTTACACGAAGTCTGTTGAAAAGGGTAAAATGTAACAGTATATATTTCGATATTTTCCTTCCCAACGCACGTTTGTCATGATTAAAACAATAATTACAAAAATAAAAAAACATAATTTTCATTGCAAATACTATATAATTATTACATGTGAGTGTAAGTTACTTTGTTGCTTTTCATTAGTCCAGTGACTTCTTATGTGCGGTTTCGGGCAACTAGAGCATTTTAACATCAGAGTGAAAGTCACTTTAATTTGAAAGGTGAACTAACTTCCATATACATTCTAAAAATCCACTAAAACACAACTCATTAACTAGACAGTTGTAACTCATGAAGGTTCACAGCAGAGTAATCTGGCAAAAGGCTTTGGGGTCGATTCACGTTTGCGCTACTTGTACGGTAATGTAATTTGTTAGATATAATTCAATCCAAGTATTTGGCTGGTATGGTCTTTATTTTGCTGTATGCAACAATCGGCAGTCATACTGTAGAAAGTGCCTAAGAGACTAAGTAAATATCAATAATTTAAAAATACAATTTTTGGAATGATAATATTTTTATTTATTAAACACAGAAAAGTAAGGAGTGCCAAAACATTTGGCTTCAAGTAAATCAGCTTGCATTTGCGCTGAAGATGTTCATGTAGGATTGTGTACCACATCACTTATCATCGGTAATTATTTAAGTAATTCGATAACGTAAGGACTAGTCAAAACAGACTAGTACAATGAACATCATCATGATAATCTGATTTCATGTCAGAATATTTTCTTTGGAATTTGATGAATTTGTTGGTTTGCCTCTGGAAACATTTTCACACATGGATCTTGATAATATTACTGATACTATTGCTAATTATTTTCAAAATCGGAAATTGACATCCCCCAGATGAGCTGATTTTAATTGTCTACGGTCGAAGAGTGTTAAGCCTATTTTAAAATAGTGTACTTTTCCTGTCAGGAAGTTGTATTGCATAACTTAATAAGAGTCTGGCTTGCACCAAAGACTAGTACATTATATAAATCCCTAGACCTTCAACCGCGTGTTAATACTGAGAGATACGCTGGGGAAATATTGTAGAAATGAGATGCAAATGACATTTTTGTACGATGGTGGCGGTACCAGAGTTAAAGTATTTCACTCACAATGTAAAATCTGTCAACTTAACTTACCATACACAACACTAAGAGACAAATCGTTGAGGCTTGCGACTTAGACACCAACTCTAGATCTCATTGAAGGACAAATGGCTATCCAAAACTCCTTGCTCTGGTCGTCAATAATTAAAACGAATGTTAAATTTATTTATATAGAACAATTGTGAAGCGAATTACAACACATTTGTCACAAGAAGAAACAATAAGATGACGAAAAGGCCAAAGGCAGATCACTAAAAAGGGATTCAAAATAATATGGAACGCTTAAAATGGATTGTTTAAGGAGATCTTGTCAGATAACACGGTTTCAACATGTAAGAAATTAAGTAATAAGGGAGCGAGAAAATGTTTAATAAAGTACTAATGGAATAGTTGAACAACGTAGTTTAATATGGAATCTACACTTACAGCGCATGAGCCAGGAGAAGAACGATACACAAGACACGGTGTTATGGGTGTGAGGCATGGATGATTAGACGCAGCGGTGAACCAGTGTTCGATCGACCAGAAATAAAATTCCCTCCATTTGTTACATTAAACGAGATCAACTTATGAACTAGGTATGTTGTTCAGGAGGAGCTCGTCATTTTCTCCTTAGTCAAGCGTGCTTGTGTTTATCATAAGCTTAGTCAAGTGTTAAAAATGGCAAACAACTGGCGGAAGACGGCAAAGCTACGTTTCGGAAGACGCAGAGACAACCGTCATAGGAAGAGATGCGCTGTGGAGCTAGAAAACGTCGCAAGGCACTATCCCCTGAAGCTGACGACGAGGACGAAGACAAGAGTATTGTTCTTAAGTCTAGTTAATTAACTTGTATACTTGAAAGCGCTAATCGAAAATTTTATCTATAGTGGTTTGCAACAGCGTTATTTTTGTTTGTGATTATAACCACTGACACAACTTAACTAATTAAATAGTGATATTTTGACGAACCAAAGGATATCGTAGATTATAGTTTGGGAACCTCAGTCACTAGTGAGCGCATTTTCAGTAGCCGTTTCTTTACTTTCCGAGTTGATACCTACTTTTCTTTACACACCGATACTGACTTACAGTGGTTTAGCAGTGAAGCGGAAGCCTCGTTTGTTTCCTGCGTTTTGAAAAGGCAAATCCGCCCTGTGAGGGCTTATTATTGAAGGCGCCAGGTTATCCCAACTTGTAAATGCTCTGTTATACGCGTTAAGGTAAAAAAGGCGCTTTCAAAAGGTTAACGTAATAAATACTAACATTTAATTAAGATTTAATTTTGTAGTGATCCTCAATCAATAAATTTTAACGACGAAGGGTTTAGGAGGATCGGTCAAAAAAGTATAACACAAATTTTAAATTATTTGTTTAACGTTTCGATAATATTTATTATCACCGTCATGACAATTGTTGCTGAGCTGTTACGACACTGAACACAAAACTGTCGTAAAGTCGTAGCATCTCAGCAACAATTGTCCTGATGATGACAATAAATATTGTCAAAACGGCTACAGAAATAATTTAAAATTTATGATTTACTTTTTTGACAGATCCTCGCCAGCTCTTTATTGAAAAATTTTTAACAAAATCAATGATTTTGTTTTCTTAAAACAAAATATATAAATGCATGCAGTCTCAAATTTGCTACTTTTCTCAAAGACACACGCGCACGCAACTAGCTTTGTTTTTTGCATATGAAACGTAGATATATCTAACGAGGTAATTAAAATATTCAGTTAGCTTGGTTATTGTCCATCGTCACGGAATATGAAATGTGTCCTAAAACTTTTATATTACTTTCCTATCAGCCTGTACCACATGCATCGACAACACAGGTTAACAGTGGATATTTTACAGTGAACGTCTTTTCAAATATTTGATAATGTTCCTATTACAAAGTTCTGAGAGTAGTCATCAAATCGCCCGCCGCTCTGCCTTGACCAATCGTTTGCTCTGTTTCTTGCGCACTTCCTCCTTCTTTAGACATGACAGTCCCGCGATACGTACAGCTCTGTAATTGTTTGACTAGTGCAATCCCTTTGACTGTGCCAACGACAACCAAATCATTGTTTTTCACAATAGATGTATAGCTAGTACTTATGATATCTTCTTCCAAAGCGTTACAGACTTGCGTGGAGATAGGCTTCATCCACTGTTCTTCAACTCACTTCTTGTTCTTGCCAAGAGTCTCAAATTCCTAATTTCCATCCTTCCCGAATCCACTTCCATCGCTTGCAGACATCCTTATTTGTGTTAGGGCTATCCGCCCGACTCCTCCCACTTCACCATGAGGATCCTCTTTTGTTGACTGCCTTTTCACATGGTCTCACCAGTGAATGCCTCTCGCGTTCATAAATTGTACTATATTCCCTACTTCAAATATCTATCACATACTTGTTCCGCGTCCTTCATATTTCTCTTTCTTTTACAGGATCGTAAATTGTCTTTATTTGTTTCCGTTCTAAACTTTTAAAGATGATATTTGCTGTTGGAAGGTTCCAACTTTGCGATCATAGGTTACTACTTTCTTGATCAGAGTTTTTTAGAGTTCCATTTTATTAGATAAGGAAATTATTTTGCACCTGAAAAGGTTTTAATTGTATAGTAGCCTATCCTTGGTTTCCAGCAAATATTCTCTTGTTGATATCTGGTATATATTATGCAGATCGATTTTCACGTATGTAAAACCTGCTACTGTCTGAAACGTATAATGAAATGTCTTTTACAATATTGAGTTACCATTCTTGCCTCTGATGTGCTTCTCATATCACTCGTTCAATTGCGGAACGTACATTGAACGTTCTTGTTTTGCGCAAACAATAGTAAAATCGTCGCCAAAATAAATGGAACAAATACTACCATCTTTGAGAGTAACTTAGTACTTTATTCGGTATTTAGATCGTCATTTGAATAACTAAAACAGATAACATGATACTCTAAATACGTACAAGAATCTAAAGGCAGTCTAGCGGCACACCACCAGGTGTCCGTAAGGGTGGAAAAGCCAGGGAGGTAGACAATATAATATCGTCAGATATTGGCAGTATACTCGTATTTTGCGCTCGACATCACGCTGCCTGGTACAATTTATATTGCTGCTTCTGATAGTGGTGGGCGTCGTGGGGGGTGAGTGTCTCATCTGTCTAATGTTACCCAATGTCTCAAGGCTTACATTTGTCCCACCTCGAATATTTATAAAGAAGATTACTTACAGACATTCAGCACGAATTAGTATTAGTTAGGTTAATAAATTAAATTTGTTGTTAATAAAAGTGAAACAAATGTGAGTTGAACTGTAAAGACGTTGTTATTAATTATTGAAAAGATGCAACGAAAGATTACAAGCAAGACTGGAATACTTTATTGAACTTCAGATGAATTGGCAATTAGAGTTTGTATTAACGCACTTATAAAGATAACAGGGTATTTTATAATTAAGCTCCGCATTCTCTTCGTCTTTCATTAAACTATGAAACAACTGGCATACTATACACATAATTTTTGATTACCTTATCAGTAGCCTTCTACACTACACATATCTGTGTTTCGATTACGATCAGACTATCTTGTCTCTGTCCTTCTTTCTCTTTCATTCTCTCACTCATATTAATAAGCTAGATTTTTACTTCTAGAGTCGTACGTACTAGATTTTTATTTCCTTACCTTTCAGTATGTTTAGGCCTTTTACAATATTACTGTTAACCTCTGTATTATCGTCAAAACCGCGGCTCTCATTTATGCGAACTGGTATCGCCAAATCAAAGAGGCAGCCGTAGACTACTCGTAAATAAAGAATCTAGTGTCAACCTACCTTATGTATCTTATCTTATGTAATTTTTTAATATATAGTAGACATATATTTACGCAAGGACCTAATATGGAACAGACATTAATATTAAAAGCTGGTTTTTAATGTAAAATAATGCTGTCCGGCTTTTTGGGTAAAATGTCTGGCTAAATTAACAGTTGTATTCGGCTTTTCTGGTTTTTGATCTGGCAACCCTAACTACATCAGTGCTGGGCCACGGACTTGTTGATATTCTTACGTATACTGACGACGAATCATAGAGGTAATTCGTTTCCTCACCGCCAGGATGCTCTAACGTCTTTGAAAGTTACTATACTTGCGGTCGTCGGAGATTTCTACACCGCTACAATGTAAAGGCCATGAGCCTCGTCCCGTCGTCAGCTCCAGGTACAGCTACATTTGGAGCGCGCTGGTGTATCACGGGCTCTTGCTTCGATCTCTGAACTTTGCCTAAATGCGCGCGGGTCTGAGTGTTACCAGTTTTCAGGTTACCCTTCGTACCAGATTTTCCCTGCAATTACTTAACACAATGTACTTAGTAAAGTGAAATACACATACAACAAATATATATAGCGTACTCTGTTCACCATGCATTCTGTGCACTGTAGTCTAATATGAGTACTATATCAATGTTACTTCATCAGATTTTGTTAAACAGAGGATTAATCGATCGTTAAATATTGTGTTCCGTAAAAAATGCAGTGTGCCAGAGATGAAAAAAGCATTTACCTCTGTTTCTTATTTTTCTTCTTCTTCTTCTTCTTCTTCTTCTTCTTCTTCTTCTTCTTCTTCTTCTTTTTCTCCTCCTCCGCTTCATGATCTAGGCTGCTCTGTCTGTTCCAGAGGAGCATATCCATCATATCCTCCGACGTCCTTCACTTTGCTAACCTCTGGCCTTGTAGTAATTCAAGACTATTCGGAAAAAACGGTGCCGCTGCATTCTTTCTAAATGGTAGCATCAATTGGGTTTCTGCTCATTAATTTTATTTTTCAAATTGAAAAATTGCAATTCATGTCTTTTATTTTTGTTACCTATTCGTGCATCATAAATCTCATAAATTTTGTTTCTGCGCATGTAAGTTTCCTTAGGTCTTTCTTTGAAAGTTCTCACGTCTTCCGCTCGTACAATGCCACTGGTACCGCCTTTGTCTCGTAAAACTTCAGTTTAGTGTTTTTCTCTAGTTTTTTATTTTATGTTTTTATAAAATCTTCTACATACATTTTTAAATCTATTAAGCTTACTTTCAATACTACAATGCTGCCTTCCTTTTATAAATAAAATTCTGCAATAAATTCTGCTGAAGCCAACGTTAGGAGAATTAACTAATTGCCTTGACGTCGGCGTGATTAGCGATAAAGTAGGGAAGAGACAAGGAAGAATTTGTCTAATTAAGTGTGCCATTGTTATACGCCTAATTTGTACTACAGCGTAACGAATAAATCCAAAGGAGGCTGTACGACAAACGTGCGTGTGTGACGCAGATGAACTAATTACTGGCATATAATCTTCCTCGTTTCGTAATTTCGTACTGCACAATTACGTGTTTAGTGAACAGTGAAAATTACTTCCTCCTTCATCACGCGTACTGCTTCCTCTAAGACGCAAGTCACTGTAATTCAATTCCAGTAATGTAATTTGTGCAGTAGACTGACTTACAGTGGAACCAGATCATGAAGGACAGTTTCGTGTCAACTACTGTAAACTATTCCCGTTCTTACTTCAATCCTGATGTAAACAAACAGGCGTGCCACATGTGAAACGCTATTTTGCGTTTTGAATATAGGTGTGTCGCTGTGACAGGAGTACAGACTGGGTACATATAATATTGATACTGTATAAGCACATGTAAATTGTAATAATTCATCCTGATCAAAGTAAAATATGTGTGAAAGTGTTAATTGCTTTTTTATTCACTGTTTAAAAATTGCAACAAACAACGAAGTAATATTTAATTAAAACGAAAATAGAAGTAATGATAATTACTTACCGGTGTACTGTGTATTATCAGCTGTTGTCAGAGAGTATTTCAATCCCTTCCATATCTGTGCCGGAACTTGTATCATCACTTGAGTCAGGGTTATTATTGACAATACTGTCCAAAACGACGTCGGTACTGTGGACAAGTTCTCCGACCTTATCTTCTTCATTGGTTATATCCCCGATACAATGATGCCACTTGTCCGCCGTTATTTTTATTCACCTCCATTATTTGTTTTAGACCATGCAGCTTATATATGTTTTGTTGTAACGGGCAACATAACCTTTCATCTGACTCCACATAAATTCAATAGGATTCAGAATACAGTAATAAGGAACAAATCTTAAAACAACGTGCCCCGATTTAAGCCGTGCCCGCTTTTAGTGTCACATGATTATACAGATATTCTGCACATGGGAGTAACACATTACTGTGCGAACAATGTCAACGCCCCTGACCAATAGCGTTTCAGATTTGCCACGTGGGTTTGTTTACATCAGGGTTGAATTAAGCACGGAAATTGTATATGTATTGTTTCACTTATCAATTTCGTAAACCATTCGCGTTATATTTCTTTAAACTTCTGTCTTAAAAGCTAAATAATAAAGGGCACTGAGAACATAACTGAACAATCGAAGCGAGTTTTCAGTTGTAAATCGACCGTTAGGCATTATTCTGTCTGACTGTCTACCGACATATCTGGGTATGTCTCACTATAGGCCTACTCTTGACTGCGTCAACCCATTTTCGTGAAACTTAGCGCGCGTGTTCGTACTTTTATACCACAGAGCTCTACTGTTTTATAAATTGATCCGACCAAAAAGTAGGAAGTAAGGAACAAAAAAGTAACGGTAAAATTGTTAAAATAGTAAAAATTAAAAAGTTTACGTAAGGCATCAGACTAAACAGAATTCTAACCACGATCTAAGTATAGTGTTCAGTTTTATAAAACTTTAAAATTTGGGAACTTGGAGAGTTAAAAGTTTAAAAACTCACAAAATCCATTTGGTTAATAAAATTAGAGAATTCTAACCACAATATGTAAATAGTTTTCAGGTTTGGTCATTGTAAATGTGGCACCAGGGTCGAAAAAATGTACCAAAATCTCATAAGAGGTTCTAAAAATTCCTGCCATCTTACATACTATAGGAAACTTAAAACACAACATAGTATTTACATAAAAATGTTTAAATTATTATAGAAACTCACTATCTTTATGATTTTGATAAAATTAATATCCGTTAACACCGCTTTCAAATTTTGGACTGTCTTCAGAGAGAAGGTAAGCTATGTTTGAAAAACGATTTACATAGTCTTGTCAATATTATCAATTATTAGTTAGGAAAGAGGAAAACATAAATTATAAAAAACGACGCAGTTACTTTTTTAAAGAGAAGTTTAATCACATATATGGAACGATAAGAACACTGAATGGAAAAGTAAGAAGGCATACGCTTTTGAAATTTTGTAAAGTGATTGTAGTGCGCCCTTTAGGGCAGTAAACACTGAACGGCGGTGGACACTGAGCGCAAAGACGCAAAGCCGGTTACAAGCTTGTGAAATGTGACTTCTTCGATCAGTAATAGAAGTATCACGTAGGGACCGGATAAGAAATGATGATATAAGAAATATCCTTGGAATATATAAAACCGAAACGAAAGGATAAAGCAATACAGACAGGACTGGGCGGATCACGTTGAAAAGATGCATAATAAAAGGATACCAAAACAAATTTTGGTTTATAACCCAAAAGTACGGCGAAATATTGAAAGACCAAAGACAAGATGGTCGGACCAAGGACTGCGCAACGGATCGTAAGGTTCACAGCCTGAAGAAGAAGAAGAAGAAGAAGGAGAAGGAGAAGGAGAAGGAGAAGGAGAAGGAGAAGGAGAAGAAGGAGAAGGAGAAGGAGAAGGAGAAGGAGAAGGAGAAGGAGAAGGAGAAGGAGAAGGAGAAGGAGAAGAAGAAGAAGAAGAAGAAGAAGAAGAAGAAGAAGAAGAAGAAGAAGAAGAAGAAGAAGAAGAAGAAGAAGAAGAAGAAGAAGAAGAAACCTCTAGCGTTTTAACTAGTGAAAGCATTAGACCACGGCCCAATAGGCCGGAATACATGTTCACTCGCTATGACAACTCCGGAAGTGTGAGATTACGTTAATCTGAAAGACTTAAAAAGTTTTATGTTTTAGTACAAAGTTATAAATCTGAGCAGTATATAAATCTGAACGTGCCAGTTATGGAAAATCTTGTAGAAATATTTTGTTTTGTTTTTTCAGTCAATTCGTACTATACACTTCTTCAAATTACTCTTATCCTTCTTCGTTTTTAGTGGCTTTACATGAATCTGCTCTTTGTATACGTTTTAAAAATACTCCCATGTGCTCAAAAGATTATTATTTTACCAAACAGTTAAACACATTAAATGTCCATGTGATGTTGGTTTACTGAGCTGATGGCCAACGTAGTACGAATTATACGTATAATACCGTATGTTGGACAATATTTGGCAGTACCATTTTCAGGATAATTTTTCAAGTTTATTCTTCTTCTTATTCAGCGGCGCAACAACCCATTACTGAGCCAAGGACTTCTTTAACAACCTCCGCCAGTTGTCTCGGTCAAATGCAGCTGGTCTCCAGTTCCGGGTCCCAAGGATATGGCGCGCATCATAGTTCACATCGTCTTCCCAACGTAGTTTGGGTCTACCAACTCTCCTGGTGCCAAAGATCTGTTCTGTGAGTGCCTTTCTGGGTATTTCATTCTCTCCCATTCTGATCACATGTCCAGCCCACCTGAGTCTCACAAGTTTTATAATTTTCACAATATCTGGTTCATTCAGAAGTGTCTTCAGTTCTTCGATGTCCTTTCCTCCATTCGCCTCCCACACATGTTAGACCAAAAATGCTGCGGAGGATTTTGCGTTCATGAACCAGCAAGCTTGATTCACACTTTCTAGAAATGGTCCAGCTCTCAAATCCACAGGTGAGAACTGGGCGGATCAGCGTTTTATTCAAAAGCAGCTTGATACTCCTGGCAATTGTTCGACTCTGGAACAGTGGTCTGAGACCAAAGAAGCACCTATTAGCTGAGGCGATTCTTCTGTTGTTTCCCCATCGAAGTTAACTTGGCATTCTAAATAAAGAAAGTTGTTGACTTTTTCGAAGGAATAGATGCCAATTTGGAGGCGCTCTCCTTCTCTACCTTCCTGTCCTATGATCATGTATTTTGTCTTGCTTTCTTTTATTATGAGATCCAGCCTCCTTGCGGAACCTTTAAGAGCAAGAAATGGTTCAGTGACTGCTCGAAGGGACCTCCCGATTATATCTAGGTCATCGGCGTATCCTAGAACCTGCACCAACCTTTTGAATCCAGTCCAGCAGGAATCTATTCCAGCATCTCTCATAGCTTTATATAAGGCAAGAATGAAGAGGAGGCAAGCAAGAGTATCGCCTTGGAGGACTCTCTTTTCATAGTCAAACTCTTCTAATAAATCATTCTGGATCCACACCATGCTTTTCACTGTCAGCATTGTCATCCTATACAATCTTATTAATTCCTTTGGTATGCCTAGTTCTTCAAGAGCAGTGTAAAATTCTTGTCTATCAATGCTATTGTATGCATTTCTGAAATCTATGAAGAGGTGATGGGTTTGTAGCTTATGTTCCCTACCTTTCTCCAAAATTTGTCGGAGTGTGAAAACTTGGTGTATTGTCGATTTTCCTCTTCTAAATCCGCACTGATATCGACCAATCGCCTGATCACCATGTGGAAGCAGTTTTTAGTACAATATATGGACATTATATTATATGCCACAGGGAGAAAAGAAAATTTTTCAAGTATACAAACTAAAATATAATGTTTTGTAATACCTCATTATCTAGTTTACTTGTTATGTTGTGCCAGTTTATTAATTTAAAAAATGAAAACTTAACAGTATTCACGACATAAAAATTAATTTTTGGTTTTTGAAGTCAATGTTACATTTTTATAATACGGTTATCATTGAGTGCAATTCTATGGTAAAAAAATATTGACAGGATAAAATGTAATAGATTTCCAAAGACAGCAGGATTCGTCTACGTATTTTATGGGAGAAGAAAGTCCAGCGGTCCTATTACACTGTGGCAGCAGCGTAAGTTAGCACGGGTTGACGGACTCAAGTCTTGGCGAAAGATGAAGAAGAAGATAAATGAGTATAAAAAGAACAAAAAGACAACGAGAAAGATGTCAAATTTTTGAATATAAAATTATAATATATAGGTTATGATACGTAGTAATAATGTTGTATCGATTCTGCGTTGCATACGCTTCTGCGAATGTGGCGGTAAAGAGTCTACAGAGGGGCATGTGTTTTATCGTGTGTACTCGAGAAAGGGTTCTAATCGAAACAGATAGCCGGATTTCCCGTTAGGGGTTGTATGTTTGTAACGGGAAAATGTGCGCCTTTGCATACAAACCCTCACACCGCCGCAGACTTGCCGCCCCACACCGTATCCATTATAATACGAAATATTGTCAAACCTTTCAAAATCGAGCTCTCGTACACTCGCAGGCAATCGGGAGATAATCTTTTAAAAACCCTGTAAAAATAAAGTTATTCTATCTAGGCATTTCTAAAACGTTATGCCATTTCTTCCAGTATTGTTTCTGTGAATTCCATTTCAAAGGTATGATAATTAATATAAATAATAATGATCGTAGCCTATGTATTGCATTGATGACTCGCGCACAAAAGTTTGTTGGATGATTAATAATTGCAAGCTTGTGTGCTTCCACTCTTGTAATATCGTATTTACGTAGGACAGTGGTCGCCGTTAATTGTAATCACAATGGAACAATTCCTTTTGATAACTACAAACGAGTGGTAAAAGTAGCCGAAGGCGATGGAAGTTTTATAGGCACATCAAATTTAAGTATTAGTATTATATTATTTTATTTACGTAATTTATGCTAACAGTACAGTACTGTAGCGGTTCTATTTTAGAGAACCGCACTTTCCCGAAATCAGTACATAACATTGATAAGAGTTTAAATATATGTTTCTGCTGTTTCTTTCATTTTCGAGTAATTAATTTTTTTTTTAATGAGGATTATAAAATTAAAAAAACGGTATACGTACAGTCTAGACTACATTTTAGAGCGGCAATATTGTAAATTACAGACAAATATAAAAACTTTATCATAAATAATATAAAATTCTTAGCCAAATATAGCCCTGTATTCATCGTACGATTGAATATAGGACTTATTCATTTATCGCACGAAATAATTCACTTAACAATTATTGTACGAACCTAGTTTCCGTTCTAATTTTAATTGTTAGAAATAAAACTAACTCATCAGCGTTAAAGTAACACAAATTAAAACACGGAGGATAAATCTTTAAGGACGTGCTTTGTTTAAATTCGACACAGGTGTAAGATATTGTTTTCACAGTGCATTTATTCAACAATAATACTGTAACTACATTACTTACCGTATATTTTACAATATACTGAACACATGTAATTGAAGTAAAATTTAAAAAAGTAAAAACTGATTACACTAACGCCTAAATAAGTAAAATACAAAGTAGAATCTGTAAAGATGGAATGTGTAAAGAAGATTCAAACATGTACTGTAGCTACATTAATTTTTAAAACTTAATCTATAGTAGATTGCTTGATAGTTGTGTAACCAGCGAGGTGTCTGGTGTTAAGGACGCTAAAGATAGAGTTTAGCGCCACTGTGTGACGTCAAGGGGCGCGTTGGGTAAGACGGACGGTGACAGTGAGGGAGTATATCACAGTAGCGAAAGAAAGAGACAGTCGGGTTGGATTTTTGAACTATTTATCAACCATAATTTTTTAAACAATATGTTTTTGGACATATATTTGTACAGCCCAAAAACACAGAAGTTTAAAGGTACCCTTCTTTTGTTTTGCGGTTGAAAACGTGTCCGTTAGGCGACTTATCTTGTATGCAGGCGAGTCTAACCTGTGTTATAAGCGTCAAGTACCGTTTTACAGGGTGGACAAGGTCACAAGACGTCGAATCGCTTTTTACTTTTGAAAACGTCCTATGTTTGTTTCAAACTCTTATGATGCCTTCCTGCCACACTTCCGTTGCAACCAGTGGCTTCTTTGCGTAGAAATCGATATGGTGTGCAGTCTGTGTTATGTGCTGGGTTAACGGAGACGTTTTCAAGCCTTTGTCTACTGAAACTGTGTTGTCTGACTCGCTAGCCAATTTGGCGGTTTCTTGAGTATGAGTACGATATTGCTTGTGTCTGCGGATAATTCCAGAGTATAATCGTAGGGTCGGCTAGGTGGAAAATCGTTCTTGCTTGAGACATAAGGAAGAATCGGCCTAGAGATGGCTTACACGAACCGGAAAATACTTCGTGGAGACGGCAAGATATCACGCCCACCTCAACCTGAAAAACGGATACCCGCGAAAGTCAAAAACCAAAATCACATCCTTCGAAATCGCTCATGTTTTGCAAGATCAAACTGGGTATCACCAGTACTGAAAATCTCTATAAATAATGATTCGATGTATAATTCAATACAGAATATATTATATAATGTGCCAGTATAAAAGGCGGTAAAAATTGAGTTTTTGAAATATGTTGATTATTGTGCGGTATCATCAATTATAACCATATTGATTGATGAACAGTTGGGCACTTAGTGAAACATATTATTGCAAAGGTTTTTAAAAAACACACGAACACTTGGTAAGATTCACAGTGTATTCTTAGCTTCTGACAGTTGTTCCAGAATATTAAGGTATTCTCAAATGGCCGCTAAGGACAACTAATTGCAAATATAGTGTCGGGTGGTGAACATGTGTTAAGAGCTGGGGCGGATTATCCATAACGCTAGGATATGCTGCAACACCGGGCATCAGGACCTCAGTTGTTAGAGGGGGCACCATTCATCTGAATTGACTAAGCGAAGCAAGGCTTATGATACTTTACGCAATTCTTTGGTTTTCTTACCCAATTATTAACCATGGAGAGTATCGAGTTGGAAAATAAACCGAAAGCTCTTAGAGAAGTTTACTTGATCGATTTGAATAAAGATCTAACAGAATTAAAGCACTTTGTGCTACAAATTAATTTGTAAGAAGGAGGTTAATTTTCAAATCGTTTGAATGAAGATGATATATTCCATGATACTACAGTTTATCCGCTTAAAGTATTAAACTGAATTATTGACTGTAAAATAACTGATGTTTTTCCAAATATATACATTGCTTATCGTCTGCTTCTGACAATTCCAATAACTAACTGCGAATCTGAAAGAGAATTTTCTGTATTAACTTAAAAGGTATTAAATATATGTTGAGTTCAACTATGGCAGATGTAAGATTATCTTCGTTAGCAAGGTTGAATATTGAAAGCGAAATACTTGAATCGCTCGATTTAGAAGAGATTATAAAAGCCTTTGTTAAAATAAAATCAAGAAAAAGTCGATCGATTGGTATTTTATAAGCTTAAGTCACTATTTAGAAAAATATTTGTTGTAAATTGAGAGTTAATTAAAATATTTGTTAATTTTCAAAATTGTGTATGCTATTTATCAGTCTAAATAATGGATAAAGGGTTTGATTTTGAATCGGAGAGGGGGGAACCAGCCTGATGACAGCATAGAGCACCATGCGCTTCTAATCCGCCCCTGGTTAAAGGTGTGATCCGCCCCTGTACATGTACATACACACACACACAAATGTATGCCTGTATATGTGTGGGATGCGTATGTTGGAGGGGTGGAGGAGCAGTATAGGGGAGGTTAAGTGACTGTAAAAACTAAGTGTAATAGAAAAGCAAAATCTGAAAATTAACTAATCTAAATAACAGATTTAATAAGGGAGGCACAAAGAATTCAATTTGATCGTTTGTTAAATTTTTGTTACTTAAAATCAAAGTAACAAAAATTTAACAAACGCACAGACTGAATTCTTTGTATATCATTTATTGAAAGCTATTATATATTTTACTTAATTTTAGATTTTGCTTTCTATTACACTTAGTTTTTACTGCCACTTGACCTTCTCTATACTGCTCCTCAACCCCTCAAACATACACACCCTTAACGCATGTTCACCACCCGACACTTTTTTGCATTTAGTCATTCTTAGCAGCCATTAGAGAATAGCTTAATAGGCCGAAACAATTGTCAAAGGTTAAGAATAAACTGTGAAACTTAACAAGTGTTTATGTGATTTTAGAAACCTTTGTATCAATTACAAGTGCTAATAAAGCCTGGATAAAGTTATAATATAAATATGCGTTTATCTTGACAAGAATATTTCTATAAATGATGTTTATGTTCACTTCGATTGAGAGGTTTTGTTTGGCGAGTGAATCTACAGAAGATAATATCCGTTTGGCTGCGTGTTATCGATTCGCTTCTGCTTCAACAGGGGTCACCAAAGGAAATAGATAGCAGGATTTCCCGGCGTAGAGTTACCGTACGCGCTAACCTTATGTCGTCCGCGCCCCTTCCGCTGACAATCGTAGGCCTATTACTTCGCTAAACAATATATTACATCGTTAACCTTTAACGACTTTGTCATATCCTGTTTTATGTGCACAACAATAAGATTGTTATGCAGCTAAACACAAAATATTTACTGAGAAATAAACAAACTCGCTGGCATTTTTGTTCGCTGTGTCCAAATTGGATTACTAACAAACTGTCTTTTGTGTAAAATGTAACAAGCCAATTAGTAAGCTGCGTGACTAAACTCCCTGGACTCTCTCTCTCTATTTTCAAAATACATTATTGAGCAGTCTTCAATATTTGCCAATTTTTAATTATCATAAAAATTACAAAAATCCTGTTTACTAATTTGTTTATTAACATAACACTTGAGATCAACACACAACATCAACAGTCAATCATGCAATAAACACTACAATGTCGGCACTATTGAATTTTTTATTTAAAAATATAACGATAATACCTAAATGACAAATTCTTGAATTTAATAAATAAACTCTTGGTATAGTTGCACTGATACTTTTCATTATCCTGACAATGATTGTCTTGCAAGTTACGACAGCTTCAGAGTTTATATATGAACCGACGAAATGTATTTAATGTACGAAATAGGATTTGAAATGTATTTCCGGGGCAGAGGTGGAGGTGGTGTATGACCAAGGGGGCAGCTGGAAAGCCACAGGTAAACGGCAGAAAAAAGTTGCTTGTTCTAGTGTTTGGGACAAAATTAAATACTGCTACTAGATAATTATAAATCGTATACAGTACAATTTTGTGTGAATACAATTTACAAGCAAAACTACGTGCCACTTTAACTAATCTAAATGTATAGAAAATAAGTAAAACACAATGTAGGTGATTATACTACTTTTTCGGACTAATATTAAAAAAAGTGGAACTATGGAGTTAAATGAACACCGTCATGCCACGCTCTATGAAACTATTTGATGCATTCAAAAGTTATAGTGGGGCATACCCCCAATAGGTAGATACACCGTTCAACAGACAGATGCGTAGTAAACGTTTTATAAGCCATCGTCTATTTGAATTGCACTATAGCTTGTTTTGAGGCCTCTTTACTAAAACCTCTCATTTACTGCAACTGTCTCCCTGACGTTTTTCCTATATTACTAATTCTAGCTCCTTATTTGTATATAATTCTTTCTCGCCAGCTCCCCATCGTTTCACTCTCATTTCCTCACTTTCTCTCACTTTCTTTCTTCTCATTTTTATGGCTCTCTTTCTCTCTGACTCTTTCTCAAAGTGTTTAAATCCTCAATATCTATTTTCCTCATGTTCCCCAATTTTGTCATTTCTCTTCGTAAGGTAAATCGTACTTTATACATTCTTGAGGTCCGTTCACACTTGGAGCTGAGTTAACATTTGCTACACACGCCAGATGAGGCTTTACACTCGTTGTGTCAAGCTCTGATAAATGTTAGTTCTTGCTTTGCTTCCTTGAATCAATGTTCTTTCTGGTCTGATTGTTTCCTTCCAAGATTTGTCCTTTCTAGTTTGATTCCCTGTAATCCGCTGACTTTAAACGTCACACGTGAATATTGGTTTACCAGTTCAATTAAGAATTCTACACTCAGATGATCTTTGAGTAACAGCGGAGATAATGAGAACAAGTCTTGCTCTATTTTGGTAGAAATTCGTCGAACGTAAGAAGGTAGGGGAACAGTCCTAGTTTATTTGCGTTGTAAATATTGGTATGTTTTGGTAATTTTTGTACCAGAGGAAAAAATATTAAAGTGTACTGAGTACTGAGTTTATTTACTCTAAACAGAATAAAAAGTGTATGAAAGAGTTAAAGAGAATGTTAATTTAATTGTATAAATAATTTGAATCTCTCCACTTAATTATTTGTATTGGTATCAGGAAAGAATATTTGCTAATTTTATTTAACTAATCAGCTTAGGATAAAAAAATTGTTCTTCCTTTCCATCAGCCACTGTTTTCAATAATAGTGTTACGCTATTACAGAACGGTTTAAATCTTCTCGGCTATCCCAGCAGAGTCCAGCTGTAATATTTGTGTGTGTACATGATAATTAACACTCGAGGGAGTGTTATGTAGTACGGACCAATCTTGTAGATTCGATAGCGTTCATCGAAAAGCTTCTCAATTAGCCCAACGGTGCGCGTTTCTGCGAAGATCACGCTGAAGGGTCCTCTAGAGTTTTCGATTGCTTGTTGAGGACACATATTGTGGACCCCTGCAGACTATAAATATCTCATACCTGCTGCTTAGTTTTCAGTTATTGTCGGGCGATTTACACAGTGCGGTTCGAAGTATTGTGGCGAAGTGTTACGTGTTTTATAACTGTGCGGGACAATTGTAAAACAACTGTGTTTTTATTATTTGACATTTTTATTACGTGTGTACAATTTTTATTGGATTTGTCGTAAGAGACTATCTTGTTGATTACAAACTGTTTAATTGTGATAATTAAAGCTGCTGATTAGTGACTTAATTGGTGTCTTGTATTTTGTTTTCCACTGTACCATACGACGATCAGTAGACCGTCGTAACAATATATATGAGCGTACTTATTCCCAGTGTTTTCTTGTTCTATACAGACCCACTTATTTTCGTGACTTCTGTGATTGTTTTTGTACACGTAGCCTATGGAGAGTAATATCTGTTTTATGTATTATATACGGTGTTATTAAGAATCTTGAATTATGCTTTAGTCTGCTATTGACAGTATAGACTCGTTCAAGTGGTAGACGGCTACGGCCGTGGCAACTGACTAACATTAGATTGAAAAATAGAAAAATAAAACTATAATAAGATATGGGGTTTTCTCTCTGTTATTGGATGCTGTACTATTGAAATCTTCTAATAAATGCTGTTGTATTGTTGTATATAATTATTATAATAATTGCGTAACATAAAAGGCTATTCCACCTATTACGTAGGCGTAGGCTATCACGCCCGGAGTCAACATTAATATAATCAATGGAAATCGGGCTGTTGGTCTTTGGCTGATTGCTTATATTATTATTATTATTATTATTATTATTATTATTATTATTATTATTATTATTAGTAGTAGTAGTAGTAGTAGTAGTAGTAGTAGTAGTAGTAGTAGTAGTAGTAGTAGTATTCTTGGGCCAGACATGTGGAACGCTGCATATGATGGTATTCTTCTGATGGAAATGCCCGAAAACACATTCTTAAGTGAGGTATGCTGATGATATAGCAGCGGTTATCATAGCGTGAGATGTGGAACTGGCTCAGATGAGATTAAGGCAGTTTATGCGACGAGTCAGTTCCTGGATGACAGACCACGGCTTAAAACTGATAGCTGAAAAAACAGAAATCATGCTGATCACAAAGAGGCATCTCCCCAACATCTTGCCAATGCAGGTCGGAGAAGAATCGGTGCACACAAAAGCCGAAATTAAGTATCTGGGAATACTGCTGGACACGAAGCTTACGTTTTGGCCACAAATAAAACTGGTGGCTGAGAAGGCTGCAACTGTAACCGCGGCACTTAGTGGAATTATGGCAAACACCAGTGGGCCGAAAACTTCGAAGCGACGGCTACTTATGTCGGTCACGCATTCAATACTGCTTCATGGTGCGGAGATATGGGCTGGTGCACTGAAGCTCGAGAAATACAGACAACGTATGTCAGCAGTGCAGCGAAGCGGCGCGCTCAGAGTGGCTTGCTGCTACCGCACGGTTTCGGAGTCTGCGGTCCTTGTCGTCGCGGGAATAATCCCAATCGATCTGCTGGCACAGGAACGGAAACTGGTTTACAAGAGGAAGGACCAAGTAGATACTGTACAAGCTCACAAGGAGGCCAGGGCTCGTACTATGACTCGGTGGCAGGAAAGCTGGACCAGTGACAAGAAGGGAAGATGGACCGCTAGGCTCATAAAACAGTTAGCTGAGTGGACTGATCGCAAACATGGCGAGATTAATTATTTTTTAACAAGTTTCTAACTGGCCACGGCCTGTTCCGGGTTTACCTATATATGATGGGGAAAGTAGGCAGACCAGATTGCATTTTCTGCAAACAAGAATTGGACGATGTGAATCACACGTTTTTCACCTGTGATAGATGGAAAGACGAGAGGCAATCACTGGAAAATGTAGTGGACAGATCTCACCTAAAAATATTATCGGAATAATGCTGGAGAGCGAACATTATTGGGAGCAGGTAGCAGCTTACATAGAGAAGGTACTAAGGCAAAAAAGGAAGCCGAAGATGATCTTGCTAGGGCCGCTGCAGAATAGCAGGAAACAGGTAACGTGGACCCGCTGAAGGGTTAAAACAGATGTACGTCCACATGACGAAGTACAAAAGGCACCACCATGAAGTATTGCGAAAGCTGAGTCCCAAGGTGGATCCATGCCGTGGAGAACAGGGTTTGTGGTTTTGGTGGGTGCGAGTCCCACTCACCGTAGGAGTGCGGACCCTCCTGCGGCGAACATAAGTTTTCCACAGTCTCCCTCGTAAAAAGAAAAAAGTAGTAGTAGTAGTAGTATTTTTAAACGTTTTAGTCACACCTCCGGAGACCATCTTTAGAAGACTATAGTGTTCAAAGGGGACGTCAAGGGGATTGCTCATTCCTCGACAGTGAGGTGTGTCCGGCTTGACATCCACTTTGAGCTCTAACAGTCCACTGAAGATTGCCTCCAGGGGGGTGGTCGGAACGTTTGGTAATAATTTAAGCAATCGTCCACGCCCCAACGGCCCGGTTCCCTATTGGTTCTAACAAAAGACAATTGAGAAGCAAACGTGAAGTTAGAAGATACTCGCCAACATTGAACACGCGCATATGTGCATGCGTAATCAACAACTTAGATTATGCTCATGTTCAAAATCTCATATCTGAGATGGAAACGTGAGGATGAAAAATCTTAAACCGAATCATATTAGGTTAGTTTTTGGTATGAACTGGCCTTTAACATAGTTAATCAGTGCCGTGGCGTGGGTACATAGCAGCTGTTGCCGGTTGTAATAGACCTAAAACAGCTTAAAAATTAATTTTAAATTTTCATAGTACCAAGTGTTTTTTCAAAACCAAAATATTCCTTTCAGAACTAAATTATCTTTTTAGAGTATTTTCTAATCTTTTTCGCTTGCAGAAGAAGGTCCCAGTTCAACGGGATCTGACTCCATTACACTCATATAGAATAAACGAGGACACAAATAATCGAAATATAATAAAAATAAATGCAAACAGAGAAACATATGACTAAACGAACAAAACACAAATAGGTAGGTAATAACTGCTGCACGTTGGTTCCGAAACGAACATAGCTGCTAATTGAGCGTTTTGCCGGTTTATACAGCGGCAACACATTCGGTGGATGAATATGTCCCCATCTTCACAGTTTGTACGTGACAACTACTACGAGGTCAATGACCACACACAGTAAAACAATGCCGATATCTGAGCCAGCAACACAAGACGGTGCCAATGCCGAGCAGATCGAAAGCAATGCTATGCTTTTCTTCAAGTATCTCTACTATATTGTTCGGCTTTCAAATTATTCGATAACGAGACTATTTATTTTGTGATAAAGAGGTTACATGTACGCCACGGTATAACCCACGATTTTGTTGTTACAATTTTTTTATAAATTCAATAGTAACTTTGTTGTTTGAAGCGTGCTTGTATTATTAGATAAAAATAAGCAAAGGCATTTAAAGCCAGAATTAACAGACGTAAAACATTCCGAGGCTCGTATGCCATGGTCAACCTTTAGATCCTCTGCCGTTCATTTCAGCTACGCCCACGTTTGCCATTTTCGTAGACGTAAATTGTCTAAATAGCAGTGGAGTACATATGTAGCTCACACCAGGGTGGAAAAACTGTTTGCATGTAGTAATAGTCATTGGTAAAGACTCATGTTTTCACTCCAATTTAACCATCATCGTCAATCTTAAGATTACACTCATCCTGAACCTGTTCCGGTTCTCACTTTGCTCTTGGCCGTCCTACATCTCTCTACAACACCGGTCTATATTCCATTGCCAGAACTGGAATCCTTTCAACCGCCATTCTTCCCAAATGTTCATACCACCTTCTGTTGTTGCTCCTTAGCTGTTCCAACAGTCGACCTTACCTGTCGACCACCAGTTCTGTCCTTATATCCACATTCTTCTTTCTATCGAGAATTGTACAGCTCAAAGTACTCCTCATAAACTGCATCTGCGCTGCCTGAATCTTTGCTTTGTCCCTTTCTGTCATAACTCTGGCTTCATCTCTATACATCAAAACTGGTACACCGCTACAGTGCTAAAAACCCGTATACCTGTTTCCCTTTTTGTCTTGTTTTTAAGGTGACTGTGAATTGTTCCACAGATATTCCTAAGTTTGTTTAATTTTTCATCCAGATCAATTTCCGTCTTATATGTAACGCAACATCTTAAGTAATTGAAATGGGGGATCTTGTTCCATAATATTTCCATCTATAACTAAGTTATCTTGGATTTTACCAGTTGCTTTCCTCTTAATGCCGCTGACTCAAAACTGATGAATGTGAAAATTAGAATTAGGAATTTAAATAACCAGACTACAGCGATCACACTGCCATGACGGACTGTATCGCTGTCAGCAAACGTTGTAGATCAGTGTCGTATAAGTTACTCTTTGCTACTGTTGTCACTGTTAACAACAAAATACTATCTTAAAAAACACTGAAAATATTACACTGTTTTTGGCGAAAGGAATTCTTAGAAGACATGATATGTTGCCGAAATAACGGGTTTTTAGGGAAAACTGTCAGATAGCTTCTTGAAGGTAGCCAGTTGCATTTAGTCTGGTTACTTGCAGTTATTCTTACCAAGCATCCGTAATTAGCCGGAAACCTACCCCTAACTCCTGGCGTGCAAAACGTATCGTAAAAAGAGAATGCAAAAATCTTACTTTTCGTAAAAACGTATCCTAATAATATGAAGGCCATTAAGTAGCCATAATCATAGTCGTCTTTCAGTGTTGTAATAAGTATAATTTCACAAATATATCAAGGTTAAAATGATGTTAACAGTAGAAGCTTTCCTCTAAAGCAAAGACGAAATTATTGAAGGAGTCATTATTTTCTTCTTCTTCTTCTTCTTCTTCTTCTTCTTCTTCTTCTTCTTCTTCTTCTTCTTCTTCTTCTTCTTCTTCTTCTTCTTCTTCCTCCTCCTCCTCCTCCTCCTCCTCCTCCTCCTCCTCCTCCTCCTCCTCCTCCTCCTCCTTCTTCTTCTTCTTCTTCTTCTTCTTCTTCTTCTTCTTCTTCTTCTTCTTCTTCTTCTTCTTCTGCTCAACGTGAGCCCTGGCTTCCAACACCTATTCCATCCGAAGTCTCCAACTCATTCCCGTCTCAGTGTATCCCGTTATAACTACTTTTCTGATATCCAAGGAGTCATTATAATAAATAAAGAAAACAACTATATAAACACAAATGCATTTTCCAGGTTTTTAAGTTAAATAATGTTTTTAATACGTCGATGTCTAGTTGTGTGCGCAGTATTTTATTGTGTTTGACTACGTACATATACAAGGTATCCTGAGCTCATCGATTTCCCTCATAAGAGCTTTGTACGTACTCCATTATCTCTACCTTCTACGCCGCTGACGTTGGCTGTCATAGGTTAGCTGAATCTTTGGAGAGTTGTTTTGAAAACGTTCGACCACGACTTATAAGCTCGAAATATTTTACATCTATGTAATTACATATTTTATAAAAAATACTATCTGTTCCTCTCTTTCTACAAACACGTGCCCAAGTCATTAAATTAGCGATAAAACAGTCTGCGTGTAATGTGTTTTACGATTTACGGCTGCAGGCGCACACCGGGTAATGGCCAACTTTGTACAGTTAATTTTTCACGGGCAGCGCAGGTGTTGTATCGCTCGGCACATTACGTTACCCATTACCCATGCCCTAATGTGTTTAGCTTGACAAAATGTACTGATAACCACACAGGACCGCCAGATAAACACGTCCAACCGGGAAATTCGATTATTCTACGACGTTATAACAGAAGTATAAACAAGTTGAAGAATACACGGTCAAATATTTAGAAAGGTTCGGCTAGTATATTAGACAGTGCTGACACAACCTCTTTAAACATTCGTATACAGACGATTTCCTGACACGGTCATCTTCCTTACGCTCAGTAAACATTCCACCAACAAAACGAAGCACTGTCCCACACTCCACGTGCAACTGCTTCTCCCGCAAACCGCTAGAATAAAAATTCTAAGCTCTAATTTCTCTGTTCCTAATTAACACGCTGCTTCGGTCAGTACCCTTCCGTAGTTACATCATGGTTCTGACAGCTCATCGCCGGGCGTGATTTTGTACGGGGCTGTTGTCAAACGTAAATCACAAACACGTATTTTCGGTACTTCACGTGATAACCCTTTCTCCCTTTCTGTTTTTCTGTCTTTTCCTTCTCTCGTTCTCACCCCTCTGTCTCTCTTGTGAAATTAAGACATAATAAACATTCTTTTTCTCCTAGCACAGCCCTACACATGACATTCATATTTGGCATGCCATGGGTTTTCGTTGAGGATTGGCTGAAATTCCTCCATAACAACGCCGCTATCACTATCACTGTGAGCACACATACAACCGTGGCAGCATTGCAAATAACTGACCAACTGACATTACGTTCCTAACAACAACTTTATGACTGGTTACCAATAACCAGTAACATCTTCCCTTCCACTATTGTCAGGATCGTAACGTGAAAACTAGAAAAATGCTAACCAAACAAAACTCTAAAACTTTACTTTTCGTTTTTATTACAACAACTCAACTTTAACTCCGAGTTCCGCGGCACCATGCCTCGACAATAAATACTACCTTCAGAGTCCTCAATAACCAGACGCCTCTGAACCTATTCTAAACAACTACGGCCTAGTCTGTTCCCGAAGAAAATTGCCCAACCCATTCAGCCAAACTTGCGTACAACATAAATTACGTTTCGAAGCAATTTCCCTTTCCCAGCGGCCCCGTCATCTTTTCGCTAGCGAACGACTTGCTAAATATATTGACAATTGGACTGAAGGAAGCTTGTCCTAGAACAACTTGAAACTCGCCCTCACAACATGGTCCCAAACAACAAAGAAAAATAAAAAACAAACGAAAAATAAAGTTTAGCATATTACTGTTAAAATGTAAACTTAAATTTGTTTCGATCTCTGGATGTTAGGGTGTGGCCTGCTGTTTCAGCTTCAGACAGACGTTTGGTTAAAATCGCTGTAATCTGCCTTTTGTGGTTAAATTGATCTTGTCAGCTATAGTGTGAATTAAGTAACTACGTTAATTGCCTGTTCATATTGATTGATTAATATTTTTAAATCACTATGAACGTGGTTGGTGATATGTGCGGTTGGTGAAAGCCTTGTTCCAAGTTGGTGTCGCCGATGTTGAACACTTTATTTCTTCACGATATTAATTGATGACTCGTTGGGCACTTGGTGAAACATATTAATACAAAGGTTTTGTAAAATATATAAAAACACTTGGTAAGTTTCACAGATTTTATATAAATCGGACAGCTGTTTCAACTACCTAAGCCATTGTCAAAGAGGCGAATGAATGAAATTATTAAATACAGGATGTGAGTAAAGGTGGTGGTGGTGGTGACCATCTGTTTAGGGCGTATCTGGAATATCTGTGTTGGAATAGAGTGGGGGTATGTGCAAGAGACAGTGGAAGGTCAGGTGTCTTTAAAAACTAAATACAATCATGAACGTAAATTATAAATTTTGTTTAGTTAATTTTATATTTTGCATTCATGATTGTATTTAGTTTTTATAGACACCTGACCTTTCCTTGTCTCTTGCACACCCCACTCTCCATCTCAACACAGATGTTTCAGACACGCTCTAAACAGATGGTCACCACCACCACCACCTTTACTCAGATCCTGTGTTTAGTAGTTTCATTCAGTCGCCTCTTTGACAATGGCTTATTTAGTCGAAACAGCTGTCAGAGTTAAATAAAATCTGTGAAACTTACCAAGTGTTTTTATATATTTTACAAAACCTTATTTCTTGTCCGTCGCAGCCATAACTAATAGGAATCGCTATAATTTTTATTGTTCGACTAAGCTTTTCGTCATCACTGATATCATCAGGTCTTAAACAACGCTTGTTTAAGACCTCATCATGTCAGTGATGACGAAAAGCTTAGTCGAACAATAAAAATTATAGCAGTTAGCAAATTCATAAAAGAAATAGTAAGGATGGCTGCTAATTTAAACAATACGAAGAATAATAGGAATCGGTTCAGTTCGTTCTCTTCTTCACCATTTTCTTCGACAGAGTATTTATGAAAAGCGTTTTTCAAGTATGGTTTGTTTAGATAACACCGCTAGTGTGGGAAAGAAGCGCGTGTCCCATATTGTAATTTGACGTAAAACTCAGCTGTTGGCTATTCGTCAGCATCAGATGCACCATTGTGGTGATCTTACAATTACTACTAGGATACACAATAATGCCAACTGTGGGTTCGCCATGTAATTACTTTTTTTTTTTTTTTTTTTTTTTTTTTTTTTTTAAACTCTAGTGCTGCTGAAACTCACAGACTACTTTTATAAGCTTTCAGACCAAACATTTGAGTGGCAGTAAAGTTAGGCAATAGTGCTGTTTGTTAGAGAAACTGTTAAAAAATTACGAAAAGTATTGAGAAGTTATGGTGATTGTGATGCTAAACGGCCTTCTTATTTCAAAACTGGTTGTTTTAGAAAACCATTCTTCGTATATTATTATTTGAAGGCCAGTGTATATATTTTTGTGTACTTATGTAAAGGCTTCAATAAAATTTATTGTCAGTTTCAGGACAGTACTCGGCGATCAAGGGCGTAGGCAGAGAGGAAATCATAACAGCAGTAACCAACACGAAGTTTTCCTCTCAACTATAAACTCTAATACTGAGTCAGTGTCATTTTCTAAAACCGCTTTTAAATAGTAATTTGGTTGAGTCTGTTACAATTTAACATACTGCTACGGAAGGCAATTAAATAACTCTCTAGATAATTCGAGATTGCATTTCCACATATTTCTCGACTAGTTACCGCTCGCAGTCGGCAGATTGTATTCAAGGTCGGACTTTATCATACTCTCTGGTTTGTTCTAGCGCATGTAACTGTGCAAATTATTTGTATAATTAGTCTCGCCACGCTGCCCAGAGGGTGCAAAATGGTTCTTGAATCTCAGCGTAGTGTGCATATAATATAGTAGCCAGTGGCCGTCTCGGTTTAGTTTAAACCTGGCGATATTAGAGGGCGGACTGTTATTTACTGTAGCGGTTTAGTGAAAAGTGATTATTGTGTTAATTGTTTTAAAAATGTAATACGGTGGCATTTGTTGCTTGACAAATGTAACTTGATTTATTGTATAAAGGTGATTTCTGGATTTATAACTGCTGTTTGTGTCTGATTAAAGTTTATAACCGACATAATTGGTGTCAGTTATGCTGTTTCCACTACACGGCACGACGATCGGCGTGAACATAGTAATTTAGTTGCCAAACTTTCTTATGGACAGTACTAATGTGAGTTGTGTCATTCTCTGCTTTGTGTGGTTTTCTATCATTCTGGTGCTCGACTGTCAAAAAGGTTCAAAATTGAGTGCCATAGGTTTACAATAACAGAATTGGATAAAACAAAACCTAGGAATGTAACTATTTCTCTCATGCAGTTCAGTCTTTTCTCCTATGATAAGAAATTTGGTCACATTTTTGCAACAGTCTCAGCTTCTACATCTATCCCCAAAAGGTTATTTTATATTCCAAAACAACTACAGATTATTTAAGGAGCATGACCAATCAGAATATACTAGGTTGTCTTTATGCTTCACAACATGTATGTATACACTGTGAACACTCGACAGCTTGGTGGAGTGGTTCCTAAAGGCGTTAAAGTTGAAATACATTTAACTTTTAAAGAGGCCTAAATATTACTGTATAACTGTATAAAACACTAATAAGCCGGTTGTGACATATGGTTGTAAGACATCTACGCTAACGAAAAGCGTTTGAGATGTTGGGAATCGGTGTTGGGATGTTTTGAGAGGAACGTTTGAAGGGAACCTTTTGGGCGCTCTGTATAACACGAAGAGACGAATAAAGCATTTCCATGCAACATTGCGTGAATTTTTTGTCTCAGTCAGCAGTAGTGGACACTTGTGGACACTGGAAAACATACACTAGCTAACAAACAGTAGACAGTTTGGTCTGGACTTACCGTGCACGTCGACACAGCCGATCTGTTTCTTCATGACGCTGGTGTTGATCTGACACATGTAGCATCCTCTGTCGGACTCCTTGACCTGTCGGATGTGCAGCTGCCATGTTCGGTGGTTGTCGTGGCTGACGCTTATGCGCGAGTTGTGAGTCACCACTTTGGTGTGCAGGGTCAGTATCGTCTGGTCCTCCGCCTTCAGCCACCCTACCTGCAACAAATGGTTACTTTGAATCTAAGCAATGAAAAGCAATGAAGGATTGTTAATGCGCGGGGCAATGTTTTGGAATCCACCTGTCATTGTATTTTATAAAACAAAGCAACAGGTGGAATTCGAAAAATCTGTAACTGTCTTGTATTGCACTACAAGGTATTAATACTGTATCAGCCAAAATATTAACGGTCTGAAGCGTTTAAATTACTAATTTGTTACTAAATGTGTGGCACTGTCAGAACAGTGCCTCCGTGTACCAATCAGATTGTCACGTTAGAAAATAGCATTATCATGTTCAGTCCATATACACGCGGTTTTGTTACAAAGCAGCAAATTAAAAGTACATTTGTGCTGCTTAAACAGATGAGAAGTAGATTATTATTACAATAAACAAAAGCTATAAAGCTTTATTAAGCTTTAATGAAGCCCGTCCTTTACATATGGAACAGAAACACAGACCATCACCAAAGTAAATGACAGACATGTTTTAACTTTGAGAAAAGATATTAAAGAGAATTTATGGTCCAGTATGTGAAATTAGTGTAAGGCAAATTACGTTCTAATCCTGAATTGTACGGACATTTTAGTATGTAGACATTAAAAAATATATTAAATTATCGAAGCCGTAGTAAGCTGGACATTTAAGGAGGATGCCGAAGGATGAAATACCGAGGCAAGTCTTGACAATGCAGTTGGATGGGAGAAAAAAATAAAAGCAGGCCAAAGCTGCAATGGACTGGCGATGTAGACAACGATGCGAAACTATTTGGATTGAGAGACTGGAGAGTAGTCGCGTAACATCAGGTCCGTTGGAGAAGACTTCTGGAGGAGGTCAACACTCTGTAATGAGTTTCAGTACTAATGATAATGATGATCATCATCATCTTCACGAATTAAACCAAGGATAGTTTGCTCCGGTCTCAAATAGGCAAAGATTAGAGCTGGTCACCCCAGCGCTTCCTCGGACGTCCCACACCTCCCCGTCCCCTCGGTTTATAGTTCCAGAGTTGTTTTGGAGATCCGGCAGTTATCCATTCGGAAAAGATGTTCCCACCAATTCAACCGATACTGTGCTATCCTGTCGAGTATATTCATAATATTCAGTTCCTGCCGGTCTTGTTTCTTCTATGACCATAGAGAGTATTCTCCGCCACGTGTCTGAGAAATCTCATTTCAACCGCTTGGATGCAACTGGCCTGGCCTATCGTTAAAGTCAAATTCTTAGACCTATAAAGAAGTTTGGGAAGAACTATCACCTTGTAGAATTTTAGGCGTGTTCCTTTACTTGCTGACTTAAGGGTTCGCCTGATTGTCCCGCACATAAGGTTGAACTTATGCAACTTATTCACAACGTCGTTGCATGCATTATAAGACACACTGTAGCCCAGGTATTCAAAATTGCTAACTTGGTACAGGCCAGCATTATCTATAACAATTTTTGCCCGTACGGGATCAGTTCCACGAAAAGCCATCAACTTGTTCTAACGTGTGGATATCTGCAATCCAGAGTCTTTGCAGATTCGATTTAACAAATGTATTCCCATCTGCAATCTGTTTTTAGGGTCCAACAGAATAGCCTGATCGTCCGCAAACAACAAGGTGTCAATTGTAGAGTGACCAGTCTTAAAATGTTTTAGAAGACACATCTGCCAGTTTTGCATGGCATCGCCAATATATAAATTAATAAGAGAAGGTGATAATGGACACCCTTGTCGTACTCCACAATTGATCAAGCCAACTATAAGAAATCATCACGGTTTCCCTGCTTTTTTAAGATTTTATTCTTTACATAAAGACTCTGTATTGCTCTGATTAGACGTCGTGGGATCCCTTTCTCTCGAAGTCGGTGAAAGCTATGTTATGTGGGCAGCTGATACCCTCTACGCTTTTCAATGAGCTATGCTATTGTAAATATACAATGTAAAGATGATCTGCCCTTCCTGAAACCGTTCTAGCCTTCTGAAAGAATGGCCACCGTTATTGCATTCAGCTGTGTTTTTAATGTAGATGCATATACTAGTACCAATGATGATGATGATTATCGCAACTGCAATAGAGGCTTGTACCGTAATATTATACCTTCAATTTTATGTAACTGTAATTGCACAGTTCTCTCCTCTACAGTTGCGAAGAGCGTTCTGTTATTATTGCATTGTGAAGGAGTATTACCAAGTTGTGAAATAGCAATGGATGTTAGAGTGAACGCAGTTTCAGAAGTCAGTAACTTAAAGTTTGCTTTAATTTACAAATGTTCAATGATGGGTGTATACCGAAACACTCATACATACACAGTCTGAGTTATCTACGTTCTGTTAGAGGTAAAAGGGACAGTGAGCATATTTTTAATCTAGGTAATTCTAAAATCTTGACTTTATAATCACTTGTGGGAACATTTTTAGTTAATTCCAACACAAGAAAACAACATTTTGTTATTCATATTTAGTAGGAATAAACCTGTTTTAGTACCAAGCCACGTGTCCGTTAACTATATGAAAAATATATTGTACTAACCGTCTGTGACTTCTCGTATATGATGTCCTTTCCTATTGCGTCATGTTTCGAGACACTTGTCCCATTTTCAAAGCATAAAATTTTATGCTTTGAAAATGGGACAACAAGTGTCTCGAGAAGTCACGGACGGTTAGTACAATATATTTTTCATATAGTTAACATTTTGTTACCTTTCACACATTTACACGAAAACATTCTAATTTACACTTTGATTTCACTTGACTTTGGGGCAAACAATAAAATTCAGCTTTGTATACCTTAGAAATTAATAGAGTATTTGTGTTTAACCCGAGCTCTATCAAACTCTCGGCTTAGTTTCGGACTTTAAACCGCGCTCTATCGGATCTATTGAAATCCTGGTAACGATTCGGGGTTTTAGTTTCCGATCTTAAGCCGCGCTCTATTGGCTCATCACACGACTATCAAACAGTCGGCTTGGTTTCCAACTTGAAGCCAGGCTCTTTTGGCTTTATCAAACTCCCGGCTCATTTTCTGAAATTACGCCACGCTTATCGGCTCTACCGAACTCCAGGCTCAGTTTCGGACCCTAAGCCGCGTTTTATCGGCTCTATTACTCTCTGCTCAGTTTCCGAACTTAAGCCACACTCTATCGGGTCTATCGAACTCCAAGATCGGTTTTTGACCTTAACCGCACTCTATAGGCTTTATCAAACTCCCGGCTCACTTTCGGACCAATTTAAAGCAAACACGGTAACCGTCTACGCTACACTTGGTGTCTTAGTACAACAGTGGGTGTAGCGCCTTCATCTGTAGATCCTGGGTTCGACTGTGGGCTCATCAAGAAATTTATGTGTGTTTTGCAGCCTCCAGGTTGACTCAGACTGCATGAATGATACCTGGGAGGATACCATCATTCTGTGAAACAATGGGCGGGTGAAGCCTAATGCCGACCAAACTCCCTCCCTTGTATACCGAACGGCGGCTCATATACGACAGCTTAATTGAAAAACTTATAGACTTCTTAAACAGAAGCTATGATTTTTACACTAACCATCAATTATTTACCTTTAGACGAAAGAAACATTTGGGATACAGCAGAAGTTGGTAACAGTTTATCCAAACTGGTATAGGCACCAGGCAAGTGCGTGGCGAAGAAAGAGGTTCATGGATGCAGATATTGTAAAACCATGTTAAAAACCAGTAGCATTCAACCCACTGACTTGGTGTCCTCCTGCTATTAACGAGATTGTCGTTGCAAAACGAATACACAAGAGCGTCGTCAGTTCCAAATATCCCAAAAAATTGCGGATTATCTATAGTTAAATCAGAAGCTTAATTCAAACGAACCAACGTCAGTGTTGTTACTATGCGAGAAAGCAGCACTTGATATTATTAAACGCATATGCGGTCTTTCTGGTATAATTAAAATTGAAATCAATGACAATGTAGAAACTGTACAACGTAAAAGGTAAAGTGCCACGAGAAAACGTGTTAAGAAATCAATAAGTAACCCGTAAATGTTTAAATATTTTACCTTTTTAAAATATTTAAAACACTACCTATATACAGCCTACTCTATTTTTTTTCTTATACATATCTGTTATAGTTATTTTATGCTTTGAATGTTTTAATTTTCGAACATCCGAACTACCCTTAGCCCTGATTTGTTACAACTGGGGTAAGCACTGAAGATATGCAAAGAGAGCAAATGTAATCTGTGTTTACTGTCAGAAAATTACTCTCACTCTCATACTCTCTCTCTCTCTCTCTCTCTCTCTCTCTCTCTCTCTCTCTCTCTCTCTCTCTCTCTCTCTCTCTCTCTCTCTCTTTCTCTCTCTCTTTCGTTTTATCACTATTACTTTTGTTCTTGCGTCGCCAAATCACTTCTTCGGTATTTCCGTAGCCTTGCATCCCTTCTCAGCAGCCAATTACCGCTGTAATAACGTTCCGTCCGCGTCTCAGCCACTGATTTTTATTTATTTCCGTGCAATTGCACCAGTTGGTCGGCTGGTTTTCTTAGTTCTGTACTCATCCTTTTCTAATCCATTTTATTCTCACTCTCTTCCTTCTGGATATTCCATTTCCATTACCCTCAAATGATTTTTATTCTGTTCCGAATGTTGCAAAATTTTACTGCGTACGAAACTATCCTGGTTGAGGTACATACAAATCTGTGGAAACTTATATGTGAGACAGAATTTGTCTAAACATGACATCTATTATAAATCGTGATTAGAAGAGCTGTTGCCTTTTTCAGTTGTTACTTTAAGGATTCACCGGTCGTTTGTTAACTGCCGACGTTTTACGTTTCTTACAGCTGGCAATTAATTATTTTAGTTTTAATTATTCTTATATTTATCAAGAGAAAACATTTTGATTGGTAAAGTCATTGTATAAGGAGCATTTAAATATTATTAAATGTTATTATTGTGTTGACGCCAGGTATCCTGCTTCTGGTCATTGGAGATAGATGAGTAACGAAGAGTGTAGCAGTCATGTAATCGGTCTTTGCCCACAGTTTCCATCTGGTTTCCTTAAGGGTGGGCTATTAGATGTAGAGCGATGAATGTTTATCTTGGTTTCCAGTTCAACAGTTGTGTTTGCACTGCGTCCTTACATGCTTCATATAAGTTGATTCAAGAACTCAAACTAATGAATTGATCGTGAAATGCGGTGAAATATCAGAGCTAACAATTAATCATTTAAGAGCAAAAATTGAGATTCACTTGCTATAATGAACTGAAGTTGGTTAACGATGTAAACCGATAAGTGCCCTCAACGCCATCATATGAGGGAAAATCATTGCATAAAATACAAAAAGAATTTAATTTACGCTAGGTACTGAACAAAACGCATTCGCAAACCCTCACTTGACAACCAAGCACACTTGTCTACGTAATCATGCACGTTAATTGTTTGTTTTAATTAAATTCACCTGAATTTGTAATCATTCTACAAATATACAATTGCATGGCTGGTAGTAACAGTATATTTTAATTTTACACATGTGTGCAGACGGCAAATTAATTGACAGATAATTTTAATTAACTCGTCTCATCATTATTATTATTACTAGTAAATCAGATTACATTAAATTAGATATTTTGTAGTATAAATTAGAATGCGTATCACATGTTTAATCAAAATTCAATTACACACTCCGTTCAATGAAATATGGATTTTGAGAATTGACGACTGATTCTCAAGTCTGAAAAGAAACTTTGGTGGGAATAGATTATAATTTAACTTGTGTACGTAATATTTAGATGCTTATAATTACATTTCCTTCTTCTTGTCCTTTCCTTCTTGTTATTTAGTAACACTTTTCTTTTTCTTACTTCTTTTTGTCATCATCATCATCATCAACTTCTTCTTCTTCTTCTTCTTCTTCTTCTTCTTCTTCTTCTTCTTCTTCTTCTTCTTCTTCTTCTTCTTCTTCTTCTTCTTTGTTGTTTGTTTTTTTTCAACACTTACGTCTTATATACTTACTCAAGTACTAAGCCCAAGGCGGACGTGTTTCGGATTGTATTTCCTTTTTCTAATAAAACATGTCTCGTTCTAATAAAACTCTTTTCCTACAGGCCCATCATTCTGATCAAAACAACAAAGAATGGGCTACAATCAGTTATAAAACTTTATCTGATTATCTCTCATCGTTTTTAAGTTCAGTGGTAGTCGTATAATGCCACATATTCTTCAATATTTGTCAGTATTATTTAACTGTAACTGTTCTTCTCAAATGTTATATCACACCTCGAGTAATTACTATATGCTGGCTGTTCCAGTGTTCGATTCGCAATTATGAATTTTGTTCGTATAGGGTCTGTTCCTTTAAATGCCATAGTCTTCGACTTTTGCACCGATAGGCTTATATTTACAAATTGGAAGAGCCACACAATTGATTCAACCCGTGGACAGCCAATTTCAATTTGTCTACACTGTCTGGACTATATTGTGTACATATGCAAAGAGCATAGTACTTAAAATCTTAATATCGTTTTGAGAAATCTGTATATCTGATGGTGCACCTTTCTTGCACAAGGTCGCGTATATTGATACTAATTAGTGTCAGTGATGAAGCACATCCTTGCTTACAGCATGATCATTTCTAATTTCCAGAGTCAATCGTATGATTTATACCAGCGGCATTTCTATTCTCAAGTAGTTACAGTTGACATCACGTTAAAACGCGTTTCAAGAGGCCGTATCAAACCACGTGTTAAGCGGGACACGATCATGCACCTTATACATATGGTATTAAATTCGCCCATATACTGTCATTAGTAGGCCTATTACTGACATACTAAATACAATAGGGAATTTCCAGATAAGATATGTAGTAACGAGTAATACTAATTATTTCACTTATTACGTCGTACTCGTTTACATTTTGTGGAACAAATTCGGTTCTTATGCAAATGCTTGAACACTACTATTATCCTTTAGTTCCTAACCAGGAATTTTGTGCCTACAGACTTAGTTTGAGACTGCAGACCCACACTGTTAACACTACCATCATTAGTAGCCGGGCTGCTAGGCCGTGGCCGACTGTTATTGTGTGTGTGACAGACGTTTCGTCCCCACCATCGGAGGCCGTGTTCACTGTCAAAAAGTACTGAAGTACTGAGGCCCCAATACAAGATCCAGGAGTACCTAATAAAACTCTTAAAGTTGTACCTACCTTGACGGACAGCTGCGAAACACTCGTTGCCATTGAATATGGCATCCGATGGTGGCGACGAAACGTCTGAGATTCAAACGGTCTGACGCTCAAAGTGAGACGAAAACAGTCGAAATATTATTGGAAAAAAAATTTTATACTCTGCATTTGAGCGCAGTAAGCGGTGTTTACTAAGGTTCCGCGCATGAAACGAACAGGGTCCGGAAAAAACGCATATTATACGGGATAGCGTAATAATCGGGGACGTTTAAATGAGTCTCGCTATATTCGAGTGTTTGTGAGAGTGTTCAGTGCGTTATCGGTAACTCACGTATTCACGTATGAAGTAGGCGTAATGTGTTTTCGGACAGTATATAGCCAAACAAACATTTAACAGAAGCTAATAACTGAAACAAATGGAAGAAACATTTAACAGAAGCTAATAACTGAAACAAATGGCTACAAGAAGGATTCCTAACACGTTTTCGTAACTACGGCAGATTTGTTATTAAGCTTAGAAATAGTTGGGGCGAAGGATATAATGTACCAATGGGAGAAGAGAGCAGCGGTCGGGCGTTATAAATTCGATACTGCCCCTGCAGGTTTGGAGGGCGGTAGATAGTTTTTCGGTTGACCCAATATTTACGAACACGAACGAGGGTTGCTGTAACAAAATTTATAAGTTATCTCAGCCTATCCACTGCTGGCGAAATAGACCTCTACGTGTTTGTGGGGTATAGTGGAATTTAAACCACTGATTTTAGAGGAAACTGCAAACTTTATCCTTATACTTCCAACTATTTTTGAAAGCGACAATTAGAAATAAACTTTAAAATTTATTGACACACTACATTCTATTTTTCAAGAATTTTTTCAATGTCTTAAATAATCTCAAAAACTAAAATTAATCAAAGTGAAATATATTCAACAAAAATGTATATAAAAGTCTTTGAAAAATTTCAAGTTACTATCCATTTATAAAAAAAACAAATGTTTAAGTTGTCACGTTGAATAAAATGTTACAACCAATGTTGTAAACCAACATAATAATGTTTTTAAGCAATGCTTAAAATTAAATTCGTTTAAGCATATGGTGACCAATTTGCTCTAATCAGCATGGGTCTAATGCCCGTAATTGTTTCATCTTATAAGGATTGATTGAATAAAACACAATAACTTTAGAAAATTGTGTTCAAACAGACAGACCAAATGTCACCTTTTAATTATTTAGCTTTGTACATCCCTCTTGTCGGTGATTAGGATATTATGGAAAATTATTAAATTTTCCTTTTAGGTCTATTTATAGCTGTTTTGGCAACTTTTACTCTGTCCGTTTATTCCTTACTTGACACAATTTAGTGAGTAATATGTCTCCTATATCGCGTATGCATATAATATGTATAATGTATTATGCATATATGATATGCGTAGTCTAAAATATTTCTGCATATCGGGCGGTAAGACTATGGTGGGGGTACCACTTTCTGGCTTAACGTCCGTGCCAATGTTTAGTCTGATTTGTCTCTCATAAACGGGCTGCTTTTCCGGACTGAAGACACCATATTTCTATTTTTGAGATATCCATAAGTATTCTTTACATAGACGTTTCTCCTTCCCTGCCAAATCCTACGTCGTTGATCAACGTAGGGTCACACGCTTTAAAGCAATTTCTTACCCTAAGGGCGACAGGATGTCCGAACCTCTACTTGTTGACAAGTAGAGGAGGGGAAACTTATACCGGCTGGAATTCGGTCTCTAGAGCCGCATTAGATACCTGTAGGTGTTTTCCATCACCCATACAGTCCAAATACCTGAGGCTAGATGTTTCCTTACATCGAGCACGAAACTGTAAGGCATCATGCGTCCTCTTTAGTCCTTTGGTGGAGAGGGGATGATTTTCCTCAAAACACCTGAAACACACTTGATTTTCTACAAGCTGGAGTCTTTCGCTCACTACTTTATAGGTCTCAGATATGTGCTTTAAGAAGATCCTAGGCCATTCGTATTCAAGCAGACGAAGTGTGATTTCTCGGGCACGTAATAAAGTATACTCCCCAAGATTGTACACAAATCCAGATAGACGGCAGGAACGGAATAGTATAAGTAAACATATACTCTATAGGAGCAGTTGGCAACCCTGCGCCCGCGGGCGCAAGTGCTCCCGTCGAAAAGGTTTGACGCGCCCGCGGTCCAATTTGTAATTTTATTTTATTTTTAACAAAAGAAAGTAGCCGCATTGTAAATGCTTCAAAGTATTGTATTATAAAATATTATCAACCATTTACCAAACCGCGCTACGTCTTCCCCCAATACGATTGTCGAGCTTTTCGCCTAGAACCTGTAAACACCTTTCTATTAAAGGAGCAACTTGATGTTTCCATCGTGCGTGTCCATGATGAAAAATTGTTGATGCCCTACTCAAAATTTTACAAATTTATATGAAAAATACAGCTGAGCTGATTTTGATTCGGTGTTGTACGTCGCTAACATAAGCACAAAGGTATTATAAAGCAACAGTTAATGTTTGTAATGTCCGGCTATTGAACTCCGCACCTTTCTATTTTCCATTGATTAAGGTGGAGAGGGGTGCGCCCATCGAACTGGTCCTTAGTTATATATGCGCCCCCATAAATTCAAAGTTTGCCTATGAATGCTCTATAGTACATACGGGTATACCGAACAAAATATTTTTAGTTTAATCACTGTGGAAATCATTGACCACGATGATCAAATTTCAGGCAATGTGTGGTGTAGTAGACAAAACATTTGTGTTTATAGTAAGAATAGAAATAAAATTGACGTGTATAAAGTAGTGGTAGTTTGAACGCAAAATATTGGATACCAACATAGAAAAGCTAAACAAGACTTTAGGAGGGTGAAATGAATTTGTTTGTATCCCACGGGTTGTAGACTATTAGACGAGCAAGAATACTAAATGAGCAAATAAGGACTGACCTAGTCGTTTATAAAATTATTGATTGGATAGATGGATAAAATTCCAGATTGAAGCAACATTTGGAATGAGGAGGAGGAGATAAAATGAAAAAGGAGAGTAAAAACGAAAAGAAGAAGAAAAAGAAAAGATGGAGACATTATTATTAGCAATTTTATTTTATCGTGAGTACTGTATACTGTAACAACTGTGTACATTGATTTTGTCTTTTTACAAATTCTTAGGCACGGAAAGTAACAACGATGCAAATCGTGGTGTTTAGACACAGGAAGTGACGACGATACAAGTCGTGGTGTTGCTAACGCGAGCGCGTGCGTGTATGTGTGAATGTGTGTGACTACCGCATGAGTAATGAACGCAACAGGCACTTCGGGTCGGATCGATGAGGGGGTCGGGTCAAGTAAGGTCAAGGCGCTGTGAGGATATTTGTCATTCTGTGCCCCTCTTATTTAGCAATATAGTAATTTGACGCAGCTTTACCGTAGCTACAGTATTCCGTTACTCATTGGCGCCTTTATTTCTCTCCAGTGTGCCGTATCGCGTGTCCGCCACTTCACTGCGTCTTTTTCTTTTTTGCTCTCTATGAAAGAAATGTTGAAATGTGGTGAAATGGTGAAAAGCCGTTGTACTATACAAGGTTAGTTTCGGACGGGAAACTTGGATGTTGACCTTGAACGCCACCTTTGATGTTTCCCGACACCTCAGCAGTGACTTCACTGACATGCATTTTTCTGACAACTTTAAATTCATACACTTGCGGTAATTCATCTCTGAATCTAATCGCTGCTGGGCATCAAAACGTGGGAGACGTTTACTTAGATTTTGCATAGGTAAATATAACTGTTGTACGTATGTAGGTAGTAATTTCAGAAATACTCAATGGGGATGATACACATAGATTATTTATCAGTACAACTTCTTCTGACAAAATGTCAGTTCGTGTAAATTAGTACTTAAACTACGTACTAAATGCGATTATTATTTAACACAGTTTCAGTGTGAATACATAGCTATTAGGTAATATCCCGTTTAATACGCGGTTTTTACGAGGTCCCTTGACGAAGGTCTTAACGGGGTGTTACTGAATTCTTTTACTTTAAATAAACAGCTAAGGTTAACTAACAATTTTCATTACTTTCTGCCCTTGTTTGTACATATTGTGGATTATCCGCGGCGATCGCCCCACCCGATTCTGCAAATAAACGGGATTTTACTCTATTAAGAAAACTATTGACGCAAAACAATAAAAGATTTTTAATTTAGGTTTAGGTTAAAACATATAATTTTACAAAGCTGTCTATCGAATTCTTATAGAAATGAGAAAGAGATGATTAACTTTTAATGGACCTTTATTAAAAATGAAAAGCAAGAAATTAATGAAACAGATATTTCAATGTCTAAGAAACATGTAAACTCAACATGGATAGTATACAGTACTATTACTTATTGCTTTGAAAATTTTTTTGATTTTTTTGGATATTCCGAGGGAGATACGCCAGCAATTAGAGCCCGTCAAGAGTGACACGAGTTAGCATTGTTCGAGGGTGAGCGACGGAAGGAACAAACCTTTCCTTTCTACTTAAATGACATAAAAGCCGTTTAAAAGACAAAGCGTGCTGCAACACGTGTTACGACGAAATGGGTCATGCGTGGGAACACTTTTACAAATATGGCGAAGGAACATTACCCTTGCATCCGTTTCAGTAGCGAGAGAATAGATAGGCCTAGCTAAGAGCATTGTTCCAAGCATATGTGAAACTTACTGAAAAACAATAGCTTGAGCACGGACAATGTAGTAGGACCACGGGAGGCTTGTTTTCATGCTGTGCAGGAGACAAGGAGGCGTCTGCGACGTACACAGATGTCTGTTCGATAGAGGAAGTCGTCAGAGTCCGAACAATACTTTATTTCGATACGCTACACCAAAAGGGGCAGATGTGACTTCAGTAGCAAGGTCTCGGTGCAGATTCCGAGAAAGTGGCAACGTCCCGATGACTGCAACCCGTCACGTCAACGTGGACTATGAGAAATTCAAGTAGAGAAGCCAGCCAGCCAATTAGAAACGAGGATTCAGAAGGGAGTAACTGTAGGGGATGGTCTCGAAGCGAACCGACGACCAGAGAACAAATCCCGAAGAAGAACGTCCCTCTCCAAACGGCGCTGCGTGGAGAATTCACAAGAATCACAGACTAGAGGCAAGAGTACCGAGGGAAATCCGGGCAATTGTCCTATCAGAACTATTTTGGTGGGAAAATGAAGCGTTCGAAAGAGTAGCGAGAGTGGGAAAGCGAAGGGCATAAAAACTGTATGCAAGAGGAGACCCTCTCTCAGTATTACTCTAATTTTCTCTCAGTTTCCATAAAAATTTTGTTTTGTGATATTCAAACTGGTGTTCGGTAGTAGTGGAAGTTCGGGAGTAAGACTTGAAGCGTTGAGCCGAAACAGTGGTATTCGCGACGATGCGCGACTAATGAACTTTGTAAAACTAAGTATTACACTAATACAATTAGTGCCGTAAGGAGTTGTATAATGCAGTAGTAATATACTTGAACTCTTTATAAACGAAATGAATCGGTATACAACATAAGACTTAATTTGTGATACAAAATTATTTCGTAGAATAGAGACAAGTGCCGATGATGTTTTATATGCGTCTAATGAACTTGAAATCAATCTAGGCGTTACGGAAGAGTCGAACATGTATTTAAACAATACAAAAGTGCGTGGAAGTATCGATCTAAAATACGCATACTGACGCGATACGAATAGACAATATAATCCTTAGTGCAAGTATCGCGACTTAAACTGTAATAACATTATAAAAACTTATAACGGATTTCATGAAGTGCGGACTAGCGTTCCGAAACAATGTACTTATAACAATTGGAAGTGCGAGTTACGAGTGGTTCCAGGACCAGCATCAATCGTCACCCAGCGGATCCAAGCGGACACATGCAACGGGAGCGAGACACTACGATGACTTGATTAATGTACCAAAATAACCATTTATTGTAATTCCTAGTTTATCGTAATACCGCTGACCTGTCACTTAGAACTAACTGCCTGAGATATTTCAACATAGAGTCATTATAAATACGAATCCATGGTTAAGAATAAATACTGTTATATTATTATATTATGTTATATGTATTATATTATTAGTGTAGGTATATGAGTATTTCAGATGTGTATGTGTTTAATATGTTTACTGCAGGTATATGAATATTTCATGTGTATATGTGTTTAAATAAGTTACGAAGTATATCACTTAGTGCAAATCGCAAACACGCAACATTGATAGTTCTTAACGTCATCAACTATGTCTTATTTCATGATACAATAACTACACACGAGTATGTGTAAGCATTTGATTGTTTTTCTTTCAGATATTTTAGATATGTTATAGAGTTTAATTATCTCTTTGAAATAGTAGTATATACATTTGTTACATAATTTCTTTTATGCAATGAATACGTGCAACATACATTATTATAATAAATTTAATTTATAATGGATTCGATAGTGTTGAGTTAGTTTATTTTAAGACCTGGCATACAAGACAATTCTTTCTAAGTAAAATCCACAATTAATGATTTAGACTCAATATAATTTAACAGATACCATATTCATAAATGTTTTAATTTTTGAAGTTTTATTTAGTAGTAGAAGACAAGATTAATCAATCTTTATTGATAATTAGACCACTTGATTGATAGCATTGTCGATTACCTATTTTAATAATATGATCAAAATTTATTAATTAACACTTGATTAATAGGAACACCCCTATTAACGTTATATATGGCTGCCCAACGCGTGGCATGATAAGATTAATATTGCAGGAACTAGACAAACTAACCTGCAGGCCAGTCAAATATTGATTAATTGAATTGAATATTAATTAATCAATAGGCAAAACGTTATAACAGAAATACAGAGTTGTAGGAGATGCCAATTAACGATAGGAGTAAGTAAAGACTAATAATAGATGAATTGAAGATGCAAGAAGAAATCAAGAGACAGACGAGGCGAGGAAAAATCACAGAATTAGAGAGAAAGCATGAAAAGTAAAAGTAAAAAAAAGTAAAAGCATGAAAGCCTACTATAAAAAGAGAAGAAACAAAATGTGCGTCGTGGTTTAAAGTTACCTTAACCGAAAAAATACGTTCCGTTTTAAATACCGTGCAAGTTCTGCAGTTCAGGAATTTTACTTGTTTATATTGCAACAAAGCCTGGATCATCGAGAAAGTATGTGTACAAAGAATCGATCAGTCAAGATGGTGTACTTAAGGCAATTGTGAATGGGCGAGGAAGAGAAGAAGAGGGAGATGCCGGATGGTGAATTAATTAACACTGAAGGAGTTTATGAAGATACAAATAGGATGGTTAAGGATACCGCGGCATAAAGGGCTGTCATACCACGAAAATAAATAATATTCCAAGGGAGGCGATATACCTATAACAGGTATTTTGGAACGATATTTTTGTGGAACGGATATGACAGTGACTGGAAAGTTGAAATACCTGTTCCGATTCAACGATAACTGAAAACTGGAATGTCAAAATACCCATTTCGATTACTCGAGACCTCCCCGTTCCGAGTCGCGGGACCCTCCTACGCAACTAACGAGTCAACAAGTAAACGAGTACTACGAGTATTAGGAGTACACCTGTACGAAGCCAAATTTGGTGCTGAATACTTCACTCTGCGCATGTGCCGATTGCCATACAAGTACAAAACGAAGCAAAACAGCGAGGTTCAGAATATCTCTACGCCAAAGAGACGAACCTGTTTTTAATCAATGAAAAAATTAATACTGATGTTACTTCATGTGTATTATGCAGATATATAATACCGATTATAAAAACAAATTATAGATTATACTAGTCACTAAATCAAATTCTGTAAAAGCGAATTATATTGTGTTATAACCTACAGTGGCTGGTAGGCCATATAGTACTTTTTGTTAATGAGATTTCGGACATGATTTTAACTTCACTGCACATCTCATGTAATTGACATCACAATGACTGCACTTTTTTTTTTGACATCCTTTGTTGTGCTATAACGTGCACTCTAAATTTCATTGCCCGAGTTTTGCGACTGATTTTGTCTAATTAAAATGGAATCAGTAACTTAATATTAAATTTATGTCAGTTTGTTTACTCTTAGTGAAAACTTAAATTAGTATTCCCAAAGAGAGATAGGCCTATAAATTCTCTTGTTTCTTATTTCCTTTTAAACAGTAACAGCTTAATAAAGTCACAGTGTAACGTAACACTGTTAATACTTTTAGTTTCAATTTATTTCCTATAATAAATTATATAATGCAGGTATGTGGATAATACGTATGTAATAAAAGGTATTTGTATGTGTTATTTTTTTGGAACGGTTCCGTTCGTACCTGTTATTTTCAAATTCTAGTTTCGGACACATCTACTTCCAACTGTAATCCCATCCAATAGCGCTACATATTCGGATATTATATTAAAATTTGGGAAAATTTTCAGTTACAACTTCAAGAATTAATTCCCCTTTCTCCCAAAAATTATGGTTTTATTTCAACGCTGTGAAATATTACACTATGATTAGACGCGGAGATGACTCGATAACGAGGCGTGAAATTATCGCGAACAACCTCACACACGGCCAACAAATAATTAATGTCCGATACCGCAACTAACTTTCCAATGAATAATTGAACGATAAGAGGAACCAGCTGATAACGAACTGTGGTCATTAACGGACAGTGCATTACATTAGCACGTAACGAACGACTCGTTTAATACGTGAGTAAAGGCACATTACCAACTCATATTGTAACATTACAGTGAGTTGTCTGTGAAAACATCAGAGATAGTAAAATGATAATTAATAGCATTACTTAATTTTATCCACATCGCGCATAATTTTACACATTATAGTAATACATTTTACCTTGCTCCAAATTTTAAAAACCATTAAAGCCATAAATTTTGTAAATGAGACATATAAAAGCAAAAAGTAAGTAATATCTGATTTGATTTAGACCAGTTGCGTCTAAACTTTCCCGTAATGAACCAGATTTTTTACTGAATCTTAGACATGCCACATAAACGATTTATTTCTAGTGCGTCTGTATGTGTATTTGAGTAATAGGCGTGATATTATTGTAACAGCCATAAGATGTTTGCCTACTTCACCTGTGTGATAGACTTTAAAAGCCCTTATAACTGTGTTAACGGACAAAGAACGTAAAGACGGTGTTTAAATTCAGACTGGAGTTTAGTGAAGCAAAAGCACTAAATGTCATATTAAAATTTAAATATTTTTGGTTGTATATTTTTAATGAAGTACATGCGAAACCCATTATAATAAACACACAAGTTCTTATTTTCTTTTATTTTTATATGAGTGAAATTGAGAAAAAGAAAGGGAAAAAATGATTCTATAAATTTATAAATGAGAAAACAGATTACAATAGCCACAGATTCGAAGGGCGTTTATTTTTTACTTCCATGTTTCGTAAGGAAATGGAAGTATGGTGATCGCGAAAAAATCGTGTTCGAGAAAAGGGCACATTCTGATTGTACTATACTCAAAACATGAAGACAAGTCATTTTCCGAAAGGTGTCTGTGTGTAGAAATTTTTATATGGGGAACGATAACTGCCGCAAATTTAAACAGAATTAAATAATTTTTTCGAAATGTGCTCGAGCTTTGGAGGACTCAAGACCTGTTGATTGCGGAGAAGATCGGTTAGGGGAAGGGGTAGTTTACCTGCAACGTTTTATGTTTTAACAAGAGTAAAGTACTTAATTTTGATAAATAAAATATCCTGAAAAAGGTCAAAATAATCCACTGTAGAAAGATAGACGAAATATCTATAAATGAAAAGAGTAGTTGAAGGGCGAGGGGGTAGTTTTTTGTATTTATGTTATAAATTTATTCTACCTAAAACATAAAAAATTCAATAAACGGAACAATATGATACCGTTAACAATTGATACTGTTCCATGTAAACAAAATATCGTAACCACGGATACGTAAGCAAAATAATTTTTCGTTTTCAGAAATTCACAGGTTACAAACTCTGGGAGGTATTAACTTTCTTTCGCATTGTTTAAATAAAAGATAATTTATTCAAATTAATTCTTTATTTTTGAAATATTAACAACTATGTACAATTTGTGTTTTGATTATCTTCCTCAGCGTTGTTACCAAAATCATGCTGATATATTTAGTTTCGTTCTGAGTGTACATATTAAAATATTATTTTAATTAATTAGAACATGGAAGTCATGTGTGGTTCTCCACACCGATTTTTAATATAACTAAGAGCGTTCTATGTGGGAGTATATAACGTTTAGTGAATGTAAAAAAATAGGTTTTAAAATGTCCTCTGACATTGCCCGATGCCCAGCATCTAATCGATGTGATCATTCGACAATCCACACCGCAGATCTTCTGCACCCATGACTCCTAGTATCCCTCAAGGATTTTCTCGGCCTTCACGGGTCTGACAATAGAGGGGAATCCACTTCTTTGGAAGCCTCTCATCCCTCTTCGTCTTGATGCGGCCACAGCAAGTCAACAAGTTCCTTTCAATATCCTGAAACAGAGTTCCCTCTACCCCTCTTCCCTCTTCCTTCTTCCTTATAATTTCTTTATTTGAAATTGTGTCCCGCTAAGATATTTGGAGGGATCTTCGCAGCACATCCATCTTCACCCCTCCAAATTATTTTTGTTTTGTTGTTTAATGTGCCATGTTTCTGCCCTATACAGTAAGCTACTATCATCCAATGCATCATAGGCTAAATGTTATATTTTGTCTTTTTACCAACGCTCTTAATCGATCAAATCCCATTCAGCATTCCAACCGTTTTCCTGACCTGAAGTAACGTTGTGTCCTTATCGTCATTACCATTACCAGTTAAAGAAGAAATATCTCTTAAACACCTGTATTCCAAATGCCTGTGTATTTCTTCATTAGTTAAGTTTACATTAGATATACCAGCTCCAATAGGAAATTATTTTCTATTTTGTGTGTTTATCTCTAAGCCTCAATTTTTTTATTCCTTTCTTACTTTCCGACCCTTGTATTGTAGTTTACTAAATATACTGTTATGAATGGAACCACCTAGAATAGCCGCGAAAGTCATCGCCCCGTCTTCCCGCCTAGTGTGGCAGGTGTTACTCCAGTCAAGGCTGGGCACAAGTAGGTTATATTGTGTTCAAGATCACTTGAGGTACGCATTAAACCGGTAAGGAGGGAAGCTATACTGGACCCCTGCGCGACCTATAAAAGCAAGAGCGTCTGGCGTTGTCAGTCGGTTACGTGAACGATGTTTCTTTAGGAGGATCGAGTGCTTGTCGAAGTATTCTGTGAAGTGTTATTGTGTTAATAATTATGTGGAAGTCCATTATTTGACATTACTATTGCGTGTGGACATATCTAACTGGAATTATTGTATGTGTTGGCTGCGAATTATTAATTGCGATAAAGCTGGTTATTAGTGATTTCGTTGGTGTCTTGTACTTTGTTTTCCACTGTACCATGCGACGATCAAGGAGACAGGCGTAACAATACATTGTGTACAACAACTGTATGTAAAGTAGCGCTTGTACATTACGCAGTAGTATATTGTGAGGATGTTGTGCATAACAGAGAGTGATAGCAGTCTTTGTAGTATTTAAAGTTTAAAGACCGACATTAGCTGCCTATGTAAAGGTTCTAGTATTTAATATTCTGTTTGCTAAATTTTTGTTTAATAAAAATAATATTTATACCTTCCTTCTTAAAATTGTATAACTAACAAAGGATTTTCTCCGTTATTAACTGAAAACGTAAATAAAACTATTCCTGTTCTTAGTTGAATCCTGATGTAAACAAAAAAGTCGTGGCACATCTGTAACGCTATTTGCTGCTTGAACTAGAGACGTGTCACTCTAACAGAATCAGTACAGACAGGGTACACATAATATTGATATTTCTTAAGAACATGTAAATTGTAATAATTTGTCCTGATCAAAGTAAAATTTGTATGACTGTGTTAGACCGACAGTGAAATGTTTTATAACACCAGTTAATGCTTTTTTGTAGTCACCGTTTAAAAATCGCAACAAAACAAAAAAGTAAAATTTATTTAAACCAAATTAGAAGCTGTGATAATTGATTCTAGTGTACTGTGTATTATCAGTTGCTGTCAGAGAGTAATTAAATCCCCTCCTTTACTTGAGTCAGCGTTATTAATGATAAGATTGTCTACCCTACGGCGCCGTAACCATCAGAAGTGATGCACGCACCGCACGCATTAGTACTCTGAGGGACCATTTAAGGAGAGCCATCGTTACGTTCACATTTATCTTATGCTTCCTCAGCATTTAAAGTTTCACCACTCGCTATGGTTTCACATTAAGGATTCTCAATACTGTAAAAACATTGATTTTTATAGCCACAAAATAACTTTTATCGTCAACGGGTTCTATTCGATTATAAAAGTGCAATGACTTGCTTGGCGGAGCTCATATGGCTCATAAGCTATTCACTCATTTCACAATCTTAAAAATATCAAACAGAACCTATTTACAAGCGCCTAACTTATAATCTGATATGCTTAAAACAACGAAGAAGAAGAGGAAGAAGAAGACGGCTACAACAGAAATGATTGTATGAAACTTAGGATAAATGTTTCTATGAAAATCTCCAGTTACAATAGGTTCTATGAAAATAAAGACTACATATAATTGCTAGTAATTTATAACTACGTGCTATAGGGTATTATTTGAACGCAGATAACGAATAATAAGCTAATAACTAACAAATAATAAGACAAGTAACTAAACTAATAAGCTAGTTGAGCTGCAGAACTCTTTCAATATTTTGAACGAAGTATACTACTTATTTCTGGCTAAATTTCGATATTAGATTATTTTTTAAATTATCATGAAAATTACGAAAAACCGGTTACTACTTTTTGTTTAGTAGACCAGCAACCGTAGAGCAATCATACAAAAAACGCTAAAAATTCCGTTCAGTCTGACCCCCGGCTGAAGTTTTACAATTTTTCAAATTTTTGTTCAAGTTGTTGAGTCTTGAGGTCAAAAAACTTTGAAATATCCACAACTGTACTCCATAATCAGATTTTTGTTAAAATTCTCTTCATTTGATATTTTATATGGCTTTTGCAACTTTATCAAACTTAACCCCACTTTTTAGTCCCTGACTTTCTAAAATATTTAAATTTCCAAAACTAAACGGTACAGGCAGATATTTAGTTAAAATTCTTCTTAGATACACCACATGATTTTTCTTAGAATTTATCAAAATTTTTACCCACGGTTTACTCTTTAAATTTAAAAATATAAAAATTGACGCGTAGAATATTAAGAAAACAGTTACGGCAGATCTTAGGTCGAACGATACGCGACAACTGTTTTCGGGTAAAATCAATCAAAATTTCATAACACACTGTTACTTTTTGCGCCCTGCAGAAGATCCCCGAGGGTGGGGTACGAAACGTTGCCAACGATGTAAAGAATTAACACCAACCGACCATGGCCTATCAGCCCGATATTTAATAATTTTGAGGATATTGACACCGGCTGTGTAAGCTTAAGACAAAAATAAAAATCGGTATGGAGAACAAAATGACTTCCATGTTGTAAAATTTATATTTACAAGTAAAATCATTTACTTGACTTCATTTACTTTACTTTTATGGGTCACAGGGTTGTTTTTACAATTTGTAATTAACATAATTTATTCTAAACTTATTTTTACTTGCCCTTGACGTACATAATTAATATCTAGGGATATATTCCACTAGTTATAAGTATTGTACACATTGCTTAATCTTATTAGATTAGTTACATAGTTATTTTATATAAATTACATGTGTTACTCAATGTTTATATTATAACAAGATATTTTTCCTAAACACTCATATTTCACAATATTCTAAAAACTCAAACATTGCTTTTTAACATTAATAACTGTTATTTTCATTATTTTCACCATTCTTACATTAGGTAGTTGGTAATTATGGGTTCAATATTATTTTAATTGCTTTTTTTATATTACTTATAGTCTGTAGTAAGATTACATACAATAACTGTTTAAGGTTCGCAGACCACTATATAGTTTGATAGGCTCATACCATAACAAATGTTTTCTTACTTAATTACTAAGTAATAGACCCTGAGCATCTTGCAGAGGGTTCATTCCATAAAGACCAAAAGTCTGTCTATGAAATGTTCCTCTGTAAACACGTGCAATTACACTGGCCAGCGATTCACAGGAAGAAAATCGCTGTCCACCTTTTCGGCTTGCACGCGTTGTGTTGGTGTGGGTTTCGGCACTTTTCATTTAAAAAGCGTGCAAACATAAGGAAGTAAACATGATTGAGGCCAGAAATAACGCGAATTGTGTGTGTGTGTGTGTGTGTGTGTGTGTGTCCTGCCGGCCTTTTTATTGCGGTAATCACAATAATAAAACTTTGGAAAAGTAAACATTACATAATTGAGATATGCTTGCCTGCCAGGAACGATATATTTTCACTCATACGTGATTTAAATTAAAATATAAATCATGAAAAATATAGAATTTTGTTAAAGTGAAATGAAATGTTTCCAAAGAAACTACTTCTCTGTTGTCATTAACGTGTTACATATATAAAACTTATAAAATTTACTTCCTCCATCATCAACTACCATTTTAATTTATTAAAAAATTTACCCCCTTCCCCTTCAACTACCCTTTTTATTTATAGATATTTCATCTACCTTTCTACACTGGATTATTATGACCTTCTTTTCAGGATACTTTATTTTGCAAAATTAAGCAATTTACTCTTGTTAAAACGTAAAATGTTGCAGATAAACTACCCATTTCCCTTAACCGATCTTCACCAAAAACAATAGGCCTTGAGTCCTCTACAATTCAGAGCTGTATGCTAAAATTTAATTGATTCTGTTTCAATTTGCGGCTGTTATCGTTTGCCATATAAAACATTCTTAACACACACAGACACTTTTCGAAAAATGACTTTTTTCATGTTTTGAGGATAGTACAAACAGAATCTGCCGTTATCTTAAACACGATTTTTTTTGCCATGACCATACGTCCATTTCTTTATGGAACATGGAAGTAAAATATCGGTATGGAGAACCATACATGACTTCCATATTCTAAGATTTATATTTAAAATCATTTTCAGCCAAACAGCCAGGCTGTGTCTTACCTGCCTTTTTATTGCTGTATTAAATGAAAAATATTATATTACATTAAAATGAAAAAATTATAATTTTATTGCCTGGCAACAAAATTATTTTATTTTTAACAATTACCATTGTTTCAAAAAGTTTAAATAAATTTTCAAGTACTTTACTCTTGTTAAAACGTAAAAGGTTGCAGGTAAACTACCCCTTCCCCTTAACCGATCTTCACCAAAATCGAAAGTCATTGAGACCTCTACAATTGAGGGACGTATGCAAACAATTATTTGATTCTGTTTGAATTTGCGGCTGTTATCGTTTGCCATAGAAAATACGCTTGAAAAAAAACGTTGCAGGTAAACTACCCCTTTCCCTTAACCGATCTTCACCAAAAACAATAGATCTTGAGTACTCTACAAATCAGGGCTGCATGCAAAACATTATTTGATTCTGTTTGAATTTGCGGCTGTTATCGTTTGCCATAGAAAATACCCTTGTTAAAAAAACGTTGCAGGTAAACTACCCCTTTCCCTCAACCGATCTTCACCAAAAACAATAGGTCTTGAGAACTCTAAAATTTAGGGCTGTATGCAAATAATCTTTTGATTCTGTTTGAATTTGCGGCTGTTATCGTTTGCCAGAGGAAATACCCTTGTTAAAACATAAAACGTTACAGGTAAACTACCCCTTTCCCTTAACCGATCTTCACCAAAATCAACAGATCTTGAGAACTCTACAATTCAGGGCTGTATGCGATACATTATTTGATTCTGTTTGAATTTGCGGCTGTTATCGTTTGCCAAACAAACAAAATTACCCTTGCTAAAACAAAACCGTTGCAGGTAAACTACCTCTTTCCCTCAACCGATCTTCACCAAGAACAATACGTCGCGAGTACTCTGCAAATCAGGGTTGCATGCAAAAAATTATTTGATTCTGTTTGAATTTGCGGCAGTTATCGTTTGCCATAGAAAAAAAATCTACAGACACACAGACAGACAGACAGACAGACACACACACAGACACTTTTCGGAAAACGACTTTTTTTCATGTTTTGAGTGTAGTAGAATCAGAATCTGCAATAATCTCGAACACGATTTTTTTTGCCATCACCATACTTCCATTCCTTAAGGAATATGGAAGTAAAAATAGGGTAATTTTTTTTTAAATTTAAAGTTCCCTTTAACTTATTACCCAAATGGACTTTTGTGATTGTTTACAATTTTCACCCACTCTCAATTTTTCTTCCCGTCCCATATTTTTGAGGGATCAATTTGGAAGCAATAGGACAGTGTACAGTAAAGGTAAGGACATGCATGCAAAATTTTAGTAAAATCGGTTGATGGGTGCAAACGTTATAGTGACACACATACCCCAGACAGACTAGAGACAGATGTGAAACGGACAAGAAGAACCGAGAACTCCCTTCGTTCGTTCAATTAACTGATGCAACATTTTCTTATAAAAATGTAAACAGTTCATTTTCATTCAACCATTCATTCTTTCATCATTGGGTCGACAGCCCTTTGTGGGCCCTGGCCTTCATCAGAAGATTTCGCCATTCTTCTCTACTCATAAGCCATATTATTCCAGCTTCTAATTCGAAGAGTACTCATGTCCTGACTCACCCCATCCATCCATCTCAGTTTTCACCTTTTAACTTTCCTTTTACCTTCTGGCTTTGCATTAAATATCTTCTTAATAACTCTGCTGTTACAAGGAGGTGTAATGTTTCCAGCCCATTCTAATGTTTTTAATTTAATAAAGGTGATCCCATCAGAGTCATCATACAAATCATAGAGCTCTAAATTCTATCTTTTCCTCGAGGCTCCCCTCTCTTCCACTGGACCGAAAATTTGCCTATAGAACTTCTTTTAAAATATATTTAGTTGCCTCTCATCTGATCTAGGTAGCGCCCATGTCTCTGATGCGTAAGTCAGTACTGGTCGTACTGGGACCTTATACAAAAATGTCTTGATCTTCCTTTGTATGCTACAGTTTACTTTCAAAACTTAATTATTGAATGACAGGATTACTTTGGGTTATATACCTGCATTCCGCTTTTCATTGAATTCTTCTCTGACATATTGTGGCACCACGTTGTAAAGGAGAATCTATTTGAAGCAGAACTTGTGATGGTATGTAGTAACGTCCTGTCAGTCCAACAGACTTCCCCTGACGTAATTTGCCACATAACTGAAATGCAACGCTTTACAGCGGCAGTGAGTATGAGTTTATACGTTTACCTCAGGTATCGTATCACAAGGAAACAACAATAAATAAAATATCTATCCTTGTTTACTGGACACACACAAACAAACAATTTTATATACATATAAAACATTATTATTTATTTCTAAGCTTCTATATTATTTTATCTCTTTCTATGGGTTTCATGCAGTATATTCGATTAATATTATTATATATTATCAAGTTATATTACTTCTGCAAATTGTTGATATTATTTTAATTTTCCTAACGTACGCTTCACTGATAGATTCAGTGTCTTCAGAGGTTATATTTGAATTAAAATTAATCGAAAGATTCGGTTTCAGTATAAAAACTAACGGATAATAGAACTTGTTTCAATTTTAATACAAAATAACTATAATTGATTTAATTCGAATTTAAGTACAGATTGTTTAATGTGTATTTACTTAATAAACTGTTTTGCTGGTTATGTTGCAAATATTTTAGGTTTATTTAAAAAAACGGTTATTTAAAAAAATATTTAAATAGATAAATGACTTTATCTTTTTTTTATCTGTATCATCTCTATCTTTTTAGCCCTCGTCGTATCGTCTTTCACTAAAGACGGTCACCCTCTCAGTTCATCTTCGTAAACGTCCTTTATTAATAATAGCGTATATCGAATCACGAGTTACTTCTCTTCCGTTATCAAAGTAAATTTCACTGTGAATTTCAGAGGGTTTAATGAGCGTCGCCTTCAAAAAACGACACGTAGCTTTTACATATGCGACGGGCGTCTCGATTTTCTTCGACATTATAAACGCATCCAACAAAGCTAACTCAGTGCACAGTTGTTTACATGTGGCCCTGTTTCCTTAGCAATGAATTAACCAGCTTTCCCCGCATGCGCAACAACGTCACTGCTTCCATACATTGGCAATATTTACAAAAACGTAACATACTTTCTGGATACCCCTGGTATATTTACGCTGATATTTCCACCATTTGCTATCTTTTGTGAATGCCACACTCAAAAATTCTAAAAAAGGGTATTATTTTTCATAATATGTGAATCAGCTGTCATTTTAACTCCTGCACCAACCAGCTAGTTGGTTTGTCCAAAATCTATTTAGAGGACCCAAGATATATGTATTCTTCATAAAGTTTTTCAGTGCTGTTAAAGGTAGAAATAAGGTATGCCATTACTTTGCAGTAACGATAGGTTTAAGGCAAGGGTGGTCCATATCAATTACTTTATTACAAAAAAAATACATGAATTAACTTTGGCATCTTTAGTTAGGTGTTACAGACACTCGCCTGAAATGGTGGTCGTAATAAAAGGCGGCCATATTCACACGCTCTGTTCGCTAATGGTTAAGTTGTCGTAGCGTTGTACAAACATGACTCCAATCGGAGTCCCAAAACTCTAAGGAGAATAGAGGTCGAAACCTCTGATTTTGCTCAGCAATTATTGCGTGATAACAAGTCCTCCTGATCATTCCACAACTGTGTTTATTTGGACCACATTAACCTACGAAACGTGGAAACTTTTCCGCCAATCGTAAAGTTCCATATGAGATGTTCAGTAAAGCAGGATGTGTAGATTTCTAGAGCCGATAGACATATTGTAGGCTAAAGCTCAGTGGTGCTGGGACACCATTTTCTCCGATGTACAGTATAATACGCGTGGCAGTGGTAACGTCCAAACTGGGATTTGTGACATAATTCGTCTTTGTTTTATAATTATAATTTTTAGGATAACTATAATTACTAGTTATAATAACTTATATAGGGTATAATATAACTTATTATAACTTATAGTTTTAGGATACTAAATTAAGAACTACGATAGTTATAGATGGAAATATTATGGAACAAATCCAGCATTTTAGTGCTTGGGATGTTACGTGTCGTATTTATAGAAATTGATATGGATGAAAAATTAAGCAAATTTTGAAAGATTTGTGGAACAATTCACAGACACATTAAAAATAAGACAAAGAAGGAAACAAACGCTGTAGAAAGAAAGGTTTTTAACACTGTAGCGGTACCAGTTTTGATATATGGAAATCATACCAGAGTTATTATAGAAAGAGCAAAGCAAAGATTCAGGCCGCGGAGATGACGTTTATGAGGAATACTCTGTGCTGTACCATTATCGATAGAAAGAAGAATGTGGATGTAAGGACAGAACTGGTTTCAACCCATTGTTGGAACAGCTAAGGAGCAACAAAAGAAGGTGGTGTGAACATTTTGGAAGAATGGTGGGTGACAGAATTCCAGTGCTATCAATGTAATGTAGACCGGTGGGGAAGAAATATGTAGGACGGCCGAGAGCAAAGCTGGTTCTGGAACAAGATCAGGATAAGCCTAATCCATGAGTTTGATGATGGGCATGATGAGTTTTAGGATACATTGTACGTGCTTTACGACACGCCTGCTTAATTAAATATTAAATTTGCACCACCGGCACGCGTTTATAATTCCATGTTCCGAGGAGTACCATTTGATGGGGATTAACAAACGATAACCGCTGTCAATAGTTTTGATAATTACGTATACGGATTACGATAACAGCTTCAGTTTATGGAATCAAATTAATGCGTTCTGTCGATTAGTAATGGGATCAGATTAGAGGCGACAGCCGTCATTAGTATTTAGTTATCTGACTGGATATTTGAAAATGAATTACTAATTATCTACTAAATCATGTAACAGTTATCAGTGGAGGGAGGCCTATACGTAATTTATAGACTTCCAATAAATACAAAACATCGTGCTACTATTGTATGGACAAAACAGGATAAACAAAAGTAAAAATGAAATTAACACTTGGACACTTTACAACTTCATGTTGTTATACTTCTTGAAAACAATGCATAGATTGTTAACTATTATTTGATGACGTAGTCACACGCGAAATTATTACGCCACCAATTATGAAAAAATTTGTGTTTTAGTCTTCATTGTTTTTACAGTTTGCGCAAATTTCGCGGTAGTTACTTGTCAAAATAGTACAATGTATTTTTACTCTATACATATACAGTACTGTATGTTGGCAATACTGTGAGCACGTTTGAATTCCGAAATAGTGTTTACATAACATGCAACAACTTCTCGGTTCCTTGGATCTCAAACCGTTCAGAATGTGTATTGTAGTTTAAAATGACAAATAGGATAGGAAGCTTACTAATAAAATTCAGCTCATTGCGAGAAAATTGCCAGAATGGAAAAACATAATTATTATTTTTAAAAAACTACATTAAAAGTATAACCAGAGTTATGCCCATTTAAAGTGTTATCAGAGCTAAAATAATGTTAAAAAGATAATAACGCAAAAATATAATTTCGTCTAATTTAATTACATTGTTTTACATAAATAAAGCAAGTCCTGTCATTATTTTTTAAATTAGTTAAAAACACAAAAAATTTATTCTTGGACTTTGTTGTCCATGAACTGCCCGAGTGTTATCTCTAACAACATACATTATTACGACAAGGAACACAATTATTTTACATCAATATATATATATTTTTTAATTTTACATCACTGTCTGAACCAGGTATTGCTCGATTAGAGCTTCGTCAGAGGCTGCCGCTGTACTGTTGTTTTTGGTGACGACGAGTGGTTAGACAGATAGTTGTGTGTGTGTGTGTTGTGTAATATGGTCAAATAGTATGTGTGCTTTAAATTGAGTCTTGCTCGTTTAGTTGGTGTTTCAATGCGTTTGCATATTTCCAGATATTTGAGTGTATCTAGCTTTCGATTTTTCGTGTGTACGTGTAGAATTTCATTATCGTTGTTAATGTTTGTGAATGTTTGGTCTGCATCAATGGGATTTTTTACAAAAGTATTTATTTAAAATAATTGTCTTGTGTCATAACTATATATGCTACGACAATACGTAACGCTTTCGAAAAGTCGGTAGGCCCAGTTACGTGAAAGTCCTATAAGCTTCTCGACTAGCCCAGCATGCGGTGTCTGTGTCAAGACCGTTCACTCATGTTTCAGTCCAGACTGTTTGAAAGTATTGTAACTACGGAAATTATGCTGACACACCGCCAAAAGAAGAGAAAATTATTCTGGAATATCAGCGGCCTATATATAACAGCGGCCGGCTACAGTCAGTTGCACCTGACGAAATTGTAGAGTGCGGATCAAGTGGTTGTTGCGGATTAGTGGAAAGTGATTACTCTGTTAGAACAGTGCAGAACTCAATACGTGGCAATTATTAATGAATGTGGACAAATTTAACTTGAATTATTGTATGAGAGTACCTTGTTGACTTTACACTGTTATTTGTTTCTAATTAAAGCTGGTAATTAGTGACTTCATTGGTGTCTGTATTTTGTTTCGACTGTATAATACGACGATCCGTGAGACCGTCGTAACAATATTTTAGTGATTGAAAATTTGATAATTTCAGTGTTCATTTAGTGATAACCTTCCATTTCTTTGATTTGAGTGAACTTTGGTATAATTTTGAAATGAATAAACTTTGGCATCCTCAGGTAGGTGGTAAAGACACTGACCTAAAAAATAACACTGCCCTGAAATGGATACCGGGTAGAGGAAGGTAAAGGAGATGGGAGAGGGTCCAAGGAGCGTTAAACAGGCGGATATGATTAACATAACCAACTTAACCGGTGGAAAAGTAAACTAGCCGCGGGTTGTATATAGTTAGTGTTTAAACCTCTCGCGCACACACAAACCGTACTTCCGTTCTTAGCTCATTCCTGATGTAAACAAACGGACATGTCCCAGGCATCACAGCTACAGTGTTCATACCGTAATGTGTTGTGTCCATATTCATGTTATGGGACTTCTTAGTGACCAGTCTGCTAAGCGACGTTGGTTTCTATTACGAAAACTATTCATCTTTCTTTCTGTTTATTTTTCCACCTTTTTCGCCGATGATTGATTACTGCTTGAAAAATGGTTTGTTATCAATCCTATTGAATTAAAATTGTACCAATTTAAAGCATATGTTGGCCGTTCCAATAGGTCATAATACTGTACTGGCCAAAGGATGACAGTCGGAAGCCCATGATGTATTAATGGGTTTTTAAATGTGTGCCACTTCCCGACACAGTCTCTGTGCACCAATCAGATTGCACCGTTAGTAAGATGAGATTACCGTTTTGAGTCTCTACGTTAACGCAGCGTTGCAACAATTAGTATTCATCAACTGCAGTAAATCACCTTCAATGGAGTCGACAGGTCGCGTTGTGTCGTCGTCATTCTCCTGTCGGCGTAGCTGTTCTTTAACGATATGCAGAAACGTGTCAATTTCGTGATAAAAGGTTAGTGCGTGATAGAACGACTGACAACAGGCCCTTTTATTTCCGACGTCAGCGGTTTGATTTCGGGAGTCATTATATAAACTGCCTGTTTTCAAGCAATTAACAGATGAGGTGAAAAAAGAAATATTTGCTGACAAATGGCTACTTTGTGTTAGTGAAACAATTAAAGGGGAATTTAAGATACCGTGAAGATGAAATAGTAACGCATGAAATGGTTCGCGCAGTTATTATCAGGGAGCAAGGGTGACAGTGCAGGAAGGTGGGTGTGAGGTGACCAACCATGGCACAAAACCATGTGATATACCAACCATACCGTTTTTCTGAACACAAAATGATTTCTCGGAAAACAACACTTCAAAGCTACGCAGGCGCAATGAGTTATTTTGGCAATGCGCAGCCAGACATTTGTTTCATTTGTAGATTATTTTAACTGTACACCTTTTACTTTTATTTAACGTTTTATAATTCTATTTTATTTTTCTTTCTGGGAATGTATAAGGTTCGAATAAACATTTACTGAGACTCTGTAGTCAGTTTTTTTTTTGTTTACACGATTTTGCTTGTTTTTTTGATAGTTATCATTTTTAAGAAACTGAAATGATTAGTTCAATGCAGATTTAAAACAGAAATCCAACAAGTTAACAAACCCATCAACCCCTCATCCATTGAAACCATTATACCCGGACATGTCTTTATTTTGTCCATCCGCTCCTTCTCCAGTCACGTAATAGATTCACACACTATCACTGTGCATTATACAAAGTTGAATTAAATGTAATCAATATGGTACTTAATATATTTTTATTTAAGTACAGTGTACAGTGTTATATAATGTGTATATCTGGGACTCACAACAATATATGTAAATACCACAAGTTACTCTATTCAATACAACACCACTATTAATGCCACGGAAAGAATGTCATATATACTACAATTAGAACTATCGTAATAATTATATTACTTTGTATTTATGTTGTAGGCATGAATATAGGTTTAAATAAATCTTGAAACGTTGTATAAAAACTGCATTTTTATTACGAATAGAATTGATATCAACTAGAAACCATAATTAATACGGTCGGTAAATAACATTCTTATTAGGTTCTTTATACATATGTGTCTCGTGCGTTTGTTTACATCAGGAATGAATTAAAAGTTGGATAAATTTACGTATATGTACGAATGTATAAACTTTAGACAGTTTCCCAAATTCGTAAAATATTAAGTTACGACAAAGTCGTTATGTGACAATATTTTCCACTTGATCGGGTCTGTTATTTCTCTTGGGCAGGGGCGAGCGTCCGGAGCCGGCGTCTAAACTATAAATTCGTTACTGACCCTCGCAGCTGGAGGGCAAGCGATACCCAATATCAGCGACACCAAAGTACTGGAATGGAAGTAATAATATTTATAGGTGATATCAGTTTGGCCATGGTGGCGCACAATCTAAGTGCGCGCGCGCTGTGTGTTGTAAACGACGGGGAGGGAAAACCTTATTACCTGATACAGAGTGGATACAAAATGCATAAATGAAAAAATGAAAAATGAATAAATGAATAAAAAATGATAAATGAATGCAAAAATGAGAAGGCAAATGATAGGGTGAATCGGAGAAAACTATGAGCAATAACGGTAGGCAAAAGGGATCCCAAAGCATTTAATTCAAGCTATACAGAGTCTTCATGTAGAGAACACAATCTTAATTGAAGCAAGGAAACCGAGAACTGGCTCCTAGAGTTGGCCTGATCAATTGTGTAGTAAGACAAGGGTGTCCATTATCACCTTTTATTTTTAATTTACATATTGACGATGTCATACAAAACTGGCAGATGTGTCTTTCAGAGTATTATATGATTGGCCACATTGCGATTGACCCTTTGTTGTTTGCGGACAATCAGACTATTCTGTCCACCTCGGAAAACAGGTTGCAGATGGGTATAGATTTGGTAAATCGAATCTTCAAAGACTGTGGATTACAAATATCTACACGTAAGACCAAAGTGATGGCTTTTCGTGAAACTGACCCCGTTCGGGCAAAAATTGTTATAGATGGTACTGTCCTGGAACAAGTCCGTAATTTTGTATACCTAGGTTACTGTGTGTCTTATAATACAAGCAACAACGTTGTGAATAAGTTGCATAAGTTAAACCTTATGTGCGGGACCATCAGGCGAACTCTTAGTCAGCAAGTGAAGAAACACGCCTAAAATTCTGCAAAGTGATGGCCCTTCCCACATTTCTTTATGGGTCAGTGAATTGGACTTTAGCGAAAAGCCAGGCCAGTCGTATCCAAGCGGCTGAAATGAGATTTCTTAGTCACGTAGCAGGGAATACTCTCCATAATCATAGAAGAAACATATATAACATACACACACGACAGGAGCCGAATATTATGAATATACTCCGACAGGATTGCCCAGTACCGGCTGAGTTGGTGGGAATAGCTTTCCCGAATGGATAACTGCCGTATCCCCAAACAACTATGCAACTATAAGCCGAGGTTACGGAGACGTGTGGGACGTCCGAGGAAACGCTGGATTGACCAGCTCTAATCTTTTTCCTGTTTGAGTTAGGAACAAACCATCCTTAGTTCAATCCTTGCAGATAATGACGATGATGAAAACAAATAAATTATGTAGTTATAAACGTGTTGAAATTAAACTGCCTCACGTAGGCCAGGAAAAGAATTAATTATCGGAGTGCCAACATTTTACCGAAATGTGGGTACGATATTTATATGGTTATCAAAATGGTGCTTTAATATTAACTGAATTAAACAGAAATTTTGAAAGGGATGCGAAATAAAGAGGTGAATGAAACAAGCAAAGGCAAAGGCGTCTGAGAAATAACGATTCACATTACAAGGTTAGCAAAACGTTGACTGTCTCAATAAGCGGCAAAGCAAGAGTAAACATGTGCTGTATTAGAATTGACAATGGTAATCAGCGGTGCCCACCCCCCAAAGGCTTTTAGTGCAATTATGCTAATGTATGTAAATTATTAAATTATTCAATTAAGTTGAATATTTATCAAATCAATATAATTACGCAAATATATTATTCTGACAATTTACTGGGTGATTGAGTGCATTCACTGTTAATTAGCATAATTATTGAGACTCTTAATTATCATTGTCAGCAGTAAGACAGAATTTATTGAAACATGACAAATTAATTATTTGAGGTTGATTGCAATAATGAACGCAAGATATACATAACGCAATAAATACTTATTTATTACACATTATTGAATAAATAAGTTCTTGATATACAAATGAAATTATGTCCTGTAAATACATTCAAACAAAACGCGTAATAACATAGATCATAATAATATTCATTTCGTTGTTCCCTGAAAAACAAGACATACAATGCTATAAAATATAACATACAATAATATAAATATGCACAAAAAGTAAACAATCAAATATACTTCTTTCTAAGCTAAATGCGTTCATTAATGCCCTCAGATGAGTGACTTTACTATTTAACATTATTATTATTTTACGATTTATATAGATTTTCTCGGGGTGTAGCTCTTTGAAAAGAGACAGTGCAGTAGTAAGTATTAACTAGTATTAAGAACATAAGGACTTAACTTGAAAAAGCATATCCACAATTCCATCGGTGTGGTATCCTATCCGTTGATGGTTCCATGTACGTGGTTACTGCTGCTGATGGATGCGCACTGACACTTTAACTCGTGATAATCCCCACTCGCGTTCTGTGTAGTGTGATGTCGGAGTTATCCGCTTGGAATAAGTGTCTTTACAGTTTTATGTAGTAAAGATGCAATCATTATTATTGGTGTAGTTTGATTACGTGTTTACTGTAAGCGTGATTCAGGTAGCTAGATACTTTTGTCTACCTTGGGCGTGATGCGCGCTATGTATGCACTAGTGTTCATGAGTGTTGATTCACTTAGTTCATGTGCTCAAAGTTAGAATGATTATGATTGGATAATGTTTCATAATGTCTGAAATTGTCGCACAATGTTCTACTGTCGAAATGTTAATTCACTCATAATGCTTAATATGCATGCCGAACGTATTCTAAAGTTTCTTGTATACACTTGACATTTTAACGATGTTTATGTACATTCGCACTGCGTGTTACTGCGGTAAGTTCGGTAACTTGGATGATCTATCGAACACAACGTTTTGTAAGACTGTGATTGAATTGCAAATGTCTAAGTTCGACTAAGACCGAGACTTGGTTGTAACTGCGTCACAGACTGACTAATTGATTTAAAATTTGAGTAAGTCGGAGTAAGAACTGAGTAAAACTACCGAGTAAAACTACTACGACTACTACAACTATTACTCTTACTACCTAGCTCCGCGTCCTTCTAAAAGAGTTTTTATCAAGCACCCTCTACCAGAATGCAATTTTCTCACGTCCACGCCTATGGCCGTTGTTGATAGGTTCAGGACTTCCTTCCACCTTGCAGATCTACGGTCATCGGTTTCCTGATTCGTCGTCCAAGTCGTCACTACTCTCTCCACCAGTTCCTTTGGAAGATGCCAAATTCTGGTTGGTCGTTGGACATCCCCCGAAGTACCCCAGCGACGAACGTTGCGTTGTTTCTCGGAAAGTGGAGCAATTGCCTGCCTGTCCATCAATCCTTTGTTTCCTTGTTGTCGAGGCTTTCTGTTATTGTCTTTGTTAACACTCTGCAGTGTTTGGTCTATTGTTCGGTCACCCTTCGTTTTTTTCGTCAATTACCAACTCTTCGCTGGACGTCATCGCTGGACTGGCCCACGATTTCTAGTTGTAAATATGACTTGTCATTTTGGTTTGTTTTCATGCTGGGCCGAGTACGTATCTCATATTCATTGAATACCCGTCCCATTGTCTACATATTTGTCAAAACCTCTCTGCACCCTTTGTTATTGAGTATCTCATTCATACGTACGCGCGTTACAACTTAACCCAACAACATGTGCTCCTTCTAACTTCTGCGTAGCCGGGCTACCGGCTCTGTCTTTTGTCTGGTTTGTTTTGGTGTTGTAAATCGGAGCTGAGTTCGTTCTGCCAACGATGTTCCCAATTTCTATTGTTTCGTGTAGTCGGACGTTTCCTCATTGTTTCTTCACTGGCGTCGGGTCTGACGTGTGTCTAATTGTTCTTATTTACGACTCTGGCGTGGGTTGTTAACTCGAGTGTGTGTGAGCGTACCTCTTGATCATAAAATTATAAATTTTTTGACCACTACAGTGTCCCCAAATTGGATTGGATGTTGGGTCAACAGGAGACATCTGATCCAATTTCTGCGCTCTGTCCCAGTCGCGGACGTCTGCCTTGGAATGGTCATGGTTGGATGACCTATTTTCTCTCATATGATGCAACTGATAGTTATTCCCTATGTTTTGGTCTTATATGATTACATGAATTTATTGCCGCACATCTTAGTGAAAATGAATTCATTTTTTACATACTATCCGTCTATATGTGGATTGTACAATATTATCTCATGTTAATAATTGAAATAAAATACCTACATCTAATCATTAGACAGCTTGTTTCGTTTCTTACTCTACATTCTTACGTTATACATATACAACATGATAAATTAGCTGATGATTCGCTAGTAATAGAATCAATTAATCGTATATTGATGAATCGCATAATAACAAACAATATTTTTAATTCACTTCTAGTGTCCCACAACTATAATCGCTAAATAAACAAATACATACATAAGATTAACTTGCGACACATATTATAATTGATTACACTAATTAATGAAATATGCATAACCAGTAAACAACTAAGGATTCATCCTACCTCATGATATGTACCTTGATACTTGTTCCTAAGCTTTCAAAATGATTATCTCATATTTAAATTATTAATTATACACTACTTACTCAATTCACTATATTTTTATTAATTTATTGCTTCACAATTATCTAATGTCCTGTACCACAAATGTCCCTTTTAAACACGTTACATGTTATCAAGTTATTTTATGTACATCAATTTTTAGATACCTAATTGGCGTCGTAAATTAAAGAATACATCGTGATCACACAAACAAAATTTACATTAAAGCTTAAATTATACATAGTATAGCAAAATTTACATTATTCGTTGGCTAGCTGGACTGGCCCCGCGGGACAACTACCTGATTCGTGTGTTTTCCCCCTTTAGCCATCTAGCTGTCGGTGTTATTCTTATCTTCTTGCACAACTCGTACCTCTTTCGCCGGCTCATAATACGCCTTAATCTGCCGCACGTTGAATTTTCCTCGTACTTTATCACTGCCGCATTCCACGAGCTCGTACGTGGCCTCGCCGAGGATACGGTTAATCTTATAAGGCCCTGAAAATAGTTCAAAGAACTTATCGATCCTTTTCATCATAGCGTCCGATTGATGGTATGTCCTTACCAACACCTTGTCGCCTATTACGAACTTTGTTATTTCTTTGCTCTCGTTGCATCGCTTCGCGTGCTTCTCCCTTTTCTCCTTAGTCTTCATTCATTAATATTCATATCTATTTATTTTTTTCGGTTAATGCATTCTCACACAACCAATCTTACTTAATGTATTCGACTCAATATTATCTAACTTAATTATTAAATTTTCAGACATTCTTAAAATCGTCTTCTTAACGCGTTTCATTTATTTATTCTTAAATTTCTATTTGTGGAGACATATTTGTCTGTCTTGTTGATTCAGTGCCGTTACCCCACATTTTGTTAGTAAATAGTACTGGCATTGACCTAGCGAAATTCGTTACACACTTACCCTTCAGTCGGCCGTCGACATTTAAGGAATTTATGACCTGTTTCTCTCTCCTTTTGTGAGGGTGTGTTGAAAATATTTCACACCCTCGCCTTAGACAACTTTCCGCAGCCGTATTACCATTATTTACGTACGCACTGGGTATTTTTTGCCGTTTTTCCAAACCTTCTTACAATTACGTTCATTGACTTTCACTTTTCTGTCCGTGTGTTCACGTAATAATATCTTGTTTCCTAGATTCCTAAGAAATCTCACCTCGAGCGCTTGGAATCTTCTTTCCGTACTGCTACTACTTTTTGCAATATTCTTGAGTCGTCCAGTAAATTTCATCCCTTTTCTCTTTCTCATAACGTTCCTAGTCCACGACGAGTATGCATACGGATCTGGTAGGTCTTCCCGCTTCACATCATCCATGGCTTGCTTAAATTTGCGTTCAGTTTCATAACATGCAGTGTTCATTTTAATATTGAACTTTCTTTTCATGCTTTTCACTGATGCAGCTCGGCTACTTAGTCGATGTATGTCTGTTCCACAAGCTGGATACTTCATCGTTGGTTTCACTGATGTAGCATCTATCCTTGCGTTGCTTAGTTCGTGCTTTTCGCGCATTCTACTTGATGGTATTAAACCTTTATTATCTCTATCCATGTCAGGCTAATCATCTTCCGACATCGTCAGATACAAAGAAACAAAGTCATTTTTCGTGGAGCAATTGCCTGCCTGTCCATCAATCCTTTGTTTCCTTGTTGTCGAGGCTTTCTGTTATTGTCTTTGTTAACACTCTGCAGTGTTTGGTCTATTGTTCGGTTACCCTTCGTTTTTTCCGACAATTACCAACTCTTCGCTGGACGTCATCCCTGGACTGGTCCCACGATTTCTAGTTGTAAATCTGACTTGTCATCCTGGTTTGTTTTCATGCTGGGCCGAGTACGTATCTCGTATTCATTTAATACCCGTCCCATTTTCTACATATTTGGGCTACCGGGCTCTGCCTTTTGTCTGGTTTGTTTTGGTGTTGTAAATCGGAGCTGAGTTCGTTCTGTCAACGATGTTCCCAATTTCTATTGTTACGTGTAGTCGGACGTTTCCTCATTGTTTCTTCACTGGCGTCGGGTCTGACGTGTGTCTAATTGTTCTTATTTACGACTCTGGCGTGGGTTGTTAACTCGAGTGTGTGTGAGCGTACCTCTTGATCACAAACTTATAAATTTTTGAATTTTTTGACCACTACAGGCTATGGTGCAATAACCCCCAGTATTCCTAAATCCGCCAAATTTTATTTCGCGGGTAGGGGATCACAATACGTGGGTATGGCATAACTCCCAGTTAACGGCGAATCTTGGGGCTTCATCCAAATATTTTTCAAAAACTAAAAGTTTATTTTAGCAATTATTGGATCAAAAACTAATGTTATTAACTAGAAAAATTGCCTTTAAAAATCCCCTCCAAAAATACCAGTGGTGCGACTTGCACCATTGCACCATGCTGTGGGCACCCCTGCTGTTAATAATTTGACTTTAAAATCTAATTTTAAAGGCACACGAAATCTCTACCTTTAACTACGTTAACATACGAGACAATAAAATAAAAACTAATAAAATTGTGCTTATAAGAAATGTTTTGAAATACACAAATCCTATTTTGTTTATTTTCTTTATTCAGAATAGTTATCAGAATATAATTCCAGTGCCAATATTAGTCATGTACAAAGATATTATTATTACAAATTATAAAGATACAAAGCAGATAACTCAAAGTTTTAAGATAAAATATATGTTTGGTTTGCTTTAACATGGGATTAGTTAATAAAGTGTACGATATAAAATTTGATATAAACATTGACTGTCTTCATAAATTTAAATTTATTAAAATTTGAACTTTTTAAGATGCATATAATTATATAAATGACAAAATTATAATTGATTACTTGTGACATGTCTGATAATCTGTACTTTTTACATCGGCCAAAGACATAAGAGCTATTTAATAACATATAAAACTATTAATTGAAACAAATGTTATATTCTTTAATTGAGTACATCATACAAAGGAGAATAATTATTCTGTTTACGTTACGTAAATTTTGTAGTTTCCTCATCTGTAAAGATGGATTAGTAGTCAAGATAGCACGATGGAATGAAATCAAGATGCACTTTCGGTCCCAAGGTTGATTAGGCGTGTGGAATATAAGGGTAGTAATGGGGGGGGTCCGTAAAGAAAGCAGAGTTACGTCACTGATTACAAGGCAGCGTTATCCTAAAGAAGTAACGCACTGGGAATTATGGAAATTCATCGAATTTTGGACCCACAGTTTGTTTTAACGTAACCTAAAAGTGTCCAGTAATATGTGGCATTAACTGTTCCACCATCATGAAGGAAATCGCCACACACAAACCGTCTATAATCTAATCCTAAAAATGTACGGCCGGTAATCTTGCCTTCCTGAAGCCTTACTGAAGCGGTTTCATTGTTTTGAAAACAACTTCATCTTCGACCGCTTTGTTGCAAGTGGATGTGTTCTAAACTAGCATTTGAAAATAACAGATACAAACAAAACCCTTCTTAAAAAAATAATACGTACAAATACCGGTTATTATATACATATTATAGTATACCAGTATTATATAATTTGTTATAAGAAATAAATTAAAACTAAACGTTTTAACAGAGTTACTTTACACTGTATCTTAATTTACCTGTTACTCTTTAAAAGGAAATAAGAAACGAGAGAATTTATAGGCCTATCTCCCTTCGGAAATACTAATTTCAGATTTTACTAGGAATAAACAAACTGACATTGATTTAATATTAAATTATTGATTTCATTTTGGTTAAAACAAATCCGTTGCGAAACTCAGTCAATGAAATTTAAGTGCACGTCATAGCACAACAAATAATGTCAAAAAAAAAAACGTGAGATGTGCACTAAAATTAAATTCATCTCCGAAATCACATTAACAAAAAGTACTATGTGACCTATTAGCCACTCTGTAGATACAACAAAATATAATTCGCTTTTTCAAAATTTACCATGTTGGTAACTAGTATAATATATAATTTGTTATTATAATCTTTATTATATATCTGCATAACACACGAGAATAAATGTAACATCAGTATACATTTTTTTTCATTTATTAAAGAGGTTTCGCTCTTTGGCATAGAGATATTCTGAACTTTGCTGTTTTGCTTCATGTCTTATTTGTAACGCAATCGGCACATGCGCAGAATAAAGTATTCAGCACCAAAAAGTGGCTTTGTACTCGTGTACTTGTAATACTCGTAATACTCCTTTACTTGTTTATTTGTTAGTTGTGTAGGGGGATCCCGCGACTTGGAACTGCGAATAATCGGAACGTGTATTTCGACTTTTCAGTTTTCAGTTATCGTTAAACCGGAACAGGTACTTCAACTTTACAGTCACTGTTATATCCGCTCCAAAAATCGAAAATATCCTTCGAAAATGCCTGTTATATGCATATCGGCCCACCTCTAGCTGCAAGGGTGTAGTGTGGTGCAATCCTCGCTCATCTGTGTCTCGTTGTATGTAAAAATGCGCTTTACAAATAGAGTCTTGAGTGAACGTCACAAATGCGGCACCCGAGGTCGCTAACAAGATGTACAATTAACCGGTGAAGCGGATAGTTCAAACACAGGGAATGAATAATTTATGAGATTCCCACGTCCGCTACCGCAGCCAAATCACCACACAGTATAATCGAATAGAGGGTATTAATGCCGTCGCACCGTAGTGTTGCCACTGATTAGTTCACTACCGTTTACCCTCAGTTTATCACCTATTATCGCTTAACATTAAATTCCATTATCTATAAAATTTTATGTCACTATTAATTTATTAACTAATTAATACAAAGGATTTATATGGTTATTTTCAGTGTATTTGCGATAATGGCGACGTCACATGTCATAATTGTCTGAAGAGTTTCTGTGAAAATACTGTAACGAGAAGCCTGTCGAACAGCCCAGAACATTCTCCCCCCCCCTCTAGTGTGGCACGTGTTGCTTCAGTCAAGGCCGCTCACAAGTGGGTGTTCTAGTGTGTTCAAGAACATTTGAGATACGCATTAAACCGTCTAGATCTTCAAGACCTTTGGTCAAATAAGATAAAGAATAACACAGGAAATTAACAATGCCTAGCCCTCAAATACTCTACTTTTGTCTGATTTTGAAAAAACCAGGATTTTCTAAAGAGAGACCGATGGGATAGATGGGTCTTATCCAAGACAAGTTGAACCAAAGTAATAGTCCCCGGGCTTCCACGCCGTAACTCACATAGCATAAGCCGGTGCAGGTATGTTTTATATAAATGAATGTTTTGTAGATTCATCATCATCACCATCATCATCTTCAAGGATTAAACCAAGGATGGTTTGTTGCGCTCTCAAATAGGCAAAGATTAGAGCTGGCCATTCCAGTGCTTCCTCCGACATCCAACACCTCTCCGTCCTCTCGGCTTATAGTTCCATAGTGATTTGGGGATGCAGCAGTCATCCATTCGGGAAAGGCGTTGCTACAAATTCATCCGATCCGTCCGACTAATCCTTATTTGAGGCAATTTTGTAGTGAATATGTCAACTGGATATGTTACTAGCATATCGCAGGGTAATACGATTTTCACGGTTTTGTAGATTTTCACGGTAATTGTCAATTTTACTACTGGATTATAAATCTTATTCTGTTCAACGTTATACAAACAATAAGTTGTGATTAAAGTCAACTTTGCCAGTAAATTGCCTGCAGTTCACTCGTTCCCTAAATATACGGTGATTGTAGGCTTAAAGAGTCGTTGGATTGGCGATCGATGAGTCGTTCAGTTGCTAACGCATACGCGCGACGCTACTGTATAATTTTTGTGAAAGTATACAGTATATATAGCGTCCGTCTCTTCTGATTGTTATTGTGCTTGGATGTGTGTGTGTGTGTGTGTGTGTGTGTGTGTTGTAATAAAACAATTAATAGGTGTAGTTTTATTATGTTCAAATTCTTCAATCCCGCGTTGGGTTCGTCACGTTGTAATATAACCTTGTGATGATCTTAAAAATGTTTAATTTGTGTTTAGTTATGTTTAAGGTTTGTTCGAAGTAAAGCTCGAAATGTTCGTTTAAAAAGGACCGTTAAAACTCTCTTGAAGCACTGGGTATATTTACTGTTTCACTTACCAATGGTGAATGTTGTCAGTCTTCCAAAATAGGCCCTGTAATACACTGAAAAGTCACAACACAGTTTATGATATGTCATCGGTTTAATAGTGTATGTACAGTAAACAATCTGATTCTGTATATTCGATACTGCTTTAAAATTCGAATATTGGCCGCTCTAAGGTCGGGCTGCCACTTTTAAAATAATTGCTCTGTAAATAAATAAATTTTTCTTTCGCCTACTTTGAAATAAAGAAACTGATTCAAGGTAAGAAAATTATTATTTTATTGACAATAAGTTAATTTGAAGTTATTATCCTTTTAAACAATTAACGATCATCAAAAACGATTGAAATAGGTACTGAGAATCTTCTGCTCAGGGCTGGTAATACTGATTATCGTATATCGTATAACTGTTAATCTAATTTGGTTTACAATTACCATAATTCGTGTGTTCTTTTAGTGAAGATGATACAAGGTACAAAAATGCTGAAATATAACAATATTACTTAATAGAGAGTATTCAAAATTCAAGAAAACAAGTTTAATTACGATATTGGAAACTATCGTATCATGGTACCACTGGTATCAAATTATCAGTTAAATAGTTATGTGTCTGACACGGTTACAAATGTTGTGTGTCAAAATAATGTTATTTGGATAAGTATTAATAATGAAAAGCATTATAATTAATTCAAGAATTCTTATTAACTGAGTATATTCAAGCGATTATAGAGTTAAAACATGATTAAGTATGGTTAGTCAACCTTCGTACCATATAGGTTAGACTACCTATTATTCAAAGTGATTTAATAAAATATTCATTTTGCTTGCATTTAAACTCTTAAAACTATATATTATATTTATTACTGACAAGTATTTGTTCATTAATTGTACTGACTGTTCTCTGTTAATTTTCAATAAATGATCTGGTTTCGTATTAATAGTAGTCAAGTTAGCATCTATATTCTGCATTGTTTACATTGATATTCATTGTAATGTTATCTTTATTCATCATTTCCTTCTAAAAATTAATAATATTTTATTTAAATTAAAACGATTGAGAACTTTTATTTCAATACTGGTTATTTAACTTTTTATTAAGTAGTTTAACCATGTATGGTTGTACTTGGTTAAAGTAGTACCAACGAGAAAGCTTTGTTGGTAAACATTAAATTTGCATTATAAAAATTGTTAATAATAATAAGTACTCCCTTAGTTTCCCACTCATCATCGCCTTTATTATACACTGCCGATGGTTATTGTTTTATCACATCACTCGTTGCACTTTCACACGTAATGGTTATGAACTCTGGTTAGGTTAGAATACTTGTTTATACAGGGGGGAACGCGCACTATTTTAAAAATCTGGTCACCGACTAACATACGTTCCGTCCGCTCTGATGGTCCAAGAACAATTAATGCTTTCTTCCGAAGCTGCTGTCGGCGTCTCCCGAAATCAGCTCTTCCTATTGGTTAAGACATTGATAATCTCGACACCATATGCCTTAATAAAGTTAAAAATTTAATTTCTTAGCATCAGTCTTTGGGTTCGAGAGTATGCTATGACGCGTTCAATCCTTTTCGGAATTGACAGAAAATCTTCAATTGTTCATATCTTTCTTAATATTTCACTAATTAAGACGTGAATGCTATCATTGTCTTGCGGACGCTTGCCTCATTATTTAGAGTTCAAACAAGCTATAAATCCGTTCAAAATTAACCTATGTCACTTTTGATAATTCACTTTTCGTGGTTCTTAATCACAATTAAGTCTTTTCCACCTTATTATGCTATATTATTATTCTAATGCTTATTCTAAACTGTTTAGAGTCCATTTCTCTTTATAATTAATTCTAGATATTAAAATATTTACACTTTTGTCAAATGCTCTTTGGGCGTATAAACCCTACATGTCCTTGCATTTGTATCTCTTATTTCTAGTACATTTTTTCATATTAACACATTTCTTAGGTGTTTAGTTTGTACCTTAATTATTTTTACACCTTTAGTCCAGCTTTGTTTCCACTTATTGCCTTTCATATATTATATTAGATGGCTTTAACACACCATGTCATCATTTTGTTATTTTTATATACATAGTTTATCATTAATTGTAGTTAATGGATGTGTTTTAATCCATTAATGTGTACCTAGACCTTGTACATAGTTTGTCTATAGTGTGTAACACCTTTTTGTTGTGTCCAACATTCATTAATTTACAGTAAGATGGCTTTTTACATCTAGCCTCCTGGGTCATGTATACTTGTTTATTATTGTTTACATATATACTTGTGTATTTAGTGTTTGCTAAAGGTTCTCATAGAGGTATTGAATACTCTAGTTGTTACTGTCAACATACTTTCCTTTCTTTTATCAAGTTTAAGTGAGTAATTTGCCTAACTTTGATGGTCATCTTGTGGTTTGTTAATCTGGCTATTGTTTGTTTAAATAATATATAGTATATAGATGTATTTCTCTACTCATATTGGGTTCATTAGGTTACTCATTTATCTTATTTTGGTTGTTGATTTGAACAGTTATTTATGATTGCAATTTTCTAATTATTACAAGTTGTTTTATGTTGTAGATCTCAGTATTATCTTGTTTTCTCTTGTAGATTTCAGTTGAGGTTATGTGCCTCTTACTGATTTGACAACAATACACATCCTAATCTGTTCATCATTCTGCTTAATCATTATAAATTTGTTATGATATGTTATTACTATTGTATATTACAATATTCTCACTACTCACTAATTTATACACATTTTATACTATTTGTTCATACATTATTACATAATTCTTACTTGTTATAATTTTACATGTTATGTGCTTATATTTTGGCATGGGTAACTTGTCTTGTCTCTCTATAGCAGATTGTCTCATTTACAATACATTAATTATTACATTACATATTGGTTTTTACTCTCTATTCCTTTGATATTTAAACACATATATTATTAAGGATTTTATATTCAGTGTCAGTTGTTATTGAGCAATTATTTCTCCCTTTAATTTCAGTATATTTGTGGTATTACTATGTTTGTATTTTGTCATAATCTTGGTTCATAAAACATACACTAAATGTTTGTGTGGTTTATTTGGGGTTCTATTTTCACTTGTTAACACTTTTCATCTTCCTTTTACTTAGACATTACACTTTTATTGTCTGTGGTGTTTACTTGGGGTTGTGTTATTTTACTATAAATCGATGCACTCACATAAGATATACACTACCATTGCTTGTGGCTACTTATTAAGTTGTCAACACTTGATTCTTGGCTATCTCTTCTTTATTCTTCCTTGTTGGAGGGTATGATAATTCACTAGTCTGGCATTCCTCACACATGCCTTATTATCTTCCTGGTCGTATTGCATTCCTTACATTGGGAATGTTATTGTCTTGTCCTGGTTAAATATTCTATATTATTTATTACACATTTCTCTTCTTCTTTACAATATGCACATCTCCTCTTCTAGTGTTCAGGTTTCTTCTTCTTCTTCATATTGTAATATAATGATTATTACAAATATAAATAAAATAAAAATATAATATGTAGATAGCAAGAATTATGTATGTTGTCTGGATCTCGGTGTTGAACTCGCCGATGATACAGCTCCACTTTGGATTCACCAATTACAAAGAATAAATTCAATATAAATAATGTTTTATAATTAAGTGTGATTGATTGATAATAAAATAAAATTTTGTAATTTATGGAATTTTTACTAATATTGAGTTTTGGTTTAATTTGTTAATTAAATTAATTAATAATTAATTAATTAATTGAGTGTGTACTTTTCTCAGGTATTTGTTCTAGCACTGTAGATTATTTTTGTTCAGAAGAAAAAATAGTTAACATTAATTATAAAAATAAAGACAACTCTTGTAACTGAATAATGATGTTCATTTATTAACATTCAAAATTATGCGCCAGTCAAACTGCGCATGATCAAGGCACTGGCTAATATGTGCTCCAGTCGGTAGCGAACAAGATCAACAAAATATATTTTTACAAGGTTAGAAATTATGGTTCTTTTAACGAATCGAAATGGTCAGAGGGCAAGGAACAAGATACATTCTTACAGGTATTCTTAAACTAAATTATTTTGGCTGAAATAAAACAAGATTATTATTTAAATTGTCAATTAGAAAAAAGAATAGCGAACCAAATCGACGAAATGACGTCAATCCTTTCAAGCTGGCAGTGCACTCGTGCTGGTGAGTAAATCAAGTATGGCCGACGTCTCCTCGATTTTAGCGGCTATACTGCTGGAACTGGCTGAGATTCTCCCGCAGAAATAAAATGATATTCCCTTCTCTGCGAAGTAGTGTTGGTCCAGGAATATAGTGTAGAGTGTCCTCTTGTCTCCTGCGATGTCGTTTTCGTGATGGGTTTCTTGTGAAGTGTCCGGTGTTCAAATATGTGTAATTGTGTTCTGCGAATATGGTCCAAAATTGTCTCAAAATGGCTGTTGATTTCTTGTGTTTGAATTTGATGGTGTTATTACTGTTGTTTGGAATTGGTGAGGTGTTAAAACTTGATAGTTAATGTTATTTTCACTTTTATATAACCTCTGTTACACGCCGCATAACCACACTCGGTTTTACACAAATTATTCTTTTTTCGGTATTCTGCTAACACATTTCCAACTAGTCGTCTTCACGATTAACAATAGACTAATAGACTGAACGTCGTCGTTTTAGGGTAATTTGTGCTATGTCTTTTTCCTCTTTATATTGTTCAATTACAAAAAAAATCTGTCTAAGACTTGGTTCACCATCTAAATATACATAATAAGTTTTCTTATTTTTTACTGTATTTCAAATATTTCTTAATTTTACATAAATCTAACTACTCAGTAATATTGATTAATTAATTTTACACCTTTGGATGTAAGCCCAAAAATTACAATTTTTTATAATTATTGTATGCCTCATATTTTGTACAAATTTATTGTTTAAATGGTTTTTAATTGTTTTTTCTGATAATATTTCCATGGAATATTCTTAATAACTCCGTGATTATCTTTGTTGTTAATAATGTTGTTGTTAAAACACTTCAATATTGATTAATTTACTGTTTAGTCTGATTTGATTACCATTATAGGCCTATTATTATTTGTTTCAAAAAGAAGTTAATTTTCTTTCCTTTGTCATTCTATTTGCTATTAATTGTATCTGTATTAATTATATTTTCAATTTCTGTATTGTATGTATTGAATTCTATTCCTATTATATAGCTTGATTCTCTGATAGATAGTTTTGGTTCACTTACTAGTCTGTGTTTTCTAAAATGGTGTCTTAGCTAGTCTGCTTGTACATTATATATATGGTTTACTGTTTTGAATAAAATTATTACATTTCTATATCCTACTTGCCTCTCTGCCTTACACACTGGAAAACTAATAACATGATTTTAAAATACAATGGAATATCTTATATCTACTAAACTTTTTTTTTTTTATAATATCATTTAAACATAACAAAAACATCTTATGCCTAATAACACTTTTCAGTTATCCACTGTCTCTTGTGTTTATTATACTTATTTTAGTAATAAAAAAAAATAAAAACATCTTATAATTACTGACACCTTCAGTTATTAACTGTCTCTAGTGTTCATTATGAAAAAAATAAATAAAATAAAAACATCTTATACCTATTATTTTCTTATACTACTTAATTTTTGAAAACACTTTTATTATCAAAACTGCACTCAGTCATTAGACTGTCTCTTTAGTTTTTATATAGTATTTCCCTACACTGATGGTAGTCCTTTTTAATAGATTTCTTATACTACACTTCATTATAGTGTGTCACTTATTTTGGCTACACTAATGGTAGTCCTTTTAATAGATTTCTTATACTACACTTCATTATAGTGTGTCACTTATTTTGGCTACACTAATGGTAGTCCTTTTAATAATTTGTTCACATATTATACTTACAACTAGTATACAATTCGGTTTTCTTTGGGATTGTATCTTGTAACTTGTTACTGGGTCTAAATATATTAGTTTTAATTTTGTTTAATGGTATGTATTCCATGATTAACATTTTTTGGAATAATTCTTCTTGGTTCTAGTTTCTTTGTGGGAATCTTGACATATTTTATCCCTTCTTCATTATTATATTAGTAATTTCTGGTCTTGTGGTTTCTCTGCATCTTGACCTTATACATTTCCCTTATTAATATGGTTTCATCCTTTTATTTCCTTTTTCTTGTCCTTCCCTTTTTACTGCTTCCCCAATCTACTGGGTATACTGCTGGTTTATTGGGTGTTTACATAGTAAATTATTTTGATCAATGGTTTTCTTTGTTATTTTTCATTCTTATTAACATTTTATTGACTTAATATACAGTTTCTAGTGTAATCCTTAAAACAATTCATTCTTCTCACTCACTATGGAACCTTTCTTCTTTATTTATGTTGCATTAAGTTAAATGTTTAGCGTGATACTTTTGTTATGCTACATATGCTCTCCTGTAAAAGTGATTAGTTCAGATCATACTCTTAGTATGGATGAAATAATTACTACTAATTCTTTTGTATTTACCATATTTTCTTCGTGATTACATGTTTTCACTTTATATACCTTCTTTTTCCACCGTTGCTTCCTCTCAGATGATGTGTATCTCCTTCATTAGTTTCTTTCTTCATTAAGAAGTGATCTTCAATCTTGTGTATAACATTATCATTTTATATTCTTTCTTATTTGGTGCTTCCTCACCAGTATGTTTACTCCCTAACATTCCCTAACAAATTAATTGGAACAGTTCAGAGTGGCACTTTTGGCTTCAATCCCTGCTGTCCAACACTTCAATTAATTGAGTCCAGAGGCATTATCATCTCTGCTCAAAATATAAGACTGATGGCATTTTCTACATCCAGTCATAAAAATAAATAAACAGTAAAAGTAGTCATTTTTAACTAAAATAAACATCTTTAGATTCTTCACTTCATGATACGTTATATTAATTAATACTTTTATACACTTGACTCTTCTTCTCTCTTAAAGCTTACTCCATATTATGTGGTTTAGGTATGTGGTATAATATACATTTCATCATTTCATCATGTTTACATAGTAAGTAGTATTTATATTTATTCTTTCTACCATCTGGTATCCAATGAGTTATTTTTATTGCTCATGGTATAACATGAATTAATTCTTTATCACTTTCACTATAACAGTGGTTATTGCAACAACATTATCATTAATAGTATCAGGGTTTTTGGTTTCTGGTCTCACTATTTGGTCTTTACTGAGTTGGTCCTTCTTCATTGTTCCATTTTTATTAAATTATTTTCTTTGTGAGTTTGGTTAAGCTGTTTCGATTAAGTCATATGATATTCTGGTTTCCTTTCTCCTTTAGAATTTTGTATCTCTTTCTTACAAAATCCTTTTTCCATATTTATGAGTTATTTCTCATCATTCGTATGAGTAATGATATGAGCTTACTATTTTTTAATTTTAGATATTTTTATTCAAGTACATTCTTTCTTATTCATAGTTGTTTTTCAAATATTTTGGTGTATTTTTTCATCATTCATAATAGTCTTCGAATGATCAGTGTAAGTTGTACTTACTAATGTTTTGAATTTTGGAAGTTTTTATGTTCATCCAAATTCTTTTCTCATTCATAATAGTCTTCGAATGATCAGTGTAAGTTGTACTTACTGATTTTTTGAATTTGGAAATTTTTTATATTCATCCAAATTCTTTTTTCATTCATTCATAATAGTCCTTCAAATGATTTGTGTAAGTGTCCTTACTAATTTTTTAAATTTGGAAAATTATTTTTCCATCAAAATTCTTTTTATTTCTTTATTCATAATAATCTTTCAAATGATCTGTGTAAGTTGTCCTTACTAAGTTTTTGAATTTTGAAATTTTTTCATCAAAATTCTTTTTATTTATTCATAATTCTTCGAATATTTGGTGTAAGTTGTATTTACTGATTTTTTGAATTTTGAAAAATTTTTTTTTTCATCAAAATTCTTTTCTCTTCTTCATAATTGTCTTTCAAATGATCTGTGTAAGTTGTCCTTACTAATTTTTGGAATTTGGAAAATTATTATTCCTCAAAATATTCTTTAATGGATAATTGATTATAAGTTCCTTTTACTTTATTTGAAATGGTATCCTTTAGTACATACGTATTGTTATTATTGTTTTTAATAATCAGGTATGGGCCGGTATACAGCAGTAACAACTTTTTGGTAATGCCTTCCAAAGTACTGGGTAATTCCCTGTTTTTTAGCAGTACCTTTTCTCCGACTTCATAGCTTATTATTTTCTTAATCGCCTTTTGATATTTGTTCTTGCGCCTTTCCTGGTCTACTGCCAATTTATTGTAGAATCTGATTCGATTGAATTTGTATTCTTGACTCCTGGGGAACTCTATTATGTCTTGTATTTCTCTTGGAGGCGGTTTTTCATACATTGCCGTGTATGGTGTGGTACCTATAGCGGGGTGATATGACAAATTAAGGAATTCTTCAGTAGCTAATAAATATTCTTGCCACTTCTTTTGTTGATTATAGCAATACGTCCGTAATATTCTTCCGACTTCTCGCAGTACCCTCTCCGCTGGATTGCTGCTGGGGTGGTAGACAGATGTGTTGTTTGTCTTAATGCCCAACGTATTTAGAGTGTTTCTCCACCTCCAACCCTTAAATTGCGTTCCATGGTCTGTGATTATGGATGCCGGGCTCCCTATCTCTGGAATGTAATGGTTTGTTATTATTCCTAGAGTCTTTAAAGTGGTGGCTCTGTTCACAGGGTACAGTTTTGTGAATTTTGTGAAATGATCCATCATGATAATAATATATTTGTATCGATGGCGTCCGCCACTGCGGGGAAATGGACCACATATGTCCAGAAAGACCTTTTCCAGTTTGGCTTGTGAGGTAATTGGTATCATCATACCCTCTTTTCTCTCATTGTTGGTTTTCACCAATTGACATATCAAACAGGTTTTTAGGTAGTTTCTCGTCTTTCTATTTATACTTTTTATATGACAATTCTCTTCTATCGCCTTGATCACCTTCATGGCTCCTATGTGACCGTATCGTAGATGATAGTCCAGGATGATATCTTTTTCGATTGTAGTAGGGATCATGATCTTCCATATCTCTTCATCAAGGGATGTTTTGATGAATAAAATTCCGTTATGTACACAATAAAATTTGGTTATTGTGTCATCTTGGTTGGAGAGACGAAGTTTAATGTGGTTTAACTTCGGGTCGGACTGCTGGTGTTTGCTGATGTCCTGCACTATCTTTTCTAAATCGGATCTGTCCTTAATAATATTATAGATTTTCAAGATGCTCTCCTTCTCGCCTTCGAACGTTTGTTCTTCCAGATTCACTCTCGACAATACGTCGGCTACTACATTTTTACTTCCAGGAACATACTCCCACTGTATATCGTATTCCTGCAGGGCAAGTACCCATCTGGTCAATCTACCATGGCTTAACTTGCATCTTCTTAGAAATGATATTGATTTGTGATCAGTTCGAACGGTCACTGGATATCCGAGGATATACGTCCGAAACTTCCCGCAGGCAAAGACTACACTTAGCAGTTCTTTTTCCGTCACATTATAGTTCTTTTCACACTGGTTAAGGGTTCTGCTAGCAAAGCTCACTAGATGGTTTCCACTTTCATCTTCTTGGTACCGTGTTGATCCCAAGCTAATGTTACTAGCGTCACAGTTTAGAAAGAAGGGTCGGTTAAAATCCGGATGGTTGAGCATTACTGTTTCTAAGAACTTCTCCTTAATTGATTTGAAAGTTTCGTCTTGTTCTTGACCCCATCGCCATTTATTTTTGGACCGTAACTGGTACTGAAACCGGGCTGTCAGTTCGGAATAATTATTTTGGAACTTCCTATAGTAGTTACACAGGCCTAAAAATGATTGCAGTTGCCATCTGTTTTTTGGTATAGGGAATCGTTGTATGGCGTCTACCTTTTCTGTTGATGGTGTTATTCCTTGACTGTTTAACTGGAAACCCAAGAATTGTACTTCTTTAGCTATAAGCTTGGACTTGTCTAGTTTAAGGGTAACATTATTTTCAGCAAGCTTCTTCAAGACATGCTCCACACGGTAACAGTGTTCTTCCCAATTGGTTGATGTTATTAGGAGATCATCAACATAGACAGTCGTGAATTGGAGCGCTTCTGGTCCGAGTATATGATCCATACAGGCGACAAAAACAGCTACTGAATTCACCAACCCGAAGGGCAACCTCTTAAACTGATAATTGCGCCCTTCGAAGATGAACGCCATGTATTGCCGGCTTGCTGGGTGCAGCTCCACTTGCCAATAGCCGCAGACTGTATCCCACGTGGTAATGAATTTCGTTCCGTGGAACCTCTTCAATATCTCATCAATTTCGCCAGGTGAGGTACGATCGTTAATTATCATTTTATTTATCTCACGTGCGTCAAGGCAAAGCCTTACCTTCCCATTTTTCTTTTGTATAGCCACAATTGGGCTAGTGTATGGCGATTGACTGCTCTCGATGATATCTCTACTGATCATATTCTGGATCTCTGTGCGTACGGCTTCCTTCAAAGATTGTGCTATAGGATACGACTTTCGGTTAAATTCTACCGGTTCTCTGAATCGTATTGAACATTGGTAGTTCCGGATCTTTCCAGGTTCGTCCGAAAATACAGCTCGATATTTTTCATATATGTTGATCAATTGATTCAGCTGGTTTTCCTTTAATTGTTCGTTAGTATTGTGGCACTGGAAGTTACGTATCTCCTGAATCTTTTGTTGCCATAGGTCATCCTCCGAATCCTGATGTACTGGCTTGTTGATTGTTGAGTAGTTGGACAAGTAATTCACCTTATTTTGGTGGTCGAGAAGTTGTCTGGAGTCTAACGTCTTGTTATTAGTTAAATTGGCTACCCAGGTCGAACCTTCAGAAAATAGTGATACCTTTCCTCGGCACTGCTGATAACTGCTGAGTTTCTGCGCAATATGTCACATCCTATCATGATGTTGAAAGGTAATCCGGCTGCAACAAGAAATATCATATCCATACTAATGCCCTGACTGTTGACACTTAGGGATACTTGTTTTCTTATGGTCTTGTTCTGTCGGCCGGTAGCTCCCACAAGTACAATATTATTAATAGGTAGTACCGGTAAGTTTTTGTGGCATTCCTGCTGTATCCGGTCCAACTCATTTCGATTTATTATAGAGACATTGGCTCCAGTGTCTATCATTATAGGAACAGAAATACACTCAATTTCTGCAATTATATATATTATTTCACTGTTATCATTATTAATATTAATTTCGCTTTCTTCTAGCAGGTCCTTACGGATATCTTTCAAAAAATTACTGTATATTATAGTATAATTTTTTCTGTCTTTCTTCGAATTTATTCCTTGGTTAAACCCAGCAGATTGGAGCAGTAAAGGGTTATTGGAGTTTATTACTGCCTCCGTTCGTTTAAATGTTCCGCATCATTACGGATTAGGCCGTTGGAAGCATCAGCTTGGAGTCCTGAAACTGCTTCGTTTGGTTCAGCACGATCGTCCTGTTGGGCTTCTGTTACAGGTAGTCTTCGCTGATTGTCCAGGCTGGAACTACGTCTGGGCTCGTACTCTCTGTAACGATTACTTCCCTGACTTTCTTGATAGGTCTCGTACTCGTAATATCGGCTCCTTCGTTGAGGCTGGTACCTCCTCTGTCCACTGCCTTCCGCTCTGATGTAGTTAATATTGGGTCGATATGTCCTGTAATTATTGTTATTACCTCCATTCGGGTAATTCCGGTTATAATTACCATGATAATTGTTATTAGGGAGGTTGGGGTTCCTCTGACCATTTGGAACATAGTTACGATTATTATTATAATAACCGTTGTTGTTTTGTGGACGGTTATTATTATTATTATTATTATTGTTGAAGTTGTTGTCATTATTATTAATGCGAGGAACATGATTATTATTATTATGGTTGTTAAATCTAGGTAAATTATTGTTATTTCGGGTGTTATAATTGTATTCGGCATTATTCCGATTTGCGGAATTATAATTATTGTTGTTGCCCACATTCTGCCGATTATTATTATTCAAATTATTGGTGTTACTTCTTGGTTCTGGCTTTTCATACCTCCTGCGACTTTGGCGGTAATAGTCTTCATGCTCATACATTTCTAAGAGCTCGGTCATTGCTTGTACAGTCTTTATTTGACTGTTTCTTCTAGCTATTATTATATCTTCCTCATAATGGTATGAGAGCTTGCTGGCCAGGCATTCTTCCGGTATTCTGGGCTCTAGATGTTTGGCCACGCACACCTTTCCCAAGAAGTACGCCGTTAGAGTCTGGTTTCCATACGGGTTGTATTTTCCATGACAGATCCCGTCTCTGGCGATATTTTGTGTTGATTCAGACCAATATTTGGCTTTGAATAGCCTTCTGAATTGTTGGTAGTCGGTCACTTCGTCTCTTATCGCCATCCACCAATTATCTGCTATCTCCTTGAACGATTCGTCAAGTACTTCTTTATTCTCCCTCCAGCGATTACCCCTGTGTTTGGTGAAGTACTCTTCGATTCTGGCTAGGAACTCCATTGGTTTGTTTTTATAAAACCTGAAGTTAATTCCTTCACGATTCTCGCTGTTAGGACAACTGGTAATGCTTGTCGGTCGATTATGGAACAGGTCTATATCTGTTTGGTTCTGTCGCACCTGACTGTTGATACTGGTCACGGTAGCTTCAATGCCGTCACATTTTTCTGTGAATCGGTCCTGCACTCGCTCCCAGTCTTCACGTGTTTCTTTCAGTCTTTCCTGCACTGTCTTCCTAGTCGTTTCTTCAATGTTGTTTACCTTAGTGTTTATTTCTGTCTTGATACTCTGTACTTCTCGTTCGGTTTGACTCCATCTTTCGTCAGCTATAGTAACCTTTTGTTCGATTACCGTTAATTCCTCTTCTACCTTCTTGCTGATTGTTTAATTATTTTCAGCTATTTTTTTGCTCAATTCTTCCTTCAATGTTTCCATTCTTCCGTCTAACCGGTTCATGTTTTCTTGGTTCGTCTCCTTCAATTCTTCTCTCAATTGCTGATTATTGCTTTCCATTTTTTGACTTGTTTCTTCCATCCTCTTGTTGGTTTCTTCCAGTTTTTGGCTTATCTGGGTTAATTCCTCTTTCGACTGTTTATTGTCAGTCTTTATTTCCTCCATTTTCTCCTCAATTTTCTGAATATTTTCTTCCATCTTCTCTTCTATCTTCTTACTGGTATCTCCAATTTTATTACCCAATTCTTCCTTCAATCGTTGATTATCATTCTTCATTTCCTCCTCCATCTTCGTACTGTTTTCTCTTAATTCCTCCTTCAATCGTTGGTTATCATTCTTCATTTCCTTCTTCAATCGTTGGTTATCACTTTTCATTTCATTACTATTTTCTTCGATTTTCTTGTTGGTATCTCCGATTTTATTACTCAACTCTTCTTTGAATTCCTCCTTCGTCGTTTTAAATTCTCTGAGTAACATCTCCATCATTTGATCAAATTTTTATCTTCCTTTGTGGTGGACTTCTTCGGCTGTTCCTCTTGTGGTGCAGGCTTGTTTGGTTCTGCTGGCGGTAACATCGACTCCACATCTTCCACTGGTGTCGCCTCTTTATCCTCCATGTCTACCTCCTGCTCGGCCTCCATAGCCCTTTTCCTTGATGTAGCTCTCCTCTGCATCTCGCTCCTTCTTCCGACCTATTGACCGCTGCCGAGCTAAAAATAGGAAATTGGACAATCGTCCTTATTTTATAACTCTATTACCTCCTATTCAAAGCCCCACGTTGGGCGCCAATTTGTAATATAATGATTATTACAAATATAAATAAAATAAAAATATAATATGTAGATAGCAAGAATTATGTATGTTGTCTGGATCTCGGTGTTGGACTCGCCGATGATACAGCTCCACTTTGGATTCACCAATTACAAAGAATAAATTCAATATAAATAATGTTTTATAATTAAGTGTGATTGATTGATAATAAAATGAAAATTTTGTAATTTATGGAATTTTTACTAATATTGAGTTTTGGTTTAATTGGTTAATTAAATTAATTAATAATTAATTAATTAATTGAGTGTGTACTTTTCTCAGGTATTTATTCTAGCACTGCAGATTATTTTTGTTCAGAAGAAAAAATAGTTAACATTAATTATAAAAATAAAGACAACTCTTGTAACTGAATAATGATGTTCATTTATTAACATTCAAAATTATGCGCCAGTCAAACTGCGCATGATCAAGGCACTGGCTAATATGTGCTCCAGTCGGTAGCGAACAAGATCAACAAAATATATTTTTACAAGGTTAGAAATTATGGTTCTTTTAACGAATCGAAATGGTCAGAGGGCAAGGAACAAGATACATTCTTACAGGTATTCTTAAACTAAATTATTTTGGCTGAAATAAAACAAGATTATTATTTAAATTGTCAATTAGAAAAAAGAATAGCGAACCAAATCGACGAAATGACGTCACTCCTTTCAAGCTGGCAGTGCACTCGTGCTGGTGAGTAAATCAAGTATGGCCGACGTCTCCTCGATTTTAGCGGCTATACTGCTGGAACTGGCTGAGATTCTCCCGCAGAAATAAAATGATATTCCCTTCTCTGCGAAGTAGTGTTGGTCCAGGAATATAGTGTAGAGTGTCCTCTCGTCTCCTGCGATGTCGTTTTCGTGATGGGTTTCTTGTGAAGTGTCCGGTGTTCAAATATGTGTAATTGTGTTCTGCGAATATGGTCCAAAATTGTCTCAAAATGGCTGTTGATTTCTTGTGTTTGAATTTGATGGTGTTATTACTGTTGTTTGGAATTGGTGAGGTGTTAAAACTTGATAGTTAATGTTATTTTCACTTTTATATAACCTCTGTTACACGCCGCATAACCACACTCGGTTTTACACAAATTATTCTTTTTTCGGTATTCTGCTAACACATTTCCAACTAGTCGTCTTCACGATTAACAATAGACTAATAGACTGAACGTCGTCGTTTTAGGGTAATTTGTGCTATGTCTTTTTCCTCTTTATATTGTTCAATTACAAAAAAAATCTGTCTAAGACTTGGTTCACCATCTAAATATACATAATAAGTTTTCTTATTTTTTACTGTATTTCAAATATTTCTTAATTTTACATAAATCTAACTACTCAGTAATATTGATTAATTAATTTTACACCTTTGGATGTAAGCCCAAAAATTACAATTTTTTATAATTATTGTATGCCTCATATTTTGTACAAATTTATTGTTTAAATGGTTTTTAATTGTTTTTTCTGATAATATTTCCATGGAATATTCTTAATAACTCCGTGATTATCTTTGTTGTTAATAATGTTGTTGTTAAAACACTTCAATATTGATTAATTTACTGTTTAGTCTGATTTGATTACCATTATAGGCCTATTATTATTTGTTTCAAAAAGAAGTTAATTTTCTTTCCTTTGTCATTCTATTTGCTATTAATTGTATCTGTATTAATTATATTTTCAATTTCTGTATTGTATGTATTGAATTCTATTCCTATTATATAGCTTGATTCTCTGATAGATAGTTTTGGTTCACTTACTAGTCTGTGTTTTCTAAAATGGTGTCTTAGCTAGTCTGCTTGTACATTATATATATGGTTTACTGTTTTGAATAAAATTATTACATTTCTATATCCTACTTGCCTCTCTGCCTTACACACTGGAAAACTAATAACATGATTTTAAAATACAATGGAATATCTTATATCTACTAAACTTTTTTTTTTTTTATAATATCATTTAAACATAACAAAAACATCTTATGCCTAATAACACTTTTCAGTTATCCACTGTCTCTTGTGTTTATTATACTTATTTTAGTAATAAAAAAAAAATAAAAACATCTTATAATTACTGACACCTTCAGTAATTAACTGTCTCTAGTGTTCATTATAAAAAAAAAATAAAATAAAAACATCTTATACCTATTATTTTCTTATACTACTTAATTTTTGAAAACACTTTTATTATCAAAACTGCACTCAGTCATTAGACTGTCTCTTTAGTTTTTATATAGTATTTCCCTACACTGATGGTAGTCCTTTTTAATAGATTTCTTATACTACACTTCATTATAGTGTGTCACTTATTTTGGCTACACTAATGGTAGTCCTTTTAATAGATTTCTTATACTACACTTCATTATAGTGTGTCACTTATTTTGGCTACACTAATGGTAGTCCTTTTAATAATTTGTTCACATATTATACTTACAACTAGTATACAATTCGGTTTTCTTTGGGATTGTATCTTGTAACTTGTTACTGGGTCTAAATATATTCGTTTTAATTTTGTTTAATGGTATGTATTCCATGATTAACATTTTTTGGAATAACTCTTCTTGGTTCTAGTTTCTTTGTGGGAATCTTGACATATTTTATCCCTTCTTCATTATTATATTAGTAATTTCTGGTCTTGTGGTTTCTCTGCATCTTGACCTTATACATTTCCCTTATTAATATGGTTTCATCCTTTTATTTCCTTTTTCTTGTCCTTCCCTTTTTACTGCTTCCCCAATCTACTGGGTATACTGCTGGTTTATTGGGTGTTTACATAGTAAGTTATTTTGATCAATGGTTTTCTTTGTTATTTTTCATTCTTATTAACATTTTATTGACTTAATATACAGTTTCTAGTGTAATCCTTAAAACAATTCATTCTTCTCACTCACTATGGAACCTTTCTTCTTTATTTATGTTGCATTAAGTTAAATGTTTAGCGTGATACTTTTGTTATGCTACAATATATATATGGTTCTTCACTTATAGGGTATTTGTTGTTCCCTCACTTGTATGATCTATTTGTCGTATTCATATTATGTGTTGTTCCCTCACTTGTATGATCTATTGGGTCTTTGTTGCTAACGTATTTGTTTGGCTTTTTATATACTCTCCTCTTCTTAGCACATTGATGCTGTTATCATTATAGTTCTTCCTTCTCCTGCGTTGGTGTGCTTCAACATTACTTGTATGTGGATACACACTTGGCTTTAATACTTTAGGTATTTTTTCTCATTTTGGCTCAGACATGTTCGTGGTATATTCTTATTCAACGTATTGGATATTATTTATATGTAACTACAATTTTGTTACGTTACAGTGTGTGTGTGTGTGTGTGTGTGTGTGTGTGTGTGTGTGTGTGTGTGTGCGTGTGTGTGTGTGTGTGTGTGTGTGTGTGTGTGTGTGTGTGTGTGTGTGTGTGTGTGTGTGTGTGTGTGTGTGTTAACGTTTTCACAACTCTTGGGTTTATTGGTGGTTAAGGCGATTCTTATATTTTTGAAAATAGGGCAAATGCAATTAAATTTTTTTTAGGAATTATTATTGACAAAAATTAAAAATTTGTACACTTAATTTTAATAGTAACATTTTTTTAAGGAAAGGTGTTGGGGGAAACCCAAGAGAACCACAAAGAGCAGCGTTCTTCAAAGTCGTGGAAAAGGAGATGAACTTCCTATTGTACTGTAATTAAAGAGGACAATGATGGAGAGAGACGTGGTTAACTCGACAAGGCAAGGCCTTTAGATGATGAAGGTAATTTTCAATAAGGTCAGACACGTGGCCTGAAAGAAATTATCGGGAAGCGGCAGATCAGGCAAGTTAACAAGTTAAGCTACACGTAACAAATATATGCTATTGCCGTTCTTAGTTCAATCTTAATGTAAGCAAACAGGCGTAACACATCGGAAACACGCTATTTCCTGCTTCAGTTAGCAGTTAGATTCAAACTATTCTGCTTTAGACCATGTGCACTGACCACACCGGGGAGAAGCTTTGGTGTGTTTATTTACGTGTGGTAGTCCTACACCTATCACTGCTGGTTTTTTGTATTGACCACAGCAGTGTTTCTCAAATTGGGGTACGCGACTTGTCTGCGTCGGCAACCAACTTACGAAGCGGCGCGACGGAATGAGTCGTTTAAAACTAATTACACTATACAACATTTTAAAACTTTTGGTACGATGTTTTAAGACTGTAAGGTGATTTTAAAAGTATTTTTCATGCTGATTTCAAATCTGGTTTTAGTTTCTCTGTATCACGTAAGGTTTGTATACAATTCAATTTCGAAATTTTTAAAAAATCGAATTTTGTGAACAGGGAAAATTATTATTATTTGATTGTGATTTCAAAACTGTTTATGTTTTAATCCTGCATAAAATCACAACACGTGGCGGTGCAGTAGACAATGGTATACACTCACTTAAAACTGTTATAATTATTACGAAAACACAACACATATATGACAATTTAATTCCTCTTCTTCGCTGAATTCACTGCTTCAAGATCTTTCTGACGTGGGTTGAAACTTCTCTTCCGTGATTGTCTCCCTTCACCAGTGCCGTCTCTTTTTAGCATAAAACAGTAGTCAGCCATCATGTTGGCATTACACCTTCCCTGGTATCTCTTTTCCATGTCCTTGATATCCTGGTGGAAACGTTCGCCTTGTTCTTCACTGACATCGCCGAGGTTCGCAGGGAAAAAGTCAACATGTGAGTGTAGGAAGTGAAGCTTTACACTCATGTTACATCCTAATTTCATGAAACTCTGCAACATTCTTTTAACCATGGTTTTGTACTCTGGATGTTTGTGGTTGCCCAAAAAGTTGACAACAACTTCTTTAAACGAAACCCAGGCCCTTTTTTTCACTGGATTCATTGTACTTTCAAACAAATTGTCTTTCATTAACTTTCTTATCTGCGGTCCCACGAAGATCCCTTCTTTAAGTTTCTCATAAGATACTTTCGGAAATCTTGTTACCAAGTACTGGAAACAGTCACCATCTTTTGGAAGACCTTTAGTGAACTGTTTCATTAATCCGAGTTTGATGTGCAGAGGAGGTAATAGTATCTTGCTTCGTTGAACAAGTGGTACATTTATTATGTTCTGTGAACCGGGTTGGAGGGTTTTTCTTTTGGGCCAGTCTGTCTTCTTCTAATGTTTGTCTCTGGCTCGACTATCCCATTCACAAATGAAACAAGGCATTTTTGTGTAGCCGGATTGTTGACCAAGTAACATACCTACTACTTTTAAATCCCCACAAATTGTCCAAGAATGTTTTTCATAATTCACGTATTGTAGCAGAGCTTTGAGATACGTCTCCTTGAGATGAACTGAATGTGCAATGGGTACTGAACCAAACAAATTTCCATTGTGTAAAAGTACACCTTTGAGGCTAGTTTTGGACGAGTCTGTAAATAACCTCCACTCACTTGGATTGTAAGTGACGTTAAAGAAATTCAATAAACCCTCAATATCACAACAATAAACCAGAGAGTCTTCTTCTTTAAAGAATTTCATTAATTCCTTCTCTCTGGACCTATACCAAGAGAACGTAACTCCGGGTAATAGAAGATTTTTTGCATTCAATCTTGACCCATGCAATTGGGCGGCATCTTTTGTCAGGTTCAAGTCACGAGTAATATCATTAAGTTCATTTTGACTAAATAATTTTGGTGCAGAATCTTCTTCCGGGTTGAAATCATCAGCATTATCGCTTTCATTTTCTGAGCTGCTCGCCAGTGGCACATCTTCAAGAACGGGAGGTGGAACTGGGATAGGGAGAGAATTACAATGCGTAACTGGTCGTAAGGCCGAAGGAATGCTCGGATATTGTATGTCCTTCTTACTTTTTGCGTTATGACCTTGAATTTTAAACATACAAAAATAGCAACCGTTAACATGATTTTGTGGCTCCCTCCAAACCATTGGGATTGCAAAAGGCATTGATTTTTTTGACCATTTTTCCACAGTCTCAGTCCCTCAACACATGTACGACATACCTTATGTGGTGCCCAGCTTTTGTCTTCATCGCCAAGCCTTATGCCGAAGTATGCGTAATACACGTTTCTCACAAAACTATTAATGTCCTGTCTTTGCTTACCAATTACGTAGCAACAACAAATATAACAGAACACGTTTGGGTTATTCAAACACTTCCGGGAACTCATTTCTACAGAAAGTTCACAAACTATATATGACAGCATAAATATAACCTCACAGCACTATAGCATGTAAACAATGAATTACTCTTTCCCGCCTAACAGCCAGCTGGGTGTAACAAGTGTGGCCAACTAATCCCTCCCCCACAATAAAATTTCCCCTTGTGAAACTTACGTGTAAATAAAAGATGAGTTCATTTGATTTGCAAAAAAACTGTACGTGATAGAAAGAAACGGATTGCAGATCTGGAGTCAGCGCAAAAAAATGCTTTAGGAACACCTAAGACTACAGAAACATAGAAAATCATATTGCATAGTGTTATTTATCTGCAAAAGATTTTTCTTCACTCACTGTTTCATCATCATCATCATCATCATCATCAACCTCAAGGTTTAAACCAGGAATGGTTTGTTCCGGTCTCAAATAGCCAAATATTACACCTGGTCACTCCAGCGCTTCCTCGGACGTCCCACACCTCTCCGTCCCCTCGGCTTATAGTTCCATAGTTGTTTGTGGATCCGGCAGTCATCCATTCGGCAAAGATGTTCCCACCAATTCAGCCGATACTGGGCTATCCTTTCGAGTATACTCAAAACATTCAGTTCGTGCCGTATATCTGTGTTTATTCTATGATCATGGAGAGTATACTCTGCCACGTGCCTGAAAAATCTCATTTCAGCCGCTTGGATGCGACTGGCTTGGCCTTTAGTTAATGTCCAATCCTCAGACCCATAAAGAAGTGTGGGAAGAGTCATCACCTTGTAGAATTTTGGGCGTGTTCCTTTACTTGCCAACTTAAGGGTTTACCTGATGGTCCCGCACATAAGGTTGAACTTATGCACCAAGACGTTGCTTGCGTTATAAGACACGCTGTAGCCCAGGTATTCAAAATTGCTAACTTGTTCCAGGACAGTACCATCTATAACAACTTTTTCCCGTACGGGATCGGTTCCACAAGAAGCCATCACCTTGGTTTTAACTGTGGATATCTGCAACGCACTGTTTTAAAAACAAAATATAGACGCAGACTAGATGTTGATGATGAAGATGACTTACGACTCTACCTCAGCAAATTAACACCAAACATTCAAGAAATATGCAACGGTATACAAGAGCACCAGTCACATTAAAAAATTTGCTACCTGTAACGCATAATTAAGTGAAAATAAAAGTTGGTTTATTTGTATCCATTTAATGGTTTCTTTTTTCCCTTTTCCTATTCACGGCCTTTAAAAGTTAATAAAGTAGGGAGTACGCCAGGTACATGTACTTCTTCAAGAGAGGTACGCGAGGCATAAATGTTTGAGAAACACTGCGGCCACAGTATTCGGGTAGATACGGTTCGACTGACTAAATTTCGAACTAGTCTCACAGCATAGGAACGTTTGCCATTAAAAGCCAGCTTTCTTCCACTTAGTTATCCCGTCGTTGCCAAAACGGCCTAGTGACCCTGCTAAGGGCCACAATGTGTGTACGCGCGCGCACGTGTGTTATGTGTTCAAGCACACGCGCTTGAAATTCTCTCAAATAACAAGGAAAGTTAATTCCATTTTATATGTTACCACATTGCTGTCAATGTCAAGGAAGACTTGAAACATTTAACTCATGCCGACGACGGGCGTTACATTTTATTGGCATTCTTACGTATAGCGCTCATGTGGACTGACGGACAGACGTTCCACATACCTGCGGCAGCAATTGCGGTATGTCCATCAACTGGAGAGACAGTTGTGAAGCGATGCGCATTCAACTGGACAAATAACGGGCGCGAGTTTCCTCATTCATATCGACAGAAACAAAACGCAAATGACATCTGACGTACAGTAAACAATGTTTGTTACATAAAATACCAAGAAAGGCTAACACTCTACTATTTTATGTAAAATTCTGTAAACAGACATAATGCTGAAATCATCGTGTCTTAAGATCAAGTTGCAGAAAACCGGAAACAGAGAAAAAAATAAAATCATAGCAGAACGTGTACACATGTATTTACACCAGATTACAGCTCTCAGCATGTAGGGACACAAGAACGCTGTACATGTCACGACGATAAAGAAAGTTACTAAAGGTTCTACTTACAGATGTACGATGAAGATAATAAAAGTGAACAGTCTTAGTTCACGGAAAGGGTAGAAAAATGTGGAAAAAATAAATGGATTTAAAAAAGAAGAAATTCAAAATAAACTAAAACAAGAAAGTGTCTGTTGTATTGTTTCGTCTTAAAGAAACTCTCGACTTGCTGGATATGCGTCACAAAAAGGCCTGTAACAAATAGGATGTAAAATTTGTGATAAACATAACTGAAGAAAAGAGAAAGAGCACCTGATCCACTGCCAAAAACACTGCCACTCGTGTTCCACTGCGCGCGCGCGCGCGCGCGTGTACTGATGTATAAGGGGCGCATAGCATAAGCAATTGAGATAGAGGTTATTGGATTTATTAATGACGCTATTAATTTTTCTGACACTCTACTGTACATTTAATACAGTTTATAAAAAGTATTTAATTTGTGTCTCTTGACCTTCGCAACACAAAGTAAAAATTTAATTAATTTAATTTTTGTTCAATGAAATAAATTGATATTGTCACGAGAATTTATGGAACGCTCTTGAAGAGTCAAGAGCGTCCATCTCTTTGTTTTTCGGTTAGCCGAGCAGGTTAGCAGAGCGTCTCAGTCAATGCCGCACTCAAGTACCTTCCAGACTGTCTAAAGCACTTGTAAGTACCCAAATTACACTGGCACGCCGCCAAAAGGATGGAAAGTTATTCTCGACCTCTGAGGGACCCTATATAAGCAACAGTGGCTGTCTTAGAAGTCAGTTAAATTTGGGAGTTTATTCAGGAACCTTTAATAGTTAACATTTAAGTTGAATTACTGTATGATAGTATCCGGTTGATTTCAAATTGTTATTTGTGACTCATTAAAGCTAGTAATTAGTGACTTTGTCGGTGTCTGTATTTTGTTTCCACTGTACCATACGACGGTTTATGAGACTGTTGTAACAATATTTAAAGTCCCTTTAGTCTTACTAAGCTATAAAGATTTTAGTGATGTAAGTTGTATTAGAGTCTTTCTTATAACCAACGTTTAATAAATGGTACATAAAATATAAGTTAACTTCCCTCGTAATGTCAACTGCAGATTCTTCAGACGACGGGTTGATATTATCTGAGTGAATACGTGGATCAATTTACCCTGCCCGACTTCAGGGTAGCTTTACTCGCGGGCACGGTTACATACAACACAGTGAACAGATACTGTTACTGCTTAACTGGTTTGTTAAGTTTACACCTTCCCAGTTAGCTTGAAGTGTCTATATAAGCCTACTCCTAAATGGACTATCTTGCACTTCGCGGATAGCGCACAATTGTAGTAACTATTGCAGCAACTCTACGGATTTTATAACTTGCGTTCATCACAACTGGTCCACAATAATATTAGAGCGGCATCCAGCTGGCAAGTGAAAGAGAATATCACCAGCTTCGAAATGGATAAGCTATGTGGTGCCGAAGAAAGAGAGTATACGAACGGCAACTAGAAAGATAGGATACTGTAGCAATAAAAGCAGGTTTCCGGGTAGGTAAGTCTATAGTTGATCACTTATTTTCGATTACGCAAGTTATAGAAAAGAAATTGACGTTATACTACAACCTGTTTGTCAACCTAAAAAAGAGCTTGTGACACTGTTGTGGAAAGCTCCAGGGTAAAACCGTAAAATTAACTCATTCTCAATTTTAAGTTTATTTATTAACTTTGATTTCAAGTATGTTGACCGTAAATTTAATTTAACATATTTCTATTTCATAGGTTGAAATTGAATACAGTAATTTTATAAATATATACATAAGTCTTTTAGCACAATAATTTGACAAAACTAACAAATGATACTTGAAAATGCCTTGTCTTGTCAACCTTTCACGTGCCCGCGTATCCAGTGGTCCGTGGACCCGAGTTTGGGAATCACTATCATAAAATATTGATTCTTACCTACTTACTTCCAGCGGCGAGACAACCCATTACTGAGTCAAGGCCTCCTTTAACAGCATCCGCCAGTTGTCCCGCTTAAATCCAGCTGCTCTCCAATTCCGGGTCCCAAGGATAGGCTATAGCTCGCATCATAATTCACGCCGTCTTCCCAACGTAGTTTGTGTCTACCAACTCTTCTGGTGTTATAGATCTGTTCAGTGAGTGTCTTTCTAGGTATTTCATTTTTACTCATTCTGATCACAGAAGACTGTTCAGTTCTTGGTTTGTCCTTTTGTCCATACACCTTCCAGAGGCATTTGGCCCAAAAATATTGCGGAGGATTTTGCGTCCATGAACCAGCAGGCTTGACTCAGACTTTCTAGAAATGGTCCAGGTCTTACTACTATAGGTGAGAACTGGCCCGATCAGTGTTTTACACAGAAGCAGCTTATTGCGCCGGGCAATTCGTCTCCTCTGGAACAAAAGTCTTAGACGAAAGAAGCATCTATTTATAGCGAACAAAAAAATTTTAATTTCATAATTTTATGATCGAGAAGTACGTTTGCACAGGTCAAGTCACCAACCCAAGCCAGAGCAATAAATAAGAACAATTTAACAACACGTCAACCCGACGCCAGCTAAAAGACAATGAGAGAACACCTAACATAACACAACAAAAGGGATATAGGATCGACTGTGACAGACCAAGCTCAGCTCAGATTTACAACACCACAACAAACTGAACAAAAGCAGAGTCTAGTGGTACGGATACGTAGAAATTGAAGTGAGCACATGCTGTAGGGTTAAATTGGAGCGTGCGAGCCTTTACGAAAAGGATGCTCACTCACAAAGGATTAGAAAGGTTTTACCCAGTATGAAGACAAAACAACGTACACCAAAACATACAGTCAAGGGTGTCACACAGCATGAGGCAACGTTAGGATGACAACCGATATTTATGACGACAGACCGTGGAGGCATCTTGGGTTGACGACGAGCAAGAAGCTGTTAATTGACAGAAAAAAGACGAAGGGAAGTCAAACAATGAACGAGGCGCTACGTATTGTTAGTAAGGGAATAACAGCAGACTTTGGGAGAGTCACAAGAACAAAGGTTTGACGGACAGGCGAGCAATTACTCTACATTCTAAGAAGTAGTGCGAAGCCCTTTCGCCGTGTATTTTAGGGGATGTTCGATAACCAACCAGAGTCTAGCATCTTCCAAAGAAGCAGGTGGAGAGGATTGTCGTCATGGTGACAACCTGAACAGCGAATCAGGGCCGAGAAACACAGATGTCCAGAGTGGAAGGAAATATTAGACCTATCGAGGATGACCAGAGGCGTGTCCGACAGAAAGTTGCATTCTGGTAGAAGACGCTTAATAAAAACTGTTTACAAGGTACGCAAGCTCTCAGTCTCTCAGTATTACTCAGTAATTCATCAGTAATTTCTCAGTCTCTCAGTCTCTCGGTATTACTTAGTTATTCAAAAGTCAGTCAGTTACGCAGTTTCCTCGGTTACTCAATAATTCTCAGACAATCATGCGGGTTTTCAATCAGTTAATCGTATTTCACTAAGTTACAGAAGTCTACCGCAGTAATGCGAAGTGTGAAGTGATATAAGTATCGCTAGAATTTGAATTTGATACTTTAAACTTTAAGAGCATTCCGACATGCAAAGTAAACATTAATAAGTGAGCGAACGACTCGATATTAGAACTTTGGCAAGACAATTACGAACACAGTGATCGATATCGGAACACTCTATGATTTAGGTATCACTACCTCAGTCGTGCGAACTCAGAAACAATAAGTGACGTAGCGCTCATAACACTCGTGCTTAATATTGCACACAGTCATGATACAACTAAATTAAACATATATAATACACGAAGCAGTTCAACGACAGACAATTATCTGTATACAACTACTAATAATGAATACACGTATGCAACACAAGACTCTATAAACCTTCATTATTAACAACAACACCAACGGGAGTGAATCTTACCCGCGAGTGCAAAGTGATGACAACACAAAATCTACGGAACGTCTACTTACATGGATCATCAGTGAACAGGGATTCTCACCGATGGAATTATGGATATTCACTATCTCAAGTAAAATCCTCATGTTATTAATATTATAATAAAAACTACTGCTCTGTCTCTTTTCAAAGAAACCACACTTTGAGAATTTAACAATTACTATGATAATATTAAACATAAAAAGCTATTTATCTGAGGCAAAATGAACGCATTAGTGTAGGATAAATAATATTTGATGTCTATGTTTATGTATGTCTATTGTATTGTATGTTATGTTTTACAGCAAGCGACGAAACGTATATATATTGTGATTTATATTCATGTATGTTTTCTCAACTGTATTTACATATATATTTATATTTATGTCTCAAAAGTTTATTTGAATGATGTTTAATAAATAAGTATTTATTTGTTAAGTATTCATGCGTTCATTATTGTCACTACCTCAGTAACGAAACACTAACGTTAATTAAATTATTTGTAATCAATTTTCTAATATCATTTAAACAACACTAAAGAGTCTCAGTGATTATGCTAATCGTTAATGAATACAGTTAATTATATCAGAGTAATTAATATATTCACGTAAATAAAGCAATTTTGACACATTTAATCTAATTGGATAATTGATTAATTGGATTTGGATAAATTAGCATAATTGCACATTGTATATTAGCTAAGATGATTTTTCGCTTTACTTCTTCTGTCGTTTCTCCATCGGAGTTAACTTAGCATTCTAAATAAACAAAGTTGTTGACTTTTTGGAAGGAATCTATGCCAATTTCGACTTACTCTCCTTCTTTAGCTTCCTGCCCTGTGACCACGCATTTTTGTCTTGCTTTCGTTTTTTATGAGACCCAGCCTCTTTGCGGGACCTTCAAGAGCAAGATAGGCTTTAGAAAAATATTGAATCGTTCAACTCAACTGTATAAAAAAATTCACTTTTCCAATCTTCGTCGGAGGCTTACACGGCCAAAGTCAATGTTATTAAAACTATTTCCTCCCGGGCTGTTTGGGCGTGGTCGAATGCTGTTCATTTCAGCAAACGTTTCAACCGGGCCTTCGTCGGCCACCTTCAGTGCTACCGATGAACTAAAAAAACACTAACACGGGCGTCAGGTTAGTGACCACAGAACTGTGGTAAAGGCTGACTCCCGTGCCTTACCACATTACTCGACTTCACCCTTTACCACAGTAGTGTGGTCATTAACCTGACGCCCGTGTTAGTGTTTTCTAGCTCATCGGTAGGACTGAAGATGGCCGGCAAAGACCCGGTTAGAACGTTTCCTGAAATAAACAGCATTCGATCAAGGCCAAACAGCCCGGGAGGAAATAGTTTTAATAACATTACTTTGCAATGTGAGAAGAAATATCTACATTATGTTAAGAACTGTAGACTTTCCAAACCGTCGTAACTATTTATAATTTTTTAAAGAGAATAATATTCCTTATAAAGTCATAGGAGAACGTATACACATATACTTAAATCAGGTAACAACTGCCAGCATGTAGAGACACACACTGTTCATGTCACGAGGCCAGAGAAAGTTACAAATGTTTCTACTTTAAGTGTACAATAAACGTGCCAAAGCTAATAAAAGAGAACAGTATTAGCTCGGGAAAAATGTAAACAATGTGGAAAAATAAAAAAATCGATTCGAAAAGGACGAAATTCAAAATGAACAAAAATAAGTGTCTGTTGTATTTTTTCGTCTTAAAGCAGATCACGACTTGCTGGATTCGCGTCTCAAAATATAAAGACCTGCAACAAATAAGGATGTAAAATTTGTGATGAACATAACTGAAGGAAAGAGAAAGAGCACCTGATCTATTGCCAAAAAAAAGCGGACCCAATTTAAAAAATTTAAGTATCAGACGATTGTACTGTGGTGCCAGAAAATTGCGGTTAATAATTTGAGCTAGCCAGAAGCAACAACAACAATAAAGCCAATATTACAAAAAATAGAAATACACAGGCACACACACACGCACGAATACTTGCGTGTTATGATGAGAGGAAAAGGTTAAAGTGCGGTGGTGCCGTTTGGATCCACTTAAGGGTGTGCGATAAACGTAGCAAAGATGTAAGTTTTAACATTTCTCCCCTTAGTAGGCTGGGAAGGGGGAAGAGGTGAAAGTTTGCGAAGGGGTGTAGAATATGAGACACAGGAGAGAAATAGAGAAGCCAATGAATAATGATAATACTCGAGACCTGTGTCAAATTATTGCTAGATAAAAGGGCAGCACTCGGTGACAAATAGGCTATCCCGTGTAGGAGGGTAAGATAGTTGCACATAACCTTATGCGATCTGACCGTTATCGATCCGACTCGTGTTCTGTCGCTCTTACAGTCGACCCGCTCTCTCCATATGCGATTGCATTGTAAACCATATGTAGCCCTACGTGTTTTACTTTTGATTTTTATTGATTTAATATCAAAAACTCTATTACCATACTATTGTGTAGGGTACATTATCTTACATACACCGGGTCATATGTACATTAGATTTTGGGGTTATTGGTAAATCTATACAAGTCCACTCAGATGAATTTACGGAAAACTAAAATTAAAGATTTTCAAATGTAATGATAGGGCAAGACAAAATACAGCAGGTGGAGTTGTTTAAATATCTTGGAAGTACTCGTGATATGCCCATATTAAATATGTCCTGCACTCGAGAAATTAAAGCAAGAATTTGCTTTATCGAAAGAGCATTTAATGGGAAGATAATTGTGCTGTGTGGCAAAATTAATAAAAATTAAGGAAAACGTTGGCCAAATGTTATGTGTGGAGCGTTGCTTTATGTGGTGCAGAAACATGGACACTGAAGAAGGAGGATGAGAAAAGATTAGAAACATTTGAGATGTGGGTTTGGCGAGAAATGGAAAAAGTGAGGTGGGTTGATGAAATAAGAAATGATAAAGTTTTAAAAAGAATAGGAGAAGAGAGAAGAATCCTGAAGGTAATAGAAATTAGGAAAAGGAATTGGTTAGGTCATTGTTTAAAAAGATTTTGCTTGCTTAAAACTGCCATGCAGGGTGTCATAGAAGGAGAAAAAAGAATAGGGCGTAGGAGAATGAAGTTAATAGATAGCAGTAAAATTAGAGGGCGTTACGAAGAAACGAAAAGACTGGCATGCGATAGGACAGGTTGGAGAGCTTTTACCATTTGAAGACCTGCCTTAGGGCAGAACGCCAAATAATAATAATAAATGTAATGATATATGATAAAGTTATTAAACTAATTTTCAAGGTTGTTTTATTATCAATAGAGTTTTTTATTGATTGCATAGAGTGTTACAAAATAAAAATAAATGCACAAAAATATCTCTTTGGAACATTTATAAACCTTGGTCTTAGGTAGTTTTACCACTAACCCCTCAATAAAACTGTCATATAATATAAATTCATTTATCAGTATACACATATATGACTATGATCAATATACGTACTTAATACACATGAATTTATAATATATTCAAAACTCTACATTACATTTCAAAGTTTTACAAAATTCTTGCATTTTAGCAGTTACTTAGTCCTATGTCAAAGCAGTCAAAAGTCCTATGCGACAGTAGAATCAAACCTAACGTTTAAGGAAAGCATATAAAACTGTAGTTAGACCAGCATTAATGCATGCCGCTGAAACATGATCAGTGAAGCAAGCACAAAAAGGAAAGCCTAATTTAGCAAAAATGAAAATGCTTAGGTGGATGTGTGGAGAAAACGAAATGAATAATAAATTACCTTAGATCCGTCGTGTGACTTTGGTTTCTATTTAAAATAACGAAGTCACACGGCCGATCTTAAAGGTAATTTATTAATTTGTAAATAACGAAGTGACTTGAATGCCAATAACAGTATGTATGTCAGAAACAATAAAGATAGGAATAACATAATAAGGGGAACAACTAAAGTAGTAGCGCTATAAAGAATATGCAAGAAAGAAGACTAGAGTGGTATGAAGAGAAGATAAGAAGAGATGAATCAAACGTGGTGATAACGATGCTTGAAGTGGAGGTACAGGGTAACAGAACACTGGGAGAAACCCAGAGGAATTGACCTCGATGGATCAGAGTTTCCACAGACTCGGCTATCCCACTCTGAGGATCTAAATAGAAATGTATAACATACACCAGCATACAGTACATCCTAAAATATTAACGTTTAGAATGTATAGTAAAGCAGAATGTATACGGAGAAAGAATAGACGAACCAAAATTACAGAGTTGAAGAGCTCTTTCTTAGGAAGAGACTATAGGAAAAACAGAACTCTAAAGAGGATGTCACATACTCGATTAACTGAATTAGAAAGGAACGCTGTAATCGTTTGAAACACTTTCCTTTATTGATGGGGAAAATACCACGATCTAGACTGGCTTAAACTCAGTGAAAGGGGTAAGAGGGTAATCTTAAGTATCATCATCATCATCATCGTCATCTTTACAACACAGCATAGACAAGGTGCGTATCTGTTCCGCCTTCAAACATTTTTCAGCCATCTCTTCCTGGGTCTACCCACGCACCTGTGCCCTAAAGGTTTGTATTTACAGGCTTGTCTGGCCAGAATTGAATCTGATTCTAAGTGTTCTTCCCACCCTTATTTGTAATCTTTTAGTTTTTTTTTCAAGTTAAAAACTTGTAACTCTTCTCGTATGTCCTCATTTTTCATACGGTCAAGTTTGGAGCACACTCAAAGGAGGTCCGATTTCGCTGTGCGACCAACGGCCTCGGACCCTCCACATCTGCCTTACCTAAGAAAATAAGCTTAAGTATTCGGAGTTTAATTAAAATAACTAATTTGTAATAATAAATTATATAAAACGGTGACCACATCAGAGTAGAACACACGGGAGTTCATCGGTTTCCATGGATACGGCCTCGGTAATAGTAAGTTAATGGCTTCATACACACGCTCAGACGTGGGAACCAGTTTCTTCAAACTTTTTCACCCATGACATAGTTGCATGAGCGGACGGCACTCTTCCATGTCGTGGAATATTGAAATGATTACAAAACAATCGTTGTACAGAAGTCACAGTCACCATTCTTATAAAACGATTTTACGCAGAAAGCACGCTGTGCACCGGACCACTGCTCCATGTTTAACAAATGGCATTAAATGTAAAACAAAAATCGAAAACCTCCACGCCCTCTCGTGAGCAGAAAATGAACTATTGGACTTTCAAAATTTCCCGCTTCACTGGCGGACCCTGTACATAGCTGAGTTTGGAAATTCCACGGTGTCGTCCCTTTCTTTCTGCCATTAATGTAAGATGAGGAACATAATCCGTATATTAAGAGACGTGTTAGGATTTATATCAAAGGATGTTTCTCCATTTTTCTTCTATTTCAAATGTATTTACCGTTTCAAGATGGATGGTCCAGCAGAATTTTAATAATGGATAAAATAAATGAGTATTCTGCAAGACATTTACTTTGTAACAAAGACAAAATATATAACAACTATAATAATCATTGATTGTGGATATTGAACGAACTCATTGGTTTGGTAACTTAAAATGTCTCAGGAGTCAGTGGCGGATTTAAGCATAGGCAACGAAGGCTGTAGCCTAGGGGCCCGCACCACAAATAAAAAGAAAAGAAAAATTGCATAAAACTTAGCTGATTCGTGTTTCAGAGAACAGTAAAAGTTATTAGAGGAAAAGGTGGTATTATGAGCCAGGTATAGGGTCGAGTAGGGCAAGAGTGCGCGCTAAAATTTTAAATCCATCTCAAAACTGCACTCATTGCATTGATACTCATTATATTCTAACAGAAATATCATGAAATCTTTAAGGATCTGTTAAGACAATCTGTTTATAATTTTAACTACTGCAACACATGTAAATAAATATATTTCCAAAACGTGTTAAATATGAACTTTTTGCCCTCCATATGTAGGGCAAAATCTACATATGCTGGCCCAAAAGTTGGCAAATAAATTAATTTAAATAAATTACACACATTACAGCTGGAATATTCGAAAAACTTGTAGAATGTTACGTATTATGTAACACTTTTTTTGCATTACGTAACAATACTGTGTTAAACAATTTAACGGTTTCGATGTATCTTTAAACATATAATTATTATTTATTAATAAAGTTAATACTAAAATGATAATAAAATAACAAAATCGTTAATAAACTTAATAAAGCCGTTTAAAATTAAATAAAGTTAATTTATTTAAATTAATTTATTTGCCAACTTTTGGGCCAGCATATGTAGATTTTGCCCTACATATGGAGGGCAAAAAGTTCATATTTAACACGTTTTGGAAATATATTTATTTACATGTGTTGCAGTAGTTAAAATTATAAACAGATTGTCTTAACAGATCCTTAAAGATTTCATGATATTTCTGTTAGAATATAATGAGTATCAATGCAATGAGTGCAGTTTTGAGATGGATTTAAAATTTTAGCGCGCACTCTTGCCCTACTCGACCCTATACCTGGCTCATAATACCACCTTTTCCTCTAATAACTTTTACTGTTCTCTGAAACACGAATCAGCTAAGTTTTATGCAATTTTTCTTTTCTTTTTATTTGTGGTGCGGGCCCCTAGGCTACAGCCTTCGTTGCCTATGCTTAAATCCGCCACTGACTCCTGAGACATTTTAAGTTACCAAACCAATGAGTTCGTTCAATATCCACAATCAATGATTATTATAGTTGTTATATATTTTGTCTTTGTTACAAAGTAAATGTCTTGCAGAATACTCATTTATTTTATCCATTATTAAAATTCTGCTGGACCATCCATCTTGAAACGGTAAATACATTTGAAATAGAAGAAAAATGGAGAAACATCCTTTGATATAAATCCTAACACGTCTCTTAATATACGGATTATGTTCCTCATCTTACATTAATGGCAGAAAGAAAGGGACGACACCGTGGAATTTCCAAACTCAGCTAAATACTGGGTCCGCCAGTGAAGCGGGAAATTTTGAAAGTCCAATAGTTCATTTTCTGCTCACGAGAGGGCGTGGAGGTTTTCGATTGTTGTTTTACATTTAATGCCATTTGTTAAACATGGAGCAGTGGTCCGGTGCACAGCGTGCTTTCTGCGTAAAATCGTTTTATAAGAATGGTGACTGTGTGACTTCTGTACAACGATTGTTTCGTAATCATTTCAATATTCCACGACATGGAAGAGTGCCGTCCGCTCATGCAACTATGTCATGGGTGAAAAAGTTTGAAGAAACTGGTTCCACATTAAACTTAAAGCATAGAGGAGCAACAAGGTCTGTAAGAACAGAGGAAAACATTGAAAGAGTTCGAGTAGCATTGACGCGTAGTCCACAACGTTCTGCAATGAAACAAGCATCCCCACTAAACATTAGTGACACATCGTTATGACGAATTTTGCATAAAGACTTACAAGATTCAAGTACCGGTAATCCAGGAGTTGAAAGATGGCGATATGCTGGCTCGCAGGATTTTCAGCGAAGAAATATTGCGACGTGTAAATGATGATGAAAACTTTATTCACCGGATGTTTATGTCAGATGAAGCACATTTTCATTTGAATGTATATGTAAACAAACAAAATAGTCGATATTGGAATGATGAAAACCCAGGTGAGTTGCATGAAAAGCCATTACATAGTCCGAAAGTTACGGTGTGGTGTGCAGTTTCATCATCTGGCATTATTGGGCCATATTTTTTTCAAGACGATAGAGGAAACACCACCACTGTCAATGCAGACCGCTACACACACATGGTCAGAACATTTTTGATGCAACAGCTCCCTAGGTTTCCGGAAATTAATTTTTTCCAGCAGGATGGTGCCACAAGTCATATTGCTCGTGTGTCCATGGCTGCTTTAAGAGAACTCTTCCCGGACGGACTCATATCCAGATATGGCGACATCTCGTGGCCTGCAAGATCCCCAGATTTGTCCGCATGCGAATTTTTTCTTTGGGGATTTCTGAAGAGCAGGGTGTACATTGATAGACCGCACACCATACCGGAATTAAAAACGAATATCAGACAAGAAATTGCACGGATTCAACCTGACCTGCTTCGTCGAGTGATGGAATATTTTCGGTCAAGATTAGAAGAATGTTTACACAGAAATGGCTCTCACTTGAGCGGCGTTATTTTTAAAAAGTAAAATAATGGCATACTTTACTCAACTCAAATCTGTAAAAAAAATTCTGATAATAAATGTTTCATGAAAAAATTGGGTACTTTTAATTTTCCCGCTTCACTGGCGGACTATATATATGAAAAAAAGACTCTCATAATGTCGACACATACAAACAAAACCGTAGCATATAAAGAACAGGAACCAATAATTATTATTTAATTTATTATTATGTATACATTAAACACTAACAATTTCCACTACTGCATTATTGTAGTAGTTAAATTGGTAACCGCAATACTCAAATGAGAAATAATAATTTCGTCCTAGTTTTAAGTTGAGTATGCTTTCAGTGATGTTTATAAGACTACTACATTCCACAAATGTACATAATTGACAAAATTATATTGCTACAGTGAGGCAGTGGATAGTAGCTCTTCGCTGATTTCGTGACGCCTTGCACGTGTATGTGCGCGGCAGAATTACGTAAAGCTCTGGATTGTATGAAGTGACCATTCCAGACGTTACTCGACTATTGTACCGGTGTCGAGGTCCTCTATCTCACTACAGTGCAACGCTGTGGCGGTAAAAATACTAGATTTGAAGCTCTGTTCAGACCAAGTTCAATTTAGACCTGGCCAATTATGGTGGGCCCAGAGTTACTATTGCGGAAAATTACTATTATATTAATCAGTGTTAAACTGTAATAAAATGTAGGCCTAATTTATTGTTGTGTATTGAAGAACTCCAACTTGAGTTATTGTGTAAGAATGCCTTTATTGATTTCTAACGGCTGTTTGTGTTTAATTAATATTTCTAATTAGTACTTCATTAGTGTCGGTTGTTATTTCCACTGCACAATTCGACGATCCGTGATACCGTCATAACAATATATAGATTACCTGCAAACGTAGCTTACAAAGTCTTTGAATTAGGTCAAATATTTATAAGTAGTAATAACAGATGTTAACTTTCTCACGTTACTGAAGACAACGAGGTTTTATTCTAATCAAATTCCTGATAGTTTTAAGGTCAGAATAGACTTTTACAATTCGTTTGAAAATTATGTTCTCCTTCTGGTTTAGGGTGCTCCTAAAGTTGAAAATTTTTCTGAGTAAAAACTACATTCGGATTTCAGGGTAATATTCCCTTTAGTCAGATATTATGGAATATTTTTCGAATACTTCCCTTAAGGAAGTATTTTTAAAATTTTCGGATCCCTGTTTTGAGCACTGTTATCATAAAAATATAAAATTTCGAAAACTGAACATAGTTTTTCTTTATTAAAATTCTGTTTTACATGACACCCGGTCTGGGTTTCTACAATTTTTACAGATTTTTGATACAATTTTTGAGCTCTGGTATCAAAAGATGTTGAAGTTTCCTAAACTAAGCACTATACTGTGTTTTTGGTAAAACAGTTTCTTTAATTTGACACCAACCATACTGACTTTTGCAACTTTTCAAAACTACATTCGTCTTCTTCACGGTTTAGACTGTTTAGACTGTCCCGGCTCCAAACTCGTCGGATCATCTCTTCTTGGGTCTTTCCGAGCTTCTCTTCCCTTTCGACTGATACAGTAAGGGTATCTTGGGGAATCTGTCACTCCCCATTCTGCTAATTTGATGTTCCAGATTTCTCTATACATATTGATGATACCGTATATTTCTTCAACATTCAGTCCCTCTCTTATCTGATTGTTTCTTTTCGTATCTAATTTTGTGTACCCAGCTATGGAACGCAAACATTTCATTTCCCTAGCCTGATTTATTGATATTTGTCTAACAGACATTGTCCACGTTTCTGAGCCGTACGTGAGGGTAGGTTCTGCCATGGATTTGTATAATTTTACTATGGACTTTTTTCCTTGTGTTTTAGAGCATGTTGGAGAGTTCCTGTCATCTGATTAAATTTATTAATTTTTCAGTAATATCTTCTTTCTTTCTTTATAAGAGCTTACAGCCTAAATAGTTAAATTCTGAGTTAATAGTTGGATTTTACTATCCAATGAAATTTTAGATCTAACTAATTATGTTCTTTTAAAAGCCATACATTTTTTTTTAAACTAAAAACCTCACATTTTTGCTTTCGAAACTCTTTTTTTTAGGGGCAGGATCAATTTGAAAAACAGTCTATGGGGTAAAAGTGTAGTCACGCTTTCATAAAAATCTGTTTGTATCTAAAGGTTAGTTTGGAACCGTCACCAAAGAGATAGTCAGACAGGCGAAATTGAGAACTTGCTTACTTGTTTAACTATGGGAAACTTATATACTGAAACGAGGCAAATGATATGATACCGATACCTGCTTACGACGACTGAAGAAAGGCAAGGCTTCGGATTATATAAGCTACACTTATGCCATCGATGAAGGGCGCCTCATGATATTACTCTAGAGGAAAAATAAAGGCAGAAAAATAATAACGTTTTGGTACAAATTAACAGAATCAAGGGACATTTTGTTTAGATAGAATCGGTTTTTTTAGTTGATAAACAATGGAATATCAACAACAAAAGATTTGAATTTCAGTAATAAATAGCAACCAGATTACAAAAATTACGAACAAGAATTTAATTGCCTAGTTAATTATGTTTTAAAGCAAGCTTAATAATATTGTTTCTCCAATTATGTAAAATCAAATCAAGGACTAATTAAATAGAATCATATGCAATTTAAAATTATATTGCAAACTGGTACTCTTGTGTAGGCTACTGAAAAACAATACTCTAATTCTCCATAATCTGATTTAGAGAAAATATCAATTAAATATCAATGTATTGATAATAATGTTTCGTGTTGAGTCGGTTATTAAGGTAGCACTGCTTAATGTAGCAAAGAGTTATTGCATATACAGTGGTTATGAATCCCCCACAGTAATTTTATGGAAAATTATATACATAGTAAACTCAAATAAATTTTATTTCTGATTCAAGTACTATTGTTTACTATTCAGCTTTATCCTCTGACAAAACAAGTTATTTGAACTTTAAACTGAGGTACTAACGCAGTTAAAATGTAAAACAAATGATGTTAAAGACCGATAAAAAAAGGGTTTTGACAATATTATTTGAATCATGTGTCTACTACGTATAAAAAATTAAATTAAAAAGCAAAAGGCGATAGAGGATCTGAATATATAAATAAGATACTAAAATAGAAGCTAGGGTTTGACAAATGACGGATAGTGTATCTGAAGTACCTGAAGAAGACGCATCTGTGGATATGCACTTGTGGGAAGACGAAACAGCCCGTAAGGATATGCCATGAATGAAGACGACGACAAAAAGACGGTAGGCTTTTCTGTAACTGCAATCAGTTTACAATCTAACTGCCCTCACGAAACTGCATGTGGGAGCAGCAAAAAAAGCATTTATAATAAAACATGTGAGACAGCGACGCTCTGACTCACCATATTTGTTTAACGTATACGCTCTATAAGCAGGGATATAGTATGTTATGGTAATAATTCACACAGCGAAGCACACCTGCAGAGAAAACTTCATGACGGACAGAATAATTAAAGAGGAGTACAACGAAAGGTAAAAATCTTAATAACCAGTAAGAAAAAAAAACTAGGACTACAAAAATTAAAAAATGGGAATGATATTGCACACAAAGTAAAATAATTTGACTACTTAAGACGTAAAATTCGACTTCAAAAGTGACTGGCGAATTTGTAAGGAGGTATTGTATAGAATTAGTTGGTGAAAGCTTGTATTCAATTAGAAAAAACGAATATATACTTTTCGGAATGTCAGTGTAAAAGTAAAAAGAGTTTCTTTAAAATAAATGTTATGTTGGAGCTTGCTTTGTATAGATGTAAACCTTGAGGGTTTCGTGCAGAAAAAAAGAGAGTACCCTAGCTTTGTAAGTATGGCTGGAGAGAAAAGCTTAAAAGTTATGAGGTTTTCTGGAAGCTTCTAAAAACATCATCATCATCATCATCATCATCATCATCATCATCTTCTTCTTCTTCTTCTTCTTCTTCTTCTTCTTCTTCTTCTTCTTCTTCTTCTTCTTCTTCAAAATAAATCCATTAGGATAGCCATCATTATATCCTCATAATTTGAAATTAGTAATAATACACTACGCTACTATAGACAATCACCTAAAAACTAGGTTTCTAAAAGATTTGTTTAAGGAAAAACTCTTATTGTTTTGTAATATTGTCGACCATTACACTGATGAAATGATAAAGCAAACTGTCTTGCGCGCGAACAATCACTGCACGCACGCACCCCCACCCACACACACACACACACGTATTAGCAATCGGAACGTTGCCTTGCTCATCAATCCAACAGCACTTCAATTCCCCGTTGCCAATCGTCCCCGATTTGTGAAAACTGCCTCTATTTACAGAGCAAAAATAGGTAGTTGCCTAACTCTTTGATTTTTGTATTTACAACGACTTTTACTCGTGACCGTGATTACGTTTTTATTGTTTATTAAATGTACAAAATGTAAACCTAATTTCAGTAATATTTGTTAAAAAGAAATAACCTTTGACGTTAGAACTGATGGTGTATTTATTTATGTCAGAATTTTATAAATAGTCTTAGTTTTAACTGTTTGAAATTACATCGTTTTTCGTCACTTTGGTTACATCATTATCTGTCTTTAGAGAAATAAAGTATTTTATTGAGACAAAGCTTTATTTTATTGGTTGTGGATAGCAGACAAATAAAACTCTTTTTGGTAGAACTTGGCGCAACTTCAGTTACTCGCCTCCTTTAAAACTATCCGCTACATTTGTGTGACATTTAGCATATAACTAAAAGTAGTTTTTCTCAAACTGGTATGTGTGCGTGGATTAACTGCATACCACACTTACAGGGTAATTAATGTGGAAATAAAATGTTTCTCAGTCTAGTGTGATTGTTTAACATAATTACTTGCGTCTAGAGGATCGCTGTTGTGCGCCGGATGAGACTAATATTGTTATGTGGTGGACGCCGAGTGTGAGTTAGATGAACGCAGTTCCAGTGTCTGAGGAGGAGTCACATCCTAACCAAAAGAGATAACACGTCTTCTGTTTTTGAATGTTTTTAGTGAAATTAACTTGGTGAAGTTTTCTAAGTCGTCCTTTTACACCTTAATAAAAAAATATAAACTATAAAACATTATTATAAAGAAGAAGAAGTTTAATGGCTTCTAGGAAACCTTATCATTTGTAAGGCGTTTAACGCTTGATCTGAGAAGTAAAAAAATAACCTTCACGAAACAAGACAAAAAACATGATTTACTACAACTTTACGGGATCTGTAATTTTACAGAAACATGTTTAAGCATGTTTAACTCTAAAGTGAAATTAAAAAAAAATTGTTAATTAGATTTACCAATGTATAATGACAAAAATTAATGGCAATCCGCGTTTCGTGTCTTACTTGTTACTCTATTTTTTATTTTTGATAATAATAAATAAACTTTGTCTTTAAATGTTTTTGTTTGCAGTCGTTGTATTGCACGTAATCTGGAAAGTAAAAGAAAAATCATGAAACATCACAAATAAAAATGATTTACTACTATTTTGCGTTATTTATAATTTAAAATAATCGTGTTACAAATTTAAATGTAATTTACAATTTTAAAAATTGTAAAAAAATGTCATGAAATTAAAAAAATTTAAATAATTTAGTTTAAAAAATAATTTATTCCATACGTTTATATGTCACATTTCAAGTTTTACTAAAACAAAAAGCCCATTCGTGATCAGCCTAATATTATAGGGTACTACTTTTCTTTTAATACCAAGACTTACTCTCCAAAAATTTTGATCAATAATATTGGTCCTTCATTTTAAAAAATTGTGTAAAGGGTTACCAAGTTTAATTATTCTCAGACTTACTGTGTGGACATAAAAAATATATTACGGACAAACGCGCGGTTGTGTAAAGGCTCAAAGGCATAGATAATAAAATATAAAAATCCTTTCAAAATTGCTTTAATACTCAACATTTATGGTACAGTAGAATTTAAAATGTAGCTACTGGATACTACTCTGTTTGCACAAATTGCTGTATGTGACATACAAATTTGTAGGTTCTACTAAGAATTAATATAGGCCTATTTATTGTCTAATTATTGTAATAAGTAAATTTGAAAAATAAATATAAAGTGGTTTTAAGACTAATCTAAATCTAAATGGAAGAACTAGCCTAATAGGTAAAGTAGAACTAATAGATTAACGAATATTTTGTGAGTAAAATCGCCTTAACGCGTAGCTCGAAGTAGTCTTTGTGAATATGTTGTGTGAATGTGAGTGAATTAAGTGAATACGTTTGTGTGTCTGGAGTGTGTATGTTTACGTTGGGGATACCAGACAGTGTGTTTCACATCATAAAAATAATTACTATTCTTACATTTTAATGATTTCGTAATTTAATAATTATTTTGCTGATGTAAAACACACTGTCTCACCCCTTCTCGTTCTCTTTTTTTCTTTCTCTCGCTCGCTCTCTTTCCCAAATAAGTGAAATGGTTATGTGTTTGATTATTTCTCTGCAGTCCATACTCAGGTCCTGACGATGATAATAAATATTGTACGACGGTGATACAAATAATGTAAAAGTTGTCTACAAACATACTTATTGACCTTACCTCTATCACAACACATTTATTGCTTGACTGTCACTATTAATTTAAAGATTATGTGTAACGGAATTTGTATGTACGAGTTTAAAAGCGCAGCGATGTGCGTGTGATTATATAAAAAAACTAGTAAAACCGTGTGCTGAGATTGAGTTTGCTTTCGACATATTTAGGAGAATGGCCGCAATTTACGCCGGCAATCAGAAAGAATGTCAGCAATCAACGTCAGCAAACGGCTGCTGGAAAAATGTTTTACCCGTCGTTATATTCTCTTCAGCATCCCTACACTACACAAAATTTATTCACTTATTTATTTATTCGTCAATCTGTCTTAATAGAATGATAAGCGTCTAGCTTGACAGTATAGAAATATTTGCTTTTGTTTTCCCAATTGAGAATTCTGTACGGATTGATTAATAAATTAATAAGTAAGTTACATGATTTCATCTAAAATTACGTTCTAATGTTTTATAACTAATGGTTTACATCTAGTGGTTTATAACTACTAAAATCATACATAATTAAAAGAGAATTTTAATTAATAATTTTGTGGTAGTGGTTATAATCACAAACAGAAATTACACTGTTGGACACCACCATAGAAAAACTTCCTGATCAGCGCTTTCTAGCTTCACAGTTTTACATCTTCAGATCGGAAAATATTTTCGAACACTAAATGGCGAACTTTTATTACAGCTGAAAGGCTATTAACAGGTTTAAAAAACAATCCTATGCAAGGGAAAGTAATATGATACGAAAAATGTTGAAAAGTTTTATTTTTTCAATGCTGTAAATTTTAAATAGTCTGACTTTTTACGCATAATTCCACCACAATCCGATCACATGCGCAAAAATTGTGTAGAGGAAGTCGTTATTTATTGAGGCCACTATTTATTTATTTGTAAATCTCCAATTGATTTTTAAACAGTCTTTTTCACCTGTTTAAGGCTGTGTTAATATAAATATGTATGAAGTAAGTGCTATGTAAAATCCTTGCCCTAAACGTTTTATTACTTAAAAGTCTTATGACACCTTATTCACTAAGTTTAGCAGTACTAAAGTACCCCTCGAGAAAATAAGTGCTGCTGTAATGGTGAAAACGCTAAAACCTTTACAAGATCTTTGACAGATCGGCCAGACCTTTGATCCGATTTATGGAAATATATATTATAATGCCTAATTTTCAAAAAAAAAAAAAAAATTTAAATTAAATAAAAAATATAATTATATGTAGAATCAAATCAATTTTCTTTTAGTTAAGTTAAATGTCATTTGGACGTTGTGGCAAGTGATGTATGAGTTAGTTGTAGGGGTGGCGAACAAAAAAAAAGGTGAAGGCATCCGCTGTCGCCTACGCAAGCCTAATTGACACGCCATAAATCTAGTGTAACGAGTGGCCACATGTTAGATGGACAAGGTTATTGTGATGGGTACCTCTGGAAATGACGCTAGTGGTTAATAGTTTACAATCCGATGAAAGGCACGAGGGAGTGAATAAACTCATCAAATGAGAAATGTTTCGTCCGGACAAAGGATGGAAGGTTACACGACACGACAACAACAGACAGAAGACAATGAAGGGTGTTCCTTGACTGAGACGCGTAAACAGAGGATACGCCTAAACAATACTCAAATACCAGGAAAGAAATCGTACCCGAGGAACGAAGGAACTAAAAGGATGGGTTTTGTTGAGAACCAGACAAAAAAAGGAAATACTTACGGAGAGAGTTGGCAATACAATAAAAGGTAATACCATAGGCGCAACTAATTGGACAGACAGATTTTGGAAGAGAAATCGAAGGGTTGTCCTTTGTGAAGAATAAGAAATACGACAACTAGATTTATTACTAGAGTATTCGGAAATGCCGTTGACCGAAGGGTAAAGTATCCAGGAGAGGAGTTTGGGGGAAAGCGGTAGGCCTATCAGAACTTACTTTGGAAAAAATAGGTGGTCTCTGGGGTAGGTTGTACAGAAAGGAACCAATTAGGAAACGGCATTGTCGAAAACCAGAAGTCTAGTGGGGAAAATCCTCATGTTTGATATAGGCAAGCGACAGAGACGCGAAAGAGGAGTCTTTATTAAATTTTCGAGAGTATCGGAAGTAAGAGACGGAACGAAAGTGTTACGGAGTTCGTAAAACGACTTAGAAAAATATCGCTATGATATGAACTGTATGACATTTGCGAACCTAGCGTTCGAGTTTGCGATCATATAATAGTAAACGGTAGTGATACGTGATATAACGGCGGTACTCAAATGCTAAGAATGTTGTACAATAATTAGTCATGAACAAATATCAGTACTTTACCGACAAGTGTATCGGTTAACAACATAAACCGAGTGTAATATACGTCTTTAACAATATCACGAGTAGATTTAATGATACCGTTACAAAATGTCAGTGAATAACTGAAGCTATCGCAATAATAATTTAGACTCGAAATAAAGCCGATCCGAACACGCGTTGTGAAAAGTGCTATATACGCGTATATGTGAAGTGCAACTGTGAAGTTTAAGCATGCCACTCGAGATCCATCAGATGACTTATCTTCAAAAAACTCCAGTGCTGATTAAGGAGCATCGCTTTCTACACTGGTGACCTCTACAAGAATTGGATAATCGAACCTCAAGTAAATTTTGTATGTACTAATTAAATGTTACACCCACTGTCTGTTCACTAAAAGAACTCACGAAAGAAATTAATTTAAAGTAATAATTTAGAGACTTGATCTTAAGTTAGGTCATATTGAACCATTAGAGAAATCGTGGAGAATCTAATATTCATAAAATATCTATACCACATTTCACAATCGTTTGATTTAAATGAATCCGTTTATATATAAATTTTGTACTAAACTTAAGTTGATCAATTACAAACTAATAAAAAAAACAATGAATTATAGTAATAAGTAAATTCGTAAAGATTGAAGAAGTATTAACTTTGTTAAATGTGCTATTTGTTAATTGTATCTATTTAATAATATTTATAGCAAGAATTAAGTGTAACAGGAAATATGATATAATGATTTTTAGTTAATAAATTAACTAATAGAGAGTAATAAAGAATACATTTTATTGAATTTTACCCTGAGATATATCAAAACAGTATTTGTATTATTATATAAGACGCACACGACGTCGGGCAATCTAAGTTAAAGTTATTTGACGCTGCAACTTTTGTGGTATAATTCAAATCGTTATATTTGGCACCACAAAACATGCGAGACATAAATAATTAAAATAAATGCAAATAAATTAAATATGTCAATCAACTTATGCTAATACAATAAGCAGCATAAAGTATCTTTATATTTAGCGCTCCAGAACGCTAAGCGTAGTATATTATTATATTTGGCGTTCATAAACTCGTTGTAGTATTATATTTGGCGTCCACACGCGGGACATTAAATAGATAATATAATAGTAAATATAAAATATCAGTGTTATAATATATTGAAACGAATTGAACCATCTACAATAGCCGAGAGCGGCCTCGACCGTCTCCCGCCTAGTGTGGCAGTTGTTGCCTCAGTCAAGGCCACGTTCAAGTACTTTCTAGATACTCTACAGAACATTTGAATACCCACTAAATAGCGTGCACATTGAGGATGAAGATTTATAGAAATCGTGCGCTACCTATAAAAAGCCATAGCAGCCGGCTTGTCAGTTCAGTGGTGTTGAGCGATTTCTTTAACGCGGATCGAGTGTTTGCAGCAAAGTGTTGTTGTGTTAGTGCGGAATTCTTTATAGCTGACATTATTATTGCGTGTAGACAATTTTTACTGGATTGTTATAAAAGACTATCTTGTTGATTACAAACTATTAATTGTGATAATTAATAATGCTAGTGATTAGTGACGTAATTGGTGCCTTGTATTTTGTTTTCCACTGTACCATACGACGATCAGTTAGTCCGTCGTAACAATATGTTAGCTACACACATTCGACGGCTGGCAAACTTTCTCACAACGCTGCTTTCAGAAAAACACATTATCAATGTATGACATTCACACACTAGAACCACTTTTTGTTTCTGGATTATACGCGTATATTATACAAGTTCTACTCGATTTTAGAGCTTCAGCTCGGCCATGGCAGAAACACACACCGTTAGGCTAGTCAAGAAGCTTCTAGAACGACACTATTGAACCCACGAGACGTTCCCAATTACGGAATACTCATTCGCATGTCAAGCGTCACGTACGCATTACAGCTGCGGGAATAGCTGAGAAATATGTAGAACATTCGGAAATGGCGTAATAATGTTTTTTACGGCTTTGCTTAAAGACAATTTTTTTTCAAAACTATGAAAATAACGGCTTTGGCAATACAAAAGTTTAAAAATTATTTTTCTCCCTGTTTATTTTTTAGACGAGTAAACTTTAAGGTCCACAATACGTAGCCTACTAGCGAAAAACACGTCTACAATGTATTTCCCTATCTTACCCATTCCAGCATTTGCGACTTCTCAACTAAGTGTAGTACGAACATTCTAACTTGTAACGCTGTTTATGTTGTTTTATTATTTTATACCATGCAGACTTCCTTGTACTGCGAATTCTGATGACAGGAAGGGGGGGGTGTCAGTGCCGCGGCAGTAAGCTCATACATTCACTGTTATTAACTATGCATGTTCACTTATGAAGCGCAAGAATTTAATAATACTGTCCGTAGTTTAATGCAAATTAACTTAGAGGATTATTCGCGTTCGGCGAATCGCATCGGCCTCGTGTGCTCATTATGCTGACTTAATTCAACTACGCAATTCCTCGCATACTTGACGCACGTGCATACATAACTTATTATACACATACGGAAAATAGGGATTATTAAATTTTGTTAGCAGGAACATGTAACTAGACGGTTTAGCTTGTTCAACTTTATTCGCTGCACTTCCTGCCGTTGATATTTTTGTGGGCTAAACGAAGTAGCGTGGCGTCCATGTAACCGCTGTTGCCGGCGGTAACAGTACTAGAAATAAGAGACGATAATATTAATTATATCACAGAATAAATACTTTAGTTATTGAATATTTTGAAATCCGAACAATATTAGTAGGGTAACTTGAAGAAAAGCGTAGCATTCCTTTCGAACTACTGGGAACTTGCACCGTCTTGTGTTGTCGGCTTAGACGTCGGCAATGTTTTACTGCGTACGGTCATCGTACTGTCGTAATGTCGGCAATGTTTTACTGTCGTACTAGTTGTCACTGTACAAACATTTGAGGGGGAGACACACACTGGTCCGTCCAATGTGTTGCCGCTGTGTTGTCCTGTAACCGGCAAAACACTCAGTTAGCAGGTATGTTCGTTTTTGGAACTGACGTGAAGGAGACACTACGTATCTATTTGTGATGTGTCGTCTAGCCGTGTGTTTCTCTATTTGTGTTTATTATTTTTAATTCGATTATTTGTGTTCTGATTTATTCTGTGTAAGTATAATGAGAGTCAGATCCCGTTTAACCGTGACCCTTTCCTTCTCCCAGCGAATGATATAAAATGCTCTAAAATAACACTTGGTTTAAGGAAATTTCAAATTAGTTTGTAGATTAAATTTTAGGCCTATCATAACCGACAATAGGTGTTATGTACCCACGCCACGTCACTGCCTAAACGATAAGTATGCCTAAAAAACTGGTAATCGCCAAGTATACTATTAATTTCATAATCGGACATTGTGGATCAGAAAATTTGTTACAACAATCCCACGAATCGTCCTCGTATCAAACAGCGATTAAATGAATAACTGAACACCAAACAAATCGCTACTCACAACTTTAATAACAGTGGCAATAAATAAAAATACTCGTATATAATGGACACTCGTATCGCTTCAACACTGTATGGATTGGAAAGCGGACAGTAAGTCTCAACTACACCTTGCTACGATGAAGAAATAAAATAATACCGCATCGCTGAGTGCCCGTGTGACTCTTGGTTTCAGTTGTTTGGAGATGATTCTGCGCGGCAGTTTCTTAACGTTCTGGATTATTTGGCTTGTCCGCGTGCCTTTATTATGTTACTCGGCTATTTTATCATGATTCAGGATCGCTATGTCACTACAATACATGTCGGTGAGGTATAAATACTAGATTTTGAAGCGACACAGTGCATACTTGCACACAAACTCTTCGACCGCGCTTCCACCTCAACTTTTCCGCGCCTCCGTCACCACAGCACGGACTAAGGACCTCCTCCTGTCAACGCAGGCGCACACGGGCTCTGATCGACGACCCTCCATAAGCTCACAGAGCCCTTCAACTCATATACCGATCCTTTCATACATAACCTATATTTTGTAACACTCAGTCTCCGTGCCGCTGCATGCTGGCAGACGGATCGCGGGTTGCCCCCGCTTTAGGTGACTGTTGGTGACTAAGAGCGTCACCTCTTGCCAGCGACTCCTTTTCCTTCACTCTCTCGCATGCCCCGGCATCGCTAAACCGGGACTCTTACCGGGCCGGCGAAAGTATAAAAACCCGTTGCGGGCGTGCGAATACTGCCTGCCCACGTGAAGGATTCCCAGAGATTCCCCCCACTCCATACGTAGCGAATCGCTCCGATTCAGCCAATCAGAATGCTGCATCCTGTCCCTCCGTCAAATAAATAAGAAAAGAGGCTCTCATCCCATTAAAGGCACTATGTACGGTACCAAGCACTCAGAGAGCATCAGACAGTCAACGGGGTCCCCGGGACACTGCGACCACAGGGTCACGCCTGGATTGTGCCCCCTGCACCTGTAACTGTACCTGGACCCTGTGCACGTTGCGATTATACAAGTGCGGAACTAAGTGATTGTCGCGGTTTAGTGAAAAGTGATTGTACTTGTAACGAGCTCGGAAATGCAAGAAGGTGCCACTTACTGTCGCGTGGTTGGACAAATTTAACGTGAATTATTGTGTAGGATTGTCTTTGTTGATTTCTTTAGTTGTGTGTCTAATTTAAGTTTGTAATTAGTATAGTCATTGGTATTAGTTATTCAGTTTCCACTTCACAACACGACGATCTGAGTGACCGTCGTAACAATATATTAGGACACAACATATAGATACACAATGCAACGCACGAAACAGATGATGAGATAAATAAGTTAAGTAATATGAAAGCCACGAGAGAGATTAAAATTAGTAAATAATTATTATAAGGTAGGTGTGTCCAATTTCGCCAGTCTAAAGTTTCATTTTTTTATAATTTTTCTAAACGTCTATTTAGTTAGTTTTTCAAATGCCTTATATACTTCAATGCATTACCTGACATCTGGAATAAATTAACTTCCAAAATAGGCGTTAATAACTTGCCTAAAACAAAAAATATTAAATGTTACAGATGGCGAAATTGTCATACACGGTGTACACAACTTCGCCACGATGTGGCGAAATTGCATACAATGTTCAGTACAAACTTATAACCAACTTATACAGAACAGACATATGTAACAATATAACTTATGATAGATTTATGTTTTTACTTACTTCTGTGTCCTTTCTGCGACTAGATTTTGTAACCTGTTATCATACGTTTTCATCGTGAAGACGTACTGAATGGTTACAGATTGAAATGGTTTTTTATAATGAAACTACAAAAACAGCAAATGTTACATCACCTTGTATTTTCTGATTCAAACATAAGTATGTATGAAATTACAAAACTACTTTTTCTAAATACAGGTAATACAAATTATAAAATGCCATTGACAATACAAGAGTAATTTTTTGTAAAGACATTGCAAAAAATTTATTACGATATCAAATACTAAGCCTGGTGTAAACAACAAATCTTACAACAAGAAAATTAACCAAAAAACTATAAACGTTTATAAATGAAAGAGGTAAATAAGGCTCACAGAGAACAAGGTAAATGGAAACAAGAACATAATGAAAAAACTGTACTAATTAAGCAGGTTTAAACAGAAGTAATTTCCCTATATTTTCAGTTAAAATTTAATGCTAAATTTTAAAATGTCCGTATGCGTAGACTAACATGCCTATCACTTACTGACTTTAGGACTACTGGTAGGACCAGGTAAACTAAATAATGCAATGAGATTCAATAATGCAATGGTTAATTCAAGCTGAACAAAATATAAGAAACTTAATAGTTAACAAAGAAAAACATTATAAAAGATTCATAATAAAAACCTGAGTACTTATATAGTGCATTCAGGACAAAAGAAAGTCTCTTTATCTTGTTTGGTTAAGCCAACACATTGCTCGTGCACATAGCGTAAGCACTGAACACATAATCGCATATCTGAAATTTTATCTTCTTCACATATGAAACAAAACCAACTTTCACTCTTATTTCTCGACCTTGATTTTTGAAGACGTTTTGATTTCTGTGAGTGGAAAGCAGAATTATTTGTTTTACTGTTTCCGCAGCTGGATGAAGTAGATGGAAACAGACTTTTGTTAACCACAGTAGCTCTGCTGTTGATGGCTTTTCGAGTTTTTCTCACTTGTTTAGTCTTACGCGGAGTACTAAGCATGTCCTGAAAACTAAGTTGTACTGTAGTGTTAACAGTTGCTGGGATATGTCTTGGTGAATAGTCACTGTCACAGGAATCGCTACTTATTTCCAAGGAATCAGTTTCTACAGATGTCACACGTTTCCGATTTCCATCTTTGCCAGTAAGCTGTGTTAGAGGTGAAAATGTCCTAGGTGTACTTGGTCCTGGAACTACTACTGTCTGGTGCTTGTAGCAGAGCTTGGGGTATGATAATCTGTGGAATTTCAGTAGTCTCGCTCGGTGCAAAGGCTTGGTCAGGAATACGGTTAGGATTCCATGGATATACTCCATAAGCTTCAAAGCCTGCACTTACATTTCGAGGTGTTGCCGCTTTTTCCAAAACAGGTGTAAAAATGTTTCCAAATCTATGCTTAGGTAAATCTCTGTCTTCTGTTCTTGTCCAGTAATTCATGAGTTCGTCATTCCAATAGGATTCAAAAGCACTGAATACCGACTTGTCCATAGGTTGCAATTCGTGGGTAGTATTGGATGGTAAACAGAACAGCGTGACATCTCTTGCCTCTGCAGCTTGTACAATAGAGTAATCCAGATGACATTTAGCTCCGTCCATAATGATCAAGCAGACTCCAGAAGGTCTGTATTTACCGAAGTGCTCTAGCCACTGTACAAAAGTGTCTGTTGTCATAGACCCTTTTGCTGTCAAATTCACAACGCTGCCATGAGGAAGATTGTCTGACCAGTCTCTTTTCATACGTTGACCCTTGAAAAGAATCATTGGTGGAATAACACTACCAAGAGCATTGCCGCAACTGACAATAGTAACATTTTCGCCATGTTCCTTACCTCTGTAATGAACTCTTCTCGACCCCTTTCTGGCAAGGACAACTGGTTGCCTATGCAAACTAAGACGGCAACCCTTTTCATCGACATTAAATATTCTCTCGGGCTTGTTCATTATATCTAGCATTTTGAAAATATCTTTGAGTTTTTCAAAATAATCTTGAACAATAAATCGATTTAACTTTTCAGCCCTAGCTTCGTTTAAATGTTGAGCCTTTCGTTTTGCCAGCTCTGGGTGCCTTTTCAGAAATCCCCGAAACCAAGTCCTTCCTGCACACCCTTCAGTTCCATTAAATTGATGTTGTAGTCCGTTTTCTTTACAAAAAGTAAAAACACTTCTCTTAACTACTTTTGGAGTTAGGTCTACTGGAAATCCAACATCTGCTAACCGCACAATTCTTTCAACAAGAGTAGATTCCTGTTCTTGAGTCAACACTGGTTTACGTCCAGCACTGGTTTTATGAGATTTTTTCGATTTAACATAACCTCCAAGCGTACGCCTTGGTATACTGAATTGTTTACTGGCAGCATTTACGCTGAGTTTATTTTGATAGATCAAAGAAAGGGCTTTGTCAAGATCATCACTTGACCACTTACAGTACTTCCCTTGATTTCTACAATCAGTCATGTTCTCTGAAAAAAAAACACACAAAAGTTGTTTTCTCTTGCAAATAGCATTTGGGAAAGACATTGGTCGTGTGATGTAGTTATGTAATTATGATTTAATTATATTTTTCTTTGGTATATTGATTATGATACGCAAGAGCATTTAAAGTGTTAAAAGTTTCTTAGAAAAGCATTTATATCTACAATTTACAATTTCGCCACCTGAGCCTCCTGTCTTCAATTTCGCCAGTGGCGAAATTGTAAGCAAAGACGTAGTATTCGTTAATTTTAAATAACTAACCACACAAGCAACAAAACAAAAGTCTAATTATTGTTTGAAATACGGCAGATGGCGTGGAGTTCAGTGACATATTAATATTAATGTTATATTTACTATTTTATAAAATATAGGCCGTACTTACCGAGAAACAAATAAGATCGACAATCCTGACCACAACAAAAATGGCTACTGCTTACTAGCGCGTTGCACTTTGTGGCTGAAACGTAACAAACCGAAGCTTCCCATCTCTACAGACTGAACGCTGATGCTATCTAGCGGACCGTGTTTCTACTTCATGAATTCCACTGGGGTGGCGAAATTGTAAACACTGGCGAATATGTGAACACCTACCTTAGTATGGCTCAACAAAACTCTATAAACAAATAGTGAAATGATTTAAGAAGTTTACAGAGTAAGAGCAGATACTGGACGATAGAGACCAAGAATCCTCATCCCAGTATTTACGAAAGGTGATAAACGGAAGCCTGGAAACAATATTATTAATCAGTCAACTCATTACTATCCTTAACTATTCACCAAGGTATTGGCAAAGAAACTGTATGTGTTAATTGACCTTCTGGACTGGCAACAAGGATTCCGCAATGAAAGAGCTTACGTTGATGCAGTTTTTATAGTTATTAAAGTAGGTCAATGTGGGAAGGCTCCGGAGTTTGGTAAATCCGTGAATATATGCTTCGTGGTTCGTACGTCTAGAGAAGTTTTTGATAGAATAAAACAACAGGATATTATACAAATACTTATAAGAAGGAAGATACCTGTAAAAATGATACATTATAAAAGACATAGGCTATATAAAATACTATAGTGGATGGGAATAAAATGTATTGGGGAACTGTCACATGTAGGCCTACTGTTGGGGTGGAGTGTATTCCACCACTGCTCCTCGGCGCTTAAGCACTTTTACAGTTCTCCGAAGGTACCCTTTTTCTCTCGTCTACCCAAACGCAAACCACATGCGCTTCCCAGGAGAAAGATTAGGAAAAATCCCCGCTCCCCATCCGCTGGATACGTCAGCGAGCGGGGCCAGAGGCCTGAATTTATGCAAAGACTGTCCATACAAAATACAACGTTGCCCAGCGTGGGCATTGTGGAGGTACGTTTCGGTACTCGGACAAGCGAACGGTGGGGGCCAGCCGCCGCACTCGAGTCCGGTACACGCTTCGGCAGCACAGGTTGTACAGACCCGAAACCTCGGTTCGCGCCTCACAACGCTGAACGCACTCTTTATTCCTATCATCAGCCCTGACACCGCCGAAAAGCGGGTAATCCCTCGCCCCGTAAAGCAGCGTGCGCCAGGATGGGGGTCGCGGACGGAGATGAAGCCACCAGTAATCAGCGTTACATGCCGGTCTCACAACACCCTTGAGTTGAAAAGCCCGTGTCCCACCTGACGGGGTTCAGCCAGCTACCCAGCCAGGTACCAGTACTGGGTCGCGCCGTGTGGAGGATTCGCTTGCTACTAGGATTCACCGCACTAGATCTAAGCTGGGACTACTGGATGGGGAACTGTCACATTAAATCACGGCTGGAGAAGAAATACGACAGGATGATTCACTTAGTCACCTGTTTTTTATTTGGTAATTTACAAGCTGATAATAGACATCAACGATATGAAGCGATAAAAAATGGCTAATATTAATTTCAACATGATTTGCTTTGTCGAGATACCGTACAAACATCTATGACCGAAGATGATCTGCAAAGGCTTCTGTACTGATTTAACAACGCGTGAAAACAAGATAGTACGGTGATCTGTACACCTAAGATTAAAACAATGAGTAGCCTATTTCTAACGCCAGTGAGGTGCAAGATAGTAGTAGACAACAAAATTGTGCAGCAGATAATGAATGTCATCTTTTAGAGATATAGATAACAAGCTGTGGTCGAACAGACGAAATAATAAGCTGGCAGATTACAAACACAAACGGGATATATTAGCGATGTTATCTGGAAAAATAAATTTTTATGTCTGGAAATTATTGCGAGGACATAGAAAGATAAAGTGAGACCTGTTCTGACAAATTGAGAGAAACCAATAATGTTTTACCAGAAACCAAGTAAAGTAGAAGACAAAACAATTTTCTGAGGCGAAGTCACTGAGAAGAATGATAGGCACAATAAGGTGAGAAAGAAAAATAAATGTCAATATTCCAAAAACATTCAATGTTTTTGTAGACTTGATACAGGAAACGCAAAAATTCTGCAATGCCCAGTGTCGACAGATATTAGTAGTGGATCAAGGATAATGACAGATTAGTCAAGTTGGCACGGGATAAACATCCGCAAAGCAGAAGACGATTTGGTCGACCACGATTGCGATGGGACGATTGTACATATAGCGAACGCGAACTTTATTAAAAGTACATTGTTAAAATTATTATGTCACGTGTATCTCAGTCTTGCTTTTGTTTTTATTATTAATTATTTAGTTGTTTTACACGTATTCATTTTAAGAAATATTTAATTTTTTAATTTAATTTCTATTGGTAGTTTAATTCTATAATTACGTATTTTCATTATTACGTGTGTAATATTTTTTATCACCAAACAACGCGATATCCCTAATGCCTAAGAATATACAGATAAAGAAATAATAAACGTATAATTAATTTTTTACGAGTGAGAAAGAGAGAGGGGAGAGAGTGATCCCTGTGACACATTTTACTATTTAATCTTAACAGTACGCGAGTTTTGGTTACTATTAGAAATAATATTCTTACGTTGGCTGCATGACTCTGATATCAACAATTTTCACATCTCAAACCGACTCCCTCCACATCGCCATTCTCGTCTGAGAGTAAGGGTTCCGCGCATTTCCGTGGCTTTAAAATTTCAGTTACACTATACGCACAATACTCAAGATTTTTTGGAGTCATTGTTAACGTAGTCAGACCTTTGTGCTATCAGTGCCCGGTTATCTGGAAACAGAGTGTATACAACGAGTTGTGATTTTTGTATAACTATTTTCATTACATAATTAATTGTATCCAGTTTTGACAAAACAAACGCAAAGGGTAACAACGGCTAGTAATGATAAAGTATGTTATAATTAGGCTTGACACAATTTGTTTGAGTTAAAATTATTCTAAATGAAATTAATAACTTTGTTTGCAATTTCTGTAATCTCATTTCATTTACAACTGTCATAAAAGCGAAATAATTATACCGCTGTGTGTTCTATTACTAACACAAAGACAATTTCGGTGTTATTTGTTTCAATCTAACAATTCATTATAATTGTATAATATTGTTACGATGATCTCACGTGTCGTCGTCTTGTACAGTTGAAACAAAACAGACACCGATGAAGTCACTAGTAACCAGCTTTAACTAGCCACTGATGACAAGTTGAGATCAACAAGATGCTCTCATACAATAATTTAAGTTAAATTTGTCCACACACAATAATAATTTCTAATATTGAGTTTAGCACTAATTGTAACATAATAACCACTTTCCACTAATCGGTAACAATCTCTTGATCCGCACTCTACAATCTTGCAAGGAGTAACTGACTAACGAAGCCAGATGTTGTTGCTTATATATAACTCGCAGAAGTTCCAGAATAATTTTCCATTCTTTTGACGGCGTGTCAGCATAACTACGCGTAGTTACAAGAACTCTCTAACAGTCTGGAGTGCTACGCGAGTGGACGGCCTTGACACAGACCCCGCACGCTGCGCTAGTCGAGAAGCGTGTAGTACTTTTAAGTAAATGCATTTGTCGACTTTTCAAAAGCGTTACGTAATTGTCATAGCTATGTGTTTAGATAATTTTAGAAAACCGCCGCTACTTGTCGGTTCCTTTGACTTTGTTCACTTTGGATTCAAAGTACGTATTTTTTTTCACCCCCATGTGGCTTCCTGTATGTGGAAATATAATAATCACTTTATTAGCCTACTTTATAAATTACAATTAAATTAGCAGTTCTTTAATCGGAATTTAGTGGCTATTGCAGCCACAAGTATTGGCTACCAGTTAACTGACTGAGCTTGGATTGATGATTATTTTTAGAAGAAGGATGACGTAACGATCTCATAGATTTTCGACGTTTCTACGCCTTCGAAAGGCTGGTCGTTTATTCTGCAGACATTGGTGTAATTCTGGTGACGTACTTTATGTCGTCCAGGCTGAGTGTAAAGCGACGTTTCTGAAACGTCCGACGACTTGTACATGTTGTCAGGTCAAACACTAGGCTCTTTCAACAAACATCACTGACAGTTTTCGAGTACTATCCCAGATTATTGGATCTTAAAACGTCAAGAACATTTTTTAACTGCTCTTAAGAACGCCATTTCTGAGGCCTGCAGTTTACTGTCTTGTTTTTGGTTGTAGTCCATAATTCACACTCAATGAAAGCACATGGACTGTCATAACTTTGTAAAACTTTAATTTTGTACCTCGACGTACGTTGTTTCCAAACATTTTACTGATTGTCCAACAGATCGTCTGAAACTTAACCTAACTCAACATCAGTATCATAATTTCTATCACGACCAATACAATTGCCCAAATAATTATAATGGATCATCTGTTCTAGGATTCTATTATTAATCACTATTTATGTTCTTATTTGGCTCATTACTTCGAAATACCATGCATCTTTGGTTTTATAAACATACACGAAATTTTTATGTTGTATTGCTTGCAAATCTGATGAAACTTCTTAAAAACAGATTCTTGTAAATCGGATTCTCTATTGTGAAGTACAAGCAAGTCGTAAGCAAACAATAGCAGATTCAAATACAAATATTGTAACTCAAATTCTTAGGTAGGTGTGGAGTCGACTTGTAAAGCCACACGTTGGGCGCCAATTTGTAACTTGACTTACTTATAAATAAATATTGTATTTATCTATGCCCCACGTTGTTGGACGTCAATTTGTAACTTAACGTTTTACAAATAAATATTGTACTTATCTATGCCCCACTTTGGTAGCGTCAATTTCTAACTAGACTCTTCTTTGTGTAAATCTTTTATGTGTTGTTTGCCTCAAGTTTTCGGTGCTAATCTGTAATGTAACATATAAATTCGTAATTTTTTGTTTCTGGAGAATATATTTTTTTATTTGTATTGTAATATACTTTATTTTAAATCCACACGTTGTTGATTCTAATTTACCACCATAAACCAACTTTGTGTTTCGATCATTCTGTTTCACGTTGTATGCGCCAAATTGTTTTGTCAATAAAAACAATTAAAATTAATAATTCTATTTAATTATTACATATAAAATGTTGATGATCTTGGTGTCTTAAAAAATTCATAAGTTCTTTAATAATTCCTTCTCACTTGGTTGGTTTTAAATGACTTACCTATTTGGATTATTCAATTCAAATTTCGTTCCAAGAGTAAGTGTTGCCAAATTCTTTTTTGTGATAAAAAATTAACATTCAACTATATGAAAAAATAAAGATATCGTTAACCTCAGACTAAATTAAACATGCAATTCCAAATCTTTAATATTGTTTTTATTTCTTTCTAACTCTTATTTTCTTCCTTTTAAAACAAATTAAATGATTTTGTAATAATAAAAATTGTTCCGGCTATGTTGATTCAATGCTCAGCGGATGGCATTACCTTCCCGTATCTCCAGAGTATAGCATATGTTACACTTATTTATGTTACAAAAATTTCAATTTAGTAGGTCCTTTTGGCTACAGAAAAGTCAACACAAATACCTCTTGTGACGTACAAAACGTCACACAAAATACAATTAAATCTAATATGAATTATCAAAAAATTAAACTTAAGGTTACAAAAGTTCGTTTTAACAACGGTTCATGCTTACAGGTTAATCGTGTTCAAGTAATTATTACTTCTTCAATAATTTTGTAACTGTAAAATAATAGTTTAACAGTGAAATAAATCTATAATTATCAGTTTATTCACTATGTGAAAGTTTAGATATAGTTTATAACTGAGTGTAAATGTGAAGTGTAGTTTATCGTACTTATTAGTTTTTCCTTTTTTCAATATTATACGCAATACTTTTCTTTAAGTATTAGTCGCCACTTACTTTTTCCACTTTTAACATTTATTCTTCTATGTAGACACAATTTATCCCCTTTCTGTTAGGTCACCCTATTGCCTAACCTCACTTCGGTCCGATGCCGTAGCCACTTTTTATGTCTTCGAGTTGTACAGAGGTTTAACGTTTTCTATTCGGAATCCAATAATGAACTAATTCTCTCGCTATGAAATTTGGTCGTTGAAGCACATAAAGTGTAGAATTACCATTGGTGGAAATTTTGTAACATTGTTATTTTATGGCTTCTGTTTTTGATACAAAAATTAACAAAAATTAGTGTAACTTTCTTATACTACCTTCAATCTTAAAGATAACAACACAATTGAATTGCTTTTTTGACATAGATTAATTTGGAACCTTACATGAATGGTTTCTGTCCAGTAATTCCAAAGTTACTAATTTATAAATTTTGCTTTATATTTTAAAATAATTTAAAACTAATTCTTTTACATACATTTTGCTTTTCTGAAATTATACAATCAAATCTGAGATGATAACATACATTGTGCTATTAATTACTATTGTTTTAACATTAAATTTTCCAAATTTCTTGTTTTTACTATAGGCTTAGTGTACCTTATGCTCATTATACATCTATTATTACAGATCCTTTTAGTTTTGTGAACATTAAACATTTTGAACACAATTATAACGAATAAAATTAGCTAACACAAAACTTACAATTATTTATAACCATTTCAAAACATAGTATGACCCCTTTTTAGCATTGTAGGCAATGCTAGTCCATATTACATAACATGTATTTCTTGTCATACAAGTAATTATTCATAATCCCCTTTTTACTTTTACATACAACCTTTAATACAAACAACTACAATTATTTTCTTAACTATTATATATCTACATTAAGTTATCTACATTTGTTTTACCTATTTCTCTTGTATATGCTTTTACTGTTCTAGCCTTTAACAGTACACATTTTTCACTTCTTTTATATTGAGTATTAATTACTTTTACTATTATAGTGTGTTTATACTACTGTCTTCTAGTTGGTATAAAGTTTATTGTTTCTATACACTATTTAGTTCAAGTAATCAATGTTCACAGTACTTTTATTCTCTTCAAAACTAGACACACATCTTACTTTACACCATTAATCATTGTATCTTTATTAGGTAATAGTTCTATTCTGTTTATAGACTATTAACATTATAGTCATTATCATTAATTATTTTACATCTAGGTCCCTATGGTTTTACATGTTGATCAATAGTCCATTTAGGTTTTTGCTATTAGGCTATTGCTTAATTATGACGTTAATAAACAGTGTATAGTGAAAGTAAATAGGAAATAGACCTGGTTATAAATAAGCAATGAATAAAACATATAATTTATATAAAACAAATATAGAGATAAAATAGTAAGATCAAACAAATTGTACAATAATTAAAAATAGTGGAATAGTGCACTAGAAACTAATTATATACATCAGTGACTAATAAAAAACAAGATTCCACTGAATTATGTTAATTAAAAAATATAAAAACTAACCTGTGACCCATAAACATGTCGTAGTCAAGAGCATTACTAATTGAATCGCGAGTTTTTTAAAAGAAAGGGTATTGTTGAAATATATTTGAAAGAAGTCAGAACAGATTAATTTGAAGCAGGACATATTCTACAAAAAAAAAACTAATGTTACACAATGAATTAATGAAGGAAGACTTAAAAAATAATGAGAAGCATAATGGTTTAATATAATACACGGAAAGCTGAAGGCCAGTGAAGGCCAGAAGATAAACATCAAGAAATAATCTGTAGACTAAACTACAAATTTGGTGAGATTGTTCCATCATGTTAAAATATACCTTTGATCAAACATTATTCAATTCAAAACACAAGAACAGTGAAATGAAATAACAAAAACACTATAAACATTATGATTATTAATTTTATTTGTTCATTGTAATTTTTGTTTATTAGTTGTTCCTATTAAGGTTGTTTCTTTTGTATGATCCAAGGAACCCCAAACTCAACACACATATACAACATCACTTTACTAAAACAGATTTATAATTATTATATTTTATTTCAGATGTATGACTTTAACCGTACATAGACTTTAATTAATTTTTTATTAACCCTGAGAAAGAGTTTTCATGTTATCGAAGCTAAAGGAGCTACTAACTGAAGAGAAGGGCATTGTATGTTAGTAAATCTCAATATATGTTAAAGAGTAAATAATAATAAAATTTATTGAATTTAAGACCAGACAGAATAAAAGAGTTCAAATTTTTTATTCACATAGTTAGATAACAATTAAATTAACATAATTTGGCACCAACAACCTGAGGCTACAGGATATAGTTACATTGATGAAGGGTAAGATTAAGATTTAAGACTTATAAGACTTATTATAATACTATAAAACAAAAGAAACAATAGAGATAAAAACTGATCTAACATATTTGGCGCTTACAACGTGAGGCGTAACAAAATATTTTCGTGATCTAACAATATTCAGACACTTGCACATATAATTTCTTTAATATTTATAATTTCTTTAACCCAAGATCTTGTTCTCTTATTTGGAACATGCTCCAGGAATCCTATTGTTCCCATCCTCAGCCTTTCGAAACTCCACAAATACAAAATTAGGAAGGCTGCGGATAGGAACAATAGGATTATCGAAACAAGTTCCAAATAAGGGAAAACCTCTTGAGATAAATAAATTATAAATATTAGAGAAATTTTAAATATTAAATAAATTATATATAGACTATATGGGGTATCACTACGTAAATCGCAAAGAATTCTACGTAAAAATCTACAATCTGCTCATAAAATATTGTTAAAGAATAAATTCTTCTAGCCACGATAGACGTATAATCAGATAATTCACAGGCAGTCAATTAAATTGGGAAGGAGAGCACATGTAAGGACTACTTAAAGCCACTTCCGCCACTTGCTACCAGTGTGGCTTTATGACTCGGAACTAGTTACTCGCTAAGTGCTACCACCAGCACCGCGCAGTTCTAACTGCCACCTATTACCGCGCTTTCTGCTCCCGAACAATAATTGCGCTCATAATCTCACAACAACTAAAACTTAACGTCAGCTTCAAGTACAATACTTACATTACACAACAATTTTCTATTATTCACTGCTGTATTATTTATTTTGTCGTCTATTCCTTTACTCGTAATTGTGTCCACTTAGGGTTGCCAGACGTCCAGCTTTAGCCGGACATGTTTGTTGACTTTTTACAGTTTAATCCGTCTAAAAATAAACCTGTACGGCCTTTCCTGATTTTGTTAGGCTTTCTGTCTGAGAAATTGGCACGTAGTATTATGATAAAAGTATATCACATAGGCCTATTTTATGGCTGAAAAATGTATTAAATCTGAAGAAATGTACGTATTAAATTTTTATTTCCTACTGGATCAACTGATTTAAGGTGCCGACATTGTCTAGTTTATTAAGAGTAAGAGGTCTGAGTGGCTGGTCCACGTAAGGCGAATGGATGACAGAAGAATGGGTAAGAGAATTGCAAATTGGAGACCGGTAGGAAGAAAAACTAGGGGCAGACCCAGAAAGAGGTAGTTAGGTGACGTTGAAGATGATTTGAGATGTATGAACGTGAGGGGATGGAAACGGATGTGTAATGAGATAATAGACTTAATAGACAAACTAAAAATAATAAATATAAATGAAAATACATTTTTCACATCATATGACATAACAAACATGTACACCAATATCCCAGTAGAAGAAACAATTGACATAATAATAAACAAACTTAAAGAACAAAATGAAAACAAACAATATATAACCGAAATAAAAAATAGTCTCCAACTAATACTAAAACAAAATTACTTTGAATTTAATAGCAAAATTTATCAACAGAAAGAAGGTTTAGCAATGGGATCACCATTATCAAGCATAATAGCAGAAATATTCCTACAACACATAGACACCAAAATACAAAATATCATAAAAACACATGACCCAAATGGCATATGGATAAGATATGTAGATGATGGACTATATGTATCAAATAACAAAAACACAAATGCAGAGAACATATTGAAACAAATCAATAACATACATCCCAAAATACAATTCACAGAAGAAAAAGAAAAACATAACAAAATCAACTATTTAGACATAACCATCACAAGATACAACAAACACATACAATATGCAATATATAGAAAACCAACTTCCACTAACATCATTATACCTAACCATTCTGACCACCCACCACAACATAAAATGGCAGCATTTTATTCGTTATTTAACAGAATGTACAAAATATCCCTAAACAAACAAGAAACTGACAAAGAAAGAAATATAATATACCAAATTGGTTATGAAAATGGATACAATAAAAATACTATGATCAAAATAGAAAATAAAATCAAATACAAAATAAAAACTGAACAATTAAGAATTAATCAAAATGAACAACACATAAATAATAACAACAACAAAAAATGGGCCACATTCACATACATAAATAATAAAATGACAAAACTAACAAAACTATTTAAAAACACAGATATAAAAATAGCATACAAAACTAATAAAAATAAATTACAAATTCTAAATAGCTCACACAACAAAGATAATACAATAACTAACGGTATATACAAAATTGAATGCCAAGATTGCAATAAATGTTACATAGGACAAACAAAAAAACAGCTGAAAAAACGTTATTTTGAACACCTAAACGCATACAAAAAACCAGAAATATATAAATCCAATTTAGCCACACATGCAATAAACACAGGACACGAATTCCCAAACATAACCAATGTATCACTAATAAAACATATACCACACAAAGGCACCATAATGAACATTTGGGAAAATTTACAAATATACAAACATAAAACACAAAACAAACTAATACCAGAACAAATACAAATCAATACAAAACATGACACAATATTCAAAGCACTCAACATCGAAAATACACAAAATACAAAAACATATACCACAACCACACACAATAATACAACTTTAAAAGACCAAAGACCAACAAACAACCTTAATAACATCCAGCAGCCAACACACAAATACTTCACCAGAAACAAGATGGCGAAGGCTGAAGATGAGAGAACAGGAACTCTCGAAACATGTTCCAAATAGAAAAAACATCTTGAGGTAAATTTAGTATAAATATTAAAGTATTATATACATCAAGAAACGGACTGTAGCAGAAAGTGATTGAAATATATATATATACATACACACACACTGGTATCACATTCACTTCTAATTATCTTAGTTAAACTACGTATATGTCGTATTAATCAATATATCTTCTTAACACCTTGGTATGTATATTATTTAAGATAAGTGCTTGCAACACGGATAGTACAGACTGATACCATTAGTCTGTAAGTTGACGAGTCTCACTGTGGTATTTCTCCGATTCTCTTTTAATTCACAATTCGAAATTTGATAATGGCTCAGACGAATTACGGTAGATTCTGTAGACTGAACACTTTACTGCTTAATAACTGTTCTCCGATGACTGAATTAACAATTACGACTTTAACGATTGTAACTTCTCCGACGATTTAACTTCAGAAATTACGATTACTTATATTATTCAATAACGATTGCGAGTCTAACTGTTGTAAAACTCCGCTGAATTAAAATAAAGGTTACGGGTCTAATTGTTGTAATATCTCCGCTGACTTAAAATAAAGGTTACGAGTCTAATTGTTGTAATATCTCCGCTGACTTAAAATAAAGGTTACGCGTCTAATTGTTGTAATAGCTCCGCTGACTGACTTCACTTTTCCAGTCTACGATTTTTATACATGAACTACAACTACCCTCACCTAATATTTACACTAAACATTCCCATTTGACTTAAGTGCCTCGATATTCAATTCTATCCAATGAAACAAGAGAGTTTAACCGCTAACAAACTGACGCCTTTTCTTATTTGCTAACAAACAGCGCGTTCCAAAATTTTCTAGACGTAGTGGGAAAAGACGCTTTACTTAGTTTCTCACTCTAACGCTCTCGCTTTAACATAATGGTACCCATTGTTATAAGCACTTAACTTTTACAGATTTCACGTATTTTTGCTGTTTTTTTAAATAAGATACAATTTCACTGTCTTCTGCCGTTTTTTCGTACTTTCTGCCGTCTAGCTGTCGCCAGGCACGAGGGTGCGTTCTTTTGAAAAAACACCGCTCTGATACCTTCTAACGGTATTTCTTTAACAATATTTGTACATATTTGTTTTTGATATCTATTTAATATTGATTATTTCCCGTACAATTGCACTCCATATAATTTTGACGTTATAATTCATTATTGTTTGTTTAAACGTTTCTTTGTTGCAGTACATTCATCATAAAATAAATCTTAACAAAAGTATATGCTAAACATTTATTTGTTAATCTAAAATTTCTCGACCGCTCAGTGTGACAGTTTGCTTTATTGCAGTTTTGTTTTATTTTCTTTATATACTTTTTTATTACATTACTTTATGCATTGCATACATCTTAATGATTTATAAAAGTTTAAATTGACTAAGAGAAATGTTATTCTTTTATATAACTTTCAACTACGTTACTTTATGCATTGCGTGTAATATTACTCATTGATTACTTTACGAGCTTTAAATAAAAATTTACATTTACTAAATTAATTGTTAATCATTCAAGCAACGATTTAAATTAATTTTAAATTAATTGTTATTCATCAAAGAAAATTCTTATTGAATTTATATTATATTCTCTTATCTCTATCTGCATTTTGCATAACTTTAATTATTTTTAAATTTTAAGGTATCTTTTCAATGTCTTTTTCTCTCATTTACAAATTATAAATTGGTTATTTGTCACCTCGATTCTGTAGATCGTACCTATGTCCTCCGTTGATCCGTATGTCCTCTTCTAATGGAGTTCCCTGCACGTTCTCCGGTTCCACTTGTCGTCCTCCAGTTACTCGTCCCTCATGGTCCCATCTGGTTGCTGTAGTGTCGAGTGATATGTCGCTCTGCGCCACCTGCTGTTGCCCTTGCAGACGCCTCTATTGCTCTGCATAGCGTTTCTCTGCCTGATGTGACCTGGTCGGTTGTCTTGAGTGCAGAATATCTGTGGTTGTAGACTTGTAGAGTATGTTCGATAATCAATCGTATTTAAAATCAAACTAAGTGTTACTGTTTGATACTTGGATGAACGTATCGTCCATCCGACTTTACAGTTTATTTAAAAATCGCGTCGATACTGAACATAGCGTCCCGCCGCTTCTGAAGACTGATTGAGAGTAAGATTGGCTCTACTGTGCCCGTATTTATATTCAATCAAGAAACCACACCTGTCGGAACAGAATTCTACATGTCAGAAATTGTTCGTGGCGTCAGTTTCCCCACTATCGTCCAATTTCATATTTTCGCACATTTCTGCCAATTGCAATGTTTAATGCGGATTTCAAGGTGTTCTAACATTGTCTGATTCAATTACACATATTCTTTGTAATTACCATCGAATTCGTATAATTCGTGTAAACTACGCTCTTAAAATCGCACAGAATTCGCACTGCACATGTGTATTATTTTTATGCATATTTAGAAGTCTTTGCAATTTTTCTACCATTTATGGTTTGCTTATAATTAAATAAAACTATAATTTAACATCTATTTGGGGTGAGATTGCAAACTTTCAGGATTGAACAGGCCTCACGCACACACTCTATTTACTAGTGTACACACTCTCAGCGCCAATCGCGTGATCGTGCATGTTGATTCCTGCGTATAAACTCAGCTTTCAATCTGACACCTGCTTATTTATTACATATTTCTAAAATTGATCTAAGTATTTATTTTATTTAATAAATGCACAGTACAGCCTATGCTTATTATCTGAGCCTTATGCTTATCTGAGGATTTATGGGTACTTAATACAAATCCACACCGTTGCACTGATGCCACCAAATTTTCCACAGGTAACCTTTGACACAAGGCGCAAAATACTGTCTAACTTGGAATTTGATATTTTGCCCCGTTCGTACGATTTAGGCCCTTTTATTTATGCCTTTTCGTTGACGCGTATAAAGATGTCAAAAACACCATGGAGACCAGAATTAATTACCATAGTAACAAGTAAATAAAGAAATGATATTTAGCGGCTGTACCTTTCTCCGTTCCTGCAGACTTTAATGTTTTTAATATGCGATTGCATCGATATATTTTGTAATTTTGTATACAGATAAGTCTATATAATTTGTAATTGTCTTAAACGATTATACAATTTATGTTTATACGTATTTCTGATTATGCAATAAGTAACTAATGAAATATATTAAATACTACTACTAAAGATGTCAATAACACCATGGAGACCAGAATTAATTACCGTAGTAAAAATAAATAAACAAAAGCTGTTTAGCAGCATCGGAACTGTACACTTATCCATTCCTGCAATACATTTTCGATGTTTTATATAATAATATGCAATTGTGTCAATATAATATGATGTGGAAAGTGTACTAAATGTAAATTGTCCTATTACTTAATGCAAAACGAAAATACGTGTTGTTTTCATTTGTGAGGTTAGGTGACAACGGTTTTTGGTTTCTAGTTTACTGATGAATTAAATAAAAGCCATGGTAGAGGAAAACATAACGTTCAATATGTTATACAATGCTTCTAACACAGTCACACTTAAAACAAAGAATTTAGCGTTTTTGATTTAACAGGTACTTTATAAATATCTCCAATTGCTTTATAAACGGGTACTTTTAAATCTTCAAATCCTGTTGCACCAATATAATAATTTAGTACAAGTGTTGAAAACAGCTTTGGAGAGAATTTGACTAATGAGTACAAAATTGTTATACGAGCTGACAGAACGCCAAATACACATAGACAATAAAAATTATATTAAAACACTTATTAAAAGTGAAATATTTGCGTGCGAAGCCGCGGGTAACAGCTAGTATACAATAAAAACACAATATTATAAATTGACAGTTAGGAAAACATATTGCTACGACAATTACATAACGCTCTCGAAAAGTCGGCAGGTGTAAAAGATCTATACGTTTCTCGGCTAACCGAGCAGGTGCAGTGTCTCTGTCAAGGCCGTGCACTCAAGTAGTTTCCAGGCTGTCAAAGGACTCTTAGCTAGGCAAATTATGCCGGCACGCCGACTTAAGAAAGGAAATTATTCTGGAAGATTTGTGGGACCTATATAAGCAACAGCGGCCGGTTACACCTGTTACGCCGGTTTAGTTATTTACACCTGGTGAGATTGTAGAGTGCGGGTAATTGATTGTTGCGGATTAGTGGGAAGTGATTATTATGTTAATCAGTGCGGTATTGTAATAAGGCGACATTATTATTGCGCGTGGCCAAATTTACCTTTAATTATTGTATGAGAGTACCTTGTTGGTATCAAATTGTTATTTGTGACCAATTAAAGCCAGTAATTACTAACTTCATTGGTGTCTGTATTTTGTTTCCACTGTAATATACGACGATCCTGTGTGACCGACGTAACAATATGAAAATTAAATGGCCTCTAATTTGTTTAGTATTGACTTAAAAAAAGTTTAAAGCAAATTTTTCCTCGAACTTAATTGTTCAAATTCAATCGTTGCCTTTCACAGTGTCCTTTTTCACCAAAGCTCTAAATGACAATTTAAGTTTGAGATACTGACTCAAAGTTTTTCTATCTTTATCACAATGGTTACCACTTTTTTCGATTTGTAACAAGCTCGCTGGTATCAGTGAACTTGTTGTTGTAACTGCTTTTAGTGACACAACCTGAATATCGAATAACAGTGGTGACAGTGGAAATGCTCAATTCAGTCTGTACTGTCCAAAATACTTAATTATTATTGACACATCCGGTAGTCACTAATATGCGTAATGCGCGATATGCGGACTTTGAATTAGAGCAAATAATAGTTTCCTATATTTAATACCGTGTGGCGATCATTTATAGTCATTCGTGATGGCTTTAACTAGATGGCTAATTAATACATTTACAGTGTCTGGCGGCCAACACATTAATTCGTCTTGTCTTTGCTGTTTGGTTAAAAAGGTGTTGATTATTTTCCTGGATTTAAGTAATTCTGAGTCAATATCCTTGAAATACAGAATTCATTATCGTGTAGATAACGTTCATTGAGTTTGCAGATTTTTGTCTGTAAATGTTACCACCAAAAAACCCTGGCTCACATTTAAACAAAGGATACGTCGGCGCAGAGATAGTATAAGGCTTGATAAAATTAAGCTCTATGGTGCTATCACCGTGCTAATGAAAAGCCACTTGTTGGAATCGGTCCCGTGTCGAATGAAATAACAGAACGAAACAAAACACTTCGATTGCACCCAGAGAGCTCTTTTTCATATTTAATAAATATAACTATATAATTTGATTGTAGAACAATTTGATCAAATAATCAAACTGTAGAACAGATGAGCTATTTTAATTATTTTGATATGATATTCGCTATGATAAGAATTATGATATTGATGTTAAGTTAGGTAAGTTTCAGACGATCCGTGGGGCAAGGACCCGTAATTTAAAAAATAAGATAAGTCGAGATATTAAATTAAAGTTTTATAAAGTTATGGTGGTCCCTGTAGGCGTGAATTGTGGACAACGACCAAGAAACAACACAGTCAAATAGAGGCCTTGAGACAGTAAAGTGACGTTCTTAAGAGGAGTTAAAAATGTGTTCTAAGCTTGACCGTTCAAAGAGTGGCCACAAGAGAACAACTACAAGTTTTTAACTTGAATAAAAGACTATAAAATTATAAATGGCTGTGGAAAGAACAGTTAGAAAGAATTTCGGATTCAAGACTGACTAAATAAGTCTGGAAATATAAACCTATTGGACACAGGTGTGTGGGTAGACCCAGGATGAGATGGTTGGAGGAATAGGCAGCACCCTGCCTATGCCGTGTTGTGAAGATGGGGATGATGATGGTGTAATTATGATAAGATGGACGGTCAGACAGTTGCACTTCTCAAAATCCTTTTTTCTAAAGCGGTATTTTGTGGTACTTTGTTGGAAGCACTGGTGAACATCCGTTTCCGTCAGCCATAGTTACGTATTCTACTTAATCGTAGCATTATACTTATGAAGAAGTCAAAAATTTACATATAAGTTAAATGTAGTCCCATTCATAAGCGAAGTTTTATATGTGTACTACGTTATTGACAACAAAGAAGTAGTTTCTATGAAAACGCACCGGTTTCCATTTTCGATCACGCACCAGCGATCGGCCGCAAATGTGCGACACGTCCTTATAAACATTTTCAATGTTACAATGCAGCGTGGTAATGGTTATCGGATGCTGGACAAAATTTTTCAGCAAAGCACCGACAAACTTGTGTCACGCTAGATAAATGTTTAACAAAATTTGTCTGAATTTAACATTTTAACTGAATACAATCAAACTATTTCCTTACAAAAAACACAAGATATAGCTTTTTCTGGGCCAAATCATGTTAGAACATATATTATTATACAGGACTCGCACAACAGAACAGGTGCCAGATTTCAAGTATCTAGGGTGCAGCAACACATATCAAGATGATAAGGGGTTGAGAGCAAAATTAATCTCTTCCAGTCACTTTGTGGCTGTTTCATTAAATACTTAAAGAAGAAAACGAGAAAAGAGACGCAATTTAAATATTCTAATGTAATGGGCATACCTCATCTACTGTAAGGTAGTGAGACTTGGATTAAAAAGGTTAAAGATATATCTTGTAATAATATAAGAAAAATTGTAATGTGCTTATGTGTAATTGGTGTGGCTCTCGTCGTCTTACTGGCCTGAAACACTTCCTTAAGTTTCCCAGCTGGTCGAGTCTCAATGGTAGCAAGACCGGTCGAGTAGCGTAATGTTGATGAAGAAATATGTGTTCAGCTTCACCGAAAGTTTCAAAACAAAAATTATTGTTTTGAAGAAAAATTTAAAAAAAAATTATGTTTATAAAAAAATAATTTAAAAAAAAATTTTCTTCTTTATTAATTAATTAATTATAATCAATTAATTAATCTAGGGCTGTGAAGTTTTAAAAAGTGTAATGCTCTTCTGGAAAATTTTATTAAAGTTTTGGTATATTTTAAATAAACTATCACCACTCATAAGATTGTCTTCAAACCAATCGATACTTGTTTACCTTTTTATTTTTTTAGGTTATCTTCACTTATAGGTGGTAAAGTCCTGATAGATTATTAATTATAATTATATTAGTGATAACTAGTAATATTTATGAAATGAAGAACTATTTAGTGTTGAAGAATATTAATGTTTTATTAATTAATAGCAATTTGACTCTTATCGATTATTATCGACTCTCAGGATATCGAAAAAGTTACAAAGTATATTATATAAAAATTATACAGGGTTCTTTAAACAGCCAATTATTATCAAAGTCAGAGAAATCGGGCCAATATTTAAAAAGTATAACGTTACAACAAATTATTAATTAAATAAAAATACAGACATTGAATAATAATTTGAAAATAATATAATTGTTTTCACCAACAGCTGGGTTGAACTAGGAGGCGTTGCCCTGGCGATGACGACCAATATTGCAAATGGCTGCCGTGAAGTTAGTAAAATGTCATTCGTTCCTGCTGCGTTCCAAATAATGTATTTTCTGGCAGTATTCCTGTTCTGGTGTCTGCAAATCTCTTGTTAAATGTTGTGTAGTGACTGGTGTAATGTTTCTGGGTTGTATTTAGTATATCCGTGTAATTATAAGTTCAATCACTTTTCCCGATACCGACACTAATACTTGGTTAATGTGTTATACAGTTTTCTGGTGTTTTTCGGAGTAGAAATGTATTGTTTAGTGTTAATTAGTGTGTCTTGATTGTTTTTGTCACAATGTATATGTTCTGGAAGGATTTTATAAATCACTCTCGATTTCACAAAAACGTACTCTTCACCGCTCAACTTTACCGTTATAAGATAGGTTAGATCGTCACAAAACTCTCGTCATGTTAACCATTCGAATACCAATAATCAACTAACTGTTTCCTTTAGTTTCAATTAAACTCTTAGCCCATATAATATTATCCTTAACATTGTTCAAATATATTTTCACATCCTGTGCACACTTTAATATTTCACTATATAAATGCCTAAACTTGGGTTATTTATCAATTTTATTCACTAGATGTTATTTAAATTAATCTTTCAGTTCATTCAGCTTATTTTCAGATTAAATGATGCCGTTTTATAGTGTTTTCTGTCCAAAAAATAGTAATTTTACTTTCAGTTTGGTATACTCTGAAAAGTCAAAACATACTTCCTGTCATTATGTAAATTCAGCCATTTTATCAGTTATATTTAATATTAATAATCTTATACTGTATTAAAAGGTTTATATTCCCTTATTTTCTTGTAATTAACTGAATTAGTTGTATTCTGAAACATTATTCTGGAATATATGACTCCCATGTCCAAATTTCTGAGTTTAGTCATTTTCATTTTTATTTATAATTCTGAATATAATTTATTAAAATCTCTCTAAATGGTATGTGCAATTATATGGCATGATCTCAAGTTTATTTTGTCTAAACCCCTTTTGTTTATTTGCATTTAAATGAGCAATTTCCCTGTTTTGATGAAGTTTGGTTTCCATTCTTTTGGCCTAGGTTTTTTAACATTTTTTCCTTACAAAAACTTTACAAACAATATATGATGTGTGATACCCTCTCTGACTTTTACATATAGTATTATAAATTAAACATGTTTTCAAATTACACAATAACAATTAGTATTGGTTACAATACAAATAACAGTTAAACCAAATAAAGAAAATTTTTTTTAAATAAATGGTTGTCTTCAAGTCAGACATTTTACAACAAAATCCTTATTTCTAACATGGAAATATGGTTTACAAAAAAGGTTTTTTACTAACTAACATCTTAATTACTTCCTACTATTTACAAGTAGTAATTATTTTTATAGTTCTGATGTTAGTTGTATCAGACCCAAACAAATGGCCTTATATCTAAAACATTTTTAAACATTCTTTTACTATATACATAAAAACCTTATATTTATATTCTTATTTCTAACTATTATTATAAGTAGGATTCTACAGTTTTTATACCGTCTTTTACACATTGTCTTTGGGGAATTGTACCCTGTCATTAATAAATAAATAGCATAAATAGTTCAAAAAGTATTATGAAATCTGTTTTTCTTTTTGCATATAAAACAAAATGTTATTTTAAACAGATTTATGTCTTATGAACAACATATTGTCACAGTACACATTTCAAGTCATTGAAAATTGCATATTTCATTGCATTCAATGTTTGTGATTGCCAAGAATGAAACACAAGGTTCATTTTCTATAATACCCAAAACTATCACTGGTTCACTTTGCACTTTTATATTATGTTATTGCTAAATGGTCGTATAGTCTTATTAACATAATAAGTTGGTTAGTGTTTTACAATGGAGATTTGTTCCATGGGTACTATATTATTGTTTCATCTTAGTTCACAGGCAACTTTTACTTTATACACTTCTCTCTCTTAAATTTATATACATGTGGTTTTCATTTCGTTATACTTTTATTTTTAAATATTTATTTTGGGGATATAGGGATTTGGGTGTCTTTTATAAGAGCATGACATCTTCTTCAGGATGCTGCCTTCTTCTTCTTTCATCAGTCTTCTTTTCTCCTGCCTTCTGGGACTGGTATCTTCTCCATCTTCTTCTTGATGCCATCAGGTTTCTTGGGATCTTCTCCATCTTCTTCTTGATTTTAGAAATACACCACCTGTGTTGTTTGATCTTGGCTTATTTTAGGGTTTCTATTCTATTTATTCTTCCTCGTTGTGGGTTTGGTCATATTCAGTACTGCTTTGTTATTTACTTTTTTACCTTCCTGGGTTATACCTTGAAAACCTTTGGTTATGAGACTGGTCTTGGATGACTCATCACTAGTAACTCCTTTTATTTGAACTTGTATTTTCTTTATAATAATGATTTCTTTCCACAGTTGCTATGAATTAATCTATTTATATTAAACTTAATGCTTTCTTCCAAATTTAAACATTATAACTTCATTATTCTAATGATCAATTGCCATTCAATATTATGCTTACATCTGTCACGCTACAGATTGCTTCCCTCCAGAAGTAATTATTTCAGACATGTTTATGGATGAAATAATTTCTTATGATAATTTCATCATTTCTTATAATTCATTTTCTTCTCCATTTTTATATCGACTTTTTTATATTAGAGTTTAATTAATTTTATATATATAGTTACTTGTTTTACTACTGATCCTTTTCGGATAGTTAGTGTCTTCTGAGATATATTATTATTGTAATACATTTTCTTTCTTTATCAACTTCGTGTTGTATCCTTGGGATATTAATTCCCTAACATTCCCTATCACGTGGGCTGGGGCAGATCAGAGGGGCACTGTACGCTACTTCTCTGCTGGCCATACACCACTTCTATAAATTGAGTACAGAGGCATATCCATCCCTGCTCAAAAAAAATAATGCTGCTGGAATTATCTTCAGTCAGTCATCGAATAAATAAATAAAAAGTAGTCTCATTTTCGACTAATAAAAATATCTTTGGATTCTCCACTTCTTAGTCTCTCAGATTATCTCACATTTTCTATCTTAATAAATCTTCATAATTATTATTATACTCATTATATATACATTTTTTCAAAACTCTTAACTTGTCTGATATATTTATTTTAATTATGGTTGAAAACCTTTCTTTTAATAATTCTGGTTACTGTTTACAGTGTAACTCTCTTTCTTCTCCATCTGAATTCTCTTTATACTTTCTTCTGGTTACTCATAGTATTAGCATGGTCTTTATATATAGTCTTTCTTATTCATTATTTGAATGGTCTTAATATATTATATTTAATTTTTTAACATTGTATCTTTACATTAGATATACAGGTTGTTATATTGATCATTTTATTTAAACATTTTGGTTCTTTCCTTTCTCTTAGAAAGTTTTTAATCCGCCTTCGCATTCATTAACATTAATTCATTTATATTATATTTCATGTGGTATTTCTTCTCTTTGCATTTCATATAGGTCTTATTATTATCATTTGTTCAAAATCATCTTCTCCATCTGTTTGGTATGAGTTGTTCTTCTCTGCTCTTAATTAACTGTTTTCATTATCGTTTCATAGGTAATTAGTCTCTTTGCTTCCAAATTTTTTCTGTTCTTGCATATTACACTCTTTTTTGTTATTCTTCTCTACTCCTTCAAATGCTATTGTGAATATCTAGCATTTATTCTGGATTAAAATTAATTCTTCTTTTCTGAATTAACCACTTTATTTTCTTCTCAATTCAATTATAATTGACACATAATTATTTTTTGGAACTTGGTTAGTTTTAATGTAAAATTCAAACTATTCTTTTTATTTAATTGAAAAATATTTCTCATAAATCCTTGTAATATGTTGATCTTATCTTGTTTCAAAGTTCTGACGTTCTATCAACATTCAAATTCTGTTTAATTCATTTATTCCCAGAATTGTTTCATTCAGAATTGTTTATAGTACTGTTATCTTACTATTATTTCTGAATGTTTTGGTATTTTTCCAAATTCAAATTCTTCTTAATTATTTACCATAAAGTTTTCTCATAATTCAGTGGTAGTAAGCTGTGCTTACTTAATTTTAAACTTTTAATATTAAGTTCAAAATTCTCTCTCTTTCTTTTTCTTCCATAAAGTTTTGTTCTAAATAATCAGGTTGTAGTAAGATGTACTTACTCAATTTTAAATTTTTATAATAAATTCAAAATTCCTTTTCTTTCTCTTTCTTTGTCTTCCATAAAGTTTGTTCAAAATTATTAGGTTGTAGTAAGATGTACTTACTCAATTTTAAATTTTTATAATTAAGTTCAAAATTCAAAAGTCTTTCTTTTTCTTTCTTCCATAAAGTTCGTTCCAAAATTATTAGGTTGTAAGTTGTTCTTACATATTTTAGAATTTTTTTTTTAAATTAAATTAAAAATTCTTTTTCTATCTCTTTCTTCCAAAACGTTTGTTCAAATTATTAGGTTGTAAGTTGTTCTTACATATTTTAGAATTTTTTAAACATTAAATTAAAAAATTCTTCTTGTTATAATTCTCCAGAATGTTCTTCTCAAAATATTAGGTTGTAAGATGTACTTACATTATTTTAGAATTTTTAAAAATAAATTCAAAATTCTAAAACTCACAACTCATTCTTCATAATATTTCTTCATAGAAGCTTGGTTGTACACTCCTTTGATTTTTCCTGAAACGATTTCCTTCAACTCATATGTATTGTTATGCTTATCATTTACCACAACATATGAGCCAGTGTATAGTAATAGTAGTTTTTTGGTTATGCCTTCTAAGGTGCTAGGCAGCTCTCTATTTTTTAGGAGGACTTTTTCACCCTCTTTATATGTTACAATTCGCCCTATTGCCTTCTGGTATTTGGCTTGCCGTTTTTCCTGATCTTCTGCTACCTTATTGTAAAACTTCAACTGGTTGAATTTCCTATTGTTGTTCGTTGGAAATTCAATGATTTGTTCAATGTCTCGGGGAGTCGGCTTCTCATACATGGCTGAGTATGGTGGAATTCCTATAGCTGGATGGTGGGCGTAATTTAGGAATGTTTCTGTCGCTGCTAGGTACTCTTGCCACTTTTTCTGTTGGTTGTGACAGTACGTGCGCAATATCCTACCCACTTCTCTCAGTACTCTCTCAGCCGGATTGCTACTTGGGTGGTAGACTGATGTCTTATACGTTTTGACCCCAAGTGCTAATAAAGTGTCTCGCCATCTCCTCCCCTTAAATTGTGTACCATGGTCGGTAATAATAGAAGATGGTCTACCGATCTCTGGGATATACAAATCGATAATCACCGCCAAAACCTTTGCTGTTGTTGCCCGATTAACCGGATATAGCTTTATATACTTGGTGTAGTGATCCATTATGATTACCAAGTATTTATATCTGTGTCGACCACCACTACGGGAAATGGCCCGCAGATATCCAAAAACACTTTTTCCAGTTTTGCGTTGGAAGTTATTGGTATCATGATACCCTCTGTCTTTTCATTGTTTATTTTGGCACATTGGCAGATCTTACAGGATTTGATGTACCTTCTCACCTTGCGGTTGATATTGTTGATCTTACAGTTTTCTTCTAGAGCCTGTATCACTTTTAACGCTCCCATGTGACCATACCTGACATGGTAATCGATGATGACCTCCTTATCGATTTGGTGTGGGATTATTACCTTCCATGTCTCATCGTATAAGGCGGTTTTTATGAATAAAATTTCCTTGTTAAGGTGGTAATATTTAGAAATGGTTTCATCATTGGCTTCCAAACGACTCACAATGTTTTTCAGCTTAGGATCAGACTGCTGATGGATTCGAATATTTATTAGCAAAGCTTGTAAATCGGCTCTGGTCGTGAATATGTTATAAATTTTTACTAAGCTCTCCTTCTCTCCCTCGAAAGTCTGATCTTCCAGATTCATACGTGACAACACATCCGCTACCACGTTCTTCTTTCCTGGAATGTATTCCCATTTCAGGTCATATTCTTGTAGGGCGAGTACCCACCTAGCCAATCGGCCGTGACTCAACTTGCACCTACGAAGGAACGAGATGGATTTATGATCAGTTCGTACCGTGACTTGATATCCGAGAATGTACGTCCGGAACTTGCTGCATGCGAACACCACGCTCAACAATTCCTTTTCTGTCACACTGTAGTTCTTTTCGCATTGGTTCAGTGTGCGACTAGCGAAGCTTATTACCAGATGTTGTCCCTCCTCATCTTCCTGGTATAATGTCGTTCCTAAGCTCAGATCGCTAGCATCACAGTTTAGAAAGAACGGTTTCTTAAAATCTGGGTGACGAAGTATAACACTCTCCAGAAACTTCTCTTTTATCAAGCGGATAGTAAGGTCTTGATCTTCACCCCAAGTCCATTTGTTCTTAGCAGATAACTGTGGTTGAAACTTGGCGGTCAACTCGGAATATCGGCTCTGAAACTTCCTGTAATAGTTACAGAGTCCGAGGAAAGATTGCAATTGTTTCCTGTTTCTTGGTTGCAGGAACCTCTGAATTGCCTCCACTTTATCTGCTGATGGGGTAATACCTCTGTTGTCTAGGTTGAAACCTAAGAATTGTACCTCGCGCGCTATGAACTTGGATTTCTCCAACTTCAGTGTTATGTTGTTCTGCGCTAGTTTGTTTAGTACAAATTCCACTCTGTAACAGTGCTCCTCCCAGGTTCCGGATGTGATTAGTAAATCGTCAACATAGACGGTGGTAAATTGGAGCGCTTCTGGTCCCAAAATCTGGTCCATGCAAGCCACAAATATGGCGACAGAATTGACAAGTCCGAAGGGCAGTCTCTTGAACTGGTAATTGCGCCCTTCGAAAATGAACGCTACATACTGGCGGCTTTGTGGATGTAGCTCTACCTGCCAATAACCACAAACCGTATCCCAGGTGCTAATAAATCTAGTACCATGAAAACGCTTTAAGATTTCTTCTATTTCACCGGGAGAAGTTCTGTCATTCACAATTGTCTTGTTCAACTCACGCGCATCTAAACAGAGCCGGACTTGTCCGTCTTTCTTCGGAACAGCAATAATTGGACTAGTGTAAGGTGATTGACTAATCTCAATTATGTCATTATCTATCATCTTGTTTATCTCTGTTCTCACGGCTTCTTTGAGCGACTGCGCTATTGGATATGACCTCCGGTTAAACTCTACGTTTTCTTTAAAACGAAGTTGGCACTGGTAGTTTTTCACCTTCCCTGGTTCATCAGAGAACACCGCCTTGTATTTCTCATATATAGCGATTAGACGATCAGCCAGATGTGTTGGTATTTTCTTGTTATCGCTTCCGCACTGGAAATTCCGTATTTCTTGGATCTTAACTGACCATAAATCCTCTCCTCCATGATTGTATATTATGGGTGTAGAAAGAGGGCTGTTTCTAATAACATTTATTTTACGAAGTTGTTGATGTATAGGGCTGGGAAGTATAGTTGTGCTTCCTACCAGATCTGCGGTCCATGTTACTCCGTCTGGGAAAAGTGATACTTTATTTAAATTAAGATCGATTACTGCCGAATATCTACGAAGAATATCGCAACCGACTAAGATGTCAAATGGTAATCCGGTGGCGATTAAAAATTCCATGTCTAAAGCTATATCACGGCTAACGACACTTAAGGAAACTTTCTTCCTAATGGTTTTATTCTGGCGGCCAGTTGCACCTACCAACACAATGTTGTTGACTGGTAACATTGGCAAAGTTTTACCACATGTACTCTGTATTCTCTCCAACTCATTGGAGTTTATTATTGAAATATTAGCTCCTGTGTCTATCATTATTTTAGCGGGAACTCCTTCCACCTCCGCTGTTATATAAATTATCTCATTATTACTGTTGCTGAGACTCTTCTCGTTCTCTTCCAAAAGTTCAGTTCGTATGTCTTTCAGATAATGGTTACTTATGATAGTGATATTCTTATTATTGTTTGCTTGTTGCAAATCATCCTTTTCTAACCCAGGAAGTATAAGCAGTAACGGGTCATCGTTGTTGATTACTGCCTCCTCTCGTTTAAAGTATTTTGGTCAGTGTTTATGTTATTATTGACCGAGGCATCGTTCGGGAAACTCTGGTTTGTTTCCTGATGTTCTGTACCCTGGTTGATGTTTAACGCCCTGTTCTGTTGTCTGCCAAGATCTTCCAGGCTGGTACTTCGTCTTCCCTGTTCGTGTCTTGGGCCGTCTCGTTCCGCACTCCTCCATCTTCGGTCGGCGCCGTGGAAGCTGCTCCTCCTCGGTTGATAATATCTTCTGGGTCCGCGATCTTCTGCTCTTATAAAATTTACCCTAGGACGCGACACTCGGTTATTACTATTGCTATTATTGTTATTACTAAAATTATTATTATAGTAATTTCGGTTAGGTGGGTAAGGTCTGTCACCATTATTGTTGGGATATGGATTTCTCTGACTGTATGGGACATTATTATGTTGATAAAAATTGTTTCTATTATTTGGATAAGGGTTGTTATTCCTCACTCCATTAAAATTACCGTTAAACTGGTTATTACGCGGCTGGTTGTTAGGGCCGTCGTAATTATTGGGCTGGTTCCGGTTACTTGTATGGTTATTGCCGTTATTGGGGTAGGTAGTCGGCCTTACTTCTGGTCTCTCATTTCTCTTTCTGCTCTGCCGATAATACTCTTCGTTCTCGTATCCCTCTAGTAACTCGGTCATTCCCTGGATCGTCTTGATCTGACTACCTCTCCGGGCCCTGATAATGTCCTCATCATAGTGATACGATATCTTGTTCACTAAACATTCTTCTGGGATTGCTGGCTCAAGGTGTTTTGCCATACACACCTTCCCCAAGAAATATGCTGTCATACTGCCACCTAATTGTGACCAGTATCTTCCATTACAAATATTGTCACGGATCAAGTTCTGGGTGGTCTCAGACCAGTATTTTGTCTTAAACATTTTCCGGAACTGTTGGTAGTCGGAAATTTCACTCCGGTTGGCCATCCACCAATTATCTGTTATGTCTCGGAAAGACTCGTCGAATATCTTCCTGCTATGGCTCCATTGGGTAATTTTATGCTTAGTCAAATATTCTTCTACCCTAGCCAGGAACTCCATCGGCTTGCGTTTGTATTGCCGGAAGTTGAGCCACTCTCGGCTTTCGTTGACGGGCAATCCAGTGAAATGAGTCGGTCTGTTTCTTATTGCTTCCATCTCCTCTCGGCTTTGTCGCACCTGACCGGTGATAGTGGCCATGGTCTCTTGTATATCATTACATCGTTCTGTGACTTGGTTGCATACTTTTCCGAACTCTTCTTGATTTTCCTTCCTCTGTTCTTCTACCTTCCTTCGACTATGTTCTTCGATATTTGTGAACTTGATGTTCACCACTTCTTTAAGCTCATTCACCTCCTTTTCGGTCTGGTTGCACTTTCCATCAATCTCTCGAATCTGTCAATTGACCATTATATTTTCTTCTTCCATCTTCTTATTCATCGCTTTTTTGTTAACATTGATTTCTTTATTCAGTTCTTCTCGCAACAATTCCATCCTTTCGTCCAGTTTGTCCAAATTCTCCTGATTGACCTCTCTTAATTCTTCTCTTAAAATTTGATTGTCCTCTCTCAATTCTTCCAGCTTCTCCCCCATCTTCTCTTCCAACTTCTTATTATCTTCTTTCAACTCTTCCTTCAATTGTCGGTTGTTCTTCTCTATCTTCTTCCTGGTTTCATCGATTTTCTGATTGGTATTTTCAATTTTATTAATCAATTCTTCTTTAGTCGACTTGAATTCTTCCTTGAACGATTGGTTGTCTTCCTTTAATTCTTCTAACTTCTTCCCCATCTCTTCTTCCATCTTCTTGCTGTTTTCTTCCATCTTCTTCGTCAGGGACTGGTTGTCTTCCTTCAATTCTTCTAACTTCTTCCCCATCTCTTCTTCCATCTTCTTGCTGTTTTCTTCCATCTTCTTCGTCAGGGACTGGTTGTCTTCCTTCAATTCTTCTAACTTCTTATTTGTTTCTGCCTTGCTGGATTTGATATCTTCTTTCAAAGACTGGCTATCTTCTTTCCTTTCCTTATTACTTTCGTCTATCTTCTTGTCCATTTTCTTACTCAAGGATTGATTGTCTTCCTTCAAAGATTTGAATTCCCGTTGGAACATTTCCATCATCATATCCATCCTAATCTCCTCCGTCGTTTTGGATTTTTCCACATGTCTTTCCTGGACATTTACTTCCCCTGTTTGCGTGGGTATCTCCGGTTGTTCAGTTGGTTTGGACAACACCGATTGTAATACCTCTTCCACCTCTACTGGCGTTGCCTCTTTGTTGTCCATATCGACTTCTATTTCTTTTTCGGCCTCCGCCGCCCGTTTCTTAGATGTTGCACGTCGTTGCATTTTCCCTTGAAATTCTCTGGCTTTGTAGCTGTTGCCTAGCTCCAACTAGTGATTGGGCAAATTGTATTGGCCTTCCAATCGCTAATTAAAGCCCCTAAAGTTGTCGCCAATTTGTAATAATATAAGAAAAATTGTAATGTGCTTATGTGTAATTGGTGTGGCTCTCGACGTCTTACTGGCCTGAAACACTTCCTTAAGTTTCCCAGCTGGTCGAGTCTCAATGGTAGCAAGACCGGTCGAGTAGCGTAATGCTGATGAAGAAATATGTGTTCAGCTTCACCGAAAGTTTCAAAACAAAAATTATTGTTTTGAAGAAAAATTAAAAAAAAATTATGTTTATAAAAAAATAATTAAAAATAAATTTTCTTCTTTATTAATTAATTAATTATAATCAATTAATTAATCTAGGGCTGTGAAGTTTTAAAAAGTGTAATGCTCTTCTGGAAAATTTTATTAAAGTTTTGGTATATTTTAAATAAACTATCACCACTCATAAGATTGTCTTCAAACCAATCGATACTTGTTTACCTTTTTATTTTTTTAGGTTATCTTCACTTATAGGTGGTAAAGTCCTGATAGATTATTAATTATAATTATATTAGTGATAACTAGTAATATTTATGAAATGAAGAACTATTTAGTGTTGAAGAATATTAATGTTTTATTAATTAATAGCAATTTGACTCTTATCGATTATTATCGACTCTCAGGATATCGAAAAAGTTACAAAGTATATTATATAAAAATTATACAGGGTTCTTTAAACAGCCAATTATTATCAAAGTCAGAGAAATCGGGCCAATATTTAAAAAGTATAACGTTACAACAAATTATTAATTAAATAAAAATACAGACATTGAATAATAATTTGAAAATAATATAATTGTTTTCACCAACAGCTGGGTTGAACTAGGAGGCGTTGCCCTGGGGATGACGACCAATATTGCAAATGGCTGCCGTGAAGTTAGTAAAATGTCATTCGTTCCTGCTGCGTTCCAAATAATGTATTTTCTGGCAGTATTCCTGTTCTGGTGTCTGCAAATCTCTTGTTAAATGTTGTGTAGTGACTGGTGTAATGTTTCTGGGTTGTATTTAGTATATCCGTGTAATTATAAGTTCAATCACTTTTCCCGATACCGACACTAATACTTGGTTAATGTGTTATACAGTTTTCTGGTGTTTTTCGGAGTAGAAATGTATTGTTTAGTGTTAATTAGTGTGTCTTGATTGTTTTTGTCACAATGTATATGTTCTGGAAGGATTTTATAAATCACTCTCGATTTCACAAAAACGTACTCTTCACCGCTCAACTTTACCGTTATAAGATAGGTTAGATCGTCACAAAACTCTCGTCATGTTAACCATTCGAATACCAATAATCAACTAACTGTTTCCTTTAGTTTCAATTAAACTCTTAGCCCATATAATATTATCCTTAACATTGTTCAAATATATTTTCACATCCTGTGCACACTTTAATATTTCACTATATAAATGCCTAAACTTGGGTTATTTATCAATTTTATTCACTAGATGTTATTTAAATTAATCTTTCAGTTCATTCAGCTTATTTTCAGATTAAATAATGCCGTATTATAGTGTTTTCTGTCCAAAAAATAGTAATTTTACTTTCAGTTTGGTATACTCTGAAAAGTCAAAACATACTTCCTGTCATTATGTAAATTCAGCCATTTTATCAGTTATATTTAATATTAATAATCTTATACTGTATTAAAAGGTTTATATTCCCTTATTTTCTTGTAATTAACTGAATTAGTTGTATTCTGAAACATTATTCTGGAATATATGACTCCCATGTCCAAATTTCTGAGTTTAGTCATTTTCATTTTTATTTATAATTCTGAATATAATTTATTAAAATATCTCTAAATGGTATGTGCAATTATATGGCATGATCTCAAGTTTATTTTGTCTAAACCCCTTTTGTTTATTTGCATTTAAATGAGCAATTTCCCTGTTTTGATGAAGTTTGGTTTCCATTCTTTTGGCCTAGGTTTTTTAACATTTTTTCCTTACAAAAACTTTACAAACAATATATGATGTGTGATACCCTCTCTGACTTTTACATATAGTATTATAAATTAAACATGTTTTCAAATTACACAATAACAATTAGTATTGGTTACAATACAAATAACAGTTAAACCAAATAAAGAAAATTTTTTTTAAATAAATGGTTGTCTTCAAGTCAGACATTTTACAACAAAATCCTTATTTCTAACATGGAAATATGGTTTACAAAAAAGGTTTTTTACTAACTAACATCTTAATTACTTCCTACTATTTACAAGTAGTAATTATTTTTATAGTTCTGATGTTAGTTGTATCAGACCCAAACAAATGGCCTTATATCTAAAACATTTTTAAACATTCTTTTACTATATACATAAAAACCTTATATTTATATTCTTATTTCTAACTATTATTATAAGTAGGATTCTACAGTTTTTATACCGTCTTTTACACATTGTCTTTGGGGAATTGTACCCTGTCATTAATAAATAAATAGCATAAATAGTTCAAAAAGTATTATGAAATCTGTTTTTCTTTTTGCATATAAAACAAAATGTTATTTTAAACAGATTTATGTCTTATGAACAACATATTGTCACAGTACACATTTCAAGTCATTGAAAATTGCATATTTCATTGCATTCAATGTTTGTGATTGCCAAGAATGAAACACAAGGTTCATTTTCTATAATACCCAAAACTATCACTGGTTCACTTTGCACTTTTATATTATGTTATTGCTAAATGGTCGTATAGTCTTATTAACATAATAAGTTGGTTAGTGTTTTACAATGGAGATTTGTTCCATGGGTACTATATTATTGTTTCATCTTAGTTCACAGGAAACTTTTACTTTATACACTTCTCCCTCTTAAATTTATATACATGTGGTTTTCATTTCGTTATACTTTTATTTTTAAATATTTATTTTGGGGATATAGGGATTTGGGTGTCTTTTATAAGAGCATGACATCTTCTTCAGGATGCTGCCTTCTTCTTCTTTCATCAGTCTTCTTTTCTCCTGCCTTCTGGGACTGGTATCTTCTCCATCTTCTTCTTGATGCCATCAGGTTTCTTGGGATCTTCTCCATCTTCTTCTTGATTTTAGAAATACACCACCTGTGTTGTTTGATCTTGGCTTATTTTAGGGTTTCTATTCTATTTATTCTTCCTCGTTGTGGGTTTGGTCATATTCAGTACTGCTTTGTTATTTACTTTTTTACCTTCCTGGGTTATACCTTGAAAACCTTTGGTTATGAGACTGGTCTTGGATGACTCATCACTAGTAACTCCTTTTATTTGAACTTGTATTTTCTTTATAATAATGATTTCTTTCCACAGTTGCTATGAATTAATCTATTTATATTAAACTTAATGCTTTCTTCCAAATTTAAACATTATAACTTCATTATTCTAATGATCATTTGCCATTCAATATTATGCTTACATCTGTCACGCTACAATCTAGAACACAAGGATATGAGTAAGTATCTAGAAGGAGCGGAAATAAGGTGCTTGAGGGCTGTGAAGAATTGTACCCGGAGAGATATTATCAGAAATGATCATATTAGAATGGAGCTAGACATAGCTGAAAGCTTAAATGAGACAATCTCCCGGTACAAAACGGAGTGGCGGTTAAACGTAGAGAGAATGGATTCAACTGGATTTTCAAGAAGAGCCCTTGACTATCACCCAAAGGGGTGAGAAGTGTGGGAAGACTCCACAAACGATGGTTGGATGACTTCCATTGAGACTAGAACAGGCTACTAGCCTAAGCCGTAAAGGATGACAACGACGACGATTGATTTGTCAAATTTGTAGAAATGTAGATATTTAATTGTAGCTTCAGATAATAAAAAGATTCCTTAAATATTCCACAGGTTGTTTTTATGCAAGTGCAACTGACTTTTGGCTTCCTTTCGTATTTGTAATTTAGAGAAAGTCAGGAGCAGTACATTGCCGTATACAATATTTATGACGGCATCGTTGTACAAGTACTACACGTTAAAGACATAATAGGGACACAAAGTACGTGTAGGTGGGTAGAACGTGTGCGACCAATGTAATTGCAAGTGAAATAACTCTAAAAGGAGGTGGAGAACGGAATGTTTGGTAAAGGCCAAGCAATTTGCCTAACCCTTCCCAGAAGAAGAGAAAAATGACGGAGAAAGATTTTTACTGATTAGGCATGGCTGGTGGCTGTAAAAATCTATATTGAGTGCCAAAGTTTGATGTTTCCACCATCGATGGTATACTAGGAACGTTTCTTCTAATCGATGGTCAGCTTCGGTGTTTTTGGAATCAATGTTATTGTTTTGAAACCTTTTAACATTTGTAATAAAATTGTGATGTAGTAATTATACTACATTATAAACACTATACTACATTATGTAGTTATTATGCTCCATTAGGAACACAGTTCTGAATTGCATAAATAAAACTCCAGTAAAATTTTTAGTTTTGGTGTTTTATATAACTCTACGTGGTCTAAGGTTTGCCAGTCAGAATGATTGCATATGTTAAACTTGACGTTCCTGATTTTTGTCCGTTTCAGTTTAGCTTTGAATTGTTCAATTTTAATTGTGAAACAGCATTAGCTAATTCACTTAGCCCCCGACTTTTTAACTTGGTAGGCCTAATAGATAAAAAAATAAGAGACATAGAAGATGTAAAGGGGTATAAAATTAACAATAATAATTTTAACATTATTTGCTAGGCTGACGATGCTCTACTTAGATCTATATCCAAATATGATCCGCAAAAGCCTGTGTACAAATTTATAACTATGAAATGTCTAGATAAAATTTTTTTTTTGTAAGTGGACGGTGTAACGAGGGTTGCTGACAGATATACGATGGCTCGGTAACATGTTGTTCAAGACAAGGGAAGGCAAGGGTTTAGGCGAACAATGCCTAAAGTCGCAGCAGTTGTAGGGTGAAGCGAATTGCGGGTGACGCGCAACGGCCCAAGATAGACAAAGGCGAAATATATCACTAAGAAGAAACAATAGAAAGGAAAAGCCTGACTTGAATAGACAATACGCTTCCACTATGAACGAACGACGGGACGTCCAGCTTTACCAGAAGGCTACGCGACGAAGAAAGGCTTGGAGAGCAAGATATAGCAGCTGTCTGGAATACTCAGAATTTACCACACTCGTCGTGGGAACGACTAGGAGAAACTAGTTGACAATACGAGAAATTGGTCACGGGTAAGAAGCAGGACAGATGGTGCACAAAAAGAGCAGATGAAAAGGGCCACACAACAATTAAAAAGCACTGTATCCATCAAGGACAAGTACGCCAAAATACGAGGGTGATAGACAGCCGTGAAATTGGTCATCCGACTCAAACGATGGGGTGGAGCCAACCATGAACGGGTATGGGCAGAGTAACTTGTGAGAGTACAAGGAGGGGCTTTCTCCAGGAAGACAGAGAAAGAACCAATGGAAACGAAGCTGATGTACGAGAAAGGACTTAAGTGGGGAAGAGTAAGAAAATAGTGGGAAGAGTAGAGGAATGATAAATACACAGGACGAGGGTGAGATTAAGGAGTCTTTACCAAATTTTTCGAGAGAGTCTTTACTAAAAACGTCGGGAGTCGATAACTAAAGTTACGGAGAGTCGGTGAAGTCCGTTATAATGATTCAGAGTAGTGACTAAAACACTTAAAAGTTTTACTAAAAAACTTCGTAAGTCGAGAACTAAGGTTACGGAGAGTCGGTGAAGTTCGTTATAATGATTCGGAGTAGTGACTAGAACACTTAGAGAGTCGAGCTAAAGTTTACGGAAATTCGAAGTAACGGTTCGGATAGTTTACTTAGAATCAAGTGATGTCATCAATAAAACGATCTGTGAAGTGAAAATAAATATATAATAGTGAAAGTGTATACGTGTGAATTACTTCATGTAGGAGTTCCATTCCTTATGCACGCAATGAGACAGTCTTCAACGCAATTGAAGGAGCGTCTACATCTCCATACGCTGAATTAAGTAGTAGAGAGAGAGTCCAGAATGACGACGCGCCGTAGTTTATGGAATACGTCATCAAAGTAAATTTTTTATGTATTAATTTTATTTCTAAATCACCTGTCTGTCTCTCTAAAAGAATCCACATAGAGAATTTCATAATATAGGATATACTCATTTAAAACTTACTTATAAATGATAAAATCACAGTGTTTTAAAATTATAGAGAATTATAGACAGCACACTATTATGAATCCATTTAAAATTATACTTATAATGAAATGAGCAATTAGTTTGTAAGAAGTAATTCATGCTTTAATGATACTATGATACTCAAAAGTAATCGTAGGATAAAAGGAATACTGAAGTGTGAAGAGATATTTTAGTTTCTTTTATAATTGTTTTATTTTATTGGTAGAAATAATGTATTAAAATACTTCTTGATAACCAATTGTTAACCAAATTTGTACTATGATACCAATAACAATAATCGTTAACGTAATAAATGTAGTAGTATACAGACAAACCCGTCTTATATATTTATTGAAGAAAACCATATTAAATTAATCATTAGAATTAGCTGTCAATTCCTTCCAAGTAATATTAAATAATAGAGTAATATAACCTGTGATTACATAACTACTAATGAATAAATTATTATTACAATTAAAAAAAAAACTTGAGATAGTAAACGTTGACAATTAATATTAGCATTGCATTTGACGCCCACACTAGGGAACATAATTAAGATAATAAATTAATTGATGCAAGTAAATTTGCATAAATAAAATATAGTTATATTTGGCGCCCAACGTGGGGCATTACAATTGTCAATTACTTCCAATAAACCTTTATATTTGGCGCCCACACGCACGGCTTGACAAATAAAAGTATAATTGTTAAGCGGGCAGAGAGCAGACAGTGTGCATGTTAAATTTATAAGTTGTTTAGAAATAAGTTACAATAGAATAATATCAGACCCTAAGTATATCTGAATGATTACGCGTCTACGGGCAAAAATGGCTACAAACGAGAATTCGAAAAGCCAAGAATTCGATATTAACAACCAGTTAGGGGTCGAAGGATTAGAAGGTAACACCAAGGACAGTAATGAAAGTAACAACACCGCCGAGGAACATAGCCAAAATCGGGCGAGGGGACCATCCGACGGTAGCGAGATGAACTTCGCTATGTTGATGGAGTTCATCAAGAATCAAAGTGAAGAAACGAGAAGACAGATCGAAGAACAGAAACAGGAAATAATGCGACATAACGAAGAACAAGCTGGGAAATTAGAAGAAAGGATTAACAAAAGGTTAGAAGAAAATATCGCAAGAGTAAATGAAAATTTACAAGGCCAGATCAATCAGGTAAATATTGAGTTGCAAGAACAAACCAAGAAGTGGGAAGGAAAACTTGGCGAGTTGCAGAAGAAGAGTGAAAGTGGGATGAAAGAAATCAATAAAGAATTAAAGAAACAGAATAAAGAAAATAAAGAGTTACGCGAAAAGGACCGCCGAGAATGGGAAGAAGCAATCAATAAGACCCAAGATCTGAACAAAAAACAAATCGAAGGTGTCGAACGTCAGGTAAGGAGTCTGAAGGACGCTCACCACAGCACCGAGGAGAAATTAAACGGAGTTTCAGTAGAGAAGGGTAGAAGGCTGGATGAGATGGCTAGTAACCTGTCAACAATACGGGAAAATCAGCAGAGAGTTCAGCGGAGGCTGGAAGAAATGGAACAACGACCGGCCGTCGCCATAAATGGGAATCATGGCAATAAAGAAATCACATTTGATGGTGAAGATAGCTTCCCTATGGAATTCCTAAAAGAACTCAAGGAGTTACAAGAAGCGTATTACCCAACAGAAAACACGAGGTGGATCGGCAGACATTTAACTGGAGAAGCAGCCATATGGTGGCGCATCGTAAGAAGCCAAATAAACTCGTTCCAAGAATTTGAAGAAAGATTTGTAGAGAAATACTGGGGAGCGACTCAACAGGAACGGATTCGTGACCAGCTTGAATACGGCCGATACAACTCTCACGGAACTCTCAGCACGATACAATACATGGAAAGGTTTGTGTTACAGTGTCGGCAATTAATACCAATCATGTCAGATCAACATCTGATTAAGAAATTAGCGCGGCACTACAATAGAGAAATACAGGTAGCCGTCGTAACAAGAGGGATAACCTCGATTAATAATTTTGAAATTCTATTACGTGAATACATGAATGTATCAAGTCGCGCACATAATGACGCGCAAAAGACAGAAGAACGAGGACCCAGAAAGGCCAACGAACACAACTTTCCCAAGCAACACAAGCAATGGGGCGATGAACAAAGGCGAGGGTGGCAAAAAGATTATGTAACGAAGCCGAAGGCTGAGGGCAGGCAGCCAGTCATAAATTCGTTAGTTGTTGACAACCAGGCATCAGGTAGCAGCAAAAGTAATGGGGGAGGAAACACGAAAAAGGACAATAATTGACAACTAAGTGGGTCAATGTGCCCCACTGTTTACCAACAAACCGAGCGGTCTAACGGAATCGACACCAAAGTAAATATTTTGTTTCCAGACTTACGTCACGAACTCTTGGAAGAACCGGGACAGAACATTAACATATCGTTTGTAAAAACTCCTGAGTTAAGTATTAGCATTAATAAAATAAATTTAATCGCCTTGATTGATACGGGCAGTGCCATTAATGCCTTATCGGAAGAATGGTACAACAATAATAAAGATAAAATCGGCCAACACGGAGTACTTAGCGTGAATAACACAACGATAATTAGCGCCATGGGCAAACGATCTAAGCACGTTAGAAAACAAATATTTTGTGAAATTCACGTCAATAATAATGTTCATTATGATTGTGTTTTTAATCGTCCCAGGACTTGCACGAGAGTGTATCCTCGGAATGCAATTCTTGAAACAAACGCATAGTAAAATAGATATCGAAAGAAATAACATACAAATGAAGACCGAGGTAAATACTTTCGCTATTGAAGAATCTTACGAATTACCGTTGATGGAAATCAAGGAAGAGGTTGACAACATTGACGGGAAAATTAATAAAAAAAATCAAGGAAATGGAGGACGCAGACGCCACAATGGGACGGCAGCTGGAACAATTGTTATACAGGTACCAAGATGTATTTGATGAGAGGCCAGGACGCATCCGTGGATATGAACACCACTTCACAGTATCCGATAAAACACTGTATCTGCAGAGAGGCTGGCCCGTGCCAATAAAATATCACCAAGCCGTTCAAACAGAGATTAAAAGAATGATAAATTACGGGATTATTGAACGTACACAAAGCGCTTATGTTAACCCCCTAGTGACTGTCATTAAGCGAGATGGAAGGGTTCGGTTATGTTTGGATGCGCGGAAGATAAACAGCGTGACTACGCCTGACTACGAGGGACCACCCCCGATCAACGAGATCTTGGCCAGGTGTAGCAACATCCGCGTAATGTCGACCATCGACCTGACCAGCAGCTTTTGGCAGATACCATTGGCAGAGTCATGTCGAGACTACACCGGATTCCTGCATGAAGGCAAGTGTTATAGGTTTTGTGTGACACCGTTTGACTCAGCACAAGTCTCGCCAGTTTAGCACGTGGGTTAGATCACGTCCTAAGGGAAGATGTGAAGAAAAATATTATTGTTTACGTGGATGATATTTTATGCTTCTCCGAAAATGAACATGACCACATTAAATACTTAACAGATCTGTTAGAGAACTTGAAACAGGCAAACATGACAATAAACCTAGAGAAATCACAGTTCTTTAGGAAACAAATTCAATACCTGGGATATTGCCTCACCACTAGTGGAATAAAAGCTACGCCGGAGAAGGTTGCAGCTATACAAAACTTTCCGTCGCCCAAAAATACGAAACAACTTAAAGGTTTTTTAGGCCTCACAAACTTTTATAACAAATTTACCTCCAAGTATGCAGTGTACACCCAACCGCTGTTGAAACTACTTCAAAAGGGTCAAAAATTCAAATGGGACTCAATTATGGAAGACCACTTTAAAAGGGTGAAAACCTTATTTATAGATACCGTTATGTTGAAGTTTCCCATAACAGGAAGACGTTTTTACTTGCAGTGTGACGCCAGCAACTATGCGTATGGTGGTCAGTTATACCAGATCGACAACAACGGAGAGGTTGCTGTAGTAGCATTCACAAGTAAGACATTCAAAAATGCAGAAAGGAATTATTTTGCCACTGAACGGGAACTCCTCGCAATAGTCCAGTGTTTACAAAAATTCAGGAGTTACATTCTAGGGCAGCCGTTAACCATCATAACAGACAACAAAGCTTTAACATTCTTACAGAAGTGCCACCTAAACAATACACGAATCACAAGATGGATCTTGAGTATCCAAGAATATAACTTCGAAATACGACATTGTAAGGGCAAGGAGAACGTGGTTGCTGATACCCTCAGTAGATACCCAGAGGACCATAAAGGGGATGACGCACTGGAGGAAAGGTATGAATATTATATTAACAGTATTGAAGTTAAATTAACTAAAGATGTTGCAGAAAAACTACGTAACATAGGGCGAATCCAAAGTATGAATGAAAAGGTGGCGACATTAATAAATAAGCTCCATGAAGGAACCGATGACCACACAAATAAGTACTACAAACTCATTAATAAGAAACTGTACCGTAAAGTTAAGGAAAATTGGAAACTGTATATTCCCAAGGAAGTCCGAACAGAATTAATTAAAGAAAGCCATCAAATTTATGGACACACGGGCACAAAGAAAACGATGCAACTACTGAAGGAGTGTTTTACTATGGACGCGATGTGTAAAACAGTTAGTCAGATAATAAAATCCTGTGACGTCTGTCAAAAATGTAAAGACAGCGGAAATAGGACCATAGCAGGGGAGACGCGACCAATTGTACCAAAACACAGGGGAGAGTTGGTCAGCCTTGATTATTATGGGCCACTCCCTACATCCAGTGGTGGTGTTAAATACCTGTTAGTCATAGTTGACAACTTCACTAAATTTGTGGAGTTGTACGCACTACGGCGAACCACGACAACTGTCACCTTAAAGAGGATCCAACAATATATTAAGGATCACGACAAGCCAGTCAACATTCTGACGGATAATGGAACCCAGTTCACTTCAAAAAAATGGGCACGTGGTTTAGAAGAATTGGGAATAAGGCCAAGATTCACTGCGATTCGAAACCCGTGTACGAATATTGCGGAGCGGTGGAACCGGCAGCTGGGGAACCTGTTCAGAGTGTTTGTGCGAGAGAAACACACTAAGTGGGCATCTTGTATTAAAATCATAAAAGCCTGCCTGAATGAGACATACCAGGAAACAATAAGGATGACACCATATGAAGCCCGGTTCGGAAAGAAGCCGACCAGAGATTGGGAGAAATATGTGGATGCATCTGCGCTTCCGAACGAAAAGGTAGATCTCAGCAAGATCCAACTACGTATTAAAATGAAAGGAAGTACGCAGGCTGACAGGATTAATAAATCCAAAAGTATAACGAAGTTCAAGGTCGGAGATCAAGTGCTGATACGCACATATAAACCCTCCGACGCAACACAGAATATAATTGGAAAATTCTGTGCTCTCTACGAAGGACCATATAGGATCGTGAAAGAAATTGGAGGTGCCACATACGTGTTGCAAGAGGACGGAAAGAAGGTAGCCCGAGGAGTATTTAATACAAGACAATTGAAACTTTATCATTCAGATTGTTTAGGGGAATGATCAATTGCCTTGTATACAAAAAGAAATGTTATAAGAAGAATTATGTAAATGTATATAGTCATCTAATAAATTATGAACTATCAGTATAATTGGAATCTATGTTATGTCATAATAAATTAGTAAGATAGTAGTTGGTAGTAATAAGGAAATTCTGTGTGCTATTATAAAGTAATTAGCAATAAATTTCTAACTTATTGTATAGTGATATGAGAGTATAAAAACTTGAATGATTATTATTATTAATTTTGTAATTGTGTCTATTTTATTGCTCAATATTAACCAAAGTATATGTACATTAAGCAAATTTAACTCAAAGATATAATATGGAAACAGAACTAATTTAAGTAGGAAATTGTTGTGAAGCAAATCCGATATTCATGTATAGCTTTAAGAATGTATAAAGGCTTTGTAAATTGGACAAGTAAGTAAATTATGTGAATAGTAAATAACACTGAGTTAAGAGTCATAATATCACTTATGTTATTATCTATGGACAAACTGCCAGAGACACATAAAGTTAATCATGATTCTAATTTGTAAGTATTGTTATATTTGTAATGAGCATATAATTTAGTTTTTTTTCGTATTTGTGTGAAATATTGGGTAAATTTAAATAATATGTAGCGGTAATAAATTCATAGATAAGATAGCAATTAAATGTAAATTAATTAAGCTCATAAATGTTCAATTAGGTAAAGATTTGTGAAAAAATGGATTCATAAAAGGGTGATGTCAGCAATAAATTCGATATTGGGACCAAAAACCCACCAACAGTAAGGTGCCACCAGACAGTAGGTCAACCCAAAAGATGACACTTCTGATACACTATATTCAAGGAAAGATGAGCACTGAAGAATACCAGAGATCGGGCGTGAATTTGGCTCCATTTGATCCGGAAGATTGATCAATCGACCCAAATTGGGGACAGTTATAACTATGAAATGTCTAGATAAAATTTTTTTTTTGTAAGTGGACGGTGTAACGAGGGTTGCTGACAGATATACGATGGCTCGGTAACATGTTGTTCAAGACAAGGGAAGGCAAGGGTTTAGGCGAACAATGCCTAAAGTCGCAGCAGTTGTAGGGTGAAGCGAATTGCGGGTGACGCGCAACGGCCCAAGATAGACAAAGGCGAAATATATCACTAAGAAGAAACAATAGAAAGGAAAAGCCTGACTTGAATAGACAATACGCTTCCACTATGAACGAACGACGGGACGTCCAGCTTTACCAGAAGGCTACGCGACGAAGAAAGGCTTGGAGAGCAAGATATAGCAGCTGTCTGGAATACTCAGAATTTACCACACTCGTCGTGGGAACGACTAGGAGAAACTAGTTGACAATACGAGAAATTGGTCACGGGTAAGAAGCAGGACAGATGGTGCACAAAAAGAGCAGATGAAAAGGGCCACACAACAATTAAAAAGCACTGTATCCATCAAGGACAAGTACGCCAAAATACGAGGGTGATAGACAGCCGTGAAATTGGTCATCCGACTCAAACGATGGGGTGGAGCCAACCATGAACGGGTATGGGCAGAGTAACTTGTGAGAGTACAAGGAGGGGCTTTCTCCAGGAAGACAGAGAAAGAACCAATGGAAACGAAGCTGATGTACGAGAAAGGACTTAAGTGGGGAAGAGTAAGAAAATAGTGGGAAGAGTAGAGGAATGATAAATACACAGGACGAGGGTGAGATTAAGGAGTCTTTACCAAATTTTTCGAGAGAGTCTTTACTAAAAACGTCGGGAGTCGATAACTAAAGTTACGGAGAGTCGGTGAAGTCCGTTATAATGATTCAGAGTAGTGACTAAAACACTTAAAAGTTTTACTAAAAAACTTCGTAAGTCGAGAACTAAGGTTACGGAGAGTCGGTGAAGTTCGTTATAATGATTCGGAGTAGTGACTAGAACACTTAGAGAGTCGAGCTAAAGTTTACGGAAATTCGAAGTAACGGTTCGGATAGTTTACTTAGAATCAAGTGATGTCATCAATAAAACGATCTGTGAAGTGAAAATAAATATATAATAGTGAAAGTGTATACGTGTGAATTACTTCATGTAGGAGTTCCATTCCTTATGCACGCAATGAGACAGTCTTCAACGCAATTGAAGGAGCGTCTACATCTCCATACGCTGAATTAAGTAGTAGAGAGAGAGTCCAGAATGACGACGCGCCGTAGTTTATGGAATACGTCATCAAAGTAAATTTTTTATGTATTAATTTTATTTCTAAATCACCTGTCTGTCTCTCTAAAAGAATCCACATAGAGAATTTCATAATATAGGATATACTCATTTAAAACTTACTTATAAATGATAAAATCACAGTGTTTTAAAATTATAGAGAATTATAGACAGCACACTATTATGAATCCATTTAAAATTATACTTATAATGAAATGAGCAATTAGTTTGTAAGAAGTAATTCATGCTTTAATGATACTATGATACTCAAAAGTAATCGTAGGATAAAAGGAATACTGAAGTGTGAAGAGATATTTTAGTTTCTTTTATAATTGTTTTATTTTATTGGTAGAAATAATGTATTAAAATACTTCTTGATAACCAATTGTTAACCAAATTTGTACTATGATACCAATAACAATAATCGTTAACGTAATAAATGTAGTAGTATACAGACAAACCCGTCTTATATATTTATTGAAGAAAACCATATTAAATTAATCATTAGAATTAGCTGTCAATTCCTTCCAAGTAATATTAAATAATAGAGTAATATAACCTGTGATTACATAACTACTAATGAATAAATTATTATTACAATTAAAAAAAAAACTTGAGATAGTAAACGTTGACAATTAATATTAGCATTGCATTTGACGCCCACACTAGGGAACATAATTAAGATAATAAATTAATTGATGCAAGTAAATTTGCATAAATAAAATATAGTTATAAATTTAACAACGCGTGCAAACAATATTTTATTTAGTCTACAGCTAAAACTAAAGCACTGTCTATTTCTCCAACATCGGTGAGCTGCAAGTTTGTAGTAGACCACGAAATTCTGGAGCATATAGTAGAAGTCAACTACGTAGGGGTAACGATAACAAGATATGGTATAATAGGCAAAGAAATAAGCGTCCAGATTTGCAAACACGGTGTCAGAGTATACTGAGTAATGTTATCTGAAACAAAAATTTTTAATTTGAAAATGAAAGCAACGATATATATAAAAGTAGAGTGAGGGCTATCCTGATGTAGAGGACAGAGCGAGACCACCAGAAACCACTACAGCTAGGAAGCAACGACAAGTTGTTGAGATGAAGTCGTTGAGAACAATGATAAGGAGAACATGACGAGATAGAATAACAAATATTAGTATTCGAGAAACATGCGATGTACAAAAATATAGTGGACTGGCTACAGGAAAGACACTACAACTCTGGAATGACATGTCGACAGGATGGATGATGACAGGTTAGTCAGGAGGGCCCGGGATAATCGTCAAAATGCTAAAGAGGCAATATCCCCAACCATGAATTCGATGGGCCGATTGTATTGTGTATTTTAGTTGATTATAAACAGGAGAATCTCTTAAATTACTATAAAAAGAAGAAGATGGCGAAGAAAATTTGAATTGTTGCAACGTTAGTATACTTGGACTGACAAAACGAAGCCAAACTTTGTCTCTCTGTCTGACTATAACTGCAAATTGTTAAAATAAATAGGATGAAAAACTTTAAAGCGAACTATAAACCGACGTGTATGTGTGAGTGCGACCCAAACCAAGAGAGTGTGTGAGTCTTGCAGCGCGCGCGCGATGTGCGTCAAGTCAATTTACTGTACTTTGCATACGTGAAAATCGAGTTTTAAACAAAATATTATGCAATTCACTATGTTACGGGGATAGCGTTCTTGAGCATCGAACTTACATTGTTGCGATTTTCGCATAAATCACGATGTAAGAGTTATGGAGTTGGCAAAATTATTAAACAGCAGAAAAATCCGTACACTTTTGTATTAAAACTTTTCTGAAACAATAATAATTCTAAAACGTTTCTGATAATAAATAAATAATAAACTTTACTGAAACTTTGTGTAATTTAAATGCATACAAATATGATGAGTGTAAAACCCTTGTTAGATCACTCCCTGATTTAAATAGTATTTTGAATTTGACTGCTGATGTGCCACCAAATTTCCAAGAACACATTTTAAAGAAAGAGAATAGTAAAGCAATAAAAATAAATAATTGCATTTTAAATACTTTAAAAGAGAACAAGAGTCGTTAACATAAGACAAGAATTGTAAATTGAAAGAAAGCCATCTATAAAAATGGTGATAATTAAAGCAAGAAGAGAGAAACTATTGAATGTAAAGATTATCTGAAGAAGAACGTTCAGTTATAAAAGTTACAGAATTCATAAAAGCTAATAAAACAGCTAGGTTCTGTAAGCACACAAAAGATCCATTACGAAGGTAGTAAACAATGTTTCTTTATTATGAAAGGTTTTAGAATGTTAGAGTTTTATTGAGACAAACTTACTACTGTAATAATGGCAGAGCCTTTCTAATACTGGTTGCTGATTAACACATTTTATGTCTTTTAAAATTTCTAATTAATCTCTTTTACAATATTCTCGTTCACACTTTTTTACTTCTTCTTCTTCTTTTTCTTCTTCTTCCTCTTCTTCTTCTTCTTCTTCTTCTTCTTCTTCTTCTTCTTCTTCTTCCTTACCAGGCGCATCTACCTGTTCCGGTTTTAGCATCCGGTTTTAGTTCCTGGTCTTCAAAAGCGTACCTTTCTCACAGACTCGAATTGCCGAGATGAAATACTTTAAGCAGAACAGAGTCTAATGGAATACATCAGTCTATTGGAAAGAGAGATGTTGGTAGAAAAAGGCAAGACGGTATTCCGAGCAGGTCAAAGGGCCTAATCCCTGAAGTGCAGATGCGAAGATGATGATACTAGGGGTTTAGTTATTTCTCCCACCTTACTTCAAATTTTGTTGACTATAATCTAAATTACCGAATTCTTAAATTTCATTAAACACAAACTCTTCAACCACGTTGTTTATTCCAAGTCAGCGTATGCGAAATTCGTGTCGCTTAATTATGCAAAGTTGATGTTACATTACATGAATATCTATGAGGTGTTTACATTTAATATTTTTAGCAGCGCATATGAAACGCCATTATCGTTATTCTAACTACAGTCAGTGAAGCCAAACTGTGTGTGAAATAAAACCAAACTACCGTATGGTTTATGTTCGTTAATGTTGGCGTGACAATGTTTACCGAGTCCATTGCGAACGAAAAATACCAGAGTACATTTAATTATGTATATGTCATGTTTGCTGTATGCGTGCTGTAGGTGCGTTATAGGTAGCGTGATAATAATTGTTTATGCGTTTTAAAATGTTAGTGTCGTCATCATTACTGTGTGCATTGTCTTGATAAGCGCATGAACAGTGTAGTCCAGAACAGAGGAATAATTCATTAAAACCCAGAGAAACTACTGTCAGGAAACATCCATTGTATCAATTAATTATAATTGTTTTATGTAGATCGAATCGCACTGGATGTAGTTTTTAAATATTGTTACAAAAATTTAAAGGATAATCGTTTTTAAACAGTGGAATGAAGTAACTGAACACTAGATAATTCACGATATTGATTGATGACTCGTTGGGTACTTGGTAAACATATTACTACAAAGGTTTATAAAAACATACAAACACTTGGTAGTTTCACAATTAATTCTTAGCCTCTGACAATTGTTTCAGCCTGTTAGGATATTCTCAAAGAGCTGCTGAGAACAACTAAATATAAAGAATGTGTAGGGTGTGAACATGTGTAATGGTGTGTATATGGACATTTGTGTGGGGAGGGTATGAATATGTGTATGTGGGTCTGACACATATTTACCACCCTACACATTCTTTTTATTTAGTTGTTCTTAGCAGTTTATTGAGAATAGCCTATAGGCTGAAATAATTGTTAGAGGTTAAAAATTGTTTGCGTGTTTTTTTTAAAACCTTCGTACTAGGAAATTCGTTACTCACAAATTTAAAACATGTTCAATGAACAAAGACACTCGTACAGAAGGCTGCGATTGTCCAACACAATAACAGAACGACAATAAATGTCATGTTCAATGAACAAAGACACTCGTACAGAAGGCTGCGATTGTCCAACACAATAACAGAACGACAATAAATGTCTCCTAATTAACAGTGTTGCACTAAATAATACAGTCAATCAATTACAAACTTCTGAGCACAAAAATTTACAATTTACACTTTACACTAAAGCATTATTAAATAACACTCGCCGATTTCCAACTATTAATACCTTCGATTCGCTGTATGTTGGTCACAACTACAACGAGCAAGCGACATCCGAACACTGTTTTTGTTCCCAGTTTTGTTGAAAATAAAATCCGGGGTAGCGGCTCTTGGTCTACTAAATTTGAAATTCTGAAAAATGTTATTCTCAGACGTTTCGGCCTCACCTTTGGAGAGCATTCTCATTGCTAAAACGATTCCAACACAAGACAGACAGAGTGTTACAGTAACCACAGTGCTCTGGCATCCTTTATCACTGTCAGAATCGTTTTATCATTGAGGATGGCTTCAATAGGTGAGGGCAAAACATCTATTAGCATAACAAGTTTAGTAGACTACGACGCGATACCCGGATTTTATTTTCCACACTGTTGGCCCCGACCGTGCAAGCCTCAGAAATACGTGTACTTAGTTTGTGTTGCATAGTAAGTGAAGAGATTTCCTTGGATGCTACAGACTCTACGACGACCAGCCTCTGGAAAGTATAGAAACGTCTACAGCGTTTTGGAATTGCCACGTTGGCCGATTTTATGAATATCGCTGACTTAACCATGAGGTTGGTGCCATGCCATGTAAGTTGCATATCTGATAGGTCTAAGACTGCCCAGCCGCAAGTCTCTTCGTCACGAACTGGAGTAATCGTCTCTAAAATAATGTTCTGGAACGTGATCTAGATGACCAACCTTGGATTTCCGTTGCTTTTCTGGTTGTATCCGATAAACAAGATCGCTGGTCGACTTCCCCAAATTGTAAGGTTCTTCCCAATTAGCATGAAATGTCTGTGGGCTAACACGACGGCATCGTAAGGTATAAACCCAAACATGATTAAACTGAACTATTCCTATACATTAATGATTACAGCAAGGTATCGTAATTACAAGCTGAAGTGACAAGGGAAGTTTCATTTGCACAAAATCTGAATCTACAGACTTATATTGCAGTTAATCGTAAAACACACGCGCGCGCGCGCGCACACACACACACACACAGACAGATTACCTGTTCAGTTAATATCAAAAGTACAGAGAAGCTCATTCAACAAGATAAATGAATTTCGTTTTCCCCTCTGTACTGTTGCTGTTATGACAAATGACGCTGAGAGAGCGGCGCTACAGTTCACTAAGGTTTCTCAGCTGCCGTTCAATGTGCTGCCCCCCGCCCGCCCACAAACTCAGACTCCAACTTATAATTAGTCAACTTTCAACTGTTTAAGTACTTGTAATACCTCTTAAACGACCGAATATATTCTTCGTGTCCTTCGTTGGAAATACTTGTTTCAGGTTAATTGTCATTAAAATTTTACTTATAGTTATAACTTCTTCTGAGAGAATCCATATTATTTTGTTATGTTAATAAAGTTTCAATCAATCATCGCCTTCAAAAGGATATTCGGACTTATACTGTAAGTTATAAAAAATGATGTACATATATTAAAACAACACAAATTTCAAATTCAATTAATTTAAAATATTCATTATCTGATCCGTCAGCGATCATGGAGTTTAATATTCCACTACATGTTTCGGGAATTAAATTCCCATCATCAGGTAAAACTTCTTCTTCCTAATATATAGGAGTCGTCGGTGAAATTATTAAAAACACATACACACACGAACGAATAAAACAAACACAACTGTTAAAAATAAGATAATTAAAACACCGTACACACACAGCTAACGAAGACAGTGCGCACTGCCTGACAGTCACATATCATCCTTTTTTTAACAGTTGTGTTTGTTTTATTCGTTCGTGTGTGTATGTGTTTTTAATAATTTCACCGACGACTCCCTATATATTAGGAAGAAGAAGTTTTACCTGATGATGGGAATTTAATTCCCGAAACATGTAGTGGAATATTAAACTACAAGATCGCTGACGGATCAGATAAGGTATATTTTAAATTAATTGAATCTTATAAGCGATCTGGAGACCATTTATATGATGATAAATTTCAAAATTGGGAATTATTTAACCAAATCCAATAAATTATGCACACAAAAAGTAAATAACAATGCTCAATATAAACTGTACGATTTAAATGAGGGAATTTATTTTTACACTTTTGATTTTTCTAAAGGTTTAAAAATACAAACCCTTGGCAGTTTTAAAATAGCAGGCCAGTTGTTCTTAGTATCTCCTTCAGAATAGCCAAATAGGCTGAATCAATTGTCAGAGTGTAGGGATAAATTGTAAAACTACCAGCGTTTGTGTTTTTAAACCGTTTTAAGTAATATATTTACTAAATGCCTAACGAGTCTTTAATAATATTCACTTTTTATTTGACGTAACTGATTGTGTTTGGCAGAGTCTGTTTTGTATAGTCTGCTGTAATTTCCAGTTCTTTTCTTTTTATGTTATGATGATAATTTTTAAATGTTTTTGGTATAGTTTTAAATATCATTCTGAATACGATTCGAGATTGTAACGGATCGAAACACAGTAGAAGTAACGAAATACTGCGTATCTGTTCGAAGTACGAGTTATAAACGTAAATCGCATGAAACAGCCGATTTTTTAGTGCTTCATTGAGCGTAATAGCTGTACAACTACGACTTCAGAGGGAAAAATTAAAAAGGAAGATTTGTTAAAGGAAAGCCAACGACAAATATGGTTCAAATTCCTGAAGAAGTAGGGTTGAGGCGATACAGGTGTTTCAATAAAAAGCCAATCAACCGAAAAATGTGATGACTTCACAATATGGCCGCCCACCAAACTTTACATTGTGGATAGTGGAAGAAGAAGAAAGGAAGGCCAGGTATTATATTGTTACAACGGTCTCACTGATCGTCGTATGGTACAGTGGAAACAAATACAGACACTAATGAAGTTACTAATAACCCGCTTTAATTATTCACAAATAATAACTGTTAACAACTCGTACAATAATTCCAGTTAAATTTGTCCACACGCAATAATAATCTCAAAAATTAGAGTTCTACACTAATTATAACACAATAACATTTCGCTACAATGCTTCAACAGACACTCGATCCGTGCTAAGGAAAATCGATCAACGAACTGAACTGACTAACCCAGACGCTCTGCTTTATAAGTCGCGCAGAGGTCCAGAATAGTTTTCCCTACTTACTGCACGCCAGCTAATGCGTATTTCAAGTGTTCTCCAGAGTACTCTGGAACGTACTTGAGCGCGGCATCGACTGAGGCGCACCTGCTTGATTAGCGGAAGGGCGAGTGGAAGATATTCTAGGCTGTTCGGTCTCGTTACAGTATATCCAGTAAACCACAATAATATGTTATGTGTTTGCAGACTTAATTAAAATAAAATATAATATTTGCCAGTCAAATAAATGTTACTAATATTGGTAGTAATAAGTGGTTTTCGGATGTCCTGACCATAGAATTAAGCATTTATTACTTTTGGCCGTTAAATGCATTAAAACAGCATTTAATTGAATAAAATAATGAATATAATGCTGGACGCGCAAATGTGGCGATATTTTACTGCAACATATGAATACAAAGTGCCATGGTAGCCTATCTGTTACGGCGAAGCAATTATTGTTCTCTACAAACACATTCGTTACGTGTTGTTGGATTGTTACACACACATACAGTAAATAATACAGGACTCGGCAGCGCCACAGTGTATTGTATAGGGCTATTATAATAGTTGTTTATTATTGTGCTGTTAGCTACATCTCACACGGTCATTCAACATACACACCGTATATATATTAAATTTTGCGTCCCTGCATACCAATATGAGCCGTATTTTCTATGGCCATAATATGTAGAGGAAGTCAGAACGGTCGCATGGAGCGTCGTGTTTGTATACAGTGGAAACAGACTACAGTAAACTCTCGATTATCTGCGGGGTTTAGTCCGCGATTGCTGCCAATAATCCACAACATATAAAAAAAGCAGAAAGTAAAAAAACAAAGATTGTAGTAAAATTAGCTGTTTATTTAAAGTAAAGCGGTACTTTAAATTCCCGTTAAGCCGCTCATCAAGGGACCTCGTGAAAGCCGCGTATTAAGCTGGATGCTACCAAGCAGCAATATATTCATACCAAAATTGTGTATACTGTTTCCGTTCTTAGTTTAATCCTGGTGTAAGCAAACAGGCGTGGTGCATCTGAAACGCTATTTGCTACTTGAATTAGAGGCATGTCACTCTGACAGAAGGAGTACAGACAGGGTACATATAATATTGGTAGGCCTACTGTCGTAAATTGTAATAATTTGTCCTGACCAAAGTAAAATTTGTGTGACAGTGTCATACCGACAGTGAAACATTTTATAACATCAGTTAATGGCTTTTTTATAGATAACAGTTTAAATATCGCAACAAACAAAAAAGTAAAATTTATTTAAAACGAAAACAGAAGCTGTGATAATTTCCGGTGTACTGAATATTATCAGTTTCTGGCAGAGAGTAATTCAATGCCTTCCATATCTGTGTCTGAATTTGTATCATCACTTGAGTCAGCGTTATTGTTGATAAGATTGTTCATTGTCCACAACGCTGTCGGTAATGTGGGCAAGTTGCCGTAGCTTATCATCTTCCTTAATTATATGCTGCATTTAATGATTCCACTAGTCCACCGTTGTTTGATTTACCGCCTTCGCAATAATTGTTCTATAAACAATATACATTGTTTTATATGAAGCAGCAACGTTGTGTTGTGACAGGCAACATATCCTGTCAACTGACTCCATTTTAATTCAATACGATTCAGAATTCAGTGATAAGGAGGAAGTATTAAAACGACGTACCCCGGTTCTAATGTCGGGAAGATAACTTACATGACTAACAGACATTCTGCACATGCGCGTAATACATTACTATGTGAACAATGTCAACCCCCCTGACCGTGGGTTTCAGATTTGCCACGTGGGTTTGTTTATATCAGGATTGAACAAAGAACGGAACCAGTGTACAAAATCCAAGTAAACCTTTGTCACGTTTTCATACGCAGCAAGGATCAGATTAGAAGTGAGTTACCGCAAACGTATGAATTAAAAGTGTCAGGAAAATACATGTCAGTGAAGACACTGCCGACCCGCCGGCAAACATCACAGCTGACGTTCAACTTCAGTGTCTAATATTTCACATCCGTTAACTAAACTAGGAGAGTACAAAGGTTTTCAGTTATAGCGCTCAAACATAAAGAAAAACATACTGGGAAACTTAATTTTCCAGTCAATACTTCCGCAGTCGCAGTAACGTACTACTTTAGACTGAACTCCATGTCCCTGAGAGGAATGCAAAGTAGAGAGAGAGAGAGAGAGAGAGAGAGAGAGAGTGAGAGAGTGGGGAGAGGAAGTAGACACCTGCACGCCTAGGTTCGCGCATTGGTGTAAATAAACTAATAAACTAACGAGTATTGAGAAATAGCGATTCACATCTAAAAAATAACATGTTTCTCCCAGATTCCCCCAAAAATTTTAATTTGCACAAGGTACTTGTAACGCATCATTACAATTTCTGGTTTTTCAATGAACACTTTTATTTTACTTCTACTTTTCTATACTTGAATCTTACACTTTTAAACACTCCCGTTAAAGACTTAGCGCCCAATGGGAAATGGATTTTTTCTTTCACAATTGGTAGGAGATTTTTAACATTGGTTACAAGATTTTGATTTTTATAAAACTCTTGAACATTACTTTCTTACTACACACTTATCAAAATCGTCAAGAAAAAGTTTCCTTTTTTAAATGTTTTACGTTTAATCCACGGTGTGGAGAGTTTTCTTTCTGGACTGCATTTCTTTTGCTTTCTCAAGTATTTAACGAACCCTTCCGGTTTATTACAATAATACGCATCTCGTTTTGTTGCTTGATGCAGTGGGTATGGCAGTGAGTTTTGTTGTTTTCCTCCATTCAGTTTTTCAATTGCATTACTAATTATTTCGTGACCTTTACTGTGAACAACGAAACTTCATTTTCTTTCTTTCGATGACGCTTTAAGAGACATGTGAATACACAGCTACAAATAAACAAATAAGAGGATAATTTACTCATTAACTGAAAGAAAATGAAAATACACTAATCCTAAACGATAGTTTACAAATTCGTATCGTCAATGTTACTATAACGCAACTACTTGAAGAGTACTAAGTTGTAAATACAAAACCAATAATAGCCTACGTAGTTTTGGAGCGCCCTTAATACCTCAATAATGAAAACCAGACAGCAGTAAAATTACAAAGTGTGTAATGTCTGATTTTCCTTTTCAGTGGATGCCAGTCTTAATGTGAACAAAGTACGCAGGTGTCACGAACCGTTGGCCTTGACAAAGTAACACTCCTAACACAAACACACTCACTCATACTTTTATCGCCTCTATAAGAGAGACAGAGTTCAGTCTCTTGCAGTACATATGCCCAGGTAACTCACGGTAGCCGCTTACCTCTCGGTAAGCGGTGACACACTCCGTCCCTTGGACATAAATTTACATAACTTACATAATTTTAAAACAATATTGTTTATGGTAGTTTATAAAACAGTGAATTAAGACTAGTAAAACAGAATCTATGTTATTCATCTGAAATTTATCCCCGCTTACAGAAAAAAAATCCGCGGGTTACCGCAGAATACCCGCAACGCGGATAAACATATAAATCGTACTTGGCACCAGACGGAATTGTTACTTAGTACAGTACTTTAATTACAATTTAAGTAAACCAAAAACAATAAAAACTTGTATGCAACAATTATGCAAATTTACGATTGTCCAACACAGAGTAACATAAGGCACAATAAATGTCAACCATTTAACAGTACCGCACTTAATAATACAAGTCGCCAGTAATACACACGTCTGCACTGAAAATAAACAAGAAAAAATAACAAGAAATCGGATAATGCGCACCAAATCGCTGATCTGAAGTAAACTAATCTCTGCTTCTGAATCCCTTTGCTATGCTCCGGCTGTGGTGTAGTCCGTGAGGAAAACATGTCTGCATACCGGTGTACTAATCGGCCAACGTCTGGAATAGAATAGTCTGGGGCAACGTTTCTCAACCGATTTAACGCAACCCACTCTTGCATCCCGAGGGCGCGTTTGGTGGGTTGCAAAGTCAGGCTCGAAAATTTATCTACTGTGTCTCATAACCCTATTACATTTAGTGTTATCAGGTATAATTAACTATGTATACTTTGTATAAGTGTAAAATAAAAATTTAAGGTACTCGATGTTACCAAATTATGATTATAAGCTGGGTGCCTACATCTAGTAATACCGGAGTATAGGGCCTACACACAACTAATTCTACCTGCGCTCATGCTTATGGATCCTATGAAGTGTAACATCCTTCAAAATGGGTTCCATACTTAAAAAGGTTGAAAACCACTGGTGTAGGGCGTTGCGGAAGTTTGCCAATCGCACAGCGCGTGCTAAGAATCACATAACGACAAATGATCTTTATTCCCTCTCCGTAATCAGTAAAATGTAAATCAACTGTTTATAGCTAACACGCGCGCGCGCGCAATCATTACGCACGAAATGCAAAGGTTAGTTTAGGAACAACCTTGAATCAAAGATGTAATTGTATTGTTGATATGTACAAGCGAATCGGATCGACAAGAATTGTATTTATGTGAATGAGAACGCTCATAATCGATAAAAGCCTGAAATTAAGTACATAAAGATTCGTGTGATGCACTGTTACGTCTTTTTGGTTATACTGAAGAAAGTCAGTCTTCTTTTCTTACTGCAAAGGAAGGAGAAAGTGAAAGTGAATGTGCCCGTTTTTGAATTATGTTACACGTGTAAATTTTTTTATTAACAAACGCGTATTTTACATTATCGTGTTTTCCTTAGAGTTTCCAGCGACAAAAAATGTGACGGTAAGCTGATAAAATGAGAAGACACTTGTTGAAAATATTCACGAAATGTTTAATAATTTTGGCGTTACTCAAAATACGTTGTTCTCATTTTCGTAACGATCCGACCTCGGAAACTATCATCAACCTACACGTAAGAAATGTTATAGTCCGCGCGCGGGCAGAAACACACGCACGAACTGACGCATGCACGTGCGTACAAGTAAAGCAAGCGCCGCTGTTCATATAAGCAGCGGAGAAGAGAAGCTCATACAACAAGATAAATGAATTTCACTTTCTCATTATGACAAATGACGCTCACAAAGCAAGCGGCGGCAGCCATACACTTTACCGAAGAAATTAACGTTTTCACTGCGCTCAGTGTTCTCCGACGCAACTTATAATTAGTTAACTTTCAACTGCCTAAGTACTTCTAATACTTCTTAAATGAACGAAAATAGCTACTCTTTCAACTCTCCGCTCAAAATACCGTACTTCCCGCGCGCGGTAGTTAAAAGTTAGGAACGCGCATGTCTCCTTAAGAAATACGAAACTCCCCCACATAAGCACAAGGGCGTGGGGTATATTCACACACAGGTACAATTTCACCACTATCACCGCCACCACCTCCATCATTATCATTTTCATCATTTTCGGCATCATCAGCTCGCGCCTGCCAAATGATGAGCTAGTACCTGTTTCACTTTAACATTGTTTTGTAGTGAATGGTTTTATATCCTAGACATACACCCTTTGTGCATGCGCGCGTACGAGCGTGTTTCGATAGGCCTCAAATAATCAGGATTTACCCATATAGGCCTGTTGCGTGATGAGCAGGATGGCGCAATATTTTAGAACAGCGCTGATTTATCTTGGAGTGGTGAACACTATAATATAATGTAGGTAACTTTGCTTGTTAACACGTGCCGTGAAAATTCTGTTAGTAGAGATCTGGAAAGAATTGTGACATTCGATTTTTCAGCGTCTGATAATAGTTTAAAGTTTCCGCGAATTAAGAATGCGAATCACAAATTTTGCCATCAACTGTTATAAAACTGATGGATTATAAAGTCACAAACAACGACATTAAATCCTATACAATAGCATTATGAAGTCTTAACATCGACATTCGAAAGTCTTCAACAACGACGTTATCAAATCCTAAACAACGGTATTATCAAGACTTAAGTGTCATTGTTTAGGACTTGATAATGTGGAAGGCAGTTAATACGGTTGTTTACCTAGTACGCCATAGAAACTAGTTCACAGCCCTGATCTAGGGGCATAATGGAAAGGGAAAACACACATAGGAGAATTTGGATGAAATAAAACGAAGATTAAATTGCTTAGTGATTAAGAAACTGTTTTACAAGGAAAGAGATTGCGAAACAACAATATCTGGGTTAGGGAGAGGAAGAAGACGAAGAAGAAGAAGAAGAAGAAGAAGAAGAAGAAGAAGAAGAAGAAGAAGAAGGAGATGATGTTGAAGATGATGATGATCATGATGATGAAGAAGAAGAAGAAGACTGTGGGGAAGACGCAGAAAGGCCTAATCCTCTATGCAACAAATACTAATACTTCATCATGTGAAGAGGAATTTCAAATTACGAAGTCTAATAACACGATGAACCTGCCCGTGCTTGCAGCACATATTTCACACGTCCGAACCCATTCCTCTACGTCGTGGGGAAGATGAAGCCAATAGAATGCTTCCGTATTTTATCAAGGGTTTTGTTACGCCAAGATGGCCTCCAGATATTCCATCATGCATCTCCTTCAAAACAGACTGCACTTTACTTCGGGGAACTATCAACTGCATGACCACGTCTCTTCCATCTGCACTTTCCCAAGCCCTTTTCAGCAATCTCTTTTCTAAGGTGAGAATTCCCATTATGCCCAGTAGTACTTCAGAACTTCGGAACCATGGCAGATATCTTGCCAATCCGGGCGGCGACCTTCCTCTTTTGCTGTCAAGATCGGTCCAATGTCTTCATCAGTCATCTGTTCTTGTCGACAGTATTGTGTTGTCCAGCCGTCTGCCAGGAAATCTACAGTGATGGCTTCAACATGTTCGCTCGAGTTTTGTTCTTCCTATCTGTGGCAATTTCGGCAGTCTTCCGGGCACGGTCTTCGTGATAAGCCATCTGCATTACCATGCAGGTGCCCCCGTCGTTGTTGTACCTTGAAGTTGTACTCTTGCATACGTTCAAGCCACCTTGCCAACTGTCCTTCCGGATTTTTAAATCTCAAGAGCCATGCAAGCGCGGCATGGTCGGTACGTAGTGAAAACTCTCTTCCATATAGGTATTTATGGAAGTGCTCCAACTCTCGGACGATTGCCAGCAACTCTCCTTGTAACGCAATAATTTCTCTCCGGTTTAGAAAGTGTCTTGCTGTAATACGCTATTACTCGTTCTTCACCGTTTTGCACTTGAGACAAAACTGCTCCTAGACCAGTATTGCTTGCGTCTGTGTCCATAATGTACTTCCCTTCGGAAGCTGGGAAAGCGAGAATTGGCTGCGAACATAATGCAGTTTTCAAAGTTCTAAATGCTTGATCACACTTCCTCGACCACTGGAAGTTTCCTTTATTTTCCGTTAGCACATGTAGTGGTTTAGCGATAGTAGCGAAGCCTTTCACAAAAAGTCTGTAATATGAGCATAACCCCAGGAAACTCCGAACTTCGTGTTTACTCTTCGGCATTGGCCAGTCTCTTACGGTGTCTACTTTATTAAGATCCATGCTAATACCCGCTGCCAAAACCAGATGGCCCAGTTACTGTACTTCCTTCTGGAATAGAGAGCACTTCTTCGGGCTCATCTTCAATTGGGCACCGTGAATTCTAGTTAGAAACTCCTTAAGGTTTTCCAAATCGTCTTTGAAAGTCTTCCCGATGACTATGACATCGTCTAAATAAACAAGGCAAGTTTTCCATGTCAGGCCTTGGAGTACCAGGTCCATCAATTTTTCAAATGTAGCCGGTGGATTACAGAATCCAAGTGGCATGACGTTAAATTGGAATAAGCCACTTGGGGTCGAGAAAGCCTTTTCCTTGTCTTCTTGATGAAGACCCATTTGCCAATATCCACTCTTCAGATCCAATGTGGAAAACCACTGTGCTCCGGACAACGTGTCGAGTGTATCGTCAACGCGAGGTAATTGATAGCAGTATTTCTTTGTAGCGTCATTTAACCACCGGGAGTCTACGCAGAAAAGCAATTTACCATCCTTCTTCGCTACCAGCAAAACAGGAGAAGACCAAGCACTTGGCGAAGGTTCCATTACTCCCTCTGTCAACATGTCTTGTACTAACCGAGACATTTCCTCTTATTTAGATAATGGAGGCCTTCGAGGAGTTTGGCGTATCGGTGTTTTGTCCCCGGTATTGATGCGATGTTGCACAAGGGAGGTTCTTCCCAGTGACTGTCCCCGAACTGAAAACAATCTTTGAATTCATGTAAAAACTGTCTGAGTTCGTATACCTCACCACTTGAGAGGTCGTTAGAAGATCTGTTCAATAATTATTGCAGTTCCTCTGGTAATTTGGAATTATCCGAAGCACTGGATCTTCGTTGCGTCATTCCGGCTACCCAGGCCACAGGAGTCAATTTGCCTAGGACCGTATTGTTTTGTAAAGTGATAGCTTGATCCAAAATATTGGCCACTCTAATAGGTACATTTCCGGTTTCGTCAGGTTTTACTAAACTTCTGGCAATTAGAATGCCCGGTGTGCTGACTACCTGGGGTTCGAATATAGAGCACTGGTTGCCCCTAGAATCCACATCGGTTCTAACCATGACGATCTTTTCGGAGTTTGGTGGAACAGTTACGACCACTCGGTTTAAAATGTCCATCGATTTTTCTGTGTCGTCATTGTTGATAGCCTTACCTCTTCGCCTCCGATTCTCAAGACATTGTTCTTGAAGTCGACTATAAATCCGTATGCGTTCATAACGTCTACACCAGGAATTGCTTCATCCACAATGTCTGCAACAAGTACTTGATGATTAAACTCAAGTCGACCGAGGCGTAGGTGTATCTCCACTTTTCCATACACTTTTACAGGCAGTGCAGTAGCTGTTCGCAAGCTGCAAGAGGACCAGATTGGCTTCAGATCTTCCACCACGTCGGGCCGCACAATGGAAACTGTTGCACCTGTGTCAACTGTAATCGAGGTTGGCCTTTCTTGAACGAATCCGGTAACCACCAAGCTCCCGCTGTTTTTCTGAAGTGTAGAAATTGCGTATTGTCTAGGGGCTTCGTTCCTCCACTTAGTCAGCACACTAGTCGCACGTTGTACAGACTATTGCACGTTTCCCTGCTGCTGAATTCTAACCCGACAATCTCGTTGTAGATGTCCAGGTTTCCCACATCTATAACACTTTGGTCTTCCATCCTTTCTTAATTTATTTTGTGGCGCCGACCGTCGAGTCTCTGTTCCTTGTTCTTCTTCCTCATCGTCTGTGCCGTCGCGATCTTTTAGCGCGCGCACTTTATGACTTGTCCTACCAGACGCTGATTTGGTGGCCTCAAATTGCAAAGCATGTGCCAGGGTGTCCGCACTGTTCTGGTGTCTTGCCATTCGTAACACTTGCTGTAGTTCGTTATCTCGGACATCGGCAGTAAATCCCTGCATTGCAAAACTCGTTCGAAAATCTTCTGGCGCTTCAGGATAGGCCAGTCTAATTAGTTTGTCGATACTTGCTTCAAACTCTTGAAGACTCTCCCCGGAAAGCTGTCGCCTTGCTCTCAACTGGGTGCAGCACACATCTCGCAAATATTTATCACCACACCGTAATTCTAGAGCTTTTATCAACTCGGCATAGATGTTCTGGCTGTCAGGTGGCACTTTCTGTAGTAATTCTGCCACGGGTCCTTCCTTTTAATGCAAGAACGAGTGAAACACCCTTGTCTTTCTCTGTCCAATTATTTGCGCATGCAGCAGTTTCAAATTGGCGGAGGTACGTTGCCCAGTGACTGCTTCCGTCAAAGGCTGGAGCTTTGAAATGAACTGTGCCTACTGCAGGCAAAGTGACTTTCTCTATTAACTTATTTTCTGCGTCTTTTTCTCTTTTTATTATTGGTGCACTCTGTTCACAAAATTGGTTTGGTTGTATTTTCATGAACTGTTCAACTTCATTTTTAATTTACTATTTTATATTCGCCATTGAGTTTTCTACTGCAGATATTTTTGTTGACATAGCTTCTTCCACACTCAAAACAGATTTTTCTGCTTCAGCTATTTTATTTGACATGGATTCTTTTACGTTATATATTCTGGTAATTATTAAGCTCACCTCATAATTCACCTACATCTCCACGTAGGAGACCTAATTCTGCTGTAGTATGTTCTTGCATCTGCTTTTGCTCTTGAATTAACATTTTGATGTCATCTGTTTCCTGCTTACGTTTTTCATCCTGTCGTTTTTCTGGTTCTTCCGCCTCCTGTCGTTATCTTTTCTCTGCTTCCTCTCTTTCTTGTCGTCGTTCTTCTTTTTGTCGTCTTTCTGCTTCTTCCGCCTACTGTTGGCGTCTTTCCTCTGTTTCCAGCAGGAGGGTTTTCTGTCTGTTTTCCGCTTTCTCTGCATCCTGTCGTCGTCGTTCCTGTCTGCAAAAACAGCGCCTGGAAATTTTCCATCATCTGACTGGCATCCATTTTTTCCGATTAATTACGAATTACACTCGTTTTGTACAAAGTGTCCACTGTTTCCACTGTTAACCGTTCTATCCCACTACTGACATCACTGTTACGACGGCTTACTCGGTCGTCGTAGGTACAGTGGAAACAAAATACAAGACACCAATTAAGTCACTAATCACCAGCTTTAATTTTTACACGTAAACAGTTCGTAATTAACAACACAGTCTCTTATAACAAATCAAATAAAAATTGTTCACACGCAAATAAATGTCAACTAATATTAAAACACAATTGTATTACAATATACCGTCCGATTATAGAACACAACACTTAACTAATAACCACTTGAACGCGCACAGTAATATCACCCGATAATAACTTTCGAACCGCACTGTAAATATATCGCAGCTATACTGAATTGAACGTCGTTGAGTACTGGTATTTATAGCCGCCGAAAATCTATACGATTCCACATACTACGTATTACCTCTAAACTATGACGTAATTGCTTGCGCCCTTGACACAGTGAGAGCGGCCGCGTGAATTCTGCACCGTCTAGCAAATGCGTCAAAAAGCACGTACGGCACACGCTTACATTCTTGATCTCTCTAAAACGTTCGATAAACACGTAGATTGTTCTGTGATGTCGTAACAATATTTTGAACAGTACTATCACTGTTGCACACACCACTATAAAAAAATTATTTCGATTACCGCTTTCAAACTTCGCAGCTCATTGTCAGATCGGAAATAACCAGGTTGTGAAGCTTTAAAGCAGGCCCGTGCTGGCCCGGCGGGACACCGGGACGTGTCCCGGTGCGCCCCTGCCTATAAAATAAAATGGCGCCCTTGGATTGAAAAAATAACATTATTTTTTATTGGCATTTTTAATCACGATTTTAAAATTAAAAAAATAATAAGTTTTTGTAATGTTGGTTTACAAAATTACGTTTAACTCGAACAATAATTTATTTTACTAAAATGCTAAGTTGGCCGCCCTCGCTAAAGAATTGTTTTCGCTGCGTGTAAGGTTGGTTAACCTGTCTTGTCTAAGCATAGCCGTGGTTAGCATTAGCTAGCTAAGTTGTGTGAGAACTGTAGCTGTCTGCGACAAAACCACGTTTGAATGTATACACATATATACGTATATCTTCCGCTAGTAAATATATCAATCAAAACTCGTACCTTACTGTACAGTGTTGTAGTGCTAGTGCTACGCTTTGTCCCAGTTTATTCGTTTGGAATGTTGTCATTGTTGTGTCTTTATCTATGCAAGAAGGTAAGTTGTTTTCTTAATCTTATTGTTTAGCGATAAATGAGCATTTTTCACACTGAGAGAAAATTTTGATTGCCTGAATTAACTTTATAATTAAGAACTATCAGATTGTTGAAATAACAAATTGCTTATTCATTTAACTATCAGATTGTTGAAATAACAAATTGATTATTCTTTTAACTATACGATGTTTGAATTGACAAGCAAGAAGTTAAAAGAGGCAAACAGGCAAACTACTTTATCGACCCAATCGTATCCTCAGCCCGTGTTCCATCATATAGTGAATTAATCGCAATTTTACAGTTTTGACGCACGTGCTCAATTCATGCGAATTCGGTGCGTGTAGGTATGTACACGACGAAATGCCGGGCTAGCGGCGAGCGCGTCAAAACAAATTCAAGAAATGAGTTCGCGTTGAATTCCTAGTACTGTACTGTATTAGAGAATTCTTCGCTCGCGCATTGTTACGCTTGGACGTATAACTCGGCCTACACTGAGAAAACACGCGTACGAAGTTCATGTACAGAGTGTTCGAGCATATGATATTAGTGTGAGTGTAAATTATTATCATATTTATATTACGATAAGTTTTCAAAACTTAAATTTATAAAAACAAGACTGAGAGCAACTATGACCAATGAAACTTTAGAAACATTTATCCTGATGCACACTGAGAGAGATATATTGAATGACATTGAACCAGACTTTGTTATCAGTAAACTGTGTGCATCAAGTTCAGAAATGAGATGACTTTTATCAGTATAACATTTAAGGGCGTTAGGGCTTTTACCACCATGTTCACAACCAGGGGAGTGGTTAAGAAATGGTTATAGTTAAGATTTTTTTACATATCTCGGAAATATATTCATATGTTTTACAGTAGTGACTCAAATTTAGTTTTTGTTAATGACCATGTGATATAGGTTAATTTTTAAAATCTTTTAGTTACTAACAAGGCAAATTGTTCGTTATAAATTCATCCCAATGTAAGACTTGCTTGGATTAAAAGCGGCGCTTTTTACCTTCAGTTACCTTTTTTATTATTTATGTGTATTTTATTATTCATGCTATATTATTATGATTGATCTTAGATTTACAAGTAAATATTTTTTTATAGTCTACTTTATAGTGTATTTGTGTATTCAACAGTTTAGGCTAGTAGATGAGTTAGTAGATTTTTCTAATCTGAAAATGATCATTCTTATAAGGTGTTAGAAACAAGACATATTGTCTTGTTTAAGAGTAAGACAATAACTTTAATTGATCTAGAATGGGAGGGAATAAATGTTGTTTTTCTCTGTTTGGGTTTTCCAAGTGTTTTCGAAGACAGCCAAGTGCATTATATGTTTTGTGTTTATTTTGTTGTCTTCATTTTACTAATAAATTGGTTTATAGCTTTATGAACGGTTTTATTTCTACATCCCCAATTTATACGCCAGAACTGATAAAAAAAATATTTTTGCTTACTTAAAAAGATAGAAAAGTGTATATCCACACGACAGCATTCAGATAAAATGGCAAATATTTTGGATTATTTGGCTATTGGATTATTTGGTTATTGTAATGACAGTTTTTGACAGTGTTACTTGCCGTTTTCTGCACTTTTCGCCTTGATGCTGTCGTGCGGATAGACACTCCTAAAAGAGGCATCCTCATCACTCCCTGTCCCGCGCCCTCTTAAGGTACCCAGCACGGGCCTGCTTAAAAGCTCTAATCGAAATAATTTTTCTAAAGTGGTGTGCAACAGTGATAATTCTGTTTGCAATTATAACCACTAACACAACTTTCTTAATTAAATTTCTAATATATCTTGATTGGAAATAGTAAGATATACTGTAATTAAATGCAGATAGTCTGTAAACTAAGATTTTTTTGTAATCATCAACGTAAAAAAATGTAAAACTATGTAATAAAGAATTTCGTTTTCATTACTATTCTTGTTTAGTCAGTTTCCTATATTTTATTGAAAAAACTATTAAAAAAGAGGTAATTATCATACAAAACCAAACGGTATAATTAGCGAAAATATTTACGCATAAGTTAACTTTAATGTTACCGGTAATTTGTTTCTTGTTCATAGATCAGCACCGATGAAAAAAAATGTACGAACTTCTATTATGAACAGAAATTAAATTTATATTTACATTATTTTTAAATTAGTATCAAGTGTTCCATTTAATCTGACTGATATAAATTAGTATCAAGTGTTCCATTTAATCTGATTGATATAAAATACACAATTTTCATAACAAGACTTTTATGGGACGATCAAATCAGTTAAAATAATGTTTAGATAACACTGTGAGTACGCAGGCGAAGTGGCTTTTGCCTTGATGTGGTGGGGCGAACGTAGAGTTGAGCGGCCCGAATTCAGTACACGCAGCCGGCAATCCAGTGTTATTATACATCGATGGTAACAGGTAGACAAACAACAGTTTCTGACTATGTAAAATGGCTAGTAAATTATAGTCCTACATACACAGGTCCCTGTGAATGATCGTGGTTTTTTTTACTAAACAATATATCAACATGTAAATCACGAAATTAATAACGTGTCATAACGTGTAACAACATACACTGAATAATTAAGGGGACAATATGTGCTACGAGCGTGACAATAGTGTACACAGAACTTTGAACTGATACTCCGTACAGCCTTGCATTATATGTAACACAGAACATGTAAACAGTTCCTATTATATATTGCTGTAGGTAATAATTTTAATGGCGACGTGATATTAGCATCAGTAAGCAGTCCAAAACCGAGTTTTGGAATAAAATATAAATTTATATTTATTATTCAATACTTCTGTAACCGTGAAGTTACACTAACTTACAATATGTATATATCCACAGTAATTTCCAATGTGTTGACTAGATGAAAATGGTGGGAGGTAGAGAGAGAGAGAGAGAGAGAGAGAGAGAGAGAGAGAGAGAGAGAGATCGTTATTCTGATTTTTATTTTTACGCCGATTTTATGTTACAATTTTACGGTACCGTTAACGTTTTACAAGCGCAGTAATAATTCAGGCCGCAGACCTGTCACCACACACGAAATGCACATCAAAAACCAGCAGACAAACTAACGTGCGGTAAATTCCCCAGCAAACAGGTTATCAAAGTAGCAGTGCAACACTGCACACAGTAATCAGCACTGCGAGATCTCGTTGGCAGTGACAGATCGCTGCGCGTCCTTTCACGTAGTAATTTCCAGTGCAAAATCGTTGTTTTATCTTAGCGTCTACAGATGTGACGGTCATCAGTTTGATACCGTTAACGAATGTGTCTAGTTTGGACAGCAACTAGTTATCTACCTCTATGTGTACCTCTTGCAATAGTAATTAGTTTAGTGCCCACCTCCTTCCACCTCGTGTCAAGCATTTGCAGACAAGTGGAAACTAAAAATTACAGACAAAAAATGTTTACCTTTTTTTGTACATAAGTGTCTGTTTTGACTTTTTATGATTACATACTTCCATTTCTTCGTAAAACATTGTTTTCTTGTCTAAGAAAAATAATTTTAATTTTCGTTAACCTTTCGTACTTTTCTTCAGATGTTTTAATTTTGACTTTTATATTCCTTTACTAGTAGTCTAGTTCTTAGTCTAGTCGTTAGTTATTAGTCCTTTGTTAGTTCCATTGTTAACGTCCGTTATTCTACACATTGCGGTCAGTTACATTAATGAATAAAATTTCAAATACTTGTGCCAAAGTCATCATCACTATCGCCATCATCTACACTCCAAGGATTGCACCCTAATTTGACTGTTCCGGAACCGAGTTGCGTATCTAATTGCATTTGTAAGAGGTCCGGGGTCGGGTCGGCTTCACATACAAAAGAAAATAGGTTAATACTAACCAACATTACTACCTTTAAAATAGCTCAAATCAGTCCCATTAAATAAACGGTAATAAGACAGTAGAAATAAGCATTATTGAAATATTGTTTATAAGATACTTAGTGACTGAATTAATTTTCCTGTATTTCATATTTGAAACATATACGCTAATGCTGTGTAATAAATCTGTTTGTGTATTTATAGAAGACTTAATAAAAATTAAGAGATTAATAAAATTCATGAACATTTTTCGACCCTCTGGGGGCCCCCCAGTAAATACGCCCTCCCGGAACCCCTTGCCTCCCAATGTATTTTAAAGCTGCTAATGGTAACCTATCAGCTGAAATTTGGCTCAAATGGACACTGTCTTCTCCTATACGCCTCGCTTATCTCAGTTACAGATGCGATTGAATTCCTAACTTGTGTATGATTTTATTTTCCGTTCCTTCTAGAAGGGAAGAGCCCCAAACACCTCACAGAAACCATATTTCAGAACATGAATTGTATTTTCCTTCCTTCAAACAATGACACATCTGCATAATTAAATGTTTTAACTGTGTTTGCATAAGAAAAGGAATGATGGAAGGGACGTTTTATAACATGCGAGTATTTTTTCTAGTTGTATTGCTTAAATTATTGTTAACTGCTTGAAAAATCCTTCGAAAATGTCAACCTTTTTAAAGTATATGCCACCGATTACTACCACAGACAAATAATAACTTCCATCCCAGATACGTACGTGCAATAGAACATTGTAGAAAAGCGCTTACCGGAAAGAGATATCTTTACAAAAAAACCTCTACAAAACATAGCGTTATAAAAAACTTCCTTTTGTCTACAATAAAAAATTTTTATTCTCCTGTTTCTACAACCAGTACACCTTTTAGTCCGTTACGACTTACTGATCTATCCTTCTTTTTTCAGCCTGCAAACGTTGCTGTTCATCTGCTCACCTGTTAAATAGAATTTGCTTTGGAAGACATTTATTCTTCATTTTTAACATGTAGTCCTTTCACACATGTCTATATTTTTCAACCTCTTTGTTACCGCCCCAAAATTGATTTTAGTTTTCGTGAACCTGTGTACCCGTCTACATATTTCCAACAAATCCAAATAATTGGTATAACACTCCTCGTGTATCTATATAATTCCACAATTTTATTTCTAATAGCAATTTCAGAAGCTTCACTGTAGCTTATAAAGCAATAGAAGGCTTCTCTTTTCTGTTAGTTGTTTTTATATAGAAAGTATATTCCAGCAGCTCGGAAACAGTTGTGTTTGAAAGAGTTAACAACAGCAACAGAAACAAACGAATACTGTACACATGAAGAATGAAGACGGATTTACTTAGGGAGTATATTGATAAGTGCAGGCGGAGGTATGAAAGCAATTAGGGTTCCAGAGAGGTCCAATTAGGTTGTAATCCTTAGATTAGGATATACTTTCTGAGCAGGATCTTTCCTTCTGTTGGTTTTTTTTGTAGTACACAATCAATGGTATTTTTAGACTTATACCTCCTGTAGTCCTAATTAGGACAGTCTGTTCTCGATAATTTCTGAAGATAAGAACTATGAAGGTTCTCATCCAGTCAGCTGGTTCCATTTTTCATTTTAATCTAAATTCTGTTTATTTTTAAATGTAAAGCAGGTACTATACAGTTGAAAATTGACTAATTATAAGATCAAATCATGCTAAAACCAATAAGCGTATGCTTCAGTCTCTCTTTGACCGATGACTACGGTATGCGTGTAAAGCTCATTATTTGACTGCAAATCAGACCATCCGTGAATCGCTTCGTGTCCGGTTCCTGAACGCTACTATACAGACACTTTCCATAAAGTTCTACCGCCGCTGTGTCCGCTTCCAGGGGCAACAGTCAAATTAGCGCCCTCGGTCGCAACCCACTTGTGCCAGGAGAATCTTGGAGTTTAACTGAACTACCACGGCCGGCAGTAGGTCACGACTAGTGACCCAGTGCATTATGATCCTCGCGGCGGGCGCTATACAAGAAGCTCGGGACGCGGCACAACAGCGGGCGACGGCATGCCCATCGTATTGCACAACCCCTGGTCATCACCTCAGGCCTACATTCAGAGAAAACAATCATATTCATTTTTTTCAATGATAATATCGTGGTTTTCCAGGCTGTTCCTGCTTAATCCAGTCTTGACTTAGTTGATCCAAGTCGTCTTAGAATAACTTCCGTACATCCACCTGCACTTACGAGCAGAATCTCTAGGTAGATCAATCTTTTTAATCATAGTGCGCTGTAAATTTGTATTTTACTGTTGTTGTTAAGTCTTACAATCACAGCTCACACCTTCTGAAAACAATCCCCCACGTTATGGGGGTTGAAACAACAAAAGTAAAAATATTACAACGGAGGCAGTCCGGGAAGAGGGTTCACCAGGGGATAATCACCCGTCGTCTCGGAGTTGTGGTAAGCCATTAAAATGTGAACAATTGTCACAATTAAAAAGAAGACAGTAGGAAGAGAATTTTAAAGTGTCCGTAAAATAGGTTTGAAAGTATAAAGTAAAGCCTGAAAATTTTCCTGCAGTAAATAACCCATTGGTAAACACTCGTGCTGAAAGACCGTGTTACCAATTTTGCCTAATTTTAAAGGTTAAATTGAAATTTAATAACTTGATCGTTCAGGAACCGCTCAGTTTCCTCTGTCAATCTGATAAATAAAAGTTGTACTCAAATAAAACTTAATAATCTGTTACAATATCATTGGAAAGCTCTGTTACTAGTAGAACGATATTGTAAAATTTGTAAAACCGAAATAAAACTTAGTATTAAAACATTTTATTATCTCCGTATTGTTTCTTTTAGATGCACATAAAACCGAGTTCTTTTATGAGTTTTACTAGATTCCAGCTTTCATAACAGTGCTTTATAAAGTTTATTTATTATCACTTTAGTATTTATTTCGTGTTTATTTTGAGATTAAGACTTTGCCATCTGAAACAGGGATTTTGTAAAGAAGGCACGCGCTCTTTTTCACTGTAATCATGTATTTAACGTCCGGTTTCTTATTGTATCGTAAAGACTGTTTTAATTAATGCGTATTCATTTACTTAGTTGCCTGAATTAATTTATTAACATTGGTGTTGTGGAACTTACTACTTAAAATCATAATACAAAGAACTGAAACCACAAGATTTTGTGAAGACCACTCAGTTTGGCAAAAGTTTATTCGTAATGAAAAGTTTGACCAGGTGCATATTTTAAATATATTGAGTATATTCTTCTTTTTTCTTCTCCGCATCCTCTTTCTTTATGTCTCTTCTCCTTTTTTCCCGTATTCCCCTTTCCTTCTTCTTTTTTCTCCTTCTATTGATCTTCTTCGTCCTCGTCGACGTCTTCGAATGTCAGTTGCATCACGGCCATGGACCCAGCCACAGCCCTAATGATTACAGGGAGAAGAAGAAAACTTTGGATCTTCCTCTATTAATATAACACAAATTTGTGTAAACACAGTGTCATAACATTACTTATTGAAGAATCAGCTGCTCTTGCCGTACTGTGTGATAGTTTAAATCACGTCCCACCATTGGAATGTGTCTAGAAGAAATACAGCGTTAACCTATAATGTAAAAGCAATTAAATAAGAAATATAAAACAATTATAAAACGGGAGCCAGTAACTTTGAGTTATGACAGAAGAAGAATTGTTTGCTGTCTTCAAGTAAAACAGAGTTGCAAAAGACGAGTAATTTCTCAAGAGATGGATAGACATAGTGATATGTAACAGGTCTAGACACATTCATTACAGGTCTTAAACTGATGACCATCACGTCTGTAGACTGTGAGACTATCCTGCACTGAAACCTACTACGCGAGAGGATGAATGATCTGTCACTGCCAAAGAGTTCTCATACTGTTGATTACGGCTTGCAGCGTTGCACTGCCACTTTGATAACCTGTTTGTTGCACGTTAATTTATAGCACATTAATTTGTCCCAGTGATGCATGTTCTGTGCGACGATAGCTCTGCGACCAGAATTTATTACTGCGGTTGTGAAACATTAATGGCACCGTTAAAGCATAACAAAATAGTCTTCGGAAAAAGATACGCGAATTTTATACTAAATGTGTTCTCTCTCTCACTTTCACACACACTTTTTCTCTTTCCCACATTTTTCGTCTTAGCTTTTACACATTCATATAGAATTTGTTAATATCTTTATTCCCAATATTAAAGTTTAAAAAAATTTATTACATTCATAGCACTAGGGATCTCCTCCTCATCACATGCTGTGCACAGTGACAACATATTTATGTTCTTGCTATATATTTAGTTCAACAAAAAACAATCACTAATAGGTCCAATTAGCTCGTATCGCCAACAATTTAATGACGTATTTATTGTGCAGTCACTGAACCGTATACAGACTATGCAAAAATATGTTAACTTATACTAAAAAATATAGATCCCTAATATTTCAAAATAATACCAACTTAAATAATCCTTTTTAACCTTAATTCACATCAATGACTACAATATAAATATTCAACATAACATCAACACTTTTACATTCAATTAAATCTTACATAGCCTATAAACACTATTGTGGCTTCCTCTCATTTAGGATTAATAGGACTCCCTTGTTTAACCCCTGTATTAAATTCACAATGTTTATTCAGTTTTATTTCTGAAATGAGAAAATACTGTAGCAACTATTATGAACAAGATTACAAAATAACAGTGTACAACGAATTAAAATATCCAGCAGTACTTATGAACGAACAAGCAACTCTTGGAACTATCTAATTTAATGCTGTAGAAAAATGGTGAGATTGGTTTCCAAAGAAAACTGAAAAAAGTTAATCTTGAGAAAAGCTAAGGAAAGCAGTAGGCTATACAACACCAGCAGCAACGGAGAATATAATACACCAGTTTATGTAGCGTACTCAGCCTGTGCGGAAGCTTTGATAAAGTTGATCGGATGCAGCTGTAGGCTATAAAGTAAGCCTGCACGCAGTTTGTATGCAAATAAGGAGGCTATGTTTCTGTTGTATAGAAACTTTTCTAAAGACGTACTGCTATTTATATGCATTGTAATCAAAATTATCCACTCAGCCACTTTTTTTAACGAAATATTTCAAAACGGCAAACTGTCTTAAAACCAATTAAAGTAACTTACATTTTGAACTTTTGTCCCTAAATAATTGCATCAAGTGGAATCAACACGGTTATTATTCAATAAATATCGTATTAAAAATTGTACATTTTTTTATGTGAAAACTTCATATAAGGCATTATGGTGCCCATCTCTCGCTATTAGGGTAGTAAACTGATTCAACACGTGACGAAATAATTGAAACGTAAAGCAGTGTTGGTAGATCAATGAAACTCGCTTTTCCCTACGTAGCTACCCAAAATGCCCCAATGTCACAATATTTGTCCTTTAAGCAAGGCGTAATAATTCTAAATGTTCAAATACAGTACTATTAGAAGAATAACTAAATGTTAAAAATAATTTTATTATTTAATTTATCGCTTTGGCGCCTGATCACACTTTTGGGGTTTGATGTACAAATGTTTGGTGTTTACTTTAGGGCCACCACCAGAGCGCAGCACAATGGTAATTTCTTCAGCGTAGCGCATCACATTACATTAGCGTTAGCTTCAGGTCCACCACCAGAGAGCAACACCAAACAAGATTTGGTGATTACACAGTCAACTCAATTAAAACAATAATTTTTTCCAATTTTGTTTTTAGAAAATTGAATTATTGTACTCCACATACCACATTCTACTTTTCAAACAAATGATGCGTAGGCTACATTATAATCTCACATTGAAAAGAATTATTTGTTAGAAATCTTTGTTTATGTATGTAGGCCTATACTAAAAAGAATTCGATGTGCAATATTTTATATATGTTCATTTTAAATGTCTATTTATTATACTGAAATACATATAAACACTACTGTCCCTTCCTCTCATGTAAGACTAGTTAGCCGTTTACTATTATTTGAACCTTCATTCTTTATAGGAAAAGTCTCTTTTACTCTAAATGCACTCGAGCAACATTTTACAGCTTGAATCTTTTAACTCGCAACCCGAAAATAAAATTCTCGCTTCAGACGTCTGTCCTACGACACACCTATTTATTACTTATTACATATGCTTAATGTAACGAAGCTTTTGTATGTTAAAAGTTTACCTCTTTCTGTCTACATTTTATATTGTTCCGTTAAAAGTAATCTGTATTGGATACAAACAATTGTAACAACATTTTTGTTAAGCCTTCAAAACATTCTTTAAATGCTCTTTTTGTCTTTGAACTTGCTGAGCGATGTTTATTTGATTATGTTTATCTATGCGGAACATAGTGTAACGTGTGTGCTTGTCTTTAATTTTAGGGAAGGACTAATGATCGCGTTGGAAATGCTTGACGAATAGGCGGTTGGGGTATCATTACAATGTTCCATTTTTGTTAAATTCTTCAAAAGCAATGATGTGAGTGCTTGTTATTATCAGGGTTTAATACGCACAAAAGTCTTTTCCATAAACTTGGATTGTAACGCAAGTATACGCAAGAATCGTAAAATGTCCAATTTGTTGACTAGAACTTTAAATAATACAATAGATTCTTGGAAATTATGGTACAAAATAGCATAGTCGTCATCTTTTTCTTCTTAAAAATTTAACAACAATCTGTGAAATTTGGGGAAGAAGAAATATTAATGTTAGTGTAAACCCGAGTACAACTAAACTGAATCGAAATTGCCCGTGAGCTGCGCAGATGGGAGTGAGTGAGACGGTAGTAGTTTGAGTGAGGCGGACGAAGTTTACGAACTACGTCATCTACGTACACTCGTTTCATGTTGACAATGTACAAAATTTACTGTGTTCAGAGTTTATTTATCCCGTACTGAACGCAATGTCTTTATAGTGTAAGAGCTTGTAAAATTTTAGGAAATTATACAGCGAAATACAATTTCTAATTTAGGAAGTGAAACCCAAGTAAATATTACTCAACATGAGGAAAATAAAAATGTTCTTACCTCCAGCTGAAGTGTATTGTTTTTCTTTCGCCATATCAAACAATTAAAAATTTTAAACACTATAAACCGTTTCATATATCCACATTACTAAATAAAAAAAAGAAGTTATAGTTCAATTCACTCTTTCATTAATAATAATATTAATAATTAATAATCAATTAATACACCAATTTTAAGTATTAAAATAAACTTGACAATTGCACGTTCATTGGATGAACTCCCGAAATATCACTGTCAGTATCTGAATTCCCTTCTTCCGATACTTCTTCACTGTCTTCACCTAGATTTGTTATAATATCGTCCATAACAGAATCGAAGAGTTGTTCTTTTTACCAGTATTCTCTTTCTATTTTAATTACGTGCCTGCACCCAGATAGTCAATCGTCTTTTGAAAAACTTTCGAAAAAATCATTATAGTAATTATTAACATCATTAAAATTGAAAGTAACATTTCTCTTTGCAACATATTCTTTTAAAGAAGCCCATACGAGTTCAATGGGGTTTAGATCTGGATGGTAAGGAGGCAAACGTAGAACAGAATGTCCATGATTGTGTAATAACTCATCGATTTCATACGTTTTATATTTTGGTTTATATAATTTGATTAATGTGTACAAATCGGGTTTTAACATTGAATTTTCAAATTGTATGTTTTTCTTTGTAAGCCAGTCTTTCATGTCGTATTTCCTGGAATTAGAAGTCGGACATTTTTCAGTTTGTTTGTTGTGGTAGGGAGCGTTATCCATGACAAGAACACTGTTTGGTGGCAGTCCATTTAGTAGCTTTTGTTCTACCCACTTCCTGAAATTAGAGTAATTCATCTCATCATGATAATCTCCTGTTGATAATGTCGACTTCCAAGTTAAATTAGCACCAATAACAAAACCATTTTCTCCGCCAGCATGGATTATTATTAGTTTCTGGGCTTTTGTAACTTTCTTCTTTAGTCCTTCATTTGAATCGTCGGTCCAGCTCTTTACTTGTGTATACGTAGAATGTAAATATGTCTCGTCCATATAAACAATGTTTCTGTTTTCCTCTCTGTACCTCAGTATTGTGCGTAAATAGTTCAGTCTCATCTGTCTTATGTCATGTCGTTCCATGAGAAGTTTCCGGTCTGTTTTTGTTTTCACCCACTTAAATCCCATTGTGTGTAATTCTTTTCGTAATGTGTCTACACAACCTCTATATTCCGTATCACTGCAAAATTTTTTGTGGATTGCCTTCATCGTTGGCACCCTCTTATCATTTATATGAAAATTTAAAACTAGTCTACGTAAAACACATCGATCGAAGTCATCCAGCGCAATTTTTTTATTTCTATTTTTCAATTTCTTTTTAGGTGTTGAAAAAGATGTCGACCCACCGCACTCAATTTTTTGCGACTCACCGCAATCGTTTTCACAGTCCGTAAACTTACACCAGTAGCTGCTGCAACGCGTTCCTGCACTTTAGCCAAAGGTATAACTGGCACACTTGTTTTTGCCTCGTTTTCCATAAACGGCAATACACAACTAATAATTTCCCGGCTTTGTCAACTCAACGTTTTGTGTTTCACTTTACTTCTGAATTCCACGTTAGAGTCCATTTTATACGTTATCTATGAAGTAAATAACGATATACTTCAGATATACAGTATCTCAAGCATATACAGTATCTAAACACTTACGAGTAAGTGTAAGTAAGTAAGTAAATATATATAAAACAATAAGGAAGGAAACTATGTAAATTATATTTCTAACGCCCACTTAAATTTTGATACGACTATACATCCACTGAAACACACCACGGCTACACAACTCAAGTGCGGTTCATGTTTCCCCCACTCTAGCTCTAACAAAAATTTGTCACCGCGCACACAAGGCCGAGTGCAGTTTCGTTCTGTTAGCTGTAAGATCGCTGACACACTGGGACGCTGTAAGCGTCTGCTGTGTCTGCCAACGAGTGATGCTAGAGCTTCAAAATTAAATACGTATAACGACCTCTCTTTCATATATGATTGAACGATCGAAGCGATTTCTCAGTTTTAACTCTGTCGTTTGGTATTTGTCTGACTGTCTGTTTATCTGTTTGGGATATGTCTCAATATATTATTACGACGGTCTTCCTATCCGTCGTATGGTAGAGTTGGAAACAAAATACAAGACACTACTGAAGTCACTAAAAACCAGCTTTAATTATCACAATTAATAATTCTTAATCAGTTCGTACAATAATTCACGTTAGATCTGTCCACTCGCAATAATAATGTAAAATAATAGAGTTTCCCACAATTTATAACACAATGACACTTCACAATACTTTGACAGAGACTCGATCCTCGCTAAGGAAAATCGCTCACGTAACTGATTGACTCATGCAGACGCTCTGCTTTTATAGGTCACGCAGAATTCTAGAATTAACGTTCCAACCTTAACTCACGCCACTTACTTCGTAATTCAAGTGTTCTGTAGAGTACTCTGGAACGTACTTGTACGAGGCCTTGGCTGGGGCAGTACCTGCCACACTAGGCGGGGGACGGATCGAAGACGCTTTCGGCTATTCTAGATGGTTCGATTCGTTTCAAACGCATCTACCAATTGTCGTAAAATGTCGTATTTGTGTCCGTACTTTTAACCTACATCTTCCTATTGATTTAACATTGATCCCTCTACAAGTAGGGGACTAGAGGCAAACATGTAAGGGAGCAAAATTGTAAAAAAATTGCAAAAACCATTCATTTTTGAAAATTTTTAAATATATTGGAGTCGGTGCCTAAAAAGTAGGTAACAATTTTCATAAAATCCCAACTCATTGGGGAATATTAAATTTAAAGGAATTTTAGATAAAATCTAAATATAGTGTACAGTTTTGGTAATTTCATATATTTTGACTCCACGGCCCGAAAGTAAGATTAAAATTAAAACAAATTCTATCAAAGCTTAAATATACCGCAATAAAGACTATGCAAGTAATTATGGCCGACATTTACCATTCATCATTGAAATTTTTACGTGTACTTCGACTCAGCGTCGAAAAATTATGTAGTATTATAAATAACGTTAGGAGTTAGGACGCGAAGGGGGATGAAGCGATCTATCACTCCGAGAGATAGCACCGACGAGATCTGGTCCCTCTGATTACAGCCCACACTGCAACATTGATAACCTGTTAACGGAATTTATCGCCCGGTAATTTGTCTTTCAGAGATGTGCATTTGGTGCGGTGACAGCCCCCGCCGACGACAGAATTTATTACTGCCATTGTAAAACAGTAATGTGACTGTAAAATCCTAATGAGGATATGCTATAATATTTTTATCTTTCAACCTCTGTCTCTGTCTGTCTATCTATATAACTCTCTCTCTCTCTCTCTCTCTCTCTCTCTCTCTCTCTCTCTCTCTCTCTCTCTCTCTCTCTCTCTCTCTCTCTCTCTCTCTCCCCCTCTATTTCTCTAATAACCCTATTTCCTTCTGTCACTGCCATTCATTGTCTTTTTTCCTTTACTTCCCCATCTCTCTCAAATTTTCATCTCAGTTACACTCATTCTCCTGTAATATAGAGTTTTTTATCATAATAATGTTTTTAGGCTGGGGGTCATTCCACAAAATGCGTGATGCAAAATGTATAACGTCATCGAAAAATGTAACTCTCCAGGTGATGTTAACACTATATTTTCTCCAGACTTTCGATTCCCCACAGTCTAGAAATCTTCGGTCTCTGTCGTTTTTAAGAAATCCGTACGAACATCGCTGAACAGGAGAGTCTGCAGTTTATGCATATTATACATTTCAAAAGCCTAAAATGTTATTATGCTTCGATGTTTCGGTTTCGTCGAAATTCTTTTTATATCACGAAGAGCTTATAAGCAGGAAAGACAAGCGTCAAATAAAAACTATCTGGACAGAGAAAGAAAAAGGGAGCGTATTGAAAATACGAAAGAATACCAGAAAGTCAAGAAAGCTAGAAGAAAATTGTAGAAGAGGTTATTTCGACATGGTCCATAGCCGAAAAAATCTAAGAACGAATAAGAAGAAAATGTTATCCTCTGTTATAGCTTCCTTTTATCAGTCAATCGGAAGTTAATTTCTGAATAGTTTCTCATACCTTAATCAGGATTGTCTGCACTTCTGTTGACGTTGTCCACGTTAGTAATTAATTTTAGGAATAGGCTAGTGTAAGGAAAGTGAGTTGTTAATGCCCACTGCCATCAGCTATGAACGGACTGTACGACCTCGTAGGTTACGACGCTGAAGATGGTTGCCACCAGCATAGCCGAAAGGTTTGGCAAAAATTTGTAAACAACCGACCCGGAATGTAATATTAGCCCGGAATGTTTTACGTTGACAGGCAGAACGTAAGCTTAATGTACATAGTACTGTACTACAGTACTATGTATTGGAAAACACACAAATGTGTAATGCGTAATGTGTAAATGTGTAATGCTTTGATTACACAACGAACGTCGAGCAATTGTATTATACATTTACTTTTAGCCTGTAAAATACATTTCTTGTTAAAAGAAAGTGATGTCTCAGAATTTCTTCTATTTTATTCAATATTCTATTGCAAATTAGAGGAGTCCAAGTAATACGTGTCCTACTGTAATTTATATTGTACTTATTAATCTGAGTGTTCCCAGTTGTTTGACTTTAATGTGACCTCAGTATTCCCCACCGTCCATCGTTAACTCCCAACACATGTTCAAGTCAAAAAAAATTTTTATTGGACTTAGTTACGCTTATAAATACCTTCAATGGCTGGAGGAGTAGCCAGATTTGTATAAGTGAGTTAAGAATATAACTAAGATACGATTGAAAAACACTGTACGATATAACATAAAATACAGATTAAAATTAAAAAAAAATGAACTAAATAAAATAATTTGAATAAATTAAATAAATAAAAATGAAGTAAATAAAGCTTCACGCCTATTGAAAAGAAACGTGAAGTTTAAAATCACAACGTTAACTTATACACTTAAATTTAACGAAATAAGTTACTCTACTTTTATTTTTAATATTCGAGGTACAATTATTTTACCCAAATGGCTTTTTCATAATGACTGATCATCTTTACTGAGAAACAAGAATAATCAAGCCGAATATCACATTTTCTGTAAGCATACGAGAAAATTAAAAATAAACGAGAATATAAAAAATTGTGTTAAAACGTTTAAAACATCACTGCCTAATTATATCTGATCATTCTACAGGCAATGTATTTACATTTAATCGGTCAGTGAAACGAAATGTCTAAGTTTATTATTGTTCTTTACTTGACTCACTACTAGAGGACTGGATGAAAGTAAGTAGTAATTGGGTTACAATTAGGGTATGGCCAGACTGCAAGCAGGATCAAGCAGTAAGCTGGTTGAAGCAGCATTGGGGTTGTAAGCAAGCTGACACAAGTAATGTTTGTTAATGGTCATGGCCATACCAAGAGCAGCACCTGCTGTGCAGCTCAACTGCTTCCAGCTAAAACCTGATGAAAACCAAATTAGTTTGATTTTACCTGCTTACACGCTCGCTCGGTCTTGTCTTTTCGTAAAGTTTTTAAAATTGTTTATCAAGGCGTTCGATAACGAGGCCTTAATATCAGCTGTGTTCAAACGTACAGTACTGTAGGGTATGTCAAATAAATATTTTAACGACAAAAAAGTGTCAGCTGCTGGCTGGGATGAGGTATAAGATGCACTTTTTTCTAAAAGTAGACCAAAAGTTCCAATAGACATGCGGAAATACTCGAAAAGCTTTTATTAGTAGTTCCTTAATTCATGAAAGATATGACGAAATTCACCAAGTTTATTTCGTAGTAAATTCATTGGATGCGTCTATGTTTTTTAGTGTCTGTTTCCACTCAAAAGGGAACTTTCACGTAAAAGTAGTAATTTCGCAAACCGAGACAGAACAGACGGTGTGACTGCTAGCAGGTGACTCCTTTCTGTGTGGCCAATGTACCAGCTCAGCTCAATGGCGCTCTACCTTAAACCTGCTCAATGCTCAAGCCTGCTCGAAACAGGTTGGTGTGCGACCGTACCCTAACTGTTTGCAAGCATCTTATTGGTATCGTTGAGACACAAAGGCTCTGTCCAACCTACAGAACTGCAAGCGGTTGTGTCATTTGAGTGTGCACGCGTCAGTCTTCTTTAGTACTGACCTAAACAATGAAATGGACATATTTAGAAGAATGGAGTCCATCTCTTGGTTCTACAGTTTTGAATGTGGAGAGGTGTTAGCTAAATATGACAAACTTTCATTCCAGGGTTAAAATCATAGAAGTGTTTTCTCAAATACTTATCAGATAAAGAAATGCGACTATGTGTTCAATTCCTGAGTGTTAAAGTTGCCTGAAGAATCCGAAAAACATATGAAAATAATACTATTGATTAGAAATCAGATTGACTTAGTATTCTCAATGGCAGATCACATGGTAACGTTTCTATTACAGGGTTAATTTTATGCTGCTAACAAGTATGTTTGTTAGTCGTAGTCTGAAATTCAAACTGTTTTATTCACTTATTTTATTTAACATTTTATTAAGTTAATTTAGATTTTTTTCAAAAGTGAGCATGGTACCTAACGTTATGAATTTGTTATAAACGCCCTATAAATCTTTTGCAAAGTTTATGTACAACAATGAAAATAGATACCGTCTTATTTACATAGAAACTGCACGGAGGCTTGCAGCTGCATCCGATCAATTTGATCAAAAGCTTTAACGCAGCCTAAAGCACTGTGTTATCAGGCAGGCTGCGAACTTGTTTGCATTCGTACTTTCCCCGCTATATGCATCGTACAAAACGCTATACCATAGTCTGGTGACTTTACGCTTCCTGAAACATAATTTTATCTCGGATAACGGAGAGTCTACTTAATTTTTACATAACACTCCTCCAATCTACTTCGTGATTATTCCCAAATTTTATGGCCTTGTTGCCTCTATAAGTGATTCTATTTATTTGCTATTAAAATTTGGCAACAATAATAATTTATTGTTGCAAACGCGCGCTTCGGATTGAGAGATACGCACTTTTTGATTTGACAGATCTCATAATATCTACATTAATCTGATTTGTGGCTGCTTTTATTTACTTCTTTCCGTAAGATTGTCTTCAATAGGTCCTTTGGAAATATTAGGCTATAAATTGTCCGAGGTATGCAGCTTATATAGCCACGGTACAGTATTTCGTCTACTTAATTTTATATCGAATGAATGGCAAGTGCCTCGAAACCGCTGCTGCTACTGCTGAAGCGAATGTGGGTCAATACCACATGACGTCTCCCCGACCAACTTTCTATCTTCTTGTGTCTTGCATTACTTGCGTACCGGGAAACTCGAGGTCTGCGCCTCCTTCTTTGTTTTCCATTGTCCAGTGCGCTTTCTCCTTCTTATTCTTCTGGATCCAGTGGCATATTTTAAATGGACACAGGATATTTGGCATCTCTTCAAGTTGGCCCATATCAACTTAAAAAGTCTACATTGAATTGTGTCCAGATGTTAATCGTAGCCCACACCCGATTTGATATCTATCTTCTCGTTTCCCCTCTATCTGTCCTTTAAAACAGTTACACATACAGATGTCCACTTCCATTGTCGTTACTATCTCATCCATTTACGTAAGATCTTCCACACCTCTGCTCCATATAGTGTAATATGTCCGGTACGTTTATACATGTTTTCTTTTTTCATTACTCGTAACAGTTTTAATCCGGTGAATGGCGCGCAGGTGGCTTGCCGCTCTTTATCTCTGCTTGTTTCCTGTTTCTTTTCTGCATTAATGTCTCCTTTATTGGACATTGTTGTTCCTAAATGACGTGTAATGCCGGCCGCTCACAGGAGCGACATTTCGTTTCGCGACAGAACCGTTTTGGTGCATCGTGTATCAAAGCGTCGCGGATGATTCTACTGCCATCAGGATTAATAAAGCATCACACACTGCCTGCGACATTGTATAGAGGTGTCACGACGTCCTTTGCGACCAAAGTCGAAGCTCCTTCAATTTATGTCTCTCAACAAAACAGTTTGCGACTTTCTATACTGCGCACGCCCTAGATTTTAACCGCACAAAGCGGGAAATTTATATTACACTTACTTAGTCCTACAAGGAAAGTGCGTGCATTGTCCTTTCCATACTGATTCTGGCATACTGTTGTATATTTATTATTAGGCCTATTATTAACTGCAATAAGATGGAAAGTATGACCGGCCCAACTTGCACCCAACGGGCAGTAGAAGATGAGGAACATCTAGAAGGAGGTCGATAAGGGCGCAACAGGCTCCATCCTGAAGTAATGCGCTAATTGGTTCCAGGATGGATATGAATGCCTGACTTAGAGGTGGGTTTTTTAGTGGGTGAGGGTCCCACACACCAGAGGAAGCACAGCCTCTCTGACGGTGCATATAGCATTTTTACCCCTCTAAAAAAAATATGAAAAGTATAAGTTGGAAACAAAGGTAGGTTTAGTTTAATCTAAGATGGATACAAAATAAAAAAAAATAATTTAAAAAATTAAAAAACACGACTGCCAAAAAAATAAATGATTAAATAAAAAATAAATTGATAAAAAAACTAAATAAAAATAATATTTAGTAAAAATCACAAAATCTAAATAAAGTCGATTTAAAAAGCCAAAAACAAGGTATTGAAATTCAGCTCTGATCAGATTTAACGAAAATGTTATGAATGATTAAACGCATAGTAATTTTATTAGATTTTAATTACTTTTCGATGTTGAATATATATCAATGCATCATATAAAGACTACAATTATAAAAAATATTGCTGATAAAATTTTGCTCTTCAATTTTAATTTTCATTGCAGTCGGGGGCTGTTTAATGAAAAGAACAAATCTATTTAGAAACAGCCCCCGATTGCATTGAAAATTAGAAATTGAAGAGCAACATTTTATCATCAATATTTTTTATAATTGTAGTCTTCATATGATGCACTGATATATATTTAACATCGAAAAGTAATTTAAATCTAATAAAATTACTATGCGTTTAATCATTCATAACATTTTCGTTAAATCTGATCAGAGCTGAATTTCAATACCTTGTTTTTGGCTTTTTAAATCGACTTTATTTAGATTTTGTGATTTTTACTAAATATTATTTTTATTCAGTTTTTTATCAATTTATTTTTTATTTATTCATTTATTTTTTTGGCAGTCGTGTTTTTTAATTTTTTAAATTATTTTTTTATTTTATTCCTTTTTGTGTTTAAAAAGAGTATAATGGGAATGTGCAGTGTGTGCGTGCGTGTGTGTGAAGTGCAAAAAAAATTTCAATTTTTACATAGTTTTATTTGGAAACTTTATTATGTACATAGTATAATTAGCGTATGAACTTATAAACTTATAAAGATAGTATAACTTTATTTTATATACTATTATATAACTAGTATAATACAAACATTTCGATAAATTGTTTTATAAATTATATAATTAACTAAATAATTTCATTTATTAGAAATGATAAAGAAAAAGCTTTGGTCTACAGATTTCTGAGTCGATTTAATTCCTCAAGTGAGTTTTTATCATGCGGTTCATGCAACAATTTTCGTGGATCCAGACAACTTATTGCTAATCCCTCTAATGTTTTCACACGACTTAGGGCGACGTAGGCCTGACCATTGGCAAAAATATTACTACTCAAATCAATGACTGCTTTGTCTAAAGTAGTGCCTTGGAGTTTATGTACTGTTACAGCCCAACACAATATTAATGGCAGCATACGTCGTTCTACTTTGCCCTGGCCTCGCAAAGCATCATATTCAACAGTGGTGGGCTCTATCTTTACTCCAATACCAGCAGTATTTCCCCTAATTGATCTGTCATCAAATTCTACAAATACGGCTTGTGGAAGCTCACCAGGTTGAAGCTGATCTCGACGTAGTGCAGGCCACTCAATTTTTCTAATGATGCCGATTGCTCCGTTGACCAGACCATGATTAACATTAATGTTTTTTCGCAACATTACCCTAGATCCGACTCCGATTACTAAAGAGTTTGGAATACCTCCAGTTTTGTGTAGATCCGTTGGTATAAAGTCTTTCTTTAACTTTTGTCCGTAATTCTTAGCTTCGACAGACACATCCACTGCTGCAATATCGTAAACTTTAGATGATGTTTTCAACTTTTCAGTCGTCATAGCATTATATTCTTCTACCTGTTTAGTGGTTGGGAAAATACGCAGACACTCGCCATCAGCAAATTCATCTGTCAAAGGAACTCTTCGACTATCTAAAATTTCTAACTGCTGCATGGTGAGTTGGCCGACTCGTAAATTATTTAGAATGTCTATAAAAGTAGTGTCGTTAGCTTGCCGCATATTTTGAGGTAATTCACAGAAACTAAACAGTGTCCACAAATTAATTTCAGCTGATAAGTAATGAGGCTGCTTGAAGCAGTACGTACCACCAACTGCTTTTGATACAGGTGGCAACTGCATTAGATCGCCAAACAAAATAATATTGATACCCCCGAAGAGAGCACCATTCATTTTAAGCTGTTGCAACCTTAAGTGAATATTTCTTAGGGCAGTATAGGGTACCATTGAGATTGCTCACCAGTAAGAGGGCGAAGAGCTGTCACCTTGCCTTTTTCGATAGGAAGGGCAAAAGTAGAGTGCAAAGTGCTACCTCCAATCAATCTTGCAGCGACACCTGTGGGTGCTGCTACCGTAACAGCTCTGCTTGCAGGTAAATGAGAAAGACGACGAATCTGTTCTACAATAATTTTCAGAGTAAAGGTTTTGCCGGTGCCTGCTCCTCCAGTAACGAACACACGTAATGGCTCAGTATTATTTTCACTTGGAAGCAATCTGTCTGAAATCATTTTGACAATTGGCGCTGCTGAAAATTCATTAAGTTTACTGCTGCGGCATATTGTTGATCCGTCATTTCATGTATTTCAGGTTCACCATCTTCGTTAGCTAAAGCAATTTCATCATTATGTTCTTCAATAAGGTTTTGTTCGAAAATTTCACGCATATTATTTTCGACCACGTCAGCATCTAAATTAACTTCATTAGCTAGGTTTTCTGCTACAATTCTAGCTACAGCTTGCTGAATCTCTTCCTCCCACCTAGCCATTTCCTCCACTTTGTTTCCACCTTGCATTGGTCGTAACAAACTTTGTTTTGCTACGAACGCTTGTTTTGCACTGTTATACCCCTCCATCAATTCAGATTCAGAGCGGAAAGGAATGTGCGTGACTAAAAGAGAATAATAATATGCTTCCGGATCTGAGTTTGGTGTGTAATACCTAGTTCGTAAGACAGCTGGGCGCTTACGCTTTTTCATTTTTCCCTGATTATCAAGAAGAGTGATACATCTCTCAGAGGCATTTTCTTCTGGAGCCTGTTCGTAAGCATCAGCATCCTGATCATCTTCTGAGAATCTATTGTGCGTCACAGGCTCATACCAGACAGCGAATTCATGCAAACTTAATTCTTCGAGCGCGTGAGGCCTGGCAACGTAGAGGTCAAAAATATTTCTGTAGGGTATGGCTCGTTTGCATTATCATCAATTCTCAACATCCGGTACCTTAACTCAGGAAAGCAAGTATTAACAAAAATCACTTTTCGTGAGGAATCCCGCATTTTAAGGTGACACAGACGTACTGCGCACTCACATGCTGACACCTCTCTGTGCGTTAAAATAGCATTTTGAATTGCAAAAACTTGTGTCGCCATGCTGCCTCCCTTTTCTTGCACACGTCAAATAGCGTCGCGAATATTTTTAGAAACTTCCAGCAGGCTCCGATTTGGAAACATATTTAGAAATATAATAAGCGATTCCGGTGGCAGTGCTAGAAGGCTGAATATCGATATTAGCTTTCCATATTTTTAAAATGCGTGCCTTGTAATTGTTCACATTTTCTTCTCGTTTCTGTCTTTTTAAAATGTAGAATCTTCCGCAATTTCTCATTGTTTCATCATCATCGAGTATTTTGCTTCTGTCAGTTAATGGTCTTGGAAAACCAAACCTGCAGTAATTGTTATTTTTATAACACGTATGTGTATGTTTGTGAGTTTGCAAGCGTAAAACGAGTTCCCTTAATTCGGGATCATCGTTAGAATCAGGAAGTCTGCAGGTGATCACGCTGTCTAATAGTGCTATCCCTTCTTCACTGTCGAATGGTGGCATATCTGTGCACCATATCACCATGTGTACGTGAGGACTTCCTCTGAGCTGAAATTCGATACGCCACCAAAAGTCGTCAACAGGATGTTCTAATATCGGATTATTTTGTCGTTTAAGTAACGTGAAAAAAGTATTTAGGCGCAGCATAAACTGTCTGCATAAGATAACAGGATACGACTGCACAAGACGCAATTTTTCTGAAAAAGAAAGTTCTGATATCAGGAAATCAGGTCTACCGTCAGCCACTAACAGAGCTTTTAAGATATCCGGCCAGTTTAGGTCATTGCAAGACAACGTAATGTAAAAGTGTGGAGGTCCGAGAATTTTAATCATTGCCATTAAGTCTGTGAAGGCTTTATGCCAGAATGACTGAGTTCATTGAATATTGCGAATCACAAGGTGGACATTTTGAACTGCGTTGTTGGGCTCAACTCCATTTTGGCGTAACCGACCACACACAGAAACATTCTGTTGAGCTTTATGCAACTCAACTACAGAGAGAGCGTAAAAGAGGTATTCGTTCATTTGAAATCGCCTGTCTTTACTCATTACCCGTGACTGAAAATAGTCAAGTGGAGTAATGGGAACCAGTCGATGTTCTCCAAAACCATTTCTACCATCAGGAAATAGTTTTACCCAGGCTAATTCTTCAGCTCTTTGTTCATTCATAACCTTTATGGGTGGAGCTGTTTTACGCTTCAGCTGATAAATAGGTATATAACGATTGTGAACAACTACGTCAGATAAAACAGAGTTCACATCGGGTATTTCGGTATCAATTGGCATAATACTTGTGGTTATTATTTCACTATCACACACATTATTGTTGAGTAAATTGTCACATTCATTCGAACAACTGTCATCATTAGCAATCATTTCTACGTTTGTATCCCGAATAACTGAAGTATGATTACTTGTAGTAATCAAAGAAGCAGTTATAGCAAAGATAGAAAATTGCAGATCCCTTGATTTTCGCACTTCTAAAACAACGAGTAAGAGTCTGCACAGCAATTCGTCTGTAGGAAACTTCATCACCATTGATAATACTTTTTCACCTGCCACAAATCCTTTTGGCCCCCTTGAGTGTGAGTCAAAGATATAGAAATGGTTAATATTCTTGAATATGGCTATTAATTGGCTTTGAGACGTTACAATACCATGTTCATGACTTTGGGAAAAAAAATATTCGACAATGTTATATGTTAGTAAAGTAGCCCTCCAGCACTCGTTCGGGAGCAATAGGATTGATAACTCCTACAACTACATCTGGTAGAATTTGAAAGTTAAATGTATGTTCATTGATGGTTACATAGGGTAGCAACTCCTCGATATTAAGGTAGTTTGGCTTAACTGATAAGTGCGCTAAGCACTGTAAAAAGTATCTGTCACCAGCAAGCAAAACTCTGTCCAAGTCTGAAGGCGACCATTGTAGCAGTGGCTTCAACACTGAATATGCAATAGCAGTTGCAGAATTTGCCATGCATTGGCGGCCACGTGATTCTACTCCAAAGCGATCATTGCCTTGGTTAAAATGTCTACGTAATATGAACTTGTCATCGCCGATATGTTTGAAATGGCACTGTTCACTTTGTTCTACGCATTCATGTTGCTGCGTCGTAACTGATTGTAAGATAGATTCATTTATATCGTCACTAGTCAACTCGAAATTAAATTGTACATTAGCATATAAGTGATTATTAGGTTTGAGCCACTCGAGCGCCTTCTTTATTTTGCCAACATCAACGCAATACCTCCGGCTGCTGGACACGTTTTGCAGTGACTCTGCGACAATAGCGAGTCCTGCGTTAGCAGCTGATATTGGTAGCTGCTCTGATACTTCTTCCACCTGCTGCGCAAACAGAATGGCCTGGCCTTTGAATCCCTCTTGACCAAATTTTCCACCTAAACGTACTACTTTAATAAAAGGCCTTATGCGAGAAACTAGTCTAATCTCCATCTCGTTTAGGCATTGCAACTGAGTAGGAATGGGTACTACACTCATATTGTTCCAAAATGCCATAGATGGTGTTTTATTCTTCGATTTATAATTAGCGCACCTGTTACAGCAAACAATTTCGTCAGGATGGCCTTGTGGTAAGAGAGTAATATTAGTAAGGACAGTAATCCTACGTGCCTGCTTTTGATAATGTAGTTTGTCACAAGAGTAGCAAACTATTTCGGCTACTTGTGATATTTGTACTTCAAAATTTGTATCTTCAATCAACTGTTGCCTTTTTTCCACGTTATATTTTGTCTTTATAGAGAGTCTATCTTCTCGTGACGTGGGTGACTCATCTTTACGCACCCTTTTAGCGTGTTCTCTCATAGCTGCAAGTCTTGCATCACGCGATATGGGCGATTCAATTTCTCGAACCATTGTAGCGTGTTCTCGCAAAGCAGAGAGTCGTGCTTCACGTGATGATGGCGATTCGCATTCACGCTTATTTGTAGCGTGTTCTCTCAAAGCAGAGAGCCGTGCTTCACCTGATGATGGCGATTCGCATTCGCGCATCATTGTAGCGTGTTTTCGCAAAGCAGAAAGTCGTGCTTCACGAGATGAATGCGATTCGCTTTCACGTGCTATTGTAACGTATTCTCGCATGGCATGAAGTCGTGCTTCACGTGATATGGGTGTCTCATTTCTACGCACTGCTGCTGCGCGTTCTCGCATATTACTAAGTCTTGAACTACGAGCAGGTAGTGTTTCTTGAGATCGAATTTGAGACATACGATTTCTTATTCGTACTAATCGCATCTCTCGAGAACATGGAGATTCCTTTTTGACATGATAATGTCTTATGGCTGGCCATCATTTGGAAATTTCTGTAACGCATCACGCTGCATGACGTCATCATTTACCAGCCTGGAATCGTTAACTAAAACCGCGACCGCTAACGTGCTAACGTCCGTCGCAGATTAAAGACCTAACAAGCAAACAACACTGCATAGCTGTAGATAGGTATGTAACCAATCAGTCAGTCAGTAACCATAATAATGTTGCGTTTAGTTGGCGGCTGAAAGACATTATCATGCTCTTAAGCTTTTACCATTTGGTAAACGGTACTTTACATTTTTCTTTTTTCGTTCATTTGTCTTGCTTTTTTTGTGTATTTCTTGACAAGCCCATTTTTGACAATAGACATTTTGTATTATATTCCTATATTCTTTAAGCATGAAAAATGATAAAATATTCATACGCAATGTGGGTATATACACGCACGGGGAAACCAAAACATGGTTATGTACAGTGGCATAGTAGTACATGTAGATGGCTAACATATTTTTTGAGTTACATTACAATATATAAGAAGATATTGAAACATTGATATTTTGAAACACACTAATTGACTGAGTAGTCTGGAAAAGAAATTTTTTTATATACAATAATCAGTAGAATAGAATATTTAGTCAGTAAGGATGTATATAGCATAAGCCTTACGGCATAATAACAAAATAATAACGAATGTTTTAAGTCGAAGTAAGTGCCGTGTGCACAATTTTATTAATATCAAATAAATTTGAAATACCGTTACAAGTTACATATAGTTCTTATTACAGATACACCTGAAACCCAAATTAAATTATATTTATTGTTACATAAATTGTCGCTTCCAAAGTGGAGCATCACAAATTTAAATTATATTATATTTGCAATGATGTATTGATACATAATTTTGTCGCCCTGGACTTGGGGCACGACATGGCTAAATTTATGTACAAAGATTCGTTACATTTATTTGTCGCTCCAAGATCGTGGGGCTCCGCAAACACAAATAAATTTATATTTGCAGTTGTATCGTTACAACAGATATATTAATAGCTGGCGAGATTAAGTTAACGCTGCTGCCGCCTAGCGGTTCAACTTGCTCATGAAACATTCTCATATTGGGATTGAAAATGGATCGGTGGTGGGGGGCATCATGGCGACGCTAAGCGGCAAAACCTACTATATGGGATATTATTGGCGGCGCTAGTGGAAGGTATTCTGTAAAGCTCACTGCAGATGTCGCTCGGGATTTAAGACCACGCTCACTAATACTATGTTAGCGCGCTATTGTGTGAGAGTATAGATGTGCAATCCGTGAGAAACAGAGAACAGCTGATCTGAAAGTATATCTATATATATACATATATATTATGTACTGCTGTTAAAATGCACACAGTACATAATAAGGAGATAATAAATTTTAAAAGAGAAAGGATGAAGATTTTGTATTGAATGTAACATATGTTTTAAAATGTAAACAAAAACTATTGGGACTATCGAATCACCCAGTCAACATAGAGGTCGATTCCTACATGATATAAAACAATATTCAGTTATATGTTCTGAAAAGAATATATGAAATTGGAATGAATGTTATAATAAAGGTAAAGAGTAATAAAATTATAATTTTATAAATAACAACTAGAATTACGACTATTAGAGGTAAAATAAAGATGTTTAATAAGAAATAGAAAAATCATATATGTTTTAATAGGTATATGATAAACAGATGTAAAGAAATTAGGGAATTATCAAAGTGGCAATTTTGTAAATTTTTAAAGTATTGTATTGTATAGTGATGAAGGAAATGTTTATTAGTCTTCAATTATATTCAATAAGAGTAACGTTATGAGTCTAATTTTATTTTCAATAAGAGTAACATGATGAGTCTAATTTAATATCTAATGGTAACAGGATGAAAAGTCTAATTTTATATCTAATAGTAACAGCATGAAGAGTCTAAAATTATATCTATAAGAGTAGCTTGAAGAGTCTAAATTCATAAAATAACATTTGTACATCATCAAGTTAATGTAATATGGAAAAGAAAATACAGTAAAGGAATTTAATTTGTGATACCAGAGTTTTAATTATAATATTTAATAAATAAATAATATTACGAGAAAAATAAAAATATCCTTAATAGAACTACGATAGAAGAGAGAAATCCTGGGCTGAAGAATAGTTTAAGTGGCCATAAAAGATAATTAAGTATTCCGAGGAGACATCTGTGTTGCAGTCGTCCTGGAGAGTGGCATTCAGCGGTGAGATCAATAAGAAATTTGTGTGAAGAAACGGATCGCCAAGCCTGATATTGCGTTTGAAAAAAGGTAAACAACAACCAGAAGTGAACCCGTGGCAGCTGGAAGAATTCAGAGTCGGTTAAGTTACATTAGTCTGGTATTTATTTTTTACATGGTTAATTCTCAAAATACTACATACTAACTGAATTTGGTTTGGTTTAAAGAAAAGACAATATTATATACAATCGTAAATACGATCAAACAGCTTAATAATCATTAACCCTGAGAGAGAGAGAGTTTCTTTTCATGTACTGATAAACAAAAAACATAATAACAGTAGGTACATTTCTTAATTATATTGTACTATTAAATAATTACAAGACTTATAAAAAATAACAGTACAAATAATGGCTGATCCAACGTGGAGCAGATCTTAATTACAATACCTGTAATTAATTGCAGTACAATAAATGGCGCCCATACGTGAAAGCAAAGATTTTCTTTAAACCAGCACCAAATAACACAATTTTGTTAAATTTAATTAGCATAAAAAATTGTTGCCTTGTAATTAAATTAAGTTAAAGATTGTAAAATGGCTAATAAACCAGAGCAACTATATGAATTAAGGAGTAATAGTGCTGAAGAGGAAGAAACTGAAATGGAAATAATAGTAAGGGATGCCCAAGAGGACCAACCAAAGAAACTAAACCAACCAATGGATGCAAATGTACAGGAAATGATGACGATTATGATGGAGCAATTCGGAAGAATAGAAGAAAATAATAACAAAAACAACGAAAATTTCAAACAAATGAAAGAGGAATTAAATGAAAAAATTGACAGAAATCATGAAACATTAAAAGAAATGTTGAATGATCGTAAACATATGATAGAAGAAATGATGAATCGTCGTAATCAAATGGTGAAAGAAATGCTGAATGATCGTAAACAGATGGTAGAAGAAATCATAAATGATAACAAGCGGGGGAGGGAAGAATTAAACAATGACAGGAACCAGTCAAAGAACCAGTAAATCAGAAAATAGAGAGTAGTAAGGAAATAGAAAATAAAGAAGATAAAAGTATATTATTAGATAAGAATAAACACAGCAGAAACAAAGAGAATAATAAGTATGTGGAAAAGAAGACGAAGAAAATAGGTAAAAGACGTCCAAAGAAACAGAAAAATACACCGGAAGAATTAGATATGATTAGGAGTGGGCTGGTTAATGTACGTAATCTCCCAATCACTAATAACAGAGAAAGAATAGAATTAAAAAATCATAAAAAAAACTTAAGAAAATTTATATTTAAAATGAATACATCAGAAAAAGAAAGGGATAATAAAATATCAGCTATATCGTCAATAGTTGATATACAAGTGACATATTTGGTTAATGAACTAGAGAATAAAGGGTTAAAAGTAGGCGAAGATACCATTGAAAATTTGGTGTTCGAAAAATTGCAGTACAGAGTGATCGAAACATATGTCATTAGGACAGAATTGATTGGAAATTCAACAGGAGGTCTTGAAATGAGTGAAGACTTCGCAGCAGAAAAATCAGAATACAAGGTGGTAGTGATAAAGTGGACAAGGATAGAATTCATACTGAAAACAATAATAGTCCGGGTAAAAAGGATAACTTATGTATTTGACAATGGATGAACTAAAGATGAAAATATGGAAAGAAGGGACTGATTTTTTGGGTATGGACCACAGCAAACTAATAGAACAAAGATTAGGTTAATTAATAAGACAAACAACATAATATGGAAGTTATTACAAATAAAAATTTTTATATTATGAATTAAAAGAAAGGAAAAGTACCCACCAAATTCAAAAAACGTAAGAACATCTTACAGGATACTTCAGGGAAATTATTTTGAATCGATTAAGAAGAGAAAGACGGTTAATAACAATAATAAGGTGATAATAATGAGTAAAGAGAATAAATACTTAAAACAAATAAATAAAGAAATGAACCTTCAGTTAATGAATGAAGCAATGGTAGATAAACTTGGCAAGATAATAGGAGTGCAATACAAACGACCCATAAGAGAGTTTAAATAAGAAATTATACCCAATACCCTATACAGTAAGAGGGCATATAAAATAAGAAATCGACAAAGGATTAGTACAAAGATAATTGAATTAAGTCAGTCAAAACACACGAGCCCGTTAGTAGTAATTCCCGTGTAAGGATAAGTCCTTAATATTGTGTTTGGATGAGCGTCAAATTAATCAGATGATAATTCCAGATAAGGCGTGTAACATAACAAAATTATCACACTAAACATTTGAATTAATGTTACATAAATAAAAGAGAAAGTTCCATAGTGAGTGAGAGGAATAAATTGTTTAAGGATTACACTAGAAACTGTATAATTAAGTCTATAAAATGTGAATAAAAATGGAAGATAATAAAGAAAACCATTAATTAAAATAACCTACTATGGAAAAACCAGTTAAACCAGCAGTATACCCAGTAGATTGGGGAAGCAGTACAAAAAGGGAAGGACCATAAAAAAGGAAATAATCTGTCATGAAACCATGTTAATAAGGAAACTACTAATGTGATATTTGAAGAAGGGACAAAACATATCAAGATTCCCACAAAGAGACCAGAAACAGGAAGAGATATGCCAAAACAAAATGTTAGTCATATAATAAATACCATGAGACAAAATTGAAACCGATATAGGTAAACCCCAAACAAGTTACAAGATACAATACTATAAAACACAAATTGTATATTAGTTGTAAGTGTAATATGTTAAAAAATATGTCAAAAGAGACTACCATAGTGTAGAACTCACTAAAAAGACTACCAGAGTGTAGAATCCAATAAAGTGAAGTGAGATAACAAAATTAAGAAACTACAGAGTGTATAGTGAGAAACATAGTTAAAAAATCTATGAAAAAATCTTCAATGAAGTTTAAATATTATAAAAAGACTACCATGAGTGTAGAATAATAATAATAAAACCATTGGAATGAAAGACAGTCTAAGGACTGACAACATTACCAGTAATAAGAGTTTTTAAATTAGATATAAGAAAAACTATTACATATAAAATGTTTTCTTTAATTATAGCTAAGTAAATGGTGAGAAGGACAAAAATACCAAAGGACAGTTCATAACTGAAGGTATGACTAATATTAAGATGTTTGTTATTTATTATTAATTAGATAATATTTTAGATGTAAGGTGTAAATAGATACACGATGTTTTTTAATCACAGTTAAAGTGTTTTCAAGAGAATCATAAATACACAAGACAGTTAGTGACTGACAGTGTTACTAGTAATAGGAGTATTTTTATTTTTTTTTAATTAAATTATGTCTAGGATAAGCTATTTTGTTATCATTTGATGATACAGTAAAAAATAATAGGAATAAGATGTTTTTGTTAAAATTATGTGATATATGGAAAATAGTTGATAATAAGATGTTTTTGTTAAAATTAGGCATAAGATGTTCATGTTATGGTTCAATGATGTTATTAGTATAAAGAAAGTTTAGTAGATACAAGATATTCTATTGTATTTAAAATCAGGTCATTTAATTTTCCATTGTGTAAGTCAGAGAGGCAAGTAGGGCATAAAAATGTAATAATTTTATTCAAATCAGTAAACCATGTATAATTGTACAAACAGACCAGCCAAGACACCATTTTTGTAAACACAGACTGGCCTATAAACCAAAAAAACTATCTATCAAAGAATTAATCTATGTAATAGGAATAGAATTCAATACATACAATACAGAAATTGAAAGTATAATTAATGCAGATACAGTTAATAGCAAATAGAATGACAAAAGAAAGAAAATTAACTTCTTTTGGAAACAGTCAAAAATAGGCTTATGATAGTAATCAAATCAGACTAAACAGCAAATTAATCAATATTGAAATGTTTTATTAACCAAATTATTAACAAAGAAAGTAATTACGGAGTTATTAGGTGTATTCCAGGGAAATATTATACCGAAAAAACAAATAAAAACCTTTAAAACACTGAATTTGTACAAAATATGGGGCATACAATCATTATGTAAAATTGTAATTTTTGGGCTTAAATGAGTTTGAAACAAACCCAGCTATATATCAAAAGATGTAAAATTAAATAATCAATATTACTGAATAGTTAGATTCATGTAAAATTAAGAAATATTTGAAATACAGTAAAAAATAAGAAAACTTGTTATGTATAGTTAGATAGTGAAACAAGTCTTAGACAGATATTTTATAATTAAACAATATGAAGAGGAAAAAGACATACCACAAATTGCCCTAAAACGACGACGTTGCGTCTATTAGTCTATTGTTAATCGCAAAGCTGAACAGTTGAAAAATGTGTTAGTGGAGTATTGAAAACCAAATAATTTGTATTAAAACCAAGTGTGGTTATGTGGCGTGTAACGGAGATGAACAAACAAGTGAAATAACCTTATCTATCAATGTCTAACACTTCACAAGTTTCCAAAAACACAGTATAACACCATAAAACTCAACACCAGAAATCGACAGCCATTTTGAACAATTTTTGGAACGGATTCACAGAAAACCAACACAAATAGTTGAACACCACACTACACAAGAGATTCATCCAGAATTCGACATCGCAGACGACGAGGGGACATTCAACACTATATTTTGGACCAACACCACTTCGCAGAAAAAGGGAACATCGTTTTATTTCTGTGGGAGAAGATCTTCAATTCCAACGGCATCATAGCAGTTAAAATCGAGCAGACGGCGGCCATTGCTGAATTTCTATAAAGACGATCAGCCAGTGCTTCCTGGAGAGGAGTGACGTCATTTCTTCGACTTGGTTCGAAATTTAAATAATTTCTTTCTAATTGACAATTGTAATAATAATTCTGTTCTATTTCAGATATTAACATTTAGTTTAAGAATACCTGTTAAATGTATCTTGTTCCTTGCCCTCTGACCATTTCGACTCGTTAAAAGAACCATAAATTTAAACTTGTAAAAAATATATTTGTTGATTTTTCTCACTGCCGACTGTGGCGAATATTCGCCAGTGCCTGGGACATGCGCAGTTTGACTGGCGCACAATTTTGAATGAATAAACGCAAATCATTATTCAGTTAGCAACATTGTTTTTATTTCTACAATTAATGTTATTATTATTTTTTATTAAACAAAACATAATTCATATTGAGAGAATAGATATAGAAGGAAATTACAACCTCAACTAATTAATCAATTATTAATTAATTAAATTAAATCATTCCATCAAACTCGATACAAGAACAAGAAAAAATATTTGCACAGTTTTTAAAGTTTGAGGTATTTGTTATTTATCAATCAAACACACCTAGTTATAACATATTCTTATCATCAATATCTTTATATTTTATTTATTATTACACTTGAAATTATATTACAATTTGACTAGCCTAACCAGTGGGGCTAAAGGAAGAGCACAATACCTTAGTGATAAACAAAATATCAATACATACCAACATATCAATTCAATTTAATTATTATTTTTATTTTTATTTGTAATAATATTATATTACAGGCGTCACCAAAGAGTATAAGAATAGTTTTAAAACGTGTTAATCACGTCATTTTTTTTAATAATTGTAATGCTGTACCTGGATATTGGCAAATAGAATTGCATCCAGAAAGTATAGAATATGTGAATGGTATAAGTTATCATTTCAAGAGAACACCTTTTGGGCTGGTCCATAATGTGGCCATATTTACAGAATGATTTGACTGAGTAGGCAAGGAGATTTTAGAAGTTATTACGGTTTATGTCGATGATTTAGTAATTGCATCAAACAGTTGGGAAGAATATTGTAATAGAATTAAGAGGGTACTTACCAGATTGGGGAAAAATATAATGAGACTCAAGTTGAATAATGTCATAGCCAGTAGGATTAAATGTGTGGATTTGTAGTAATTAAATACCAAGATGGGAAGGTTAAAGATACATAAAATTTTAATCAGATTCGACCGTATAAATAAAGTAATAATTAAAAGAAAATAATTCTTAAATGAAGAACAAATGAAATGTATGACCCGGATTGGGAAGGTGAGTTTCAAAAGAAAGATAATGTTTTAGTCATATTTTTGAGTTTTTTAGCCATAAAATTAGGAACAATTGTTATTTCTTATTTATTATTTTGATGTAAAACCAGTTGGTTTAATTAATGGTGTTTTATGACATAAATAAGTGTTTAAGATATCGTAATTCATGATAATGATGAACCATATTTGTAATATTAATAAAGGAAAAAACCAATTTGTTAAAAGATTTTTGTGAGGTACAAACCACTAGTCAATCAGATGTTTTAAATATTAAGATTAGACTAGGTTGATTATTTCAAAATTTCATCTAAAATTGTATCTGAAATTATGAAATAAGGGAAGGTATTATGTACTGCTGTTAAAATGCACACAGTACATAATAAGGAGATAATAAATTTTAAAAGAGAAAGGATGCAGATTTTGTATTGAATGTAACATATGTTTTAAAATGTAAACAAAAACTATTGGGACTATCGAATCACCCAGTCAACATAGAGGTCGATTCCTATATGATATAAAACAATATTCAGTTATATGTTCTGAAAAGAATATATGAAATTGGAATGAATGTTATAATAAAGGTAAAGAGTAATAAAATTATAATTTTATAAATAACAACTAGAATTACGACTATTAGAGGTAAAATAAAGATGTTTAATAAGAAATAGAAAAATCATGTATGTTTTAATAGGTATATGATAAACAGATGTAAAGAAATTAGGGAATTATCAAAGTGGCAATTTTGTAAATTGGTAAAGTATTGTATTGTATAGTGATGAAGGAAATGTTTATTAGTCTTCAATTATATTCAGTAAGAGTAACGTTATGAGTCTAATTTTATTTTCAATAAGAGTAACATGAAGAGTCTAATTTAATATCTAATGGTAACAGAATGAAGAGTCTAATTTTATATCTAATAGTAACAGCATGAATAGTCTAAAATTATATCTATAAGAGTAGCTTGAAGAGTCTAAGTTCATAAAATAACATTTGTACATCATCAAGTTAATGTAATATGGAAAAGAAAATACAGTAGAGGAATTTAATTTGTGATACCAGAGTTTTGATTATAATATTTAATAAATAAATAATATTACGAGAAATATAAAAATATCCTTAATAGAACTACGATAGAAGAGGGAAATCCTGGACTGAAGAATAGTTTAAGTGGCCATAAAAGATAATTAAGTATTCCGAGGAGACATCTGTGTTGCAGTCGTCCTGGAGAGCGGCATTCAGCGGTGAGATCAATAAGAAATTTGTGTGAAGGAACGGATCGCCAAGCCTGATATTGCGTTTGAAAAAAGGTAAACAACAACCAGAAGTGAACCCGTGGCAGCTGGAAGAATTCAGAGTCGGTTAAGTTACATTAGTCTGGTATTTGTTTTTTACATGGTTAATTCTCAAAATACTACATACTAACTGAATTTGGTTTGGTTTAAAGAAAAGAAAATATTATATACAATCGTAAATACGATCAAACAGCTTAATAATCATAACCCTGAGAGAGAGAGTTTCTTTTCATGTACTGATAAACAAAAAACATAATAACAGTAGGTACATTTCTTAATTATATTGTACTATTAAATAATTACAAGACGTATAAAAAATAACAGTACAAATAATGGCTGATCCAACGTGGAGCAGATCTTAATTACAATACCTGTAATTAATTACAGTACAATATACATATATATATATATATTTATATACATATATATATATTGTTTTGCTATGTATATTTCTCTCTGCCTCCGTTTCTCACGGATAGCACATCTATACTCTTACACAATAGCGCGCTACTATAATATTAGTGAGCGTGGTCTTAAATCGAGATCGCTCTCTGGAGTGAACTTTACAGAATACCTTCCACTAGCGCCACCTGATGGACCAATAAACGAACAAAAAAAATCCTTAGAACCGATCACTTGTGTTCACTTCCGGTCAAAACCGGAAGTCAACTCACGGTGATATATAGCCTACGACACTTCTGGTGAAGTAAGGAATCCATCGAGCCATCGAACATCAAAATCGGTAAAGCCGTTAAAAAGTTATAGTGGAACAAACATACATACATACATACCCTACCACTGAAAACATAACACTCCTTTTTATTTTTGGCAGTCGTGTAATAATTTGTGTCACGAACTCACTAACCTCACATTTTTACATCTCAAAAACAACTGAGGAGAAATTGTTTTATCTTGAGCCTATGTCTCAAGCCTCTCTCCACCGAAGCGACGCTATTGTGATAAATAGGCCTAATGTCGCTCCAGTGTGCGGCTGGCCTAACTCTTCTAGAAACTAACTAGGAACTGACTAGGAAGTAACTCGCACGCTTTTCTACTTATGTACTCCCATTTAAATCAAAACAAAATACATTCTACAACTTCTTACAAATTGCACAGGTAAAATATCATTTGCGATATGGCAATAGATTTTGAACGTAAAAATGAACGTAACCAAAAAAGGGGGGTTTTGTTACTGAAACTAGACTATTGAACCTAGACCTACGTATGGCCTACTGAAGTCGGCGACGTAACGTGATGTTTGAAAAATATTTATTTACATAACTTTTGTAAATAATTGTAATAGAATTAATTACTTTCTCACTTCTGAAGTTAACTGACGGAACAAGATATCGGGTCAGGCCAGCGACAAGGCAATATCAGCATTTAACGTTTAGGTTAGTGTTAAAATCACTAACGCGTTGAAATATCTCTGCCAAACTAAAATATCTTATCACTTTGAGTTAAAACGTTGATTATGCTAGGTTGATAAAGCTCTAGCGATGTGTCACTGTGTGGGAAAGGCGCTGATGTGATAGCGCCGACGAGATCTGGCCCGGTTGATTACAGTGCCACTCGATAACATGTTTGCTATAGAATATGCAGCACGTTAATGTGTCTCAGTGATGCACGTTTTGTGCGGTGACTGCTCTGCGGCCAGAATTTATTACTGCGGACGTAAAACATTGTTGAGACCAGTAAAACTTAACGGCGCTATTTTACACGACACGCACAAAGAGATATAGGGTGATTCAATTAGAGGCTACAAGTTTAATGTAAAATAAAATGCATTGGTTTTTGATAAACTCTTAATGTATTTATTTCTATATGTTGTTTAGACATTGACATTAAACATGATAAATGATATAGGCCTAATGGCTGCCACGAGCGGCCCTGCAGACTTCTGCCCTTTTGATGAAATTTTCCATCACTTTCCGGCATAACTCCTGCAGCGGCTCATGAATAACATGGCGTATGTCGTCCTATAGTTCTCGAATCGTTTTGGGGTCATTGGCATACACCTTCTGCTTCAAATAACCCCAAAGAACATAATCCAACGGTGTGAGATCACACGATCTTGGTGGCCAATGTTGATCGCCGAAACGAGAGATGACACAGCCGGGGAACTTTGTGTGCAACGACTGTATTGTTTCTCGCGCTGTGTGGCAAGTGGCACCGTCTTGTTGGAACCATATGTCTTCGACATCAATATCATCCAATTGGTGCGAAAAATAATGTGTTATCATCTTCCGATAACGTTCACAATTGACTGTTACTGCATTACCACGGGCATTTTGAAAAAAGTATGGCCCAATCACGCCACCGACCCAAAATCCGCACCAAACAGTGACTTTTTATGGCTAAATTGGTTGTCCGAGAATGGCTCGTGGATTTTCAAGTCCCCAAATGCGGAAATTTTGTTTGTTTACCTACCCATTCAGTTGAAAATGAGCTTCATCGCTGAATATGATTTTCTTCACAAAATCGCCATCAACTTGGTAGTTCTCTAACACCCAATCAACGAAGTCACGACGTTGTCTATGATCTGTTGGCTTCAATTCCTGTGTCTATTGGAGCTTATAGGCATCCAAATGCAGATCTTTAGTTAAAATGCACTGCGTGGTGCTCTAGGAAAGGTCCAACTGCTGGTAACGATGGCGAATGGAGGCCGACGGATTGTCATGGACACTGGCACTCACTCCAGCAATATTTGTGAGTGACTGGCCACTACAAGGACGTACTGGTCTTTGCACATCCAACACTGACCCGGTTCTATTGAATTTTTCGACTAATTTTTTTAACTGTAGCACGAGATGGATGTTTATGGTTACCGAAGTCATTTCACAGTGCGCGAATCGTGTTAGTTAAATTTTCTTCACTTCGAAAATAGGTTTTAACTATTAAAATACGTTCTTGAGTTGAATACCGCTCCATAGCAACAAATGTCAAAAAATAAACAATGACTAATTTCAAATATCAGCTGTTCATCTTTCACAAGAAAACAGTATTGCCAACTTGAAATTGTAACCTCCAACTGAATCACCCTATAATTCAAGAAAATAAATCATATACGTATATACTACCGCCTCACATTCACTCTCTCGCTCTCTCAGTCTCTCTCTCTCTCTCTCTCTCTCTCTCTCTCTCTCTCTCTCTCTCTCTCTCTCTCTCTCTCAAAGACACATATGTTCTACGTTGTAAATTGTACTGTACCTACTGTAACTTCTCGACAAAGACAAGAATAACAAATCAAGTTTATCCATGTCAGATGGAACTCGGAACTTAGTAGATTAACAAGTATCACTGATTCGATTCATAAAATCAAAATGCGTTTTCCAGCTTGCGAGTAAACTCAGTCTCTGGAGATGAGTATTTGTGATAATATTGGGCGCCTAAAGCGTAATGTTTGCAACACTACCTTCCTTTTTCCTGTAGGTACTTTCGGGGAAAATATCTTTAATCCTTTAAGCTACTTCGGGGAAAACAAAAATGAGCCATTACTGATATTTCTTCATTCCTTTTCGTTCCATACATCTATAGTCTGCGATTACGCAGTTTCCTTCACCAGTTCTCTCTCCTTCACCAGTACTCTTTCAGCCTCTGGCTCAATAGTGCTCGGTGTTCTTCCGGTAACACCCTTTTGGCTCATCTCGGACAGATCCTTGACTCCGCAGTTTTTTCTTCCAGACACTCCTCTGTTCCCGATATCTTTTTCACTGATCTTTTTAGTAGACCCTGTTGGACGTCTTTCAGTCATAGAGGCTGACAAATAAATGCGCGGTCTTTGATGCGCAGGCTCTTGTTCCTAACACTTTTGGCGCATTTAAGCCACCACGTCTGACCGAAGTTTCAGTACCCGCGTCCTTCCGTTTTTTCTGAAAACAGTTCATTATATTTGCTGTTCTTTCTAATACCGTTGTTTTAAGGAGTCAACAGAAAGCCATTTGCATTTTGTTTGTCACGGTCAAGGATTTCTCAATCATTTCATAGACCTATGGTTTGGTCTCTTAAGTAAAATGTAAACTCATTTGTTGATACTTTTCTGGGCCCAGGAGTTTCTTTAGAAATTTCTTCTTTTTTTTTTTTGTATTTCGAAGAGAATCCTTACCAGCAATTGTGTATACTGCATATAAGATTTCAGATGTCGCTACTGTACTGTAGTGTCTGAACTTAGTCTGACATCGTAGTGGTTTAGATTTGTACGTGTCTAGCACAGCTTGAACGCTGTATTCATCTTTCTTGTAATTTCTTCAAATGATCCTTCTCAATAACCGTCGGAGTCAAAATCTTGCTTAAATCCTAGAACTATTCAGCTCTTTTGATATCATCATACATGGTCATATTTTTAACGAATTGACGCCAAAGAAGAACAGAATAACGGAGAATGTTATGGAACGTTTACGTCCGTGAAGCAATGTCAAACAAGAGGCTAAAAAAAAATAAAGATCGGCGTTATCAGCCAACGTCACGGAAAAGAAGAGCACAACAGTGTTCTAGCACTCTACTACAAAACGGAAATAAAGTAAGAGAATACAGAAAAGGTAGAACTTGCGTCTACGATAAATATAGAGAAATAGATGAGGTATAACTGCCAGAGAAAACAGCTGTCCAACCGTTTCTGCCACTCTCAGGTAAAAACTTTTCACTTGATTTTACATTTAAAAAATAGTTATATGTTAATTTTAATTTATGTAAACCCTAAATTTTAATGATATGAATTTAAATATTAATTATAAGTATTATGTTTTATAATTGTTATTGTAAGCTCCCTTTCGTGGTTTGAGTAATTTTTATTGTAAGTTAGTGATAAATGAACGTAAATTTTCACATCCGGTGTTCGCATTATCACAATTTTCCAAACTGTTGGATCGTGGCCGTGGTATGACTGTTCTCATGCCAATGTCCCTATTATTTCGCGGGTGTCGTGATCTGTGTCTGTCATCTTCACGGACGAAACGTCTGGAGGTAAATATAGACAGTCAAGACTATGGCCTGACAGCCTGGAAAATTGTGATGATTTGTACGTTTTGTTTATCTTCTTTGTTTTGTGAAGACGACTCTAAATTCTGGGGGGTTTAAATGCTATGGTAGAAGTAGTTGGGCAGCTGATTTCACTGGATAGTCATTTGCGACGTAATAGTTGTCATCACCATCTTCCCTCTAACATTAGTCCGAGGTTTATTGTATGGGTTACATTGACCCAAATGTGGACCAAGCCCACGAGACGAATGACCACCGTGGGAAAGCGAGCTGTGTTTTACCGAGATAGTGTGCCATTTATTTTTTATTGTCAATAAGCGAAGACAACTTCTGTTAAAAACAAAACAACGACCTAAAACTGTTACACACTAACAACAAATAAAAACAAAACAAAATAGAATTGTATAGGAGTTTTTTTAATGGAACTATAAAGAAAAAGAATAGACTGTGACGTAAGGTTAAAATATTAAATTTGTTGATGAAAACGGAAAATGTAACTTATTCAGTCGTAGTCGGTCAACTAAGATAAGAGTAATAAAATGAGAACACTTCTCTACTCCCCCTTCGACTGTCCTCCTCGCAGCTTCTTCTTAATTTTCTTCTAGTCCTACAACATTATAGCTTTTCCTCTACTCCTACAACATTATAGGTCATATTAAAAGTTAGTTCATTATGCTTCATTTCCATTTACGTAATTATCACTCTTGCACACCACTATAGAAAAATTATTCCGATTAGCGCTTTCAAGCTTCTCAGCTTGAAGCTTGAAAGCGCTAATCGGAATAATTTTCCTATAGAGGTGTCCAACAGTGATAATTCTTATTTAAGGTACTTTCACTTGTGAAACTTACTGGTTGATATTCTCTCAAACGCCGTTTCGGAGTTGTATTCTCCTTCTTCAGTGAGGTTTGAAAGCGGAATGCGTCAAGTAGTCGGTAATTTGTAACGGTGTTTTAGGTGACTGGTTGTGTGGGGGGTGTAGAGATTTTTAATCTCTTTCAAACCTCACTGAAGAAGGAGCATACAACCCCGAAACCGCGTTTGAGGGAATATCAACAAGTAAGTTTCACAAGTGAAACTATCTTAAACAATAATTATTAAGTGCTGTGAAAAAAGTGATGAACATTCAAAATAATAGTGATAATTGTGTTTGTGATTACAACCATTAACACAACTTTCTTAATTAAATTTCCATTTAGTATACCATCCACGATCGGTGTTGTGCTGAGAATACCTTAATTTTAAAACAAGTAACTTTTACCACTACTTCTGTGGTCCTGTGCATCTCCCGCGGATTAACCTTTCTTTCCTTGTTAAAATCGTTGTTCTTTTTAGCCGGAATGTTAGGCCGCGGTCGACGACTGTTAGTATTAGCCGGACTGTTAGGCCGCGGTCGACTGTTATTATTAGCCGGCCTGTTAGGCCGCGGTCGACTGTTATTATTAGCCGGACTGTTAGGCCGCGGTCGACTGTTAGTATTAGCCGGACTGTTAGGCCGCGGTCGACTGTTAGTATTAGCCGGACTGTTAGGCCGCGGTCGACTGTTATTATTAGCCGGACTGTTAGGCCGCGGACAACTGTTATTATTAGCCGGACTGTTAGGCCGCGGTCGACTGTTATTATTAGCCGGACTGTTAGGCCGCGGTCGACTGTTAGTATTAGCCGGACTGTTGGGCCGCGGTCGACTGTTATTATTAGCCGGACTGTTAGGCCGCGGTCGACTGCTATTATTAGCCGGACTGTTAGGCCGCGATCGACTGTTAGTATTAGCCGGACTGTTAGGCCGCGGTCGACTGTTATTATTAGCCGGACTGTTAGGCCGCGGTCGACTGTTAGTATTAGCCTGACTGTTAGGCCGCGGTCGACTGTTATTATTAGCCGGACTGTTAGGCCGCGGACAACTGTTATTATTAGCCGGACTGTTAGGCCGCGGTCGACTGTTATTATTAGCCGGACTGTTAGGCCGCGGTCGACTGTTAGTATTAGCCGGACTGTTAGGGCGCGATCGACTGTTAGTATTAGCCGGACTGTTAGGCCGCGGTCGACTGTTATTATTAGCCGGACTGTTAGGCCGCGGTCGACTGTTAGTATTAGCCTGACTGTTAGGCCGCGGTCGACTGTTATTATTAGCCGGACTGTTAGGCCGCGGATGACTGTTATTATTAGCCGGACTGTTAGGCCGAGGACAACTGTTATTATTAGCCGGACTGTTAGGCCGCGGTCGATTGTTATTATTAGTCGGACTGTTAAGCCGCGGTCGACTGCTATTATTAGCCGGACTGTTAGGCCGCGGTCGACTGTTATTATTAGCCGGACTGTTAGGCCGCGGTCGACTGCTATTATTAGCCGGACTGTTAGGCCGCGGTCGACTGTTAGTATTAGCCGGACTGTTAGGCCGCGGTCGACTGTTATTATTAGCCGGACTGTTAGGCCGCGGTCGACTGTTATTATTAGCCGGACTGTTAGGCCGCGGTCGACTGTTATTATTAGCCGGACTGTTAGGCCGCGGACAACTGTTATTATTAGCCGGACTGTTAGGCCGCGGTCGACTGTTATTATAAAGAGACGTTTCGACTCCACAATCGGAGGCCATCTTTAGTGTCGGAAAAACATTTGGCAAGGTGTCCGCCAATTCACCCTAGTACTGAGGTACATTACTGTGGTGAGAAAAGGAAGTGTCTCTGGTCATCCTACATTACACGTAATTGTAAATGTCTTTGCGTATGCTGTTGTTTGGCGTGTTCTGCTGTATGGTACTGTAGTTAATGTAATTACACCCAGAATAATAATTAAAAAGTTACTGTTTAACAAAAGTGTTATAATAAAATCTTTTTGTTATCGTTCTCTGTAACGTTTAAAAATTTCTTCAAGTGTTATAGGATTACGAACTGTGCAACCTTTGTAACAGTTAAATTAGAATTTAGGTTAAATTTAAGCGCTTAATTAGGTTAGGAACAGCCTGAAAAAACCAGTTTTATAAAGGAGAAAATCGTCTCCGCCAGACACAAGAAGAACTTTTCATGTGTATTATATTTAATTAACATTTTTCCTTATGACCATAAAACTAAAAGTTGCATAGAACGTTTTAGTTTTCCATGTCAGAAAACTTTAACCAAACTGCGTAGACAATCTGACGCAAAGTTAAAATTGAAAATACAATGATTAACTGAGATTTAATTTATCTTGTGTGCGACAATTCAGATAAGCAGGTTTTGTAAGGCAAGATTTTTTAACCGTATGAGTAATAACGTTTTTTACAATGTCTACGGAGCAGAGATATTTTATAAACAATTTTCCTATTGACGCACTGTTTATTTGCCAAAACGTTATTAAAGATCCTACATTTACAAAATAGAAAGTCTGTTTTATTACAAAAAGTCTATGTATTCAACGCTTTCGTTTCCACCTACAAACGTCCATCTCTCTAACTCTCTGTCTCTCTTTGTCCCTCTGTCAGCTCTCTCTCTCTCTCACTCTCTCTCACTCTCTCTCTCTCTGTCTCTCTGTCTCTCTCTCTCTGTCCCCACTCTTTCCTTTGCTATTTTTCTCTTTCTCCCATTTACTTTTCACTTTTTTCTGTTTAATAAAATTCAATTTGTGTTTGCTGAATAGCTCCGTTTACAAATTCAACTCCTCTTTCATATGTCTTTATTAAAGATAAGAATTATTTATCAATTATTTTGTTCTCCTGTAAGATTTTACGGAAAAAGATGGTAAATAGTGGTACATTATTAAATTAGCAGGCAATATACATTTCTCTGTTTACAAAAGTTAAGATAAATGAGTCTAATTCAATTGATGTTTTTCACACAATTTGTAAGCCTAATAGTGTCTACTAATTTAGGTTATAATTGAATGGTCAATTATTCTCGTCCAAGTGTCTTAAAACCATTTCCTCTTACATAAATTCCGCGTCATAAAATACACTTTTTCATTTATGTCACACAAGGTTTGTTTGAGAGTAACGAGACAAGATTCTTTCCCGACACCGTAATACCAACCGCACTTAGCTACAACAGACGTTGACTATAAGATTTGTTTACGTTCATAAAATTTTCAACTTCTTTACTGTACCAGATTCGACGGTGTCAAGGTTTCTTAATGCTCATTTTACCACAAAATAGAGTTTGAAAAATTCTTACTCAGAACTCAAAGTTTTATACGGAACACATTTGTATATTTCTTGTAATGACAACACTTTTCTCAGGTGGGAAACATCAGTGTATAGGTACCAAGCGTTTTGGACATACTATGGTATAAATAAAATAAATTACTATAAAGAACTTAAACATAAAATAAAGGTGTGAAATAATGAAATAGAAAATTGTAAAATTAAAAATATAATAAATTTAACAAAATAATAATAATAATAATAATAATAATAAGAAGAAGAAGAAGAAGAAGAAGAAGAAGAAGAAGAAGAAGAAGAAGAAGAAGAAGAAGAAGAAGAAGAAGAAAATATATAACTAATCTACATAAAAAAAGAAAAATAATAATAAAATGAAAATGTAAGTGAAATTTAATGTAAAATAATTAGTAATAAATAATATTTGTGCTTACCAAACTATGTTATAGGCCTATATTTTTTGTACTTTTTTCTCAATATAGTATTAGTCTAAACTATCATCACCATCATATACACAAAAAATATATTTTTATATATAATAAATGTAATAGGATATAATATTTTAATATGTAATATATATTTATATATGAACAAAAATATATAATATATTCTTGTTAAGCGAAGTGTTAAAACATGCTATTATAAAATAAAAAGTGTT